>OZ010674.1:18987439-20469939 GCA_963932185.1 Troglohyphantes excavatus
TTACCAATATATCTTAAATTTGGTAAAAACGTCCGATTTCAATTTAAACATTGCTTCTTCTTATAATAATATAAGTTACAAGCCCAGAAAGTTTTTAATATTCACATTAAAAAAATTAAGTTTTATATGGAAAGGTAAAATAACATAGGTTATTATACGTTTCATAAATTTATTATTGTGGAAAAACATATTAACAAAAGTTACATTATCAAAAATACGAAACCGCCCCTTCTCCGACCAAGGCGAATAAATAATACTACATATTAAAAAAACTATCGTTTCCGCATATATTTCTTTTTATTATAACTCCCCTTTTTTTAGTTTTGATTTTCCAAAATTAAATTTATCCCCACCAAATAGAACCCATCAGATAAAATAAACACACAAATTCATCAACGACTGCCCTACGAGAGAAAAAACCCTCTACAAAGCACAACACGTCATTGCTCGAAGAGCTGCCAACACTTCAACCCTAATTTAAAACTTAATTACCGGACCTCTTAAGGCAGCTCGGGGCAGGGGTAATCCATTATGAGGTAGCTGCCAAGGGCATTTAACCGCCAAATGTGGTCCTTCCCCTCCCCCCGCATGGTTGACAGGACTCTTGTCTCTGGGCTAATTGCTGACACTTCCACCCTCCACAAATGTCCGCACGTGTCACGTGATATGAGGAAGAATCAAGTGATGTCACCCGGGGGAATAGAAATGATGTAGAAATTTTTTCCCGCTTTTTCACATTATATAGTATTCGCTGACAAGAGAAAGAACAGACAATTTGGTTCGACAGCGCTGGGAGCTTTTATTGTTGTTTTTTTGTCCGTTTTTTCTTTTTTTTCTTTTTGGATAAATTTTTGAAACACGAAATTAGCTGAAAGTACTCTGTCGCTTCTTATTTTCATTCTCTTAAAAAGAGTTAATAGCGAGTTGGTATTTTCGGACGGAAAATTAGATAAAATTGTTTGGATGGAGAAGTTTGTTTTGTAATGTTATTTGTGATGTTTCATAAGTCCTTAATTTTAATTACAAATACTATTTATATTTAGGCACTTATATTTTTTTTATCTAGTTTACAGTTTATTTATCTATTGACATTTCAACAACAACAAAAAATTAAAAATCTGGTTTATCAAGTAGATTTTTAAGTTTACATAAAATAATTATTTCGTACTGACATTGTAAAATAATGCAATTTAGTTCACGGCAAAACATTTGATTACTTAAATTATTTGTTTTCCTAATTTTCTTCCTCAAGCAGCTATAATCATTAATGCATTACAAATCTCATCTTTATTAACTATTATAACTAAGTAAAGATTTTAAAGCAAGAAGTAGACGATAAATAATTATTTAAAAAAAAATAATAAGTCAGTACAAAATTATATTTACAAGAAATATATATTGCTTAAAATATTTAATAAATTTTCGTAACAATTGTATTAATCGATGATATTTTCGTTCAACTATCTCTTATTTTCTCAACAATACAGTTTTTAAATTTATAACAGTTACTCAATTTTGCAACATCTTTCAAATTTGAAGTACTAGATGCTTTAAAAGCCATCTGTATTAAATTAATAAAACTTATTTTAAAAATAAAATGTGTTGGAAACAACAGTTAAACTTTTGCTGTCAAAACAAACTTCCAACCTCGATAATTTAATCAACCTTCAGAGGTTATAAGAAATCCCATGAAACAATCCATGGGTTTAAATATAATATGAAACATACAGAAAATAAATATCTTTTATCGTATAGTTAAGAGTTGATATGTTTAGTGACTTATATAACACTTTTAACAATCATTTATGATTATAAATAGTTTAAATAAAACAAAGCATCACAATTGATATCTATACCTAGTGGATAAAATATTATGACCCTATAGACATATCCCATACACTGAAGTGTACGGCGAATTGTGCTTTCAGAGATCCTTTGAGAGAATCCTTAATTAAAATCTATTGCAATTGATGCACAGTTGGCGTCTGGTTGTCCCTTACCAATTTGAACATTTTCCGCCCTAGCATTCAGTAGCCGCTGAGGATCGCAGGAGGCACGTTAATACCCAGTTTTTAGGCTAACAGTCCAGTTTTTAAACACATTCACTATAGCTACTCTTGAACATTTCACAAATGCAGCGATTTTGCTAATGCCCAGTTCATGACTCCTAACTTCCATAATCACCAGACGTTCAAAGCCCGTCAAATCGCGTTTTTTACTCTTACCTGTTCAAACAAAACTGTTCTACTAACGTTGTAAGCAAAAACATGTCCTTATTTTTTTTAAAACTCTGGGGGAAACAGTGTGACGTTATAGATAAATAGATAATTTAATGAAAAACGTCGGATGATATTAAAAATTTGGCAACTTATTGTACAATTATTGATTTGTATAAACTTTAAATATTTCGTGGGATTAAATATAATATGAATTCATCATCCATTAATTTGCAGGATGGTCATGAATTGTTAGACTGTTTAACTTCACATAATAAACTATTCTGTTTGCTATACTTTAACTACTTTGTTTGTTATTCTAAAGCTAATTGACTCGTTTAAAATATATGCGAAGTAGTTGAGAAAAAATATTTTATTATAAAAATACTGCTAAATGTGATACAGCCAAACAATGACCATCGCCTAGAATTTGTGACCGCCCAGTATAATACCCTCAAATATGTTTTACTTATTATTTTAAATAATAACAAAAGTTACAAAAATATTTTTATGCGCAAACAACAGAAATTTTATTCGGTTTTATATCTCAGCATTTTCCCAATTACCTTCAACACTATATATTTACCTGAATCTCCCCCCAAACGCCTGATCACCTATCGGAAAATTAATAAAACCACTTTTCTTAGTGGAGAAAAATTCTAAAGCTAATCGACTCGTTTAAAATATACGCAAAGCAATTGTGAAAGATATTTAATTATACCAATACAGCCAAATGCGATACAGCCAAACAATGACCATCACCCAACAATTTGTAAAAAACCTGTAAAATACTGTCTAAGATTTTTTTTTTTATTTAAAATAATAACAAACGTTACTAAAATATTTTTATGCGCTAGCAACAGAAATTTTATTCGATTTTATATCTCGGAATTTTCCCAATTACCCTCAACACTACGGATCTATCTGAATCTCCCCCCAAACGCCTGATCACCTATAGGAAAATTAATAAAACCACTTTTCTTAGCGGGGAAAAATTCTAAAGCCAATCGACTCGTTTAAAATATTCGCAAAGCAGTTGCGAAAAATATTTAATTATACCATTACAACTAAATGCGATACAGCAAACAATGAACATTGCCTAGAATTTGTGACCGCCCAGTATAATACCCTCGAATATTTTTTTCTTCTTATTTTAAATAATAACAAAAGTTACTAAAATATTTTTATGCGCAAACAACAGAAATTTTATTCGATTTTATATCTCGGTATTTTCCCAATTACCCTCAACACTGTGGATCTATCTGAATCTCCCCCCAAACGCCTGATCACCTATCGGAAAATTAATAAAAGCACTTTTCTTAGCGGGGAAAAATTTTAAGCTAATTGACTCGTTTAAAATATTCGCAAACCAGTTGCGAAAAATATTTAATTATACCAATACAACTAAATGCGATACAGCCAAACAATGACCATCACCCAACAATTTGTGACCAACCTGTATAATACCCTCTAATAATTTTTTCTTATTTTAAAATATTAACAAACGTTACTAAAATATTTTTATGCGCTAACAACAGAAATTTTATTCGATTTTATATCTCGGTATTTTCCCAATTACCCTCAACACTGTTGTGGGCTTGCTCCGCCGACAGTTTGGGCGCTAGCACCACAATCTTGGGATCGGTTCCCGAAGGTTGGCAATATATGTAAATATACATATATTGGCCAAAATCTCTCATTAAATCTTCCTCCTAATAGTATGGCCAAAAGTGGTAGTACGATTGCGTTGTTAATTTAAATTTAGTCATGCGTTGTATCGAAATAACTTAATCGTAATTAAGTTAGAAAAACTGAAACAAAATAACAAATAACCAATAAATAAATGATAAATAACCCAGGACACTATGGAGTATTGATTAGATAATGAATATACACAGAGGCGATCGATTACAACAGTAATATAATTTATTAAGTTGATAGTCTTGATTATAATTTTATAGCTTACATAAACCAGTTACATATAAGGAAATTAAAATACTCTTAAAATGATTGCTATGTCGATTAAATTATAATTAAATAAAACACAATAATAAAATAAGTACGAATTACCTAGATACAATTTACATTCAAACCTAACCATGGGAGTGAGGGGGAGTTTTGTGCACTACTAATCGAATCTAATCCACTCACCTTCATTTCGTAGCGGGGCAATCGTCGCATAAAGTGGGTGATGCAGAATAAAAGAGAGCAGCCATCGCGGCATCGGCGCTCGCTCAGGGGGGGAATATCATCTCCAAAAGACGTTGCGTCTCACGGCCGAGACACGGTCCGGTATCTCAGGTCACTTCCTTCGGGGCTTCCTGGCGGATCGCTCGGGCAAATTTCCTAAGTCCCTTCGGACAAATTTCAGGGAATTGTCATCCCTTCGTTTTGGGGTTCCTAGCCAAGGGCCAATGTCTAAGGGAATGATCCCGATTACTTTGGTACAAGTCCCGATTACGACTTTAGGGACTTCCTCCCACTCATAGCGGTCGCGAATCATACTCGGGGCCCTGCCCCCAAGGACTATGTGTTAACACGCCACTGGTTGGGTTAGGGCCCGCCTTAGTTTTCGGTGGTCAGCATTGGTTAACTGCACCCCGCTTTTTAACAATCGAATTCTGGTCAGATGCGTCCCCTCCGCAATATTTATGATATTGCGCTAGGCCGATTTTTGGAAGCGAAACTAATTCAAAGTTTCGCCTTTTGTGAAATAGTGTCATGTTGCAACTTTTAACAATCCAGCCTCACGAGTTATAAGCTTCTCCATTTCTAACTTCCATTGAAAAGGCGCATTCTCGACTGACCAGGAGGTCCGTCTCTTACATATTGTTGCACTCCCCCGTAGAGTTACGAGTACCTTTTACAAAAGAGTGCTGCGAAATACCTGGCGAACCTTTCTGAAAATCCAGGAGTATATTCCGACACATTCTCATTGTCAGAGCGCACCTGGCTTCCAATTATTTCTTATGGTGGGGAAGCTATGAAGCATCATAGCAATCCAACACTGTGGATCTATCTGAATCTCCCCCATAGGCGTAAAGTTATCAAAATTATTGGGGGGGCTCAAAATTATAACTTTCAAATAAAGGTATTTGCGCAATTTTTTTTTTTTTTGGGGGGGGGGGGGGGTTTACTAAATTGTTTTAAAATGTTTAAAAAGGGCCCCAACATCGTTTAACCTCAAGGCAGGCCTGTAGCTGAAAATATTTCCTGGTGCCGAAAAATATTTTCAGAATGTCCATAGGCAAAATAAAGAAAATAGTTTTGTTATTTATTTTCAATACATCTTGCATTATAAAACTATGTATAAAATTCTGTGCCATATCAATCAGCTTAAAAAAATGTCCTTCTAGTGCAATACAATTTCCCTTTTTTTAATTGATAGTTTTACAAAATAAAAAATGTTTTGTAAATTTCTTTTTAACGTATAATGATGTTTTGATATTGAATAATAAGTGTTAAATAATAACTTATATTGTACATATATATTGCATTGTTATATTATTGTTACATTACACATTGCATTATATACATACATTGTTATATGTGTACTTATAAATAATAACTTAACTTCCGGGAGGAGGAAGCACCCCAAAAGCTTCCAAAATTACCGGGAGGAAGTAAATTTGTCCGGATGGTGCGAGGGGTTGTCCATATATTGCCTAACGCACATGTAGGAAAAGAGATTTTCTGTCCTGCATGAATTTATGTTGTATTATAGGTTCTTTCCCCAAAAAATATAATTTATGCTACAACTGAACTTAAGTAATAAATTATACTAATTACTCTAGCGTGTGTGAACCAGTAGTTTGACACATATTGTTCTTTACATACCAAAGCATTTGAGTACGAGGTGTCATAATCGACTGCTCCAAGGTTTGCCTATAAGCACCATAATTGACTTCTCGAACGGAGTACCAACTGCTATCCTGTTTAGTCGAAATCCGTAGATCACAATTGCCCGGTGCCATAAATCGACGTTAGGAGCATGTGACATTATCACACGATACGTGCGTGTGCTTAAAATTTTTTATGTTACTGCGTATTACAATACTTACGTGGTCGAAAATGTTAGTGCAGCCGAAATCATGTGAATCTCCCCCCCCCCCCCCCCCATTTTCCACAACCATACATGAACGGAAATTCTTTATTATTTACTACTGGAATCAAAGTTTCATTTAAATTTTTACAAAATGATCACATACGAAAAATATAGAACACACTTACTTATTTTTTGAAAATTAAAGCAATCCTCCTTTCTTTTAAACATACGAATCGGTCAATTTTAATATTAACTTAAATAACAAAACAACAGCACACAATAAATTTATGACGAAAACTATTTCCGTTTGGAGAGTTTCTCGGTTCTCCCACCCATCCCCGCGATTCATGCACGAGCCAATCAGTTTATCTAATACCAAGTGCAGCCCGAGTTGAGAAATCCTTTTGGGCTGTGTTTGTGTCGTCACAACCCTCATTTTAGCGTATAGGGGAAGTCATACTATGTAAGGTTACCATGGCAACGATGCAGCCAATTTCGATCTTCGCTTTTTGGCTGCAGTTTCGATTGAATGGAGCTTTTCCCCTCCTGAATTGTGGATTACGGCAACATCGGAGATTTTGTTTACTTACCGCAGAAATTTCATTTTCAATTCTAATCTTCATTTAAGAAAATTAGGAAAATATCTGAGTTTTAAAATACACTAATAAATTTAGGTACAACCCGGCTGTACTTTCTGTAGTCCACAAGCCGCCATTGCTTACTGGAAGAAAATCATGGCCTTGGCGCAAATTTTGAGAATCGCGATAAAAGTAAAAGTATCGCGACATAAAATAATCGAAACAAGGGACACCATAACTTAGGAATTAAACATAAATCCATGCAGGACAAAAATCTCTTTCCCTACATGCGCATTCTGCAATATATGAACGAACCCTCATACGATTCCGTCAAATTTTCCTACATTCAAAATTATCACATATAAATGATTTTATAAGATTGGTTAACTTTATCTATGATTTACAATTTTATGAAATAAATGTTTTAAATATGTTTTTGATTCAAAAATATACATTATTCACATTAATTTTATAATTTTATTGACCAAATAATTTAAAAATAAATTAAAATAAATTTTAAATAGTAGCTTTGTTTCTTCAAAATAGTACGTTTAATGCATTGAATTCTCAAAAAACATTTCAAATTGTTAGCTAGCTGTTAATTTTTTCTCTTTTCCTTCATCATTGCAGCTATAAAACGAGTTTTAACCGAAATATAGACAAAAAAAATTTATCCAATTAAATGTATCACACGAAATAACTCTAAAAATATTATTCGAATTTCTCCTAGAGTGAGAGCGCCATTTCAAAATAGTCCGCGGTTTTATTTTGTCGATCACTTTAAATGTTTACAAGATCATTGAATGCAAAATGTAATTAAAGTACTTTAATTAATGTTAAAAATTGTTTACAAAATTTATACTTCGTTTAATTAACTTTCGATAATTTGATTTTCTGTTAAATAATACAATACTTTCAATACAGAAATACTTTTTACTTTTAAAACATTTTTGACATTTTTTTTAAAATATTCTTCACGCATTATTATATACCACAAAGATTTCTTTAGTTAAAATATAAACTGACGTAATGAAGAAAGGATTTTTCCTGGGACAAAACAATTAACATATAGGAGTCTATATGATTAAACAATGTTACAATATATAAAAGTTTTAAAAAGTTAATTTCTTCAATTACCACCAACTATTAGCATTAAAAATTACAATATAAATGAAAAGACTCTTACTTGTAAGTTTGTTTTCAACCCGTAAGTTGTGAACTTTTCTTCTCATTTACATTTTTCACCTCTCAAATATATACGCTTAACAAAATTATACAAGCGCAAGGGCACTTTAGACTATAACTATAACTTATCAGCTCATAGAATTACTTTGCCATCATCCTTGAAAACCTATAACCCATATGCGGTGGGGGGGGGGGGGGGGACACTTGCTGCCTTATTGTGATTGTCACATTCCTTTACTTGTCGATGGCTCGAGTCTTCGGGGGACTGGGTTCCGTCGGAGCCTGTACGTCCTGCTTCAGTGTTGGGAACCCTCAGGACAAGACCTGGAGGGCTTTGGTCGAGGTCTGCACACCTGCCTGCACACAATCCATTTACGCATTGCTCTGGTTATCGCAGCGGGTGTTAAATTAACTGGGGACAGGCGTTTGTTTGTGTGAAGAACTGTCGCTCTCTCAATGTACATTTCATGGAACGTGGTGTGTTCCTGAAAGTCGGCGTATTTTGTTGCTTTTTTTTGAAAAGGATATATGTGGAAAAAATTTCTGCTGAAGGCCTTTCGGCTAAGCCCTACTGATAGGTCCCCAGCAGACAGGGTAGGGGAAGGACACTAGGGGGGGGGGGGGGAAGAGGCGAGACGCCACCTGAAACAACTGCCCAACAGCTGGAGGGGGGGGGGGGGAGATGCTAGAGGTCTTTGTCGAATAAATGCTTTAGTTGATGGATATTACCATAGTTGCTAAATGTTCCTTACATCTTGAATAAATAATAAAGAAAATTTAAATAAAAATAGAGGATTTTTTTTTTTGCATAATGTAAATGAAAACTTCGAAATTATTGGGGGGGGCTCAGCCGCGTTTTCCAAATATTGGGGGGGCTCGGGCCCATGGGCCCAATACAAGTTTACGCCTATGATCTCCCCCCAAACGCCTGATCACCTATCGGAAAATATTTAAAACCGCTTTACCTAGCGGAGAAAAATTCTAAAGCTACTCGATTCGTTTAAAATATACGCAAATCAGTTGTTAAAAATATTTTATTATACTAATACAACTAAATGTGATACAACCGAACAATAACCATGACCCAACAATTTGTGACCAACCTGTATAATACCCTCTAATATTTTTTTTTCTTATTTAAAATAATAACAAACTTTCTAAAATATTTTTATAAGCTAACAACAGAAATTTTATATCTCGGTATTTTCCCAATTACTGTCAACACTATGGATCTATCTTAATCTCCCCCCAAACGCCTGATCACCTATCGGAAAATTCATAAAACCACTTTTTTTAGCGGGGGAAAAATTCTAAAGCTAATCGACTCGTTTAAAATATACGCAAGTCAGTTATGAAAAATATTTTATTATGCCAATAACACTAAATGCTATACAGCCAAAAAATGACCAACAATTTGTGACCTCCCTGTAAAATAGACTGTAATATTTTTTTCTTATTTAAAATAATAACAAATGTTACTAAAATATTTTTATGCGCAAACAACAGAAATTTTATTCGATTTTATATATCGGTATTTTCCCAATTACCCTCAACACTGTGGATCTATCTGAATCTCCCCCCAAACGCCTGATCACCTATCGGAAAATTAATAAAACCACTTTTCTTAGCGGGGGAAAAATTCTAAAGCTAATCGACTCGTTTAAAATATACGCAAATCAGTTATGAAAAATAATTTATTATACCAATAACACTAAATGCTATACAGCCAAAAAAATGACCAACAGTTTGTGACCTCCCTGTAAAATAGACTCTAATATTTTTTTCTTATTTAAAATAATAACAAACGTTACTAAAATATTTTTATACGCAAACAACAGAAATTTTATTCGATTTTATATCTCAGTATTTTCCCAATTACCCTCAACACTGTAGATCTATCTGAATCTCCCCCCAAACGCCTGATCACCTATCGGAAAATTAATAAAACCACTTTTCTTAGCGGGGGGAAAAATTCCCGAAGTCAAAATGGCGTCAATTAATAAACCGCATCACACAAAGTACACTCCGGGAGTTAAAACTTATGAGTTATGATGGCCTCTAATGAAGGATGGTGGACTGCACGATTTGGATTAATTTTCTTTTAAATCGATACGAAAAGCAATTAAATCCGATGGCTAATTGACTTTTTTTTCCGCCGCCCGGGCCGTAATTTGTCAACATCAAGCGGGTCATTTTTCCTGCTTTGCGCAAATACAGAGAAGCAAGAGCAAAATGGAATGAGTTATTTTTAATTGCCGCTGCAGGAGTCTTGGGAAAAGTTTATTGATGAATTTGTCCCGTAGTATTAAAAGAGTGAGAGATGGGTTTTTCGGGAGAGAGCGGAAAGTGAAGGTGGATTCTCTTAATTACATGATTCATGAAAGGATCATATTTTAACTTGGATATAAACTCGCGAGAAAGTGGGCGATAAATCATGGGAAAAGGTTTTGCGTACTGGGGCTGTTCTTTGTGGTACATTTTTTTTCATGAGTTATTTTTCCTGATTTCGGTTTGGTGGGTTAAATTAACGTCACATTAGAGCTATAAAATGAGCTGTTGGCGTTTGTTCCTATTTCCAAATGTAGTAGAACTTCAATTATCCGGATCAATTGGGACCAGTTCCCAACCGGATAATCTAATATGCGGAAAATTGAATAAATCACGAAAACAATATTATTTAGAGTAAAAAAACAATTTTTCTTTAGTATGAGTGTGTTAATGGCACGGGCCGGGAGGGAACGGTCCTCCCAGCACTCCGGAAGCCCAGCCGGCACCCCCAGCCCCGCCGGGCAGGGAAGACACCAGTATCCAGGGACGCGACCAGGGACGCCACTAAGGCAGCACACGCCCGGCACCAGACAACATGTATTGTTCGTTCTTTAAAAAAGTGTTAGTTACATGATCATCTGGGAGGAATACAAATCACCCTCGGGAATAGAGTTAGTACACACAATAAACAAATTTTAACATGCGCATTGGCACTCTTTGTGCGTGCCTGAGAAAGTAATTAAGTAACAGATCCGGATAACTGGAGTTCGGATAATTAGAGTTCTACTGTACACATAATGAGGAACAACTGCAGGCTCTAAGTTCAGCAAAGTTTGTCCCATTTAAAAAATCATCATAACATTCCCCCCAGTGCCGATCTTGTTGCCATTTTAAAACTACCTACTCCTAACGTATTAATCACCTCCAGACAAACTATTCCATTTATCTGTTACTGTAATTTTTTTTTTAATTCTACCTTCCTGATTAAGTTGTTATTTGTATAACTTGCACCCATGACCTCTAGTCGCAGGGGCTATATTAAATTTTATGACTTCAATATCACCCGATTTGATTAATTTAAATAGTTAAATATGGTCCCTATAGTCCTCCTCTTTTCAAGTTCTCAGTCTGTCTCCACAGTTCATTCCAGAAATACCCTTAATCAATTTCACAACCCTTTGTTCAACCTGTTTTAACAAGTCAATATATGTTTTTAAGGAAGGACCCGGGTACTTCACCTCCTGATTTTGAATTACGGTCAGATGCCAAGGATAACACCTGAGCTGGTACCCCACTCTCCGAATTAAATAATAAGTCAGTCTTTTGTACACATCATTTTGATAGATAGATTTGTACTGTGTATGCCTATTTTGATAATTTTTTATCATAGAAAGCTACACGATGACTCAATTCCAATGATTTTTCATGTTTGTCCAGGAAAAAGGAAATATTTAAAAACCAAAAATATTATGTCATTTTTTTTCATTTATTATAACATACCTCAACAGAAAAATTTAGCAAAACACCTGCACATGTTTTTGTCTAAAACGTGAGTAAAAACTGCATTTTAATTTTTTGAAAGAAAACCTTCATTTATGATATTTGCAACACAAAACCTACACAACTCTTTAGAAAACCTGCATATTTTCCATTTGCCTGCATACAAACTTTTCATTCAAAACACTTGACTTGTCTCAAATTTAGTGAATATGTTTTTATTTACTTGTTTAATTGGAATCTATATGTACATAAATGTATATATGCGTCCTTCTAATTAACATAGTATGAAGCACGATTATTTTTGCTAGTCAAATAAATATTAAAATACGTGTATTTAACACATATAAAAGCAAATTAAAATACAAAAACAACGTTAAAACTACGCAATAAAAATTCACGTATTTTTATTACGTAGTTTTAACGTTGTATTTGTATTTTAATATTCTTAACGCAATGTTCCACAATACGAGTTTTATCTTACATATAAAAACAACTAATTAAAATTTAAATACCCCCCCCCCTTTTATTGTTTAATATTGCACCGCGCATATAAACACCTCCTATACACGTACCCCAAAAAATTACTTACTTTACATAATAAAAATATTAATAACACCCCCAACCACCATTCCTGAACCCATAATACATTACATAGCAACATATTCTACATAAATACTCCCACATACAACGAAAACTGCACGCAATCTCCAAGACCCCCTTTAAATTACGCGGACACTGGACAGGAATAATGACAGCCAAAAATGGGACATCTCCCTAGGGTACTACCAGGGGGGAGGGGGGGGCAAAAAATGGCACCAGGGCATTTAATCACCAAAGTCCTTGGGCCAAGGATATTTCACACACCATTTATCAAACGCGTATACTGTCACGTGGTCCATTAATTATAGCTGCACGGACTCATTAATGTTGACAGCCATCGTCGTTAAGCGGCGGCGTCGTTACGGAGTTTATGATTGTTGTCGTTATAGGGGGATGGAAAAAATTAATAGGCCTATGGTGGAGGGCTTTTAGGGAGGGAGAATGGCCTAAGTCAGATTGGACTGATTTTTTTAAAGAATTTCTCAAGTTTTAGGATGTTTCTTGGTTCGTTGTGGCAAAGAGTCAATATTCAGATTCTGTAGAAATGGTTCTTAACTTTCATGTTCATCGTTTCTGTGATAGAAAAATGTGTGAGTGACAAATCAAATCGGGTGTGTCTGTGTCAAAGCACGGTCAGAAAAGTTTTACATTAAAACGTGAAGATTATAGAAATTGGAATTGGTTTCATACCAAAACAAAGACTCGCCAACAAAAGAAAGCCAGACAAGTTATTACTTCTGACTCCACAGAGCCTTGTTCAAGTCTCGTACGTGCTTCGCTTTCTTTCAAGAGAATTTTACACGCACTAGCACCGAATTTTCCATAAAAAGAGAACAATTTTAGAACGAACCTAATCTTAAATTTTAAATCATCACTCGAAAAGCAAATTGTCAATCATAATCTTAATTTTTTTTTGATAAATATTTTAAATTTTTAATATGTGTTTATTTTTTATATAAGTTTTAAAGCATCTGTATACTTAAAGAAAAAGTTTAAAACTTTACCATGTTAGAAAGCATTGCCTACTCTGGTTCTTTACATTATACAAATCTTACATGCAATTCATTTATATATTACAAAATTCAGCTTCATTTTTTTAAAAACATCTATAAGTTAATTTCATTTGTGGAAATTAATTTAAATGTTTTTCTAAAATTTTAAAGTAGTATGAGGGAAATTTTACTATTATTTCTTAAAAGATGGATTATAAGAGAAAAGTCATATTTCATGACTGCTCATTTCAAATTTATAACTGCCCATTTTAGTAGACGACTGCCCAATTAAGCCATGACTGTCTATTAGAGGAATAGGTTCTGATGGGAAGGAAGTGAACGTTGTACAAATAGGTTTTGGGTCGCAGTGGACAATAAAACTGTCAACTTTATGACTCGGTGGAGCCATTTCCTGTATTGACCGTATTGACCGAAAATGACTGTGTTCATTGTTAGATCGCCATCCACTCTCTCACCCGAAATGTCAAACAAAAGAAAATCCAATGAAGCTTTTAAAATGTTTGTTACCAGAAATAACTGTCATCAAATTAAATTAAAGTAATTTATTAATAGCTATAGCTATGAATTAGCTTACTGAAATTGACACTTTTCACTAAATATAAATTAATTGGATTTTAATTATTTAGGTATTGTTATTATTTTATATTAGTGTCGCCCATGTCTATCTTCATCTAACGTGGTGTTTTTTTTTTAAACTTATGTTTGAACGTATGAATTAATATTTGTTTTTAAGCTCATAGAAAATTAGAGGATGGGTAAATGTAGGTAAACCAAATGGGTGTATACTATTAAGTTTTTTTTTAAAGAAGTATAATCAACTTATTCTGTACATAAAACTGTGTCCGCTCCTGTTCTGAAATAAAATATTAAGAAAAACAATAACATTATTTCTCTTTTTTAGGTATTACGAATTATTTGCTTTATTTTATTACACAATTTGTAAGCGTCTGAAAACTACATATGTGTACTTGTATATGTATGCATGCATGTTTGTTTGTATAAATGTTTACATGCATAGAAATAAAAGTTGGTTGGTTGACGTTTGAATTTTGAAACTGAACCAGCTTCTTTTGCACTGTTTCTTTAAATAGACAAAAAAAAAAATCTGTATATTATAACTATACTTAAGGATTACTCATGCAATTTTTTCGAACAGACAAAAAAATTCATTCGTATGCAGGGAAGTAAAATCTTGGAAAGCACGGCCAAAGAAAGTGTAGAGCGAGACAAAGAATCAGTGTAGTACAAAGAATCAATGTAGAGCGAGAGGTAGCATCGAAACCAGTACGGCTGATGCCATACCTATTGTCAAAAGACCTATTCCACAAAAAAATATTTAATTGTCCAACAATAAAAACGTCCCCCCCCCCCTCCCCCCTGACGTACCACTTTGAAATAAGTTCGAGAGCCACTGGAGGGAGGTGGTGCACATTAAATATTTCGTCCCTCAAATGTCCTCCCTTGGTTGTGGTGGAGAATTTAGGAGATTGGGATGACTTCTGAAATATCGTTCTCGACATCTACAACGGTTCAAAATTACTAGGCAGAAATCCTGGATCATTTCTACTAGACGCTTGAATTAAGAGACCGCCCTTAAGGATGTGCGACGAGGGCAGCTGCTGAGGGCTCTGCACTTTTGTAGGAGCCCCGAGCCCAATTAAATTGTTAAAATTTAAAGTTTTGCAGGGAAACACATTGCTTTAAAAAAACTATTTGGATTACTTTTAATTTGAGTTTACTCTTATATTTCGTTTACCGGGTCATAAGTTATCTGCACTGTTGAAGATGAGTTCTCGTAATTGAGGATAATTTTGTCATTTTTGATGAAACAGACGCCTGCTATATTATGCTCTAATTAAATATTTAGTCAAACTGAGGAAATTCATTTTATCGTTTTTTTAACGAAATTAATTTCGTTAAAAATTATGCAAATACATGTATACGTATAAGAACAAGTTATTAATTATCCCCTGAAAAGGACCGTAAAAGAATTTGAGTAAATTACTTTTGTTAAAAATTTGAGGATTCTTGTTTCGTCAAAAGTTACGCGATTAAATAGTGAAACTGTTGTTAAATATGACAAAAGTAGCTTTGACGACCGTAGCAACCTCAAAATTGAGAGTGTTATTTCTCTCTATAAGAGTGTGGTATATGTAAATTAATAATTTTTTGACAATAAATAAAAAGGAAGATTCTGCATTCAAAAAAACGGGTTTGTACTATAACACCTTTCAACATTCCTGAATAAAGGCGCCCCAACTCTAGATTTTCACTTAGCACCGCAACTGCTAAAAGCGACACTACTTGAATTACTAGTGTGACGTTAATTCAACAGACCCAATATACTAAAAAAATTTGTTTATTTACGTGAGCAAATAAAAAAAAACTTTTATATTAGGACAAACACCACTAATCCCAGTACTCGTCCAAGCTATTTCGACCCGAGGAATGCCCCTCACCTGTCATACCTCACTTGCGCCCTGAACGCCCCGGTATCTGCGTCGGTTGTTTACGACGAGACATAAAAAAAGAAGTCACGGATACGGGATGCGGTTAATGAAAGCCCCCCGCTGAGATGGACGGAAATGGGACATAATTATAAGGTAATCAAAGATCATTGCGAGTTCCGTCGAGTGTAACGGTTATTAATTCACTTTCAGCTATTTATTTGGGGAAGGGAAAAAATAGCGTCTCGATTGGGGGGGATTAGAGTAATTAGATTTGATAAAGGCTTCGGGAGAGTGAGACATCGGGTGCTGATTTCTCAATTGGATGAGTGCAGAGTTAAGTAAGAAATCAATTGATCTCGTTCGATTAGAATTGTTTTGGGGGTTATTGTATATTTTGAGTGGAATTGTAAATGGCTGAAAAAGCAAGTGTACGTGTGTTTGAAACATATTTGTTCCGTTTTTGTCATACACGATCAAGAACAGCAATTTTTTTTTAATTAAATGAGTACCAGAACCTATTTGTTTATCTTTAAGTATAATTGTATCGCAAATGATCGATGATGTACTAAAATTTAAGTAACCGTACTTTATCAAAAATGAGCAATGTGATTTAATATTGTGATCTCACTTTCTGTTCAAGCGATTTTAATAAAACCTGACAAACTTAAAATAGTAGTTAAAAGATGGTTTTACACATTATTGAATGACGATTGCTTAAATAGAAATTAAGTTATAACAACTCAATTATCTTTCTACCCATTCTTTTAGCGCACCTTTTTTAACATTTTTGTTGTTTAAAACTTCTTAGTGTCGCTCTGGTAGTTTAACGGATAGGCACTGGACTGCGGTGCTGAGAATTTGAGATCGATTCCCGGTAACCGTGGTTGTAATTGTCGATATTTATTTAAAGTGATTTATGAAGGCAGTCTATGTACACAAGCATCTGCTCATTTTATTGATTGTACTCATTTTTGAGTACATGTCTTTTTAAAAATTGAAACTTATGTATTCAGAACCTTTATAAACATCGAAAGTACTCAAACATAAGTACATTTTGCTTATTTTCAAGTACATATTTTTAAGAGTGTGGAAAAAACGTCGATATATTTTAATCATATCTTAGGAGATAAATTATCAGTAACACTTGTCAAAAATCATATTTCGGTTCATAGGGAAAGTGATCTTTTTCAGATATCTTTACAAAACATTTATTTTCAATACAATATAATATTCTGTTTCATCCTTGATAAAATACGCAACATTACACAATTGCAAATGCACTCGGTTATCAAAACTATTTAAAACTTTTTAAAATTTTGAATTGTTTAAGCAAGTACTACAGTTATAATATCTAAGTGTGCATATTAACATATTCACTACAGTTGTCAACGATGTGTCGACATACACTCCGTCTTTCCTGGTGGAGTCCCACAGTCAAGGCTCGGTGCTGAGGAAATTTAGCATAAGATAAGGCTGATTTTGAGAAATTCATAAATAGCCAAATTGGGAAATATTGTAACTTCCACCTTTGAAACTTTTGATATTGTGGCCAATTTCGTTTCCCATATACATCAATATGCTCAATTTAGTTTCCAGTTCAATATTGTTTCTTGAGATATTCCATTCACAGATACACACAGACCAAAGTTTGGGCTAAAGGAACCTGAAAACGTGTAGAAGCATCAAAATTCCGTCAATGAATTATTGAACCAAACATCTCTATTTTAGTATCTAGAATAACATACACTAAAAAAGATGTATTTATATATTATAAAAACGCTTTTTACCTCTAACTATATAGAGCCTCCGAATTTTGCACATGAATATAATATAAACTGTTTTGTTTTCGTTTTGGGGTAAAATTATAAGAAAAATCATTGCTCTATGAAAATAAAATATTTTCCATTCCTTCTTCAATGAAGACGAATTAAGAAACGCATGAGCACACTTACATTTTTATATAATTTTATAGAAATTATTAGTAAATATTTCTCAAAATCGACATTTTCAAGATCCAACTCTTTCTACCAAAACATATCAAGTCCGCTAAGATATCAATGGAACGCTGCAGGGCTCCGTTTGGGGCCGACCCCCTTCCCGGCCGTCACGCCCCGGCCATAGTTCTTCCTCCGGCACCACCGAGACATAAAGAAGACACATGGTCCGATCCGGTGGCAAGCGACACGGCCGCTTCCTCAAACGGCAGCCTTAATTGCTGGAAAGAAGCCCTCCACGATCTGATGGACGGCCCTCTTCCCCCGGGCCGTAAATCGTTTTTATTGCCGACGCTTCTGAATTTATTGTAATTGGACACAATTCCCGGCCAACCCCCCCGTCCGTCTCAACGTTCGCCGAAGACAAATAAAACGAGTCGCGAACCGAAACAACCGATTTCCATTCTTTTTGTTGTTGGAAGATTTTTTTTTTCTCCGGGAATCTGGCAACGGCGAGCGGACGATGAAGTTATTCGGAATCGTCATCGTAATCTCGTTTTCGGTCTTTGTTGCCTTTCATTAGAGAGCGGTGACAAGAATTAGCTAAGTGGCGTTGCTTCCCCGACCTTTGGTGTTTATTGACGGCCGTGTGTCATTTTAATGACGCCACTGTCATCGCGGCTGCTATATTAAGGGGCCTGGGATCGGCGTGGAACGAATTCAGTGTCGTTCCTTTCGGCAGAGAGGGGATTATTTTTGGAAAAGGAATCCTTCGTGAGTGATGATTATTGTTTCCTTCAAGGGGATGAGTTTGGAAAACATGCTCTTAAAATTTTTGTAGGCAATTTATTTGGGGCATTTTTAAGAGGCAAGGCGCATTAACCATTAATTTAGAAACGACTGAAAATAACCTCAAATTATATGTAAGGGGAATAAAGAATGCTAACGGTGTACCTATAACAAAAAAAATATCTCTATAGTCCAATTTACATTGAAACTAAAAATTGTGTCATTTTCTTTAAAGTTGTTACGTAACAGATAACCTTAGATCAATTTTACATGTCCATAAATACGTAATTTTCGCTAAAAAGATATTAGTATATAAGTTTAAAATAATTAAATATAAATTTTATTGAGTATTAATCGTTTTTTATGTTCTAAATATCTTATTATATTTTTAAAGTTAGAGAAAAACAAAATTGTGACTCCAATTAATTTGGTTATTAGATGGCCTTATAAATTATTGCGATATAATGTATGTTTCACACTCTTTATAATGGAATACAAAACCTTATATATTAATTAAAACTATCTTCTATTATGGCAGGGGGAATATAACCCTTTCATTAGTTCACCTGTAAAATCAAGCCTATTATGCCGATCCACGTTAAGTAAATTTAATGTGGTTTAACCTAACAGATTTGAAATCTTCGAGCAGGAATGGACTGTAGTAGAGCGAATATGAGGTCGAAATCGTGAAACCAACATCTCAGACCGAATGGCCTCAGACACGTGACTTCTTTTCAAAATTATGAATTAAAAAATACTCGCGATTGGCTGAGGAATTGGGAAATGTGTAACAGTGAACATTTATGAATGGAAAAACGTAAATAACCACGTGTCTGAGACCATACATGTTGGCCTCACTTTGATGTTAGCGAAATTACAAAGATATGTTTTTTCTACTATGAAGGATCCATGCTCGAAGTTTGAAATAGTGAAAAATGAAAGATAGTGTTCTTTACTTCTGAGAAAAATAATTATTTAATAGAGATTTATTTTAAATTTCTGAAAGTTACGTTTTATTTAACTACATTTATAATTACCATTGACGTTGAAAAAAAAGATTGTAGCAAAGCCGATAGTTAATAATTTTAACTATTATAAAGACCCTGATACTAGTGGTATTTAAACTATCATGAAATTCGTACTGACTAAAAGTAGAAGCTTCAAATAATAAATATTAATATTTTAGATTTAAATATAAAACTGGTTAGTACTATTTTCCTACAAGGAAACTTCTATTTCAGGAACGCAAAAGAAATTGATAAAAAAAAAGTACTGGTTAAAATATAATAAATTGGTAAGTGCGTTAGTCGGTACCATTAAAATACTTTATGATATTCTGTAGAACTTCCTTTCTTGTACAAAGAGTGTTAATGCAGTAAAACCAACTGAATGGAAAATAAATATTAACTGTTATACAACGCAATAAATTTATCAGTCAACCATTTTAATCAAATTGTCCTCTGAAATTCCATAAAGCTTTCTTTCTGTTTCAAAGAGCATTACAACAAAAATTTAACCAGAAAAATATATATAAATAAATAATATATACAAAAAACTATTATAAAAAATATTTGTATCCACTTTAATATAATCTAAGAAAATATTCTATATAACTTTCCTCCCTGTATGTAGGGTATTAATGTAAGAACTGAAGGATAAAATCGCTGAAACATTAAAATCCTTGATGTAACAATCAGAATTTTTTTTGTTTACTACATTTTCTTTAAATGTCTCGATAAATGTTAGAACACATTATTTAATTGTGTGAAGACTGTTACTGTAGTTAAGTAAACAGAAAGTATAAATATATATATATATATATATATATATATATATATATATATATATATATATATATATATATATATATATAATGGAATCTATTAATCACAATTTCCTTTATTTACGCCATAGGGGATTGTATACAACATCCTTTCCAGTACAAAGAGTATTAATACAAAAAAATCAGCGGAAATGAAAAAAAAATGGTTATAACGCAGGAAAAATATCTGTTCGTACCAAAATTAATTAATTTTCCCTGTAAATATTCAGTAGATATTATTTCTTGTATGAATAACGTATTCAATAAAGTTAAAGGAAAGAATGAAAACACTGACTGCAATGCGATAAACTGATCAGTTAGTATTACTTATATCTTAATTTCTGTAAAACTTTCTTCTCTGCATAAAGATTATTAATACAAGAAAATCAAACGAAAGGATACGATCACAGAATATAAAGCAACAAGACGATCATTTAACAGAATAGCTTCAATAATGGAATTCTGTAAAACTTATTTCTCTGCATGAAGAGTATAAATGCAGGAAAGTCCAACTAAAGGATACGACACAGAATATACAGAAACAAGACGATCACTCCGTAGAATATTTTCATTTATAGAATTCTGTAAAACTTCTTTTTCTGTATGAAGAGTACAAATGCAGGAAAGTCAAACCAAAGGATACACAAACAGAATATAAACAACAAAACACAAATACAAAAAGAGATATAAGCAACAAGACAATCATTCCGTAGAATATCTTAATTAATGGAATTTTGTAAAACTTATTTCTCTGTATGAAGAGTACAAATACAAGAAAGTCCAACAAAAGGATACGAACACAGAATATAAAGCAACAAGACAATCACTCCGTAGAATATTTTCATTAATAGAATTCTGTAAAACTTCTTTATCTATGAAGAGTACAAATGTAAGAAAGTCAAACCAAAGGATACAAAAACAGAATATAAACAACAAGACACAGATACAAAAATAGATATAAGCAACAAGACGATCACTCCGTAGAATATCTTCATTAATGGAATTCTGTAAAACTTATTTCTCTGTATGAAGAGTATAAAAGCAGAAAAGTTAGACGAATGGATACGAACATATAATATAAAGCAACAAGAAGATAACTTCGTAGAATATCTTCATTAATGAAATTTTGTAAAACTTCATTCTCTATGAAGAGCATTTATGCAGGAAAGTCAAACGAAAGAATATAAACACAGAATATAAAGCAACAAGACGATCACTCCGTAGAATATTTTCATTAATAGAATTCTTTAAAACTTCTTTTTCTGTGTGAAGAGTACAAATGCTGGAAAGTCAAACCACAGGATACAAAAACAGAATACAAACAAAAAGACACAAATACAAAAAGAGATATAAGCAACAAGACGATCATTCCGTAGAATATCTTAAAGAATGGAATTCTGTAAAACACATTTTCTCTGTATAAAGAGTATAAATGCAGAAAAGTCCAACGAAAAGATACAAACACAGAATATAAAGCAACAAGACGATCACTCCGTAGAATATTTTCATTAATAGAATTCTGTAAAACCTCTTTTTCTGTATGAAGAGTACAAATGTAAGAAAGTCAAACCAAAGGGTACACAAACAGAATATAAACAAGATACAGATACAAAAAGAGATATAAGCAACAAGACGATCACTCCGTTGAATATCTTCATTAATAGAATTCTGTAAAACCTCTTTTTCTGTATGAAGAGTATAAATGCAGGAAAGTCCAACGAAAGGGTACAAACACAGAATATAAAGCAACAAGACGATCACTCCGTAGAATATTTTCATTAATAGAATTCTGTAAAACCTCTTTTTCTGTATGAAGAGTACACATGTAAGAAAGTCAAACCAAAGGGTACACAAACAGAATATAAACAAGATACAGATACAAAAAGAGATATAAGCAACAAGACGATCACTCCGTTGAATATCTTCATTAATAGAATTCTGTAAAACCTCTTTTTCTGTATGAAGAGTATAAATGTAGGAAAGTCCAACGAAAGGATACAAACACAGAATATAAAGCAACAAGAAGATAACTTCGTGGAATATATTCATTAATGAAATTCTGTAAAACTTCATTCTCCGCATAAAGAGCATAAATGCAGGAAAATCAAACGAAAAGATACAAACACAGAATATAAAGCAACAAGACGATCACTCCGCAGAATGTCTTTATTATTGGAAATTTGTAAAACTTCCTTCTCTTTACAAAGAGTAATAGTGCCAGTAAAGCCACATGAAAATATGCGATCATTGATTACAACACAACTGGACAAATGTAGATTAATTTCTAAAAAGGGTTTTATGAATTAGATATTTCTTGGTTGATTAAATAGAGCCCTGACATTTCGTTTTTAACCGACTACCCAGGGCGCCCACCAAAATTAAACCGCCAGAAACTTTAAATTAAAACCGCCAACGCGCGCCATGTCGAAAGGTTATCAATTCGTCTGTTATGTATTTATATCAAACATATTATTAAAGTGTTGTGTTAGAATTGTAAACGGAATACGAGGTTTGTCATGTTTCGTAATTCATTTTCAATTTAAATTCGGATTTGATTAACTTTTTTTACGCAAACAGATAGTTATACAGCCTTTCTTGTATAATTAACATGGTAATGGAATAGTTTTTAAGAAGAAATAGATGTTAGGTCAGTAAAGCACTTTTGTTTTGGCATGTAGCATCGGGTTCCGAATTCCGAATAAGTGATGCATGCCAAGAGATAACGGAAATACGTCATACAGCATTGGATACGCGTGCAGTTTGACTTTAGTTACATTGGAATACATTGATTGAAAAATTAAAATTTTAAAATTACCATTTTCAAATCAGAGAGAGAGGGAGAGTACTTTAAGTATTAGTATTTTAAAATAAGTGGTCCCACGTTGTTTTCTTCCTGGACCATACGTGTACACTTTATATTTAGTACTTTAAAGTCAGTTTGTTCGGAAATTAGTCCATTTCTGTGTTTCGAACGCAACAATTCTCTGTAAATTCAAAATATATCTTTAAAAGTGTTGTCTTTAAAATAATAATGTGTTTAAAAGCATTAAAAATATGATAAATATAAGCTAAATTGTTGTGGAGTGAAAGCAACTTTACAATTTTGAGAATTTTTCTCGTCGCTCGTTTCATAATAATAAATATAATTGTTTTATTACCCCATAAAAAATTAAGTTTCAATGGGTAAGGCATTTGTTATTTCCTTGAAAATGAGACATATAATTGATTTCTTCCAAACAAAATGCCCCATCCTCCACGGCCGAGAAAGAACGCAATTTGCAAGAAATCCCCTCTTTCACAACGTTTAGAATGAATGGGGTAGAAAGAGGGTTTAATGGCTTTGAGGTACGAGTGCTAGCAACCCGCCAGACACAGAAGAATGACTACGAAACCTGGCAACTCTCCCGCCTATTTGTATCAAATGAATGTACTTATTGTAACGACTATCATACATTATGGCAACTTTTAAAACTGCCATTTTTAGGGTGCTCTCCTAAAACAGCCCTTCAAGGGGGGAAAGATTAATGGGGGAAATTTTCGCCGTACACATTAAAAACAAAAGGAAAGAGAAAAAAAATAAGAATTTAAAAAATACGAACGAAAAGCTTGTTCTCACTTTTCTAGCAGAAGTGCATTTCTTTTTATTGGGTTGAATCCTAGACATTGGGTGTTTTTAACTCGGATTTGGGGACTTTTGAGAAAAGAAAAAAAGATGGGAGTAATAATAAAAACGTGGGTTTTAAATTAATTTTATTGCTCCGTTGCATGGGAACATTGTTTTAAATTTTTATTTATGGCCGTACTAATTTGCATTTATGAAAACATAAATTGAGACTTTTCGCGAGTTTTGTGAAATACGGTTGTTCTTCGCATTCTTTATGAATATATTATGGGGAGGCACATTAAGTTTTATTAGGCTTTTCATTATTTAACAATAAGGTAAAATAATCCTTTGGGCGTAAATATTACAAAACTAGGTTAAATAGCTGCGAGAGGAATAAAAGTAACTATTTGGAAACATTCATTTGAGTGTTTCCCCGTTATAATAAGAGATTATGTGTTTTTAACTATTATCTAGTAAATATAATGGTTAAATAGAGACAAAGCTGATTTTTTCTTAACAAAACTACACGACTAAACGCGTAGATAGTCTCTATTTAGGAGAAAAGCCGGAGCAGCAGACATATAAATAATATATTTGAACACAGATACGTCTTTACAATTGGTCCGGGTACAGATGTCATAGGCAGATTGTGAAACCAAAATATCACACTAAAACTCAGTTCAAAAAAGAAAAAAAATTATACCAAGAAGTCAAACCTATGGTCAGGGCCTGATTACCGAATAGGCACATGAAGCCCAGGCTTACTCGCTACATATTTGAGGGGCCCCCAAATCACATATTTTATATAAATATTTAACACCCCTAACATAATTTGCTACTAAATTTATTACTTATTAATATATTTTGTTATGTTTCGATTTAATGTCATTCAGGGGCAAGAATTCTAGTGCATATAACTGTTCAATTTGACGTTCTAGAATCTATTCGAAAGCGATGGGTCCCCCATTTAAAGGCGGGCTTCCCTTGTTTCAATGTCTTAATCGGACCCTGCCTATGGCATGTGCAGAGAGATTAAGAGTTTATCGAAGACGCCAGAAAGAGAAGACCGAGTTGTGTTTGTTTCAAACATCTACTCATGAATACTTTGTAATTTACACTGAAGTGCCCTTCTACACCACAGCCTGCAAATCGCGGGTAACATTTTTTTACTTATATATAAAAAAAATCAGCTTTATTAAACTGTGGTAATAACTTGTCCTAAAAAATATATATTAATTTAATTTTTCTCCGAAATGTCTTATACGTTAGCTCTATACTTTATTTTATTACCTTAAAACAGCAATTAATATTTAATTTGAATTAATTTAGGTGTTTACTTATGGTTGCTTTCTAGAGCTGAGAAAATTTTTACAGAAATTAACTTTTAAAATCATAATTTTAATTTAAAATCTATTTATTTTGTATTCTTATGTATATAAAATTTTATACTTTAATATAAATATGTTTTACCAATAAAATTTGCACGTATTAGAACTCTATTAAGAGCTTCTGGTACACAAAAAGTGTAAAACGCGTAATCTAGTGGACAATTCGATTCTTTATAAATCCTATTACCGATTTTCTAAGTTAAATATCTTTTTCTTCCCATCACTAATATTTTAAAGCCGTAAAACTCAGAGAAGTCATCAACCCAATCAACAAAAATAACCGTTGGCAAATCAATCGTGGTAATTGGCACACAGTTATAGTGTCGGAATGGATCATCCTAAAAGCATCACATGATGTTTCTATCCAGATACTCCGTGTAGTTTATTTTAAACACGATTCATGTAAAACAAAAAGCAGTAAAACAAAATTGAAACATGCAAATTTTGATTCAGGTTATTCCAAGACCAAATTTGGATTGATATTATTTCACAATTCGAATTTATACAGCTTTTTTTTAACTACCACTTTTTAAAATAAACAAAGGAAATAAAAAATTTATAACTTTGAAGCTTTTGAATAACAACAAACACATTCAGATACTGGCCACTCATTAAGAAAAGCCAAATTATCAAACATACAGAGCAAACTATATTAAAAAGGTGGTAGCTCTGCCATACTAGCCAAACATTTACAACAAACCTCTCTGTTTTGCACAAGCTAAAAAGATTTAAATGCCAAAAGATCTGCATGGGGTTGCAGGGCAGTTAATGAAAATAGAAAAGGACTCCAGAAACATCCAGGAAAAAATGAATTTACAATAGCCCCACTCCAGCCCATATATATATACATATATATATATATATATATATATATATATATATATATATATATATATATATATATATATATATATATATATATATACCTATGGCATTTAATCATAGGCCAGATATACTTGGCATCTTTCTGACAAATACACAGAATCACATGCATGCCCATGTGTACAATAGGCTATCTTTTGATCACTTACCAGTCAATACAACTATGGGTAAGACAACACCCTACCACAGGTTTACATAATTTTTTTAAAAACTTGTCAGTTAAATTAAAATATTATGCCTAAAAATTCAGTTTTTTCTTTTTAAATTGTACTTTTGAATATTTTCTATTGAAGGTCCCAACTTCATCATTTTGTTAGCAAATTTATTTGTCCATAAATAAAGTAAAAAAAGTTAATAACTCTGTTTGTGGAACATTTTAAGAATCATCAGAAATGCGAATTTTTGAGAACCATTAACACAAAAATAAGACATTATTTCCGACATAGTATGATTGCTGATTTCCTTTCCACACACGGGAATTAGATAAAAGTGTGATAGATAGAAAACTCGACATCCATGCATATTGTAGTAATTAAAATAAAAAAAGTGCATCTATTGATGGTACAGCGTAGTGAAGTAACTACCTCTCGCCAGGTAAGTCCTGTAATTAATTAAAGAAAAAATCGATTACTAGTTTATTAGTTTTTCAATTCATTGAAAACTCTCTATTATTCGGAATTTTCGATTAACTGGCCTACCTCCAGTCCGAATTAGGTTGGATAATCGAGGCTTACTGTGTTGCTTTTTGCAGTGTAATGTGTCGTATGTAAAAAAAGTAATTTAATTTATATGTAATAATACTTTCAATTCAATTTATTTTTCAATTATCTTCAAGTAACGCTGAGTAGTCCAGGTACAAAACAGGCTACATGCAAATATTCGAAAAATGAGATTTTGATATCATTTGCTACATTATAACTTTAGCTTAAAGTTTGAACATATATAAGTAGCAAAAACCTTTATTTATCTAAAACTCAAGACTAAGACTTTAAGACTCAAAAAAGGAGAAGTCACACAGAAGCCAAATGGTGAAAAACTGTTAAGGTTTAACGGATTTCTATTTTTTCAAAAGGATATAACATGTTTTGCATCTGGACTACAAAACTGGTACTTAAAAATTGAACTAAACATTTACAATAAATTTGGACAAAATTCAAAAACATAAAGAGATCCAAAGTTTTCACGGGAATTTATTTTGGATAGGACATGATTATCATAGTAAAATGTGAGAGAATCATTCTCAAATAATAAGACAAGTGTATAAAATAGGAAATCAATCACTTGGACAATAAAACACAAGATTGCATTCGTAAAAATCATAACAAAGACTTAAAACCGTTAAGTTTTGGATAACACATTCAAAATGCAGCTCAAATATATCTACAGCTTTGATCCAAGTTCATCCAAGGGAGGACACCACACACATTTAAACTGAGAAACACATCGAAATTGGTTTTGCATTTTCAAACACCATACAATTGTTTTTTCTTGCAATACAATTATACTTCAAACGTTTTAAATAAAATTACACTAAAGTACATTAAAATCACAAAAACTGTGAATGACTTATAATATGGATACAAAACAAAATATCACAATGTTTCGGTAGGTGCTTCATTATTCCTGGGGTACAATCGGCTGAGTTTTCTGATGGCATGTCTCAATAGACAAATGCCTGTCACAGGCATTCCTCCCTAAAAGAACAAATAAATTATTTATTTCAGCTGATTCGTTAAGTAAAAGAATTTTATGTTATAACACGCACAGTGCCATTACACACATTTTTAATTTAGGGGGGAGGGCGGCAAAACAAAACATTTTTCAACTTAATAATTAGAAACTCACAACTTGAAGAATTCTAAACTCTCACTTTAACGATTCTATTGGTTGGTTAGTTGTATGGGGTTTAATGGCACAAGGGCCAAATATGGCCAAGATGTGCCAAACATTTGGTAATTTAAACCAATTTTTTTTAAATATATACATAAACAGAAATTAATTAAAGAGGTAAAAAATCCTGTGTATTTTAAAAAGATAAATAGTGATGAATGAGGTGGATGATTCAATAAATATGACAAAGTGGGAGATGATGTATTAAAAAAGCGATTATATAAAATTCTAAGATGGGAGACAAGAAGTTAAAATATGATGAATGGTGAGAGGTTGTTGGCAATAATGACACGATGGGGTGGTTTCATTTATTAACAAGTACCTGTGGGTAGCTTGTGAGTGTCCTATGCAGAGACGAGTCAATAGCTTAACGATTCTAAATTCTCAACTTAAGGTCATTGGGTGCCAGCTCAGGTGTTGTACTCATTACCTGACCATGATTCAAAAACATGAGGCATTGTTCCCAGGTATTTACTTTTAGATAAATCCCAAACCATCACCAATAGCCCAGTATGCAGCTTTGATACATGCAAATTAGCCAAACCAAACTTAACGATTCAAAATTATCAACTCAACAATGATAAAAATTCAAAGTTCCAACTTATCAACATTTTTCAACCTTTTAATAGATTAGGAAATATTAAACAGTTCTCGCAAAAGTATTGATTTATTGACACATCTTCCAATGCAGTGTTCATTTTGAAGTATAATTTAAGTTTAATCTTACAAGTTGGGAAATTTCTAACCTTCCCTCACTTTTATTTGCTAATAATATTAATTTTCTTCGGGCATAAATTTTCCTAACTCGGGGATTTTTAAAACTAGAAATTCCCAAATTTTAAGGTGTCCGGATTATTGGGAGGAGTTCCCCCTAATAACTATTGTTACTACCCGAATTAACCATTGTTTTTTAACTTTCAATCTTTTAAAAGGCTATAGCATTGGCTATGGCATTTAAGCTAAATTATAACAAAAAGGTTGTAACAGCAAGTTTAAATACTAATTTGCTCATATTATTGATCAGTTAAGGTTTGAAAGGAATAATTATTTTTAGGGGGATGGGACACAAAATCATCAAACATATTTTAGTGGTTTAAAAAATAGTTCATTTTATTTTTAACTCCATCAACATTATACTTCTACGTTAAGTACAACTAATTATTTTTGGAGATCAATATTTAGCCTTGATATAAGATTGCCTGAATATGTAACTTAGATATCTGAACATAAAAAATAAGGCAATTTTTTAATGTACATTTTTTTTTTTTTAAAGTATAATTTTTTTAAATGTTTGACCATGTGATTATGTTAATATGCTTTGCACTATATCTGAGAAAAAAAAATTAATGATATCTGCAAAATTTCAAAAACAAATCCTTTTCCCCAACCTTTATTTATTGAACCATAAAGTATGAAAATTAAAGATGCCATAATAAAATATGAGTAAGAAATAATAAATATGGAAATATAAAATATGACAAAATGATAATTAAATATGACTCAACACAGAAAATACTTGCACTTACAGTTAGAGATGCAAACTGCAGAACTTTTTTAGAGACAACAATTGCCTCAGAAGATATTTCTTGTGTTAACCTTTCTCGGATGAAGTCCACAAAACTCTATTAAAAAACAGAAAATAAAATGAATATCTGGAAAACATTCAAAAATATTTTAATCAGAAAATTTTGACAATATTTTTTTTAATAATCCACGAAATATGTCATTTTTGTCACAAAATCTGAAATATCAAGAGATGACCATTGACCATGTCCAAAATCTAAAATTTAACAAAAGCCATTGGCTAACGTAAGCTTAACTCTCATTTTTCCCAATAGATTCCCTATTGTCCCTAACAATTTCCCTGCATTTCCAGGTTAGTGGAAACTCTATAAATCTATCTTAATCACAAAATATGTTTTAGGTTTAATCTATAAGGGAATTTGTAAATTATCAGCGTTTTTGTAAACAAATATTAAAAGAACATGTTTGCACATATTTTCACTTGTAATTTGTTGCAACTAATAAAATTCATACACACCCTTTTGGTATCCATAAAAAACACAAGCAGGATACTAATGAAAGAAACAATTGTGCTAAGCTCCATGTCTTCATCAGCTGCTTCTAAAACTAATTAATGAATTTTTTAATTTATTATAATTTTGCTAACGTTTAATATTAAATTGATAATTAAAAAACTGTGGAATTACAAAATATATTATGTTTGCATGGGGATAGCTATTTTATCAATTACTAGACATATTATCAGGGTTCTTTTATCAAGCAACATTTTTTGAACTTTTATTTAAATTAATAATCATATTAATTTTCAACTTTTTATTTGGAGGGTGTCAATAACTTTCTATGTTTATTTATAATAATTGAAATAAAGTTGTAAAAAGACAATTTTTAAATTTTTTAGGAATTTTTTTTCTCTTTCATCTTAAGCACAATTTTGTGTAATCTAATTTAGTATTAAGCATATTGTTTAACGTTACACAATAAGCTTAAACAAAGAAAATCTATTTACATATTACATTAAGCAACATTTTGCAATTAAAGATTTTTGTTGTATTTGTTGCGACTGTACTTAAAATCCTCTTAACTCACCAATTCTCAAACATTTTTTTTAAATTGTGAAGTCATTTTCACTGTATAAATATATATATGCCTTTTAAAATAAATATTGAAAATCTTAATTCCTTTAAAAAAAAAAGAGTAGCTTTTCAATCATACCTCAAATCAATCATAATCATTTAATTATGAATATATTATTATCACAGGGATTATATAAGTAAATATGACTATATAAATTCAAAATGAAGTTAATGCCTGAAAACAGGACTTTAGAGGACATGAAATTGTGTGCATGACCAACAGTCGGTATATATGTATTATCATACTATACAACTGTATTGCTTAGGAATAGCTATTTTTTTGCAATAAATAAAACAATGATAGATATACACCACACCTAAATTATCACATATATATAATATAACAATCACAAAAATCATAACAATTTATTTGATACCTGCCTTGTTGGAAGCAATCAAACATGTTTGACAATTTGCGGGTATAAAAAAATCACATGCAGTTCCAACATATATATTCTACACATACAATCTGATTACATTCTGAAAATAGAATAAAAGCATAAAATTAACAAAAAAATACCTAATTCCAGATTATCTGCAGGAAGTTCATTGTTGTCTTCGCTGTTTTCATCATTCGGATTTTCCTCAGCATCTGCAGTTAGCGGTTTTCCTTTTATTTCATTTATCTTCTCAAGGCTATTCCTGAGAATCTATTATATAGAAATAATTTAAAAACTTACATTTTTATTTTAAAGATAAATGGTATCTAATTTTTAACTGAAACATTTAGAATTTTAAATCCTTACATAATTATAAAAAAAAAATACTATCCCTTTTTGAAAGTATGAAATGATACACTATTTCTGGACATATGTCAATATTTGCAGAAAAAAAAATATTTACTTACATTCATACACAGTACACATATATACACACAAATATGCATACATGCACAAATATATATATATTAAAAAATATTGGTTATCAATCAGGGTTATCACTCAGTTGGCAAAGCAAACCAACAAGGATTGTGTAGCAATCCTCCGAGGGTTAACGAGCATCAATGAGTAGGGGAGGAGCCCCTAGTACTATATTAATTAACAATGTTCTTTGTGAAATCATCCTTAAAGATGATTACATTTCCATGCGTAAAACACAAGTATCAAACTTTCCACTTACCAATATGAAATTCATTTTTAATAAGTATAAATAATTTATAATTATTATGACTAAATATCATATTGTCATCAGGATAATGCCAGTATGACGAGTTTCAAGTCAATATAATATATAAAAGGTGGTTAACACGTTGACTGCCATGGTATATTTGAACTCCATACTAAATACTACATGATATGTCGTAGTATTAGTAGTCTTTTATGGTATACAAGACATATTCACAACAAAAAGTAGAGTTAGTTGACAGGCAACGTGTTAAAATTCAATCGCAAGATATGATGATGCAATAAAAAATAAAAGAAAAACTTCTTTGTTCATTCCAACAAAGAATGAACAAAGAAATGCTTCTATGGGTATTTAAGGCCTTTAAGAACTGAAGTTCTTCTGCCTGTGATACAAGGGGATAAGTAAGTTATGAAGGTTATTAAAAAGTTGAATAAATATAATCTCAACAACATTTGGTACTGAAAAACTCAATTTTTAAAATTCAAACGTTTAAAAGTGTAAATATGTGCTTAAATATTTTAATCTGGTTATGTAGTTACCTTTAGAAGTGCTTCAATGGATAGGACCTGTTCACAACTGTTAATTTGGAACTTTTTGAGACATAGTAACACAAAGGTTCTTTTATTTTTCAAAAAGAAGTTAATCATTAATTCCAAAGCCTGAAAAGAAATTTAAACAGAAATTATTGAATATATAAAAAAATAAAAGCTTGTATCAAGGATGAAATTAATAAATGTATTAAATGAATATATTTTTTTGTTTTAGTTTTATTAACTTATTAATATAATATGTGCAGCATGCAAAGTATTAATAAAAATAAATATTAACAAAACAAAATTTCTAAAATATTTGTTTACAGACATCACTTTTGATTACAATTTTTTTTTTTAATATCTTAAAAAAAAGCTTCTCAAAGTATTTTTCATAAAAATAACATATTAATTTAATATACTAAACATATATAATGATAATAAAAATAACACATACGAGAACAAGTACATCAAAACGATTTTCTTCCGACTGAAAATAGGCTTTCAGAATACAAATCATAACTTTCTCCATTAGCCCTCTAATGTTAGTAAAAGAATCATATTGATCTGCAAATAGAAAATATATAAGTTAGTTCAAATACATTTCAATTAAATTTCTGAAATTTAGAAACACTTTTTAAATACATCAATTTTATGTAAGAAATATAATAGTAAAATTTCAAAAATAGTAAAAAAGTACATTTTTTTTAAAAGAAATAGTAAATGTTTTTAAAAATATAAATGAAATATACATTAAATACACATGTCTTCAAATGAACCTATTTATATTAAAGGTTAAAAGTACTTTAATTCAATAGCCAACATATTCTTGTAAAACACACAAATTATAAATAAACATGCCTAAGAATAATTTTATAGGAACATTACATTTCTTTCTAGGATAGAAGTATAGAATATTCAATCAATATTTGGTATACTGCCTATTTGGTAATCACATTTAATCCAGTTTTACAAAATGTAGAATTGTGAAGTTTCCTAACACAAAATAAAATATTTAGTTTTATTTGAATTGTTTCAATTCTCTGATAATTCTGCAATAAACTCAACTTTAAGAATGAGCAATAATTCTAGTCTACAAACAATATTGTATTTGTTAGTAAAAGGTCATGTCTAAGTATTTGGTTAGTAAATATAAATAAAATATACGACTCCATTAAAAATAATAAGTAGTACCTGAACATAAGAGACAATACAATTCATAATTTTTAAGCTAATCAGATTACAATATATGTTTTTAATTGTTGAATTGTAATACAAAGTAATCAAAAAGGAAATTAATTTTGTAAAAATGAGAAAATTTTACAATCAAATTTCTGCATTTTCCCCAAAATTATTGGCTTTACTGAATGGCTGCTAATATCTAACTGAGGAGTGTCCAATTAAAATAATTTGCATTAATCACAGACATTTTTATTTCAAACAAAAAAAAATTGTGGTACCAAAATTTGCAGTTTTGATATTTAATTGTCAGAAAATACATTATGAACCTAAATCTGAAAAAACATACATGAACATATTTATAGAAATTTTAACAAATCATCAATAAAACTCATTTATTGTCAACATAAAAATAATCTATTTATAAATATACTAAATTTTTAAAAACTTGGCAGCATTAATTAGTTTTTTTTTTAAATAATAAATCCACAAAAGCTGAAGAATTTGCACTAAATGTGCCAGGAAATAAAATCATTGCACAAAGTTTAGAAACCTGTTTTTGATTAACTCAAATCCATTGTGAAAAGAGGACAATGAACTGTGCCTTTATTTAAAAACAAGATAACTCGTTTTTGTATACATAAAGGAAGTATCCTGAATAGAAAGAAATTAGGAAGATGTCTTTGAGAAATTAGGACAGGACCAAATTGTGGATTTTCGAAAAAGAAGACAGGGTGAAATTTGAAATTAAAAGGACAGGTAATGGGGCCAGGCTACTCCCCAATAAACCTAATAAAATGTTTTCTACTACTACCTAATAAAATGTTTTCAATTATCATTATAGTAACTAAACATAATAGATATTCTTTTAAAATACCAATACGCTATAAAAACCAAGAAATATCACAAATGATTGAGCAATAGTTGAATTTTAATGTCAGCACATATTGGAGAAAATTGTTAATACTGTATTAAAGACAATAGTACAAGAGCTGTAAAAATATATTTTTAAAGATTTCATTCAGTTTGGGATAAGCATTTGCATGCTATTATTCGAATGAATTGAACCTACTAAAAGGGTTAACTCAATTTAGCCCCAATGTGACCTACCTAACCTTGGCTCTAAATAATTCAATTCTAGATAAAGCAACTAAAATAACAATAGCTGGTTTGAAAAAATTTAAATGGTGATTTTAAGCAACAAATGTTCTTTCCACATTTTAGGTAAGTAATAGTATCTAAGTAAATAGGAATGCTCAAAATATTAAGCTTGTTGCAATACCAAGTATGTAATGTTGAAATTAACCAAATAATCAGGGCATTTTGTTTACAATTTTAATGTTTCGATCTTACTACTAATATTTAAAATGGAAAAATTTAACAATTTTGTACATTAAGCATTGAGTTTATATGGTAAATTAATAAATGTTCAAATAATTCAAACAAAGTCCTGAGTAGTAAAACACTATCTTTAAAACATGAAAAGTAAAATAAAGATAAATAAAAGTCTCTGGTCCGAGACTACAATAATTAAAAATGTAAACTTATTTAATTTTTTTTAATAAATAAAAGCAGCTTAGAATACATCTGTCTTACCCGGATTAAAAGATAATATAGACAGTATCTTCAAAATTGAAACTAAAGTCGAAAGATGAAAGGATGCTAGCGAACTATGCTGAATGTTTAGCACATGATTTCCAGATTGTTCCTTTTGAAAAAGGTATGACATACACCATCCAAGTAACCTAAAACAAATCATAATTTGAAACCTAGGAACAACACAATAAAGAGACAACACAATAACAACAATTGTAAGCATAATTTTAGCAGATACATATTATAAAGAAATTCAAGCATTTCATACAAATAATTATCATAAAAAGTATGTTTAAAATGCATGTATATAAATTATTAAAAAATATCAAAAGATAATTATGAATTATTATATAATTTAATAGTAACAACTTTTTTTATAAAAAAAATTATTTTGTATAAAGCAATATACCTAAAATAGTGTTAATTATTTTTTTAAAAATCACCTTCACAACAGAAACGGAAAATTTAATAAACTGACAATTATGACGTAACAATATAATTTGTGTTTGTATATTAACCCTCTATTTTATTTATTTATATATATATATATATATATATATATATATATATATATATATATATATATATATATATATATATATATATATATATATATATATATATATATATATATATATATATATGAAAGAATATTTCTGTAACCACCCCTCTTTTAAATCCCGAACTCCTTTGTCAAACCCCTCTTCATATTCCATAACATCTATCCCTTAAAATACTTAAGTGTAATTTGCGCATTTTCCCTCTTGGTCATAAAGCTCTCCTTTTCCCATAACAAATCACTCCGTTCTCTTGAGTTATGCTGACTCTTCAAGGAGTTTTCTACCCACGCACATATTTTCTAATTCCCCATCACTCAGGGATTTCTAAGTTCAACTGCACCCGTTTCCCCTAAAATTAGCCTTGAACGAACAACGACTGTGGTCCGAGACGATGATAATTCCCTTTTTCCCTCTTCATGTCATGTAATCATCCCTATGTGAGAACACTTCGATTCTGTTTTTCGCTCCGTGAAGACGTGTCCTGGCTTTGAGCTCTTTGTGAATAAACTTGTTCTTTGTAATGTACCACTCGACCCGACCATGACTTAATTTACGACTGCACACCACCATAATGGGATGCCCACCCTATGGGTCATTTCATAAGTAGACAGAGATGTGGGTACCTGACTTTTTCGATGACAACGAATTATTCTCAGAGCCAGGCACCATGCCCAAACGCTGCCACGCCCTAACAGAGCGAGAGAAGTGTACTGTCCCGAACTGAAACTGAATGTGCGCTTTCTCTCCGATCAACACCGCTATATGTGCACCCCTGTTTTCCACCTATGCAGACATTTCGAAACCACCAGTATGTACCGTGCACTCCAGACAATGGCGTATCTCCGTAACAACAATCACCTCGTGACGCATCCAGCGACGTCGCCTCAAAACAAACAATCTAGCTGTCCGGCGCTGACCCCAACAATCCAGTGAGTCGATCGCCAACACCAACAAACCTCATCCGAGGGATGCCCGACGTACGATCCGGCAGTCAGGAACTCTAGCCCCGACCACCCGATGACAGATCCCAGCCGTCCACAACAAAGCGCGACGCATCTTCTTTGAAAAGCACTCCAAGCCTCTATGCTCCAATCAACCACCTCCCGATGTCCAACAACGCGCATCGTTCTTTCAACATTCACCCGCTTTTTCTGTTGACTCAATGTGAAGATATCGTGGCCTACATTCTGCCAGCAACTGTCTTCTCATAATTCAAGAGCGATTTCCACCCCCACTAGGATTTACCACACCCCGTTCAGCTCCCCAACTAGCTGTGTAAACCGACACCATCATCGGAGATCTCCCTTCGCCAGCGCCTTCTTCTTTCATTCCCCCCTACAGCGGACCCTCTCGGTGAAAGAAGTGACTCCCCCCATCCACAACCAGCTGTGTTGTTGACAAACAAATGTGCGGTTCTGCTCGTCGAAGGCAAGGTGTTGTTTAGTTCAGTGCCCACAGAGATTGGAAAGATGGATTCTACAGTGTTGTTTTTTAATGAGGCCTGCAGGAGGTACCATGATATAAACTCTACCGAGATATATGACAAAGAGTTTGAGTATTTTAATTTGGCGCAATTTAATTTGAATGGTAATTAAATTAGTGTAGGAATTTTAAGCAACTTTGATTTTTTTTATTTTAACATTGCAGAAGTTTAAATTGAGTTTTCTTTGATTAGTTCACGTTAAATTGATTTTAAATGTTTATTAATGAACTGATATTAATTTTTCATATTAATGATTTTTAAGTGTTTCAAATTAAATTTATTTTTTGTAAACAAAGATTTTTTTTTAAATAAGATTTAACAGTTGTAAATGTTGAATAGTTTCAAGGAATTAATTAGACTTAATAGTTTATTTCAAAATATAATAGATTCAGAATTAATTTTTTTTAAACTTTAACTTTAATTATTTTTATTTTAATGACCTTTTTAAAAATAATTTTTACATATAATAATTTTTATGGTATTTTAAAAAACAAAGGAATTTATGAATAATTGTGTGCCACTAAGTTTATGATGGTGAAATTTTTTGAGTATGATATTTTATTATGATCTGGAAATAGATTTTTATTTTTGAATTTTAATTATTCTTATTTTATTACCTATTATTTTTAATTTGTTATATTTGTATAACCTACAGTTTACAATGTCAGTAAACGAAGATAATCAAAACAAAGCTCCACCCATCACTAATCAACAAACCGAATCCCAAAACACCGAACCATCAAATTTCCCAGCAAATGAGGATACCAATATTATATTTCCTAATTGTTTACCCAGTTTAGTTAACTTTGACCCCACCTCTGGAATGTCCATACAAAGTTGGCTTGTTTATTTTAATTTAAATGCCCCCAATGATAATATGTGGAAAATTCAAAATATAAGTTCTTTTTTGAAGGGTGAAGCCCTTAAGACTTATATAAATGAAGCAATTCATATCACTGACTGGTCCTCATTACAAGAATTGCTTATTGAAACCTTTTTGGAACCCAAATCTGTGTCATTTAATACTTTTACTAACTTAAAATTTTATCCTAGTGATGACATTTCCCTCTATTTTCATAAAAAACTTCAAACAGGTCGTCATTTGGGATTACCCACAGACTTAATCTTGCAAGGCCTTACCGATGGACTCCCCTTTTTCATGCAAACTGCTTTAGTTGGTCACAACATTAACTCGACTATCCAATGGCTCAATTTGGCCAATAAAATCCATAAAATTAACCCATCCCCTTCACATCAAAATTCTTATGAACCATGCAATATTGGCAACAGACCCTTTGGACGATTCCAATATCCTCAAAGTAGTCAACCACGACAAAATTTTCAACCTTTCCAACCTCGAGAGCCATATTATACTAATCGCTTCCGCCCTCAGGCGTTTCAAAATATTCGGCCCTCAGTTATCCCCTCGCAGGATATTAAACGCAACTTTAACCGAAATTATGACAACACAGCCCATTATCAGAAAAGCCTTCCCCCTACTCCTTGTAGGCTATGTGAGCAAAATGGTATATATAATGCTTATCACTGGATGTCCACATGTCAGTTTAGACATGTCAAAATTCCATCAAACACCGAACATGTGCGACATCCACAAAATATCACTAAAAGGGAAGAGCCCGATGATATGCAAGAAGATGATCCCGATTTAAGACTATTTTCAGTATCCGGATGCATAAAAACCAAACAGGTGGAATGCATCATTGACACGGCATCAACTTTATCGATAATTCCCCTGTACATAGCTAAGCGTTTGGATGCAGAAATTGTACCCACCATTCCTATCAAAGTACAGCAGGCAGATGGACACTTTCAAATCACACAACTTGCTCATGTACCTTTGCAAATCGGAAAAATTACCAAAACAGTTAAATTGCATATTGTAGATAATAAGTTAGATTATATTATTTTGGGACTTCATGAATGCTCCAAATTTCAGCTTATTATTAATTGTTATGAACATGCAATATCCCAATTAGGTAGCAACCTTAAATTAATGCAGCCAAAATGTCGTAGTAAACAGTCCTTATATGTTGTCAGGACAGTTGATTACTGTCAAGTTCCTTCGACCTCTGCAGAAATCACAGATACTCTACAGATTGTCCACGAGAACCAGGAAGTCAATAGTTTGTTGGCAAGATATAGCAATGTTTTTTCTGCACATAAATATGATATCGGTAAAATTAACATTGAACCCCAACGCGTTAGGTTATCGTCAGATTTGCCCATAGGTTTACGACCGTATAGAGCTTCCCCTGCTGATGAACAAGAGATCAAAAAACAAATAGAAGAACTTTTGAATCATGGAATTATTAAGGAATCTTGTGGCCCCTATGCTGCCCCTGTCACGCTCGTTGCTAAGAAAGGCGAGAATGCTCGAACGCGTTTTTGTATAGATTATCGCAAGCTTAATGATATTTGTGTAACAGATAGTATGCCCCTTCCCAGAATTGATTCCCTTTTAGATAAGTTAGGACATGCAAAACTTTTTTCAACTTTAGATTTGACTTCAGGTTAGTGGCATATTCCCATTCACCCTCAGGATACCGAGAAATTAGCGTTTACAACTAATTTTGGCCTTTATGAGTGGACAAGATTACCATTTGGCCTCAAAAATGCACCAGCTATTTTCAACCGCATACTCAAACAAATCCTAAATAAATATAAAATTAACTTTGTAGCTCAATATTTTGACGATTTAGTCGTGTATTCAAAATCTGAAGCTGAGCACATGCAACACTTAGAAGAAATTTTTAGCATATTTGCTCAAGAAAATATTAAACTTAATTTCAAAAAATGTGTTTTTGCAAAAGAAAAGATTAACTTTTTAGGCTATGAAATCCAAAATGGCACTATTACCCCAACTAATTTAAATATTGAAAGTATTAAAAAACTTAGGCCTCCAACTAACGTTAAAGAATTACAAAGATTTCTAGGAGCCATAAATGTCTATAATAAGTTCATTAATAATTATGCCCACATCAGATATCCTCTCAATAAATTGTTAAAGAAAGACACCCCTTGGGTTTGGACTGAGGACTGCCAGAAAAACTTTGAACTTTTAAAAACTTTGTTAATTTCTAAACCTATCTTAAGACTGTTTAATCCAAATTTGCCTTGCCATGTTTTTGTTGATGCTTCCCTCACTTCTGTTGGAGCTGTACTTAAACAGCCAGATGAAAATAATATTTTGCATCCAATAGCTTTTCATTCCCGTACTTTACGAAGTTATGAAAAAAATTATGCCATAACTGAATTAGAATGTCTCGCCATAATAGATTCCATTGACAAATTTCATTATTACCTTCATGGACAAAAATTTACTATTCATACTGATCATGCTGCTTTAGTTTGGCTTAAGAAAATCAAAAATCCAATAGGCAGACTGTTTAGATGGTCTCTTAAACTTTCAATGTTTGATTATGATATTGTTTATGATAGGGGTTCTCTCAACTTTGAAGCAGACATGCTTTCAAGAATTCCTGTTGTACTTCATAATCAGCATCAGACCCTCCTATTAGACTTAGACGAAATTAAAACTCAACAATTAAATGACAATCTTTCTGGCAATAAGTTTAAAAATATTAATGATGTAATTGTCGTCAAAAAGAAACATTTGTATAAAGTAGTTATTCCTTTCTCATTAAGAAGAAAACTTTTAGAGGAAGCTCATTCTAAATTTGGTCACCCTGGAGTTCAAAAGATGATCAATCTGATAACACCTCATTACTATTGGCCTTATGTTAATGAGGATATTGCAAAATTTGTCAAACACTGTCACACCTGTCAAGTAAACAAAAAACCCCGCCAGAAAAAATTTGGATTACTTCAAACTTTGCCTCAACCAGAGCAACCTTTTGAGCTAATTTCCATTGATACTGTAGGTGGTTTTAACTATTACAATTCGACAAAAAAATTCTTGCATGTGGTCATTGATCATGCAACACGTTACATTTGGGCGTTTCCTTCCAAAAACGAAACCGCAGAAACCTATGTTAACTGTTTACAACAGATATTTCAAATTCAACAACCTGTAAGCTTGTTAAGTGATAGAAATCCTGCTTTCACCTCTACTAAACATAAGCATTTTCTCAGAAATTATAATGTCAAACATTTATTCACATCATCCCATAGACCAGAAACTAACGGAACCTCCGAACGTTGCCAACAATCTCTGGTAACCATGCTAAAGTGTAAAGTCAATTCCTCCTCATCCAAAATTCCTTGGACCAAGTTATTAAATCAAGTTGTAAACGAGTATAACAATTCTCCTCACACTGTGACAAAATTCCCTCCAAACTACCTCCTCTTTGGCATACCGCCTTTTGAATCTCCCTTGAATCAAAACAATATTTACCCTCCAACAGACGAAGCCCGAAATTTAGCAAAACAAAGAACTGTAGCATATCATGCCCGAAATAAAAGATATTATGATGCTCGATTTGTGTATAAAACTTTTAATGAAGGAGATACAGTAATTTATGAAGAGTTCCAATATCCTAACACCCGAAAGCTTACTTCCCCCTTTTCTGGCCCTTACACAATCTTAAAGAAAAGATCAGATGTTAACTATGAAATTGATTTTACCAACAATGTAACAAAATTACCTGAAATAGTTCACATCTCCAAATTAAGACCATACTACCCCCCTGATCAATTGCGTTTAAGGCATGAATAATTGTCATGTAAAGTTTAGATTTTTTATTACCATGTATTTTATTATTTTAAGTTGTTCATTTTATTTGTATAATTATTTTCAAATGTACCCAAAGTGTTATAGTATGTCAGTGCACTTATTTTCCACTATTCCATGGAATAATTCAGAACTTTGGAACAATCAACCTAAAACATAGGTTCAAGAGAATCCTCATCAATCAACACTCACTCACTGAAAGTGATCTGTTTTCAGAAAGCAAAAACTTTCTTCAATGGCCATCTTTTATTTTTTCAACACCTTTTTTAGAACAAAGGTACTTTAACAAATGGCGGCCAAAACAACATCTTCCATAAAACATGCAATTTTAATACAAAACTTGTATTAAAATTTGTAAAAATTTTGTTTTTTCGTTTTCATGTACTTTGGCGACAACTCGAACTGATGAAGTTGAGTTGGTCTTTCATTTAAAGTTCAAGACAAAAATTGAATTTTCAAAAAGTAGGGTATTTTGAATAACGTTATGTACGAAGATGTTTGTTGAAGCCTAACATTTTCTTCCATTTTCATTTTTTTTTTTCAACATGTGTGAAACATTAAACAATAGTTTCTTTAGATTTTTATTTTTGTCGACATGTCATTGTGTTTATAGTTTTTCAGTATTATGTGTTTACTTGTTCTGCGCGTATTTAGCCATTTCGTTTGAAAGTTTGTATTGATGTTTTGAAATGTTTCTTGATGATATATTTTTTCTGTAGTTTATATCTCCCAAAGTCAATGTTTGTTTTGATAGCAAATTTTTATATAATCATAGTCTTGTGAATCGAATCCAGGCACAGTCGTTTGCACACCTATGTCCATGAGTTTTCAAAATTTTCGTTACCACTGTCATTAATATTTCTTTTCTCCTTTTCCACTTTCAGATTCTTCATGTTGATCCGATGGTCTGATCAATCATTTGGTTAACCTCCTCTTCATTTCTTTGAGAGTCTTTTTCTCGCCTAGGTACTCATCGCAGGCGATGTGTAACACTTTTGCGGGAGGGATATGAAAGAATATTTCTGTAACCACCCCTCTTTTAAATCCCGAACTCCTTTGTCAAACCCCTCTTCATATTCCGTAACATCTATCCCTTAAAATACTTAAGTGTAATTTGCGCATTTTCCCTCTTGGTCATAAAGCTCTCCTTTTCCCATAACAAATCACTCCGTTCTCTTGAGTTATGCTGACTCTTCAAGGAGTTTTCTACCCACGCACATATTTTCTAATTCCCCATCACTCAGGGATTTCTAAGTTCAACTGCACCCGTTTCCCCTAAAATTAGCCTTGAACGAACAACGACTGTGGTCCGAGACGATGATAATTCCCTTTTTCCCTCTTCATGTCATGTAATCATCCCTATGTGAGAACACTTCGATTCTGTTTTTCGCTCCGTGAAGACGTGTCCTGGCTTTGAGCTCTTTGTGAATAAACTTGTTCTTTGTAATGTACCACTCGACCCGACCATGACTTAATTTACGACTGCACACCACCATAATGGGATGCCCACCCTATGGGTCATTTCATATATATATATATATATATATATATATACTGTAAAACAATAAAATATATTAATTTAGAAAAACACTTTAGTTAAATTAAAATAAAAAATATGGCAAATGTGAAAAAATCCAAGTAATAAAACTAAAATATGAATTATTTAAGTAAAAATTATACTAATAAATATTTATTAAAAGGTGAAAGACATAATCAAAACGGTACTTTATCAGGGGGTAGGACCGCATTGAAAAGTCAAATAGAGCTCTTTCTGTATTAGCAATGTTAAAAACAAATTGCCAATCCAACCCCAAGAGTCTGGAGGTCGAGGGAGAGAGAATTCGTGGAAAAAAGGGGGTGTATGCCCCGGCTAGACCTCACATCATGCCTTGAATTTGTACAGTTAGGATGCTTTTTTCGCTTGCGTCTTGTAGGTTTTTATATTTTCCATTTATTGTCACTAATTGATCTGTCTAATCTGATGACTTTTTTTGTTAATATTTTTTATATACTATGTATATAGTTTGTATATATTCTTGTATATATTTAGTAACTTTTAAATTACTTCAAGAAGTATTTAGAGCTCTTGGGGTTGGATTGGCAATTTGTTTTTAACATTGCTAATACAGAAAGTACTCTATTTGACTTTTCAATGCGGTCCTACCCCCTGATGAAGTACCGTTTTGATTATGTCTTTCACCTTTTAATAAATATTTATTAGTATAATTTTTACTTAAATAATTCATATTTTAGTTTTATTACTTGGATTTTTTCACATTTGCCATATTTTTTATTTTAATTTAACTAAAGTGTTTTTCTAATTTAATATATTTTATTATTTTACAGTATATTTTTATCATTATGCTTCATGCAGCTGTAGCGCTGATTCATATTTGATTTTCTATGAATTTTTATTAAATTATATAATTTTGTTTATTATTATCCATTGTTTTCTACTATGTTTTTGTTATATATATATATATATAAATATATATATATATATATATATATATATATATATATATATATATATATATATATATATATATATATATATATATATATATATATATATATATATATATATATATATATATATATATATATATAAAGCAAAATAAGTGAAAGAGTGCTCACTTTTTTTTAATATCTTCATAACAAAAATAGAAAATGTAACAAACTGACAATTTTGAGGTTTAAGCATGACATAACAATATATTTTTGCTTGTATTTACCCTCTAATTAAAAAAAAAATTATATAAAGCAAAATACATGAAAGAGTGTTCATTAAAAAAATTTCAACTACCTTCACATAACAATAGATTTTTGCTTGTTTTAACCTCAAAGCGACCAGTAAGTTCTAAAGTTGCTTTCTCTTCAGAAGAACTTAATTTAAATTTTTAGTGAGCAACCAAAAATATTCGAAAAATAAATTATGTATTGCTTTGAAAAATGAAAAAATTCTGGGACAGCCAATCAGAGGTTTAAATTGTTACATAATTTTAAATATACAATTACTAAGAAAGAAACTACAACTGGTTGATGATTATTAAATTTTGAATGTGCACACTGCTGACAAAGTTTGCTTTTAAGCCAAAAATAGTAGCTTATTACAAAACATGAAATTGCCAATTTAACATTGCATAGAAGCGGCATCCCCTTTAGTGCTGAAAGAGCAGAAGCAATGTTGTCCGTTGCTCTATTGTCCAAATCAAATAATAAATGTCTATATCAAATAAGTGCCAAATAGATTTTTATCAATTCATAAAAAAAAACATTAAAAAAAACTGTTTAATACTTGATAATTTATTTTAAATGCCAGGTCAGGTTTCCTTTAAAAAACAGGGAAAGTACTGTAGACAAGAGGAAGTTTGTATTAATATTTCTATATGTGATTAAGACCTTACCCGGTAAGACAATGAAGTAAAGAAAAGTCTTCATGTTCCAAAGTATTGCAAGGGGACTCTGGATCCACAGTTAGCATCTAGAAGGGTGAAAAAACAATTCAAATGTAAAGTTACATAATAAGATACAAAAGTATAATTTGTTTTAATAACTAAATTATAAATTTAAGAACTTAATACACAAAATATAACACAGAAGTAGGAAAGGACTGACTCTGGATGTATACTGTTTAAATAAAACCTGTATGTATATTTAAAAATTAATAAACATCCACATACTTTAACCAATGGTAATAAAAAAAAGCTAGCTACACGAACTGTTAACTTCTATATGTAACATATTCATCAGTTGATTTTTACAAATGGCAAAATAATGGTAAATCAAGATATTGTATTAATTTTTTTAAAAAATGAATTTCTGAGGATTTTTGAAGAGCAAAATATATTTAAAAAGGGCTGTATGCTGATTAAATAAAACCTGTATGTATATTTACAAATTGATAAACATCTACATACTTTAACCAATGGTAATAAAAAAAAAGCTAGCTTACATGAACTGTTAACTTCTATATGTAACGATTGATTTTTTGATTGATCAGTTGATTTTTACAAATGGCAAAAAAATGGTAAATCAATGGGTATTCAGTTTTTTTAAAAATTAATTTCTGAGGATTTTTGAAGAGCAAAATATATTTAAAAAGGGCAATTAAAATTAAATTTAGTAATTTTATTCCAATTATGATTAAAAATAAATTTTATACGTTGAATATTTTTTTGATTTTTATTAGTATGCAACATCCATAAAACGATAAACAATGTTTATTGTTAACACATTTTATTTTTCATACAATACAAGTAGTTCTTATATCAAGAACACATTCAAAAGTAGAATTCAGTAAGAGCAACAAAACAATAAATTAAAAACTTACTTTCATGATTTTTAAAAATCTTTTTTAAATGTATATAGTTTTTAAGTATAAATAAAAAATACTAAAAAAAAAAATTAATGTGTGATGTTTCCATAATGCGTCCAAGATTGGAAAAATAGAGAGGAAATTTAGAACATAGCAGTACATTGTTTAAAAATTAAATAGTACTACGAAAAAGTGTATTAATAAAAAAATATAAACTCATGAAATGTCTATTTTTTTAAAAGAAATAATCATTAGCATTACAAATTTATAACTCCATCGATTATTGTTGTATTGTCAAATCTTGCAATATAATTTTAATACCATTCAAATGCCACATCGACTTGAAGCTTGGTATATCCCAATCACTAATTAACAATGAGTTTATCTTGAATAGTTGAACATCAGTAAATTTTAAATCCTCTTCATCAACATAATGCTCTGGAAAGATAGCTTTACAGACAGCAATAAGAAATCATATTATGATGGTTTAATTTCACTCATGAAATTGGCATAGGAAGATTACATTTTAGTGTAAAACTTTTCATGTGATAAAATGTGTTCTTTGGACACAAAGTTAGAATACACACTAATATTTTCTTATATTATGTAGTACAATACTGAAGAATTAGAAGAGGAAACCTTCCGATGCACAGAATTAGTTTCAGTCAGCACATGTGGCACAGACTCTCAGTCTCAGATCGGGGAAACGTGATTGATGTGATTCAACTCAAATTCGTTTCATTCCAACTTCCCCCATTTTAGACAAATTATATTATAAATTTTACTGGTCCATGTATAAACTGATCCCCTACTTTTTAATGAAATTTTTGACTTACATTTCTTTGTTTATAAGTGAGTATATACGGTAGCCACTTACTAATGGATGGAAATGAGAAAAAAAACATTGATTAAAAAAAATTACACTTACATGCTCCAGTATTTGCAAGCATTGGTTTACCATATGAGAAGGAGCACTGACAAAAGTGTAGTCATCATCACTTTCAATAAGATTTTCAGCCACTATTTCTTGAGTGGCTTTTCCGGCTGAAATATTTAAAGATTTATTGACATCAATTAATAAATTTATTTTAAACTATTTTCATAAAAATGTATGGCTTCTAAAACATTCATGTAATAAAATTTCACACTTACAACATAAACTATCATAATGAACACATTATTCATATATACAAAGTTTTACTTTAACGTTGTTTTTAAAATTAAATCGTAGCATTTTGCTTCTAGTCCAACAATTAAAAAATTATTACTTTCATAATGAAATATTTGTATTTAAAACATTCTTATACCTGATGTGAAGTGATGACATTGAAAAAAAAATTACTTCAAAATATTGTTAATTAATGGTAATTGTTTTTTAGTTTATTTATTCATGGTAGATAAAAAAAGAAAAATCGGAATTCAAAGTTGATTTTAGTACTAACATAGTTAACAGAAAACTGAACATTTCCATTTTTTCAAAAACTGAAAATAATATTAATCATGTGATATCCACTTAGTTTCTATTTAAAAAAAAATTGTATACTGAAAACTGATTTTAATTCTTCATCTAATCACATACAAACTATATTACATATTATTCACATGTTCCTGAGAAACAATTATTGGTGCAAAAAACTATGATTCTGCTCTTGGGATCGTTATTTTCAAAATTATAATTATTATCTATGGAATAAAACACTTACTCATTCCTAGAATAAATTTTAAGGTGCTATCTTTGTATCTGTATTTCATGCCTATTTCACAATCGGATAGATTTTTTAAGGATGAGCAGCATAAAGTAAGTACCTGTAGGTTAAAACAAATATTAATAGAAATTTATAATACAATCACAGTTGAAAGTAACCATTCTAAAAACCTACTTTTAAAAATTTAGGGTTTTAAAACATACTTAAGACTGAGTTGAAAGACTTCAAATATTATTCGAATTTTCAGACTTGCACAATTAATTTTGCCACAAATATATTCATATTCAGAAGTAATAATATTAATCTTAGCTATCACCACTCGAAATAATCATGTAATGTTAAAGTTATATGCCATCATGAACTTTTCAAAAGATATAACATTAACTAAGAAAGGAACAAAGGATTTTCATTAAAATTTCAATTTTATAACTTTTAATAAAAAAAGGTTTGTCTAGATTGTTTTTCCACAGAATGTGTCCTTTGTATGAAAAAGTCATGCATGAGTTTTTAAATTAGGTGCTCAGAAGTTTAGAAGTCTGTTCTTAATTTTGAACCTATGGAAACTTTTATATGGTGCTTAATGGAACAAAAAATCTCAGGAAGATGCTACCAATTTCTTAAAATCTTAACTAAGAATTAGTATGACTCTACAAAACAATGAAAAATCACATATTGTAATTGAGACTGACACATACCTATGGCCAAAACTTTTTTTTACTCTTTTTCTGCTTTGTTTCATATAAAATTGAAAATAATTATATGTACAACTTCTTGGGCAAATTTATCTATTTTTACAAACAATTAGGATACTTTTGCAGTAGAAATTCAAATAAAAAAACTATTTTCGAATGTTCCTTGATAAGGCAAGCTAGGGACCCCATCCTCTGTACTAAAGGACACAGTATTTTAAGAGTAAACAATATTAATATATTAGTCTTTTTTTTTTTTTAAATATATATATATATGCCTTAACAGTTAACAGGCTTATTACACTGACCACTGTCTAAAACTCAGCAATTTTTCTTTAGGGCTACGACTACTCACTCTTAATTTTTTTAATGTCAAATGTCCCTTAGTATGACTGTGCCTCTGGCATGTCGGTCTCTACTACATGGGAAACTTACAAGTTGATAAACAAGTTATTGGCAAAATTATCAAAAAATGTGTCTTACGTCTATTGCATCAATGTCCAAATTCTTTTCAGCAAACAGTTTCTGGCACAATTTATACGCTTTCAGATAATATCCTCCTTTCACCAAAACCATTCTAAGTCCAATTATATTTCCAAAGCCTTTTTCATAACGAATAACTACATTAGCAAGCTTTAGTACGACGTCCTCCAGATAAATTATCTGCTCTACATTTAAATTTTGCTTTGTTAGAGTAAACAGAAGTATGCCATGGCAAAAGCAAAGGGCCTGAAAATATAAATTAAGCAGAATCTAATACACATATTTTAAAAATATTAATAGTTGCAAAAAGATGTATTATAAAAATAATAGTAACATTGTAAACATTACTCGAATAATATGCATAACAATCTTATTACTTACTAAGCAGAATCCTTGATTACAGGAGAAAAGGATGTCATTTTTGTACATTGAAAATATATTTTTTATGTTGCTGATATCCAATTCTTAAAATAAATATCATATGCTTAATTCACAAACCATGTACACCAAACCACGGATTCAGCAACCATAGCGTAACCTGCTTGGTGCCGAAATTTCAGCAATTCACTGCTAAATGTGAAATTGTTTAAAAACAAGAAGTGATCAGAATACATGTGCTTAGATTGTAGGTGAGGGATTGACTTAAAGAGTTCCTAACTTGAATTTCATCGTCAAGTAGCATTCACTACGGCTGCTGAATTACATGGTTTGTGAATTAAGTCAATGATATTTTTATTTATAAGAATTTTTAAGATTTTAATTTCGGGAGTATTAACAACTTGCTGTTTTATATATCTTTTTAAATAGCTTGAAAGATACAATAAATTTGTTATACTATTCTAAAAAAAAATATTCAGTATCAAAGATTGAAGGATTTAAAAAAAATCAGGTGTGAGTAAATTCAATTTAAGAATAGTCTTATGGCATTTTAAATTTTATTTGATAGTACATTAGCTGCATTTAAAATCATAGAATATATATATTAGTAAAATTATTTTTAATTTATGTTTGAATATTTATTTTAATGAAGAAAATAAGGCAAGACAACTTGCAGCATCATTTTAAAAGTTAAAACTATTATCACAACGTCTTACAAAAAAGATTTGGAATGGAAAGAAGAAGGGAAATTGCTTCCGCTTGACCAAATGCTGTTTGGATGCTATTAAATTTAGTTTGTTCAAACAGAGACCAATTAGCTGCATACAAACTAACATTAATAAAAAAGAAAATATTTGAATACTTACATCAGATATGGGAAGATTTTTTAACAGATTTAAAGCGCCTAAAGCAGCACACAACTCATCTGCTGTCAAGTCTTTTGCGCAATAAGAGGATAAGCTGATAATACTGAAACATATATAACGTATATAATTCATTATTTCAAACATACATACTAATTTAAAACACCTTAAAATTATTCACATATCTATAGGCATTCATAAAGCTACTAGATATCCTAATTATATAATAGATACAGTACTCATTCTAGAAGTGAAAAGGGGCAGGTCGCTATATTGAGAAAAATTGCACTTTTTCCCTAAGGGTCCTTTAATTAGAAAATTTTTAGTTTTTGGTTATGAACGTTTAGTAATCATGATTTTTCAAAAACTTTACATCATTGATAATCTGTTGATAATCAAATACCTAAAGAATGTAATCAATGCTAAAAAAAATGCCATCAAAGCTAAAAAATTAGCAGTAAATCTGAGAGGAAACAAGCTTTTTTTATCTCCAAAGTAAAAAAAAATCGACCGCGGCAAAAAATGTTTCGATTAGCACAGGTTCCGTTTTCAAAAGAAGGAAGAACTATATTTTTTGCTATTGAAGAAAAAAGGATGACAACGGATATTTAATAAAATGCTCATGAGTTGTGTGATTTTGGGAAAGGCAAAAAGGGTAGCAATTCATGCATAAAAGAGCACAAAGATGCAATTTTCAAAGTAAATGGGCGAGCCGGGAATGCCACCCTTCAAAATAAATACCTAGAATGAACACTGTAGACTGATAAAACTTCACAATTTTAAGAATATAATATCAAAACTTTTTAAGAATTTCTTAATGAGTACTTGAGTGACCCAGCTTCTTAGAAAATACAAGAACCTACAAAAAAAAAGTATTCACGGAGCTACTATAACCGCCATGTTTGTTTAACAGGAAATGACCACAAAATTTTGATATTTCCCCAAATTAACATATTGCTAATTTATTGAGACTTTTCTTTTGATAATTATTTGTTTATGCATACCACAAAGTATATTGGAACGAGCTAAAGGTCATCAAGCTGTATCTGTAAAAATAGGTGTAAAGTTTTCAAAATAATTGAGGATGGGAATCATGACTAACTTTTAATAGAAGGCATAACTATTAAGAAAGTTGAGCCAATTTTTAAAAATATTAGGGGAGGCTCAGGCCCATAGACCCAAATACAAGTGTATTGGGCCTACGTACAAGTGTATTGAATAAACGACCGTAATAGCCTATGTGTATAAATATCGATAACTCAAAATAGATAAAATTGGTTTATCTTGATAAGTAAGTTAGTGAAAAATACAGCATCATGCAAGACAATTCAATTGCCTATTGTGAATAAATGACTTACTTGCACATATCAACAAAAAGTAAACACTACATATTTTTTTGCCTACTTATGAACTTCAAAATTATATCTTTGTCACAACAAGCATAACATTTTATTCAATACATTAAGAGCCAAACTGTAGAGATTAATTATATAAACTTTTTCAAGAAGAGAGAGAGTAGTGATATATCAAGCCTTTCATTTTCATTATAGCACTATTATTTCATTATAGTCATTTTTTACATTAAAACATGCCTAGTTTGGTTAAGGTTTATATTTTCTAGGAGAGAAAGTATATTGTAAAAAATTGCATACAATAAACATCTTAACCAGGGCCAAAAAATATTTTTTTATTGCATATATAATTTTAATAATTTATTATATAAATAAATTATTAAATCATCAATAAATTTGTAATAGGGATGAGCTTAACAGTTATTCTACAATAACGGTAGCTATTACGATATTAGTGATGAATAACAGTTACTTTTAACTTTTACTTAGGTATTTTTCAGAGATAAAAGAGGGGGGAGGGGGAGAGGGGGGGTTAAATATAAGTGTTCGACTTAAATCACTCAAAAAAGGCTCTGCAAAAAGTTTTTGTATTTTAAACTATCATGTTGTTTTATAGGGTACAACAAGCCATAATTTAACACATTATATTTCATGCTTATAAGAATATGGTTCAATATTAGAAAAAAAGGATGTAAAATGTAATACATATAAAATTACAAAAATAACCTTAAATTTAAATTTTTATATTGCATTGAGCTATCTTTTTTAAAACTAAAAAAATTTAATCAAATATTTTTAGACAATTTATATAATTTAAGTTACATTGGCCATTCAATTTTGGCCAATATTTTTAACTTATTTACTTTCTGTCAAAAATATGTACATGACATTTTTTAAGGCAATGCGAATATATCTTTTAAAGGCAAAGAAATACTCAACACGGTAGCAACAATGAAATTTGCTCAAACGAGCTTGAACTAGCTAAATAGGCGCCAAGTTAAACACAGATATCCGCACTACAGAGACATTTTCCCCCTGTCACACCAACACACAAATTATCCTAGATAATTTATTAAAAAGCACACCAGAAACCTTCTACAATATCCCCTCTGAAAAACATGCATATCACTCACTCAAAATCCTTCATCCGAAAATGCAAAGAGGCATGCTTAAAACCATACAATTAAATCCATCACAATTTATGTCATTCGCAGAACGCCCATTTTGAAGAAAAGCAAAAAAAATACTTTACCCATCCGAAAACTGAAACCTCCCCAAAATATCGTGACGCAATCTTAAAATAAACGATACAATATCCATAGTCTGGAAAAAATATATTTTGAACCAATGAGTTCTGATACAGATATAATTTTTATCGTAATGATGTTTTTTCAATCATTCGTTAATTTTGGACATGTGCCAATAACGAAGTAAATAATATTTAATCCAGCTTTTTTTTGTGATATGAGAGGAATTTTAATAGATATCGAGGAACAAGTTTGTTTCAATCAAGGTCGTCTGAAAGTGGGAGCAAATCATTCTTCTGTTGCGGTTCTTTTTTAGTAACATGTTAATAATTTTTTTAACATGTTAATAATTTTTTCCACCTGTTAATTTTTTAACTTGTTCTTTTTTTTAACTTGCTCTATTTTGACGTTTTTTGCGTTTCTGATCAATTTAAACAGCGCATCTATTAATTGTTTGAATAACTTATTTTATTCAATATATATATATTTTCGATTTTGAAATACAACTTTTTTGAGGAAATAAAGAACAGTTAGTTTTTAAAAATAACATCTTTAATTATTGTAAGTTGAAATAATGATATATTTTAACTGTTATTCTAATATCACTCATTACCAATTTGCACTAAGAATTGTTACAATTTTTAAAACATTAAATCGAAGACATGCCGTTCTTTTTTAAATATTTGGAGAATGGAATTTACCAAATACACACAAAGTAAAATCTCTCCAACCACTTATTGTTTATTGAAGACAATATAAATTGAAAGGTTAATTGTAAAACAAAGTTTCCTTGTAGAACAAAGTTTCATACCATGCAATATATTCCTGCTTTCTAATCACCATTTATGTATTTAGATACTAAGGAAAAACAAAGATTATATACTTTTAATTTTAAATAAATCTTTCAGTTGGTACAAGATGAAAAATTGCAAACCTTTGACATTTTGTCTGCATGGAAGTTCGTTGTTCAAGACGATCATAAAGAGCTGACAAATCTGCCAATGAATCTTTAGTTGACGGAGATAAGATCTATAATAAAACACCATAAGTCTTATACAATACAAGTTTTTTTTTATCCATTTTGCATATTTAGGAAAATGCATTGTTATTTAGAAAAAAACAAGCATAAAAATTAACCTTAAGCAAAAAGATTTGAAAATTTTTAGTTGACATGAGAAATTGTTTTTTCAAAGTGTCTCTTTACGTAATTTACGAGTATTGATTGGCTGCTGATAACTAAATATTTGCAAAACTAATCTAGTGAAAGTTTGTTTTGTACCAATTCATTAATATACAAACATTGTATATTAATGAATTGGTACAAAACAAAGTGGAACAAGTGACTTTCTTCCTTAAAATTTCAGCTTCAAAATATTACCATTTAGTTTAACCTTATTTTGTGGTTTGTTAACAGAAAAAAGTTATATATATTTTTTAACATATTAAATCAATTTAAACTAAGGCATAATAGTATATCAAATATCAATGCAGTGCATGTTTTAATAAATTTTCTTAATGGGCAACAAAAGGTTGATGTCGTCTGAACATAAGGAAAAAATGCACATCATGAAATGACTATTCACTTCATGAAATGTCTAATATTTTTATGGGTAATAATTTTTTTTTTTTTTATCATTTCATGAAAATAAATTATATGATGAAGTTCCTAATTGCTGCCTGCCATAGCAACAAATATATAGAGTTAACCTTTATTAAGCCATGAATTTTAATAAATTTTACCCCTAAATGCAACTTGTTTGTTTTAAAATGCAGAAATTAATATGTTATAATTTACTCTTTCCAGCATCTTTAAAAAAAGCAAGAGATCCAAGCCAAAGATATTTCGCATACATATCAGAGGTTATATTATTAGAACCTAAGTATTTAAATAATAATATTAGATCTGTTCTAATTTACAATTTGCGAGTTCTAAGCTACTAAAATGTATTGGTATGAATAGGTCAGTATAATATTTTCACTAGACAACAAGAGTATAGCCCAGTTCCAGTGTTAAAATATGCTCGATACCAATGACTTTTAAATAAAAGCATATATGTTCTCACCAAGTGGTTTATAGCTTTTAGATTCCCAGAATTTTCACCGCAGACCAAAGCTTTGCACTTTTGAAAGTGAGAAAAGCTAGCAATACTGGAACTGCAACTGGAATCATCACTGATGTTTTGTTCTATAAACTCATCATCTTTCCTCTTCTTCTCAGGTATGGCATTTTCGTTGTTATAATAGGCATCGTCCTCGGCATTCGAATCTTCGGTTTCCAACAACTCTTGAAACTCTCCTTCGTATTCCTCTTCTGTGTGAGAAGATTCAATGGTTTTACCGTTAGAACTCTCGGAATCGTAATTGGCAGCATCGGAACTTTCTAATAACTTACGAAATTCCCTCTCGCATCTCTTTTCTGTGGAAGGGGACTCATATATAGGAGTTTCATTATTAGTAACTATGGAATTGGTAGAAGTCTCTAATAGCTTCCTAAATTCTCTCTCACACTTTTTTTCCGTGTAGGAGAACTCATTGGGTTTATCTGTAGAGCATCCAGGATCTTTATTGGGAGATACGGAATTGGAGGTTTCTAATAACTTCCTGAATTCCCTTTCACACTTTTTCTCTGTGTAGGGGGACTTGTCTAGCTTTTCTGGTGATCTTTCATTGTCAGCCATTACAATTCTGTAAGATAAATTCAAAATTATGATAAAATTATATGTGAGGAAATTCGAAGTTTTTTTTTAAATAAGTATGAATGACATTAACCTTTGTTAAATTTATACTACAAAGCTATGTATTTTTATTCAAATAAATGTTGTGGGTCAGATGTACTGTACGGTCACCCTTGGTGCGATTTTTTCCACATTTGGCGATAATTTTTTTTAAATGGCAACCTATCCGACCCTGACAAGGAATTGCAGCAACCCTATTGGACAACAGTTGTTTTCTTTAGATCTCGCTCGTGCAAAAAGTCGCCAAAATGGCGATATTTTGAAAAAGTCGCTAAGGGTGACTGTACAGTAAATTTTTACCAATGTTGTTTAGCAGTGGCGCCCGATCCGTATCGCTGCTGCCATACCTAGTTTCATTCAAACAATGTGTTGTAAAAATATTCTACAAATAATGCTAAAATTGTCAAAGAGTAAAAGAAAATCCCCCCCACATGGAGATAAGTTTCGTCACCACTGGCAGTGACATTACCATTATAGTTAGAGCCTTTCCGTGAAAATTAATTTAGATTCCATTTTACCATACATACAAAAAGTTTTGGAACTTTTTGTATGCGAATACCTGTCTAGTAACTAAAAGATGTTTCAGATTGGCTGTTCTTTCTCTTAGCTATTGCCACGGACAATCAGAACATTCTCTTACTTTCCAAAACATAAATTTTAAAATATATATCATATGTTCAGGGATGGGAAGTGCTAAAGATCAGTTTGGAGCAATTTTTGGAGCAGCAAAATTTAAGTTTTGGAGCAGAAAAACGACAAATTGTAGCAGCAAAACTGAATATTTGTAGCAGGAACGCAATAAATTGTAGTGTTTTGGAGCAGCAAAATTTAAGTTTTGGAGCAGAAACGCGACAAATTGTAGCAGAAAACTGTAGATTTGTAGCAAGAATGCAATACAATGTAGCAGTGAATTTTAGCATATTAAACAATAATTGTAGCAATTAAAATTTGTAACATTCGATTTTAAATCAGATGTGGTACACTACCCAAGGTGTAAAAACCCTGAAGGTCTCTATTGCTTATTTATGCCATTTTTTTTATGCAATAAATCAAAACCGGTAGAGGCTATAAATGAGACATTTTAAAGACAGTTCAAAATATTCAACAAAAATTAGTTTTTAATTAAGAATTATTGAATTTTCAATTTTTTTTTACCATATATATACTTAATTTTCATATGTTGATTTTTTCCCCCCACTGAATTGTGGTTTATAAAAACCAAAACAGTGTTGCAATCTTGCATATATTGTGCATGAAATCTATGAAGAAGGTTGTTACTGTCTAAGGGATATAAAATTATACAATTTTTTTGCACAAACTTTAGAATTAAAGAGTAATAATTTGATGGAAAATAGATTTTCCTTATTTTAAGCATGTTAAGCGTAGGGGTGTGGTTTAAACACAAAAATATTTATTAAATAGTATATAAACATTTAAATCAAATATTAATGCCAAAACGAATTGCAAATCCCACAAAAAAAGCTTTTTTAAAATTGTCCATTGTTATTACATAAAATATAACAAACCTCAATTTCGTAAATAAATAATATTTTCAACTAAGAAATAAAAACCCTAAAACTGTATTTTGCTATTTACATCTTTTTTATACTGTTAAGCTTTATGAGAAAATTTAAAGGCAATTAAAAATATTTAACCAAAAGAGTCTTTAATTAAGAATTAACCAATTTATACAATATATACTTAAATTTCAATTTTGAATTTTTTAGTAAAATGCAGTTTATACAATAAACCAAAACACTAACAAACTACAATATCGCATACCTTGTGCATGAAAAAGTTGGTTGGTTGGTTGTTTGTTTGGGGTTTATTGGCACTGTGCATGAAAAAGACAATTTAGAATGTCACCACTGTCTAAGGGATATAAAATTCCTTAACTTTTCCACACAAACTAGATTTATTAAATAGTAATAAATTTATAGAAAACATACCTTGCTATATTTTAAGCATGTTAATATAAATCATTAAAAATTACACTTAAGTTACTATCTTAAAAATTAGTTTAATAAGAAATTTGAAAACTTTCAAAAAGCTAAATAAAAGCCATTTTTTTTTTAAGTTGGAGGGTTGTTAGAAAGAAAAGTTTCCAATAAAAATATTTAATTTTTTAAAAATATACGAACATTTAAACAAAAAAGGATTAAATTGGAATTTTAATTCCATCCAAACAAGAAGAAACAAGATTTTTTTTTTAATCCATTTTTATTACTGAAAATTACAAGTCCCAAATTTCAATTTCGTGAATTAAATTATATTTTCGGAAAATGTAACGTAATTTTGTTAAGTAGTGTAAAACAAATCATGATAAAACAGGAAGCAGTGAAATATAATGAACTTGTATATCGGATGCAAAAGGATTGAAAGTCTTCCAACGGAGGTCGCAGCAGATCGCGTTTAGCGAATTTCTACAAGTTCAAGGTTTCCATGAATGAAAATATAAAACAAAAGAGTGCCAAATAAAAGTTGCATTCGGCAACAATTTATGCGACGTAATTATAGTTATAATCATTCATCTCAACTTCAGAGTGATATCATCCCCGTTTGACGAAGATCGCAAATATTTCAACATATTCAAGATGCTAAATTTTTTTTAAATTATCTGGTTTTTTTTAGATTGAGCATCGATTCTTCATAAAACAACAAACGAACTGAAATTTTCCAATGATCAAGTGTCTTTTAATCAAATACCCTTGACTAAAAATTCGGACAAACCTCAAAAAGTTATTACCTTAAATTTTACAATTCACAATTATTCCTACATGTTAAAAGATGCTCTATTCTTTTAAAATTCTCAGTTTTTCAAGATTGAGCATCGATTGTGCACAAAAAAAACAAAACCGATCCGATATTCCAATGATGAAATGTGTTATGACAATTAAATGCCCTTGTCTAAAAAGTTGATCAGGAATAAAGTCCTTTTTAATGACGCGAAATTATTCCATTTAAGCATTTCTCTGCTTGACGTTATAGCATGCTTATACTCCATTCGTACCTTACATTTCTACAAATACTATTTAACTTGAGAAAATGTGCTTAAATTTTCTCCCATTTCCTCTTTCTAAGGTTGCCTTAACTTCGTTTATGGGCAGACAAACGGGCACCAAGACTTGGCGCAATTGGCGCACGTGTTTAACAAGGATTTAAAACAAAATTGGCGCAGAATATCACATAAATGTGGTTTTGTAGCAAGTTGGCGCAGGATACCACTTTTGGCGCTCTCTGGCGCAGAATTCCCATCCCTGTATGTTTAACCTGGTTAAAATGGCATGTCATGAAAATATGTCATCCTCTCCGTTAATCCTATGAATAATTTTGTAATGCAACTTGCAACCCTGTAAGGTATTAAGACATATTTAGCCATACATGAATCTCCAGTTTTACCACACTGCACCTAAATTTTAAATTCCTAGAAATACTCAATGTGGAAACGTGTTTCAAAACTAAAGCATTAAAGTATTTTCAAAAGTTATTTCTATTAAATATTTTTTTAAAGACCTGTGTTAAAAATATAAATTTAAACTCACAGGGATGACATTACCCAAAGAGCTAAAAACAAAAATCCAAATAAATTATATGAGAGACGCAAAACAAATGAAAAAAAAATCAAAGTGAGTTTGTATACACGAAAGGCGTTTTAAAGTAATAAAACTTTTGAAAGTTTTACATAGTACCTAAGTACCTAAAAAAAACTTGGCAGTAATGTTTTAATATTATATTAATTATGTGGAAATGGAAATTATTTAACCAACTCATTTGTACTCGCAAGTATATAAGAGAGCTCACACAAAGTTTTTTTTTTTTTTAAAAAAACAGCCTAGGTGTGTGTTAATGAAATTTTGTAACATATTATTCAAAAATACAGAAGAATAAGAAGGGATATTAAATAAGCCTTTTCATAAAATAAGATTATTTTTGCTAGTATTTGCTAAAGACTATAATTTTAATCTAATAGTTTACAATCTCACATGGTTGAAAATAGTAGGTATTAAATAATTTCCTTTTAGTTACATGTGAAGACTTTTTTATATAAAGACTTACTAAATATATTGAATTTCTTCATTTCAAGTGTTAAAAAATGTCTAAAATAATGTTTTGTGTGGGGGAAAAAAAATATTTTTGGAAAAGCAAAAAAACCCTGAAGAATAAAATAGAATTTCTAGATTTACTTTGTCACTTACAGGGTTAAAACTAATTGACAAAGCAGTACTTAAAGTGGTGGTTGTTATATTGAGAGTCTATATCAAAGGCTCATTGGCCCAATACAAGTTTACACATATTAAGATCAAACATTTATAATAGAGGTTTAGTAAAAGGATTTAAATTATAGTAGTTTTAAAGACTTTCAAGAGTCTTCGGTAACTTGAAAATTTCTAAGGGCACTATGGACATAAATAAGGAATTTTCATGTTCACAAGGTCTCTTATGAACATGAAACAAAAAATAAGGCCTTCTAAGGACCACATGAACCCTGTATGTGAATTATATATTTTTTTTCCTTCAATATTTCTTGTAAAATTCATAACAATTTTGTAAATAATATTAACAATTAAAAGAAACATATATGTTTACATTCAGAGAAGAAAATTAAAAATAAACATATAAATTGTAATAATAAACAAATAATTAAACAAATAATTGTTAAAATCATCAGATAAGTAACAGAAAATGCAGAAGGTTAATGGTAGGTTAAGGGATTAGCAGCACTACCATCCCCCAACTGTAACCCATAATTTATTTATTTTTAAGTTTATGAATAAATGTTTGTGATTATTGTGATGAAAATATAAATAATATTAAAAGACATTATTGCATGTAAAATCATACATATATTTGACATTTACATCAATACAATAGCCATATGCAGCAACAAATATTTGTAAGCTAAGTTAGTGAAACTAAGAAAAGGTGTCTAAATCAATGTCACCAAAGATGATTTCAGTTAAATTTTTCAATATTACCAAGTGAAAATTTTTCAAATATGTTTATTTATAGAAAAAAGCTTTAACAGAGTGCTTCCTTATTCTTAAGTCTTATCAATAATTTTATTCCTTAGCAGTTAAAAATCAACTTGAAAAAAATGTTATTTATTCTCATTACTTTATAGCTTTTAATAAAGTTTTGTACTTACATGTATTAGAGTACAGTATATTGCTAACTAATTATGACATTTAACTATAACATGCCACTTTGAATGTAAATATAACATAATAACATTTGATACTAATTAATTCATACATCATGTCATATTTATCAACTCAAAAAATTCATTAATGTTGGCATAAATATCTAATTAAACATGCTTCAAACTTTATATCAAATCTGTGCAAGCTTCAAGGTTTAGCTCCAACAAGATTAGGAAAGTCTAAATAATATAAACATTTGTTCTTTTATATATCTTTCCAAACATATATATATATATTTTTGAAAATCCCAAAATAATTAAAATTTTGATCTTTTAAAAATATTAAAACTTTATTAAAAGCTATACCTTGATTCTAATCTTATCATTAAAATTGTTAAATACTATCCAAAAATATTTTTTCAGTTTTAAGAAAAACATCTTATAGTTATCATTACCAAAATAATATTTATTTTTAATTTTTATACAGGAACTTAAAAAAAATATATTTCCAAGACAATTAAAATTAGAAGCTTCTATGGGCAATATGACTATCGAAAATAACTACTTATTTAAAAATATGTTTTTATTTCTAACTTTTTAACTGCTATTTCATTGTTTTTAATAAGCAAACGTCGAAGTTTGATTCATTTGCTACGATCTACCTTGATTCTGCATCGCAAACGGAATAGCCAAGACAAAAGACTTTTTTTTTTCTTCAAAGTCAATAATATTTGGCCTCTCAATATGTTTCAAATACAGATACAGATCGAAGAGCAAAGTTTTATGATTTTCTAGAAATGGATTGAAAGACAGAAAAATACCAATGAAAGGATTATAACCTTTTAAATTCCAAACATTCGCAGTAAAGGTACTCAAAAGAGTCAAAATCTGCCGGAGACGTGAAAGTAAACAAGCAAATTTTAAAGAAAATTAAAATTAAAAATCAAAATAGAAACAGGCCACGCTTCATCATTGCCAGTCGTCAACCTTAATTGACTCATAAAATGTTTAAAAAAATCATTAATTATTTTTACTAAAAAAATTCATATTTATTTATTATTATTCAGATTATAAAACTAAATTTAATTAAATGTTTGTAATCAAATTATATTTAAATTAATATATAAAAAATATTTTTAATAAGGAAGCATTAATAATGAAGTGAGATGAGCAGAACAGCACATGGCAACATAATTGTAAACAAAAAATAAATTCGTGTATTACTGGCACTGGCCGTAACCATTTCTTTAAAATCTTTAATTTTAAATTGATAAAAAGATATCGAATGATAATTAAAATCATTAAAAAATCTTATTATATATTCCAAGTACATGAATTATGGAAGTAATTACAAAAAATACTAAAGATCACCCGTCTTGTCCTCATGGTAATTGTTTTAAAGGAATATTTAATTACTTATTAAAAGGAATATTCCTACGATTTACATTTCTTTAAGTGTATTTGATGCTTGACTCCATGGTTTATCAAAGCTAGAATTATTGTAATTAAGCATCCATTCTTGCTTTGTTAAAATATTTTTGTAATTAAAAAATTAATGGTATCACAATAATTATGTAATTTACTCAATTATATATTCAGTAAATATTACTTGTATATGACTTAAGGTTTGTTTAAAACATTTCAAAGTTATTTTTTTTTAAGTGTAATCGAATCGTTGGAAATTCCTAGTGTGCGGTGCCTCATTGGGCATTAATTCCGTATCCGATATTGGTCTGCTAATCTCGCCAAATCTCGCTCGCCACGTTGGCGCGCTCTTACCGGGAGGGTTGGGTGGTTGCCAGAGTGCGTACTCCGCTAATGGACTTACTCGTAAACACAAAAAGATCGATTCACGTACCCGATACTTTAGGATGTCTTGCTTCCAGTCGATTCTTGACTTAGCTGAAAACTTTTAAAAGATCGACTTGCGTGTTCGTAGCGACATCTACTTTTATAATTTGTAACGAAACGTAATTTCGTTGATAATCCAAAAATAAATTACAAATGAATGAATTATTAGCACTTTTAAATCCTATAGTACGTATTTAGTTAAAATAAGTTTCACAAGATTTTTTACGTGCATAAAAAAGCTATATAAGACGCTTTTTACCTTAAATATATTTGTTTAATTTATTTCAAATTATGCTAAACACATGGTAATTAAAAGTTTTAGGAAATAGTAATTAGTTTTACCATATTTTAAATCTAAATTTGATTGACATATTTAATAATACTAAGAAAAATTAAAACACTTAACATAAACTTAAATATTGCATGAAATAATAAAGAATTAATACAGAAAAATATAAATTTACATGATTTTTACAAGAATTAAAAAAAAAAATTAATGCATTTCCAAATTAAAAATACACATATTTTAAGAAAAATGAATTGGTGGATTACGGAATCTTTTGGTGAATTGATTTTTTTTTTTTTTCGTTTTCAAATTGATTTAGTAAAAGGATTAAATCAGATTATAATTACAAATGTGAAATGTTTTTAAAGGGGATTTATATAAAGAGATTAAATAAAATTTACTTTTAAAGTATGTACCGAAAATATATATAATTAAATTATTAATTTTTTTTTTAAATAAATTTTTTAAGAAATATTTTAACAAAAATATTACCATATCATTAAAATGGTTGTAAAATGAAAAACATAGTCGAAATAATAAAAGTTTAAATTTATTTTTCGTAAAGATGACAAGATTAAAAATTACCTTTCTAAAGTAGCTTTCTTTGTAGATCATTTGTTGACGTGCAATTAGAAATTGAAAATTCTTACCAGACTTAAAAACGTCTATTTACTTCTGTAATATAAAATATTAAATCCTCAAACGAAAAAAAATTAAATGCAAATTATTAAGATGCGGAACGCGGCTAATTAGTAAAAGTAGGGCGCGCTATTCCTCCGTAGCTCTTTTGCGCGCCAATATGATCAATGTTATTATTCTCTCATGTTGCCAGATTTTTAAATAGAAATTACATACTTGAAAATTAAAAATTCGCAAAATTATTTTAAATGTTCTTTTGACATTAAAAATAAATCTCTTCCAAATAATTTGCAAATTACCTAAATTTAGGGTTGATTAGGTAATATGATTTGTTTTTAATACTAGCTACCGGTCAAGCCTTAGTCTCGAAACCCCGCTCCCACTCACAATCCCCCCCCCCCCCCCCCCCTTTTCAAAAAACCAATACTCTCCTTAGCATACCAGGTGTTCAACACACCCCTTGCCCTTGGGTAAATTACTTAAAGACGTACTTCAGCTCTTTTGTGACATCCCCAACCCATCAGGAAATAACATTGGGGAGGGGCGTTTTGGTTGAGTGATTAGGCATTTTGCGAAAACAAGTCGCCACTAACACCTATCCAAACTTTTTTTACAGTGTGGATTTAAAATGTTTGCTTGTACTTGCCATTGCGGAATTTGTTTAATAAGAATTTTAACAAATTGTAAGCCGAAATATTACGTTTTCAGCGCAAAATGATAATGTTACAGATAAATTGAATTTTTTTTTATGATTTTTTTTTTAAATCAACTTCACGAGATATTAGTATAGAAACACTATGTTAAATTTTTAGAGTGATCCTATATCATTATAACTCCGATAACTCCTGATAGCATTATAACTCCGTGCCAAATAGTTTAATTAATATGCATTTGGTCTAGTTCAAAAGGAAACCAAGTTTAATTTTACTTTTATATAAAGAACATATAATGTAGACCATTTACGTAAATAAGTTATATCAGTGGTTCCCAAAAGGTGGTCTGCTAATCTGCGGACCCCCAGGGGTCCGCGGGGTCACAATGAAAAATGATTAAAAGCAACTCGCAGAGAAAGCTTTTAGGTATTTGATCCCTTTTTGACAAGCCTCTTTCACCTACTACTGTTACATGAAAAACAAATATCGTAACACACTAAACAGTCGAAGTTAATTTAAGAGTGAACATATAAATTTTGCACCCAAACTTGGACGAGATTATGAACTAAAAAGAAAGATGTTCCTCGCCTATACAGTTTGGAAATCGGTTCAGTAACTACCTTCAATGATTATAGTTACTTAAGTTATTACAATGTTTTCATAAGTTTAAATGAGTGTTAAATGTACAAGGGACTAACAATAATTAAACTCCTGATATTGTAGCGTTATCTTTTTTATGTAATTGTTGGGTAAATTTGAACCTATATTCTTAGTAAAAGCTGTGTAAAATTAAACGAAATTATAAAATTAATTTCTGATTTTTTTCTTTCCATCATTTTCATGTTCAAACAAAATTGGAAACGTATACATGCTCAGAAAACGGAGGAATTTCATGACCATATATAAAAATAAAAGGTGTCCGCGATCCCTATTTTAATTTAAGATATGAGTCCGTGGCTAATGCTAATTGGGAACCGCTGAGTTATATAATAAACATTCTACGCAAATGAAATGTAGCCGTATCAAACATTTGTAGTTTACTGTCAACTACATTTGTTGCTGTTAAAAAAAACATCTGAAACACTTTTTGCTTTCAAAAATCTGAAGAACTTATAATAAGTTCGATATATCATAATTTCCATTAAAACTTATTCATAAACTTGTATGGAGGATTAAACGGGGCCCGGCGAATTGATTCGCACCGGGGACCCGTATGCTAAAGGAAGGTGGCTTTGGACACAACTTTCAATTCAAATTTTTTTTTTGACCCAATTGAATTTTTTTAAAAATTTTAATTATGAAGGCTTTGTTTCACCAACCGGAACATTACTACTATACGAATTAAAAGTTTTTTAAATCATTATTTCCTCAATTTCTAAAACTAATTGATGTTAAGCAATAGATATCGTCCATTATAAATTATACATATATAATCGAAACATAAGATTTTATTATATGTTAATATTGAACACGTAACTAAAGCGTTCGATCAAGGGTCGAAAAAAAAAATAGCGAGTAGTACATAGCTAACTTTTTGAGATAATGAAAATCGAAAACTTTTAACTGTGCTTTTACTTCCATATATATTTTTCTTACTATTTGATTTTCGGCTTAAATATTATCTAAAAATAAAATAATTATAGTTGTTAAAATTCATTGGTTCTTTTTTTTTATTGCGATACATGACTTTTATATTGAAATTAAACTTTTTGATATTATTGATGAAATTGGGTAGCAGCGAGTTATGCACACGTCGTACTGCAATTGGCAGGAGTAGTGTAATTTGACGGGTACCAAGACGAGGTGCTGTGCGGATTTTGGTGGATTTCTGTGGATTTTGGCGGATCTTGGTGGTGCTGTGCGGATTTTGGCGGTGCTCTGTGGATTTTGGTGGTGCTGCTGGCGGATCAGGGCGGATCTCGTCTGTCAAGCCGCGGGGGCGTGGCCTAATGGAGATGACCTCAACCAATCAGGTGTCAGTAAGTGACGTCACACGCAGGGGGCATGGGAACAGGTGCTGATGACTCATCGCCGCCGATGGGTATGTCACACCGTGTCTCAACGTGTATGTACAGGAACGGACCAATCAGCGTCTTGTTTGAGGATGACCTCATGAACAACCAATCAGGTGTCAGTAAGTGACGTCACACGCTGTCGGGGCAAGCAGAACTAGTTCTGCTTGTAACCGCAAGGCGGCGCTGCATGTAGGGGAACGGACCAATCAGATGCTTGCTTAAGGATGACATCATGAAGAACCAATCACAGGCCAGAAGAGGGGCTAATTCTTCTCCGTCGTCGGTATAAAAGCGGATGTCCGAGCCTAGCTCTGACATTCTCTCAGTAGAACCTGCTCTTGCGACTACTCTAGTTTAGCTTAGCTTTGTTTAAAATGACTTCTTTAAAACGAAAAGCTGATTCTGATAATATGATTGAAGATATTCCACCAAGAACCTTCCGCCTTGGAGACGATATTTTCGTTTCCTGCAGTTTTTTCAACAAGCGAGTTCTGATTCATATTCGTCGATACAAGAAATGTGGAGAAAAGTACTATCCTTCGACTGATGGAGTTACGTTATCGCCATCCCAATTCTCGATTCTCCTTGGATGCGAGCCTCTCAAGACAAAGTGCTTTAGAGAGAACCCTTTTGTGGACTATTTTATTGAGAAGCCAGCAAGCGATCCTGTGTCCATTTTATCGGAAACTCAACTCAGCATTAAAGATGAAGACGACGACAAAGAAATACTTTTTGAGCTGCTTGATTCCAGTATGAAGTTAAAAAGTGAAATTACGTGCCGAAGCGGTAGAACCTATACAAGGGATGTAACTGTCACCAATGACCAATGGGAAAAGCTGTTTTCGATCGGCGACTCTGTTATGAGTTCTGCACTGCGGGAAAAGTATCGTCGTGCTTCCTTTAAACAACTTTATGAACTGGTGGCCAAAACGTCTATTCCATACCATGCTCCTGTTTGTGCTTCCATGGATGAAGTCCAAAGTTCTCTGACTTATATGGTAAAGTCCGCTTTTTACGATGTTATTTCACAAAGAAATGAATTGGTGAATCCACTACATACGTTAGACGAAACTCTATTGGCCGAAAATACAGTGAAACGTTTTCATGCAGCTGTTATGGATTTAAGACCTTATTATGTAGCGGAAGCATTTCATGAAAAATTATGTCAATTTCCATTTAATCCTGTACCTAATCATAGTGTGTTAAGTTTTGTAACCATCCCATTTTTGAACTCTGTGAATATTTCAAATATGATTGAAATCGCTCAAGAAGCATTTTGTAGATTTTCTACTTAAATAAATATTGTTTTATCATTCATTTCGTCTTCTTTTTATTTATTGTATTGCAAACATTAGTTTTAAAAAAATATTATTTATAATATTAATTATAGCATAAAACAAGGAAAAATATATAGTTTTGTATTAAATGTTCGTACCAACTTAAAGGAATAGTACTTTCCGAGAAGCCTTTGGTTCACTCTCGTGGTCCTGATCTGTTTCTGTTAGATATGTATAAATAGTTCAACATAGTTTTTTCAAATTCATTTATGTGTTAGTCTTCGTGAAGTAAACATGAATTTTAATGCTGCTTATAGAGATCCTAGACATTCGGATAGTTTTGGAGGGGTCAATGCACTGAAACGGTCATTTAATGGAAGTGTAAAGGACGTAAAACATTGGTTATCTCAGAAAGATTCCTATAGTCTGCATAAACCTATCCGTCACAAGTTTCTGCGTAATCGAGTGTTAGTAGGTAACATAAACGAACAATTTCAAGTTGATTTAGTGGATATGCAATCGCTTGCAAAATTGAATAGAGGTTATAAGTATATACTAACATGCATTGACATTTTTTCTAAATTTGCATGGGCCATACCTTTAAAAGATAAAACAGGAAAAAGTGTGAAAAGTGCTTTGGAGACTATTTTCAAGGAAAAAACACCCCGTTTACTTCAATCTGATTCCGGAACAGAACTGACAAATGCTCTCGTTCAAAATTACTTAAAAAAGTTGAATATTAAATTCTTTACTACTAAAAATGAAACGAAAGCCAGCATAATTGAAAGATTTAATCGGACTTTGAAAACCAAGATGTGGAAATACTTTACAGAATTTAACACTAAAAAGTATATAGGCGTAATTCCTGATTTCATGCATAGCTACAACCATAGCTGGCATCGAAGCATTAAAATGACCCCAGCTTCTGTAAATTCAGATAATAAAAATGAAGTTTTAGAAAACTTATATGGAAATCTCAAAACTTTAAAAAGAAAACCGCCCATACTTAAAGTTGGAGATACGGTACGCATTAGCAGACAAAAGCAACATTTTTTAGAAGTGTTGACTAGACGCAAGTGCTATAACTTAGAAGATTTCAACTGTCCAAAAGTTGAATACCTGATGCCAACGCATGCATCCTGTTCGGTGCATCCTCCTGACTTTATCCATTGTGCATTGGTAAAAGCAACTGCATACGGAAAATTTTGCAGAGTGGCTTTAAATAGAGCTGTCAACAGTGACTGCTATCATTCGATGTGAAGATGTCTACGTGTACGGAGCAGACCTTAGAGCTCCTGAAAGTGATCTCGAAAAGTAAAAATCCGAAACAAATCGTTCAAAAAGTTCCCAATAGTATTATCAAGTCTTTGTGTGAATGCGTCTTGAACGTACTTCACGGAAACGTACCTCTCACTAACAGCCAAATAAATAGTCTTTCTAAGCATAAGACGTGCTTACGAAAGCTTTCAGACAAAAAGGTTCCTTTGTATAAAAAAAGAAAGCTACTTGTTCAAAAAGGAGACGGTTTTCTTTCAGTCTTATTACCTGCAGCTATTTCAATCATCAGCTCATTGATTCATGGAGCACAGTAAAAAGTTTATCTTGATACCTGAAGACAGGGCACAATTAATGGAACATCTCTCTGAACTGGATCGAAAAATGACAAGTATTCTTCAGAATAAACAACTCGCGGAAAGCGACAAAGCATCTCTCTACTTGCAAGCCCTACAAAAGTACACCCTGATCGACAAACAATCCCAAGAAATTCCTCGTGAACCAAACTCTTTTGATCAAGAAATAACAAATACCCTTCAGAATACCAATCTCACAGAAAGTGAAAAAGCTTCTCGGTACCTTAAAACCTTGGAAAATTACGACCAGCTTGGAAAACCACCTCCAGATCCAGATAAAAAGACGTTGCAAGATGTGAAGAAAGAAGATACCTTTGAAGATGCAGTTATACATACCGTGCCTATTCGACACAGAAAGACGGCTATAGACATTTTACAGTTTTTGAAAAATCAAAATGGATTCAAATGGACGGACAAAGGTGAAATTATTTACCAAGATAAAGTTATCCCACACACTAATATTGTCATGCTGGTGAATGACTTTCTTCGTAATAGGAAAAAAGTTCCTGTCGGACAAGCTGTATTCTTAAATGCTTTACGAGATTTGCATTTTCCTTCCATGTTGGATGTAAAAAGAAAATTGTATAGAGAAAATAACATTGTAAAACCTTCTATGTATGCCCGCAGAAACAAATGGAGCCATTTTTAGTTTTTCAATAAATGATGTTGCTGTATCTTGTTGTCCTTTATTATTTTTTTTTTTTTTTATTTTTTTTTTTTTTTTCACTTAAGATTTTTTTTTTTTAAACTTTTTTTTTTATATATATTTTTTCTTTTTTTTTTTAATATTTATTTTTTACATTTTTCTTTTTAAAGTTTATTTTTACTATTTTTTTTTTATTCTTAAGTTTTATTTTTACATTTTTTTTTTTATATATATATATTTTTTTTTTATTCTAAAGTTTTTTTTTGTTTTTGCATTTTTACTTATAAATTATTTATTTTTTCTCGTACTAATTTTATTTTTTCTATATATTTTTCGAATTCATATGTAACTTTTATATTTATTGAAAAACTAAAAATGGCTCCATTTGTTTCTGCGGGCATACATAGAAGGTTTTACAATGTTATTTTCTCTATACAATTTTCTTTTTACATCCAACATGGAAGGAAAATGCAAATCTCGTAAAGCATTTAAGAATACAGCTTGTCCGACAGGAACTTTTTTCCTATTACGAAGAAAGTCATTCACCAGCATGACAATATTAGTGTGTGGGATAACTTTATCTTGGTAAATAATTTCACCTTTGTCCGTCCATTTGAATCCATTTTGATTTTTCAAAAACTGTAAAATGTCTATAGCCGTCTTTCTGTGTCGAATAGGCACGGTATGTATAACTGCATCTTCAAAGGTATCTTCTTTCTTCACATCTTGCAACGTCTTTTTATCTGGATCTGGAGGTGGTTTTCCAAGCTGGTCGTAATTTTCCAAGGTTTTAAGGTACCGAGAAGCTTTTTCACTTTCTGTGAGATTGGTATTCTGAAGGGTATTTGTTATTTCTTGATCAAAAGAGTTTGGTTCACGAGGAATTTCTTGGGATTGTTTGTCGATCAGGGTGTACTTTTGTAGGGCTTGCAAGTAGAGAGATGCTTTGTCGCTTTCCGCGAGTTGTTTATTCTGAAGAATACTTGTCATTTTTCGATCCAGTTCAGAGAGATGTTCCATTAATTGTGCCCTGTCTTCAGGTATCAAGATAAACTTTTTACTGTGCTCCATGAATCAATGAGCTGATGATTGAAATAGCTGCAGGTAATAAGACTGAAAGAAAACCGTCTCCTTTTTGAACAAGTAGCTTTCTTTTTTTATACAAAGGAACCTTTTTGTCTGAAAGCTTTCGTAAGCACGTCTTATGCTTAGAAAGACTATTTATTTGGCTGTTAGTGAGAGGTACGTTTCCGTGAAGTACGTTCAAGACGCATTCACACAAAGACTTGATAATACTATTGGGAACTTTTTGAACGATTTGTTTCGGATTTTTACTTTTCGAGATCACTTTCAGGAGCTCTAAGGTCTGCTCCGTACACGTAGACATCTTCACATCGAATGATAGCAGTCACTGTTGACAGCTCTATTTAAAGCCACTCTGCAAAATTTTCCGTATGCAGTTGCTTTTACCAATGCACAATGGATAAAGTCAGGAGGATGCACCGAACAGGATGCATGCGTTGGCATCAGGTATTCAACTTTTGGACAGTTGAAATCTTCTAAGTTATAGCACTTGCGTCTAGTCAACACTTCTAAAAAATGTTGCTTTTGTCTGCTAATGCGTACCGTATCTCCAACTTTAAGTATGGGCGGTTTTCTTTTTAAAGTTTTGAGATTTCCATATAAGTTTTCTAAAACTTCATTTTTATTATCTGAATTTACAGAAGCTGGGGTCATTTTAATGCTTCGATGCCAGCTATGGTTGTAGCTATGCATGAAATCAGGAATTACGCCTATATACTTTTTAGTGTTAAATTCTGTAAAGTATTTCCACATCTTGGTTTTCAAAGTCCGATTAAATCTTTCAATTATGCTGGCTTTCGTTTCATTTTTAGTAGTAAAGAATTTAATATTCAACTTTTTTAAGTAATTTTGAACGAGAGCATTTGTCAGTTCTGTTCCGGAATCAGATTGAAGTAAACGGGGTGTTTTTTCCTTGAAAATAGTCTCCAAAGCACTTTTCACACTTTTTCCTGTTTTATCTTTTAAAGGTATGGCCCATGCAAATTTAGAAAAAATGTCAATGCATGTTAGTATATACTTATAACCTCTATTCAATTTTGCAAGCGATTGCATATCCACTAAATCAACTTGAAATTGTTCGTTTATGTTACCTACTAACACTCGATTACGCAGAAACTTGTGACGGATAGGTTTATGCAGACTATAGGAATCTTTCTGAGATAACCAATGTTTTACGTCCTTTACACTTCCATTAAATGACCGTTTCAGTGCATTGACCCCTCCAAAACTATCCGAATGTCTAGGATCTCTATAAGCAGCATTAAAATTCATGTTTACTTCACGAAGACTAACACATAAATGAATTTGAAAAAACTATGTTGAACTATTTATACATATCTAACAGAAACAGATCAGGACCACGAGAGTGAACCAAAGGCTTCTCGGAAAGTACTATTCCTTTAAGTTGGTACGAACATTTAATACAAAACTATATATTTTTCCTTGTTTTATGCTATAATTAATATTATAAATAATATTTTTTTAAAACTAATGTTTGCAATACAATAAATAAAAAGAAGACGAAATGAATGATAAAACAATATTTATTTAAGTAGAAAATCTACAAAATGCTTCTTGAGCGATTTCAATCATATTTGAAATATTCACAGAGTTCAAAAATGGGATGGTTACAAAACTTAACACACTATGATTAGGTACAGGATTAAATGGAAATTGACATAATTTTTCATGAAATGCTTCCGCTACATAATAAGGTCTTAAATCCATAACAGCTGCATGAAAACGTTTCACTGTATTTTCGGCCAATAGAGTTTCGTCTAACGTATGTAGTGGATTCACCAATTCATTTCTTTGTGAAATAACATCGTAAAAAGCGGACTTTACCATATAAGTCAGAGAACTTTGGACTTCATCCATGGAAGCACAAACAGGAGCATGGTATGGAATAGACGTTTTGGCCACCAGTTCATAAAGTTGTTTAAAGGAAGCACGACGATACTTTTCCCGCAGTGCAGAACTCATAACAGAGTCGCCGATCGAAAACAGCTTTTCCCATTGGTCATTGGTGACAGTTACATCCCTTGTATAGGTTCTACCGCTTCGGCACGTAATTTCACTTTTTAACTTCATACTGGAATCAAGCAGCTCAAAAAGTATTTCTTTGTCGTCGTCTTCATCTTTAATGCTGAGTTGAGTTTCCGATAAAATGGACACAGGATCGCTTGCTGGCTTCTCAATAAAATAGTCCACAAAAGGGTTCTCTCTAAAGCACTTTGTCTTGAGAGGCTCGCATCCAAGGAGAATCGAGAATTGGGATGGCGATAACGTAACTCCATCAGTCGAAGGATAGTACTTTTCTCCACATTTCTTGTATCGACGAATATGAATCAGAACTCGCTTGTTGAAAAAACTGCAGGAAACGAAAATATCGTCTCCAAGGCGGAAGGTTCTTGGTGGAATATCTTCAATCATATTATCAGAATCAGCTTTTCGTTTTAAAGAAGTCATTTTAAACAAAGCTAAGCTAAACTAGAGTAGTCGCAAGAGCAGGTTCTACTGAGAGAATGTCAGAGCTAGGCTCGGACATCCGCTTTTATACCGACGACGGAGAAGAATTAGCCCCTCTTCTGGCCTGTGATTGGTTCTTCATGATGTCATCCTTAAGCAAGCATCTGATTGGTCCGTTCCCCTACATGCAGCGCCGCCTTGCGGTTACAAGCAGAACTAGTTCTGCTTGCCCCGACAGCGTGTGACGTCACTTACTGACACCTGATTGGTTGTTCATGAGGTCATCCTCAAACAAGACGCTGATTGGTCCGTTCCTGTACATACACGTTGAGACACGGTGTGACATACCCATCGGCGGCGATGAGTCATCAGCACCTGTTCCCATGCCCCCTGCGTGTGACGTCACTTACTGACACCTGATTGGTTGAGGTCATCTCCATTAGGCCACGCCCCCGCGGCTTGACAGACGAGATCCGCCCTGATCCGCCAGCAGCACCACCAAAATCCACAGAGCACCGCCAAAATCCGCACAGCACCACCAAGATCCGCCAAAATCCACAGAAATCCACCAAAATCCGCACAGCACCTCGTCTTGGTACCCGTCAAATTACACTACTGGCAGGTACTGCCAGTAGAAAGCATCTTTACGTTTTTTCTTCGGTTTTCTATAAGGTTTTTCTTCCTGCTGGCAGGTCAGCCGGTACTATAATCAAAGGCAAGTTGTTTAGAGTGCACTTTTCAATGTATTTGGGTTAGTATTTTTCATAATTATATTCATATTTTTTAAAATATCTTTAGGCAAATTACATGAAAATCAGTTTAACCAGGGAGTATTTTATAAATTTAAAAAGTGGGAGGCATTGCAGGAAAATTGTAGACCAATGAACGTGGTATCATTCTTGTAATCACCAGTGTATCATGACAGGAAAATCTGTATTCTGACAAAAATGTTTTTAATATTCAAATTCGGGATAGGAAATACATTAATTTTCAATAAGATAAGCCTAGTTTGGACCGAAAATTAAGAAGTAGAAAAAAAAAATCCGAAGATTAGAGATACTATAAATTTTTCTGAAAAAATTCATTTTAGAAATTCGCAAATATTTTTAAATTAAGACCATTACAGATATCTTATCTACTTGTCTTGTTATGCTTTGACTACACAAGGAGCTGTTAGCGATAGTGAGTCTGTTCGGGATCTATTTAAAATAATTTTTAAAAAAAAGACCCGGTAACACTGCCTTGTAATTTTAACCTAGAGTCAGATGATGAGGGAAACACCTGATGACGCAATTTACATAAGCGTGAAGACGTTTGGGTTGGACCGTGACATATTTAACGTGCACGAGCTCCTTATACAAGGCGGTTGTTTTTGCGGATGACGAGGAACGAAACTGACAACCTTCCGATCGTGAAGTCTAAATAGAAAGTAGATATTCGAACTCACAACCCATCGATTATGGATTGAATTGTTTACCGTTGATGGTCTCTTGGTTTCTTTTGATAGTCTCCCGGTTTTCTTCAAACTTTGAATTAAATCCTGATAAATTGCTTAAAAATCGCCTGTCCTTAAATAGTTTTTTAACTTATTTTTTTAATGTATATATTAACTGATATACTAATTTCATTATAAGTGTTTTTGAGATGTATAAGTTTGGCTCAGGTGTTGTTCGTCATCTGACCATGGTTTAAAAATACGTGACAATGTTCCCTTCCTTCGATAACCGCCGCCAATAGCACACTGTGCAGCTCTAGTGCGACGTTATTTTAACTAAACCATTAAACTTAGTTTTTGTTCATGTATATTATTTATTTAAATAAAACATAATCAGTTTTCACTACGTATTAAATTTTTATGCTAAGATTTTTAAAGGCCTCCGTGGCCGAGCGGTTAAAGGCGTCAGCTGGGAATCCGAAGATTCCTAGGCGATGGACTTGACAAAGAAAAGTAAAAAGTAGGGATCTTGTGATCGGAGGGTTGCCAGCTTCGCTATAAAATACTGGAAAAGTCGTCCAGAACATCCGCAAAAATTAACGGCGTGTATGCGGGACTGGTGCACGATAAATCTGATCGGGGTCCAAACTCTCGACGTCTATTGAAGGCGTTGGGTGCCAGTTCAGGTGTTTTCTCGTCATCTGACCATGGTTCTAAAATAACGAGGTGCATGTATGAATGTGTGTGTGAATGTTAATGAGTTCCCGGGTCTTTCCTTCGAGACCCCGAACCGTCGCCAATAGCCCACTGTGCAGCTCTAGTGCGACGTTAATTAAGCAAACCAAACCATAACCTTCCGATTATGAGCACGGTACTCTTCCCACCACTGATCTATACATTTGTTTTTTATCGTCAGTAAACAATATAAAAAATAATTATAGACACAGAATCCCCGTGGTTAGAGATTTATTATCATCTGTTAAATTTATAGCTTTTTTCATTTAGTTATTGCATTAACTCTTTAAACGGGGTATTTTTAAGCATTAACCAATTGTGCTGTTTTCATTTTACATAGGAATTAAAGAATTTATTAGTCCGAGTTTTATTAGTTGTTGGTTTGAATTTTTGATTGTAGCTCGTGATCAGAGGGTTGCCAGTTTCATTTCTCGTCCACAAAAAACATCAGCCGTGTAGAGGGACTCGTGAACGTTAAATCTGTCGTAGTCAAAACGTCTTCATTCCCTAACACACAGTTGCTTGGGGGTACCAGCCTAGATGATCTCATCATCACCTGACTTTCAAAATTACGAGGCACTGTTCCCGTGCCTTTCCTTCGGAGTAGATCCCGAAAGGCCATATTGTTTAAACTAAAACAAATACTATACAAATCTTAATAAAGCTTTTAAAAAGTCTGTTTTAAAGTGAAATAAATTATTTTGTTTAATGAATGTTCACTTTTTTATGCTAATTTTGTATTTTTGCAGTGATTTTCTTTATATGGAACAAAAAAAAAGTATTTGTTTTAAAGTTATTGTACGTCTGTTATGCCATAAAAGACGTTAAAAAATCCTTATTACTAATGTAAGAAGCTAATGCTTATTGATACTTTTCAAATCAAATTAAATGTGTAAAATGTATGCGTTATTTGTGATTATTTTGGTACCAAAGCTTTAAATTTCGAGTTAAGCAACCTAACAAGACACCCCAAACGAACGCCATTGTTCACTTCCCTTGAAAAGGAAGAGGCATCTATTTAGCCCCTCTCACCACTCTCATTTACGTCCATCCAAAAGATAAGAATCTGGTTTTCCTGGTTTGCTACCCAGGAATGGAATGCTGTTTAAGCTGGCGGGCTGTCAACTTCCGGCGTCCTCGTGCGTGAAAGGAGGGTGGCAAGCGAAAAGCAAAATCCCCCCCCCCCTCCCCCCCCAACCATCACCCCACTTCAAAAGATTAAACATGTGTATAAAAAATGTGGCATTTCATCACTTACTTATTACATATAATCGCACCCTGATCCTCCGCTTTACACTCTATTTAAAATCGAATAGTGCATTGCTTGAAGTTATTTAATAAAATGTTCATCGTGATTACGAGAAAAAAATTTATGCTCATTAAAAAGTTAAACCGGCATTAATTGATAAAATATAATAGAATTATATAAATTTGATTTTTAGTTCAAAGAGAATATGAGAAATTTGAGTAGCGCTTTTTATACCATTCGTACTTATATGACAACTGGGTAAAAATGACAAACCGTGACACTGTCCCTTGTTTTGCTTATTTGTAATCAAAACAAACCTGACGATGATTATAACAATGATAGATTAAACGTGCAATAAACCATCAATTATACCGTAAAACCTAATCAGTAAAACACTTTTTATTTCTCTGTCCTGTATGTTGTTCTTCTGAATATATTCCTACATTGTTATTTTCTTCGCAAAACAGAATGAAATTCTATTAAAGTATTGAATTCAAAAAATATTTTCTTAAATTGACCATATTAAGATTAAAATATGATTAATTTAATAGACTGCATATAAAAATAGTTAAGGATAAACAACTATTTATTACAAAATGTTAAGATTGTGGTATTGATAACAAGTATGCCTGAAACTCCTTTTATTCATATTAGATTAACAAATGGTTAAAATGTTTTGTTGTTACAGAATAAGCATCGTAAGAGAGATGATTAGACAGACACTCATTAACAATGTGTTTTTACTTTAATGGCATGCAGGTGGAGTGACTTTAAGACAATAAAAGGTGCCCATAGATATTGGGAAATGAATTTGCTTTGTTTACATTTAGATCCTTAAGGCATACTCATGTGTAGTAAACTAAAATACTTACAACCAAAACTGCAAATTGATTAACCATGCACTATTTTCTGAACGGTTTTAAAGACATAGTAGGTACAATTTTTTTAATGTAAAAAGCATTCTTTATTATTGCATTTCAGACAGTCGTATTATAAGTGGGGGACAACCTTTAGATGGGTAATAAGATTCTTTGTTTTTCTTATTATTATCTAAAATGAAAACAGTGAAGTCAGTGACATGCAATAGAATATAAACAATTGTCATTTTAAATAAAAAGTTAATTCAAGAAATAAAACATAAAATATTTTTCAGTATAAGAATTTAGAATTAGATCTTCTTAAGAATTAGATCTTCTTAATGTTAAATCCATTATAATAGATCTATTAAGCATAAAAAATAATATGCTACAAAAATACTTCAAGCAAAGTTCTCCAGAATATTAAAATGTTTTAATTTATTAATTTGAAAAAAAAAATTGCCTAAATTTGGCAAAACTGATTAGCTGTAAATGGTCAAATAACATTAGATCTAAATTAATATCGAAAAAAAGCCTTTCAAAGTAAAAAAAAAAAAAAGCTTTAAATATTCAGAATTTTTTTTAAAAAAAAGAGTTATAGTGATAAAATGTCGATTTTTGTTAATTAATCATCAACTATGCTTAGATGATGATTATTATTTAATACCTAAAATAACATATAATTAAAAAATATACATTTTAAGTTTTCTAAAATAAAATTTCTACGATGAAAATCGGCTTTAAGGTAACTCGATCAAAGCGCAGGTGTAACCTTTCTGAATCCTAGACATTGAAAATTCCAATAATGGTAATACAAAAACTTTGTTGTGATTTTATCTGGAAAGGAATATTTTTTTTAAAGGAATTAAAAACAAACAAAAGAAAACCCATCAATTGTTCTTAGATTTTGAGTTTTGGAACTATGTACTGAATTAAACTTAATTTACAAAAAAATCTAACAATTTTTAAGCATTCAAGGATAAAACAACAGTGAAAGTTAACTTTATAAAATAAATTATGTAATTATTTAATTAAAATTAGTTCGTCCCGGGGTTTCATCAAGAAAAAAATAGTCCTAGGTAAATGCCGCACTACTAACCTACTGACGATCCAAAAACCAACAAAAGTTGATTATAGATCTTTATAAATTGGTTTGCCATATTTGGGTCCTTAAAATGGACTCATTTGTACTAAACTAAAATATATACAACCCCTATTGCAAAAAAATCAACCATGCGATACATCTCCAATATTAAAAAAAAAAAAATAGACAAATTTGTCTTAATGTAAAAGCCGTCATCTGACCATGGTTCTAAAATAACGAGGTGCATGTATGAATGTGTGTGTGAATGTGTTCCCGGGTCTTTCCTTCGAGATTGACTCCGAACCGTCGCCAATAGCCCACTGTGCAGCTCTAGTGCGACGTTTATTAACAAAACCAACCAAACCAACTTAATGTAAAAGCAGCCCACATTATCGTTATCCGTAATTCATATAAATCCTGTTGCAAATGCAGGACATTAATTATTTAGTTCAATGTGAATAATTACCTAATTAGCATTAAGTTAACAAAATTCTTATCTTTAATTTTTAATAACTATAAATAGTTTTATGAAAGGTTGTTCGTCGAGCGGACTTCTTCTCGTTACTCCTTGTCGGGCATCGTTACATTCCGGGGATGGTTTAGTTAAATACGGCGCACTAGAGCTGCACAGTGGGCTATTGGTGACGGTTCGGGGCCTATCTCGAAAGAAAGACCCGGGAACGATGCATCGTATTTTTGAACCATGCTTAGATGACGACTACAATACCTGAGCTGGCACACGACGAACCTCAATAGGCGTCAGTAAAATACTAGCAGGACGACTTGCTAGTATTTTTGTAACGAAACTATCAACCTAAGATCACTACTTTTTTACTTTTCATTGTCAAGTCCATCGCACGGACTCGAACTAACAATCCTCTGATTACCAGCTGAACGCCTGGGCTACCGGGCCCTCGGGAGGGGATGGTGGGGAGAACTAGTATTTATCTAAAGACGTGCTTATTGTGATCAGTTCATAAAGGTCAATGCACAATTGGAAGGTTGAACTAAAAAAAAAACTACCACCTTATATTTAATTTTTTAGCAGACAAAAAAAAATTTAACAAAAAAAATGCTTCAAGTGTCTCTTGGTTTGGTAAATTAACGTCGCACTAGAGCTTCACAGTGCGCTGTTGGCGACGGTTCGGGGCCTATCTCGAAGGAAAGACCGGGGAACGATGCCTCGTATTTTTGAACCATGGTCAGATGATGAGGAAACACCTTAACTGTCACCCAACGTCTTCAATAGACGTCGGGACTTTGGACCCCGAGCAGATTTATCGTGCACCAGTCCCGTATACACGTCGATATAATTTGTTGGCTGTTCTGGACGACTTTCTAGTATTTTTGTAGCGAAGCTAGCAACCTAAGATCACTACTTTTTTACTTTTCATTGTCAAGTCCATCGCACGGACTCGAACTAACAAACCTCTGATTACCAGCTTAACACCTGGGCTACCGGGCCCTCGGGATGGGAAGGTGGAGGGAAGCTGGTATTTATATAAAGACGTGCTGATTGTGATCAGTTGCACAATTGAAAGATTGAACTGAAAAAAAACTACCTTATATTTCATTCTTCAGCAGATAAAAATATTGAAGAAAAAAAATGTTTTAAGTGTGTCTTTTGAGTTTGCATTTCGAATTCTTAAATAATGACGACAGATCAAATCCCGATCCGTTCTCCTACACCTTAATTAACAAAAACATTTTCTAGGAAATACTGTTCAAAACTGATTAAATTTTTTTTTCATTTGCACTATAACTATCAGACTAAACTATGAATAATTTAAAGATTCGCATTATTAATAGTAAATATTAATTAGTTTTAAATTTAACAATTAGATCATAGTATCGTAAATTCTAATATTAACAAAATATTTACCAATGATTGTCCCCTAAAAACAATCCTAGATCCGCCCTGTTGCACAGTTAGCGAAAAACCCCCAACCCCCCAGTACGACGGGCCTGTGTGTGTATCAGATTAACAAATCGATAAAAGATTTTTTGTCACAGGATAAGCATCATAGCTAGAGCAGTATACCCTGCAGTATCAATTAGTTCAGTTCAGTCAGCCCTTAAAAACTGCATTGTTTTTAAATTTTATTTGACTATTATTTTAAATTTTGTAATTTTTAGACAAGCATTTCTCCAAAAGAGCACTAGAAATAAAAATATTAAAAGTGCTGAAACCCAGAATTTTTGCTTGCAAAACTTTAATTTGAAATGAAATTATTTTTAATTTGTAAAGGTAAATTCTTTTTCACAGGACTTGTAAATTTAGTAATAAGGCGTTTCCTTTTTTACACTTATTAAAATTAGCACTTTGTAAGGAATTTGAAGAAAAAAATATAGTAATTCGATACGCAATCTTCCTCATTATAACGAACTTTCATTCCGGAAATTTTGCTTCAAAATTTCCAACAACCACTGATAAGGGCAATACTTAGATATCATCCTATTTTTAAAACTTGAACATTAAAACCGCTGCGTTTACGAATGATAAATTTAACAAATAGTGGTTTCGAGAAAAATGCGTTTAAAATTGTTGCACTATAAGCGAACTCAATAGAAAGCTTATTTTCATCTTTATTTTTCTATAGTTTTATTTGACTGTTCAGAAGACGAAAAATTAAATAAAAAAAAATTCTTTGATGAGTGTCTATTGAGTTTGCATTTCAAATTCTCAAATAATGACGGTAGATTAAATGCGCCCCTGTCCCCTCTGCACCTTTAATTATTTAAAAAAAAAAAATCCCCTATGAAACACTTTTCAAGAGTAATTAAAAAACAATATTTTTATATTATTTGCGCCATAACTATCGGACTAAATTATGAATAAATTAATAGGTGAGCAACAAGTATTTTACATTCGAATTGTAGCAAAATATTTGTCAATAATTGATCGAAAAACAATCTAGATCCGCCACTGTTACACAGTAAACATAAAAAAAATCACCAAAGACAAAAAACACCGATAAACGATAAAGTTTTATTCGTTTATTTTAAATAAAGATCGTTTTATTTTAAATAAAGATCCCATTCTTTAAAAGACGCGATAATTTGTAGTCGGTCCCCATCTCCGTCTTTCCCTCTCGTTGTTCGTAGAATTCAAGTCCGAAAAACAACTCGGTGAAATTCACTTCAATAATTCAAAAAAGAATCCACTATAGCGAATCGATTTTTCCCCGAGTTGCAAGTTCGATCTTTCTCCCAGTGTGTCCCGAACCCTAACTCCGGGCTGAAAACCAGTTTCAGCAACCCCCTATTTGGCTATGCATCGCTCCGTCGCCAAGGAAATAGTTACCAATATCACTTGCGGAATTCTTACCCCTCATTGGCGCGATTTTAAAAATTGGCACCAAGGCCTTGGCAAAACAACGTAAAACGGTGCGAGAATAAAATAGTAGGGTTGCTGTACAGCATGATATTGCTAGAAAAATCAAGAAAAAGGGCTACCAAACTATAAAATTTATTGCCCACCATTTGGCGGTGGCACCGTACACTAGGAATTAACCGCCGTGGTTTCAACAATTTTAGATATTTATTTACAGAATTATTATGTAAATGTAATTAATTTCTCATTTAAAAGTTGTTTTGCTGTAGGTATGGGAATGAAGCAAATTGAAAACTAAAACTTACCAACTTCTCTTGTTATCAGAAACTGGTGATGGTGCAATGCAATATTCTGCTGTTAGTACCAAGGGAGGGGATCCATGTAAAATTTTATGTTAGATAAAAAATGTATGAGGTCAAACTAGTGAAACCTCTTTTTCACATAAGCTATAAATAGCCTCAGTAAACTAAACTGTAGCTACACGCTTCAACTGAAACACCTTGTAACAGAATTATCGAAGTTCCCTGATGAGGAATATCATGTACCTATTAAAGAAATTGTTTATATTTTTTTTACAGAAACAAAATTAAATTTATCTTAATAAAATTATTGAATTCATATATTTTTAAGATTAAGTGTGTATTTGAAACTTTAGGTTAACTTGTAACTAATTATTTTAGGACCTTGTCTTATGTTTGAAAGACATTCTGCAAATGGAACAAAAACAGGTAGGAAATTCTATGCCTGTTCAGCTTGTCGAGATAGATCAGTTTGCAGCTTCTTTCATTGGTGTGATGACGAAATATCATCTAAGAAAAAAGAACATTGGGATACAATTATCAAAGCAAGCAAACCATATTTTACGCACAAGGAATGTATGATGTAAGGATTTTTTTCAAATATGTTTTACCTATGTATTGTATCCTATTTATACATGCTTTAGAAGAAGATATATTTTTTTTTTTTAAATGTATCCACTAGGTCAGGGGTCGGCAACCTATTGAAACGAAAGAGCCAAAAGTTACAATTTACAAAATTTCCCAATTTTTAAAGAGCTACTAAAAATTTTCGTTTCAATATTATAGTATTTGCTTATATATATTTGAATTTTGATTTAAAATGAACGGCTTTAAATACGGAAAAATATTTATTCAGATAAAAACAAAAATATACATGTAATCAATGGGAGCATTGGTTTGCATGCCTTTTGAAAGTTTGATTAAATCTGGCTTATAACTTGTGTTTTAAGTTTCAAGCTCGACTTTAGATTTTTATTTGTTAGTTGACTTCTAACTTTACTTTTTATTATATTCATGCAAGCGAACGCTTGCTCGCACGAATATGTCGACCTGAAGATCGTCAGCACTCCATATGCCAAATTATTCACCTCACTGTGGCATTCTGGCGCCGAATATGAGGGCTTCAACTCGCGGAATTTCTTTTAGAGCTGTCCACTTGTGCTGCGCAATGTTCATGCATTTCTGGACCTCCAACTCTTTCAACTTGCTCTTGAGTTCTGTGAACTTACAACTCCACAAGTCTTTGGTTTTCAAATTTAGCAATTGCATTTGGAGCGATCCAGCATCAATTCCAAATCGCTCAATGTTGATCTCATTTGTATTTGTGTTGAGATGATTTACTGTGAACGCGAGAGTACTTTTTTTTTGCTTTGAATTGCTCGAATCTCTCTTTTCGAATCCATCCTTCATGTTTTTTAAAGCTTTGCTGAAGTAATTCGTGTCAATAGTTGCATTGATCTCATCGCGATATTGCTTCAGATTTTTAAAATGAAGTAATTTACCGCTCTCCATGTTTTCAACAAAAATAAGTAATTTTGTTTCGAAACAAACTACTTCTTCAAGCAAGGAGGTTACCCTTTCCTTGCAGTTTTAGATTTAATTTAGATTTAATTGTGGTGATTTGTAATTAATGATTATGAAAATAAAAGCTATTGAGAAATTAGGTACTTAAAAATATATTTTCTTACTTTTTAAGGGTTTTGATAATAAATTATTAATTTTTTCGTATGGAACTGGAGAGCCTCAACTTTACATCAAAAGAGCCGCATGCGGCTCGCGAGCCGCAGGTTGCCGACCCCTGCACTAGGTGGTTAAATTGTTAAATGTATAATATACAACCATTTATGTAAAATTTAATCTATGAATAAAAATCCAGTGATTCATTAACTTAAATTGATAGAAAACCATTTAGGAATTCCTACATTTAAAAAACTTTCGAGGCCCAATCCTTTTAAAATTTTCAACATCTAAAAAAAAGACTAAGTTATTTTAGCATATTTCTTGATTATAATTCATTCATGTTTTATAATATTTATTGAATATAATTCATTTTATCTTCGAATCCATTAACTATTTTCCGATATCAATGTAATATTTGCTCTTCACTAAAATTTTGATCTGCTTTCTTTAATTTAATAAGATTAATTGAAAATGGGTCTGTTTTCAGACTTTTCACAACATTCCATTTTCAAAAAATGGAATCTTCACAAAATTCCATTTGCTAAAATATTGAACCCTCACAAAATTATATTTTTGAAAAACAAACTCTTCAAAAAACGAACCCTTCACACAATTTCTTTTCCGGAAAACAGACTTTTTACAAAATAGTAGACAAGTCTGAAACGTAAAAATATTCCGAATTCTAAAATACAATTTTGAAATTCTTTTCTTCCTCTCCCTGTTTCTCGCTGAAGGAAACGTGTAGTGTGAAGGATATCACGAACAGGAGAATAAATGGGGGGGGGGGGGGGGGGGGGAGAATGGCGCCACATTTGGGATCATGTGCCATTGGAAACCAGATTTAAAGTGGACAGAGACCTTTTGTTCGGCGATCACATCAGGATACTTGTGGAATTTCACAGAGCCAATTCTTATCTACCACATGATTAGTCGATTATCATTTGCCATTTGTTTTGATTTAGAACACCCTAGAATTCATATTATATATGTAAACTATATATTTTTATATATTGTATGTAGACTACATACATCTAGGCTATTTTTATTCTTACATAGGATTGTCACAAATATATTTAAATATTAGAGATTTTTCCTAAAATTAAATTAACACATTCGCTGCCACCAAAATTTATATATCCATCCTCAGAAGCCGAATTTAAAAAAAGTGTTTTAATGATTAAAAACATTCCTTATATTTTAATAGTAAAACCAGAAAAAAGGAAAAAACTTTTATTTTCGTGTTTTTAGTGTAAAAAAATTTCGGACGCTCTAGAGCGTTATTGGCACCTCACATTCAACTTATCATCTGTATGCCACTGACGCTCTAGCGCTTCTCATCATTTTTCTGCGAAATTATTCACACGTTACATAACGATATTGATAAAGTCACAGTTTAAAAGAAATAAGCACTAAAAATATAAAAATAATGCTTCACTAACGTGCCTCAAAAACCTCATCGTTCAACCTCCAAATCCGAACTAAAAATCAAGCAGTTTACTTATCATACTCGATCGTCGTCCCAGTAGCGCCATGCTGACGCGTCAGTGGCAGCGAACGTGTTAACAAAATTAATTTTTCACAAAAAACAAACCCTGTTAAAAAAAAAACCTTAAGAAACCCCTGAAAAGATTCGAACAATATTTTATAAAATTTTACCATATATTTAAAAAAAAATTCTTGATAACTTTGTGAATCTGATTCATATTCTCACCAGGCACATACGTAAGAGGGTGGTTCAGGGGGTTCAAACCCCTCCCATTGACAGTCCAGGGGGGAAAAAATTAAAAATTGAATTTCTGTGAAAATCATAAAAATACTTTAAAACTAGAAAAATTTCAATTTCTAGTATAATACTTCTTGTTGAGTTGTGTGAGGGAAAACCTGGTATTTTTCGAAGTATCTACCTCAAAAAATAATTTTTAAAAGGCTTCAAAAACATGTTTTCGAAGTAATTTTTATCTCAAACTAAGCGTAACATAATGTCATCGTGTTTCGTTAAATAGCACTTGAATTTCGGAGACAAAGGGAAAAGATCACTAAACGGGATCCATATATTATTTTAAACAAGGAATCTTAAAAAAAATTCTCTAAATTTATTTCATAATCACTAATTTTAAAAATAATTAATGACTGATATTGGTAACGATTTCATGAAAAACAATCGATAACTATTGCTATTTTGATATTTATTTGCCAACGTATTCCTGTTTACTTGAATAAAAATTCATATAAATTTTTTAAAAAAATGAAAAATAATGTGAGGGGGGGGGGACAAGTTAATCAGTGACTGAACCACCCCCATGACAAATCTATACCTACGTGCCTGATTCTCACAAACCATATATACAACCTTTAAGTTAATTGAGAAGTTGTGAAAAAAACTTATTCGAAGATGTTTTTTTTTTCTCTTTGATTCCTGTAAAGTAATGATTATAACTTTAATGATTTTTCTCTATTGTAATTCAGTTTTCATTTTATCTTATGATTGTCATTTTGTGTTTTGTCAGGAGATATTCATCTTTTAAAGAACTTCCATTGCACGAAAGACGATATTGCAAAACTTGTTCTCTTTTGATCCTTCCAAATGAAGCTAACCATGAAAAACATGAAGTAATTGAGAATATTACTTTGGAAAAGTTACTACAACCAAGTTCCTTGTTTCATGCTTTACAAGATAAGAAGTCAGAAGCTGTAAGTTTTATTTCTAATTTTTCTTGGACAATTTTAGTCTCATAATGAACTAATTATTTGGAATGATATGAATGTATAAAATAGACTTATAAAATTAACAATTCATTCAACTTCAGAAAAAAAGTAGCTTTTTTGTAAAATTTATAGATTTTATTCAATAATAAAAATTGTGTAAGTGCAGACCACCACTGTGAATACTTTTGGGCCACAAAGCTAAGAGGGGGGAATGGATATAATGCCAATCTGGTTGACACAGTCCACCTTCCTTACACAATGGTACATTATTTATCCCTGGGTCATTCCATGTCAAATCAACACAAGAAATGGCATTTTTTTTTTCATCACCATCTTTGATTTTTATGAAATTTGGTGAACTTGTTATACCTACTAAGAATATAAAAAATGCAAAATTTTAACCTCCTCGGCCTATTAGTTTTTTAGTTATTTGCATTTCAAAATGGCTAAAAACGTAAATCTGCCCTCCGATGGCTGCATTTAAATTACCATAACTCCTATTCTAATTAACATATAGAAATAAAATTGGTATCGTTTTAAAGCTCTTTAAATGACTTTCAAAATGATATGAAACACATAAAGGTTTGGTGAAAAACATTTCAAGGTCATATTATTTGACCTTGAATTCCCAAAAAACGAATTTCTTAATTTTCACTATATTTTTTCCCTAAATACTACAACATTTGAACTATATGTATACCAATTTTCAGAGTGGGACAACAATGGGATCATATAAAAAAAAATTAGAAACAAAAATATGCACTATATTAGGGTCATTCCATGTCAAATAAAAAAAAGTGTGGGAAAAAAATGCACAAGAAAATGCATTTTTTTTCCGCACCATCTCCGATTTTTATGAAATTTGGTGAACTTGTTATACCTACTAATAATATAAAAAATGCAAATAAAATGGCTAATTTGTGAAAAAAAATTTTAGTGTATTATCCCATTGTCGTCCCACTCTGAAAATTGGTATACATGTAGTTCAAATGTTGTAGTATTCAGGGAAAAAATATAGTGAAAATTAAGAAATTCGTTTTTTGGAAATTCAAGGTCAAAGGTCAAATAACATGACCTTGAAATGTTTTTCACCAAACCTGCATATGTTTCATATCATTTTAAAAGTCATTTGAAGAGCTTTAAAACGATACCAATTTTATTTCTATATGTTAATTAGAACAGGAGTTATGGTAATTTAAATGCAGCCATCGGAGGGCAGATTTACGTTTTTAGCCGATTTCAGATTTACGTTAGTTAAAATTTTGCATTTTTTACATTCTTGGTAAGTATAACAAGTTCACCAAATTTCATAAAAATCGGAGATGGTGAGAAAAATGAATGTGTTGATTTGACATGGAATGACCCCCCCTATAGACTGATTCCCTTTTGAGTTATGAGGACGGAAGCGCATACTGCAGTTATGTGTGACACTTCCCTCTATGCGGTACAGTTTGACTGTTAGGGAAGTAGTTGACAATCAACCAGTTCAAAATGTCTCACTTTCCTCTACACGATGGTATATCATTTAATCATCCCATAGGATCCTCCTGCGTGTGAAGTTATAAGGATGTGAAAGGTGTTGTTTTAAAATATATATGATTCTGTGTGGAGCAGAGAGGTAGTCCATACCTATTTTATAGATGTATTTATATGTCAAAACCACTACACATTTAGCATATAAATTCTTAAAACAAAATAATTGGTCACCAAAGTACTAAGGTTCTCTATAACAGAAAATGTATCATGGATGCATACATTTCTATCAGATTCCTATAAATTAATTTTCTAATAAATCTTGTCATCATAGTCTCATTTTAATAATTGAATGACACAATGCAGTTATACTGCATATATATATATATATATATATATATATATATATATATATATATATATATATATATATATATAGTCTCCATGCAAAATGGCAGCAGTCTTAAGTTGAACATTTATCGATAAATTTTTAATTCAAGTAAATTTCCTGTTGAATTTTTCATTCATATTATTATTATTAAAATTTTTAATTAAGATATTTTATTAAATCTTCTTTTTATTCTAAAAGATTTTTTTTATTTATTTCTAGAGTTTTTTGCGTAATAGAATTTCATTCTATTACGCAAATTACACAGCTTTAGTAGTAAAGCCTTAGTATTTTTTGTTAGTTTTTAGTCAATATTTTTTCTTAAATTTAGTTGTCACACTATAGATACTACTCCTATTATCCTATATTATATTTTGCACAAGATAATACCTGATGTATGAATTTTCAATTTGTTAAAACTATTGAGACAGATTACACTCCATACACAAATTCTTAAACAAATTTCTATCTGTGGAAGGTTTCTATTCAAAAAACAAATTCTGTATAGAGAATTTGCTATATATTATTCCCTCACATAAGATACAATTTTTAACTTATGCATTTATTCAATACACAAAACTGAAATTATAAATGGCTGAACTGTTGAAACTTTGTAGTGCTTAATGTAAAAATTCAAGTAATTGAAAAGTGTTCATTTTGTTCCTTTTCAATTTCAGCAATATTTCTTCAGTGACAAAACAATCAGCTTTGTTATTTCTCTCCTGAAAGAGCTGCATTTCACCAAAGTTCTTTTGATTGGTTTGCCAAGGTAAGCTTTTGAACAAACTTTTTATCTATGTGAATAAATTATAAAGATAAAATAACCTTCAAATGTATAGTATTTTTTTAATTTCTGAATTGCTCATTTAGTTTTATTCTGAAATTATATACTATTGTTCTTAAAACATGATACTTTCTTTCAAAGTTTAATTTTTAGTTAGTTTCTTCGAAGAATTTTATTTAAAAAAAAAAATTTAATTGATGCAATGATTGTTTCTTTTTCTTTTTGGTATTACAAAAAAAGGTGACTGCTAAATCTTCAGCTTTATAAAAAAAAACATAATTTTTTAGAATTTTAGTCAGAATAATAAGAGTTATAAAAAATATATATAAGTAATTCTTTGTTCATGTTTCCTTGTTATTCTTTCTTTAGTTCATACATTTTTTATAGATTTTTATAAACAAAATGTAGATTGGGTCTTCTTCTATAATAAATCAATGAACTGCATAAAATTAAATCATTTTTAAACATAAAATAACTGCAAATTATATCAATTATTGTTATAAATGTAATTATTAAAAATCATTTTTAAACCTTTGCAATACAATATTATGCTTTAAAAGAAAAAGCATATTTTGTACTAATGGCTCAAGTTTTATAATTTTAAAATTTAACAGAAGTTTGATATTAAATGCAATTAATGCAAAATCAAAGTAAAATTTAAAGTACTTGTTAGGTTATATTATTTATATGTGTGATAAGTAAAGGCACTTCTTAATAATCTAACCAATACTACATGCAGAGATCCCACTTAATATTTATATCAAAATTCCCTGACTTTTCCAGAAGATTTTCAAAAAATTCCAGACCAATAATTAAATTATTTTTTCACATAGTAATCTTGAAGCTGTGAAAAATAATGTGCTTGTACATAATAACCTAACAAAGTATGCAAAATCGAAAATTTAGCATTTTAATTTTTACGATTTTACATCAATGACAATAAAAAAAAGTATATAATCGGCACTTAAAGCTAACATATTTAGAACATTTCCCTGAGTTTTCTAGAAAATTTTTTTAATTCATTTTCCCTGACTTTTTAGGCCATTTTCGTGTTTCCTGACAATTTCAGGTTCTCCCTTTCTTCAAGATGTGTGGGAATCCTTTACATGATACCTTTGTGATGCTCAGTGCATAATATCTGTATTTATTGCTAATATAAATCTTAAACTGCCATATTTAAAAATTGTACAACTTAAATATGGGTTTATATTTATGTTCATGTTTTACAAGTGTTTTGTAGAGAATTTAGGAGTAAAACATTATATGAAGTTATAAATTATATATTTTTCTTCAACAGGATTCATGAGTATATAGCATCAAAGCAAGATGAAGATCCTGATCTTCAAACTCTTTTACTGGACATTGATGAAAGATATGTATGATTGCTCTTTTGACTTTTATATTTCTTAAATTTACAATAAAATGGTATTCAAATTTTACCATATATGTACAATTATCTTCAGTATGTTAACCTTATTAAATGTTCATTACTTGATCTGAAATAGTGCAACTTTTAGCTCTGATAGTTTTGCATTATTTGGTGAATCAACTCCTTTAATTAAAAAAATTTATATAAAAAAATGTAACCATGCAAAAAAAAGATTTAATTTAAGAAGTATGATGGAGGTTTGAAAGACACAACAAGAGCGAGTGGTGCATACTTTTAGACATGAGGAATCATTGCGAACTTTGTGAAAGGCCTTTTCTACTGCCATGTTTCCTTAATTTTTTTATTTATCTCGGTTTAAAGAATTAAAATATCTATTTTTTTCTCTCGATTATTTGTCGATTTGAATCATATTTTGATTTTCATATTTGAAATTTTCCATGTATGAAAATACAACTCTGCTTATATGCAATTTTAGAAAAAGAAAAAAAAATTGTTGGGTCTAGTAAAAGTTCTTGAGGTCTGTATAGTACTCTTAAATCACTGCTAGACAGGAAGTCTACTGCACATTTTTCTTAATTCCTTGCGCTGATCAGTTAAAATGTATATAGAATAAATTCCAATTAAGAAGTTAATAGGAAAAATTGGTAATTTTAATCAAGCTACTTAAATGTAAGCCATAATTACCTTAAACATTCTGTTTATGAAATAAACTCATAAATAAATTATTTATTCCAATATTTTTGTTATTTATAGTTTTATTTATATAATGATTCAGTTTTGCTATAATGATTCAATATCGTTAATTTTGCTTTTCAGATGCAATTCCTTGACCAAGAGAGCTTCTGTCACTACAATTTATTTAACAATCACTTTTTTGATGGACAGTCACCCAAAAAGATTATGAAACATTTTTTATCTGAAAATAATGATGAAAAAGTTGCTATCTTGTTAGATCCTCCATTTGGTGGACTTGTAGATGCTATTTCTTATACTCTTGAGAAAATAAATAAATGGTGGCAGGTGATAAATGAGAAACCCAGCTCGAAAAATATTCCATTACTATGGTTTTTCCCATATTTCCTAGAGCCAAGAATAATAAAAAGTATGCCAAATATGGTGATGATGGATTATAAGGTAAGTATTTTTATTTATTTACATAATAATTTTCTTAAAATAATGAGTGTATAAATCTTTTTTTTAAGAAATTACAGAATTTTTATGCAGTTTTATCTGATAAAATAGAAAATTTAGTTTTTGGAATTTCTCAATTTTTAATTAAATATTCCTAACTAACATTATATTCCTAACTAACATATTTAAAAAAAATTATAACAAAAAAAAGAGCCAGCTTCATTTAAAAAAATACATCCAATGATTATTTAACAATCCCTGTTTAATTTTAATATCATATTTAATTTTAGTCCTAGCATTTCATACAATTCAAAGTTTTGTGATTATTTTTAATGAAATATTTATTAATAATTATGTGGATAAGCCTAACTGGCTCTCATTAACCTTTGAGTATGCGAAAAGTTTTTTATTGCTTGGTTGACTGGTTACCCCATGAGTTTTTAATAAGATTAAATGTAAAACATTATATGGCTGTGTTTCAAAACGTTATTACGGAAATAAATGTCCAAAATGTGCTTTATTAATTTATACGGGCCATTCATAAACTTTCGTCGATCACATATTTTTTCAATTGCCGTGTTTGTCCACTATATAGTAGTATAATTTTTACTGCTCTGAATTTTCATGAAACAACTCATGGCTCTATAGAGCAGGTGACATTTCTTGTTCCACAGCCTTCTTCTCTCTCAATTTATCAAAACATGAGGGGAGAAAATAGAATTAACTACAATTACAAACAAATGTCGATTCAAAATTGTTTTAGTTTTTTAGTCTGTGATGCTACTCCAAACCTCTCCCTGTCATAACATTGTGTAAGGTTGCTTTAGACTGTCTCCACCATTAAGTGTCCCACATGATTTTGTGAAACAAACCATAGTTATGCAATAACACTAAAAATATGTTACAATGCTAAATATTTCAATTGTGAAATACATGCTGGGTGTTTATTAACAGGGTGTCCATAGAACATGGAAATATCAGAAAATTTGGTCACTCAGGAAAAATCAGGGAATTATAAAGGATTTTGGGAAATTTTTAAAAAATCAGGGAAAATAACCAAAAAGAATATTTTTAAGTCGATTTCTGGCTATGAAACATCGTTGGTTGACTGCTTATATTCAAACACTTTCAAAATGTAATCAAAAAGAAGAAGAAACTTGCTGGACCATAAATTGTGTATTAAATTTTTTTTTAATCGTAGAAATCACACCAAAATGCCGATATTTCTAGAACTTGGCAAAACAATTGACTGTTTATAGCTAAATACTTGTTCACTCAAGAAATTTTAATAACGGATATTCAAATGTTTAAGAATTGCTATATTACTAGTAGGGATGAACCGGATAGTGGTTTTGCCGGATATCGGATATCCGGCGCACATTACAAACCGGATATCGGATATCCGAACTGGACTTTGCCGGATATCTGGCAGTTTATTTTTTATGAAAATAACTTCTCATTCACACTAGAAAAAACGGAAATCGGTCAAAAATTTTAAAATATTTTTTTATTCTGTAATATTTCCCAATTCCTTATCTTTAAAGTGATACCAAAATTGAATAAACATTCAAAAAACTTTTTTATTTACAAAGGGTTATTCTAGGGTGCTGCTAGCAATGGTCGTATGTTTTATACATTTTACACTTAATTTCTGAATAATTGTAATTTTACCATATGCCTTTTCATTCCATACATGAAAACTCAAGTTTCCTTAAACATTTGAGATATTTATTTTTTTATTCAACTTTATATTAGTTGTGAGTTGTGATGACCCTCCACCATAACAATTCGTTAAAAATATAATTTTAAAGTTAAAAATTTTAAAAAAAGTGGGTTTTTGAAAGTCTTGGTTAAAGGGAGAATCTGCATACTGTGAATACATTGGTAGAATTTTCAGGAAAATATTTAAAGCAAGAACAAAGAAAATTGATCGCCACAAAAAAAAATCTTCGATGTTTTATTCATCCGGATATCCGGCATGGAAAATCGGATATCCGGCACTTTACTTCCGGATATCGGATAGTTACCGGATAGTTAAAAAGCAGCCGGATAGTTACCGGATATCCGTTTCATCCCTAATTACTAGTAAAAAATTGTATTTTTCTTGAACATTGGTAAAACTTTTTTTTTTTTTGCTGAATTTTGCAAAACTGATTAATTGCTGTCAGCAACTGCTCTGGGCTTTTTTATTCTTTGGGAATGTTCTGTAGAAATATTGCCTAAAGAAACATCTTTGAAATTATGTAAAATATCTTAGAATATATCTGCCTTTGTCGATAGCTCATGGGACTTCAGAACAATTGGCAACGAGTTCTCCTGATGAGGGCCGCTCAATTTTTATTTAATGTACTATATGCCTTGACGTCCTTATTGAAAACTAAACCCGAGATTTGATAACCTGGTGAAAAGGTAAATAATATAAAGAAAACATCTTAAATTGACAATTTTTTTTTTTTAAGAATTAGAAAATTGTACAAAACAATGTAGTGCTGAATATTGTATAGACAATGTTACTCATATTATGCTATTATATGAATCAGTATTATTTCTATCACACTAAAAAGAACTAGATGACATGGAAATATCAGGGAATTTCGAATTGTTTTCCACCTGGATACCCTGTAAATCCTGTATTTTAACTTCAGGTGGAGTATGCCAATCACAAGAAATTTGGAATATATCTGCCTTTGTCGATAGCTCATGGGACTTCAGAACAATTGGCAACGAGTTCTCCTGATGAGGGCCGCTCAATTTTTATTTAATGTACTATATGCCTTGACGTCCTTATTGAAAACTAAACCCGAGATTTGATAACCTGGTGAAAAGGTAAATAATATAAAGAAAACATCTTAAATTGACAATTTTTTTTTTTTAAGAATTAGAAAATTGTACAAAACAATGTAGTGCTGAATATTGTATAGACAATGTTACTGATATTATGCTATTATATGAATCAGTATTATTTCTATCACACTAAAAAGAACTAGATGACATGGAAATATCAGGGAATTTCGAATTGTTTTCCACCTGGATACCCTGTAAATCCTGTATTTTAACTTCAGGTGGAGTATGCCAATCACAAGAAATTTGGAAGTAAAGCTGGACTAAAAGGGTCGCCAGTGCGTATATTCACCAACATCGAAAAGTCTTCATTTATATTGCCAAAAGAAGAAGGTTACAAGTATGTGAATTTTAAAGGAACTAGGTTAAAAAGTTTTCAGCCGTTTCCATAACGAGTACACACAATTAAAATTGAGCTATATACCTGTGGTACTCTAACAATGAAATAACTGAAACCACTTATTTCACAATTAATTTATCACAAACTTCTTTCATGTTGAAGAACTTTTATCATCTTATAAAAAGTATATAATTGAGTTTTTTAATATGAATGATGAAAAGATTGAATTTTATTTCACATTGTCTAGCTAATTTTTAAAACCTAAAATATTGGTTAAGTAGCAAAAGTTAACTTAAGAAAATTGTGATTTTTCATATTGGAAAAACAGTTATTAAAATCTGGATAGGTTAAAGGTTATCAAAAATTCTAACAAATGTGTTTTTCACCAAATTAATGTTTGCCATAAAATTAAAGATTTTGCCTATTCTGTAAAGCATTTTTTTTGTTAACTTTTTAGTTCTGTATGTTATATATTCATGTTGTATGTAATTTATATATTTCTTAGTATAGCACAATTAAACCCACCATTGATCACTAAGTACAAATTTGTCTGGTTGGATGGGAACATTAACTAAAGTGAAGCAATTATATTTTGACAACAAAGTATTTTGAACCTTGCCTAACATATTTTAGACCAGGTGAATTTGCAAATCAAACAAGCACTTTCAAATTTTAGGATGTGTGACAAATTTGCTCTATGTTAAGAGTTTGACCAATATTAAGATCCACAGTGTCTCTAAATATTATAACTAATGTGCATTTTTTTTGTTCAAAATGTTTAAATTCAGTAAAAGTATTTTTTTTAATTGAATATAACTGATTATGCAAAAGAAATTAATAGGTAATGTTTAAACTGCCTTCTTTACAAAAATAGCAGTCTTCCTTGATCAATAAATGTTACTTATACAGTTATTACTAATTTTTAACATAACTAAAACAAGTTTTCTTTTAAAAAAAACATTTTTAAATCTTTCAATAAACAGTAAAGATAAAATAAAATACCACAAGATTTTGGTCAATCACAGATTAATTTGAAAATAAGCGGTTTAAAAAAGCTAAAATACTAGAAATTTTTATTAATGAATTAAAAAAAAATAGAATGTATGATGGAAATTAAAAAAAATACTTTTAGTAAATTATACGAATATTAATACAAAATATTACAAGTTTATTAGACAAAGTTGAGGCATTTGCTTTAAAAAAAAATATAATTTAATTTTGTTTCTTTTTTAAAAAAATATGCTATTTATATAAAACTTTAAGCATTTACAACAAACATTAAATGCAAAAGAGAAGGTACATACTAAACTTTATCAATTTAAAATATTTTTGTTGTAACTATAACTGACATGTACTTTGATTAAAAAAAATCTAATATTTTGCATATTTTCAGATTTTGTGTAAAATGTCAAAGGTATACATCAAAAGAAAATGAACATTGCAACAAATGCAAAACTTGCTCAACTAAAGTATGCTTCAAGTTTAAATTTTTATTATTTAAAATAAATATTTGCTTAAGCATCATGTGGATACACATCTTTAATAGCATGTTCTCCAATTTTAACCACCCAAAATATTATTAATATTTTGCCTCACCCTCTAAATAATTTCTTGTATAAATAAAATTGTAACTTGGAACCAAAATATTTATAAAGGTCCTACTATGAAGAAGGTTAAAATATAAATTTAATGTGAGTTTACTAAAGACTGTTAGTTATAATTTAATGCTTTATTAAAGTATTTCTTGTAGCAACTTTGTATCTTGCTTTTTAATTTTTGCTAGCCCAGGGAACTCAGCTTAAGTTCTAATTTAAGAGCACTAATCATATATTTAAGATGGCTTCAATAATTTTCTCAAAATCCTTTCTACTATCTTCTATATGTCAATCATTTCTTAAAGTTATGCAAGAACAGTTAAAATTCGGAAACCCCAAAATTGTTTTTTGCTCTTCAAGTATGACTTTATTTATATAAATATATATTGATTTTTCTAAATCTCCTAGTTTATTTTTGCATACCATTACACGCCTGGTTATAGGAATAACTTTTTAGAAATTGTTCAAGATCAGTATTGTTAATATTCAATTATTTCCTTAATCTGTTATATTAATTCTTTATATCATTGCACACTCTCTTTCAACTTGGTATCTCTTATTCTTTGAACTCCTCAATGCTACAGTTCTCTAGATAATTTTATTGCAAATTGCTAAAGGTTTGTTAAAGAGTATGCTTTTCATCTGTAACATGTTGAGAATTATAGTGACTATAATTCTCAATTAATCATAGTTGTTATAAAATATTGTCTAATACATAGAACTGTAGCAGATTGAAATCTGAAGCTGACTTTGTTATTCCTTCTGCAGAATTTAATGGTCAATCTGTATACATGTCAGTTCACTTTAATTTCAAAATATTCAATTTCTGTGAAGCACTGAAGAAATTTACATTAGTCTGTCAGGTTTCTCTCTAAGGATATTCATACTTAATGAAAAGGATTTTAAAATGCTCTTTCTCACCTTCTATTTGAGTTCAAGATAAAAACATTTCTATTTGTCTATTTCTTAATCAAATAATGGTGAATAAAAACTCAACATAGTATCCAGTAAAGTTAAAGTAAATTCGCTGTTCTATCAATAAACTACTGTAAACATATATAACTTTGTGCTGCCAATGTTTTGTTAACCTCTCCGCTCTCTAGCAAAGGTGTACACATATTCTCATGGCAAAAAAATTATGGGATCCACACATCTTCGTTCCACCAAAATTTATGAACCTTTCTGCATATTAATAAAAAAATAATCAAAAACAGGATTGAAATGTATTTACAGAAATCAACATAAAATCGCCTAATGCTTCCCCCATTGACTTAGTTTTTTTTTTTTAAAGGAAGGATTAGGAAAGCGGCATGTATGTAAACGGAACAGACTTTTTAAAGTCGTCTAAAAAGAATTATAATAAATATACATTAATGTGCTAGAAAAAGGTCTACTTTCATGAAATTTTTTAGAAATAACTATAACTATATACTGTGTAGTAAGACTATCCAATAAATGCAAATAATTACAAAAAATTCGTTTTTATGCATAGAAATTAACAGTAAAAAACGGTTCCATAAAGTGTCAACAACCTTGTGTATTATGGCATATAATTTTGATTTTTTTTTAATTGGTTAAAATATATAGAAAAGTCATGCTTGTGTTCTTAATTTTCTAGTGGTAACCTTGTTAAAATAAATAAAACTATGTTTATCATTTTGCTAAATCTAATAACTTATTTTTGTCTTCATATATTTCAGCATGGCCCCACCTTCAAGCATTGTGACAGTTGCAATTTGTGTGTGAAGAATTCCTATGTTCATTGTGAAGTTCACAATAAATGTGCACCACCCATCTTAAATGTAGAAAAAAACATGGAACATAAGTGCAATTGCAGTATTCCTAATTCTGATGGCAATGCACTTAAATGTTATAAGTGTTTTGGTTATGGACATAAGAAAAGTGACTGCCCTAACAAAAAGTAAGTTTCCATATCATTAATGCAATACCAATTTATTTTTTAATAAAATCTGGTTATCTATTTACTAACGAGGTGCTACATGTGTATATACAGTTAACCATACATGTAGATTAATATTTATGGTAAAGCTGATTCTTTACTAACAAGATGCTTCATGTACATTATTAGCCTTAACATCTTGGTACTTTATAACATACAAACTGTTATTAAAAATTTTTAAAATATAAGATTTTATACTAATTTACTTATTTTATTTATTTTTTACAGATTCAAGCAAAGAAAGGGAAGAAAGTAATTGTATTATGGAATAAATTAATTTTATAATAAAGTTTTTCTAATTGTACTGCAAGGTCTTTTTGTAATATTAAATTTAATATTGGGGTACTTTTAAAACAAAATTTTCCCTGACAGATGAGACAACATTAATTGTTTAACCTTTCGTTATCCATGGCAGGGTTACTACTCAATTTTGGGATCCAAACTACCTCACTTTTCTAGAATGTTTTAAAAGAATTCCAGACTGATAGTTACATTTAAAAACAACTAATTATTTCCTACAAGTATATATTGAATCACATTAAAATATACTGTCCTTAAAAAATAACTTCGCACTGTGTCCAGAAATTGAAATTTTTTCAATTTTTTTTATAAAGACAAAATTGTGTCTGTGACAGGGAAATAAATATAAGCGAGCACATTTTTCGAAAATGTTTAGGAAAATTACGAGACTTCCCCAGAATTTTTTTTTTAAATTGTTAATTTTCCCTGTCAATTTTTTGACGTTTTGAGTCGTTTTCTAGGTGAGTGGCAACCCTGGATGAGTAAATATTAGTTTATTGTAATGTAGAAATATTTATGTTAAGCACAATTTTAAATCTTGAATTGGCCAGGTGAGCAAACAAAATTCAGAATTTTATATTTCCCCCTCAAATTAATTGGCAGAATATGTTGTACAGTATTCGTACTTGAACTGTAAGATATGAAGATTAAACCAACTGAATTATTGAAAAAGGTAGTTGTGGTATTTTCTACAAATCACTTTATTTTTAAAGTTTCGTTAATATTACATCTTTATCTCTTGTATCATTCATTGATTCTTCTTAAAGCTCTATTTAAAGTTTAAAGGCACCCTAACAAAATTAATCTTTACTAATATAGATACTTTAGCAAATATAAAATAGTAATTTCTTACTACCTATGCAATGTTATAAAAAGCTGCTCAACAATGCATATTTTCTATATAAAAATTTAAGAAATAAACTGTAGATCACAGGTGAAAATTGGTAAAAATCGCAGGACAGAAATTCAACATTTCAGTTATATTCCCAAAGCACAATATTTTTTAATTGGAAAAGGCAGTATTATCATTGAAAGCTTTGTGTGTGTCACAATGTTTCAGAATTGAAAATAATTATTTTCGCTTTATAAATAATTACTGTATTTTTTTTTTTTACTAATTGCTTAACTTTTTGGCCGATTGTTCAAATTCAGACATGAAAATATACCACACTGCCATACTTATTTAAAAGTTCTTCAAATTTAAAATTATAATAAAATATACAATTTACGTAGAAACAATTTCTAAAAATTTAAAGGTAGTTTATCTTTAAATTCCTGAAATATCATCGAAGAATATAAATTAACAAAAAAAAAATTATAAAAAGGTTTCTACCTCATGAGCAATTTACTGTTTCATAACAATCCATTTTATTAAACTAACTTTTTTCCATTCGAACTTGATTCATAACTAAATTTAAAAAGAATATGGGAATATAATTTTATAACAATTGCAAATATCAAGTCGGAATTTATTTGATAAAAAAAAGTTTTATGAAAATATTTGCAATAGGGATTTTTAGTTAAAACCCTAGAATTTATTTTTATTTGTAGTTAGGTAGTTTATGAATGATGGTAAAAAAATTAAAAGTATCGATTTTGTTTAAATTTTATTTGATTCTACAAAGGAAAACACTGATAAGTTTATTGTTAGTTAATAACGAGCATGAAGGCAACAAAATTTCTCTCCTGCTATCTCTTTTTTCGATGTAAACTTTTCCATTACAGTTAATAAATCAGCAACTGCATCCATTAATGCAGCAAGTTCTACTTCAACTGCACTTGGAAGCATTTCATCCTCGAATGAGTTACTAGAATTATCTTGTTCTGTTTGAGTATATTTATCATAGAAAATATCCTCCCACTCTTCATCCGAGTTAGTTAAAATATCAGAATCCTTAATTTCACTTTCGGTCTCGACAGTGCCATCAGTTAAACTTGAATTACTGGCTGAAAGAAAAGCATCACACCCATTGATACTTTCTTGTGGTGTTTTTATCCAGCCAATTACGGAAATCCTATCATTGGTGTGTGGTTTGCATCCATATGTTGCTACATCAAAGCTTGATTTTAATGATTGCCTAACAAATCGTTCATCTTCCAGTGGGCCCAGAACAACTTTAAAATCTGGTGATCTTGAAAAACAATCAACTGTATGTATCTCTTTTGAAGTTATCAATATATAAGATTAGAGCTTTGTTTTTGAATAATTTTCCAAGTACCTAAATGTGAAAAATAAAGGAATTATTACAATGAAATTAGTCAAACCAAAAGTTCCCTTAGAGCTAAAACATATAGTTTTCTGGTTTTTAACCCCTTCTTGGTCGGTGTCGCATGTCATACGTCCAGACACGATAGGACATGTTCCAGACATGATAGAATGTTCCAGACATGTTGGACATGATAGAACAGATAAGAGACCTATGGGCCAGGCAATTAGAATTCAGTATATAACACACCAAAAAGGGCTGGATAAAACAGAGATGTATGAGCCAGGCAATTAAAATTCAAAATAGAACATACAAAAAATTATTTCTTGAAAATGATTGTAACAATTGATATTAGAAAAGAAAATAACAAAGGGTTAAAGTTATCTCAAAATTTTCAAACTGCACTAAAAAGTTTAAGTATTATGTTCTAATTTGCTTGAAACCCTTCCAATATTCTGACATATTTGAGGTTCTGCTTTTTTATCTTTTTAAATATATTAAAACACAAAACAAATATTTTTCTTGTGTATTCTGGATACTCAAGTATGTGCTTCAAGTTTGTGAGGGGAAAACTTCCATACATGCGAAATAATTTTTTTATGAAAATTATATAATTTATAATTTTTTTATGAAAATTATCCTCCCAAACTTAAATTTCCTAAATTTTTTCAAAGTTAAAAAATTCTTCAACAATATAAAAACTCAAACAATTAAATAAATAATATCCAAGACAAATTTGAATTTAATACTACTACAATTAATCTTAAAATGCCACTATTGCTTATAAATCTAAGGGAGGACATTTTGATAAAAAGTCATCGAAAGTAGATACAGGTATATTGACATGCCAATAACATATATTATTTTTAAAAAAATTTAAATAAGCTGTTAAAAATTAAAAAAAAAAATTAGAATCAATGCCTCCAATTGGATCCAGGATTTCACATAATTTAGAAATCACTCAGCACTACTTTATCGAATTTTAAATGTAGTTTTGGTTTTTAAATATACATCAAACTATGCTATATGCTTAGTGATTACTGCAGACACCTCAATAATGTGTGCCCAAAAGTGAGAAAGCTATAGAGTAGGATATCGGAGCTCTTGAAAGAAAAATTTCTTCAGTAGCAGGAAGGCCCTGTAGTAGGATCAGCAGAGATTGCTAACAAGTTTGTATAAATGCATTTTTTTAAAGTTCAGATTTTCTTGGTGCTACTGATTTCACACTGGCTAATGTACAAGAAAAAGTTTTAATAAAAAAACTATATACTTTTTAAAAAAAATTGAGGTCTAAAAGTATGCAAAATCCGAAAATTTGGTGAAATTGCAAAAACATGTTTAGCTCATAAGAATGTTCACATTAGAAATCTTTATAAATGCTCTTTCGAACTACTTAGATAGCTACCATAAATTTTCAGGTTTGCCACATTATAAAGCATTGCTCATATTTGATACTTTAACATAAATGGATTTTGAATTTTATTTTTTATCACTAGCACATTGTTTACCAATTTTAGTCTTCAATTCTTCACATTCTTTAAAGAATTAGGTTATTTATTTGCAATTATATATAATCAGCCTTTAATGTCCACTTGCGATTGTTGCATTGTTTTGAGATCCTATTACTATTTAAAATTGTATTACATGTTTAAAGTCTTGCAGCACTGTACATTTTTGCAAGCATAATTTTTGAATAACAAGATGATTATACTTGTAGGTAATCGCATTTGAACTATTAAGTTTTAAATAAATCTGTATTATGTAAATATATATTATTACAAATATTTACTTCCCATGCAGTTTTTTACTTAAATTCACATAAATAATAATGGCCTTACCTTTAAAACACAAGGGGATTTGTCTAAGGAAAGTTCAGAAACAAATTTCACCATGCATATTACATCTGCTTCTGAAATAACTTCTCTAACCTTATGAGGCAACGGATCTTGAAGATCCACTTGAATGAATTCTTTCTTGAATTTATTTGTAACAGACACCTCTTCAATCTTTCCATCAATTAAATTTGACATTATACTATTAAAAGAATCTTCCCATCCTACGCATTTATCCAATACTGAAACTTTTGCAACTTTTTTATGGAGATATGGACAAATCGCTAAGGCTTTAAAAATGCCAACGATTTCAGTTCCAGGTCCACCTCCCAAACAACAAATTTTAATATTCCTATTAATATTTAAAATACTCGTAACTTTCTTCTTCTTAAACATTTTCCTAAAATATGTAGTTACCATTCCTGTGTGGAGATTGGCATATTTGTATAAGTAGGCGCAACAGTAGGCTGGGTTGTTATAATCGGGTGACGTTAGACCTTCCTTTAAGAATGAAGTTCTGTAATATATAGATAAGTCTTTTGAAGCTTCCTTTAGTGCAGTCTTTCCAATTTTCTGTTCTTTTTCTAAAATAATGCTAGTATAAAATTTGGAGGACAGATTAGATGTGAATAATTCCTTTTTATATATAGTTTGAACTGGTATCCTAAATAGAAAATTACAAAACACAAATTATTAATTGTACTTTAGTTAGAAGTAAAAAGTTGTATTTACTAATTGAATAGTAATACTATTAAATCTAAAATTAGTTAATCATAATAAATATGCATAAAACTTCTTTTTTTTAATCCTTAAATTAAAAAAAATTTCAATATCAAATTGGCCAATTTCCTAATGTTTACCCATAAATATAATATTTAATGTAAAAACTGGCAGGTGGTGTTCATTAAAGTTTTTGTCCCATTATTCATTATGAACACCTGTTTTGTCATGATCAAAATTTAAAAAAAAAATATATTATTTAACCATTTTCATGTTTAGCAACAAGTTTTATGTCAAAGTGAACTTGCTGTTAAAACTTTTTACTGCAATACCTGTTTATTGCAACATCACTATACGTTCATCACTTTCGATTTTTCTTTGTTGCAGAGTGGCCATAAATCTCTTCAAAGACTAATTTATCCATTTTTTATAAAATATACTATTTGGTATAATTAATAGGAAAATAACTTACTTGCTTTAAAAAGAACTTCTGGTTTCGAACTTTGAGCAGACGTTCAGATAAAAGCATTAACATTATACCTTCATAATCTGGATTGAGGTTAGATCAAGATAGGGTATATACTGTATATACTGTATGATTGGTGAATTGTAAACCATGTGGTCATCCCCAACCAATAAGTTTTATGCCTGACGTCACTTGCTTGATTTTCGATTTGCGAAAAATTACAAACCAGTTATTTTTCCGGACCCGTTCTGTCTTCGCTCTGCTCCATCCCGAATAAATAACGTTGAGTGATAAAACTTCAAAACTTTTATTTTCTTACACTAGTATTACATTGTTTTAGAAATTATATTTATTATGCAAGAACAAGTTTTAACATTTTTATCAATTAAAATATCTGGATTAAGAGCACGCATATTTTTAAAAAAATCAACTGGTTTTACTTTCGTTGTTAAAAAAGGGAATTCCCCTTTTCAAATGAGAAAGGGGAAGTAAAAGGGCTTTCTAGAAAGTAAACAATAAGTTGTAATATCAACGATTTCATGTAAGTTACTAATAACTAGTTAACGATTTCATTATAAAGTTTATGATATAAATTTAGTTTTTTTTTAATAAATATAGTTTGTTATATTTTAACCTTAAATATGATTTGCTGAATTTTTAATGTAATTATTAAATTTAAAATAAAAATTTATTTTAATAAAAATTGATTTTCAACTTTTAATTACAAGTATAATTTTTAATATTTTTTTATTTTATAGTTTCATAATTGCTTTTAGTTTTTTTTTTATTAAATAACAATATATTGTGATCCTTTAATAACAAAATAATATTATTTTCACCAACATTTATTGAAAGTGAAAATAAATGTTATGTTGAACTACTTTTAAAAATTAATTTATCTTTTTTAAGTCAAATGTGTTCTTTAAATGATAAAGTCTGTGCAAAAATGTTTTTATTTAAGATGGTCAAAACACACATTTTTGTTTTGTAGTTTTGATTAGATTAGGTGTGTTGCTTTTCTCTTATTCCAATAAAAACCATAACACTGGAAAAAGCATGCAAGACATTTAAATTAAAAAAATTGGCCAATGAATTAAAATTTATGGAAAAAATATTAACATATCCTCTTGCAAGTGACACAACTCAAAATCATTGTGCTTGCAGAAAATGCCAAAAACTGTTTTTTAAGACGAGCGACCTGCACAGAGGTAAAATAATGAACTTATAGCGATTGGTAGATGTGTTTCTGGAACACATAATTTAGGATAACTCAAAAAACGTTACTTTTGAGTTGTGTCATATATGCAAGATAAATATTTATTTTCTTCAAGACACCCTAAATAGTTACTTTTTTTTTAATAAAGTAAACTAAATTATTATTAAAATTTGTCTCCTACCTTTTGATTTTAATACTGTATAAAAATCTTAATTTATATCCTGAAATATAAAAAATAGAATTATTTATCATAAAATTAAAACTTCACACGACATAAGTGTCAAAACTGCTGATTTTCTAAAAAATCACCAAATACTCATTTTGACATCTACTTTTTTTTTATACTTCATACTATATTTCAACATTTACTATATTTGTAGTTTCTATTAAAATTTATATGAAATAATTAAATCTAACTAATAATTTGTAAACAGGGAAATGTGTTTGGTTAAAATGCATCTAACGGTCACCTTTAGCAACTTTTCTGAAAAAGCAATTCCCAAACGCTAACGCATTCTTGGCAACAAAAAATGGTTTGTTGCGAATCTACATTAGCCTCCTGCAGGGTTGCTAAAAAGGGTTATCAGATTTGCCGAAAAATTATTGTGACCGTTCACTGCATTTTAACCTTATTTTGTACTTTTAAGTTATTCTAGAAAAAATAAATTATAGCTGTCTAATTCAGTGGCATATTCTTCAAATTTTAAAATAAACCATAATATTTATTTTGTAGGTTTTTGCAAAGTATCATTGAAACATCTTTGAGTTAGTTTGCAATAATGTCTTCAAAGTTTTACATCTCTATAATTGAGGAAGAAAAAAATGCATTTAACATAAAAGATGATGCATTAATGAAGGCAGCAAAGGATGTGGCGAAAACATACAGTCCAAAAGCTTTACAGATGGGCTCGGCATATCTTGACTATAACAATCCCTCTAATCGTTGTGCATATTTATTTAAATTTGCAGCTGTACACACTGGACTTGTAGCCAAGTACTTTCAACAACTTACTAAAAAGAAAGAAGTCCTTAATATTTTTAATTCGAAAAAACATATTAGGATTTGCTGTTTAGGTGGAGGACCAGGCATGGATGTTGTTGGCATATTCAAAGCTCTTGCAATTATTCCATCTTTGCACAAGAAAGTTGTTCAAGTTACGATTCTAGATATTTGTGGTGGATGGCGTAATTCTTTTAAGCATGTAATGTCAAGGCTGAAGCATGGCAAAGTAGGAGGTGTACCAGCATCTTTCATAGATAGCAATGATTTTAAGGCAGATTTAATTTCAGTGGACTTACTTAAACCGTTACCTGAAAATATAAAGAAAATCATTTCAAGTGCTGATGTCATTTCTATGGTTAAGTTTGTATCAGCAGTGCTAGGAGTGGAAGGATCTATTGAAGCATTGAAGGTAATTATTTAAATGATTAAATATTGATAACGAATGCTTGCTCATTCAATCACCAAAATATGTTACTACTTTTTTAAATATATGTTGTTATAAACTATCTACAGATGTTTTACACTTCCTGTGTTGTACAGCCAATATCAAGTAGCTCATGAATAGTTATTAAATAACTTAGCTGTAAAACTTGTGACCATTGAAACAAAAAAAATTGTTCAAATGGAATGTACGGTTCCAGGATCGCCAAATATGGTTACCCTTTACAGCAACCCTGCAGGTGGAAAAGGGAGTTCTTTGGCAACAAAACCATTTTTTGTTCCCAAGAATGTGTTAGCGTTGTGAACATTGCTTTTTCAGAAAAGTCGCCAAAGGGAACCTTTCAGCGCATTTTAACCCAAGAAATATAACAGGAAAACAAAATCGCTATAAATTTACATCAGTGTATAACTTTCAATGATACAAGCATTATTTAAAAAGTTTATACCTCAATTGAAATAAATTGTTAATAAGTATAATTGAACAATTTCAATAGGCCACACAAGCATACAAAGAATAACTGTACTCTTAACGAAAGTGTTTTTAATTCTCCTGCTTAAATTCCATCACAAATAGCCCATTGTATAGCTCTAATGCTATGCTCAATCAAACATCCCCACCTCCGATTAAATTTCCAAAGATCCATCATAGTTGAATAATTTATACTAATAAAATTTTATATTGAAAAGTTAAATATTGGCAAATTCTAAACTTTTGGCTTCACAAAGAGTATTGCAAATTTTAGTACGATAGCTAAAAGTAATCAAATATTAAATTTGTCGTCTAGCTTTTGTAACTTATTTTTCGTTGTAAAATTCTTGCATTCAAATAAGTTGGAGAGCCCCCCAGCACCACATTTATGAATGAAGTTATCAAAAAGGAAATGGATTTTATAGTATGGCACTTAAAAAAAACTTTCTTTTCTGTTAAAGGTAATTGCAACTATGACCAAACCTGGAGCCACTATTTTCTTCATTGACAATTTTCAAGGAAAAGTGTTTGAAGCATTAGAGAATATATCTAAAGACTGTGGTCTTGATGCTACATTAGGACCTTTGCATGAGGTATATATTTCAGGGATTCAAAAACGTTCACAAACTAAAGCGACTGCTTATGGTTGTCTACCCACTAATTCAACCCGAATCTCAGCCATTGGTTGGATTAAAACTTCTGAAGTGATTATAAATTTGAAATATACATCTACTCCAAGTCCAACTGCAGATAATGAAGAAGATAGTTGGGATACTGATAGCGAGGACTCTTATAAACATCTTCAAAAAAAGAATGCAGTACAAGACTTCCAAAGTTCCAAACAAATAAATGCACCCGTTGCCAAAATTCGTTTACATAAATTTACACAAACAGATATTAAGGGTTTGAGCACAACCAAGATTGAACTTGCTGAATTGCCTAATTTAATTGAAGCTGTATCAGATCTCTTAGAAGTTATGCAACGACTTAGACTGAACGGTAATGCAAAAAAATGTTGCCGTAGAAGTTTGGATACTTAAAACTTGTCGATTGATAATTAACATTTTTTATTCGATTGAGAAAATATATAGTTTATCTAATTGTAGCTAGATTTTTCTACTTAAATGATTTTTAATGTATACTGTTAATAATTATTATATTTTATCTTACTTTTGTAAAAGAAATGTATATATTTTTTTTAATGATGTTTAATAAAATAAACTATGAGCAGGAGTTATCTACAAATTTTTTTATAGTATTTAAGAAAATAAAAGTGTGGAATGGAGTATTTTAGCAAATAAAAGTTTAAAATTCAACAAAATGGTACTGAGAAAATATGTATTTAAAAAATACTAAATCGTCAATCTTTAATTTATATATATTTTTTTTAAGTGTTGGTTTGTCATTATATTCTTATTATAATCAAGTATGGATAAAATAATGATTATCACTAGCATTTGCGTAAATTGTTTTTAAAAATAATAATTTAATTATTTTTTAATAAAACTTTATCAACCAAGAGATACTAAAATGTATTAGAATATGAAAAATAATATTTATTATCAGCATTGGGAATAAGAGAATATTAATCTTTATTTTGGAAAAATGCTTTACAAATCTTAAAAGGTCATGTATAAAATTTTAGACTGTGTAGACGGAAGACTTGCAGAAATATCGGAAACAAAATGCCTCTATAAATGTATTAAGAAATATTTTAATAAAATTCCTTGAATATCTTTTACAGGACAGGTGGTTGATATTTCAACCAGAAGCTTATGTTAAAACTAAACGCACATCTTCTAAGGTTAACATATAAATCAATTTTCAGAAAACTATTCAAGTCAATGTTTTTTTTAAAAAAAAGGTTAAAAAGTACTTACTGCGCAACGCTCCCCTAAAAGAAAAGATAAAAAGTAATAAAGTTTTTCTCTATGTTAATATTTGTAAAATTTGGGTTTTTGCCTTCATATGGACGACAATCATCAAAATAAAAATGGAGATTTCAGCAGTTGATATTTCAAAGGAATTCAATTTTAGAACATAGTGTTGAACTTTTATGTATAGCACAAAAGTTACTTCAGCTACTTCAAATTAAATTATCATATTCACTCTGGATTATATAAATTTATTTTTATAGGTTGTGTGTTTAATAAAGTAAATTGTGTACAATTATTAAAAAAGGAGAAATATATATTTTTTAAAAAACATTTTAAGATTTAAAAATATTTTTTAAATATTACTATTCTTATATCAACGAATATTTTAATTTCATATTGTGTTTTGCTATAATATAAAAAGTAATGACATACAAGTGTGATGGGAGCAAACCAAGAAAAGACCTCATTTCATGCACACAAAGCAACTGTAACATTTATTATATTCAATGCATAAAAACCACAAAGGATGCATCCAAGAGATACTGAATTAGACTACAAATATTTTTTTTCTTCTTTTTACATGTTAGCTTCCTTACACAAATAAGCTCACAGATTCTTTTGTAATAATTTTAAGTGAAAAATTACTCTGATCTATTTACAAAGGTGATTCTTCAAGTACAGGAGACATTCAAACACATTAAATTTACGGTATGCATACAATTTTGCACCAATAAATTCCAAATGTTAAAGAAATCAAATTTTAAGTAAAAAAAAGATATATTTTAACCTCTTAGCTGCCTGATGTTACACATGTATTACATTCTCAATTTGTTTTTAATGCATATTTTCAGCACAATATTTGTAGTTTAAGTCCAATCAATCAAATTTAGGCATTATCTGTAGTTTCTCTTTAAGTAAAATTTTATATTTGTTTTTTAGCTTAATTGATTAAAATCTTTTAAACAAAAATTCACAAAATAACTTTAATCCAGCAGAAATATGTTTTGTATACGATTATTATTATTTATTTAGTTTTCATTTATATTTATTTAGCTAGGATTTTTGACAAACAACTTAATAAACTAAAATGTTTATGACAATTCATTTTCCTAATTAAAATCTATAATTCAGGCATTCAGAGGTCAATAACTGATAATTTTTACTTAACAAATGAAATTTTTTGCCAAGAGTTAGTGAATAATATTTCAAAAATGATATGTCACTAAAATAATTCATATAATATATACTTTGTATTTCTAAATACAGTCACATGTATTAATACTTCAAATTTACTTCTTTATGTTGCTAAGTACACTGTATTGAATTTCTGTATATAAGCTTTCAATTTTCATTGGTGAATAAATTCATTAACACCAGTTCCTTAAAATATAAGTTATCAGTGGTTTTAAGAAAAGAGAAAGCAAGTAAATAGCACAAACCACTTTTTTTATAGAAAAAGATTTTTACATGACAGAACTATTCTAAAATACATGGTTAAAATAAATATTTTGTGTACTAGTTTGTTCTTAAATTTTTTTACCCAGTTTGGATATATTTAAAAAAAAATTCAATTTAATTTTGAAAATGTCACTAAGGTCGCATTAAATAATTTAATATGCTATTTTGAAGCCATTAACATTGTAAGTTCTGTTATAAAAAACAAGAATTCTTTATCCATCTAGTCTATAACTAGTAAATTTGCTAATTTTCTTTAAAATTTCTAACAATTCACCCTTAAAACAAAAGAGTCAATTCAAATTGCCAGAATGCATTTTCATCAAAGAAATATCCTTAAATTGCCTTAAAATATTTAAATGTAATGTGTTATCAAGGAATCGCTTGGAAATTCAATATAATACTTAGTAAGCACATTATCTAACTGAAGACGAATCTTAATACGCATACATACAAGAGAATTATGTTTAAAAGTTTATCATGTTCTTTAATTATTTGCATAAAAATATTGTAAAATTTAAAATCACTACACTTGAAAAAAAAAATCAATTTGAAAACAATATTAAAAAAATATTTTTTAAATATCCAAATCATAACTACATAGCATAAGATTCAAATATCTTAATAGAAGTGCTTTTATTTTCACAAATTTAAAATTGTTAGAAATTATTACACACACAATGTTTAATGCTAAAATTTATAGTAATGTCAAATTGTTATCTAAAATGATAAAATAAAACCAATCTTTCACTCACTCACAGTTATTTACAGTGATATGTGTTTGATTGCACTTTGTTACTCATATTAAACAATACAAAAAGAATTTAAATGATTTTTCAAAAATTAAAACCAAGTTTAGAAATTGATAACAGTCAATAAAAGTGAGTATTGAACAAAAAATCCCAAGTCTAAAGGACATCCAGTTTCTATATCAATCATTAAAAGTGGCAGATGAACAGAACCTGAATGTTTTTAAGTCTATTTGATAAAACACTGGATGAATTAAAACAAAATTTCTAAATTATATTAAAATGAATGCGATTTCACATATTTTTCTGTAACTCTACACAGTAGTACTTTTAAGATGCGGCAGAATAACTACAGGAGAGGAACTATTCAAATGAATAATAAGTAAGAAGAACATCTAATTATTATTTTTTTTTTTTAAACCTCTCCACAATTTCAGAAAGCTGCATGTTAGGGGGGAAAATTCAATATGCATCACAAAATTTGTTAGAAAGTTTTATATACATTGAAAGGAACCTTAAGTTTAGGAACACGTGTGTATAAATATTGGTCAAGCTAAAAAAGGATTAAATATTTCTCAGTTAATTAGATTTATTGCCTACTTTTACATATAAAATAGAGCAGAATCAGTCAATAATTAAAAGTTTCTTACCATTAAAATCCAAAATTCTATAAAAGGGAAAATATTGATAATTAAAATGGTTACAAATGCTAAAAGAAATTGCTTAAGGGCATTTAAATAATTAACTTCTAAAAATAACAATCATTTACTTTACCACACAGACTTAGCAGTTTACAGACAGTTTCAATTTTATGTACTCATTTATTTATGTTGAAATAAATTTAACCAGCTCAAATCAAATTTTTTAAAACTAAATATTAGGTTATTTTATTGACCGAAATTGTGTATAGTGTTCAAAACTTTACGAAAACTTATTTCAATATACCATACATAACCAAGAAAAATGTAACTAACTGAAAAATTCACAAATAATTCAAGTCAGTAGAATAAATATTTCAGAGTGAATAAAAAAAGATACAGTATATTTAACTTTGTCACAAAATGGATTAAAAAGAAATGAAAATAGCAAAAATTATCATTCTATAAACGTTTTATTCATGGAAAACTAATTTAATTTCAAACATTCCCTCGCACACAAGACTTTCATTCGATTTTCATAAAACACTCAAAAGTAAAATACTGCTGAAAAAATACACATTTCATGAAATGCTTGTTGCTGAAATTATTTGTGGAACTTAAAATGAGTGCATCACTATTATGTTTTTTTAAAAAAAAAAAGTCTGAGGTGAATAAAAATTCATTATTTTGATGTGAAAAAAAAACTTTGAACGTTTTACATCTAATATATCTTATATCACAAATGCCAATATTCTTGCAATAACATCTATAAAATAACTAATATGAATAGGAGTATCTGAATACAACAAGAATCCAAACAATCAGCTTATTTAAATAAAGTTTCATATACAATGTAATTGATAAGTAAAACTAGTTATAACAACCCTTAAGTAGAATCATACCTCAAACTGCATGTTAAATGCAAAATATAACATTTAGCTCAATTTATACTTATTTGCTTTATTTAGTTGCATAAAAACAATTTAAAGTTCAAAACTAACAGAATCCAATAAAAAAAATATTTTAACCATAGTTAATTTTGCATTAAGTAGTTTTACAATAACTAAAAATTATTGTGAAATGTTATCCATTTTTAACGTTTTATTTATTTTGTGAATTATATTTATGGATCTATTTAAAAATTAGACTTCTACCCCTGATGAATATATATTTTTATCGATTTACATATTTAATGTTTTGAATTATTTAGTAAAGTTTATTGACATTCTCATAGTATATAGAACCGACATATGAATTAGCTCTGTGGTATACTGTAACTGAAGGTTTGTTATAGCTAGTCCTATATATATCAGTGCTTTATTTTAATATAATTATCAATTTCTTCCAAATAGGCACTCTAAGCTTGCATTTTCCCCTTCTTCTGGTGGCCCAATCGGATTAGGCTTCAAGAACAAAGGGGAAAGTGCAACCTTGAAACATCTATTCTTTGCGAATAGCTAATAATGGTTAAAGATATAATATATCATAAGCGTTGCCTGATACCAAACTCTGCGAAGAAATATACCACTACAGAGTTGTACTACAAGCCATTAAATTGCGAGATAAATGTATTTTACACAGTTGGTGAACAAAGAAGAGGAAAATACACTAATAGTGCAATAAACATGACCCTGAGGAAATATAATATATGGGGTTCCATTGCTTAACTGTCAGATGCATAATGCATAAAAGACACTTATAAGAATATCTAACCATAAACAATAGAAATACATTAGAAAAATGTAAACTCCCTACACAAGCACTTATATATGCATAACATTTAGAGTAATATTTAATTAAATTACAGTTACTACTACCTGACAATCATTCAATGAAAGATGATTCTGACTAATTAAACTAAGATATCTAATAGACAAAAATATATACCATTTAGAGTTATTAACATATATATCTTAAACAGTAAGTGCTTAAAAACAGCAACAGCCTAACAATCATAAGTATATACTAAATGAAATACATTGCTAAAAGTGACACTTTTCATTACTGGAGAGTAAATAACATACCACCATTAAGCTTTTAGTTACATAGTGTGTATATGCATACATATATGTATATTTATATATAATGAATCACATATCCTCTTTCCTTTGTGAGAAGGATTATTACTTTGCACTCAATAGTATAAAATCCTAAGGCAACATACAACATCACCCAAGCGCCCAAGTGACACAAAGGCTAATCTAAGTATTAAGTGATGCACAATAAATACAAATCTATCCTCTAAATTGATATAAATCCATTAAACATTACAACAGGTTATACTTATAAGACTAGTAAAGCTAACACCATCATTATTATCACTATACCAACACATCACATTTCATAGCAGTTGGTATGAATTATAAGATTATTAAAACGTAGATTTCGACCTAACAATCAATCCAATACACAACATTGATCACAAATCTAAAACGAATCATAGCCAGAATAATATAAATACAACTATATTTATATATAATCTAAGGGAGTGGTTTTCACCCTGTCATTCACATATACCTTTTGTTTAGAGACGGGGGTTCCCTTCCAAATCAAATAAAGAGAATAAAGGTGAGTATATATATATTTAATGTAGCGACACATATAAATACTTCATTAAATATTTAGAAGCAATTGTGCAACTAACTTATAAATGGCACATGCCTAAATAAAGTGCTTTATTTATTTTAAATTCCAGTAGTCTCTAAAATAAAATTCTCAGAAATATAAAAAATTAGGAGTAGTATGCAGTGACAAATTAAAAGCTATTGGCAGAATTTGCAAAAGTCATAACTTTATAAGATATTTTAAAATGGTTACTTATTTTCATAATGGTTTATTATTAATATTGTTTTGGCGTTTCAATAGAACATAGTATACACAACTTAGAAATATTTATTTTTAATATATATTTCTTTTATTTCCTAAGAAGTTGTTTTAATATTAATCTGCATTATTTCCTTATTACTTTTATGTTATAGTTCCAGTTTTAAACCCTCTTTATTGTTTTTTTATGTTCAATTCCAAAAAATTTACTTTGACAATAAAGTACATAACTATTTCAAGGTTTTTATTTTTAAAAGTTATTTATTTATAAATTTTTAATAAATATTCATATTAAGTGCTATTATGTTGGTTGGTGTTTTATGCAACAATATAAAATTATGAAGGCTAAACGTTTATTAGATTAAAAAGCTAAAATTTTTAATATGGTTAATAAAATCAAAAATATATAAGGGTAATTAAAAAAAACTACAATTAGTAGAATTTGGCTACATTTCTTGTACAAAAATTCTATGAGTTATTTTTTAAATTATATATAAATCTATTCAAGAAGTAAATCAACTAGGAAGCACATTTTAAAAGTATACATGAAGCATTAGAGGATGAAAACCACTGACCAAAAGGAATAAAATAAATTGCTATAATGTTAATAAAGCAACAATGAGACTACAGCAAAAATATTTGTTACAGTTAAGTATTAACAATAGCTACAAAACCCTAAATATGAACGATGAACTATTCCTGTTTAATAACTTTTTTCCATGCTTTAGCAGCATAACATGGAGGGCAAATATATCACGTAAAGAGTCCACAGCACAGAAGTCAAATACATGGAACAACCAAATGCTTATACTATTTATAAATCACCTACGAGTAGTGCTTGTATTCGAAATTACATTAAAGAATCTAATTTATCTACTTGTATACTTTAAAACACTTTTTTTAAATTAAGTTATATCACTGACAAAAAAGTAAATGGTAATGAAAATACTGCAATGTCGAAGGAGAATTGAAATTTTGTAAATTTATAAAAAGTCGGGTTTTGTAAACTGATAATTTTGTAGCTAAATATTTGAAATTTCAATGAAAAGATTACAAAACAAATGTCTTTCATACTGAAGTGTTGGATTTTCTTGAAGATTATGAATTGGAAACAAGAACATTTTAATAGAAACACTCAACAAATTTGCGTTAAATTTCAGCAAACAAGGCAGCTCTAGAAAAAAAATATTTAGACAAGGACTAAATGCGGTATGTTGGCATATATATTCCAACGTTTCAGTCAAAACAAAAAATAATAAAGACAAAATTTTAGAATTTCTTAAGACTTTAGAAAATTCAGCTTACAGAAATAATTCAAGAACGAAAACTATATTTATTAACTTTAAATATGAAACCAAACACCATTTTTAATTAAATTGCTAACGTTTATAATAAGACAAAAGTTTTATAAATTTCAGTTAATAAAAAATGCAATCCTTTACAAGACACATTGCTACCGAGAGAATATTATAAGATTTTTATAAAATTATAATTTGTAAGTATATCTTTGAATACACGATGTGCTTACAGACTTATAAATTATTTCAACTTCTTTGCCAGTGATATTTTGAATTGCAAATTTATATATAATAATACAAATAGTAGATAAATAAATTTTCCTGTGAACTGGCCATGCATTGTGGATCTGCTTCATATTGAGCATTTTTACACATTTTGTTACAGAACCTGAGAATATTGTATCAGTAATCTCAGTAATTAAATAAATTGGCACCTAATATACTAGCACAGAAGTAGCTAAAAGCGTATTTACATATTTTTTCTCAAAGCAGTGTATTAAAATAAAAGTGCATTACTAGTTTAATAAAATAAGGAAACACAAATTTTTGAATGCAAAACTACTGTGGTAAGCTTAAAATATTTTTTTTTTAATTATGGTTCTATAAAAAACTATCAAACATTTTAAGAAAAAGCCTAAGCATGGCTAAAAGGATTAAAAATTTAAGGTTTCCAGTGAAACTTTAAAAAAGTTCTGAACAAGATAAATAAAAAGTTGATCATTTTTAAGAAAGCACTACAATATGAAAACTCATCACAATTTTTGCTCTAACCTTGTAAAAATCGTTTTGCTACAAAAGTGCAAAATATATAAACATGATTTCAAGGGATAGCTTTTTATAAGAAACTTAACATTTCTAATGACACAAAACACAAGGTAACCAAAACAAAATCAAACAAATATATAAGTACCTATAGTACAATCAAAAGCTCACAGCAAACATATTAAAGCCTTAGTTGGGTCTCACAAAAATAATTTTCAAAACAAACACTAAGCAACCCCATACTAACAGGTTTGACCTAAAATGGGAATACATGAAACTTTAGCAGTTACAAAAAAATGTAAAATGAAATCTAAAACTGCTAATGCACTACAATGATTTGAATACTTCAGATGAAGATGCAAAAGGTTAATAACGACATGAAAAACTTTACACTCACATTCGAATCTAAGTAGACTACTAATTCGACACTCTACATGTCAACAGCCAGAAAATTCGGCTTTTAAAGTGAAAAAGTGACAGATGTTAAAATCACAATAGGTGAATAACGACATTGCAAAATGGTAAAAAGTTCACACTTTGCATGAAACACTCCTTTTTTATACACTATAAAAATAAAAGTCTAATTGCAGCCCATTAAATAGCTATTTACACTCAATAAACGAAGACCAATTGGGTTTTAAAAGTATACACTCACATATTTACAATTTATTTACATATAATAATTCATGCATGCTAATACACCACGTCAGTCAATATACAACAAGAAATAAAAACTCATTTCTGCAACTTTGTTAGTCTGTGCCCACTAAAAGGGCACAGGATAAACATTTTTTCTACAGAAAAAAAATACAAACTACAATGCGAAACAACTCTTTAAAAAACATGTCAACAAACACAGCATCACAAGACAGCTTGTATTTTGGTCACAATTAATTCAGTTTCTCATTGCACGTCAACATCCTACAATCAGAGTACTAATATAAGTAAACGCACTTTGCACTCAAGACTCCAAACCACTTTTCACTCTGGAAACATCTGGTACAGCGGGTTGAAGGCGGCCTTGGCTGGACTGAGCGGGTTGAGGCTGTAGCTGTAGGGAAGCGGGGCTAGAGCCTGGGCACTCGCAAAGGGAGCAATGGAAACAGCCGAGGCTGGCAAAACGGCAGCCGGGTTGGCTGAAGCGGGCTGCAGGTGGGCAGGTAGGGGGTGGGCCGAGCTGTGTGCGGTTGCATAGGGCACTGCAGCTGCTATGGAAGAGCGGCTGGTGCTGTGGTGGTGGTGAGCGGGAGGAGGGACAGGGAGTTGGGCCGCGGAAAAAGAGGCCGAGGCGAGTTGACCAGGGGTGAGGACATATTTTGGGGCCTGGTTGGCAGCGGGGAGGTAAGCTTGATGGGATAGGTTGGAGGTTACATAAACGGCAGGTCGACAGTAATCTCTGGAAAATAAATAAAATTTAATAATTTGAGTTTTGAATAACAAAAATAAGGATATTTTTAATTAAGAAAAATCCAGTGAGAAACATTTAATGTTCTTTTAATTCATAAGAGGAAAGCACCTTACGCATATGTATACTATAAATTGTTAAAAAAATATATATTATATTATTTGTAAATACCAAAATAAACACTATAAATGTGAGTATATACTTAAATATATAACTCAATATTGATATATACTAGAATAAATAGAAGCCAATCTTTAATCACCGGATGGATACAGACGTATATCAGTTCACATATTTCCAGTATTTCTAACAGTACACATATTATGTCGTATTGCTACAACAGGAGTAATCTTACACTATAATACAGGGGTACACACAAAAAAAATCAATTTAGAACAAATTAATAATTAAAGTTTAGAATAATGTTCACAGTTTTTATGAACATGAGTAATTAAACTGGCCAAACGCATAAGTGAAGTAAAATGAATTATGAATGGCAATAACACAAGTACGAAATTAAATACATCCAAATGATGTATTGCTAGAGCAAGAAGATCCAAGAGATAAAGAAAACACAACACAAAATTTAAATCATTAAGTTTTAAAGTTTAATGAATAAAAGAAAACGTTTACATTTATTTGTGGGTCGGCATAAACATAGTTTCATTCAAAGATAAATGTATACATATTTATAAACCTGTACGCAAACATAAAATACAAAAGTGTAGGCATTTAATTGTAAGATAGAGAACTCTCTTGCAGCGCGATAAAAAACACGAATTGAATAAGAAAAACAAAAAAAATTAATTCACAACAAGCAATGTTAAGCATCGCATAATAAGAATTTATAAGTTAAGTAAAATAAGGCGCGAGTGGTACCAAAATAAAAGATCTGATTAGTTCAGATTAATTAATAAAATAAAAAGAGGAATTGTTTAGCGGTCTTAGCTTTTAGTGTCCCATGTTGCTGCTGGAGGAGGATCGTGCTGCTGGATCCTGGTTTTCAGCATTTGGAGGAGGCCATTTTGTTATCCGAAGACAGCGTCGCGTCTCCGCCCGGAACATTTTTTTTTTTTGAGACGAGCACAGACCACCCCCTCTCAGGGTTGTCCGTCTTTAGCTCGCGAGGGTGGTCATCTCCTCTAAGAAAAAGGGTCCCTTCGCTCTCTGTCGGGGATTTTCACGTGACCCCTTTTCAGGATTTTAATTGGTTGGGGGGTGGTTGTGTGTGAGGGTTCATTTGAGTTCAACAACACTTATTGAAGCGCTGTGAGAAGAAGGCATATTGAAATGGTGGAAAATGGCGGATCTGTGGTTGTCCGTAAAGATGGTTGTCTGTTAAAATCTTAGGATTTTGTAGAGGAGGCCGGCTTGAAGGCAATGGCAGAAGAAGTGGAAAAAGTTCACAGGTAGATGAAAATTAACAGGGATAAAAATCGGGAATTAATTTAAAACAAAGCCTGAATAAAAATAATAAAAAAATAAAAAAAACAAAAACGCTAAAATAAATCCAATTTTGATTTTGGCAAGAGAGTTTCTGAGCAAGAGAGTTCAATCATTATATAATAACTTAACTAATATGAAACGTTAAATCGTTGACATCGGGAAATGATATGCAAAATAAGTTATATATAACAAAGCACTATATTTACGTCGTACAGCGTTACGACAATTATAAAAATTCATAAAAAATCTCTACTTGAAGTATATTTCAAATTTAAAGTATTGAATGGATTTCTAAAATCTTTCTCAACTAAAATAATTAAAAAATATTTTTTAAAAAAAAGGAATATGTTTGAAAATAAAGTAAACAAACCTACAGATTCAATATTCTCTTATCCATTAGAGGGTTAAAACAAAGCATTTACAGCCACTATTCTAAAATAATGGTCTAAAAATATAAACTGTTTATAATGAAAGAATGGTTAAAACTTAAGTCATAATGTTTCATAGGCTATTTACTGAATACAATAAAAACTTCTTAAAAATATTTTCAGTAGTGCTAAATTACACTTACATGATTCAGATATCTGAAACATATGAAAGTGTTAAAGTATGCTAGTATAGTACATAAAGCTTTCTTAAAATAGATTTTAAGAAATGAATACTGGGAACTCACCGATATAAATCAGCCTGGGATGACAAATACAGAGGTTGACCAACATGTTGCAAAGGTGAAAGATGTGCTGAAGTCACACTGGGTAAGTGACGTCCAGATATGGTGCCCCTGCTGCTAAGGTGAGAGTTGCAGGAAACAACCACACTCTTCTAGAAAAAAAAATAGCGTCATAAATAAAAAATGTGGCACACCTGGCAATTTTTTTTATTGTGGCAGCAAATGGGTAAAACAATTTTTAAAAAAATAATAAACAGGGAGAATGTCTTAATTGAAAAATTGGAGTTTCTAAAACCCGATAGTGTGGCTTTAAATGTTAATGGGTTAAAAAAATTCAACATGATTAAAGAATTGGTATTTTGAATTTTTAAAACATTACCAGGCCAGTAAGTAAGATCACTAAACATAACAAACATCGACTCACCTCTTTGCTTCGAAGAGGAGAGCTGCTACACTTGATAAGCTTCTCTCCTTCTAAATTTTGTACTTGTTGTTTTGAATAATACTGGTAGGAATCTTTGTCTGTGTAGCGACTCGAAAAAGGCGGCAAGTTGCTGGAGGACACGCTCTCCTGAGCAGGAGTGTTCGCAGAGTGGTTGGCCATCGAAGAGCGGGACTGCTCACAAGAGTCGTCTTCGGCCACTATCTCTTGTTTGGTTGGGACAATCACACGGCTTGGATAGTGAGATCTGGATTCCGAGTTTTCTTGAGACTTAATTTTCTCCAATAGTCTCTTTTTCTGGGACGTTGCTTGGCTGCTAATGAAATTTTTTAATTTTTTTCTTAAAAAAACCAGAAAATGAAGCTATAACTTTGATTGATCTTAAAATCACTTTAGATATGAAATTATGTCACTAATGGAAATATGTTTTTAAGATTTATTATTAATATAGGAAGATAATTTACATTTAAAACCAATTAAGTTATTGATTGTTGGATATAAAATTTAATAACAATTTATCTAATTTTTTTTATTAAAAACTATTATGTCGTTTTTGAATTGATTTGATATGTTAAGGCAGCATAATTAGAGACAACTAATTTTTGTTAAATAAATATTTTAATTTTTATATCTACAACTATCTGATAGATGTAAATTAGGTTGCCCAATATGAAAAAAATATAAACAAACTTATTAGTTTAGCTTATGCTAACTATGCAATAAATCCAGGATTGTCAGAGATAAAATAAATTCCTTGACTTTTCAAGAACGTTTTTAAAAAATTCCAAACTGAAAAATAATGGAATGTAATATTGGAGACCATCAAAATGAAGTATTTACATGTAAAAACTTGTCAAAGCATTAAAAAAAACGAGAAATTGGGATTTTAACAAATTAACATTTGTATATTCAAAATAAAATTATATCAATGGCGATGTAGTAAATATTGGCACCTTCATCTAAAACCAGGGTTCTCACTCAATATTTAGATGAAAATTCAATGACTTTTCAAGCTTTTCTAGAAGATTTTCAAAAAATTCCAAACCAAAACTTAAATTATTTTTTCCCATATTAATCTTGAAGCCGAGAAAAATAAAGTGCTTATAAATAATAACTTAGCAAAGTATGCAAAATCGAAAATTTAGCATTTTTATGATTTTACATCAATGACAACAAAAAAGAATATAATCGGCACTTATTTTTTTAATTTATCCAGTTTCCCTGACTTTTTAAGCCATTTTAATTTTCCCTGTTTTCCAGGTGAGGGGAAATCCTGTAAAACTTTTAGAAATAGAATTTTTTTCAATATTTCTAGAATATTTGCTGACATATTGGGTTATGTTTCCTACTAATTCCAGGTTTTGCTTCATTTACATGTGTCTGGCAGTCATGTGAATCTATTTAAATTCTAATAATTTATAAACATATCTAAATTTTCAGCATACCATGTCTTCTCCTTTTGTGGTTCAGGCTTTATTACCCTTCCTATGGAAGAGGCCGTAAAACTTGGAAGTGCTTGTAAAGGACTGTAGTAGCCTTCGGAATCAGAATCTGGTACAGTGACACAACTGATGACATTTTTCCGGTTTTGTTGCACAGTACTGCGAGGAAGACTTCCACAGGCATCTGTAAACAAAAATAAAACACTCAAGTGAGGAATTCTTTTCAAATAAATTGGTTTATACACTTATGTTTGTAAAAGTCACAGAATATGCTGCGACTAAAAAAAACCATGAGAAATTAATTATAATGCAAGAAATGTACCAATTCAAATGTTGTTTTAAATACAATCTTCTACAACTGCAATTCAATAAAAAAAAATCATCGACCATTAAAAATGCTTTGTCAAAATTTCACTATATGAAAATCTGCTTTTTCATATGAAGGGTCAGGGAAAAGAACGACAATGGTACATCTGGAGTGAGTGAACAAGGTAACCAAGTTCTCAAAGACATACACAACGTTATAATTTCTAACCTTTTAAGGTATGTTAATAGACTATGATTTATGGACTTGTGTTTTATTTTAACCTTCATATATAAATACTTGAAAAAATATATATAAAGAAGTAACTTTAAATGTACTTTAGACAACTAATAATTATTTTCAAAGGTGGAAAATAATTTTGGAAAATTTACACATATATTTTGTTGTAAAAAATATTAAGAATTTCCATTACATTGACACATTTTCAATATATAGTGAAAACTTTATATTACAAGTATGAAAAACACATTAGAAATTTCAAGGAAGTATGATAAAACTCAGTAAATTTATAATTTTTTTTTAAATCCTTCTGCAAAAAAAGTAATTATGAATAGAAGATATAAACTTTTAAAAAAATAACTGGACTTTAAAACACCAACAGGTAAAATCGAATAAACATAATATTGATTAAGATTTACTATTGCATACATTTCTATTACGTATAAAATAAAAAAATAAGTTAAAAATTATTATTAGAAATTATCATTAGCTGTGTATGTTCTAATTAGTAACAACCTTATTTCTAAGACTTTAAGGTAAACTTACTAGTAAAATATGAAAAATAACTCAAAGTAAACTTTAGAACAATTGTGTAATGAAAGAATAAATATAAACCATACTCGATTTTGTCGAACGCTGGATACAGCACAATCCACTTTCGTCTTCAGGAGTCAAAGATAGGACACTTTCACAGTTAGTAGTAGAAGAAACTTCTGAAGTACTGATCAGATTTCGAGATTTAGCCAATTTATTGGAATCGCACGCTTTACACTTCTTTTTGTCACAACTGAAAGAAGAAAAAAAATGTGGTTTCAAATTATTTCTGAAAAAAATATATTTGGGTCTGCAATATGTAATTTTTTCTCATCTTGACTTTGCTTCCAAAACAACCTTTCCTTTCAATTGACAAGTTTTTGAAAATCATATCGAGTTGTCCCAAATTTGAAATAAAGATTTTTTTTATTGATGCCTAACCTGGTTAGGTAATTAAATATAAACTTGCCTAACCTGGTTAGGTAATCAATTAAATATAAACTTGATAAAGGTAGTTTACATACAACATACAGTATTTTGTTCTATTACTTTTTTCCCATCTTGGACAATTTACTTACGAAAGTTTTACCAATACTGACCCATAAAAGAACCTAAGTTCCCTCCAAAAATTAAATTAAACAACAGAAGGTCCATTTACTTAATGCTCCTTTTCGACAGAAATCCTTGCAATCAGGCATTAGAGACATGAGCCTTCTTGATATCTTTTCTTGAAAGATCCTTGATCGAATTTTCTACTTAAAAACTTTACTTTATATTACTATTTCATTAGGGAAATGAAGAAGAAAAATCAGTTAAATACTTCAATTACTTACTTCACTGATGATTCCACTTCTTCATCTGAGTCGGAGCTAATTGTGATAACACTAACAACTGGACTCGGTGTGTCATGTATTATGATGGTTGGCCGTATCCGTTCTTTGTCAGCCACAGAAACAATTAGCTTGGATCTGAAAGAATCATTTGACATTATACAAATAGAACCAGTTAGAAAAATATACATTTACTTAATGAGCAAAAATACATAGGTAAAAAAAATTAAATGATGATTTATAAGTACTCCATAAAATATTATTTTAGTATAAACATTTTGGGAAGAAAACACATGAATTATACATAAAAATATATATATATGACGATAAATATGGAGTTTATCTTAATGGTGAAACACATAATTAAATATTTGGCATTGAAGCACCTTGGTATGAAATACTTAAATACAATAACTTAGGAAAAATAACTCCTTGTATATTAACTATTGTCATTTATGAGTATTTGCTGAAAAATATTACTATAAAATACATTAAATAATTTCATTATATCTTTTAAAAGGCAAAATAAATATTTCATTTATGTTTTAAAAACAATATCTTACTAACTCATGTGAAAAACCACTCTAAAACAAAAATTTGAATTAAGAAAAACAAGCCCAAATAGTATAGAATTTACAAAACCAAGCTTAAATACAGGTGAAAACTATACCAAAGAAACAAATTAAGAAGATGAACACATATTAAACAACCAGTTAGTTAATATTCGAATAAAAGATTTTTAAAAAAAGTATAAACAAAGAAAACAGTTAAAGTACTCTACATTAAATAAATATTTCTTTAACATTTCAAAGCTGAGCCATTACAAAAACTCATAAAAATAAAATTAATATAATTAATTTATGAGATGAAACAAGATTTGAAAAAGCTGTATGCACAATTAAAGTTTAAGGCTATAACCTTGGTCTGGTACACCTATACATTATTCAGATATTAAAACCATTAATTATATTTATCCGGTGATAAAGCAATGTATTGGGTAAAAATAGACATTTAATTAAATCACCAATTGTGTTCAAGCTGTTATAACTTTTTTTTAAACAAAATGCTAAATAGCATTTTGCTAAAATATAACCTTTTATTTTCTACAAAAAAAAATTAAGCAATACCAATTTTATCTCATTTTCTCCATTGCAAATGAACAAATTTAATTTCACCATAATTTCTCAATTATAAATATTGGAAATAAACAACATTTGCTCAACAATGTAATAACAATGCAATACAAACACAATTTACTTTAAAATAACTTCCAAGTTAATTTTTTTATGCTAAAGTGTTTTGGAAAAAACTCGAATGTTTGGCATTTTGGATAAATTTCGAAAAGGCTTGTAAAATAATGCTTAAACACAGATTACCAATAAATACTTTTTTTAAAAATGCACCTTCCAGTAACAAAAATCGATAAAATAAAAGTAATAACCTTTCATTAGATTTTGAAGGTCGAGTGACATCCCACTGGCTGACAGGTGGGCAGCAGTTCTGATTGGACTGCAAGTCGTGGGCACTTTGATGGTTTAAATTATGTTCCCACTTTGGCGGTGTACTCTCTTTGACTCGTTTCTTCACAGGGGACAGCTGACAGTTGCTTATGTCCTTCTCTTTCCCTGGCCTGAAACAGTAGAGATTGTCTTCAAATATATCACTGGACATAATTGCATTGCTTAAATAAGTTATTCGAATTTCATAATTCACAAATCAATTTTGCATACAGGCAAATTTATATGAGAATTTATTAAACAGGTACAATTAGATTCAAAATATTTTTGTCTATGAACTTTAAAAGTAAATTACCCTAGTTTCTACCAACACCAGAATGTACAGAATAAAGGTGAAAATTGTGAGTTTTGATTCAAAGAAAGCCACTCATCCAATGAACTTAAAAGTATAATTTTAAGTATATATATAAAACCTAAAATGTGTTGCAACCTACCTCAACTTAGTTTGGCGTTTAGTCGATGTACTGCTATTGGAGTTACCAGATTGTACTTTACTGCCCCCAGAAGATTGGTGGTCCCTTGTTTTATATACAGTACACTGAGATGGGTTTGAGGTTGCCGTCACCACACCCCATGGAGGTTGTATGGTGGAAGCAGCTAGGGCTGCCTGGGGTAAGAGGTGGCTCAGGGTGTTTCGGTCTCTTAGATGTTCATACATAGTTGATTCATGAAGTTCCTACATTGTGAAAAATTACAGACATTTTACTTTACTTACAAAAGTACAAGTTAAAAATACATAGAGAGAATGCTAAATTGGTGTAAAGAATCTTTCAGCTCTCCCAAATTATTTATGGAACCAAATATAGTTGATGCAAAATGACTTAGATAAAGACTTGGTTACGGCTACTCTGTAATTTTACCTTTTTTGTATTATTAGAATTCATATTACATCAATTTCCTCTAAGGACAAAAAAAAAATCGTTTTTAAAATATAAAATTTTGGGATATAAGAATTTTGTTTAGATTTTTTTTTTAATTCCTGTGTCTTTGTTAGTGGGGCAGAATTTCCATGATGGTGAAGCATATTGTATTTTCTAACATAGAAATGACCAGACAAAGAACAGAACAAAAGTGCAAAACAAAATTAATGCTTTTGGAACTCAATCCTTTAACTAGTTTGACAACTTTTACATAGTCAAAACTCTATGGCAGCATTTCACTTTTGAATAGTTTGGAAAAGATTGTCACACTTCAAAGTTATATACTTGTTCGAAACAAACCAATTCAAAACTTGCAATGCATAACTTTCTTATGCGTCTTTTTGGTTAAGGTAAAAATGAGTATAAATGAATTTTTATTATTTGTCACTTTAGTTTCTTAACTAAGTTGTCATTAAACTGAGTAACATGAATTTTCAAAAGGCCTATTATTCTAATAAATTAAAAGTGAACCACTGGGAAAATGACTCACCACAGGAATGACAGCAGGCTGATCTGACAGCAGAGCAGCTCTCTCCAAGACTAAAGATCGGCTCCAGGAATCGGTGTCTGATAAAAGGGGCTGTTGGATAGCTCTTTGAGAGGGGATTTGTTGCCAGGAAGGAACGAACATCTGCCTGCTGGTGGGCCATCCAGACTGCACAGCATTCTGAAATATAAACAAATTAAGTTAGAAAATAATAGCAGAAGTAAATAAAAGACATTAGAAATTTTGGAAGTTTTTTACACTTACGGTTAAAAGCATTTGCCGGCCATTTTGCTCGACAACTGATACTGGAACATACTGTTGTGCCCCAACCTGAAAAGTAAATTTCAGAAATATTTAAATAAATCTAATTGAATAAGATCAATATTAAGGTAGAAATTCATCCTGTAGAAATAGCGATTGTTAATTAAACGTTTGCTGTTCTGGTATTTCTCGCTGGTTGGTACACAATAGTTAACTCCACTGATTGAGATAGTTTTTGTTTTTTTGCAACACTTTAAATTCTGGGTACATTTTCATTTTGTTGCGCGCACAGACTTTCTCATTTCTGCTGATGAAGGAAGATGCATCTCCAAAAACATGTTTAAATTTTATGCATTTTTATTGTGTAGTTTTAGTTTTAATGTTACCATTTGTATTTTATTTATATAAGATCAATATTATATTAAAATAATATATTATTTAAAAACAAGAATGAGATAATGGTTTTAAGCCAAAATGATTAAACCTTGAATGTGATTAATCACTTTATAAGAATAAATTAGAAAATGTACTGAACAATTTAGTACCTTATTTTGAAGCTATAATAGCTAGAAAATTCGAAATACAATCTAAAAAAATACTAAAATATTTTTTACTATAAATTAGTTTAGTTGATATTTACAATACTGACCTTTAAAATTAAACAGCAAGGCATATATAATTTCAAAATTAATTGTAATGTACAATATTATTAATTTAAAATATATGTACATTGGCTGGGGAAAATATAGATCCAATGATGGAAAATATTGCTCCAAAGTTATTAACAATGCTAAAATTAATCTTGTAACTCACCTGTGTTAAAAGAGATGGCTGTATGTGTAATGCTTGTGGTTGCGCAGCCTGCGCTACCATAGGAACTACATGTTTTGCAGGAGAGTTTAACCCTAAACGAGAAATTTTGAGATTTCATCTACTAAAAACTTTTTATTGTAACTCTAACTACAAAAGTGTATATAATTTTATACTGAAATTTTTAACAGGATTGTATAACATAAATACATACTTTAACTTATCAAAAAAATTAAATTTCAACAAAAATTTTGTTTTAAAAATTATAAGTTGTAATAAAAAAAAATAAAACAGTGAAATGTACATGAAGCTATCAAATTACTGAATTGAATATTGTAGATAACTTATTAATCATTTACAGTTAATGATATACAATGATATATAATTACAGTTAATGATATATAATATGACATACAAATTATTTGTACAGAAATATTAAATTCCATGAGCTATAATATTTCAACTTGTTTATATGCTTGGTTGTTAATAAATGGCTCGTGGCAGTTAGTAACAAAGCCAAGTTTTAATATACAGAAAATAATGTACCTAGACTGTCAGATTCATTAAGAAAAGTGAAAACGTTTAATATATATGACAGAATTTGGATTTTGGTTAGATTGTTTGAGTACTAATATTTAAATTTATCTTAATTTAAAGTTAGTACTCTTAAAAAGTCAGTTATATTTATAATGAAAACTTTAAATATTTTACGACAACTGTATAAAAATATACATAATATTTTATGATCATTTACATAAATACATTCATCTAGTAACTTGTTTCTAAAATAATGTTAAACTATAAGAAGTGTAACATAAAACTTTAAGATAATTGAAGCAGAATTCTAATTAGATTATTTGATATGAACTTTTTCAAAGGAAATTATCAGAGTTCCACAACATCATTCTCCGATCAATTTAAAATATGCATTTATTTAGTAACAACTATAAACTACGACTTAAAATAAAAAATTTATTTTTTAAAACCACATATATATTGAATTTGGAATAAGCTATATTTTATTATATAGATTAAATATGGATAATAAATAGTATACTAAAATATTCCTGTCACTTGGCAATTCCCAAGCAACCCTGGGAGTTGCCAATCGGATGGGGATAGCAACCCTGTGACACAAAGTAGATACTCCAAACACTTAAAGTAAACAAATTTACCTGGATAAGTAGGGCACAAAATGGATGACACACAAAGGGACTGTGCGGCATGTTGAAAAGGGTCGACCCTGGCAGCAGCATACTGGTTGGTTGCAACAGCTGCCACCCTGGGCTGAACCTGTGTTTGGGACAGGTTCACCCTGGTTGGTGCTGCTACTTGGTGACTGGGCTGGTAGAAACTAGTAGACTGCAACTGATACTGGAATGAGCAAACATTGATGTCATTAACAAATTTAAGTCATTAGAAAATATCAAACTTAAAATTTTTAGAAATAAATTAACGTTGGACTAGAGCCACACAATGTGCTATTGGTGACAGTTTAACATCGTATGCAATAAATTTTAAACATATTGATAATTGCTATTTTTACTCTAATAAAAAATTGTAATCTATTTTTCGGTTGAAATCGGTTATTAAATCTATTTGTAGTAAAATAGTTGTCTATTTTTCTGATGCAAAGTAAGTCAATAGTAATCTATATAACATTGCAAAATTTTGTCTGTTCAATAACAATTTGCTGGTTATTTCCTAAATACTTAAAAGTTGTAAGAATACCCGGTACTGGAATACCATGACTGGCTTTGTTAAATTTGTTTATAATCAATGTATCAGCAACATGCATTATATAAATGACATTAGAAAAATTAGCTTTAAGAAGACTTGCTCTAATTTCATTTATGCCAAATATTATTTTAATATCGCCAAATTAAAATGACGGCTACATAAAAGTAATGTGTAGTAGAAGGTATGATTATGAAATTTACAATGCTGCATGCTTACATCATAGCATTGTATATAAACCAATTATTTACCAGTAATAACTCTAAAAATCTAACTTTTATATATATATATATGAAGTCTACATTAGACTCACTGAAGCTAACAACATGGCACTAAAATGTTGTATTCATAAAAAGTGTATACAGAAAAGTAAATTATTTTATTACCTGGTTTTGTAAATTATTCAGCTGGTTATTGAATGCCAGAGCTACATTGGAGGTTGATGACAAATTACTCACAATGGAGACTTGATTACCATTATTATCAAATGAGGACCTATTTCTCCTACAAACATCCATTGTTTGACCACACGATTTTACACTAAAATGTAAAAAAGAAAAACATTTATATCAGATAATATCTCATTTAAAATAAAACATGCTTTTCAACTCAATAGTGCTTATCATTTGTTTAAGATGCCTAGAAAAATAAGTTTTGATACCACATAAAACAAAACTGACATTTTAGACACATACATTGTAACATTGCATTAATTTTTCCATTAAAAATTGCAGTTAACAATTTATTATTTTAATTTCAATTTTTTTTTTTTGAAATCTGCTGTTAATTTTTTTATAATTTACCATTATTATAATAAATTTTTCAGAAAATTAAACTAGACTTCACTGGGTCAAAGAAAACTACTAAAGCAAAACTTACTTGTTACAGTGAGCATACTCGATAAGGTGATTCAGCGTTACAAAACTATGATTAAGAGCTTCGCCAGGTGTTATTCGTCGATCTTGGTCAAGCGTTAACATTCGTTTAAGCAGATCAATAAACTCTCGACGGTCAAGCTTTTCTGCTAAAAGTTCACTTCCTTCTAAATCATTTGGCACATTCACCTACATTCAAAAATTTATTAAGAAAATTATGACATTGTTAAATTCATAATGTACACATCAAAGAGAAATTGAATTAAATGATAATAATATAACAATATTGACTTCAGAATAACAATTATTATGAATAGTTTACATACCTGGGCCATATCATCAAGACAATTAAAGATGTATTTTCTAGCTTCTTTAGATTTTATGTTGGTTTCTCCCTCATGCTCTTCTGGTGTCTGAAAGATTTTTTTTTAAAAAAATCATGAAAATTATATCAATAAATTAAAAATAAGGCATCATAAATAACTGTTGGTACACTGTATTAGTATCAATAGAGTACATATGCTTTAATTAAAAAAAATAGCGTAGATTTTACAAAATAGCAAAAAAAATCCAAAAGTATTAAATTGCAATTGTGAAAAACATGAACAGAAATGCAAGTGAACTTTAAATAAATGAGCAAGTGTGCAAAAGAAAAGAGGTATTCAACAAAATAACGCAAATATTTTTTTAAAAAAATAAGCATATTTATTTTAAAAAATCATAATAAACAACAATTTATTTTAAATATAAGACTATTACATATTACTATAGAAAATATTTCAAAAACGTTTTGGTTTTGTTAATTAGGAGCAGCAGAACATGCAATACCATATTATAATTTAATCAATCACAGATTAGTATATATATAGTATTAAAACTAAAAAATCGGAAAACATGCATAAGCATATAACTATCCCTACTTACAAAATAATCCAAAATCTTACTAACCTTAAGCCTCCAAAACGGATAACTACTGTCGGTCTCTCGAAAAAAGAACCGAGTAGTCTTTGTAGCAGCATTTAGCATGTGCTCAGCAGGCAAACCTTGCGTTTGACTAATGTATCGAATCTGAAAAAAGATTTACTTAATTTTATTTGGTTTTTATATTGATAAAAAGAATACATTTATGTTTACGATGAGATAAATATAAAACCCTTTCCCCACCTCTCAACAAGATAATATAAAAGAAAAAAAGACATTTCTTGAAATATGTAGTAATTTAATTTCTAACAAGTGTTTTACGATTAATCTCTATTTTCACAGGAATATTAGAAAAGTAAATATTTATTTATTAATTAAAATTATTTTCATTATTTACCTGATCATACTCTGATGACCCTGGATAAAGGGGCCAACCTAAAAATAACTCTGCAATAACACAACCAAGAGACCACATATCAATAGCTTCACAAAAGGGCAATCCTAAAATAATTTCTGGAGCTCTGTAATAAACAAAATACATTATAAGACAATAAACTAATAAAAAGAAAATCAACAGAGAAATTTTTTAAGGGAGGAGTTTATAATTATTACTTTATTTGCATATATAAAGTTATTAATACAAATAATGACAACTAACTACAGGCACCAATCCCAGCAAGGTTGATCCTGTTTAACACATCTACAAACCACTAACATTAACCCAATTGAATACTTTAGTGCCAAAAGTATGCAAGTACATTTTTTGTAATTGTGCATATGATTTCCTCGCTTGGAGGTGTTTTCACTTGCCTCAAAAAAGCGTTGTTAAACCAAAAATGATAACAATGAATTGGTGAATAAAATAAGTGAGCATAGGTTTTGGCAACATTTTTTTTTTAGGTCAAAATGAATTAAAACATAACCAAGAGGAATTATATACCCAAGTAAAGCAAAAGTACTTGCATACTTTTTGCACTTAAGTCTTCAATTGCAGTTTAAAACTACCTTCTATTGACAAATTAACCATCTTGATCAGGCAAGTTATTCAAACTATCTATTACCTTATTATAAAAGTGAAATTTCTAACTTCCCAATTAAGTTATAATTTGTATGACATATGCCTATGACTTCTAGTCTATTTAGCTGTATTAAATACCACACCTTCAACTTCACCCTATTTAACAGTCATTTTAAATTTAAACTGGTATTAAAATATATAATATTAAAACTATTAAGCATCCCAACATGAAGGATTATTCAAGAGCAATTCACTGTGCCACATTTAAAAAAAAATGTGTAGGATGTAACTTTAATATACAAAAACTTTGGATATAACAACCTTCGTGTAACCAATACAAGCTGTTATAACGAAAGATCAATGTAATATGTTAAAAACATTGCATTAAAAGCTAATCAACTATTCTAGACTAGTTGTCATCAGAAAAATGTCACTATTCCAAAAGGTCATTGTAGGAAAGGTCTAATGTAAACAATAAAAGATACTGCAAGGCTAAAACATTGTACAAATACATAAAAAAGTAACCACAGAATGCAAAATTTTAAAACAGATTACTTACCTGTAATAACGAGACTGTAGGTAAGTAGAACAAACTGCTTTTGATACATGACTTGCAGAACCAAAATCTATGACTTTAACACGAAATGGATGACGGCCGGGTTCAACTAACATGATATTTTCTGGTTTTAAATCTGCATGAATGAGACCAAGTTGCTGGAGAAATAACAATGTTATATAAGTATACATTAGAAGATACTCAATAAAAGTAAATTATTTATAAGTTGATTTATATGTAAAAAATAAGTTTAAAACTATGTTTCTCAACAAATAGTAAAAAAAAAAAAAAATTGCTTAACAAAATAATTTTTTGCATTTGATATTTGTGCTTTTAATTATAAAAAAAATACACTAATTAACTATATACAAAAACAAATCAAATATAAAAAAATTTAATTATTGAAAAACTAAAAAATGAAATATTGATCTAGGGTGGACAAGGGTTTTCAGTAAAAAAAAAGGCTATTTATAATCTAAATAATGTTGCATATAGCCTACTAAAAGCTTTTACACACTTATTTGTAAAGCATAAAACAACTACATTTTAGTGAAATCTTGTCTGTCTGAAAAGTTTTTACTTTTAAATTACTTCAATTTATTTTAGCCCAGTGCACTCAACTGTTACCTCACAGAGGACAAAATAACAACTTGTTCGTTTTGTTTTCCTGTTCTTTCAAAATGAAAAAAAAAACAGATGCAGAAACTCTTCATATCAAAACACTTAGTTACTTTGTTCTCTCTCGAATTAATAAACTGATTGTTGTTTTCATACACTACACATGCAGCAAAGATTTTAATGATAAGAACAGAAATTAGGGTAACTGTTTCATAAAAATGGCATGTATTTATAAAACGTTATTGCAGTAACAAGGGGTAACACATTCATGATTGGATCTCATGCACTATTGCCAAGTTGAATTATTAATTACTAATGAATTATCTAAAGATACAGCTAATCAAATACAAAAAAAGTTATATAAGAAAATTATTTAAAAAATGTGAATCATCAACATACGATTATCAAGTCTTCAGTAAGAATGTTATTACTAAAATGTAGTTGTAGTTAGTTTAAAAGGCAATATAATAACTTTATTTGTATCCTAAAATACTTACTTTTAATTTAAGAAGAGCTGTTAAAACTTGTTGCAAAATGGGACGGATGTATTTCAGTGGCAATGGGCTAAACTTGTTTTGTTTTAGAAAATCATAGAGATTTTGTTCCAACATTTCGAATACAAGGCATGTGTGGTTCTTGTGGTTGAAACACTCATATACACGTACAAAGTTGAACTGAAAAAAATATATATAAAAATGTACTTATACACGATTGAATTTTTATAAATATTTCGTAAAATTGAAAAGGATTACTCGGTAATGATGCTGGATTAAATGAAGCTAAACATGAAAGTACAAAATACTTTACGATTATTTTTAATATAAATCCGTTATAATGAATTTTTACTACAAAATTTAATACTTTTTGGGAGAATTTAAATTATACACAAAATAAAAAAATCGACACTTCCAAATATATTTGTCACTTAAAATATGTCATATATAGAACATATGACATTTCTCCTAAATTTTAAATAGTTTGTATCTTTTGATTTAGTTTTAGAAAATCATAGATAAATGATATTTCATTTATAAACATATTATAAATGAACATTTCTTAGTTATACATGATTAAAAGGCATCTTATGATTAACTAATATAATTTAATCATTAATAATAAATAAAAATCATCTTTGATTAAATTAACCAATAATAATTAATTATAAGGATTGTTTTATTACCTCGTCAGCATTTTCTTGACTTAATCTGTGAAGAATGCTAACTTCAATTTGACCTTGCCGTGCATATGATGGATGATTTTTCAGTATCTTAATAGCGACAATCTCATTGGTCCCTTTCTTCCAGCACTTAACCACCTACAATAATACGAAAATTTACTAAATATACATAAATAACTATTTAGAGTAATTGTTAGTAATTTTTCTTCAGTTGTTGATAGATGGATAAAATGCAATAAGAATGTTTGGTTATATACTATTTGAAGTACCTGGAGTTACCCAGGCTTTATGCACCAGACTTATTATTTATTTTTTCTTTTAAGAAGTGGGGGGGGGGGTTCAAAATCTCATGCGAACGGTAACCTTCCTCTTGTTTTGAAGGTCAAGTGTGTAAAATTTCATCAAGCTCAGAATAAAACTGTAGATTTGCATAAAAAATAAACCCAGACTCTTCTTTACAACATATATAGATTTTATAACTGTTTAAACTATTCATTTTTCAATTTCCATATGGTAATATGCGACAAAATAATTTCAGGCAAGGCCTTGTAAAGAGTTACGATTTGTTTGCAACAATAAGAAAATGACAGGCCTCATTTTAAATTACATTTTATTATTAATATTAATGACAGACAAATGATTAATATTAAAAAATTCATGGTAATCGATTAAACCATTTTTTTAAACTGAAATCAATTATTCTTTAAAATAAAATTCGCAGAAAAACCACATGCCTGTATGCACAATCTTGAAATATGAATTTTAATTATTTTTTTTGAACGTAAAGACATAAAAACATTTCACAACAATAAATAATAAGCAATCCATGTACTTAACAAAAAGTAAATGTCTTTCATGTGAAAATTAAAATGTCTAAATGTAACGAATATCCCATTATCATATGTAAATTTCCACAAAACTATAAAAGTTAAAAATCCTTAAAACTCATAAACCCAAGTTGTCTGACCAATCGCAGCCAACTTACTCCTCACCTGAGTATAAGTATAGTGTTCAATTTAGTCCTTTTTTTAATGGCAGACCACCCTCCTCACCCATTTACTTTAACAATTGTACCCTCTTTTTATGCACAAATACCCACCCTTCTTGCAGCACAGCAATTTTTTTTACTTTGCAGAGGAAAACAGCTTCTATCACTTCAAATTTATTACTAATATTTAAGCTGCAATTGCATTTTTAGCAATAATTATATTGGTTTGGTATTTGATTATCAACAAAAAATCAATATAAAGTTTTTAAATAATCGACAATTGGACTCCATAATTACTCTGACTTTGATGGTGGAAAATTATTTTTTAGCCGTTTTATTGCAATTTTTCTAGCGTTACATACTTTTCTTAGTTTAACTAGTGTTCATTAAGTATTTGGTTATCGTCAGTTTACTACAGTATCCAGAAATCATCATAACAGCACAACTGTTTTTCCGATTTTAAAAGTGGAAAATGTAAGATTTTTGCATAATTAAAAAAAAATTCTTGTTTTAAAAGTCATTTTTTAATTTTAATTCAGTTCTACAATTATTTGACTACATATTAAAAGACAATCAGTATTGCAAAAAAATATATATATATATATATATGCAATTTGATGTTCAGATTAACGAATTTTGTAATAATTTATTTTGTGTCCTCATTTAAGTGCCCTTTTCAAAATTGTGCCCTTTCCTTTCTATTTCTAGAGTTAAAATTATAAGTATACAAATAATTTTGATCAACTTCAAAATCGTCACTTGCCTGACCAAAGGTGCCCCTGCCAAGAAATTCCAGTACTTCATACTGATTAGTTGTGGAATACAAAACTTCATGTTGTACAAGTTGGTAGTCTCCCTCGCTGTTGGAGGAGTTAGCTTTTGCTGTGGATGGCGCCGTGGTGACAGGTTAAGATGCCAAAGTAAGTCTGACCAGTTATTCAAGGTGCTCGTTGGGTTCGAGAGGTTGATGGATTTGTCTATCAACCAGCTAGGAAAGTGCAGAAGCATTCTGTCCACACTTTAAAATTAGCATATCAGTCCACACTGCAGCTGCAACAGATGGCGAAAAATTAAGCATTAAGAAAAAAATTGCATTTTATTTAATGACTGCAGCTAATATTAATTTCAATGTTTATCGAATGTTATTTTTAAAAAATAAATTGTTTACTTTTAGTATTGTTTCAGAATAACAAAAAACAAGCATGCTATTTGATTCTTTAGGTAATTTGACATATAAAAATGTGGGTCAATATAATCTTATTCTCTACAGAAAATTCAGGCATTAGAATATGGTGTTAAAATGAATATTTAAAAAAAATAAGAAAATAACGTTAAATACACTCCGCTAAGTTTTAACTAAAAAGAGTTAAATTACAAGATAAATAAAAAATACTCAACTATAATTACATTCTATTAATTTTAAGCTAATATTTCAAAAAAGCAAGCCTGTAAAAAATAAACGAAAAAACCTTATAGATATTAATAACTAACAATAATTTAAGCAACAAAATTCATGAAACAAAATATTTTTCTGCTTGTTGAGAAACTTAAGTAGTTAAAACAGAATATTAAAACAATTTGTTTCATTTTCGATGTAAAAAATAATGATGCTTTACATGGCTTTAAAACTTAACTGTTAAAAAGCAACATTTTGTAAAAAATAAAACAGCAAAGTAAAAAGTATACCATTTTACATTTTGCTGATTCCTTTATGGAATCAGCCACAACCCACAAAATAAAAAAAAATCATTAAAAAAAAGTTAAGAATACCTTATAGATTTCTTGTTGGCTAAACATTCTGGCCATGTGAAACAAAGATTGCTGAGACAAAAATGGTGAAATATTTTACTTTCAGCCATTACAAACTTAGAAACGGAATGCTGAACTTTACAAAAGTAACTTGCAATTCAGGTCCCATATGAAGAGATGGTAGATCGAAGTGCTGCATCACTGAAAATGGAGGTTGCAATGAGTTTAAATGATTGTAAACATTAAAAAGTTACATTTCCATATCCTCTCTGCCAAAAATTATACTAGTAAAAAAAACTTCAACAATGCTGTTAACAATAGATAAGTCTATATTATGTAAATTTCACTAATAATAGTGAAGTTTTGTTAACTATGAAGAAGCCTTCAACAATTAACCAAAAGCTCTAACAGAATTGTCTAATTGGAACATATGGAAGTATTGAATATTTTAAAAAGAAGTACTAGCTAATTAGGCTCACATTCTATTTTTTGTATTTTTGTGGTTGAAAACATTTAATTACATGCAACTAAAATAAAATTATATTGTAATTTGTATCGCCCTACATATAAAATGTAATATTACATAGATAAAAATATAAAATTACTATTAATGTAAATTTAATGTAAGAGAATGCTTACCACAAATTTTTAATTGTGAAATATCTCTGTGTTTCAGTTTCTGAATTTAAACAAAATGTTGCCACATAGCTGCAAAAGAAAAAAAAATTAGAAAATAATAAACAAGCCAAAAAAAATGTTTTACTATTATCTAGACAATGGCAAATAGTTATGCCAGGACAACAATAATTAAAATTAGTCTTAAAAATCACAATACATATTTATAAACTTGAACAAGTTTATTAACAATAACCAATATACAACAAAAGATAGAACAACTTTAGGTAACAGAAAATGTGTTTCAAGCAGAAAAGATTTATCTACAAAAATTATGAAAACTATGTGCAAGCAAGAACTAAGCTCCGCTCTTAAAACTTCAACTTCAGAAGAATTACTAAAATATTATTTTATTGTAATAGGTAATCATACCAAGATTAACTAAGGAAAGGTTATAAACTATTATAAATTTAAAAACAAATCAAAGAACACTTGTACTTAGATGCGATTAACTGAAAAGAACAGGAACATTTTTGTGCTTATTTTAGTTTAAGAAAGCTATGAGAAAGCTTTACCAAAAAAAATTTTATTACAGTATTTTTTTTTAATTTATTAGTACCAAACCATCTGACATTTCAAAAAGCAAGTCCTTACAATTTGTTTCAGAACAAATTTTCATAAATCATACTAATTACTAATATTTTTATTTTTGATAATTAATTCTAATGCATGTATTGTTCTTTAAAAATATATGACATTTAACTGCAATAAAAAAAAGAATTTTCTGTAAACACTCATATACCAAAATTTAAATGAAATAATACAACTTAATTATTAAATAAAAATATTTTTATAAGGGTTTTTATGGTTCATGAGGCACTTAAAATAACTTATAGGTAAAGAAATCATGGAAAATCCATACAGCTTGATTGAATAATGTGTTAATGTGTTAGGAACTATAGCTAATGCGGATTCTTAGCTATGATCATCCAAGGAACTTTTTATTACAGTAGTCAACTATCATACAGTACAGTTTTATACAGTAGTTAACTATCTTTCAAGCACTCGGTCAAAAAGACTACAAGAACTAAAAATGTACATTTTTTTCTTTTAATAAAATCAAATTTAACTTTTAGAAGACATAATTTTAATCCCCACACACATTTAGTCTTTTAAAAGAATATATGTGCTAGGTAGGTCATAGCACAATTAGAACTCTAAAGAAAATTAGTAACTTAAGCAACAATTAACATCCAAACAAAAGTTGATTTCAAGTAATTCAAGTTGATTTCAAGTAATTCAAGTTGATTTCAAGTTGAATTGCAGTTTAACAATAACATGATAAAGCACACAATAAAATAGGAGATAATTCAATTTTGTATCATAAATTAAAAGGAGTAAGAAACATATTAAAATGTGGGATATGTTAACAAGTTTGATAAATAAAATTCCAAAAAACATGCATTGGCAACTCTAGTAGTTTACAAATTATATATATTTCCTGATGTAGCCACCAAAATAAATATGTATAATGAAATTTCAACAAAACATTTTGACAAAAAATATATTAATAATCAATCAACTTATCAAAAATATCTTTAAAAAATATAGAGAATTTTACATGGGAACGAAAAATTTAAACAAAATTAACTTAAACTATAGCCAAAAATAATTAGCAAAACATTCTAACAGAATTTAATATAAATAATAAAAACTTGACAAACGTCTATGCATACAATCAATAAACTAAACATTGTTGGGGAAATTTTACAAACTTTAAAAAGTGTGTCGCCCGCGTATTTTCAAACAGAAAAAAAGTGCGCGTGTCAAAAAACTTCAGATAAAGCTAAATCAAAAATTTAATTCAAGTGCAAAAATTAAATCGCACCTTGTGGTAGAGATTCGCCGCATATTTGTATCCATTTTCCGTTCTTTTTCGCAGGTAAACGACGTTTCGTTCAACAAGTAAGCATACTTGAAACGTCACGTTACTCCTAACAACGCGATGCTACAAATACTGTTTACAGTCATCCGAACGGAAATTCAGCCTTGCACCAGCTCACTGACACGGCTCGTGTTTTCGTTTACGACTACCAAGAAATGACGAAATAAGGGGTGAAAGGGCGAAACATTTATCGCGCTTCTTGGCGCAAAAAAAGAATGTGGCAGTTTCCGATTGTTTTTGTAAAAATAATTATTTTCTTAGCAACTTTTTTATGATTGAGAATTTTTGTCACTTTCCTAGGAGTACTTTGGAAGCATGAATTGGTTTATTGTATTATAATTAATAAAGTTATATTACAATTAATAAAGTTATATTTTAAAAAAGCTTATTATAAATATATGATTTATGTAAATATCAGCAATAACACTTTTAAGCGTTTAACTGACTAACCGAGATAACTCGTGTTGACGTCTATGACAAATACATGCTATCTTAGTTAATTGTTAAGGAAAGAGGTTAATAACTGTCTCACAATATCAATGGCGGCTTCCATGGGGCAAAAAGGATTCCTGGTCCCACTAATTTTGAAATGTTTTTATACATAATTTAAGTTGGTTTGTTTGGTTTAAATAACGTCGCACTAGAGCTGCACAGTGGGCTATTGGCGACGGTTCGGGGAAAGACCCGGGAACGATGCCTCGTATTTTTGAACCATGGTCAAATGACGAGGACAACCCCTGAGCTGGCACCCGATGAAACCTCAATAAGCGTCAGGACATTGGACCCCGATCAGATTTATCGTGCACCAGTCCCGTATACACGCCAGTATAATTTGTCGGATGTTCTGGACGACTTTCTAGTACTTTTGTAGCGGAGCTGGCAACCCTCCGATCGCAAGATCACTACTTTTTTACTTTTCTTTGTCAAGTCCATCGCGCGGATTCGAACCACCAATCCTCTGATTAGTAGCTGAACGCCTTATCCACTGAGCAACTGGGGCTCTACATAATTTAAGATGGAAAATTTTCGAAATTTTATTAAAATATAATTTTTACTAGTTCATTATTTTCCTTAATTTTTGTACGTTATTCGATATTGTAAATTTAAATTTTGGTACATCCTTCCTCCTTTAGGCTAATATTTATTTTTATTTTCAATAATTTTCTGTAAATTTGGATACTTAGTTTTATTTCTGTTTGCGTATTTACAAGGAAGTCTTATAATTTTTACCACATATTTATGCATATTAGCCACTGAAATACACTGTTATGCTTGTATACGCCGTTATACGGATACCCTCACTTTTTACACCCACGAGGCACCACTGTAGAACTTCAAAGAAACCAATTAATAAAATAACTCCCTGTTCCCCCTTTCCCAGAGTCGCAAAAACTATTAATATCTCCGATAAGAATATTCTCACTATGCCTGTCACATCGCCCCCCCCCCCCCCCAATAATCTGGAAACTCTAAAAGTTGAGAATTTCAAATTTTTAAAATTCCCAACTTGGGAAAATTCATGCCTGAAGAAAATGAATATTATTAGCAAATGAAAGCTATGGAAGATTAGAAATTACCCAACTAGTAAGATCACATTTAAATTAGACAATGCTTGTGAGAGACTATTTAATATTATCTAATATATACAAAAAACGATGAAAAATACTGACAAGTTGAAACTAGGAATTTTCAGCCCTGTTAAGTTGGGAATTTTTGAACAGTTAAGTTGGGAAATTTCACATTTCAACCCCCCAAAAAACATGTTGTGTGACGGCACTGATTCTCACATAAACGAGAAAATATTTATTCTAATCATTCACTCTTTTTTAGCAATAACACGAAATGCATACGTAAATTTTTACATAACCAACTCTGCAGTTTCGTTGAGGGACTTTGAAATTAATGACTAAGGACGGCCAATCGCCATTTCAGGTAGCATTGCATATAAAACAAGCCTCCTGAAAAGTTCTGTGAACAAGCGGAAGTGTAAAATGGTCAGGATAAAAAAAAACTCAAGGTGAACCACATCCAAGTAGATTAGACCACTATGCAAACGAAACGAGTAGTAACTTCACGTGTGGGAAATCGTGTGTCGAATATTTACAACTCTAAAGAAGAAAAAAAAATAGGCACAGTTTAAAAGGTAGTCGTGCCTTCTAACTTAACATAATACATAGTTACATGGAGGGCTGGCCCGTCGCAAAAGAGGGTGGGGTTTGGGGTGGGGGCACAACAATGCTGTATGAGATATGAAACTTTGTTTTGCGTTTTCTGCCATTTTCCCTTTGAACCCTTCGTAAATCCAAACTAAAATATAAACGCTTTAGATGCAATTTTGTTCTATTGTTTAAAATTTCGCAAGATCGAAAACATTTTGAAGTTCAAACCGCAGGAGAGAGAAAAATCAGGCGCGACAGTGTCGGAGCACGGTCAGAAGGAATTTGCATTAAAAACCTATTACTATTACATTATAGAAATAAGAACTGATCGCAAATGCAAACCTCTCCAACAAATAGAAGACAAGCTGTTACATCTACATCAAACCCCCTCCCCTCAATACGCACTTTGCTTTACGTCAAGATTTCACACGCCCAGCGGCATCTGATTTTCTAACGAACAATATCAAATTTACGTCAATCGCGCTATTGGTCACGGAATTACAACGTCGGAATGGATCCAGTTAAAAGCGTAAAATTGAGTTTTTATTCTACACATCTCATGTAGGTCCTTTTTAAAAAGTTTCATGTCAAAAACTTGCAGACAAGATCTCAAATTAGTAGGCAAATGTCAGTGGCGGATCGTGCACTACAGTAAATACAGCCGGGCTGCACCTAAATTTATTAGTTTATTTTAAAACTAAAATCATGTATTTTACTAATTTTCTTAAATGAAGATTAGAATTGAAAATGAAATTTCTACGGTAGTAAATAAAATCTCCGATAAACAGCAAGCCTACCGTAATGCACAATTCAGGAGGGGAAAAAACTCCATTCAATCAAAACTGCAGCCAAATAGCGAAATTCGAAATCGGCTGCATCGTTGCCATGGTAACCTCTACGTAGTATGGAGATTCCCCCCCATGCTAATGCACTGAATTTGTGAGAAGGTACAGCCGAAATGAATTTTCTTGTTTTAGCTGCACTTCAGATACGATAAGGTGATTGGCTCTTGCGTGAAACGCGGGGATGGGTGAGTGAAACGAGAACTTACGAGAATCTTTCCTAACGGAGACGGTTTTTGTGATAAATTTACTGTTTTTCTGTTGTTTCAGGACCATTATGGTCCTGCTGTTGTTTCGTTATTTAAGTTAATATTAAAATTGACCAATTCGCATGTTTCAAAGAAAGGAGGATTGCTTTAATTTTTAATAAATAAGTGTTTTCTATTTTTTTCGCATGCTATCATTTCGTAAAAATTTAAAGGAAACTTTGATTTGAGAAGTAAATAACAAAGAATTTCCGTTCATGTATGGTTTGTGGGAAATAGAGGAAGTGGGGATTCACATGATTTCGGCTGCACTAGCATTTTCGACCACGGACCACCACTGGCAAATGTCAAATGCAATATTCAACAAATCTATCAATCGAATCAAACCCAACGTGGAAACAATGAAAATACTTATGTGCAATTCAGCCATATTTAGCATTCATTTTAAATCTGGTACTTTCAAGATGATTTTGCACGCAAAAGAAATATTTCATCATTAAAATAGAATAATGAATGTACTAAAATTAAAACTAAGTCAACAAAATATTAATGATTATAAAAAAATAATAGTCATGCCAAGGCGTGCTTCATCGATGGCCTCAAACAGAATATCCGTCTCAAGCAGAGATCATCCAAATCGGTACGGAATTAGATTACTGACGTTTTTTAGTCCTTCATTTTATCTTTCCAACGGTGCATTGGATTAACAAGACCATTGTGCATTGTCTGTGTACAATCGGACAAAAATATATCAATAAAACGTCTCAAAATCGGTTTATCTCAAACAAATGAACTTATCAAGACATAAGTTAAAATTTAATGGCTAAATTGAAAAAGAACTTCTCCATATAGGGTTAACATACTATAAAATCCACATCTCATGCACTCTGAAAAAGATGCAATAAATGTTCTATCGTCGGTAAACGCATTGTAAGATCTTTTTCTCATTAAAAAACTAATAATTAAAATCCATTTTAATCTACTCTAATCTGAGACACCAGAAAGACAATAAAAATACTCTAGTATGCAAATAAATATTATGAAATTTACATTAAATATATTGAGATATTTCTCACAAGAATAAAAATGCGAACAATGCAGAACCGGAACAAGTGTTATCTGCTTTCAGCACAACAGGCCGGAAAAGTGGTAAGCCCAGATATATATAAAAATAATAATAATAATTGAACCCATTTACAAGCTATTTTTGACTTTATTTCCTATGTTCTTCTTAACACTTAAACTTTTCTTTTAAGAACATCCAAAACCAGCAATAATCCATTTCATTGATTAGCTCTGAATCAATCAGAACATTTACTATAATATTTACAATAAATGCATATATGTTTTATAAATTAATTTACTAACGAAATGGGATATCAGAAAGCAAAAAAGTGTAAATTATAATGTTATGCAGCTTTCTCGGTGGTTAGAAAACTAAAATTTAACTCAATAATAAAGAAAAGTACTAGTAACAAAAAAAAATCTAATTAAATTGTAATGTGTTAACATAATATAGAAATAAAATCGCTTTGTTCATATTAACCAGTTACTTCCAGTTTACTATGGTCCCGAGTTACTTCGACTGCAGAAAACATATTTCGAAGGGGGGAAGTCATAGAAGGGGGAGTAATTGCTATTTTCTGGAAGTTTTCCCTTTCTCGTATAACAGGAAACTGACACGACGGAACAATTCTTCCCGACATTTTGTGCTTTTCCCCGCTTCTTCTTGCTGAGTGATTACTTAATAAATGAAATCATTCTCAACATTGAAAATGCGTGGACTGTTCAAAAAGTGTTCTGCTTCTTTAATTTAGAAATGTTTTAACCCTAATGTGTTTTTCATGTATACACGTTTTAAAACGTCATTCTTTAAACATGAAATTAAATATATTTTACATTGTTCCGAACATAGCAAACAGGAAAGAGTGCTGTAAATCCCGCGTGTCTCAGAAGCCTAGAGTGCAGCTCTCGGGGATAAATAAAATATATTACGGTATGCGCACAAAATACAGTTTATTGTGAAAAGTGAATGTTTGATTTTCAAAAATTTAATATGCATATAATTTATTTAATATACAGCTAAACAATATCAGACAAAAAGAAAAAAAATAATACACAAAACTTAACTTCTAACATAAATTAAACACGCTGAATCATACGCTAAAAATATCTTTTCCGAAACTGCTCTTTGTTTCATTTAATAACAATCAAAAGAAATCAATGTTTGATTTACTTAGCTGTTATGGTTGGGGCTTGTGCCCGGTTGCCCCCTCTATAAATTTTTCCGCAAATTAAATGCAAGCCAATTTTTATGCGGCCTTCAGCTAGACAAAATAATGCCGAACTGTTTTGAGATGTAGAATTCGGTTTGAAGGCTCATCATAAAATACAGATAACGAGCTTTGTGCAGATAACACTTTGGTCTGCGTAGTCAAAGTTTATAAATTCTACTTGAGTAATGTAATATTCAAGTTAAAAAGAATTTTTATGTCGCTTGATAAGGAGCAAACATTCATAAAAAAAAATTACGGAATAAAACGGACATAAAAACAGGATTCCTTTTGGATAGGAGTAACGCAAGCCAAAAAGATAAGGCAGTAGTGTTGATCGAACTTAGTCAGTAGTTCACTACCCTACAACAACACAACAAAAATGTTCTTTTAAACACCTTAAGGCTTATTCTATATGGACGTAATGGCTCTATAATTGGTGAATACAAACTATGTGGTTTATATTCCCCAATCACAGGCTTCTGCAAAATGTAACGCGCGTACATAACGTCCATGTAGAATAGACCGACGTTTTTTGTTGTTGTTTGTTTCTTTTTAAATGGTTTTGCATTTTTCTTTTGTGGCGGTAACGTTTTCCTTTTGTTAAAGTATATACAACAAATACATTTTTAAGATATGGGTATCCATTAAAATGGGGGGAAATGATTTTTTTACGTTTAAATGGAAATATTGGTTTTAAAATTTAACCGAATATTCGACAGAATAACCAAATTTTCTGTTAAAATTGCAATCGATTATGCGACCGACATTTCATATTTTAAAAAAAATTTCATTAATTCATCCTTATTGGTATGTAAATCGCCCTATCCCTTGATGTTAAAGCTCAACCGCTGTGGTAGTCAAAGATGTTTAAATTTATATATAAAAAAAAAAAGAACGCGTTAATTCAATTCCAAATAACTAAAATTAAGTATCATTTGACCGAAGAAGCTGACCACAGAAGTATAAACTTTCAAAATAGATTGTGCAATAAGAACAATGCGAGATATCCTGAAGTTTTGTTTGTTAGAGAAACTTCCAGATGTTCTATTTGAGCACCCTTTGACACAACGAGTCCATCGATAATGTAATCAATCCACTTCCTTGAACAGTTCGAACATCGGTCAGGAAGTTACTCACCGATACAATCTTGCACACGTTAACTGACCCACGATTAGAATAACCATACCAAAGGAGAGCATATCAAAATCAGAGAAAGCTTTTACTTTTTTTTTATTATTATTCTTTACTTTCTATATTACCCGATACGAAATGTAAGGTAATGAAAGTAATGTTTTCGGGTCAAAATATCGAATTAGGATTATCGTTCTGGGAACCTCTGATTTTGAAAGGAAAAATTGAGTTCCAAGAGATGTTCTGTGTCAACAACTAAATTGGTTAAACAATGCAAATTGCTATGCTACCGATTCTAAGTAAAATTTACGACAATCCGTTACTTCAAAAAATAATAATAATAATTACGATTGCCCAATTCTACAATCAAACGGAAAGCGTCCAATAATTTATTCGAGATTTATATACAAACCTAACACTCCATACACAAATCGATATTAACAATACCCACTTCAACTTTGAGTGACGGAGAACCTAAACGATACATTGGTCTTTTATCGGTCAAACGATAACCCATCTTTATTAAGGAATTTAGACAATTTAATAAAATTAAAAATATTTAGTTGTTACTAACAATTCAATGGTGCGGTGTATGTCAAAAAAAAACTATTATTTCGAATGGAATGTTTTATAGTTAACTTTTTCGAAATTTTAATAACCGAACTAAAAGAGGCATAGATAAACAAATTTAATACCAAATATAACTGAAATCGGTTAGAAGAATTAAAAAAAAAAACTGTTGAGTAGAGATATCATCAAATTGATAAAACTCGGCGAAGTGAAATACATAAGATATAAACTTTGGCCACCCAATACTTCCGGAACGAGGAGCATTTTTTAAACTATCACCTATCCTCCGTTAACCTTAAACTTTGGGCGGAGATTCAAACACTTCATTAAAAAAATTACAAAGAGCCATTATCTCAGTTGATAATGCATCCGATTGCCATTGTAGTGACCCCTCTAATTATCACTAAAAAAACCTTCACCGACTTCAGTGAATCAGTCGTCCTTGAGAGTAGGACTTGACGAGTTTGTGTGTGCATAGATCAAGCCAAGGCCGGGCGTGGTCAATGGAGTGACATTGGCAGCCATTACATTCAATATGTTATGACATCACTTTCTCAACTTTGATTCCATCGGAGAGAGAGAGCAACTTTAAAATAAAACTTTCCTTATCTTTATTTTCCATTTGGAAAGATCAGGAATCGTTGTCAATAGCTCTTTTTGTAGCTGCGACGTTAATTTAACCTGCTAATCTTATGACTAAGAGCCATTCAACAGGGACGCGTTGCATTGAGCTGATGCCTCTGTGATTGGTGAATAAAAATCACGTGGTTTGTATTCATCAATCACAAAGACATCTGCTACACGCATAGCGTCCGTGTATCCTAAATGGAATTTGTTTTCACAATACCTGTTGATGACGGATATTTTACAAAATTTTTTAACCGCGGCATATTTCTAATTAATTATGAAAATTTAGAGCTAGCTAGCTATTGGCAACGGTTCGGGACCCATCCACGGAAAGTTCCAATTGCGGCCCGCCCATAGCAACCTTCTGTCTGGGCGATAAACAAATGTTTTCTTCTTTCCCTGTCCTGAAGGAAAGACCTGGCAATAATGTTTCGTAAGTTTGAGCCACTCGATCAGAAGATTAAGACATCACATGGTTCCTCACTTTTTAAACCTTTCATGCCACTAACAACGTAAGGAGACCTCGACATATCTGTACCTCAGAGGCAGAAGAGCCTAAGTCGTATTTGGGCAACTTTTGTTCTCAACTAAAGCATTGGACTTGGGAGTTTTAATATCTCTCGCTAAATGCTTTTTTTTTTAAAAATAAGTGAATTTTGATGGTGTGGTTTGATAGAAAACGAAGTGTTAAGTACTCTACAATAGCACAAAAATACTCTACAATAGAACAAAAATCCCCTAATTTGGACTTAGGCTCTGATGTACAAATATTTTACAATCGGCAAAAAAAATGGATAAACACATAAAGTTATGTCCGGACAACATAGAAACAAAGCATACCAAAGAATGGAAATTATGAGAAGTTGCCATTCACAACTTGGTTCCTTTATATATACCGGTATAAAATAAAATAGAAAACCTTCTTTTAAACTACAATGTGAAATTTTAATTTATTCATTTAAAACAGATGCTGAAATTAACAAGAGAAAATTTTTAATTAGAATAATACAAATTTAAAACTTGGAAAAATACATATTTAAAACATTTTTAAAGTCATAACTCATTAAACTAAGATATCGGGGGAAAAAAAACATCGACATTAAACCTTCTTCGGAGTGGAAATTTTGATTTTACCAAGTTTCATCAAAATCGGTTTATTAGTTTTTGAGAATTGCACAGACAATCACAGATCCCTTGTAAACTATTATATTGGTAAAACGATATAGTATTCGAACATACGTACTTTAAACCTGTAATACTAAAAATAAACGGTACAGTAACTTAACCCAACTAAGAACTGGAATAAAAATACTTTATTTAATTAAAATAACACAAGATTGTTTTTCTAGTTACTACGCCTTGAAATATATACGTATTCTTATTTTATTCTACTTTTTATATGTATACCACTAAGAAGCCGTAAAAAATATGTACAGTAGAATCCTTAATAAACAATTCTATTTAAAAACACTAATTACAGTGACTTATTAACATATCGGTCACAAGGGGTTCTATTTCTTTTCAGTAAAGCTTTGTGAAAATAAAATCTTTAAAAAAAAATCCCAAAAAATAATAATATCGTATAGAAAAACGAATCATTTAGCACGGAAACTCAAAGCGCAATAAACGAAAACGCCTACTCAAAACAATTCGGCTGTGCGCGCGCCAGTGACGCCATGGCGAGTTCCTTGGCGACTAAGACGTAGATTTTTCTAGTTTTCCGCTGCAATGACGTCACCAGAAACGCAAGTTGTTGCTAAGGTCACCTCGTTCCTACCGCATTTGCTAAGCTTCCCGCATAAGTTTTTCCTTCCCTTATCAGCAATAAAAAGAAAACAAAAGAAAAGCGAAAACCCTCGACTTCATTCCCGCTTTTTATTCTCATCCCAAACGCAAAGAAACTGAGGCAGAAATTCGAACTTCTCTAAACAAAGTTTAAAATAATGTTTGGAACAAACGTGTTGAATAAAACTTTAATTTAAAAAAAAAAAAAGACAAACAAACGCCGCCGTGGGTCAAGAAGTGTGGCAATGTTCGAGATTTAATAAATTATGAAATTAAGAGATCAAAGCGGAGTTAATCGTGTAGCGGAGTAACAAAAGTGAGGCGCCCGCTTTTGCGGTCAGTCACCCAGGTACACGGAGACTCAGTCAGAATTAGGACAAAACATGTGTAATCGAAAGGTAGAGGGACAGGTCATGCCAAAATCACATAAAAGCGCGGTTTCCACATTATGAATGGATTGTTTGTTTCGTTGCATACAACGAAAATGCATAGAATGACCCAACACGAATAAAAAACAAGTCGCGCATGCGCAATTATACATACATTAAAATAAAGAACATTTCGAATTTTATTCTAAACGATACTTTTGGTTAAAGTTCGATTCGATTTTTTTTAATATATTCTAAAATTAAAATTTTTATTCCAACAAATAATGATTTTCAAAAGTTACTTTCTCTAATGCATATTCAGAACAATGAAGGCGGTTACTTTGAATTTTTTTTTGGCGTGATTACGACATCTTAATAAAAAAAGGTGCTGGGAGGAAATTTTGCACGTACATAATATTCTTCCTGGTATCCAAAAAATATTTTATTTTAATAAAAATTAGATGATCGACTACAGCCTTTGCTTGAATTTAACAGTAAACATAATACACAAGTTATTATTTTTCTAAAGTCTTAACTATAGAAGAAAAAAAATCTTTTCATTGAATAATGAATATTTCATGCTTCAAAAACATAATAAACTGTTGTTCTAATTTTGGAATAGGGTGAATGTACCAATTTCCGACCATTGTTATACATGTGACTACTGAACTTGCATTAGACCGTAAAATAAAATTTACCTCAATTTTCAAAGAATCTGAATAACATTAATTGAAGGGACTTTTAAAATGCTGTTAGTTTTAAATATTTTTCCAAATGGTCTGTAACTATCCATACACCCTACATACATAATAATTTTTTTTAGAAATAAATTTCTTCCTAAACCAATCTTGTTTTCAATCCATTAAAGAAAACTAATTCAAAGTATAACCATTGTTTTATATTATTAACAACAAAATACACTGAAAATTAGTTTGAGTAATGAAAACAAAACATTAGAAAAGGAGATTTTGTTGATATCAAAAAAATTAAAATGAAATATCAAAATTCATTAGAGCAACAAAAAAAAATATCTAGTTTTTACTTTCTATTATCCAATATGAAAAATATATATTACAAAAAAAAGTTTTGAAGTCAAGTTGGGAATTTGGTGTTTCTATACGTTTTGTTGGCCCATGAACCCAAAAATAATGGATTTAAAAATTTGTCAATGTATGTCTGAACAAGATATCAATGAAACAATGTTATGAAAATATATTATTATTGAGATTTTTTTTTTTTTTTTTAAATTGACTTGCCAACACAGATATTGATGCTAGAAACAATTGTAGAAAAGAAAAACCTTTAAATGAGTGATCATGTTTGAAATTGCTAAACTTTAAAAGGTGTTCTCAATTGAAAGAAGAAAAAACAAATTGCAGATCTTGAGTAAGCACAAGCACACAATACAAAATGACGTAATCACTAATCAGTCAGCTTTAATGCAAACATAAGTTTTTTTTTTCTAAACTACTAATTTTCTTCTTTTGAGAATTTGAATTAACGTTAATGGTCAATTCTGCAAAAGAGTTTTTTCATACGTTTCTAGTTCTGTTCTTTCTTTATAGCTTTTTTTAGTTGAGCCAGATTCGTATGTTCTACCCCTTTTATTGCTAGCATATCCCTGATGATTACAATATTAGGAAATTTGGTATAGGAAAAAAGTATCCGTAAACGACAAATCTACGTGCGATTAGTAAACACAGCTTTTTTATGGTCTTGGACCTTAATCATTAATGTAATTTTACTAGTGATCCAAAGCGCATATCTTTCAAAAACGCGATGCAAATGTGACATACATCATGAAAGTGCTGAAAAGTGAAATTGATTTGATTGGGTAAAATAATATAAGTTTTGCAAAACAATTAACGATTGATTTTAAAAAAAATTAAAAAATGATTAAAATAAATTTAATTGATTTTTAAAAAATTCGTTAGTAAATTTATTTTTAACTTTTTCACATATATTTAGAATTAAATCATTTTTGGGGGCCCCTTTAAAATGGGGACCCTGGGCAAGTGCCCCGAATGCCCTCCCGTAAATCAGTCTCTGGAAGCGAGAGTCATCAATTGTCACATAAAGGAGACAACAATCATGAAATTGTCAAAATACATTAAACTTTTTTAATAATCACGTATCTCCTTAAATGAGCTATGGGAAATATTTCATTCTTCAAGGTTTTGAAATCCTAACACCATAATGGAGAAAAGGGTATATTTTTAAAGGGTACTTATCATATATTGATCGAAAGGATACGAGGTCAATCCCTGACCCATCAGAAGACATACAGGGTTAAGATGATTAAAATGATAAGGAAATTTATTTGAATGGAGAAATAATAATTATTTATCAGATAAAAATGTATTTAAAAAAGTTTGGGATTTTCACAGGTGGAATAATAATAAGAAGAAAAACAAAAATGCAGTTGTTTTACTTTCATCCAAATAATGTTTTTCAATGCCTACACATTTTAACCAGCCCAGCGATCTAGCTTTTCTCACTAGCATTTTTAAATGAAACTATTTCCATGAAACTATTTGTAGCTATAGTACTGACCCAATGCGATATTTATATGTATAAACAATACAAATATTTAAAGAAAAAGGATAAAAAAACTCAATAAGGACGGGTAAAATAACACATCGAATAAAAACATTCAACATTTCATAGAACTTTTTGACCTTTTATTTTAATATTTATATTGTTTATTTACATTCTACAGGTTATAGTACAGGATACTTTGAATTATGTTAATTTGCTTTTTTTTAATTATTTATTGTTAAGGTTCAATTTAAATTGCAAACTCCCACAGCTTTTACTAACTTCTTAAGCAATATCCAAAAATAGAGGTAAGACACACTTGTGAATGACATGTTGCCAAAACAAAGTTATTTTTTAAAAATGCTATATTATGAAATTGTTTTTTTAGAAAAAGGAAACACATAATAAGGTGCATTTACTAACACCATTTTATTTTCCATTCTATGCAGGGACAAAAAAAAATCAAAAATACTTTATTCCAAGTATACTATCAATTATGAGATGAACACAGATTAAATCAGTATTAATGGACTTAAAAATATATCACCAAATATTCATCAGTGATCGTTTTAGTATCTGCTCTTAATGAAAGTCATGTTCTAAAGAATATTTCACAGAAGTCCCCCAGTAAATCAAAATGGTGGCTCTGAATAAAATTGTGTGATGATCTTTACTTTAAAGTGGAAGTTTAAAACATGTGTTTTATTCACAGGTAATTGAAAGAAATACTGCACTAAGAGTTAAAAATTTAAATATATGATTTGACGGAAATTTTTTAAATCAGGTAGTTATTTTAATAATTCTTTTAGCTGGTGGAAACTTTTTAAAAGTGAAAAAATCATCTTGCAAAAACTGAAAAAATTATATTTTCTTGGAATTCTATTTTTGTTTTGGTTCAAAATTATACTAATGTTTCTTTATCTATATATATAAATGCGAAAACCCCACTCATTCACTCATCACTAATTCTCTAACTTCCCGTATACCTATGGAGAAGAAATTTGGCAAAGTTGTTCCTTAAGCCTTAAATAGGAAAAGTAAGCTATTTATGTTCTCATCGAACGTATTCAAGGGGGTGTAATACCCCTTTTTCGATGTTCATAGCGACGTTACTTTGAGTATCTACAGATCTAAAAAACCTAGAGTGCTGAAATTTGGAACACAGATTCATCTTGGGCCCTAGGGTGCAGTAATAATTTTTTTTTAAAAAATTCGAACTCGAACTGCCAAAATAACGATTTTTAAAAAACCTTCCCATAGGATTAATATGAAGCACATATAACAATGCAAAATATAAAATTTTAATATTAGGTAATCTACGAGGAGCATTCTGATTGGCTGATGACTAATTATCGCCAAAATGACGCCAAATAAATAAAAAAAATATCGCCAACTGAATAAAAATATCGCCAAATTAATAAAAACATCGCCAAATTAATAAAAACATCGCCAATATATTAAGAAATTCACCAAATGAATAAAAAATTTCGCCAAATGATTAAAATATCGCCAAATGCACTAAAATATGATCATACATATGTAAAAATAACATAAAAATGGCAAAATTATTGTCAAAAAATGATAAAATATGTCAAAATGGTGAAAATATGATTGGATAACGGGATATTCCGTACTACGACAACTATGGAAATTAAATTTGGCATGGGGTACACTTTAAGCCAAAATTGCTCACTAAGAAATGATTTTCAAAAATTCGAACTCTAACTGCCAAAAGAAAAAATCCTTGCCACTTATCCACTGACTCATCACTAATTCTTTAATTAGTGTGTAAATGGTCAATATGGTTGACGCGGCCTACCTTTCTTTACTCAATGTTATGGCATTTATCCACGAAGGCTGATTTCCCGTAGAATTCTTGGGATGGAAGCGTATACTGCCTGTCACCAAGGGTGACATCCCAAGGGTCCCTTAATGCGGTATAAAGATCAGAGGGAAAATGGGTTAACAAGCGACCTAATCGACGCGACTCACTTTAATATACGACAGTAGGTCATTTATCACCCATAGCACGATCCCCCGTGATGTAATGAGAACGAAATCGTTTGCAGTTAAGGGCGACATTCCCTACACGGGAATTTGGCAAGTGAACTTTTTAAAATAGTTTTCCTTTTTTTTCTCTTTTTATATTCTCGCCAATTTGTGAAACTTAACGACAAATGTTGACATAGGTTTCTAATAAAAGTTTTTCGAAGCTAATTATTATTAAAAACTTTAAGAGTTGTTCCTCTTTAAATCTTTGGGATGTTACTAAAGATTTAAATATGGATGTTAATCAACGGGAGTAACGTATATATATCCACGTTATTGTATAGCCGACTTCTCCATAATATCAATCTTTCCAGTTCTTGCAGGACTTTTCTAATAAAATTTCGTTACAAATTAGAACTTTTAACACTGGTTTCCGCTGATGGGTGTCAAATTAAGAATATTATTTATTTCACTATAAATATTGTATTTGTATCAATTTTGTAACTTATTTCCTTCCCGTGCGTAGAACGGGTATTTCAGCTAGTGAATGTATATTCTTTAATAATTCAATTTAAAAATTAATTTTATAATCGATTAATTCTGCTAATAGCAGGCCTTAATAAAAAAACTAAAAATTGTAGAAATATATATTTTGAAAATTCTAAGTGTGTTTATAAAAATGTTATTATCTTCAGGTTTAAAGAACAAATATTTCATAAATTAAAACATGTTACCATTTTTAAAACATTGAAATAATTTATTTATTTTTTAAATTAAAAGAAAGGAAACTATTTTAAAATGATTTAAATAATTTTAAAAAATAAGAAAACATTCCTAAGAAATAACAAAGAAAATATAAGAAAATAATGTAAAAATATTTAATTAATTTCTACTTTAATTAAATAAATACTCATTTATTTTCAACTTTAAAGGACAAACCAGAATTGCAAAAAGAAAAAGCTTTTGAAAAATTAAAACACACGCGCGAACGACAACGTATGTTACTGGACAAAAGAAAAATTAAGTTCATATATACCTCGACAGTCACAAAAAACATCGTAAAATATAATAATATGTTTAATAACATAGAAAATATCAATATTTAATATGATCAACAACAAAAGTGAGATAAAAACACTTACAGCGAAAAACGTCATGTTTTCCTTGAATGTAAAGGTGAGAGAATCCAAAAAGACAGTAAATTTGCCACTATTGCCTGTAAATTTTGAGTTTTTATTATGAAAAAAAAGACTAAATGATCGCACTATTTTAAATTGGAGTGAAATCGCTGATAAATCATGATATTTAGTAAATATTAAATTTGCGTATTAAGATTACGAAACGACCCATTTCCCAAATACAGCAATCTCTCTCTGCTTAAGTTCAGTTCAGTTCATTTCACACTGCAGCCTGCAGCATTCTGATTTGTTGCAAAGTGACTGCGTTTCAAAGTTTGGTTTGGATCAACGTGATATCAACCAGTTCACAACAGCGACTATTTATGACGGCTTTGAAATCAATAAAAACATCATGCAGTGAGAAAATCAGTGGCACACTGACCATAGGAGGTAAAAAAAATTATTGTGTTTACTGAGGGTAAAATTTTGAAGAAATATCATATATTTTCTAAGATCGTGTCATAAAAGTTCAAAGAGTGGGGTGTCAGTTCAGAAGTTTACGTGTTATCTGTCCGTGGTTTGAAATAACAAAGCATTTTGCAAATAACAAGCAAACAAAGCAGTGTTTGAAATAGCAAAGCAGTTGTAAGTAGTATTGAAAAACATTAAATGTGTAAAATTTAAACCAAAAATGTGTTTTTAAATCTACGCAAAACCTATGCGAAAGGATTATTTTTTTCTACCTTCACTCAAAAAGGTGTGCGTTTTTCTACCTTCACTCAAAGTGGAGTAAAGTGGTCGGCGACGCTTAGTCTACGCTCTGGTGCTTATAGTTATTTTATTCTAGCTCTGCGTCTGCAATTTGGTTGTCGTACCCTTTCTGGTTCCGAATGTCAGTAGAAAACTTTGATAACGTAGTCTAAGCATAGAGTTGACCAGGTGAACATTTGTCTGATTTTTACTTATAGGAGTTAAATTATTCTATTTTACCAAGTATTCAGCATTCGTTGCCTAAGAAACTTGGCAAAAATATTAAAATGAATCATTCTTAATAATGGACAAATGTAACACTACCGGGAAAAAAAACTTCGAAAAAGTCAAATCATAATTAAATACATACTCCATTTTTTAAAGTTATGATTTTTATTTCTTTGTGCTAAAAAAATTGTAAATTTACAAAAGTTTTATTAAAATTTTCACTTTTTATTAATTTTATTTTATTAACTTTATTTTTTAACCGACTTAAAAGTGCGCCAACCAACCGCCACAGCTTCCAAAATATCGCTTTTTATCCGGCATTTAACTATCCAGAATTCTCAATAAACCGGACCGTTTGAAAAAAATTATCGTCCGATTTCGAAAATTATTTTTTGTTAAATATAGAAAAATTCACTTTTGCAATTTTTTTTTAATCGGTTATCCGGCTGTTATATATCCGGAAATATAGATTAACAAAATATTGTAATGATTATTACAAATAATTAACACAAATAGAAGACAAAAATTTATAATAATTATTAAAAAAAATTTTAATCGGCACCAAAATTTAGGTATGTTTTTTGTAAATTGACACCAAAATTTCCGAAAGTTGTAATATAAAATTGACATTAAATAATTCCATTTGTTCCAACTTGTTCGTAAAATTAAAAGTTATGTTTTTTATACTTTTTAGCGCATTTTTCTTAAATTTGGTTTTTTTCTTTTTAAAAAAATATTATTTTATATTTAATTTTGAGATTTATAAGTATTTGTAATAATTGTTTTTTCATTTCGATTCACAGATGAAAAAAAATTATCTCCAGTAAAAATCATGGACTATTTATATAAAAATGTATTATTAAAAAAAATGTCAGTTAAATTAGTAACTTAAATAAAATAGTAAATGAAAAATTCACTTTTAAAGATGCAAGGATTTCACAATCGGAATTTTTTTTTTTATTCAAAAGCACAGTTTTAATTCATAAAATGTATTAATACGTTCAAAATATTTGTAAGAAGTGCATTCCTTAATTTTTTTCGCTAAGCGACGACATATTTTTTTACTGAATTTACACGAATATATAAATTATATAAAATATTTTTTCATTCACCATGAGGACCATTATGAAATTTGGCTGAAATGTGGCTAAAAGAGGGTTAAATATATAATATATATTTTTTTTTTTCAAAAAAATAAAAAATTTCGATTTTGAGTTTTAAAAAAAATATTTATAACTGTTTTTTACGGATTTTTTTTAAATAGTAATTTATAGTCATGTTATATATTTAATTAAACACCATAAAGAACTAAACAAAATTATAAGCATTTAAGCTCTTTAGGACAAATGCGTTCTCGAGTTGCAGTTGATTAAAGATTGAAAGACTCTACAAAGCCAACATCTCAGCAAAAAATAACACAATCCAAAGACCTAACGTTTGGACCATGGTTGATTTAGTGTGAAATTACCCATTTATAAACAATCATGATTTAAAACAGTAAATGCATCAGTGAAAATTGGTACAATTCACAAACTGACAAGTATCTTCCGATTTAATAGCAATTTTACATAGTAACTAAATTTCAGCTCAAATAAGACACTTTTACTTTATTTTGTGTCTCTATCAGTCGGGCTCGAACTCTCAATCTTCTGATTACTATAATCGAATGCATTTAGCCACTGGGCAACTGGCCCCCCTTGCAAATCATTCAATTAAAATATAAGGAAAACAGTGGGGAATATTTTGCGTCCTATAAAGAAATGAAATTTTACGGTGGCTGAGGGTTGAGCAAAGTGCGTTCTTGTTGGTGTGCGGTGACGGTTCGGGGTCTTTCTCGAAAGAAAGGCTCGGAAACACTGCCTCGTATTTTTGAACTATAGCCAAATGGATATGGTCACAAGGTCTACACCTGAACTAGCTTCGACGATACCTCGATAGCCGACAGGGCACTATCAGATTTAACATGCATCGAAGTCTGTATACACGCCGTTGAAAATTGAGGATATTTTTAAACAACTATTGTAATTGAGGAGCGATTATGCCAACTCTCTGATCGCAAAATCGCTGCAGCTTAACTTTTACCAATTCCACTTCGATTCGAACCAAAGATAATGGAGGAGAGAACATAGGGCAATGTATATCCGTAGTAGCGCACAAATGAGGTATTCAGCGCAATGCATTTTGGGAACCAGTTAAAAGTTTCGTTTTCAGTGATAACAGGTTTGCTGATAGAGGAGAGCAGGGGGTGAAAAGCTGTCTGCAAATACAACCAGTTTGCGCGTTCAGACGGCTCACTCTTATTGGACGTCATTCTCTGTGGTGTATTGGTTTTATCTCCATCCCAGAATGCCTAGCGCTTTGTTATGTGCAGAAATTTGATAACCGGTCGGCAATACTTCATTTTCCCGTTTAAACAAAGGCCTATTCTTTCTCCCTCTCTCCGGCCTGATTCGAATTCACTATCGTCTGATTGCTACCCGGAAACTATTCCTCGGAGCAACAACTGAAGTGGCAGCCCACCAGTGGCGTCGGTACCCATATGGAATATAATGCTGCTCCCATAACCTACTTTAATCCAAAAAGCGGGCCGTGAAAACTAATTATTTAAATGTCAAATAGTAAAAACGCAAATTCTCTTCTCTACCATCTTTTAAAAATTTTCTCCTGCGCCACTGGTTTTGCTTAGTAAGCATAGTTGTGACGTCACGTTAGTCTCACACCTTAGATAGAAGAAGCAAGGATGAAGTGAAGCCACAAATTCATAAACTCTTGTTATGGTTGTGCAGAATATTTATTCTGTTTAGTGTATAATTATATATATATTTAATTTTGTAACGACCATTAATAAATTATTTGGCAGCCAGTTTAATATTATAAGTAAGTTCTCTTTAGATTTTAGGAATTGTAAAGAATTATTGATAATTATCATACTTAAAGCAGTTTCAAGGCTGTCGCCAAATAGAAAACTTGTGTTTTTGAGAATCTGAGCTCAACTATAACATATTTTAATTATTTTCTTTCCCATGACAGGTCATTCGGAAAGATTATGTTCATGGAATTTTTTTTGTGGCACTATGTTGCCGTGATCTGATGTATGTTTCCTTTTACACATGTGAAATCAAAGTTGTAATTTTTTTCGGTTATACAGAGTAGGTGAAGAAAGGTCCTTAAGATCTTAAATGAAGGCTTTGGCTAAAGTAAAGAATAAGGGAGCTTTCCGCCAAGGGATCAACATTAACGTTGCCAAATATGATTTTAGTTAAAATTGACAAACCTTTTCAATCCTTGCCTAATATGTTTTACACTGATGCACAAGTTATGCAATATATTTTACAACAACACACTTTGAACTATTTATTTTAAAAATAAGTCACATTTTGACCCTTCTATTTTCCTGAAATGGAGGGCTGTAAAATTTGTGTAGAAATCTTTCGCAGCAAATTTACAAATTCATCACTGACGATGATTATCAGATACAGTAGAAACTGCACTTTTAAGTGAAGAATGTTTTTCACATGTCTTAATATTCAGTACAGGTGCATCAGCAAGAACTTCAGCAAATTAAAAAGAAACATATTATAAATCCCCATAACTCCAGGGGAATCAGCCTATGCTGATAAATGACATACCTATTTTAGAGGAAAGTAAGATGCATCGACCAGGCCCATAGTTAACTCATTCCCCTTTTCTACTGTGTGTTTCGCCCTTGGTTGCAGTATGTCCTCCCATTCCCTATAATTCCACAGGGTTTCGTCCTATGGAAATAAAGGACCTACCATCAGGTAATGGAAGGCAGGCCGCGTCAACCATGTTGACCATTTATCTACTCTGCTATTTATACCATGTGGGCAAATGATTTTTTATCCTAATTGGTATATGGAATTTAGGGGTTTAGATTTTTAACTGAAAATAATTTTTTTTTATTTGTGTCACAGTATTTTTAATTATCTTCACTGAAGATCTTTAATTTTCCTATAGCAAAATGACCACTGCTGCTCGCCCAACTTTTGAACCTGCCAGGGGTGGGGGTGGCCGTGGTGAAAAGGATCTAAGTGCTCTTTCTAAACAATATTCCAGTAGAGATTTGCCTGGTCATACCAAACTTAAGTATAGGTATGATATTTTCTTTTTTATTAAAAATTATTTAATTATTAATTTTTTTTAATATATTTACTTTTGTTCTACAAATAATTAAATTTATATTAAATAAATGTTTAGTTTAATATTAGTTATATTTCTATTGCATGTCAATTTAAAATGAAACTTTTACCTTGTGTGAGTTTTTATTCATAATTATTAAGTAGCAAAAATATCCTGTTGCATAAGGCTTATTTAAATCTAGCTGAAAAATAAATATGTACTCGGTGTTCACTTGAGGTGTTTATGGAAGGGCGGCTCGTCCTTCCTGCTTTAAGTTAAATAAATTATGTTAAATAAATGTTTTACTTTAAAATCGTGATCCTCCTAATCTTTTATTTTCGAATTGCTACCCTTTTCCATAATCTTACAATTCACTTGACCATTTCATGAAAATATCCGTTCTCATCATTTTCATTTGAGTATCAAAAAAGTTTTTCTTAACTTTAACAGCATCATCTGCACTCATTAAAAAAGAAAATGTGTGGATGATTTTTTTTTTCTTCTTTCGAATTTAACAGAAATCCCTTTTGAAATTATTGCAGATACCCTTCTCAAAAGAAGGAAAAACTTTTTAATTTTTATTTTGAAGTAGAAATAATGAGAACAGATATTTTCATAAAATGGTCCGGAGAACTGTGGGATTTGTGAAAACTGGAGTCCAGTCAGGTGAATTGTAAGTGGATCTAAGCAAATTTCAATGTATTTCCATTATTTACAGCATGGTTAATGGCTCAAAGCACACTTTTAGCTATGTCTGAAAGAAGTTGGGATTATGGGAAAATTATGGCTTTTAATAATAATTTTTTATGTAATCAAAACCATCTGCAAAATTTTTTCTTATGTGTTCCCCAGGTTATTATAACCCATATTCCGCATCCGAGCTGAACTAGTTTAACTTTTGTTTTGGAATGTAACAAAATATCAACTAAATATTTAGTTTCTTAATGCATATTATTAATTGTGTGTGTCCTATTTCTTTCGTATAATATTTCATAATAATACTTCTTTCAGGCAAACAGGTCAAAATACCACAGAAGAGTTGAAGAACAAGGATTTCCGTCGTGAATTGGAAGAAAAGGAAAGAATCGCATCTCATGAAAGGGATGGAAAAAGGCCTTCCAGAGGTTTGTAGTTTTGTATTAGAAAAACAAAATATAAATTGAAGAATTTCGTGTGAGGGAATAAAAGCATTATTCAGTAGAAAGTCCGAAATCCGAACGTCTAACATCTAGATGATCTAAAATTCCAATCCTTTTTGAATTTCTATATATAAAAATAATTAAATGAGTTGTTTTTTTATTGAAAAAAAATTTCAATTTTTTTTTTGTTCTACAAATCAAAACATTGGACAGAAGGTGGGCATGAAGTTCACCATGTGTGCATGCTTTAATTTAAGTCTTGTGAAGTTACCACTCATTTTAGCACTCAAAATGGACAAACTCGGAATGTGAAGAAATTCCGTTTTTACAATAATTTTTACAGTAATTTTCTGTGACAAATTGGCCTATATGTAGCGAGGGTGTGGGGGAAGAGGTTAAGTTTATCATTTAGGTCTTGCATCCATTTAAAACTCACAAAGTCATCCTAGCTTCTTGGCACACAAAATGGACAAACCCATGTGTGGAATGTGTTAAGAAATATCAATTCTTCTACAATAATGTTATCTAGTGCAGCAGTTCTCAATTTACATTACATGAAGCTACGAACCCTTGGTTAAAACTTTATTAGAACTAGGGACCCCTTTTCTCCTCTATGCTTATGGAAATCCTTCCGGCATGTATATGTTTAAGCTTTGTTTATGAAAATGAAAGGAAGAAAAAAATAAATTTTATAATTTCTTTTAATTTTATACAGTTTTTTTGTGGGCACAAATTTACCCAACAAATTCAAGTAAACAAGTACAAAGAATTTTAATTACTTTTAGACTTTTACTTGCTATGCATTCAAAATCATACAAACATTGTAATATTTACTTAAGTTAGTTACTTCACTGAGTTTCGAATTGTATGGGATGAGTTTGGTTCAGAATCTCGTCCAAGTTTGACTGCAAGATTGATATTTTTACACTTAAATCTAGTTGAATCAAACACAAGATCTGTTCATACCTTTCATATAAAAACAAATATCATATAAACTAAATAGTTTGCATGATATTTGTTTTTATATGAGAAAGGTATGAATAGATCTTGGGTTTGAATCTTGTTTTGGTTGCCAAGAATTGGCTAGCGGTGCGAATATTGCTTTTTCAGAAGTCACAAATGGTGACCAAGGGGATGCATCTTAATAATTTTTTCGGTACAGATGTAGTATAGGACATTTGGCGCAGGAGGTTTTTTTTGGTGTGTTTTATAGGGGCGATAAATTTATAGTATGGCAACCCCACCTGACATTGTTGATTCTTGATTTAGATTCTTGTGGCGACTTTCAATCTGGCAACCCTATGACGTCATAGCGCTGATTAACGACAATTTTTCGTCGCCAAAAACAAAAACGCGCCAAATGTCCTATACTACATCTGTTCCATTTTTTCTTTGTGACACTGCAGATCCCCTTACATTGACATGAGAACCCCCATTGGTCCTCGGACAACTATTTGGTATTTGGGAACCACTGATCTAACTAAACATTACTGATTTAGCACTTTTCTATGTGTTCTGACTTCAATAAAAAATGACTATTAACTATTTTTTTCTTTAATTCAGCGATTTCTTTGATTAGTTTTTCTATCAATGTTAAAGAATATTGAAACTTGATGTGGAAAATTTCGATTGCAGACTGGAACCTGGACTTTTCGCACAGAGTATGGAATGTTAATGGATATCATTAGTGTTCACATAGTTTTAAAAAAGGGCAGGGGGGATTTGTCAAAAAGGGCACTTTTTGTTATGTAAAAGGGCAAAGGGTACGATTGGGATACCAAGGCAATCCTACAGACCTACGTTTTTGCGGAAAAAAATATTTTTTTAATTACAGGGCGCAAAGAAGATATTGAAAATAGACAGGGCACATTTTTCACTTCTAAAAAGGGCAGGGCGCATCGGCACTTACAAAAAAAGGGCAGGGCGCGGCGCCCTTTGAAAAACGCATAACAGGAACACTAGATATCATGATGATCTAAAATTAGGAATTTTTTTATAATTAGGAATCGCTGAAGTCCCGACAATTCCAGATTTGAGACTTTCAACTGTGTAACAGTTTTTTTAATAAAAAAAGTCATATTATTCTATTGAGGTTGAAGTTTTATGTTATTTATGAATTGTTTTTTTAATCTAATGAGATCTTCAAATACTACTGTTTCATCATATTCTATTGAGTACCTAAAAAAATGCATTGTCTGAAAGATTAAATGTCCGAAAGATTAAGTATCTGAAGGATTGAATATCTTTAATATTAAGTATCTGAAAGATCGAATAATCGGAATATTGAGTATCTGAAAGATTGAGGTAAATAGAAAGTAATAATCAATCTAGGCTGCTTTAAAAAAATCACAAAGACAGTTATTGCAACAAAATTGTGTATAGAAAACATATTTTTAATAGCTTTGATTAAATGTAAGTTTAATCAGAACACTGTAAAGTATTTTTCTATAAGGGTTTTGCTTTCAATTTTTACAGACAATTTATAATAAGTTGGCAGCCATTTGTTAAAGCACTTAATTTTTATATTTTACTAGTAACTAATAGTTATGAAGTCATAAACATTTATTGACAAAACATTAATGTAGCATATATTTTTTTAGATGCTAGTAGTAGTAGCAGCAGCAGCTCTGCTAAAAAATCAAGACTTGACCAATTGCCAGCTTCAAATTTGGATGCTGATGATCCTGTAGATGAAGTGAGTAGTATGTTCGTTATAATTGAGAATTAAAATACTTTGCTTTTTTTAAATTACAATAATTTTTTTTTTATATATATTGCATGCTATTCTAAATATGATTTGTCTGAATAAATATTGACTATTTAGAAAAGGCCAATTACACAAATAACTTTTTATTTTATTTATTATTATTATTTGAGTTATATTAAATTATAGTTGGTTGAATTGTTAAAAGAAAGAATAAAAAAATCTGTAGATTCATGGTTTCCTCACTTTTTTCAAAAATGCTTAGTGAGTTAAATAAGCCACATTGTAAATTATGGAAAAAAAAGAGCCATAAAAATATAACATGAAACATCATATAACTTTCTATTACCTTCCATCAATAAATCACTGACATATATAACAAGTGTTTTTTGTTGTGCACATTATCAAATATTTTACTACTTTAACCCAAGGATAGTGAAGACTATTTATATATATATAAGGTGTGTTCGTTCTCGCGCTGTCTAACGGAAGGCGGGGAAAGCAACTATTTGACGTCATAGTGACGCCTACCGTCGCCTTCTGTGGGCGTGTCTAATGCTCTCGTTTTTACAGTCGTTTTAGGGTCTACAGAACAAACTGAATTTAACAAGAATTCTTGTTTGTAACTAATCATGAATTTATATAAAAGAAAACAGTTAAAATTTGCTTCAAAAAACAATTTGAATCTATTTTTAGAGTAGTTTAGTTATTAAAATATATCGAGATGTTAATTGCAGTCAATTTGAACCAATGGTTCAAGACGTGCTGCCATCTATTCGTTTTTTTCTGAACTGTTTAAAAATGATATTTGCTATTTTAATTTAGAATTTGCTGAATTTTAAGAGTTTAAATTATATTTTAAGGACTGTATTTAGTATGTAAAAATTGCAAAAGAGTTGCTTAATAAATTAAGCGTATTAAAATAATATTAGCTGCCACAAGAGCATGTCCATGAATTTTGAAAGAGTAAAATGAGCTTAGGAACCATCAGGTCAATGCATTTGTATTGGACATATTAAATGAGTTACAGTTTCAATGAAGTAAAATACGGGTACATAACAAAACAAGAACGGATCAGTAGTGAAGCTACCTGAACACAATTATTTACAGATATTTACATTATTTTGCTAATTAAAAATTAAATCACCAGTTGTTACCCAACCGGGGATCGAACCTAAGTAGCTATGCTTGAAACACACAGCCAATGAGAATGATCAAAAACCCATAGTAAGGCGGAGCAAAAATGACGTCAAATAGTTGCTTTCCTTGCCCACTTTCAAAAAGCGAAAAGCGAGCACACCTTCTATATATAGTCTCGACTATCCTTGACTTTAAACCACTGACTCTAAAGTGATTTTTGCAATTGTAAAATTGTTATCACTGCTTATAAGTGTAAATAAGTTACAAGTCCTGTGTATATCCTTTTATATATTATTTTTAAAAAAAAAATTTCTTTTAACTTCTAGGTCCAATCTCTAAATTTAGAATATTTTAAAATGCAATATGTTGTTATGAATTTAAAAATCAAGCTCATATTGCTAGAAAAAATTTAGATCACTGCACAGGATATCACGTTTATGAGTGTCAGGTAAATTAATCTGCAATGCAAAAATGAAATCTTACGTATTCCTTTTGTAATTTGAAGTACAACTACTGAATTTGCTATTGTTCTTTGAAAAATAAACTACATTTTTGCAGAATGCACTTAGAAAAATATGCTATAAAATGTAAGCTCTTACCTTAGATTCATGTAATTTGAAAATGTATTTAGAAAATGGCATTGAGTAGGTAGGATATTGTGAAAGGAAAAAAAAAGTAATAAACATCACTTTTGTCTCAATTTCTATTATATTGCTCTCCTAGTTTGGTTGTGGTCTAACCAGTGGTTTGCGGAATTGAAGTAACCTATGATTTAAAAAGTGTGTGTAGTTATTAATTTTGGTTTACAACAGGCTAGAAATATTTTCAAGTTCTTGGATTTGAATGGACCACACACTTATTTATGCTTAACATTTGGGGCTGTCCATAAATGATGTCACACTTTTTCTCCATATTGACCTCCCCCATGTCAGAAATTGTCACACTTCACCATACCTGATCGCCCCCTCTGTCACATTCTTCTACCATAGGGGTATGAAGGGGGGGGGGGGGGGGGGGGTCAAGCTCTCCTCCATCGTAAAAATAATTCTACTGAAAATTATTGCTATATTAAGAAATTTATACAAATTCCTCAGTATTTAACAAATTATTAATAAAAAAATTACTTATTAACAACTAATTATGACATAAATGACTAATTATTATTTAGTTTTTTTATATTGATAAATATTCTGGGAATGAAACTAGTTTATCTTCACCTTCCTATATTTTTTTAATTGCTACTGCTGCCTCCAACAATGTCAATCTAGCACTTAATAAATTATATGTACATATACTGGTAGTTCGGAAACAAAGCAATAAGTAATAGATGTACTTGAAATTTTATTTTACAACTTTATTTTTCATATTTTTCAACTGCAAATATATCAACTACCAAAACGGCTTATTTTTCTGAATTTTTTGTTTGTTGTTTTTTTCCAATGTTTTTTATGCAATGACACACTTCTTGTAACCCCCTCCCCCGTCCAAGCGTGACATCATATGTAGATGGTCCCTTTATTGTTTTTCTCTATTGTCAAAAAGAGACAATTGTAATTGATTTAAATTATTTGAAATATGTTTTTATTTCATTAAAATTCAAATTCATATAAGTTAGAATTAAATTTATACAATATTTACTTTTGTAATATTTTTCTTAATTAGATTGAAGCCCCTTTGAAGCATATGATTAATGTATTTCTAGTAATATTTAAGTATTGTGTTACTTTTTGTAAATCCAAAATTAATGAGTTTGATCAAAAAGCATTTTAATGTTAAAAAATAGCTATACAAATATTTTTTTACATACATTTGATTATTATAATTACTAATATTTTGATTATATTATTATTCGGCTATAGTTATTTAATTCAAAAATAGCACATCTATTTTCTGTAATGGTCTTGCTACTTAGAATTAATAAAATGCATTGAAAAGTTATTCAAAATTCTTTTAAAAAATTAACACTTTTATCTATTACTAATTTTTTTTTTATATAGCATTTTTTAAAGTATTGAATGATATAAAAAACAATTATATGCATTACATTTATTTATGATAAAACTATTTTTATTTGCCATTGTAGTCGCAAAATATGTATGTCAATTTGATTTTTTTTAATAGCTTGTGAAATAAATTGTTGTATGTATTTTAAAAGAACATTTCAATTGGAATAGTGTTTTAACTGGGTTTTATATTAGTAAATACTTAGGATATGTTAATTTATCTTTTTTATTTATCTTTCTCTCTTTTGCATACCACCTCCCCAATGTCTCAAACTTTCATGTTAAATTTAACCTCCTTCTTGTCACATCTCCATAAGATTTTGCATTTAATAAACAGTCATTAAAACTTCTATTTTGTGCATTCATTTAAACATCCCATTAGAATGACAGTGATATTTTATAAAAAGCTATTTATATCAAAGTTTATGAAAGAAATTTCAATTTTTTTTCTAAAAGGTTTTGCAACTTCACAAAATCACCCCATGTCACATCTTGCCTTTCATGATAGACCTTCCTTCTTTCCTAGGAGTGTGTGACATAATAAATGGTCTCTTAGATGTACAGACTTATAATGGCCCCTTAGCTATACAATAGTTCAGCTAAATTGCCAATATTATTTTTTAATCTTTAAAAAACATTTTTAAAAAATGCTATTTGTAATAAACTAGCAAGAAAAGTATAGTTGCTAATTCTCTATGAGGTAGTAAGCCATTATCCAATATAATTTCCTCACATACAAAATATTGTTTGTGATATTGCCAAGAACTACTTACCCTAACTTAAGATGAAGAGTTGAAATAAGGAATATTAGCGATATTTGCTAATAATGCAATTTAAGGTTGTTATTGAATGCTATTGCATGAAATATAAAATTATGCAACATGTAGGTAACTTTTTGGTACAGACCATTCCTATTCTTACTTTCAACTACAGAAACTTTTCTAAAACTTTTGTGCATGTAATGTTTATAAAAATAGTCAATTACAGCAACATACTAGAACTTTGAGTATTCCTTAAAGCCCCAATAATTTAAAAAAGATTTTGATAAACTGGTAAGTTTGTTAAAATTTGTTCATTGATTTCTTCAAACTAGTTTTGATGCGTTTCATAATAACCTTTTAAAAAGAAGAGCCACACTATAATCTATTTTGAGGCTTGTAATGGCCTAGTTAGAAGAGTGCATATATTGTAATTGGATTGCTACTTTGATCCTCATCTGGGAAGAGCAATCGCCTAGTAATTGAAGGTGTTGCAAGTTCAATCTTTATCATTCACTGTCTGGTGTGCATTTAATTTGTCGTGTTCTAAATGTCCCTGTGGTAGTCTTGGAATGAAAAATGACAGACTGGAGTGCCAGCTCATATTTTGTTCTGTTCAACTGACCGACCATGTCTTGCTCAAATACTGCCTTTTCAAGATTACAATTGTTTCGGTATCTTTTTTTTGTTTGTTGTTTTTTTAGAATAAAATCCAAAAAGTTGTCCCCTTTGTGTAGCTCTAATGACATGTTAATTCAAGCAGTTTTTTTTATGGTGTGTACTAATAAATTTCTTTTTTATTTCCAGGAAGACGAAAGTGATGATAGTGACGAGGACGATGCTGCCGAATTAATGGCACAATTGTCACAAATTAAGAAAGAAAGAGCACAAGAAGAAGCTCGAAAGGTATTTTTACTGATTGTCAATTAAATTTAGTATTTTTGATATATTTGACATTGTGCAGGATATTATAGAAAGATTCTTCATTAAAAAAATATTGATATAATAATTAAATGTTTAATATTGTATTAAATAAGTTTTTAATGTTACAATATTACAATTTTTTTTAAAACTTATCGTTTGTTGTAAAATTACATCTTGTAGATCAATTTTAACCCTTTTCTCCATGGCTTGCTCATCTCTCATGTATATAGTCTTGTAATTGGTTAAAAAATTAAAGAACAAAGCTTATTATCCCCTTTAAATTTTGGTTATTATTAAAATTATGCCAGATGAATTTTAAATAGTTCATAACTGTAGAGTGTTTGCTTATTGTACTATAGAATTTAAAATCCATGTTGATCCAGGGATTCATATTTTCGTTTTTAGTCAAGTACAACAGTAAATTAAACTAGTTTAAGAATATATTATAATTATTATTGCTTTTATATAATAAAAGCATATTTTTTATAACTTTTTATAAAAAATTTCCTGCAATCTATTATAAGTATTGTAATTTGCAATATTGTTATTGTTTATGTTGATTGATATCGTTAGCAACTTTGACTTTTAATGTTTTATTTTTAATTGCTTTATAACTGCATAAAAAATCAATTGTGATCAATATGCCGATTTAAAGCACATCCTAAGCAAAATTTGCAGCTACTCTGATATAACATTCTTGGCTAAATTCATATAGTATTTTATATATCATATATACTCGCATATAAACCCACCCCCTAATTTTAGGACGATTTTTTTGTCCAAAATTGAAAACTCCCGTATAAGCCGAGTTGTATATTGGTACATGAAAAATTCCGATTAAAATCGGAAAATCATCGAAAAAAGAGTGAAATTTTACTCTTAAAATAAATATTTATGAAGAGAAATCAAAAGTTTAAAAAAATTGGCTGAAAAAACGTCCTTCCTCGAACTTGGTGGCAATTCATCGTGCTGTAAAGTATATACCACTCGCCATGTTCTTGTGCCTTTCAAACCTCCATCAGACTTCTTAAATTAAATCTCCCTTATTATCAGAATAAAATATTTTAACCCATATACTTAAATACCAAAATGTGCAATTTCTAATTCTTAATATCGTTTTGTAAAGATTTAAAAACTTCGAAAACATCAACTATTTTCTGTCAACATCATTGATGTCGCTATTAAATACGGATGAGCATTTTTTTATCCATCTTGGAAGAAAATACTATTACAAAATACTATATTAAGTACGAAATAAATTACTTGAAGGAAGAACTTGAATTTGCGGATTACAAAGTCCCGATTTTACTGTGTTAAAGTCAATTACAACCAAAATTCTAATAAGACAACTATTAATATCTGTACATAATATTGTCAAGGAATAAAATCTGTTTTGGGGAAATAAATTTTGTTTAATTTATTTCTCTCGATTAAGAAAGACAGTGACTTTAAAGTGGTGTCATTCACTAAAGTCTTCCATCCATAATTCTATTAAAGTAACGTATACTAGCTTCATAGATTCTACAAACCATTTAGATATTTATCAAAATATATACTTTTTATTTAGTTAAACTGATTATTTATCCGAGTAGTGCAATTTTACGTTACGATTGCGCCGTGATGCGCAGAACGGTCTTTATTCAGCACATGACACACATTCTCGATCTTGGAAATGTGTCGTCGTGGAGCGGGTTGGCGGAGCGTTAGGGGAGCAGGGGGCGGAGCCCCCTAGTATTCTAAATTTTAGTAACCCGCTTATAAGCTGATCGCCTACTTTTTGATGAAAATTTGACTTACATTTCTCGGCTTATATACGAGTATGTACGGCATCATATTATCCCCGATTTTCTTTACCTTAATAATAAAAAAAGTTGTGCATTTTAAAATCCAATGTAATTTATAAAATCGAATGGATTTGAGAAAATAAATTTTTGCGTAAATGAAATCCACGTAGTTCTAATTTTAAAATGCACGTAATTTATAAAATTGCATGTCATTGAGAATACAAATAAGGGTAGGCATGAAATTGTAATCCAGTTCTTGGATTTAACATCTATTAAAAAAAATCCTTTTTAAATCAAATTCATAACTATTTTTAAATTTCTAAATTTTGTTTTAGGCCAGTATTTAAAAAAAAAAAAAATCATAATATTTAATAGCAGGTTTCTTTAAAGCATGGTTTCCAATCTGTGGTCCATAAGAGGGTCTGAAGTGGCCCATCACACATTTTTTCAATCAAGATGTTAAGTTGCTTTAAAAATAATCATACATTGTTTAAAAAGGTGTTATTTTATGTCAAAAAATTAAATGGGAAATCTATAAGTTTTTGTTATAAAGGAATACAATTTTATGCATTTGAACCTTATTTTTACACTTTTATATGTTTTTATTTTGATTCATGCAGATGTTGTGTGCAGATATTTTACAATTTAAATGAGTGTATTTGGAAAGAAAAACTTAACGGGAATCCTTTTACTTGCAGATTTTATACTCCAATAAATTAATTGTATTTAGTTTTTTTTTTTGTATTTGTTATCTGATTTTATTAGCAGAAAATGGTGGTCCGTGTTTTGTTTACTTTTCAATTGGGTGATCCTTGGACTCCTAAAAGTTGGAAACCACTGCTTTAAAGTTTTAAACCATTTTTCAAAATAATTTTTTCTCAAATTTGAAATCTTAATTCATTGTGCCATGATTTTGACAATTAACCTAAGCAAAATTTTAACTAAAATATTATTAAAAGTAAAAGTTTGGTATTTTAAATTGAGCTAAATTTGTTGTGCTTTGTGTCTCATGCAGCTATTATGCTATTTTTTCGGATTTCATAAATTTTTTTGATGGAAACAATAATAATACTAAGCTATATTAAATTTTAATGAATAGTACTATTATTTAATTAAATTTGTTATAATTTTTTTCCTTATTCTATGTTGTGTAAAAATCACTGAGAAATAATTATTTGAAATTTAAGGGATTTAATGTGCTGATGAATTCGTTGCTTGCATTTCTTTTAAATTCTTTAGTAGAAACAGAGTTGTCAGTTAGTTGATATAACATCTTCACATTTTTTAAGTAAAAGTACTTCGAAACATTTTATTATTGAAGCACATGTTACAAACATAATAATGTAATGTAAAAATTATATAGATGAACATGTTAATTGACTTAGTTTTTAATGCCATTTAACATGTTCATCCATGCAGCTCTTAAATTCTTTATAATAAATTGATCCAGTTATTTTTTTAACTTGTGCCCATGACCTTGCACTGCACGTAAAGTGGGAAATGCTTTTTATAGTACCTTAAATATGACAGCTCCCAATTTTCTGTTAGGTATACCTGTTGCTACCTGCCTTCATAGTTGGAATAATAATTATTTTGTAATCATTAATAAAATTTAGTAATATCCGATAAAATTGCATTTATTTTGTGTTAATTATCAATTACCATTTATATTATTTTAAAGAATTACATTTGTCAAGTTGTATAAATTTCCATTTGTATTATTTTCCCCTGGGATTCAATGGTAAGGCATTATCATTTTCCATATTACACCACAGTGTCATAACAGCTCTGTCAGATAGCTATATATTAATTAGCCAAGCAAAAATTCATAAATTTGGACAGAAATAAATAGTAGGGATGAACCGGATAGTGGTTTTGCCGGATACCGGATATCCGGCGCACATTACAAACCGCATATCGGATATCTGAACTGGATTTTGCCGGATATCTGGCAGTTTATTTTTTATGAAAATAACTTCTCACGCACACTAGAAAAAACAGAAATCGGTCAAAATTTTAAAAATATTTTATTTATTCTGTAATATTTCCCAATTCCTTATCTTTAAAGTGATACCAAAATTGAATAAACATTTAAAAAACTTTTTTATTTACAAAGGGTTATTCTAGGGTGCTGCTAGCGATGGTCGTATGTTTTGTACATTTTACACTTAATTTCTGAATAATTGTAATTTTACCATATGCCCTTTCATTCCAAACATGAAAACTCAAGTTTACTTAAACTTTTGAGAAATTTATGTTTTAATTCAACTTTATATTAGTTGTGAGATGTGATGACCCTCCACTATAACGATTTGTTAAAAATTTGAAAAAAAGTGGGTCTTTTAAAGTCTCTATTGGTTAAAGGGAGAATCTGCATACTGTGAATACATTGGTAGAATTTTCAGGAAAATACTTAAAGCAAGAACAAAGAAAATTGATCGCCACAAAAAATATCTTCGATGTTTAATTCATCCGGATATCTGGCATGGAAAATCGGATATACGGCACTTTACTTCCGGATATCGGATAGTTACCGGATAGTTAAAAAGCAGCCGGATAGGCCGGATACAGTTACCGGATATCCGTTTCATCCCTAATAAATAGTTTATATATAGATTGTACACAAAATTAAGATAATTTTGCTAATACAAAGGAGTTGTAATTTTTAATTTTTGTAGGAAGCTGAGCGGAAAGCACAAGAAGAAAAAATCCGAACTGAAAACATTCTTAGTGGGAACCCATTACTAAACAGCAAACCTGCCGAGTTTAAAGTCAAGAGAAGATGGGATGATGACGTTGTTTTCAAAAATTGTGCCATTGAGGAACCAGACAGAAAAGAGAAACCTTTCATAAATGATACTTTGCGTTCCAGTTTTCATAAAAAATTTATGGAAAAATATGTAAAATGAGGAATTTGAACATTTCGGTATCTTTGGAATTTTTTTATTCTAAAAAGTATAAATTTTTGTACATGAATGCTTTCCATTTTCATTTATTAGCTTTTCAATGTTTATTATTTTTTGCTGATATTGTGTTATTATTTCATCTATTGGTAAAAATTCATATTTGTTATACATTGTGTAGTTAATATAAAGTAGTGAAATACACACATTTTTAAACATGTCTGGTTTATTCTTTTTATGTAAATTTTATAACTTTAAAATAGTTTAATAAATCTTTTTAAATTAAGATCTTTGATTTTTCTTAATATCTTAACTTAGACAATTTTTGTAGAAGTGTACAGATAAATTTTTAAACATATATATTAATTTGTAATTTAGCAATAGACTTATATATATCTTGTACATATTTTGAAATGTACAAGCAAAATTCATCACATAATTTGTAGTTAGTCAACATAATTTTGTTACTGATGACGTGATTATTGAAATCTGATAAATTATAAAATGCGACTAATTTGAATATGTTATGGCATTGTGAAATGCTAAAATTATTCATAATTGCAGCGAAGTCTTCACAAAAGTGTCAAGTTATGTCTGGTTTGATTTTTAGTAGAATAAGTTTCTAAATTAATAAATCATTACCACATAAGTTTCATTCTAGATTTTTTTAAATACAATTTAAAATATATTCTAAACATATTACGTTATTTTGTGCTAAAAATAGAAAAAAAAATATTTTAATGCATGTATACATATAGATGCTGTATAATGATTATAAGTAAACAGACATTTTATAATTTACAGGAAAAAAAAAGTATTAACTAAAGACATTTTTGAAAGTCTGGCCGTCCTTTTTTGTCACTTTCTGCATAATTCGGAATAATATGAAAAAAAAATGACCAAATATACGATCAGCAAACTGAAATTTATAGGTCAAAATACGACAAACGACCATTAATTCCGAACCCTGCCCTAAACTAAATATAACAAATGCTATTGTTTACAAACTGTTTGGACAAATTTTAATCTTGACTTTTTAACATTTAAATTCTATAAATATGTTAGTAACAGTAGAGGCAAAATGTTTAACTTTTTGTGACAGGCTTAGAAAACAAAGATAACAAAAATTAAAATTATTGAATACTATATTTTAGTTTGTAATATGGTTTTAAGTTTTCTAATATTAAGAAAGAAAGTATACCAAATACAGCTTTGTTTTTATTTTTTTAGTAAAAAAATATCTCTATATTTTTTTGTATTATGGGGTGACAATATTTCCTGAGTTGAAGCACATTTATATTCATATGCAGTATACAAGATTCTGAGATGATATATAAAAAAATTGTTTTTAGAATTTACCTAAAAATATAAACACATTAAAAATTAGTAATGAAATGTCTTGTTTAGTCATGATCTTGTTGCTGCTGGAAAGTTTCAAACAAGTTACCATGGTCTTGTTGTTGCTGTTGTACTGGCTCAAACAAGTTACCATGGTCTTGTTGCTGTTGTACTGGCTCAAACAAGTTACCATGGTCTTGTTGTTGCTGTTGTATTGGCTCAAACAAGTTACCATGGTCTTGTTGTTGCTGTTGTACTGGCTCAAACAAGTTACCATCGTCTTGTTGTTGCTGCTGTACTGGCTCAAACAAGTTACCATGGTCTTGTTGTTGCTGTTGTATTGGCTCAAACAAGTTACCATGGTCTTGTTGTTGCTGCTGTACTGGCTCAAACAAGTTACCATGGTCTTGTTGTTGCTGTTGTATTGGCTCAAACAAGTTACCATGGTCTTGTTGTTGCTGAACCATTTCAAATAAGTTTTCATGTTCTTGCTGCTGTTGTACTTCTCTATTTTGCTCAAACATATTATCATAGTCTTGTTGTTGTTGTACTTCTTGACCAGGTTTAAACCTTCCGATTTGTTCAATGTCCCCTTCATCTTGCCCTATCTGCTGTCCGATTTCAAGTGGCACCTGCCCAAATTGTGAAGTTTGCATGTTTTCCCACGGGGATTGTACTAATCCTGCTGTTTTAACCGACTGTCTCCAAGGCTGAGGTCTTTCTGTGGCTTGATACTTGTCAATGAACCTTGAACCAGATTTAGGTGCGCATTTCGAGCACTGGCAAGTTTCGGGTTGGACGAAAGTTTTCTTGAGACGGCTTCTGTCTGGGCATACCAAGTCTACTGTTCTGTTAACCGTGACATTTACTTTGCAGCATTTGCATGTGTCTTTGAATTCACCATCCTCTGTAAAAAATTAAATTTGTGAGTAATATGTTTTAATATTAGCAATTCTCATAAATGAAAATAATGTCCAAGGCCATAACTTATTTTCTCAAAATAAAACTTTTATACAAAAGATTATATTTTATAGGTATTGACTACAATATGCAGATTTTAACTATTTTTAAGTGTTGTTCTATTAGCTTATAAATTTATTCGGATTTCAAGACATTTAGAAAAAAAGTTATTTGGATCATTAAAAGATCCCAAATAATTATAAAAAACCCTTAAAACATATGTCAAATTGTCCATTCTTGAAATTTTTGTTTAACAAGGAATTTTTTTTAGTTTGTTAAATGTTGTGTATTTTTAAATCAAGTAAATGAATTTCGGAGTAAAATTGAGGGAAAAAAATAGTAATTGAATAATTAGGGAACTTTTTTAGTATTAATTTAAAAAAAACATGTTTGCAAATTTGACAAGAAAAGTTACAAAATTTCTTTATGTTATGCGTAATAATTTGTGCAAATTTGTTTTGATTAAAAAAGTATAGATTTGATTTTTAAATCTTGGCAGTGACGTGCAAGACAATTGTTAATGTATTGAAAAGAAAAAATTTCCATCCAATTCTGTAAGAGGCAGTGTTGCACTAAATCTCATAAAATCGGATGAATTCAAAAAGTATTTTTACTTTCCAATATATGATAAGAAAACACAAAATTTTAGTGATACACTTTCATTCAATTTTTTAGAAAATGTTTCCACTATTGTCTAGATTTTGCATATAACTTTGTTTATTTTAGTAGAGATATTTGTCAAAAATATTAAAACGAAAGATACTTTAAAATATGGAAAAGTACCTAAAGAATAGTAGGATTGCGAGTGACAGGCACCAGAGCACTTTAGTACATTAGGTACTGGTTTTTCATTCACACATACTCCCCCGCGGCTCTCGTCTGGATATGTGAAAAAGCCAATTGTGTCTTCTTCAGAAATGGGTCCAGGAATGCAACTAATTTCTGCAACAGTTTTGTGAAATTAGTTGCACAATAAAAACATTTATGTATAATGCATGCAGTTAAAGTATACAGGGTATATCAATGTAATGGTTATTCACTTTATGGGGTATGGATAAACAATGCAAATTGCAATAAATACTTTATTTTTAACCTTGTAAAAGTGTGCCAACCAAAACCGCCAAAAGGAAATGTTATTGATTCCACTGTTATGTATTTTTTAAAAAATATATGTTAATACAAGATTTCTATTCTAATTCACATATTTGAAAAAAAAAAATGGTTGAATAGGGGACATTTCATTTGGGCATCTATTGAAAAAAATATCTGGCATTTAAGTCTATCCAAAATTCTCAATTAACCAAGCCGTTTAAAAAAAAAAATACTGTCTGATTTAAAAAAATTCTTTTATTGTTAAACGCAGAAATATCCACTTTTGCAATTAAAAAAAACTGGATAGCTGGCTGTTATATATCCGGAAATATCTATTAACTAAGATTTTTTTTTATTAAAAACAATTTATTCGATTTCAAAATATTTTCATTGTTGAATAAAGATTCTACAATAATTACATTTCGTTCACCTGGCATTTATTACCATGGATAGGGATTGTTTTACAATATACATGGTTGAAACAATATAGTGTTTCACCCTGCATTTATTAAACCGGATCCAAGACGCGGAAAAATTTGAGCAACAACTTGAATTTCTTGTTGAATAATAGCAGAGGGCGAAGCCCCACGATAAATTAAAAAGGAAAAAATTAAATAACTTTTTAAAAAAAAAAGAAAACAGACTTTAAGAAAAATGTGCCAAAAAGTAAAAAATAATTTTTCATTTTATGAGCAAGTTAAAAAAATTGAATTATTAAATACCAATTTTATTTTTATTACAACTTTTTGAAGTTGGTGCCAATTTACAAAAATCATACATAAGTTTTGGCGTTTATTTTAAAAAAGTTGTAATAAATATAAATTTGATATTAAATTATTCAAGTTTTCCAACTTGTTCGTAAAAAACAAATTACTTTACTTTTTAAGGCATTTTTCTTAAAGTCGGTGTTTTTTAAAAAAAAAATATTATTTTATTAGAATTTTTTTAACTATGTCTTTACATTGTTTAGAAAGCGTTAATGTTTCATCCTTTTGCACACCCTTATATCATGCACTGTCATTTTGGCCTAACCACACCTTCCCCATGTCATGCCTGGTCACGAAAAATATTTGCATTTGAAAACACTTCCTAAAACTTGCATTCTGTGTATTTTACCAAACATCCCATTAAAAATATAGGAATTTCTACAAAAGTGACTTATACAAAAGTTTGTAAAAAAAATTTCAGCTTTTTTTCTGTAAACTTTTGCTATGTCACGCTGGCACTAACACCCTCCCCCCTCATTTCACTCTACATTAGCGCGTGATAGACCCCCTTCCCCCAAGGGTGCATGATGTAATAAATGAACACCCCCTTATCTGTATTCTATATGTTAGGAAATGAAATTTTTGTCATTCTGATTTGCAATTGCAAATTTTCAGCACCAAAGTTCAATAATGAACCAATAACTGAAAACAATATTCACAATGAAATCCGTGCCATAACCCCTGAAATTTTGAGAAAAGTCATGCAACATGTGTTGGAAAGAGCACGACTTTGTGAAGCGGAAAATGGGCGACACCTGCGAGACGTACTTTTTCACGTTTAAATTAACAATATTCTCCATTCCCCAGGTAGCACGACCATATGGGCCCACTTTTGTTGGTAATGGGATATCCATATGGGCCCTGCTGGGCAGCCCATGTGGATCCAGAAAGAAACGACCCCTTTTGTTCTATACTGGCCCAGTTGGGATTTTCCCACATGGGCCCATGTGGGATTACTCAACTGGGCCCAGGTGGGATTTTCCATCTGGGCCTGCGTGGGAAAACCCAACTGGGCCAGTATGGAACAAAAGGGGCCGTTTCTTTCTGGATCCATGTGGGCTGCCCATCAGGGCCCATATGGATAAACTATATAGCCCAGTATGGGGAATTCCATATGGGTTGGTTGGTGTTTAATGGCGCAAGAGCCAGTCATGGCTAAGCTGCGCCAAGAATTCCATATGGGTCCATGTGGGGTAACCCAACTGGGCCAGTATAGAACAAAAGGGGTCGTTTCTTTCTGGATCCATGTGGGCTGCCCATCATGGCCCATATGGATAAACTATATAGCCCAGTATGGGGAATTCCATATGGCTCCACGTGGGGCAACCCAACTAGGCCAGTATAGAACAAAAGGGGCCGTTTCTTTCTGGATCTGTATGGGCTGTCCATCCGGGCCCATATGGATAACTTATATGGATCTGTGAGGGTTCACTACATGGATTCAAATGGGTTTCTCCACACTGGCCCTTCTATATTAGGACACTATACATGGCCAATGAGTTAGTCAACTTAGAACACTATTCTGAATGGCTAAAATTTCTTGAAATGGTGAATCTAAAGATACTTCGTGTATTCTAATATTTTACCAATTTTTTTTATTGTTATAATATAAATAAGAATTCCATAAATATTTTAACACTTTGTTTAGTGACAATTTTAAGAAGAAAAAAAGTTCATTTGATAACATAGTATTAACACATGTATTCAAATTAAACCGTCTTTCGCTTTAAATTGGCGATTTAGTGTTAAATGTCTATAAAATTCTTATTTATGACAATTGAAAAATTGGTAATATTGAAATACACCAAATAGATTTTTTAGTTACACCATTTAAATAAATTATAGGAGATTAGAATAGTGATCCACGTTGGCTAACTCATTAGCCCTTATGTAAAGTGTAAAATAATAAAAAGGCCACAGTAAAGAAACCCATTTGAATCCATGTAGTGAAACTTCACAGATAAGTTATCCATGTGATCCCAGATGGGCAGCCCATATGGATCTGGAAAGAAATCTGCTTTTTATCTTTACTGGCATAGTTTACGATAAGCTTGTATGGATATATACTTTAACCCACTATGGATATATATACCCCACTTTTCCTAGAAGGTTATTGAAAAATTCTAGATCGAGAAAACATAAGATATAATGGAGTTTTCAAATAATAATATTAAAGCTGGTAAAAGTTTCAGCAAAAAAAAAAATTAATTATAAAGTAATGAGAACAGTATTTTTACACATTTATAATTTAAATAAAAATTGTTCAGTTTCCCTGACCTTTTAGGTACGGGAAAGAACATTGTCTTTAATTAAGATGAAGGGGCAAAATATATGCTTATACCCAATCCAAAATTTAGATAGTTATATTCTTACTTTTTATGTGACGAGTATGACAGCACTACATCTTTCAACAGTATTTTATAATTTTTCTATATTGAATTATTATTTTGAAATCAGGAAAATTTTATTCTGGTATGCTTATGTGATTTATAAGCTTCTCTTATTGTATTGGTTTCAAATACAAAATAACGTAGTAAATACTGAAATAAAGATCTAATGCTAAAAATGGGCCTGCTGTCTGCCAAGAGGTTATGTCACAAAACCTGAAAATGAAATACAAAAAATTTCCACTACTAGGTAAGCTAAACTATCATAAAGAAAAATTGTAGTAGGTTCTACTTCAATAGGCTGATCAATAACGAGTTAAATATCATTCCACTTAACATTATAGCCATAGTGAGGGGCAAACTCTAAACATTCTTATCTCAGAACTCTGTTTTGTGATTTACTCCACTTGGCAGCCAACCAAATTAAAAATGACAAATACATTTATTAAACTCAGTTTATTTTAAAACAATACAATTATGACTTTTACAAAAAATCATTTTACTTTGCCAATTCATTCTGATATCAAACTTGACATCTACCAAAACAAATATTGTTGTTTTTACTTCAAATTTCACAACTACTTGTACACCAGCTTAAATGAACCTAATCAAAATACAAAATGTTAGAGCATATTGATGAGATTTTTTAATATACTAAAATAAATATAAATACTCTGACTTATTCATATAGACATGCTACAGCTCTTCCAACTAAAAAGGCTTAATTTAATGTATGTGATGATATTCGAACGGATTTGTTAAACAATGCATGATTTTAAAAATCAATTACAAGATTTGACACACAAATATAACATGCTATAGTATAATAATAGACAATTGATTCGACTTTTATATATTTTGTAAAGGAGATGGAAACGACATGTTTTCTGACAAAGGCTTCATGAATGGTCGTTCCGAGAAGCAAGATGTAATAGAATGTGCTCCAGTGGTGTCGAAACCACATTACTTTAGTACTTTAATAGAATTAACTAAGGATTCCTTTCCAATTAAGGTTGAAGGTATTTACTGACAATTGATTATTCTTAAAACGAGATTACTAAAAGCATCGCGTTTAGCCACCAAGTCACTGGATTTAGGTGTATCCTTAGCCACATTACAGACCTTTATACGAGGCAAATATCCCTATTGAATACAATGAAGTATTCCTTCTACCATGTGCAACTATGGCGGAGATATTGGTGTCTTTCACCTTGGAACTATGCCATATGCGCTCTAGGTACTGTGTATGTCAAGATAACCACTTCTAAACAGCGAGACACGGTATGAAAGCATACCATGTACTTACGCCGAGTATCTCGTTTAAAAAGAATAATGCAAATAGTTCTCTGATAAATGCCTAACACTAAGCCTAATATAGCTATAGCATTCTATCATCACTGTGTTTACTTTTGGCGACCAAAAAAAAAGTTTGCCTAATGGGGTCTTATAAACAATCTGGTCCAAATTTGGCATGCACTGCAGATTTATTCTATGTAGGTTTTAAAAAAATTATAATTTGACATGCCAAGGATTTGTAAAAGTTTTTATCCGCCATGTAGTTTTTCTTCTTACATACCTGATTCGGCTTGTAAAATAAAGTCCATAACCTTTTCATTGAAGATATATTTACAAAATTTAGTATTGCAAACAGGAAAAACCTTTTTAGATATATTTTGGGCAACCAAATTATTGAAACAAACTGGAATTATGCCTCAAATCAGCTAACACTGAACTATGAAACACTTTAGACATCTGGATCTGAATGTTTAATATTTTCCAAAAATAAAATGAGGCCTCCTGAACATTTAAACTAAGGAAGCTCTTATATTCAGTGTACCGTCTATTTAACAGTCAAACAGATATTCGGTTAGGTTCTGAATAATTTGGCATTTTAATTATTTTTGTATAAATTTGTAAAGTACCTAAACATTTTTATATAATAATTTAAAAGTAAAAATTATCACAATAAAAAAAATATATTTTGAATAAGATTAAAAAGAAGATTATCAAAACACATTGCATTCTTGCTTCAAAAGTGACATAATTAAAAAATAATGTTTGAGTTATTTCAACTTTGAAAATGGAACTGTAGAGTGTAGTTGTGTCGCTCTTAATTGCCGTCAAGCAATTGTTTCAAAAAAGTTTTTGCCATTTCCGGATACACAATGATTTTGAGCTTTCAGTTTTGAAGCAAGAGTGTGACAAGATTATTAAAAATTACTTAAATCTGATCCAACACCAAATTGTCACTTAAGCCGGGTTTTCATGTAAGTCTAATATTAATGTGATAGGGCTTGCATAGTAAAATGGCTTAAGCAAAGAAATATAGTTTTAATGTAGATACTGGAGATAATACAATTAGTAATTGAAACCAAAATATAATACCTATGGGGCAGAATATTTAGAAAACACACATTTTTAAATTGCAGCCAATTACGATTTCTCTCATAAGCATTTCCTCCTTCTGGGAATAATTATAGTTATAGATACTGCAAATAGTAAGAGATCAGTATTTCTTTTCTAATTCACTATTATTTCACTAAGTTGATTAAACAAGATTTAAGAGAAAAGAATAAACTAATTAAATTAGCCTTTTATGAAACTATTAGGATGGTTTAAAAATTTATTGTTAATTTAGAGTGTGGGATGGAAATACATTATCAGTAAAAAAAAATCGCAAGTTTTAAAATTTAATAGAAAGTTTAGTTGGAAAAAATTTACTGTACGGTCATCTTGGCGACTTTTTCAAAATCTCGCCAAAGTCGCCATTTTGCACGAGCGAGATCTAACGAAAACAAAAGTTGTCCAATAGGGTTGCTGCAATTCGTTTTCGGGTCGGAAGGGGGTTGCAGGGGGGGGGGGGGGGGGGGGACAGTAAATCTGACCCGTTTAGTTTTATCTAATATTTTATAAATTCCTTTTTGCAAAATAATGAAGAAATTAAGTCTACAGTTGAAATACATTCAAAAGCCAAAAGATTTGAATTTTAAATTAAGAGAGCATTATTTATCATTAAATCATAACTTAAATGAAAAATTTTGTAATTCTTACTTTCAATTAACGACTTTTGGCCTTGGCAGCTTTTCTAAAAATCCTATATTCGCAAGGCTAAAAGGTTGCTTATCGACAAAAACTGGTTCGGATGCCAATCAAAGAACTCCATTTCCCCCCTGCATCACCATTTGGAGGCGGGTTGCATAGGGCAACCATAATTAGGCAAGGTTAAAATTAGGGCAACTATAAAAGACAGATTAACCATGGAATGTTATATTGTTGTATATTGACGGTAAGTTTTTATTTTTGGATATATTTCACATTTCGGTATACTGTAAATATTTTTATTTATGATTTTCACATCAGCACCGATGTTTTAAAAAGTTATTTACTTCAAATGTGATAATCGAAAAATATGCAATGTGCTTAAATTACAGTTAACGATAAAATTATCCAGCCAATGTGAAAACTAATAGCTGTTAAACTCCATTTTGATTTTAGTTATCACTGTGTTTTGTACAATTATAATCAGGTGCCTTAATCAACTGCTCTAGGATTTGCATGCAAGTACCATAGTTGACTGCTATAAGGGTTACCAGCCGCAATTCTAAGTAATCGGAGGCCAGAGCTCGATTGCACAATTGCTCGGGGCTATACATTGAGGTCTGCGAGATTAATGCATGTTATGTGTGGGCACTTAAAACTTTTAGCTGGATGCCGCTAGATTTTTTTCTTCATTAGTTTAACTGTTCTTTGCCTATTGTACCTTCATGTGTTTAAATCATGTTTATAGAGTTGATATGAAAATCATTTTATGAATATTTAAACATTTGACAACTTTTTTGTCGCCAAAATATATGGCAAGAAAGAGTCGTACTACTCCTGTTCCATTACCTTCATGTGTGGAAGCCATGGCAGAAACTTGGCCAAGTAGAATGGAAAACAAGGTATATTCAGCTGCATTCAAGGTAATGGCTACACTGGTAGGTCCCCCTCCTTGGAGTGAAGGCTAACCTGAAATGTAAAGAAAAAAAATTATAAACGGGAACTTCTGGTAATAAATTTTATTCAGTTAAATTACGGTAAACAGCAACCCTAGGCCACTTTTCGAAAATTAACCAGTATTCTCTATGCTAACCATAATTGGCAACAAAAACTGGTTTTGTTGCCAAAAATTGTTAATTGTTTTTTTCTTTTTGCTGATCAAAGAAATGATTTCTCCCCTGCAGGTCTGCCAAAAAGAGCCACAGAATTGGCGGGAAAACAGGGTTACCATTCAACACAATTTAACTATATAAGTGTATTTTTAACCATGCCCATGTAATATTCTTTCCAAGCTAATAGAAATAGGGTCGAAATAGCATAGTTAGTTGTATTAATTAACACTACTGTAGATGATTTAATATTATTCTGAAATAGTACAGGAATCCGACTAACATAATTTTATTGGTTTCAATGCAAGATATTGAGATAACATTTTTATGAAATAATCTTGTTTGATAACAATGCCAAAAAAAGGTACAGATGTTGTATAGGACATTTGGCGGGCGAGTTGTTTTTATCGTGTTTTATATGAGCGATAAATTTAAAGTATGACAACCCCACCTGACATTGCCGGTATTTTCCGATTCTTGTGGTGACTTTCAATCTGCGACTTTTTTCGTAGCCAACAAAAAAAACGCGCCAAATGTCCTATACTACATCGGTTTTTTAAAAAGTAGGATATAGAAAAATAACTTAGTTTAAATTGGTGGGGTTACAACAACATTAATCCACAATACTGTATATGTTAGAGTATCATGTACGCATTGGCACAGAAACGAGTATATACTGCCATACATATTTTCATCCAAATAATCTGTTTTTCATTAAAAAGATTCTAGAAAAAATTATCAAATGCTACACGCCATATTTTCTTCTCCAAACCGCTTTGAAATAAGTTCCGGAGCCATTGTTTCGTATCCCTACATTTTCGCGAAGGATGGGAAAAAAATAATGTGCATTTCAATTTAACATCAAAAGTATCATGTTCGCTTCATATGAGAATGATTTCTTGTATTTTTAGAGCATTTTATAGTAACTTTCGACAAAGTCGTTTTGTGAAATCGCGATTACGCCATTTGCATTGCGAGTATTTGAATATAATTTCAAAATAGTACCAAAAAAGAAAAAACGGGACATCTATCTGAAATAAGTTGTATAAAATGTATACACATAATTTAAATAAAGTAGTACGTACCTATTTCGTTGATAAAAAATTTATGGTTTAAAAAATCCACGGAAAAACGTGTTGTTGTTTTGATGATACTCTGGAACCAGCAGGAATAATAGTCTCTTTGACGTAGTACGCATGCGCGTTGAAGTTGAAATCTTCTTCGAGGATATCTAATGGGAAGCGCAGAAATTTCCATAAGGGGGGGACCACCATAAAACCATGTAAATCTGTGTGAATTTCATTTTCACTTTGAAATAACTAATAAATAAGAAATCAGAATATTAAACTGTTTTATCTTGAGTGAAAACTTAATAAAATAGTATTGTAGCACTAAAATCACTTCCATTAAGTAACTCTAAGCGTTATATTCAACGAAATTGATCATCTGGGTTCAACATGGGTTGTTGGTGGGCACATGGGCCCACACGCGCCCAGCTATCCCATGTGGGTCCCACGTCGGCCCATGCGAATCCCATGTACGTGTGCTACCTGGGTCCTATGCTGTCTTTTGACAAAATAATGTTAACAATTTATTCAAAAATAAAAAGGTTATAAAGCATTTAAACCATAACGTACATTTTACACCACCCTGTATATATATATATACATATATATATATACTCCCACATGCACAACGAAAAACCAAGAAAATAAGAAACATATCGTTAATGAATAAATTAGTTTTTGATAAAACAATATTCAATTTTGATAAACAACAGGATTTGCACATTCAGTAATATAATTAAAAAAAAAAATATCAAGTGTAATTCTGACATACCACTTGTAGCATTGCAGGTCTCGCAACATCCCTTATCGTCCCATGTAATTTGGTTCTAAACAAAATAAACAGTCTTAAAAATAATTTTCAACCGTAATGTAGAAATAAAATGTTCACCTAAATACGCAAATTTAACTCTTAGGATTGAGACGTGTTAAATACTAGTCTCACCTTCGGGCAATCTTTCGGAAGAGTTGGACACGGCTGCCTGTTGTAGACTATCTTAATGGAGCCATGGTCTTTGACGCATTCTGCCTTCCTGCAAGGCTGGTCTTCACTCTCCCAAGTGTCCCCAAGGGCGTACAGCTTTTCGTCATCTTCACATTTAGTTACTTGGCAAATACCACAACATTGGCCGAGGATCTTCGAGGGTGGAAAGTAGACTGCAGTCTGTAAACAACATAAATGTTACTGCAAAGGAAACAACAGTTTGCTCTTGGCTTTACCCAGGGTCCAATTAAGACATTGAAGCAAGGGAAGCCCACCCTTAAATGGGGGCCCTATTGCTCTTAAATACGCCCTGGAACATTGAATCGAGTTTTTACATGCACTAAAATCCTTTCCCCTGAATGGCATTAAAGCGAAACACATTATAAATATATTAAAAAAAACATTAATAAGTAATGAATATTCCAAATATTCTGTATGTTTTTGATATTTTTTTCCAATATTCGAACAAAATTAACACAAGTAGCAACTTTTTTTTGCTAAAGTTCGTAATACCACTTTTTTAAGGTAAAATTAGTAGAAAACTATGTTAAGAGTGTTAAATATTTATATAAAATGTGGCATTTGGGGGCCCCTCAAAAATGTAAAGTGTAAGCCTGGGCTTTCCGGGCCTATTCGGTAATCAGGCCCTGGCTTTACTTGCATCTTTGTCAACACACAATATAATTTATTTTGTGGATATTTCTTACCCTTGGGCATTCTGTGCAGTTGATGACATTCTTCGATTTTTGCACTCCCCCAATGTATTTTGCCTCGCACATGTAATTGATGCAAGGGTCATTGACATCACTCCAATGTTCCCCTTCCTGTAAAAACATAACAAAACGATAGGCTAAAAACCAATACATATTTTTAAAATTTTTATTTCTTTTTCGGTTTTAATCTGTTTTTTTTATTATTACACGCTTTCATTTAACTCAGTCGGATGTTGTTATAGCATAAAATCTTGCAACTCAATTGAAACCCATTTCCAAATGTCATACCGACATGAAACCTGGCATAAATACACAATTCCGAAGACTACGCTATTTAGCCATACAATTAGCACTAAAATTGCCAAAAATACAGCCATCAACTCTATGACATTCTATAGTCACGCTTTTATTTTTATTCAATTTAGAACATTATTTTTAATTTTTATTACATTTAATTGAAGCATATTTTTTATTTTATATTTTAAATATATTTTTTTATTTTATATTTTAAATATATATTTTTATTTTATATTTTAAATATATTTTTTTATTTTATATTTTAAATATATATTTTTATTTTATATTTTAAATATATTTTTTTATTTAACTTCGGGAACAACCTTCAATTTCAAATTCGATAAATTGTAAAAAAAAAAAAAAATGAAATAAATATTTTATATATAAAACTACATAAAATAATGGCATATGTCAGAATGTTCACTAGAAAAATGTGCAAATCAAACCTCATAAATGTTCCCATCTTCATCCTTACAATTGATTCTAAAAATATCAGGACAGCACTTTCCGGGAATTCTTATCTCATGAAGAACATATTCCTATAAAATGGATTTTTATCTTATTAGGCTGCGTTCCAGACATGAAAAGTGGTCAACGAACATCAAACAAATCAAATTCAAGGCAAAATTGTTTAGAAAATTGCCTTTAATGCGATGGCTCGTTCTGAAATGCTTCACTTAGTGTCGGTAAATGACGATCGAAAGGAGAAGAAAAGCAATTGTTCTGTATTTGCGGGAAAAAAAAGCAGCTTATCCATTTTATGATATGTTTATTTTAATGATTATTATTTACAATTTTAAGATTATATGCTGCATTAAATATTTGTTCTAATGACAAAAATAGGTTTGTCAAGGCGTTATTCAAGTACTAAGTTAAGTTATAAAGTTTTTAACTTTTTACGAATTAAGTAAATGTACACAATTATTTATATCTTTAGCATTTAAACATTTTTGTTAAGATTTGTTCAAAAAAAATTTATATTGCGTTTTTAATATTAGGATAAACCGATAACAGAATTTTTAAGGTATATCGAAAATATATACTTGAAGTTCACTATGTTTCATTTTATTTATAGCCTGTGGAATAATTTTTAATGTTTTGTAGCTTATAGAAAAATCCTACATTTCCGATATTGTTTTCATACAATATTTAATACAAAACTTTTATTGGTAAGTTCTATATTGTCTTTCTTCTAAATATGAAAATTTAATATTCCTTAATATATTATAATAAATTATATTACAATATATAACAGTAAATTCATAAAACATTGTAGTTGAGACATAACACAATTACTAAAATAAATTATCAAGGAAATTAAGTAAATCTGCAAATATCGAAGTGGTGGAACATTAGTTCAGAATACTGTTATTATAAGTGTCACTATAAGGACCCGTTAATTTATTACGTCACGCAACCTTGCAGAAAGGGGTCTAACATTCGTGACCATGGAAGGTGATTCTCTGTTATTGAGTGACGTAGCAAAACTTTGTAGAACAAAATGCTGAAATTTCTTTCACACATTGACAAAAGTAATTTCTTTTATAGAAACTCCTATTTTTCTAATAGCATGTTTGCTAAAATACCCAGAATGGAAGATCTATGACTGATTTTTAATTGTAAAATTTTAACGTGACGTGAGATGGGAGAGGGGTAAGGTAAGGCTAATATGACATAATTGGAGTGGATGTACAAAAGAATGTGAAATATGGTGACGTAATTAAATGAACAGTTCCTAAATAACTATTTTTTGGCTGGTTTTCTATTGCAATACACAATAGTGTTTCATTGTACACAATTAACTTTACTTATAGATCGTGTTTTGTATATAGTGAGCGTTTCGTAGCGTACTTTGCTTACCATCAAATCTGTGTACATTTCGTTCTTTTAGTTATTCAATACTCCTGTGTAGCTTACCTTATTTTCTGCCAGATCTTCTAATCGTGGACATTGCTCTACTACGCACAAGGGGGCGTGTTGTCCGTTGCTTTGTACACACTTGCATTTCTCGCACTGACCATCTTCCCATTCATCTCCGGGCTATTGTTAAAAATAATAATAGGTTTATTGTTGCATTGTTAAAGCACAGAACATTAAGACATTTCAGTTGGAGCCTTTTTCCTACTTGAATGAATACAAAACTAAATAATTAAATTATTATTTTTTAAAAATGGTACATATATATTAAAAAAAATGAGTAACTTGAAATTTGAAGTCAATACTGATTAAGTTTTTAAAGTTATATTACACAGATTAAAAGATTACTATCGTAACCATTCGAGAATTTTCTCATGAAAAATTTCAGCCCTTCCCCCATACGTAGTAAGGGTGAAAGATGTAAGCGTTTTTTTTATCCAAATTAAAAATGTTTAACGAATTTTCTCATAGATGGCAGCACCACCAACGGTTTGTTTAAAAATAGGGTTCCGTTAATATTTATGAGATTTATGATGATCTTTTGTACCTCACTTGTTAAGATTCCTCGCTTGTAAGCAGGAGCGGATCCAGGATTTATTAGGAGGGCAATTTTTAATTATTTTTTTGCTACTATTGGAAGGTTAGGAACTAATTTTTTTTTTGCAAGTTCTATACATCATTGTTACTAATAAAAGCCACCATTAATTTTTTTCATTAACTTTATTGTTAATTATTGCAGATCTATTAAATGACTCATATTTTAGGGATATTATTATGGTGCAAATAGACCGAAAATAATTATTTTTAAGTCGCTTTTTAATAGCATATATTATTCCCTTTTTCAAATGTATTTATACTATAGCGAGCTATTCAGAAGAACAAAGCAAAATACAGAAGAGTTAAATAAATAAATAAAAAAAATATCAGGTATTTCGGCGTAGGAAAGTTTGTTGCACCTATACACTTCCGTAGTTATTTGTCCTAACGTCGGTGATGGCGGGGAAGTTTGTCAAATAGAGTTATAGCTCAAATATTGTCCATGTAATCTGTCCGTGGCTTTAAATTAGGAAGCATTATTTAAATTTTTTTTTAAATGTTTGCTGTAATATAAATTGGGAGTTGAATTAATTGATTAAAAAAAAATCCTTCTTCGAAAAGTATCAATTTTAGGTAGTGGAAGTTAGAAAATCTCGGAGGGGGAAATTGCCCCTATTGCCCTATAGCTAGATCCGCCACTGCGTTCAAGACGCGTAAAAGGGATCAACACTAATAAAAATATATATACGATTTTTATAGAATGAATTTGAATTTATGAAGAGTAAAGCTAGTCATGTAAAATTTTGCATGTTTTGTCAAACAATTGCTTTAAATATGTATAACATGATTTACCCTCCGTTTCCGTCTATGTTTTTTAATGAATGTCTATGTTTTTTTAAGTGCTGCTTTTACTGTTTATTTCATAATACTTTTGACTGCTTGACAATTTAAAATATATATAAAGTAAATAATCTGTATTAAATACGATGATCAGCAAAATTAACTATTTATATTTGGCATTTTGTCATTCACAAGTCGTAGTGACGCAACTGCAAAAAACGATGAGAATGAATTTTCTACAAAATAATCTATTTAGCGGCTCTCTTTGATATTTTATCATTCGTAAGACAATATGACGCAATTACCAAGAATGCGATTTTTAATTTTCTGCAGCACAATTTTCGCCCTGATAAGTATCATATTTCGGCGAACTTGCGTATTTGTATCTAACCGTACTCGAGATCTTATAGAACTTAGATTTGAAAAAGTAATGCACTGCTATACAGAAATTGAAAACTAAATGGATCGTCTAAATAGTTGCGAAAATGTAGATACGTGGCTATTACATAGCGTTTTTCTTATTTTCCATACCTTGTGAAGCGAAGTTGTAGTGTCTTCTGATTTTAACTTAACTTGGAGGCCATCAACGATTTTGTATGTATTGGTATACACGCAGACATCTTCAGGGGGCTCTGAAAAAAATATTAAAATTGTTTAATATGAAAATATTGATATTAAATATTGAGATTGCTTAAGAAAACACACGAATGAAATTATGCCTTTGTGCACAAAGTTAGTTAATGTAATGAAGTGTAAATGTAGTTAAGTGACATTTTACATATTTTTAGGACACCTATATGAAAGTGTGTATTGCCATTAAAAATAATGAATATAACAAACAATAAAAATAATGAATAATCTAACAACTAAAGAATAATCGTTTTTCACTAATCGTAATTTAGGTACTATACATATCGTCGGGTTAATTTACAAATCACCTAACTACCATGGTAAAGACCTAGCAGTTGTAGCTGCTTGGCCGTTTTTTAAAAAGTAGCCAAATGGTACGATGCGTTGGGCATATGCGTCTTTTTTTCTGATCGCAATGGTTGCCTCTTTTTCAACGGCGAAAAAGTCCGTATCAATGGCAACCGTAAAGTTCATCGTGGGGAAACGTTGCTAATGTTGTGCATTTGCTCAGCGTCACTCGAAAATCACATGACTCTTTAAGCCAATCCCTTACCAATAATCTAAGCACGGGAATTCCGGTCACTTTTTGTTTTTAAACAATTTCCCTTTTAGAATCGAATCTCTTAAATTTTCGTAGTTAAGCAGCTTTCGATACAACCGCTGAATCCCAGTCATATGAGTTACGGTTTGTGAGATAGGCCGACGATGTAGCAATTTCCGGATTCAAATGAGCTCAACCTCAAATTCATGAAAAATGCAAGTAACACATAATTGAAGTGAGGAAACGTTGGGAAAAAAAGGCTCAGTTGGTTGGTTGGTTGGTTGGTGTTTAATGGCGCAAGAGCCAGTCATGGCTAAGCTGCGCCAAACAATGGTTTAATTACGAAACCTTACGGATTAAATATGGTTTATTAAACCGACGTCTCGAAGAAATAAAAACAAGTTCGGGTGAGGTACATCACTCAGCAAGTCAGTCAATAAAGGATTATTAGTACCAAAATGGCTTAGTCTTTTGTTATTAAAATTAGGACATATACACAAAAAATGCTTAACAGAAAAGAGACAATTACATAGCGCACAAATTGGTGGTGGTTCAGCGAATAAAATATGTCTGTGAGTCAGCCGTGTATGTCCTATTCGTAATCTAGTTAGAATGACGTCAATATGTCTACTGTAAGATGTGGTTTCAAAAGGTTTGATACCGGGTTTTACAGAGAATAATTTATTGTTGATCTGATTCTTCCATTTGTGTTCCCACAATTTGTCTTGTGCTGTTTTCGTGGCTAGTTTGGCATCACCACCTACAACAAAATTATCCCATACAATTCTTGTGTTTTTTGCTTTATTGTCAGCTTGATCATTGCCTTTTATACCCACATGACTTGGTATCCAACAAAACATTACATCATAAAATTTTTCTTTGAGCTTGTCGCAATTGTCTACAATTTGTAAAACCAATGGATGACTTTGATATGAAATATTTTGAAGGGCTTCAATACAGCTCCTAGAATCTGTATATATTATGAACTTTTTGTATGAATAGCTGTGTATTTTTGTTATGGCCATGAAAATAGCATATATTTCTGAAGTAAAAACTGAACAAAATTTGTGTAAGCTACTTGAGACTGTTAGGTTACAAAAAACAGCTGCTGACCCTACATGATCATTAAACTTAGACCCATCAGTAAAAACAGGGTGGTAGTCTTGATATACATGTCTGTGCTGTAAAAATAGTCGACTAAAAACAATATGAGGTGTTGATGGTTTATGATACTGGGTGAATTCATTAATGAATGATAAGTTATCATCACTCCAAGGTGGAGGTTCGTCCCCTGTGAATAAAACAGGAAAATCATCAACATCATAAAATTCTAAAATTTGTCCTATTCTAAATCCAAAAGTCGGGATACAAGATGGCCGGAATATAAACAGGTTGCTATAAATGGGGTTAATAATCTTATTAAGAAGTGGGTGGTGCTCGTTGCTTTTAGTCTTAAAATAATAATTCAGAGCTAATCTATGTCTTCTGTATTCCAACGAGGGTTCATGAGTGATACTGTACAAGCTTTCAATAGGGGAAGTTCTAAATGCTCCAGTAGATATGCGAATGCCTTGATGATGAATGGTATCGAGCGGTTTCAGATAAGATTTTGATGTGGACCCGTAAATCGCACATCCATAGTCGAGTTTTGATCGTATCAATGAGTTGTATATTTTCATCATGGATGTACGATCCGCACCCCATGAACAATGTGTTAATACTTTTAAAATATTCAAAGATGAAGAACATTTCCTTTTTATATGATTGATATGTGATTTAAAATTAAGTTTAGAATCGAAAATTAAACCTAAAAATTTTGTCTCCGAAACCATTGGTATTGGGTGTGCATTTAGTAGAATATCTGGATCAGGGTGCATCCCTCGTCTTCTACAAAAATGCACACCAACGGTCTTTTCTTCAGAAAACACAAACCCATTGCGTTCTGTCCAATTAGTAATGTTAGTGATGGCAGTGTCAAGTTGTCTTTTAATGAATTCCATGTCCTCTGCCGCGCAATGAATCTGAAAATCATCTACGAAGAGAGATCCATGGACATATGGAGGAAGCTGATGGATGATGCCGTTAATTTTTATAATAAACAAACTTACGCTTAATACGCTGCCTTGGGGAACGCCTTCGTCTTGAGTAAAATATTCAGATAAAACATTATTAATACGAACTTGAAAAATTCTTGTCTTGAGAAAATTTTCTAAAAAAATAGGTAGGTTGCCCTTTAGTCCAATTTGATAAATATCTCTCATAATGCCATACCGCCATGTTCGATCGTATGCTTTGGCCATATCAAAAAATATAGAAATCAGGTGTTTTTTAGAAACAAATGCCTCGCGTATAGCCGATTCTAATTTTAAGAGATTATCAAGAGTGCTCCTTCCCCGTCTGAACCCACTTTGAAAAGGTGAAAGCCATTTCATTTTTTCTAGGATATGTACCAATCTCGCATTCACCATTCTCTCCATCAGTTTACATAAGCAGCTGGTTAAGGCGATTGGACGATAATTATCAGGATTTTGAGGATCCTTTCCTGGCTTAGGAATGGGAATTATGACAGCTTTTGTCCAAGCAGTTGGAAAAACCTGTTCATGCCAAATTCGGTTAAACAAGATCAAGATTATGCAAAGTGAAGGGTCATCAAGATGGATTAACATATGGTAATGAATACGGTCTGGACCGGATGCAGTGGGGTGGGATTTGTTTAATGCATTTTTGAGTTCATGTAGTTTAAAATCAATATTGTAGATTTCTGGTGTAGATTGCCTGAAATCTAAAGTCTTTTGTTCCTCCCTATGCTTATAAATAATGAAATCATGTGGATATGAAGTCTCAGATGAAACATTAGCGAAAGCTTCTGCGAGAGTATCAGCAATGTCTTTTGGGTCAGAAATGACTTGTCCAGTATGATTTAAAAAAGATACATTTTGTTCAGCTTTGTAGCTGCCAGTGATTCTCCGAACCTTATTCCAAACTGATTTGGCGGAGACGTTGCTGTTAATACCACTGACATACTGCATCCATGATTCTTTTTGACTTTGTCGCCTTATTCGGCGAGCAACAGCTTTAGCACGTTTAAAAGAGATTAAGTTTACTTGTGTAGGGTATCTTCTAAACTTGTTCCATGCTTTCTTTTGGGCTTTGAAGGCTTCGGAGCATTTTTCATTCCACCAAGGCTTACATAGTTTTGGAACCTTCCCAGATGTTTTTGGGATTGCTATGTCAGCAGCTCTGATGATAGAAGATACGACAGCCTCAACAGCCAAGTTAATGTCTGGCAGGTCAACCATGTTCTGATTGAGTTTAGATAATGTTTCAAATAGTGGCCAATTGGCTTTGTCGTATATAAAATTAATTGGTCGACTGGGAAAAGAAGCGTCCTTAGCAGAGTATGTCAATATGATAGGGAAGTGATCACTGTTGTGCAGATTATTGTCAACTCTAAAGTTCCATCTGGTAAAAATTGAAGGTGAACATATTGCCAGGTCTAATGTGTGAAAACTTCGAGTCGGAATGTGAAAATATGTACTGCTAGTACCATTAAAAAGACACAAGTCGTGATCTGTAATTAGCTTTTCAATTTGCTGCCCTCGTGAGTTGTTATCTGGGCTGCCCCAGAGCACATTGTGGCCGTTCCAGTCACCGACGATTATAAAGGGTGCTGGAAGTTGGACCACGAGTTCGTTTAACTCTTTTTGCTGAATGGTTACACTTGGAGGGAGGTAAATTGAGCATACTGTAATCAAAAATTTAATATGAATCTGTATTGCTATTGCTTGTAGGGATGTAGTTAGAGATATAGGCTTGGATGGAAAAGCCTGGGAGTGCATCAACGCAACTCCACCAACTGCTCGCGTATTTTGGACAATATCTTTTCTTGTAAATGTATATCTCTTAATATTTGTTTTTACTAATGGAGCTAAATATGTCTCTTGGAGTCCTATACAGACAGGCTGATATTTGTTAACTAGGTTTTTTACATCCTCCGTATGGCTACGATACCCGTGACAATTCCAACTTACAATATTTATGGCCATTTTGTGCGCTTAAGGTCTTAGGGGGCCCTTGAAGAATTTCGATCTCGGAGAGAGGTTTGGGGGAATCTCCAATCCCTTCTCAACCTCCATGGCTCCGTTGTCTGAGAATTCCTCACTGCTATCTTCACTACTGACATCGAACTTTTTATTTGCTTTACCTTTGTCTTCCATTATTTTTTGTTTTTTGACAAATATGTCTTCGGCTCGCCCTGTTCTTGATAGGGGGCCCGGTTTTCTCACTTTTGACATGATTTGCGGTTTTGGAGCACTTAGGATTGGTGGTTCAGATTTATTTTTATTTGATCTTTTTGCCGTTTGTGCAGTCGACTTGCTGGATGTAGAATTACTGCCAGTTGATTTGTTTAAAGAGGTACTTGCAATAAGCGGAAGAATAGCTGGGATTTTAGTCTGGTTAGTTGCATTTTTGGTTTGCTGGGTTTGGGTAGGTGTGATTACATGAGTTTCTGTTTGTGTAATTGCAGTTTCGATATTTTCAGTTTGTGTGTTGACTGATTTGAAGGTTTTAACTGCAGCTGCGTAGGAAATGCCTGATCGTGGGGATCGGTTTTCAACTATTTTCCTTGCTTCGGGGAATGAAATATTTTGATTGGTTTTGACTGTTTGAACTTCCTTTTCGAATATAAATTTAGGGCAACGTCTTGAATATGCTGGGTGCTCGTCATGGCAATTTGCGCAACATTCTGCATTTGTACAATTGTTACTTTCATGATCAGGTTCTCCACAACGGGCACAGATTGGCACTCGAGAGCGGCATGCGAACTTCGAGTGACCAAACTTCTGGCAACGGAAGCAGCGCAGCGGATTTGGTACGAAAGGTCTTACTTCGCATCTGATATATCCAGCTGTAATTTGTTTGGGCAATATTGGGGTGTCAAAAGTGAGTATAACATGGTTGGTTGGTAAGATATTGCCATCGCGTTTGATGTTTATTCGCGTGGCATCACATACCTTTTGAGATCTTAGCTCACATTTAAATTCTTCGTCAGAAACCATTCTCAGATCAGGGTTAGAAATGACGCCTTTGGTGTAGTTAAGGGTCTTATGCCCTGAGGCCTGAACTTCCACTTCACCAAACTTTTTGATAGCAAGTAAACTTGTGGCCTGTTTTTCATTTGCTGCTTCCACCAGCAAGTCACCGGATTTTTGTTTTTTTATGTCTTTTACAGTACCAGCATAATTCTGTATGTATTTATTTATAAGAAAAGGAGACATGTTTCGAAATTGATCGTTTTCGGTGTGCAAAACAATGAACAATGGCGTAGACTTTTCAAACACTGTATTTGTAATAGAAATGGTTGGGGTTGGTGGGTTTAAGGCCGTCACCAGGGCACACGTTTTAGAATCCATAAAGGAAAGGGAGTTCATCACGGTGGCCCCACACCCCCCATGGAGCCCCACACGGGAAGGCAGTTACCGGCTCTGGAAAAATAAACAAAAAGCACTAAAACAAAAATAAACCCAGCCTCGGCACACACCTTAAGGTACCACCGTGGTATAGTGCTACAGCTTCGGAGCGTGATCCGCCAGTTCACCCAGGGCACTCCTAACTGCAGCACTAACCCTTAAATGCAAAATTCCAGTGAAGTCCGGCACCACAAAAGAATATTGTGGTACCGGACTGCAGTGTCATTAGGCGAGCCGATTGACCGGAAGCGGGCTCACTCCGGCCGCTCGTCTACGGAGAAGCATGGACCAAAGGGCACGCAACAGCACCCCCAGGAACTTAACCCCGTCCTGATATGGGGCGCCGCAGGAACCCCAGGACTCCACTTTCCCCCGATACGAGTCGCCGCACACGGCAAACATGCGGGTCAATAAACGTGACACTGTAAATAATACAAAACAAACTCAAAAAGGGTTAACACTAATTCTTGTATATTGCAAATAAGAATACCAACGCAAAAAAAAACCAAAAGGAAGTAAAAGATCCATATAACGAAATGAGGAATTACGAAACGTATCATCAACAAAAACCTAACTAAAATTATACAAAATTAGGGCCGTCGCAAAAAGGAAAGAACGAAAAATGCTAGGCCCAGCTAGGGTACCTCGGGGTTGCCAAGCCCGTACTCACAAGATGTGAGCCCCCTGAGGGGAAAAAAGGCTCAGGTACTCACTGCATTTGTACTTGGTGCAGCACTCTCCTTCGGTCTCCCTGAGTTCCAGACCTTTCCGGCACAGGGGCTTCTCCGGACACGAGTCCGGGTGGCAGGACACCCGCATCTTTCTACAACAGGAGTCGTTGACCATCTCGGCCACTTCGCCGTCCTCCAAGTCCGAAGGCCACACGATGGGAGGACACAGGGCGGGATCGCACTCTGCCATAAAAGGATAATTGTGCATTCATAATTCAGGAACAACACATATTTGAAGTACAATGTCATTATTAATATAGTGCAAGATTACTCTACTATAAGAGCGGATTATTTTGTTTCATTCAATTGCGAATATTTGAACACTACTAAAGGTGGACATGCCTAACTTGTACTGCGGTTTGGCTTGAATCGCCGGTTACTAGGCGAACCTGAAGCAATCAGCTTGTAGCACGCATGGTTGTTATTTTTTCGTTTGGAAAATTTAAAAGTCAACATTGAACCAGCAGTTTTAAGAAGTGAATAAGAGCCATGGGAAGCAATGAATTTGTACCCTTAAAACTGACGATTCGATTAATATCTTAGTGCCAAAGTAACCCGTGTTTACGGTAAATAATTCATCGAATTTACAAACACTTTTTATTTTGAAGTATCAGACCTACAAATATGGATGATACATCAAAAGATGCAAAAAACCTAGTTTCAGGTATGCACTACAGATCTTTAACTTTCGCGTTGTTGGTCACACGCCACACGTCCAAACGGTAATCCAATTCGTTCCATACATTTAATAGCATGTTCCCGTCAATGTTCGCTACAGCAGCTGGGAATTATTGATACTGGGGTTAGTTATCTTTTCATATATCACCCATCTTTGTAGGTCTTGTACTTCTAAATAAACAGTGTATTTTCAACTTAAACCCACCCGAGGAATCATTTAGTCTAACTCTGTATTAAAAAGCTAGAGCAATAAAAAAAAATATGTTCAACGTACCTCTAATGCTAGTAAGTCAAGAAGACAAAATAAGTATTTTTCAACATGACTAGTGTTTGTAAATATTTGAGTTCGACATGAATTTGTTTCGACACCATATTGTTCAATCGTGTTTTGAAAACATACTATCTGGAAAGGTTTTGTCTTTTTTCATTGACTAATTTGATAACAAATATTAAAAAAGGAGACAGAAGATTTCTGTAAAAAACAATTAGTACAAAAATCAAATTTTGGGGGAAATTTTGGGCGCTGTCCGAGCAGTAAACGGGTATAATATTACAAAATGTGATAGGCGCACAAATTAAGTTGGTGATTAAACTCAAAAGTAATATGTTTTACTAGGAGAATCAATCTTCAGAAACACTAACTGTTTTCAATGTGCTGACTTTTCTTATGCTCAGCAAATTGTATTCGATGTGCGTCCCGATTCTGATGAATACAGGATTATTTCCTTTAAGTTTAATTAATCGGTAAATTAATTCTATCATACCTTTTTTAAAAAAAATATATTATACCTGTTTTTTGATCGGACACTGGCAAAATTCCCCCTATACCTGTGATCCTGTGATTTTTGTTATATTTTTTTACAGAAATGTTCTGCCCTTGCTTTTACTATCCTAAATATAAAATGTAATGCAATTCCGTTCATTAGTTTAGCTACATAAATTGTTTGGTACAATGAAAATAAAATTATTGAACAAATAGAGGCACCGTTGGATATTGGCAAAGGACGGCGGCATCTCATCGATATAAAATTTAAAGATTAGGTAGTCCATTCTAAGTTATTTTCTTGTCTATAACTTGAAGATTCTTATAATTTATGGTCCGTGGTATGTTATCTTATGTTTAATGTTCAACAAATACTTTTAAATAAAAAAAAAATTAAACGAATTGGCTTGCGTTAATATGTGTTCTTATTTTTCCTTAAAAATGCAAAAATATAAACCTTTCAGAGAAAAATATTTAGTAAAGTTAATGGGTAGAGTAATAGGAAATCCAACGCAACGATGTGCCGCTATCTGTTTACAGGGCATTTTCAATTTATAACGGTGGGTGACACATAGTTGTACACTTACGGGGTACTACTTTGTGCCATCGAAAAAAAATTCGCCCACCTTACCCACCTGACATTTTTAAATACAGGATCTGATTATTGAGATATGTAGTTATGTTGTGTAAAAATTTTAACCTAATAAGACCGAAAATAATGTTGTGGCATGCAAAAACCTCAAAAGTCGACACAAAGTTCTATCACTTTACGATAATTCAACGTAAAATAAAATAACTAAAAAAAAAAAAATCGAATTCCTTATATTTAAATTATAATTATAAATAATGCCATTTGATTAAATAAAGTCAGTAATCCCACAAGTGTCCATTGGCTTACTAGAGTTGTATAGTACCAGAAATACTCACCGCAACGGAATTCTGCACACAAGTCTCGACGTGTGGTAATTTTGGCCACTTCTCCCTTTGGACACTCGGGTACGTCCACTTGAGGGCAATTTTCGATTTTGGGGACTGGAAGAAAGAAAACTGACGTCAGTGGAGATTCAATTAAAGGCACTAAACGAGTTATATGGAGAACAAATTGAATTAGTTAAAAAAATTCCGTTGACTTTTCTCGCCCTCAAGATATATTCTTATATTGTGTGTTTTTTAAAAAAAAAAAAATTCTTTGTCTTTAAAGTTACGACGTAGGAATCCCCTTTTGAGATATTTTACGATGCAGCGTTAAACTTAAATTGGCAAACACAATAAAGTAATCTAATTTAAATATAAATTGAGGAGCGTTTGCATTGTGTAATGCAAAATTGTGTTAGCACCCCATCTAATTAAAATAAATGTAATACAGTATAAGAATTTTAAAATATAGATCAATATGAACATCGTAAAAATAAAAATATATAGGATGGATGGCTGGCTAACTTTAAAATTGCAAATAGTATGCTTTTCTCAGAAAGGGATTTTTTATGTAAAATGAGTAAGAATTCCCTACTTTTAAGTAGTAAAGGGATATTATTTTTAAATATATGCCCTGAACTAAAAAGCTGTTTTACTTAAAAGCAAGTACTTAAAATTACTTTTAAAAATATATTTCAACGAATTTCAAAATAGTTTTCGCTTTTTTTAATATTAATTAAGTCTATTAATATGTATCTTATGTATATTTAACGAGTAAATGCTTAAAAAATTTTAGAAAGAAATTTCATAATGCGATCAGATAGATTTTCAAATAAGCAAAAAGGTGCAAAGTTTTAGATGTTAGCACGGATATCAACTAATATTTTAGTAATAATAAGTTTTAGTAATTAATTTCTTCATAAATTAATCATAATAGACAGATTTCTGAGAAAGGTAAGAAATAGTATATTTTTCCGTTTTTGTTGGCTTAGAATTATTACAATTATTTTAAATTTGCTTAAAATATTTTATTTCATAATTTTGTGTGGTAGCAGGGAAAATCCTGAATATTTCCTTTTGAAAATAATTGCTCGTTACTTCAAAATTAGTTGAGTAGATTAATTGTTCTACGAAATCGAATATATATTTTTTAGTATATATCACTTTTAGGTCTTTTACACGCAACGAAGGGAGGTTTCAAAAGAAAGAAAATGTCCCGCACCACTGACGAATCGTCGGTTAATATTATAACTATCAACACTTTGCTAAAAATACGTTTAACAGTTTGAGTACTGAATAATTTGAAGATTTTTATGCCCATGGGACGGATTTAATTTGATCAATTGATCCCATTCTTGACCGACCCTACAACAAATTGTTTGCGATCAACGCCCGCTTCTTAAATTCAGATGACGAGTCAGACTCGTCCACCGTAACTTCGCCCATTTAAGCAGATGACGTGTCTCACTCGTCAAATGTACCCAAAGGGTTAAAAGAATTATTGGATAAATAATTTTTAAAAAAAAATTCCAAGATCTAGCTAGAACGTCTAAGAGATCTCCGTCTAAGAACGTCTCCAAGATCTAGCTACATAGCATAGTCGGTAGCACGCCTAACTTTGGAACAATTGGTCGCGGTTTCGAGTACCTACAGGGGCCACTCAAATTTCTCGTCACGGGTTTCACAGCAACACGGGGCCGAACAGCTAGTTGTACTATATAATGATGAGCGTAGGGAGTTATTAACAAGAATACTATTTAGCGTATTTCTGATTGTTAATTTTTATCAGCGTAGGGATTCATCAAGCATGTCCTCTTCATCACTAAACTTACCGCACGAGTAACTTTCACAACAAGAATCTTCTTGTTCATTGTTGACTCTGGCCAGCATCTCGTGCGTGGAGCAGATTGGCTTGTTTGGGCACACTTCCACGACGCATTCCGTTGTCAGATCGCTTTTGCAGTGGCATTTTTTACACTTTCCGCTCTTCCATTCGTCGCCAGGCTTGAAATAAGTTTTAAATTGTGTTATAGAGAATTACGAACTGATTGGGATATTTGAGGAGCAAACATTCAAAACGTGTTTTGTCCCATTAATGGGCTTCAAGGGAAAAGTGCAATTAACTTTTATTAAATTTTTTGACTTATGTACAGACCCTAATCTTTGCGATTTAATTTTAATGAGACAAAAGGTATTTTTGACGAATAAAATAGCTTAGCTTGATAAAAAATCCGGATGCGAATATTCAGAGATCTAATATAATTTTTAAAGTATTTAAATAATACAGGTTTTGAATGTATGCTTTTTATGTGTTTTTATATGAAAATTCTATTGGACTTTGAAAAATATCTTTATTTGTTGTTTAGTATCTTTAAATCGTAAAATTATGTGCAAAAATACATATTTTTAAAAGAATAATATTACATGGCTCAAACTAAATAATTAGTTTTTTTTTGGTTAATTAACGTCGCACTAGAGCTGAATAGTGGGCTATTGACGATGGTTCGGGTTTTCTTTTACTATATAAATTAATCTTTAAAGATAAATAAATAACTTTTATGGAGGAGTTTTAAAAATTAATAATAAAACCAATTTTTGCAAGCATGAATTTGTATATATTTGCAATATCGGACTAACGATACGATAGTTTATTTTTAGACAAAAGAAAAGTTTAGAGATCTTCAGACTATATAAATGGCAGTTAGTCAGGACAAAGTTGATTAATTTCGGCATTTTGGTATATACTCTAACCAAATCTGCAGATTATTAATAGTTAAAACTCGATTAATCTATACTATGATATTTCATAGAACAATGCACATGTGCTTTGTTAGGGTAAAGGAATAGTAACCATATACACTAAAGTGTGAATGTAATAGAAAGTTGTTAAAAAATCGGGGAATTGTGGTAAAAAAAGAAAGATAACGATAGAAAAATGCGTTTTGTTTAATTTGTTGTGTAATTAAATAGCAAATTTATAAAAGAAAATCGTTCTATTAAAATCTAGATGAGGACCGTTCATTTGACATGCTACAACATTTTTAATAGTTGACACGTCGTGAAGTCTCAAAGAAATTGGCATGTGCTTGTAAACTCGATCTAAGCTGGTCCACGTTTAAAACATGAGGTAAGTTCCTGGTAAGAATGTCATTTTTAGCAAGTAATAGGCAAAGGATTGTTATTTCTTTCGAAAGACAAAATTCCATTAACTGCAAGAACCGGTATTAACATTACAATCTAGCTGAAAATGCACCGTTAAAGCTTATGCAACCATTAATAATATTTGCTATTGACAATAAGAAATAACTTTTTAATGAGATGATTTTTAAATGTTACATGTTAATGTATGAATATATATATATTTATTTAACCCGACCTCTACCTTGAGATATACGGGTATTAGTTGCAATGACAGAGATTAGAAATATTATACATGATGATCACTATACTTCTAACAAATAGTGTGATTTTGAGCTACTCGCTCAATGAATTACAACATGAAATGTTTGTGCATTATATCAAGAATACTAAGTAGGGTGGTTTCCCCAAACATCTGTAAATGTACATAAAAAAAATTAAAGAAATTCAACTTAAAAACTAATCAAACTTGTCAGCGTGATGTATGGATAATAGCAGTATGAAAAAGAAATTATATAATTGGTTATCACGGCGTCATAATGTTACTGGAACCACGGTTAAAATTTTGGTTTGCTGCAATTAGCCCAGCCAGCGTTTATCAGTTAAGTACTACAATGATTCTTAAACAACAAGATATAGCAAAACGTATATATCTTACCACATGTCCATCTTCATCACAAGTATCTGCAATTAAATTCAAAATAAAATATAAATTTCCATCGTATAAACCCAAATTATACAATACTTTAAAAAATTTAATGTGAAACAAAAGAATACAATACCACACAAAACTGAATCCGCACAACTCTCCCCCTTCAAGACCTTCCCTTCTGGACAGAAGCAGCCGTCAATTTTGAGTTGACTGCATGAAGAATCTTGCGACGTGTTCTTCAGACTCGCACACGTCTGAGGACACCCTTCATGGCATTGTCGGTAATCCAGTCCCACGGGACATTTCATCTCTACAGTAAATTAAGATTAAGAATGGATTGAATTAGTAATTGAACCGAGTGGAAAGGCATGTTATGAGGCAAATATATAACTTTGAAATGGGGTAATCATGATTTTGGAGCTTTAAAAGAACCAAGAGTATTTGCCACTTTCATCAAAAAAAATTTCTGATGTGTCCATCGGATGAATTAGGTAGTTTTTTTTAGTTTATGTAAGCAATATGATGATCCATTTAACCACAAAAAAAAATGAAAGTGTTGTCTGGAATAACGCATTACTAAAATTTAAAAGGAACATATGATTGCAATAGGGTGTGGGTTTGACATAGTTATTCAAATGTAATTAATAATACTATATTTAATTGATTAATACTAACGATAATTGTGTATTAACGTCAACTTTTTTTTCAACTGACGTGGATGTAATTTATTGATAAACAATACGACTACTATATTCGGGGACAACCTAAGTTGAACCTTTAGCGAAAGCTATGATATGTATAAATATTCAATTGCTTTAGGATCAACTTAGGTTGTCCCCGAGTATAGTAGCAAATTTATAATAGTGATTTGAAAATGTATTTTTTTAAAAACACAATTACGTTTTTGATCTACATACTTTACTTTGAGAAAAAAAATGTGGTAAGTATTTTATAAATTTAATAATTCAAGACAATTTCTTTTGCGAGAAATATTTAAACTTCATTAAGGTCCAATAATAAAACATCCCATTATTTTTTTTTACATATTTTTTTATTTTCATATATAAAACTTTAGCACCTTAATTTTGTCATTGTAATTTAATCACAAACATTTCCCTTTATCCCCACTAAATATCAAAATCAAATAACAGAACACGATAACCCCCAAACGTACCACATTCAAGAGCCCCGGGCCAATCCTCGACGCTTATTCCCGCCTGACAGCATTGCCTCGCGTACTCTATGGCCGTCTTGCAGAAGGCCGCTTTCGGATCTCCGCTGTGAGTAGCGTCGAAGCTGCAAGCGTCGATGTACACTTCGTAATCGACAAGCGGGTGGCAAGCTTCGAAGACAGGACTCTCCAAACCTTTGCATAATGGAACTCGCTCGTTCAAGACAGGCTGTAAACAGGTTAAACGTTACGAGGTTTGACATTCATGCTGTCTTCGGATGCTATTGTTTGCCAGGAACGTAAATATTAATACCACTCACCGTGTCTTATTTAAAGTATTAGATTGCAGGGCATATTTTAACAGAGTTGGTGGGATATTTTCCCTACCAGTGCTAAAAAAAGTCGCGCTTCTTTTTTTGTTAAAATTAGTACATTAATTTAGTTTGAATTGACAAATTTTTTTTTGTTGGCACTTAAAGCTCTATATTGTTACGTATAGACCATAGTATTTGCTCCTACCAGTAAAAAAATCCTTAAAATATGCTCTATTAGATTGACAATCTCGGTAGTAGTAGAGCAGTAAAGCAATCATTTTGGTTCTATATTATAGTGTTCATAAATAAGTTTTTATATTCAAGAAACTTCGTCAAATGTTTTTCAACATTTCAAACGCGCCATAAAATTATCATAGTTAGTAACTCGAAACTTATATTTGCGCAAAGAAGTGCTGATGTTTAAAATACTCTGCACATAGTACTTCGTATTAAAACTTAAATAAATTAAATAGTAGTTTTAACAAATATTTTGACGTTAATCGCGGCTTTACTCGTTTTAAATGTTTTTTACCTCATTGGTTCGTTCTTCCAGTTTATTCTTTCTCTTTTATTTTCTTGAAGACAAAAGAACTGGTCTATTGTTCGGACATCTCTGGGTGCCTCCCGATTGTTAACTTTTCCGTTAGTTTTCCAGTTGAAATGTAATTATCAAAAATAGTTTTTTCGCCAAAACAATTTTTGATCGCCCACTTTTATTTGTTTAAAACAATAAATATAAATTTAAAATTACTTCATTGTTGTTCTACAATTTTATAATAACGTAGATTTATTTGTTTTAAATTGGCGATTAAATAAAGTAACTTCTAAAATAGTTATAAACAGAATTTTAAAATTCCAAGCCTTAGGTGAACAATTAGAGGTTGAAATGTGTCTATATAAATTTCCGACATGTCCGAGCAGTGGAAGATAGTGTTTTGTATGCCACAGACACAGACACTTTCTTTTATTATTATAGATTGAATTGTTTGTAACGTCCTTCGAGCATGGATCCCTCATAGTAGATAAATCATAAGGTTACAATCTCGCTAACATCAAAGTGAGGCCAACATGTATGGCCTCAGACATGTGGTTTACTACGTCATCCACTCCTAAATTTTTCTAGTTCATTCATAAAAATATCCTGTATTTCATGAAGTACCACATTTACTATTATTTCCAAATCACAAGTCAATCGTGAACGTTTTTTCATTCATAAATTTTGAAAGGAAGTCACGTGCCTGGTGCCAACTGGTCTCAGATGTTTGCATCACGATGATGACGTCATATTCACTCTACTAAAGTCCATTCATGCTCGAAGGTAACGTCAAAATGTCAACAAATATAAATTTTATCAACAAACAATTTTACAAATAAGGAGCACTTTTTCGCCAAATCTGACTAGAAGTGTAAATCAAACCTCAATTAATTAAAACGCATTTTGAAAATATTCTACTAAACAAACGACGTTATGTAGAAACAAAAATATAATTTTTTTATAACAATAGAATTACGACATAATGCTGCGAACTATCAAATGAGAATACTGTATTCAATTCGAATCTTCTAAAAACGTTTTATATTGTCTTCGGGCTATATAAAAACAGAGTGAATAATACAATGACTTTCGTATTCACTTTCAAATAACACTTTAATTAAATATTATCATGCAAGAAACTTACTAGCTCTTCCATGGCCTTCTTGCATTCACTGTGATCCCCTTCTGTTTGGAAGCTGCATACAAATTCACTCAAAGGCTTTTCTTTCAGCTCGTCGTCTTTTTTGCCGTTACAGTTGCCTTTTAAAAGCAAGTAGGAAACGTTAGTCTCGAAATTTGGAATGCGCAACGTTCTTTATTCGATTTGGAATGCATTAAGGGATTATCCAATTAAGAGTTTAAAAGGGGAAATGGAGTTAGATAATTCTTCTAAAAATTTTATTCTTTAACGAATTTATATAATTGTGCGATTCAGGGTATAGAATTTGGACTGTCGATTCAATTACCAATTTTATTTGTTATTCTTGAGAGACAATTGAGTTATGCAACAGTTTAAATTTGAAATTACGCTGAACTCAATTATATGGATGTCATTAGTCAGTAAATAAACCTGCCCTTGTATTCAATTAACCTCGGTATCCCATTGTTTAAACTTCATTTGTTACGTTTTGAACAGTTATGTGGTAATCAGAGGAAATTGTTTTCAAATTTAGTTTATTAGAAAATAAAGCCCTTGTTGCTTTTTTTTATAGAAGCAGAATGTCATATTTGGCGCTTAGCGCAAAGAATATTGTATTAATAATTAGTGTTTATAATGATTTTAAGATGAATGTTTTCTAATGATATTAGGGGATGTTAAAAGAAACAGGGTTTCATCATAAAATAACATAATTTAATTTATTAAGATAAAAAATATATCTAGTAGCAATGTCAGAAAGAAATTGACGTGGGTATCTTAATGTTTTACATTTTTTATCCAAATAATTTTAAAAGTTTTGTTATTAGGTTCTTCTTTGGTATTCTGTATTAAAATAAATTAAATATCGTTTTTTTATATGGATGCACAAACAAAATGAAAACATAAAAAAACCACTTAATAAAAAATTAACGCAAACCCTTTTGTTTTTAAGAATATAAAAATGTGTACGCAGGGCCCGATTAAGACATTGGAGCAAGGGAAGCCCGCCTATGAATGAAGGCCCCATTGCTCCCATATAAACCCTAAAACATAAAATTGAGCTTTTCCATGCACTAAAATCCTGGCCCCTGGATGGCAGCGAAACACATTATAAATAATATTTAATAAACATTAATAAGTAATGAAAATATTCTTAATATTCTTTAGTATGTTTTTGGTAATTTTTCCAATATTTGAACACATTTAACACAAGTGATGACTTTTTTTTGTTAAAGTGAGTAATGCCACTTTTTAAGGTAAATTTAGGGGCAAACTATGTTAGAATTGTTAAATATTTATATAAAAAGTGTGATTTGGGGGCCGCTCAAAAATATAAAGTGTAAGCCTGGGCTTCCCGGGCCTATTCGATAATCAGGCCCTGTGTGTACGTTTTAAAGGGGGGTTTCTAAGTGGCTTAAACATTAAAAAATATAGTTACCACAAAGTCCTTCTGTTTTATTAAAGTACTTTTGAGATGGAACTTTCACTGCAAATCCGGAATTGCCTTCATAATACCGAGCTTCTAGATTCATGAGTGGGATTGACACAACAAAAGTCCTTCCAGGATATCCCAGTATCACCATGCCATTGGAATACAAAGGCAGTTTATCCATTGGAATATCCACGTCATTCACTTCAATCTTCAGGAATAACAAGTGAAGTTTTTCAATCAAGTAAAAAATATTTACTAAAATAACTTTAAAAAAAAATTAAGAAAATGCAAGTATTAAATTAAAAATATTTCCGGTAATGGAAATTAAAATGTTTTTTGAAAGGAATGTCATGTAATTTATCGTTATCTTCGAGCGTAAAAGCTGATGTTTAACAGAATGTTTTCAAAAATGTAAGGCCATAAATAGCCAATACAACGGTGCATAGATTTTTATTCGTAGTTACACTGAAGATCTATATACATTTATCTTAACCACCTGACTGATATGGACGTGTATATAAGTGTATCTCCAGTCTTCCCAGTCGTACACATAATATAAAAGTTCACAAGACAATAAATATTTTATATAAAATTTAAAAGTTCATAAGACAATATATCTAAATATTTTTCAAATTGAAAACATTGGGGGGTTGTTGAACTCCTTATCCATTCAAATAATTATATATATATATATATATATATATATATATATATATATATATATATATATATATATATATATATATATATATATATATATATATATATATATAACTTACGGATTAAGAAAAAATTGAGCTGTTGAAAGTAGAAAAGAACAATTTTAAAAAGTGTATTTGTCTTTGTTACGTTTTGATATTGTAGTAATTGTCTGAAATGGGGTTTATCCGATTTTGATAGAAGATATTTATTTTAAACTTTTTCTTAAAAATAGAGTTGATCAAATACGAAGAAATCGACTAAAGAGGAAGGTAAAAAAAATTGTATTTCTTATATAAGTTTCCTTTTGCGTAATCAAGAAAAAAGACTCGACTTTAAAAAAAACCTGAAAAAACCAAGCAACACACCGAATTTGAGAAAACTGAAAGTACAAAGTAAAAATATTACATGAGCATTCTTATGTGAGGAGTATTAAAGAAAAAAAAATAGAAAGTAGGAAAATAGGAAAGTAGTAGGAAAGCTGGGGAATTGTAGATAATATTTTTCAATTGCAAAATTAAATAAACTAATTTTCATTTAATCGCTTTTTACATATTTAAAAAAATATAAATATGGTCATAAAAACAACATAATTATTACTTTTTTATTTATTAAATAAACGATATGTTAAGATAGGGAACTTACTTCCCGGTGCTTCTTGATTGTGACTTTATTATCCTTATACAGAACCTGAAGACCCGTTAAACAGGTCACATGAGTAAATATGTTGCATCTTCTTGAAAATCCATTCAGTGTGAAGTCGTTTTCTTTGTCGCCGACGATCAAGAAGGAACCCTCAGCTTGGAATGGGAAAAAGAGTCCGTCGAATGTCATGAAGTGGGGATCACCGAAACCTTGACATAATTCTAAAAATAAAATTGACATTTTAGTATGGCAGAGTCAACATTTAAAAACGCCATAAAGGTTTATTTTAAACAAAAAATATCACTTTGCACACTTTAAATTAAGGTTACATGGACCCAAAGCAAGAAACTTTTAAATAACACCTGCCTGTTGCTACCTGTTGGTTAAATTACCCCCTATTGGAGAGATTTTGAGTCACGTCTATATTTTCATGACAACTGCTACATGAGTAATTCAAAGCATGTTTTTTGTGTGTCTAAGGATCACCTTAAGAGTCCAAGTAACATAAGTTTAGATTAAAATACAAATACAACGTTAAAATACGCAATAAAAATCCATCAAAGCTGGACATATTTCGGGAGATACATCTCCCTTGATCAGCAGAAGAAGAAGAATTTTTTTTCTGCTGATGAAGGGAGATGTATCTCCCGAAACATGTCCAGCTTTGATGGATTTTTATTGCGTATTTTAACGTTGTATTTGTATTTTAATTATTCTTAACGCAATTTTCTATAAGACGAGTTTTTATCATAACATCAGTTCATGGTATACTTTTTATAAAAACCATGTCTGAAATATTTTAATTTCAATAAAATGTACGATGTTACCTTTTTTATTTGAAATATTGAATATATAGCAATATTTTATTGTAAACCCCTTGATGAACTGGCTTCACAGTCAGAATTGTTAATCAATAATAAAATTATATTAGAATAAAGTGATAGAAATCTGGTCTTACGATCGGCGCATTGGTCTGGCGGTATGCACTTGTCGTCGCTGAGCACAGTCCCTGGAGGGCAGAAACATCCTGGGACACACTTCTCGGAGCATTGTTCCAGCTCGGAATTGCTGTCGCATGTGAGCTGGCACGAGGGACCACAGTCGTTCCACTCCATTCCGGAAGGGCATTCAGAATCTATAGAAATCAAAGAAATAATAATAATAAAAAATTAGTTGATTGATTGAATTATCGTTGTACTCGACTTGCTTTCTTAGTTACAAGAAAATGAAAAAGGTATTAATTAATCAAATACTCAAGACAGACGCAATACGACTAAAACTGTACAAAAGCCGAAGTAGAATGTTTTCTGAACATAGTATTCCGAACACTATTTATCCGTGCGCCACGGTAAGATGCAATTTCCTCCAATGGTAGTAATACCTCTAGTCATTATTTTAGCTCAGTGGTCTTCACTCCAGTGATTATTTTAGCTCAGTGACTAGCGTAAGCAATAGCAATCATTCGGAATGTATACTAATGTGGAAAGACATGGGGACAATGATTGGTTATTTTAAACTAGACAGATGAGGGGACTAACATTTGAGTTGTCACCCTAATCTTTAAACTTTTATACCATGACTAATAGGAAGACATTTGAGCAATGTCAGATTTAACGGCCACCAGTCCTTATTTATGGAGATTCTTGGGTTGCTAGATTAGGATCGAACTCGAGGCCCTCCAATGTCTGGTGTCTGTCGCCATAGACTATGATGACCTAAAATTTTTTAAGTTTACATCTCTGAGTCATTGGTGAGAGAACGCTGTTAAAAATGGCTCCGTGAATTATGCTTAGATTAAATTTGTTGTCAAATACGAGAAAATTATGTTATTTTTTCCTCACACGATGAAATATTGTTATTTTTGAATCATTTAATGGGAGCATTTAACAGGTGCCTGTTTCGTCAAAATGACGAAAGTTCTTAAAAATGAGCAAAATGAGTGAAGGGAGCTCATGGAAACGATCATGTTTCTAAAGTTTTATACAAAAAGTATTTATGTTGTTTATTTATTTAAACGATGAATAACGGATTCTTCTTCTAATCGAGCACAAAGAAGTTTTGCGTTAAAATTAACAAAGCGGTAATTTTATATTGTGACGATAAAAAAGAAATTTTTGGAAGATATTATACTTACATCTTTTAAGTTACATTTATTAAACTTATATCTATTAAGTATAATAAAAAATAATATTCCAATAAAAACCATCTTTAGTTTATTTACGGAATTTCCAACTATGAAATCGGAAATAGGATATTAACTTATGGTGTGTCGACCGGAGATCCTTACACCTTCATCGAATTAAGTCTAATAAATAGAATAACTTTTAGTGGGTTTAGGTTTTTAACTTTTAAGTTACTAATTTAAATGATGGGGGCGTGAACTCGTTGTAAAATTGACCTGAAAAAGAACTACAGGATTAGGTGTGTGTTGGAAATAATTTGAGACAACAATTTTTGTTACATATTTTATTGTTATAAGATGCACAACAATTTGAACATTTACAAAAATACTTGCTAAAGAGCAGTTCCAACTATGACTACATCAACGACTCAATAAATGCTTTTCAATGCTCTATCCATAACGATCCGTATTCCATTCTTGTTGAACCAATTAAACGAGACGGCGATGACTCAAACATTTCGCACAAATGACGTACTACAACGAATGCAACCAATCAGCAATCCCCTAACAAAGCCTTTTGACATTCGGAATCAATACATCCAATCCACGGGGAGTTGGATCTTCAATAGTGATAACATGCAAACTGCTCTCTTAGACACTGGATTCCGTAGTTCCCATTCTTTAATAGGATTGACGTTTAGATCCAATTACTATCAGGTACAATGAAGCTTAAGTTATGAGCGTTGAGGGACTCAGCGAATACAATTAGATATGACAGAAATCCTGCACGTCGAGGATTTAGGGGATCCCAATTAACAGGAGGACGATCTGTATGGTAATTTTGGATATTAGACTAAGCTTTATGAAGCTGGAATATTAGGATTTCGAATATTGATAAGTCATTTTCATAGGTGAGGAGACTTCCGATTAAAGACTTGTGTAGATTTTTATTGAACAAAGTTCTAGGGAATTGTTTGTTATTGACGAGAAGGAAGGGATTTACTTGATCTTGATTAATAAATCAGAAATGTATACTTCAACTGTATACAATTGAGCAGTCTAGTTTCTGAACCAGATATATAAATTTTTTGGCAATTTTTTAAGTAGAAACAAAAACTAATATTGGTTTGGTTTGGTTAATTAACGTCCCACTAGAGCTGCACAGTGGGCTATTGGCGACGGTCACAAAAACTAATAAATTGCGTTATTTATGGAATAATTGCATTTTTTTTTTTTACAAATTGATATTAGATAGACATGTTTTAACCAAATTTGAGCTCTGTATACATATTACTTCGAGAGAAAGAATTTTCTTTCTTTTGAATCTGTCTGGCTTTGCAACTAAGCTATGGTATCTATATGGTTTTGTAACAAATGTTAGAATGTTAGTAAAGTTTAAATGCTAAATTTTGTTAGTGTAGTATTTTATATTAGTGAGGTGTATTTATTTTCTATATTTAATGACTTCAAGGAATATTAATGCCGAATTTGAAGAGAATCGAACAACGCTTTTGGTTGTGACCACTGAACTCTAACTGTAACTGCTGGACGGCTCAAACATTGTTTTCTCTATAGGCGCGTTGAAGCCAATTGAAAGCAGACATGTTGTGCCCCAATATTTTTTTTAAAGTGATTTAGTGGTGTTTTTTTTTACCATAGCATTGTAGAAATATTAAATGTATATAAAATTTACATATTCTTTTTATAGAATTAATTTTTATATTGACAAACAAATAGTTTTTGCTCTTGCTTTTTATCTACTTCGACTGACTTGCAAATGACTTTCTATTTTAATAACAGATTGCCTTTAAAATGGGTTTAAAAGGAAAATAGAAAAAAACTCAGCCAAAAGCAATACACGTCGGCTTATTTTAACATGAAAAATATACGAAATATTGCGGTAGCAAAGAAAGTGGGACACATCATGGTTGCCTCCACATCGACTTCAAGTCAACAAATTGCTCTATCCAGAAGTTACAGTTAGAGATCAGTGGTTGTGACTGCGTAAAACAAAATTACAGAATTAAGACGAAATGCCGAACGGCCGAGTTAAAACGGGACCTCGGCCAAAAATTATCTTGAAGAAAAATTAAAAAAAAAATTTGACTTACGGCATCTGTGCATGAATCTCCAATTTCGTATTGCCATCGGTCCCAGTTCATTTTCGCAAGCCTCAGCAAACGGCTGGAAGCTATCGCACTTGCATTTCTCGTCGGAATTCTTGTTGTGAAGCATGCACTCACACGTTGAGCTCATGCAGAACTCTATGAAGTGATCTATCGCCAACACTTTGCTGCAGCCGACAAAGGGTTCGCTTCTGTGAAGACAAATAGGTTTTAAGTAATTTTGTTTTATTCATTATTTTTATAAAAATAAATTATACTTTTTTGGTTGGTTTGGTTTGGTTAATTAACGTCGCACTGGAGCTGCACAGTGGGCTATTGGCGACGGTTCGGGGCCTATCTCGAAGGAAATGCCCGAGAACGATGCCTCGTATTTTTGAACCATGGTCAGATGACGAGGACAACACCTGAGCTGGCACCCAACGCCTTCAGTAGACGTCGGGACTTTGGACCCCGATCAGATTTATCTTGCACCAGTCCCGTATACACGCCGTTAATTTTTTGTGGATGTTCTGGACGACATTCTAGTATTTTGGTAGCAAAGTTGGCAACCCTCCGATCGCAATATAACTACTTTTTATTATTCTTTAGTCTAGTCCATCGCAAGGTTTTGAACCGGGGACCCTTGGATTCCCAGCTGACCTTATTAATCCACTCGGCCACGGAGGCCTTGATACTTTTTTGGTTTAATACAAATATGTATTTATCTTTGGGGTTTAAGAATATATATTAAGAGTGTGAAAATAAAAAAATACCAATTGACGATCGTTCAATAGCACTTATGTCAAAGGTATTTTGAACGATTTCATTCAAAAAGTTTATTAAAAAATAAATTTGTTACTGATTAATATTATTGTAATATTGAGTATATTGGGAAAAGTGTTACATTTTTCAAATAAAAACAAAACTTAAGGATAGAAAATAAATAACTTCACTATATTTGTAAATTAATCTTTATATTATAAACGAAATTATAAACGAAGTATTAAAATGCAAGTTCAGTGAACAAATAAAAATATGAAAAATAAATAAAAAATTCACTTATAAGGGTATTTTTCAACATAAAATAGTAAATAAATCATAAGTAAAGAAAATCAAAATTTGAACTGTTTGCTGTCCCTCTGAGCGTTTAGAAAAATGTTAAAGTTATAAAGTTGTTTTCTCTTCAAAATAGTTTATATTTACAAAGCATATATATATTTTTATTAGTTTAATAGATATAACTTCCTAGAACATCCCAACGCTTTATATTTGAAAAATATTTCAAAGTTGTATGTTTTTAGGAATTTGAAGTTTATTGCTATTGATAAAAAATAAATTCATGGACGCCTTTACGTCAGACGGCTAAAAAATATTATTTATATTCATAGATTTTGATTAAAAATATTTACTAGATATTTTACAAATCAATCTTTTTATAAATTTTTATAAGCTACATCACGAAAACTTTATCTTAGCCGAGAAATAGCATGGACATTTAGATTTTACATAGTTTTATTTCATTAAACTTGGTAATTAAGATTTTAGAAAAGAAAATGAAAACATGGTTTGGTTTTAACTGCGGAGACTGTTGCAGAGACTGTTGCGGAGACTGTTAACTGCAGTCTGTTGTAATATAGAAGGTATTTGTTTCTTATTGCTGTCATACACAGAATATCAGTGACAGAGCTCTAAATAATATATGATACCGTATGAAAATATAAAAATAATTCGTATACCTACGTACTTTGAATATGTATAATAATAATATTGAATATAAATAATATATGATCTAGTATGAAAATATGAAAATAATTCGTATACCTACGTACTTTGAATTTTTATTTGGAATGTAAATCTTTGGTACTTTCATGTTATAATATTTATAATTCGTTAAATTTTTTTGATTTGTAACAAATATCTTTTTAATAATTGACAAGCGCATTGTTTCTATGACAGTCTATCTGTTTATTAGAAAATTTATTCATTTAGTACTTCCTATTTATAAACCGATCACAAGGATTCTGTAAAGTATTAAATCATGGTAGAATACAACTAAGAATTTTATTAATTATTTACAAGAGCGCAAACTTCTCTGCATTATAAACCATGGCATAGAATTAAATATTTATACACAGATTACATCACCATTTCAATGTTTACTGCGTTCCTGTTGAGCATTTAAATATATTATTGTATTATCTTGTAAACAGATTTATCGCATTAAAGTTGAATGAATCGAGTATTCTATCAAATCAAACGTATTTGATGTAAATCCTGTATGTGTGTATGTTGGTGAGCATATTTGATCAACTCTATCACAAACATTTCACTCTAAATCTAAAAGCTTCGTGAAAATACAATTTACATTTGTACCAAAATTAGTTGAAATATATTAGAATTGTGCTGAAGAATACATTAGATATGTTTCTCTGAAATTTTTAGTGAAACTGAATGAAATATATCGTTTAGGTATATGTATATTTATTAATTTTTGGAAATAAGAATTGCATTTAATAAGTGGTTAGGGTCCTCATAGAAATATTCCATAATTTAAATAAAATTTAAGGGAGACCCTAGCCCCAAATCCTAATTTGTTTATTAATAATTTCAGAAATACCATTTTTTTATATTATTAGAACATCTTTGTCTGAACAATAATCAAAAGCAAAATTATATTAAAAAAAATATTTTTTGTTATTTTTTGCGTGTTTTAAGTTTAAAAAAACTTTTTTTTTAAAAACACTACTCCTCTTTCAATTTTTAATGTTTTTAATTTTTTTCAATTGATTAAATAACGTCAATGTATATGTTACAGTGAAAGACCGAAATCTGGTGAATGTCGACATTCACATAGTCGCTTGGTGTATGTCCGAAATATTTGCTAAATACCCTTATTTCGGACTTTCACCGGCAAATGTCGACATTCACTATGCACTAATGGTGAATGTTGAACATGTCGGAGATTTATATTTTCTTTTACGTGTTTCTTCTCCGTGGATTATCAAAAGAAAAAAAACTTAGTGAGAGTTTTAAAAAAATATTTTTTTAAGGTATTTTTTACTGGCATTGCTGATTTATTATGTTATTTTGCATTGTGTGCTTATTCATATATTTAACAGTTTTATTTCTTTTGAGTTGCGTCGAGGGGTCCACTAATGTTCTTTTGTATCGGGCCCCTAAGTTTGTAAGTCGGCGCCTGATTGCAAATCGTAATAAATAAACGTCCCCTTAAGAGCCAAATTAGATTTAAAACTATAATTTTTGTAACATATAACTTTATTTGTATTTAAATGTTAGATCGAATTTTTTAATATTCGGTATTTTATTAGTGTACATCTGCACAAATAAACTATTTTATTGTGTAATGTGCATCTTATTGCGAGTGTACTAAATTTTTTACTGTGCACTTTTTTTACTGTGCTTAATACGCCGGTACTTTACCAGTCAGGCTAAATTGGTCACTCGGGCCTAAGTGGGAGTATCCGTTATATGAGACAACCTCCACAGTACCCCCCTCTCAGTGAGTCGGATGGTGGAACGAATGATTGAGATGCTCGTGAAGTGTTATCCCGTGGGCACTGGTTGAAGTTGCGGTCATCGATGCGACGCGGCGTTTCTTCGAAGGTAGCGTTGATCTGCAATCCGGAAGTCCCAAATATAGCACTATATACTTTTTGGCTATGACTCGAACAGGGAACATTCTGCTTGCTACACCGATACTCTACCAGTCAAACTAAAGTGATCACTTGGTCCCAAGTCAAAGAATTAGGTATACGAAGTAATCGGTATATGAATAAGGTATATGAATAAATCGGTGTATGTAATTTCCGGCACAATTTTTTATTTTTTTATTTTTTCAAATTGATAGGCAAATTCCGCTGCATGTCTGCTCTTTCTCACCAATAGGTTGTGGCCAAACATATTACTAAGCCAACGTTGACAACCCTGTAAGTTATTGTGATGCAAATACTAAGTAAAATACACGTACTTAAAATTATAAGATGTGATTTTTTAAAAATTATTTTATGAGTTAGAGCATGTTTTTCTTTTTTTTTCTTTTAATACTTGTAAAATTTTGTTTACATTCCAATAAAAAAAATATTATGATACGAGAACCCCAAAAATGACTATAAGAATGACTATAAGAGTTAAGATGACAAAACTGACTGCTCGGAAAGAATGCTCAAACGACTATTCTATGAGTACACTAGCTGCTTTATAAGCAGCGTGGAAGGCAAAAATTCCTTTATTTATTTTCAGAAGGCGGCAAGACAAAATCTATTCTCATACAAAAATAAAAAGTACATTATGCCAAAATAAAACACCACATGGTTGCTTTACATTGGCGGCATGTATCTCATTATGGTATCAAAATAAGATTTTTAGTCAGAATTTACACACACCGTTTAACGGCTATTATAACAGTATTATATATTTTTCAAATAAATTTATTAATAAAATAAAAAAAGACATCGTATATTTAACTTGAATTGTGTTAATGTTTTTAAGGTCTCATTTCAGGTTGATACGAGTCTATTTTCAAATAATAAAATTATTCGAGTGTATACTTGAATCTGTTTAATCAATTTCGATATTTTTTACTTAAATTACGAGTGTAGAAAATACACACTTTGAAATACGAATGGAAGTATTCCATTTGCAAATTTTTTTACAAAAACCTCCACGGACCACTTTGTACCCTTTCATGGACTACCAATTGTCCGCAGACCATTGTCTAGGATTCACTGCTTTAGATTATAATAACATGAAGGACTATAACATATTATATATTCTGAAGAGCTCTATCGATAGTTTTCTTCAAAACTATCCTATATATTATAATTAGTTTTGTCTTTTGTTTATGTTCTCTGAAATGTGTTTATTCAAAATATCAATAAATATAAGTATTTAATGCATTTAAACATATTTGTGCTTTCGGCACTATTCTTACCTATAAACATATTAAAGTACAGATATTCGTTACAGACGAATGCAAACGGAAAAATATCTGTACAAGTTGTTTCACTACTAAGGTAGATGTGTTGTAAGAAAGTGATGATGCAGGGGTTTAAAATATACAAGTGTTTAGTATTTTATGGGACATAAACGAATTTTTTTCAATCAAGCGTCTGTTAATCAATTATGTAAGTTAAATATGTAGAATTATTTAAACTGTAATAAAAAAAATATTAGGGAAATTTTATTGGCGTTTTTTTGCATTATTGAATGCTAAGATTTATAACAAACCGTCTAAGGTTTATAACAATCCGTCTTCTTATATGACAAATCAGATATCTGCCATTATGGATAAGTATTAATGGTTGTGGTATTTGAAGTAAAGAGATTTCTGTTACACATATTCGTAGTTTTTTTTTTACAGAAGTTTGCATTTCTTAATAACCTTGGAAAATTTAATAAGATTATTATTTGTGATAGACAGGTTATATATTGCACGCAAGCGTCTAGTAAAAATAGTAATAGTTTTAGTACTTATGAATGAATATAATTATTTCCATTTGTATATGTTGCTAATTATATAATATTTTGTTAAACCTAAACTAGTACTTCTAGGAACTATAGACCGCGACCAAAAATATATAAATAAAATAAAAATTACTTCGATTTCAATGATTTCAAGCAACATTCGTGCCTGATTTGAAGAAAATCGAACAAAGCGTTTGGTCGTAAATGCGTAACAAACGAATTTACCGACAAACAGACAAAATGCTGAAAGGTAGAGTAAAAGCATGGGCTTCTAATTCTCGGTCAAAAATTAAAGACGATGTAGTTGCATCTCTGTATTGATATGTTATTATTATTAATAAAGATAATTAAAATTTCCATTTTCTATTCCAGTTTATTAGCCATTTTAAGCGAAACTAATACAAAACAGATATTTTTGAAGTAAGGAAATAATTGTATTAAATCTAAAATATTTAGCAAAATAAAAAAATTGCGTTATTTTATTATTTTAACGATGAAGATAATAGATATCTGGCTCTCTCTGGGTATCTAGTTGATCTATCATCATTATAAAAATTTCAACCAATGCTTCTCCACTTATATTTTCCTTTCACAAATACATTTCCTTTTATCATTAAATGAGGCTTTCAGATATAAAGTAGATCAAGTCCTTAAATTATAGTTTTGAAATAATCAAGGTTAAAGGTTATTAACACTAGTTGAATCCTAAAGTGGTTTAGATGATAATTTTCTTTTTTATTGTTGTTGTATGAAGACTAACTTAAATATGGAATATAATTGGAAATTATACACTATTAACCAGTATTAATCCACAACAAATAATTTTTTTTGTACACTTTTGGACTTAATCCACATTAGCTCTGAACGCCTCATATGTATATTCATTTCAAGATATCTCAAAATTCAATTAAATAATCAATATATTTTAACAGCAGAACCACCTCTTATTAAATCTCGGAATCTCCCGAACAACTTCAAATAACAATTATATTTAATTAAATACCTTTGACGTCCATCAAATTCTCAAAAGAGATTACCTGAGTTTATTGCACTGCTCCAAAGCCCTGGTCATCACTTCGTGGGGACATATGAGAGGGGTGCAGTCGCTCTCTGCGTTGTCGCTGGTCCAGCTGTCTCCAAACTCCCGACTTGTGAATGCTTTTTTGCCGTCAGGTTTCCTTTGATCGTCTTCCGGGAAGCCGGAGTAATACCCGCACAGACCCCCGATTCTCTTTTTAAGAGTTGGCGGCACCTGAAAGAGATTTGATGAGAATGCATTGGAATAGTGGGTGGGATGTTCGGCATGGTGCGGATTTCTCGTCAAGGCGATTAACTTCTAAATGTAAAATATTTCGGTTTTTTAGGGTTGCTGTGTGCAAAAACTTATACTGTGGGATAGTTGGGAGGAGTGTTTGGCTTGGTGCAGATTTCTCGCCAAGGCGATTTAATTGTAAATGTGAAACTTTTAAATTTTAGGTTTGCTATACTCGAAAAATTACTATGCATTTAGATTGTAGGTGGTGTTGCTTGGTTTGGAGTGGATTTCTCGCCAAGGCGATTAACTTGTAAATGTGATACTTTCAGTTCTTCCAACATGGAATGGATTTTATGTGGGAGATTGCTTAGGAAGGAGACTACCGGGGGTTTGGAATTTTATTGAATTAATAATAAATGAACTTGTAAGTTTTATGGTTGTCAAGTTTGAAATACGTTGGAATTGTGGGCGAGATATTTGGTTTGATGTTTACGCCATGGTGATTAATTTACAATCGTGATATTTGTAACTTTAAAGGGTTACTATGCGAATTGTAAATTCCGCTAGTCACCATTGCATTTGGAATTTTTATTTTTTTTCACAGATATGCACCAAATTGAAAATGTAATTATAATTATTCTAATTTATTATGACGTTGAGAGAAAGTTGTTTTTAATTTGTAAATGTGTTTCCTTGATAACTATAGAATAAAATATGCGTATTCCCCCCCCAAAAAACGGTGATTATACTAGCATATTAAATGCAAATACAATTGATTATTTTTAGGATTTCTACTTTTAAAGTTTTTAAAAATACATTTCTGCTAAATTTATAATTATAAATTTTTTTAGATAAGTATAAGAGTATTTGCTCTTCTATTTCTCATACAAGGGACTGTCTGGGTTGTTACATACATTAGTCAATAATCTATGCGATAAGAAAGTGATAAATTAAAGAATTTTAAATACATAAAAATAATTATTTTGAAGAACACAAGGTTACTCCCCCCAATAAAATAAGGGGTTTTTGCTTTTGGAGCAGAACTAAATAAAATTGACATAAAATGTGTTCGCTAACCTCAAGACCCATTTTCTCAATAAATACGTTAAAAGAAAACAATTTTTTTAAGTTAATATTCTGTCAACATTTCGGATTTTCCTGGCCAAACTTTAAAAAAAAATTTATATAATAAAACATAAGTTTTTAAGATTTACAGTTAGAGACATAAAAAGTTTGTTAAAATTAATTACCTATCAAAAATCACATAAATTTTAATAGTTAGTTTTTATTACGCCTTTATTATCATACTTAAAATATGCTATTTTTTTTAGTTTTCGAGTAAAAAGTTTTTTACCAACCAAGGTTTTACTTTGCAGTTTCTCTGAATACATAAAAGAGAAAAGCGTTCATTTGAAATTAAAGACTTTAGAACGGAAACTGTATGTCCATTTCTCATTATCAATCACAAACATTTTCATAGTTTAATTAAAAAAAATCATACTATTGAAGTAATTAAAGTTGTCCTATCAACGGAGAAAGTGATAGTTTTGAAGAAAACAATAAAAATCAAGAAGAATCCCACAGCAATGTGTTATGTAGTCAATAATGGCTTCAATTGAAGTTCAGAGACATATATTTAATATACAGAGTAGTCACAAATTGTTGGACTATAGTAATATTTTTTAAGTTAATATAGTTAGTCATTGTTTGGCTGTTTAACTACACATAATTCTATGCTTTAACTACTTTGTTGCTACTAAATCTAAGCGACTTGCTTAAAATATAAGCGCAGTAGTTCTAAAAAATAATAATGTTTTATTATGCCAATACAGCTAAATGTGATACAACCAAATAATGGTCATTGACCAATAATTTGTAACCACCTGTAATATGTTACTATTTGATTATTTATTTATAATTAGACTTAAACGTGTTACTGGTAGTTATTGTAATTATTTTATCCCTTAAAGGTTTTGATTTCCCAAATATTATTAAGCATTTTAAAATTTAAAGAAAACGCCAAGCACAGATAATTTATATGAAACCAACTATTCATCAGGATTACTATTGCCATCCATTAATAACTAACTTTTGGAAAGTGGGCATGGTAAAACTCTTTTTCAAACTGCATTTGTTTAAAAAGAGATTAATGAAAATTTTAAGCAATTCACGTGGCGAAAAGGAATTATTTTAGATTTTCTCTTCTCGTTAATTATTTTTATTTAAATACGCGTACTTACAAAGGGATTATAAGTTTCCCCATTCCAATACATATATAAATAGAATGGAGCTATTTTACTTTAAAAAGTTATAATGCATTTATTTTAACCACTTTCAATCATAAAAAATAATCTTCTTAAGAAATTTTTAAAAATAGAAATTTATTGATGAAAGAGCGAATCATAATTTATTCAGCATAAACAGTAGAATAAAGTTTCTCCTTTTAAATATGTTAAGTGCGAATTTTTTAATGCTTTTAAGGTACTAATCTATTTCGAATTAAATAGGTTTATCTGTTTGATTGATATTTTATATTTCATTATTAATTAAGATTGAGTAAGATAAAATAGAACCAAATGAACAATGTCAATTATCCATTAACTTTAGTTAATAACTTATGAGATTATAAATATTAAAAGACACCTGTAGTAAACTCGGCACCTTTATTAAATCGTTAAATTGGTTTATTTTTTAATTATTGTTAGATAAATGTACTATTAATTCATTGTTTGGGATATTTTAAATTACTTTTAAATATTTTTGTATTTCGCATTGCTTTAATAAAATTACTTCAAGGGAATTGCATTAAGTGCTTATTCTCTTAACGGTTGACAACATTTCGTAAAAATGTATTTGTCTAAACAAACGAATTTGTTGGTTGCGAAATCAAACGCATTTTAAACTGAAATCTGTTAATAGGACTAAGTTTATTTCAAAATATAATACTTTAAATACAGAACAACAAACATGTTCACAGTTTTACATCTTAAGATAAAAATATAAATATGTAAAGTGTGTAATTCCGTGGATTGTTTCCAAAGGACTAAATTCCATGAAATCGAATATTGAGATTTTAACGATTTCAGATGCTACAGCGTGCGTCTCGTATTTTAATACTTTAACATTTTATAACACGAAATATATTTACCTTTTATACTGATCAACTAATAGATAGATAGATAGATAGAAAAAGTTTACTGTAGTGGGCCGTAGCCCAATAACAAAGGTTGGTAACATAATTTAACAAATGCGGATATAAAATTAGACAAACTCAAAATACAAGATAATACATTCTTAAAAATTAAAACACGCTTTGTACATATATACAAAAAAAGAAGAGAAAAATCAATTACATGGGCAATTAGAATTAGGGTTTTAATCTGTTATTCCGTCACAAGTTTACGGATCAAATTCTCCCGTAATTTTAAAGCCTATATTACGTAATTATAAAAACAAAAAATATTCTTGTTTGTACAATTTTAGGATGGTTGAAATGTTACTCGATTCAATTGATGATAAGTATTTTCGTCTGAATGCATCGTAAATTGGAAGACTAAAAATACATGATCCCAGGTTTCATTTTCTGTTGTGTTGCAAAATTTACAGGAATTATTAGGAAAAATTTCGAAAGCAACTCCTTTAAAAAATATACGTGATTGATTGCAACGGTTGGTTTGGTTTGGTTAATTAACGTCGCACTAGAGCTGCAAAGTGGGCTATTGGTTACGGTTCGGGGTCTATCTCGAAGGAAAGACCCGGGAACACATACACATACACATTCATACATACATGTACCTCGTTATTTTAGAACCATGTTCAGATGACGAGGAAACAACTGAACTGGCACCCAACGCCTTAAATAGACGTCGGGACTTTGGACCCCGATCAGATTTATCGTGCACTAGTCCCGTATGCACGCCGTTAATTTTTGAGGATCGTTTGAACGACTTTTCTAGCATTTTGTAGCGAAGTTGGCAACCCTCCGATCACAAGATCACTACTTTTTTTTTTTTACTTTTCTTTGTCAAGTCCATCGTCTAGGATCGAACCAGGAATCCTCGGATTCCCAGCTGACGCCGTTAACCGCTCGGCCACGGAGGCCTCGGATTGATTGCAACGAATTTGTATAATAATTCTTTTTATAGCGATATATATATTTGAAATTAAGTAGTCTTCGATTAAATGTAAGTTTTGATATATTTATACTGTGAGTGGTTAATACTAGTGTACATTGTAGCAAGATCATTGTGTGTTTTGGTCATGGTATACCTGTACAATCGTTGATCAACTAATATAAATCACTTGTTTGTCTTTAAAAGAAATTGTATATTGAACACTTACTTCAATTTTCAGATGAGCATTGGTATCATACACCAGTGTAAACCCTTTCAGCAGGGATTTTATAATGACTTGATCGCCGACTTTCTTTATAACCAAGTTCCTCGCCTTCGATTTTTCGCTCAGTCGCGACAATTGCGAGGCCGTGTAAATGTGACCATTGAGCTCTACTCTGAGGTCCGAAAAAACCTTCACGTTGTGTCTTTTGTGCATCAGCTCCAGCCAGTGTTTGCAGTCGCCGGCGTAATCGCATTCTTTGTGCACTGAAAAGGAATGGAAAAGAATCTTTTTAAAACCCTGAATGTCATTGAAAGGAAAAATAAAACGGCGAAAAGGAATTGAATTGTGTGATAATTTTTCCGTTTCGTTTTTGGTTCGTTTGGAAATCCCGTTAAGGATTAAATGATTAAAGACAAGAATATATATCGTTTTGCTTTTTTTTTGGTTTATAATCAATTATTGAATAATTCTTTAACAGCAAAAATTTCAACAAAAAATGTCAAGATTTTTGATAATGTAGAATTTTTGGTACACACTAAAGGTTTAAGCTGGGAAATTGAAAAGTGCTGATTACCTACAAAAAAAACCCGCAGTTGTGTTGTAGGAATAATACTGAAAAGTTCAGAAATGAAAGAAATAATTTTAAGAAAATGCAGTTTTCATGCAGATACAGTTACTTTCATCAAAGTGCTTTATTTACTTCTAATCTCAAGATTAAAAGACAAAACAATCCTATACGAGAAACTTTTAGTTACGTCCAGTTATATAAAAGTACAGTTCATATGGACTTTTCCCATGAAGGGTTTTTGCTGATATTTAAGCTAGATTCTAATTATATAGTTTTATTTTACAAAGGATAGAGACTTTGATAGGATAAAAAACAGAAACTTCATGTTTTTTACTTTCATCGTTTGTTTAAGGATTTATTCGAACAATTATTAATCGTTTGCTTGGTAGAATTAAACGTTTTCGCTACATAAATTAATGAAACTAACTTTCATAAAAGTGGGTTCTTTACTTATAATCTCAAGATTAAAAGACAAAATAATCAGATATTAGAATGAAACTTTTAGTTTCGTCAACTTTGTAATAAAGAAAAATCAAGCATTCGGAACGAAGAAGTATCTGAAGTCTTCCTTTTGAAAATCTTAGAAAATCGTTCTTTCACAAAGCGGACATTTTAAACAGCCTAGCCAATTCCGTGAAAATTTCGCTGACAACCACGACAGAATGCTATTGAGACCGATGTTGATTGGCTTGTCAGTTACACTTCACAAGATTAATTGGAAGCGACTTATCCGAAGTAGCGTTAAAGCGATTGAAATGCCATGATAAACCCCAAAATGAAATGTCTATGCTGACCCTTCTTTCTCCGAAATGGCCTCGAGGCAAGGGAATTCTCTGTGGCATGTCTGCTGTTTGATATGGCTCTCGAAAAAGCAATTAGTCGAGTAGAATTCAGCGGGACCATAACTAATCATTGCCAATTCGACTTTGTGAATGACAGACATTATTAAAGAATAAAGAGCAGTTGTTAGTAAAGCTTTTGTGTCGTAGCAAATGTTAGATAAAGTTATGGGCTTAGACTCAAAGTCAAGTTTAAAACTTAAACAATATGTACAAACAATAAGTTAACGCTTAAAAATTTTACAGTTGCGACTTTGAAAAAGTTACTAAGTAATTCATGTGCATATATACAAAGATACGAGTTTATTGTCTGATATAAAGTAACCTAATATATAGTTTTATGGATTTAAGATTAATTTACAATTAAACCATTTTTAAAAATAACTTATTGTATAAAATGTACACAATAATTCAGGAGGGTTAAAAATTATTGGGCGATGTTCATAGTTTAGCTGTTTAACTTCACATAATAAACCATTCTTATTGCTATGCTTTAACTCCTTTGTTACCACTAAAGCTAAACGGATTGTTTAAAATATTAGTAAAGTAATTGGACAAACAATGTTATATTATATATATCATAACAGATAAATGTGATATAGGTAAACATTGACAGTCGTCCAACAATTTGTGACCAGCCTATAATTTTATAGAATCAAATGTTGAATAATCTTTATAGAAGAAATGCTATACGTCAGTTGATACTTAACAATAGTTGTGTAGTTATTTTAAACCTAATGAAACCCAATGTGTCTTTTTCCTAAGTCAAAATGGATATTTTTAATTAAAATAACAAATTAAATTTAAATCATTGATGGTCGTAGACACAATATGTTCATCATCCATTTTCAAGTGATTGTTTTGGAGTATATTTTTAATTCTATCTAATTAAAAATAATTAATGTTTAAAGTTATTAAAGAAGAATTAATTAGAAAATCATTTAAACGTTTATGTAGCGATAACAACAATTTCAAAAAAATTATAATTTAACAACATATTTTTAAAACTGTAACCTGAACATTGGATCATTAAAATTGTATTAACTAACGTAGTAACTTTAAGAAACTTCGATCATTAAAACAATGCGCTTGAAAATACACCTATAAAAAAAGCTTTCAGTTACGATGAGATGGTTTGGTAGTATCTAGACCCGCAAGCTTCATTAAATTTCGCAACTGTATGCAAAACTCTGAATTTAGATTCAAGGATCGTTTACTGATATTAGTATTATGCTTTTATATTTAAGCTCATAAAATAAATATTTGAACTACAATTGTTTCTGAAATGAAAGAATATTTTGTAGAAATAGAACTAAAATATTAAATTGTAGTTTGGCGCATAGAAATGAAATTCACTCTGAAAATTAAATATTTAAATGTTAAACAGTGTAACCTTCTGTGACTTAGGCATCGAAGGAACTCTAGCAACCCTCTTGGACAAAGCGTTTGAAATATTCCGCAGTTAAAGAGATGAAAGCATTATGCATATTGGTAAAGCAACAGTTTCCGGTTAATTAAAATATGAAGTTAGACAATCTATTAAATAATTTTTTATTTATTTTTGAAATTAGAGGATAAATCAAACATGTTAAAATAAATACTTAAAGTTTATATGGTATATGCACATTGATAAAGAGAGTGAAATGTGAATAATTTTCTTGTAAAATCCCGTTTTGTATAAATCACGTTATTTTTTCACATGAATAACAATACATATTCTTTTTGCTTTTTAATAAGTAAATTGTCGGTGAATTCCCAGAATTATATGTAATTGCTAAAACATTGGCAACTTAAAATTTTTTTCACCCAGAATTGCTAAATTCCAACTTACATTTATCAAAAATAATCAACCAACAGTGAAAATGTAATTTAAAATTTGCAGAACAAGTCGAGAAAGAGGAACAAACGTTTTAAAATAATTATGCATTTAGCAATAAGGAAAACAACATCGCAAAAGTGGCTTTACGAAGCATGTTGATCCATAGATATTAAAAATGGTGGCTATTGTGTTAAAACAAATATTTTTTTCACTTTTTATGAAATTACAGGTTTTTGAATTTTAAAATGTATAAAACTTTAATCGTTATGAAATAACAAAGTTTTGAAAAATTAAGCATAATGAAATTGGAAATCGAAATTAACCTTACGGTGTGGCGAGACTTTTATCTTTACATCTACATTGAATTAAGCTTCGTAAATAGGGTAACTTTAGTGGGGTATGAATTTAATTATTACAGTTAATATTAAATTAGATGGAAGAGGGGTTCCCGGGGGCTGAGCAATGAGCTCGTATTAATAAATCCTGAAAGGAATTAACATGATTAGTACATACATTTAACAAAGCTAAAGTTCTTTAAAAGACAAATAATAAATATATATATATTTATATATATATTTAAATTTTATACACTTGCGAAATTGGACTGGACACTTGCAAAATTGCAAGCTATTAGCATAATAAATCAATTTCAATTTTTGTTATGCGGAAGGAGGATGGTCACTTGACAAACTTTTACTAGCAAAAGTAATTATATAAATGCGATACTACAATATACACTCACTGCTAAAAGTTAATATCCGGAAGCCAATCAGAATAGGTGAGGCTGCATTTCCTTGTTGAGTTAAATGGAAGTAATCAAATATGTTATGTAACAGCCAATCACAGTTTCGTGTCGAGAAATATGCAAAAATGACAGTCGTATAAGAAGCCAGCATTGTGAAGGGTTACAGGAGTTGCATGTAAGTGCTGATAAAAAGTATTTAGAACTTTCATACGATTCGTTTTCAAGACAGATGTGTTTATATGGCTTCCAGAAGACGAATGGAAGTTCTGAGAGCTGGCGTGATGTGGGACGTAGTGAAGCAGGGCAATCAATCACAGATGTTAATTTTTTTTTGGCGTTCATCATTCCGTAATTTTACGATTATGGAAACAATTCCTAACTAGCCAAACAGTTGTCCGAAGACCTGTGGCCGGTCGTCCAAAGGTTACGAGCCCCGTGGAAGATCGATATATTGCTGTTTTTAGCCAAGCGGAATCGAAGACCTCCCTCCACAAGTGTGACATTTATGGTTGCAGCGTTCATTGGTAATACGATACCTGCCACTACTGTGCGCCGAAGGCTACACATGAATAGACTGTACGCCCGAGTATCCCGAGTTTATGTTCCTCTATCTGTCCAATCCAGAGGGGCATAATTAAAGTGGTGTCGGCAACATGTCACTTGGACTGTGTCTGATTGGGGCAACGTTATTTTCACGGATGAGTCGAGATTTTCCTTAGAACCAGATAACAAGCGTGTAAGGGTCTGTTGAGAACAAGGAACGTTCACTCGACACCAGAACATCACCGAACAACACGCATTCCGAGGTTGAAGCATCATGGTGTGAGCAGGGATTTTGTTGGGATATCGGCACCGACCTGCACATTTTTAGTCGGGGTTCTGTGGCGCTGTATCGGAATGTAGTCTTAGACCCCAATTCGAGATTGTACGCTGCAGCATTTGCTCCCGATTTCGTTTTAATGGATGATAATGCGCGTCCCCATAGAGCTGTGCTCCTCAACGACCACCTGGAGAGAGGGAGAATTATGCGTATGGCCTGCGTACTCGCTCGATCTTAACCACATTGAAAATCTTTGCGATGCCCTCGGCCGTGCTGTGTGTGTATGCCCAAGCCACTTTCACATAGTCGCAAATTTGCTTTACAGGAGGAATGGTGATTACTTGACTCTGCAGTGGTTGATTACCTCATATGGAAGGCATATGTAACTTCTAAACTTTGTATGTAGATGAGGGATGATGCTCACATACCCTATTAATGTGGGTTTTGTTTGTTCTGGCTTTAAACATAATTTTGTTACTGGCTCCGATATGACGTCATCTTATAACATACAAAAAATCAATATTGTTTTTATCTTTGTATGTAATATTTAGTTTTGTTTCATGCATAAGCATATTTCTTACTTTCCTGTTTCATTTCGTATCAATACTTGTTGATTTTTCCGCATTTTACCGTTGCGTGCTTAACTTTTGGAAGCGAGTGTATATTTTCAAGCTATTAAATTGAAAATAATAATAAATAAATATGGTCAACATACGACAAGTTTAAAACAATTAAATAATAAAATTATCATAATATTTTCGAATAAAAGAACTCACGAGTAGCATTGAAGGCACCGTTGATAACTTCTTTCATGACAACGTGATGGCAGATATCGTAAGTGATGTCTTGACCATCAAATGTCTTAATATGTTTTCCCATTACATCGCAAGTAGCATTCCCTAGATTCATTAAAATAAACACAAAACTGATGCTTTAATGAATGCAACTGAAAAATGACAATAATTGCAGGCAAGTTGAACTGCTGAAGGTGACAAGAATTGTGGCTAAACAGAAATTTCATTCTTGAAAGGTAAAACATTTCATAAAATGACTGAATAGTACACGAATAGTCACTGTATACAGAGTGTACCCCCTCCTTTTAACTTTTGAACACTGATAGTTATAGTCACAAAAGTGATGTGTAGGTTTTGTAAAATAACTATGCTTATGAAATCACTTACAGCGCCCTCTAGCTGTAATGTACGGAGTAACGCGTCTCTTAAAAGCTATACGACATACATAAAATAGTCAGTTTAAAAAGTTGTAGGGAAATATTAATTTAGTACGGAAAGACATTTTGTGCACATAAAAAATATTAACTAGCATGCTCGTGCAATAATTATTGCATGAACAAACCTTCCCCCGCACACATTCGTTGTAAGTACTCATAGATGTCACTCTGTTCAAAGGATTCTACTGATAGATGGCAGAACTACCAATGGCTCGTTTAAAAACGGCTTGAAAACAAATAATTTTTAAACTCATTAAAAAAACACGTAAATATTAATGTACGATTCGTTACTACTCCGGGAAATTCCCCCTTTTTTTTGCTACATCACACATTAATATCCGTTGTGTGCGAGACCCGCGAAAGGGAGTATATATGATAGAGCGCGTATAAGGATCGTTTATTTAACTTGTATATACACCTGGATATATATTTTTTTATTACTACCCAAGGCGGTTGGTTGGTTGTATGGGGTTTAATGGCGCAAGGGCCAGATATGGCCAAGCTGCGCCAACTACCTAAGGCGGAATTTCTGCCGATGCTTTTTTTAACGCAATAGTAGAAATTATTAGCAAATGAACGATCTTTGCACGCGTTCTTTTCATAGCATTGATGTTCGCAAGGTGCCTTTCGTGCTAAATTCATGTTTCTGTACAATTTTGTAATCGGCTATGTATATTGTATAATTTTAGAGATATGAACGCTAACTCCGTATATACCCGTTATGGGGCGCTGTAAGCGGTCACATGATATAAAGCATAAACTTTATTATACTCAGGCAGCACATTTACGACTATAGTTGTCGATGTTCAAACCTAAAGAGAGGAAGAAAAGGACCTTAGTGGACACCTTGTATACATTCATGAGCAGTTGAATTAGAGACACCAAGCGTTGTATTGAAATGTCTCTTAAGTCTCCCCTGTGAATGAAATAGAGTCGCGCAACGCATGTTTGTGACACCTTTGTTAAGGCGAGTACCCACAATGCAGGGAAATAAGATTTGAAAGCATTTGATCGTAACCAGATCGTTGTGCATGGTGTACTATTTACAAAGTCGGGCAGAAAATTAGATTTTCACGCGTAATCAAGACAAGAGTACTGCAAGTACATGGATTCGAGCGAAATCAGTACCGCTAGAGACAACTGTCGCAAAACTTGTTAATATTAGGGGACGCCGTCGGCTAAATCGTGCCGTCAGAGCGAATACACAGGCACAGTGTAGAAATTGCATAGCTGATTCAATACTACTCACAGTGATGTGTGATCGAACTAAACTGGTCTCATCGCTATGGGGCACAGCAGCGGTCGTCACACAAAGGTCCCTTAGGTAATTTTAATTCATCTGCCCATCAGTATACATTATTCTCGATATTTTAGTCTCTACATAAGAATAATCTATTACTTTTAATATAGCTAACGATAGATTATATTAGAGTATAGTTTTCAGCATAAACATATATACAAGTACAGAGACACTATGCTTTGTGAGTATAATATTATAAAAAAAATATGATGTTAGTAAAACAAAAATACCAATTAAAATTAAGCAACAAAGTTAAATTGAACTTTATTAAAGCTTTTTTTTTCACATGCACCGTAAAGTTAATATGACACAGGACTTGCAGATGTAAGTATAGATTTACAAGACATAGAATAATTGTAATTAACAATAAATGTTTTTATTTAGAATTATGGCAAACCTGACATTTTATTTGAAGTAATTCAACGTTGTGAAATATTGAATGTAACAGAGCATCTAGTTAAAAATATTACTACAATAAATGCATGAAAACGGAGTCATTAATCAGATATAAATTAATACTACATGAAAAAAATTAATATATTGAGTAATATAAAATAAAATATTGCAAATGATATAAAAAAAATATATAAAACTAAGAACTTTTACCTATCAAACAATATTATTCATACATAAATTTCAAAATCGAGTGTAAAAGTTGAGCATATATTATAATTATTTTTTAAAAAAATTAGTTAATGTAGTTCAATACTATTCGTATATTAAAGACTAAAAAAAAATGTTATTATATTGGGTAGTAATAGTTTAAGGATAAAATTAAGCTTAGAAATATAAGATTTGCACCGTTTAAAAACAATTACTTCAGCTATTCATACTGTTAATAATTATTCTGTGTTATGAATACATTGATCAAAATGCAAATAACAGTTGCTAATTTATTATCATTCATTCATTCATTAATAAAAAACACTTTATTATTTAAAATTTTTCTGGAGTTTTATTCCGTTTCATTAATAACCATATTTCTCAATCTGCACTTGTTTGAAAGAAGTATGCTATAGATGCCACTAAGTAATTGATATGTGCGTTACAATAATGAAAAGCGACTTTTTTATACTTATTTTTAATATTGTATTTTTCCATTAACTTTCTTTTCTAATATGTAAGTTAAACTTAAAAGCAGTAGGATATAGAGGGAATAAAAAGTGAAATAAAATATTCGAAAACTTTAAAAATAGTCTAATTTGGGAATAAGAATGCTTTTAATGAATATTTTTATATTGGAATATATAAAGTATAAAATAAACAGCTTTTTTTAATGTTAAAATTTGAAAAAAAGTTTTAATATTTTTAAATTTGATACCTGGAATTGGAGCCCTTGTTGGTTCTTTTAAATCTGAAATAGAAAATATATGTTTAAAAAATATTTTTTATACAATATAGATAAAATATGTTTATCAGTTGAAGATTAAAACATGTGAGTATGCATTCTTTGTAGTAGAACACGTCATTCTCGCTAACATCAAAGTGAAGCCAACATATCTGACCGATGTTACGTGGTTAGTTATGTCATTCCATTTATGTATTTTTTAAATTCATTTATAAAAAAAATATCTTGTACTTAATGAATGAATATTATATCATGCAACTGTATTTGAAGTTATTTTCGAAAAGATATTTTTCGTATAAAAGTTGTATTATTTGGGATGAGGTAGAAGTGGGTTTTCAGAGATGATAAAATAATTGTGGAGCTATTAAGAAGTCTACGGTATTGTTATGGAGGTGGAGAGATTAAAGGTGAAGAAATTGGATAACCAAGATGGTGGGTTAAGGGACGGAACGCCGTACTAATACTATTAATTACGAAACGTGTAGATTTAATCATAATTTTTAATACAACGCGTGTGATTAATTATTCCCTGAACTTTCATCTATCGGATTAAACTAATGATATGCAAAAACAAATAGTTTAATAAAAGTTTGAATGGCGGTTGGTCTGCTATTCTTCTAAAGATGGGTTGAAAAAAAAGGACTTGTATCTCCCCCCCAAAAAACTTTAGATTAGTAAAAAGCGTAAAACCCCTTAAAAGGACCCCTCAAAGTTGTGACTAAAAAAGTTGTGATAACAAATCACCAAGCCAACTGCACTAGGGTGCTCAATCCTGGACACCTTATCATTAGCCTTCTCCCGGAAAAAAGCTGCACATTCTTTTCTTAGTTTGTTTAAAAATATAAATGCGTATACAATTTTAACAGAGCTAAGAAAAGAAAACGTGAGAAGGGTGGGTAGGGTTGAGCACTCTAGTGCAGTTGGCTTGGTGATTTGATATTAACTTTTTAGCCACAATTTCGATGTTTCTTTTTAAGGGGGGGGGGGGGGCGGCGGCTTAGAGTATTTAACTTTCCTAAAGTTTTTTTGTGGTGTTAATATGTTTTGCACACATAACTAAAAAAGGTATCTTAATCATTACTGCAAAATTAAAAAAATTAGCTTATCATACTTATAAACCGTCTCATACATATCCCCTTACAAACTGCCATTATTGGTTATTTTGTTTTTCATTTAATCAGAGTTATTTATTTTATAATTTAGTCACATGGTCCCTCGTTTTAAGTGACCCTTGTGATGAATGGGTATTTCCACTATTTTTTATAAAATTCCGTCTACACGACATAACTGCTTTTATTTTATTGAAAACTTTAATTCCTATTTCTTTTCAAGTTTTTAAAATGTCCTCTTCCGTAGTATGAAATGAAACACTTACCCGAAGATGGAGTAGGCTTCGCTGTAGTGGTAACTAGAAGAAAATGAAATGAAATAACTTCGATTATATTTTAATTATAAATAATTGAATAATCATAAAATTTTGTTAATTAATTAGCCATGAGGTTATAAATTTGCCTAACTTCTTTTAAGACATAACGGAGAGTAAATGCGTTTTAAGGGTGAGTGTTTATTAATATTGATTTAAAAAATGAATGTTCGCAAAATTTTCTGAAATATTATGGAACGTTTATTGTATAGTTTTATATGATTTTAATAACTTAAAGGTGTATTCTAAATTGTGGTAGGTCAAATACCATTTAAGTTTCACATAACACAATTTTTTTGTGAGAAGCCAAAGCGCAAATACAAAAATCTTTAAATCTCTAAAAATCTTTCATTCGCTTAAAAACATAAATGAAAATTAAATTATAGAATTTGTAATTTTAGGGAATTTAGCTTTAAAAAGCCTTAAATATTTTTTCTTATTTTATTATTATAAACAGTTTATAATTTAAACTCTTGTCTTGATATCTGTAATTCTTATCACGTTATGAAATGATGCCTATTTTTATACATGTTGCAACAATATACTACACATGCGTAATTATAGCGCACGTAAATTGACTGGAATTTAAAACATTACAATTTTAAGCAGCCCATTTTTAGCAATAGTGCATTAGAAATCAAAAAGATGTAATGAGGATATTCAATAAAACCCGTCATTACTTTTGTGCGAACTGTAATCTACCGTTTAAATTAATAATGTTAATCAACGATAAAATTTCTTTTGCACATTAAGAGGAAAGAAACTCAAATATATAACGGAATATGTTTTATAAATGTTCAATGTAAGGATTTTCAATGAGTAAAGCCTTTTTTTATCATATACTTATGAATATATACTTATATAAATTACTTATTAAGAAAAGATAAACGAGTTTTAAAATTTTTAATGATACATGGTTATATGTTTAAGATATTTTTAAAACTATTCAGTTGATTTTAAGTATTTTCGTTTTAATTCATTCCCGTGAAGAAAAGATTAAGCATTTTAATTCGAAAATGCTTTGTTATTCTTTTTTTACTATCAGATCACAAACAACGCTGACCGCACAGCTAGTTATAAATATAAGGATACAAGCATCAAAGACTTACAAACACAATTTGTCTCATCGTCTGGGCAGTCTACGATGCCATCGCACCATCGTTGTTTAGGTATGCATTCATGGCTCGATGGACACATCACTTCGTTCAGATCGCAAGGTTTACATACACAACTACAGTCATCATTCAACATGGAGCGTTCATTCTAAGAAAAATAATGTTAACATGTAAAAATGATATTGCCGCATTTGAAATGCATCTTGAAAAATTAAGAGTAATTAAAGACTTTGGGGCAGGAACAAGACAGCTCCAGTTTTCAAAATTGTTCATGAAGGACGAATAACACTGAATGTTTCTTGTATCGTATAATACAAAAATTTTCTTTATATGTATATAGCCATAGTTTAGAGCTGTCTGGTTCTTGCACTAATCGACAGAAGATTTTTTCTTTATAAGAATAAGTGAAAAAATGTAAATAAGAAAAAAGTGGGGTAAATTCCTAGTGTACGGTGCCTCGTTGTCGCCAAGTCCAAAAATTGGCGCCAAAGCCAAAAATAAGTTTTTTTTGTCGCCAAATTAAAAAAAAAGGTTGCCGTACATCATGATATCGCTAGAAAAGTCATGAAATAGGGTTGCCAAACTATAAAATTTATCGCACACCAATTGTCGCCTAATCGCATTTGGCGGGGGCACCGTACCCTAGGAATTAACCAAAAGGGGAGCTGTCTTGTTCTTTCACCCACGTCTCCAATTATCCTTTTCACTTTCTGAAAAACCTATCAATAATTAACTGGTGTATTTTCCTAATGAAGTCAGAGTACCTTTGAAGTTTATGACAATTTCGGAAAGCAACTCTTTTAGTTAATTAGGTACTATCGTACAACTCTCAGTTTGCGTGAATGAACGAGAGGAAGCGGGCTTATTAAGAATGAATGGAAGGGTGATTACCTCCGAGCAAGTGGGACAGACTTTCTTTGCGCAGACAGTTCGGCCACCGAGTGCGCAGTCGCACTGCATACAGGAGTGGTCCTCTATTTTGTCACTCACCTAATGAACAGAGTACACAATCTAAGTAGTAATATGAAGTGAGGATATAGATAAAACACTTGAAGTTAAAGTTGTATTTTTATTTTTATGAGGAGAATACAATATAGAAATATTAAAGCATTCGCGATTTGCTTTTAAAATCACTTCATGCAATTATCTAACAATATAAAACCTATTAAACGTTAATACTCAAACTTATTTAAAATATATATATATATATATATATAATTAAATCAATGATCATTTTTGATTTGTCTTACCGTAATTAAATCTTTTATTATCGGTAATACGGTATTAATGTCAAAATTTTAAGAAAAAATGTATTTCCTTCCTTCTATACTTCCCAAGTATACATCATTACAACAAAAAACACAATTTAAATGAAGCTATTCTAAGTTCATAATTATATTATATACGTTTATGCAGTAAGTTGAGGAAAAAATTTGAAGCAAGAATTTTATTTAAAAATATGTTTTTTTCGTTACGCACACATTTTCAAAAGGACAGTAGCGAGTGTGTGTGTATCAGAGAGAAAGAAAGAGAATAGCAAAGAAAGGATAAGGGAAAGAGGATATATATATATATATATATATATATATATATATATATATATATCAGAGAGGGAGAGAGAGGGGAGGAGAGAGGGATAGAAGGGGATAGAGGTAATAGTAAACTTAATACTGAACTGTATGATTATTACTATATTAAAATAATATTATTGCACATAACATTATACAACTTTCTATACCTTATCTGTTGCTTATCGAAAATTATGGTGCGATACATATAAATATGTCATTCAATATATATAATATGTAAACACAATTTTTTGAAAGTTCACGCATCAAAATACATAAAAAAATAAAGTTAGGGCAAAAAAATTTCAATGATAAAGAGTAATAAGAAAGATTAAATATTTATGTTTTGAAAATTTTCATTTGCCAACGAATTTTGTACGCAAGCTCGAAAAATTGCTTTTTGTGCAAATATTTGCTTTGGTCAAAATGAAATATTTGATAAAGAATAAATCGTGCGTTTTTAGTTTGCGTAAGTAATGAAGGAAACTTAAACGTTTATATTTTTTAGCATAAGAATATTATGTGCATTTTCTTTCTATTTTGCCGTTTCTAAAATCTGTTATAAAGATGCCCCAAAAGTATTGAAGAGTTTTGTTTTATTATATATAAGTAAACATAAATTTACTCAACATATTATGGGGAATCAATATAAAATGTATGGTGCATTGTAGATATTAAGTGCATTGCAGACATTAAAAGTGCATTGCAAATATTAGCTTACATTTTAACACGGCTAATAATAATATAAAACAGCTTAGAAAAACATAAAATAAAACTATAAATATTGTTCTCTTAACTTAAAAATTCTAAAAGTAAAAAGAAAAAACACAATCGAAAATGGTAACATACATAACATATTTGATTGTCAAAAATAAATAAATCATCATCTTTAAAGATAACAGTTTAAAATTACGTAACATATTTGAGTGTTTTCTTCTGTAATTGTATTTTATGAAATTATAGATTTTATTTTGTAAAACTGCAAATTTTATGTTTAGTTTGTTAAATTACAATTTCTGAATTACGTTTGTCAATTTACATTCAATTAATTTCTAATTTATTTTAAAAGAGTTTTCAAGTAGAACATAAATATAAAAAAACGCCAAACTCAAGAAATTAGTTTTTGTACACGACCCAATTTTGCGCTGCTTTTACATATGCGTAGACATGTTACAAGGCCTATAATTTTTATAGTGTAAAATTTTTCTTAAACAACAGTTATGGATTTTGAAATTCTCGAATTGTTCTACAGTTTCCTAAAATATGCTTACCTAGAACGTAAACTAAATATTTTGTATTGAGCGGTTAACTGAATTACAACACTGTAAAAAAAGATATGCTTAAAATGACATTGACGTACTCGTTTTTCTTTGAGTACAATTGAATCGTAAATAAGTGATGACGTACTCAAATTTAAGTAATCGTACTTTCGCATAAATGAGCAGTATGGCTTAATATTGCTAATATCAGCTTCTGTTTAAGCCAGCTCAACAAAGCGACCTGGCAAACTTAATATATTTGTATAAAAGATGGTTTTCCACATTATTTGATGTCGATTGCTTAAATGGAAACTGAGTTATTGACTAAATTATCTTACTACCGCATTATTTTGCCACGCCTTTTTAACATTACTTCTGTTTATAACTTCTTCACGTAGCTCTCATAGTACAACGGACATGGTCCTGGACTTTGGTACGGACGACATCAGGTAGACGGATTGGGTTCGATTCCCATGTAAGTCCTGGTTGTAATTGTTGAAATTTATCGTAAGTGATTTATGTAGGCAAGAAAATTCTCTTTTATTCATTGTACTCATATTTGAGTACATGTCTTTTTCAAAAATGAATCTTATGTATTCGGAGCTATGATAAGCATCGAATGTAATAAAAAATGAGTAAATATTACTTATTTTTAACAGTGAAGTTACGCGGCACTATTCAACTCGCAGGGGCCACGGCCGCGCCATTTAACCATAACGGAAGATGTCCCTAATTCAACCGCTTATGAGCGTAAGGTTTGGTTTTGTTAAATAACGTCGCACTAGAGATGCACAGTGGGCTATTGGCGACGGTTCGGGGTTTATCTCGAAGGGAAGACACGGGAACACATACACATTCATACATGCACCTCGTTATTTTAGAACCATGGTCAGATGACGAGAAGACACCTGAACTGGCACCCAACGCCTTCAATAGACGTCGGGACTTTGGACCCTCCCGATCAGATTTATCGTGCACCAGTCCCGTATACACGCCGTTAATTTTTGCGGATGTTCTGGACGACTTTTCTAGTGTTTTGTAGCGAAGCTAGTAACCCTCCGATCACAAGATCACTAATATTTACTTTTCTTTGTCAAGTCCATCGCCTGGCATCGAACCACGAATCTTCGTATTCCCAGCTGACGCATTTAACCGCTCGGCCACGGAGGCCTACTTATGAGCGTAAGAGTGAAGAGACCCAGCATGATCAGCAGCTTACTTTTAATATCTTTCCATCATGAACGCAGGAGCAGTCGACTGGATCCACACACTCTTGACCGTCGCATAGCAAACCAGACGGGCAGTCGGACGGGCAGTTGTTTCTGACGTCTGGCTCGCTGGCGAGTTCAGGACACAGAACCAGAATCCCAGAAGTGGGTGGGACTGTAGACGAACCTAAAAATATGTAAAAGTACATTTATAAAAAAAAATATGCAGGTTGGTTTGATTAATTGTTAAGGAAAACTGCAATGCCAAATTCAATCAATTTGGGGAAATTACCATTCAGATTATGAGTTTTTATGCAAAAAATGCGTTTGTTGGCAGTAGGAGAACGGAAAGATGGAGGAATGGCATTATGTAATGAAAGAATTAATATCTTAAGAAGTTGAGAAATCAAATATTATCTTTTTAATTTGTCCTAATTGGCAGATGTGAATAAACAAGTTTTTCTTGATAGTATTCCTGAAAATGTATTCATTGAATAACAATCTAATATTATCTTTTCAATTTGTCCTAATTGGTAGATGTGAATAAGCAAGTTTTTCTTGATAGTATTCCTGAAAATGTATTCATTGAATAACAATCTAATATTATCTTTTCAATTTGTCCTAATTGGCAGATGTGAATAAACAAGTTTTTCTTGATAGTATTCCTGAAAATGTATTCATTGAATAACAATCTAATATTATCTTTTCAATTTGTCTTAATTGGCAGATGTGAATAAACAAGTTTTTTTTGATAGTATTCCTGAAAATGTATTCATTGAATAACAATCTAATATTATCTTTTCAATTTGTCCTAATTGGCAGATGTGAATAAACAAGTTGTTCTTGATAGTCTTCCAGAAAATGTATTCATTGAATAGCATGTTCTATTGCAGAACCTAGAAGTCCCCAAAACTGAGTTTATTTACACTAAATAAAATCCTATGGTCTGAATAGTAATTTAAACCAAATTTGGTTGAATTTATCTTAACTTTTTTTTGATAACCATATCCTAAACACCTCCACATTTATTTTCGCCATTTTGTAGGAAAATAAAAAAAATCTTTACCCCAGTTTGAAATAAAAATCAAAACGAAATCAATTATTCGTTTTGAAAAGAACGCTAAAAAGCTTCAGTAAGATTGTTCAAGTGTCGTTAGTTATTGATTTAAAATTTCACACAGAACATTTTTTACAGTTTATTTTCCAGAATAAAAAATATAATCTCGAAGGAATTACATCTATTACAATACAAATTTAAATATCAACCCAGCAAAAAAAGTCAGCATAAAACTTCTATCAAAATTTTGAAATTGAAGGTTTTATGCAGGAAAACTGCAGCTTTTTTGAAGATCTATAAAATTAAAGGTTTTTGTTTCAATATCCTTTATAAAAACTGTAAAAAAAACTTCATGAAAACCTGCAAAAAACCTTCAATTTTTAATCATGAAACGAAAATGCAGATATTTTAAAGGTTTTATGCAGGAAAATTAAAAACTTAAAAAAAACTGCAGTTGTTTGTTTCAATATCCTTTATAAAACCTTCAAACAACCTTCAATTTTAACAATTTTAATGAAGGTTTCATGCTGACATTTTTTGCTGGGAAACATCAAAAACTTTATTTTGATTAACATTTTACAAACTTAAGGAAATTTTAAATCGCGGTTCCAAGTGCGCATCGTGAAAACACCACCCCACTCGGCAAACAGCAAAGTTTTCCAATCACTCTTTCCGAGCGCACTTTAACGCTGAACCCCGATCGTGACCGTGCAAAAATAACGCGCGTCGATTTCAGCGCATTACTTTTTATATGAGCGCTTCGAAGACGAAACTTCTTGAAAGTGCAATTACCAAAGCGATCCGAAACTGACAACCTTTCCCCCTGCTTTGCATATATATTGTAGGAAAAAAAAATGGCTACCAATTCCAGCCTTCCTCTAAATTGTTTTTCTTTACTTCAGAAACAGCTCTCTTCCCTTTACAGTCCAGGTATCGAGGAAAACTGAAAATTTTCTTTCTGTATTTTCAAGTAAAACTTTTTCGAGAACAATCTGTTTTTTGGGGGAAAAGGCTTTTGTTTTAAGAATAAGTTCGAACACATAGTTCCACGTGGATATGTTCCTTATGCATGTGCATTTTTGAGGCGGGTTGACGTTAAAAGAATACATTGTTTTCATGTTTTTTCGGAAAACGAATCTATACTGGAGGGATATTTCTCTGGAAAATCAGATTTGGTTCAGATATGTTGTTTTTTAGAACATATGTGACGTTTGTTTCAGTATATCATGTTCGGAAGTTTCGTTAGCTGGATGTTTATTATGCTATATGTTGAATATTGAAAGGTCCTTTATAAAATTACTAGCTGAAGTATCAGTTCTACGCACGGGAAGGAAATAAGTTACACAATAGGTACAAATACAATAATTATAAGCGAAATAAATAATATTTTTAATTTGTCACCCATCAGGGGGAACGAAATAAAGTATTAAAAGTTCCAATTTGTAACGAAATTTTAATAGCAAGGTCCAGCAAGAACTGGAAAGATTGATATTATGGAGAAGTTGGCTGTACAATAAAATTGATATATATACGTTACTCCCGTTGATTAACATCCATACTTTAACCTTTAGTAACATCTCAGAAATTTAAAGATGAACAATTCTTATAATTGTGCGATAATAACTATCATAAGAAAGGCGACATTTCTTATTTATTTGACGACATTTTGGTGATATTTAGTCATCAGCCAATCAAAATACGCCTCATAGTTTACATACCATTAAGATTTTCCATTGTTTCAATGTGATTCATTAATTCGTAGTGCATCTCTACGGCCCAAGATGAATAAGTGCTTTAAATTTCAGCACTCTAGGTTTTTTAGATATGTAGATACCCAAACTAACGTCGCTACGGATATCGAAAAAGGGGTTTTACACACTCTTAAATCCGTTTTATCGGAACAAAAATAGCTTACGTTTCCTATTTAAGGTATAAGGAACAACTTTGCCAAATTTCTTCTTCATAGGTATACAGGAAGTTGGAGAATTAGTGATGAGTGAATGAGTGGGGTTTTTCGCATTTATATATATAGATTGTATTTAATATACAGCATGCTTTGGTTAAAAGAAACATAAGATTTTATTTAGATCCTAAATATTACACTAAAATTTTGAAAATATCCTACACATATAAACTGGATATTTAATTTTATCATATTGATAATTCTTATACAAAACGGAAAACACATCTATTAGTTAAATTAAATATTCAACGAATCTATATTTTATTTAAAAAAAATAGCTATTTATCAATAAAAAGCTTGTTATAAAAAATATAACGTATAAAAAACTTGTTAAATATTTTCTTGTATGAAAGAATCGTGAGTAGCTGTGTTGGAGCCCGGCTAGTAGGGTTTGCAATTACACCATTTCATCAGATTATAGAAATGGGGGTCGGTTGCCAACGGAAACCTCACCAACAGAAGGAATATAAATAAGCTGTTTCGTTTGATTCCTTTATTTTAAATTTCAACCGTGCCTAATTTCTTATTGAACGAGACCACATTTGTCAATCGCGTTATTTTTCAAGGAGTTATAATTTCGGAATGAACTACCCTAAAAGCGTAACATAATGTTTCTATTCTAAAAAACGTTTAAAAACGTTTACTTCACAAATTAATAAGAAGATATTTAATAATAAGAAAGTATTTAAATATGATATTTGTACAAAAGAGACAGTAAAATTGAGAGTTTCGCAGTCTCATGCACTTGCGTCGTTCTGTTAAACTCTTAGAATTTAAAAAAGTTACATTCCAAATTTTCATAACGATTTACCCATGAAGGTTTTCGATTGTTTTATCTACTACATTTTAAACTGAAATTTCCTATATTAATCTCAAACGCAACATATAGGCCCAGAAAAAGGATAAATATCTTTAGATTAAAAATTTTATGTTTACGTGTCTTATTTACTTTTCATAGCATCTATTTAAAACACTCAGTGAACCAAACAACTTACTTTCTGCCATATGACACCCTCTGAGATCAAGTCGGAAACTTGGCCATCTGTGCCAAGTCTCAGGAATTATCTTGACGTACTTGGCTTCCATGGGTCTTTTGAAGTAATGTCCAGCAACACTGTTCTGGTCCTCGTTTCCCTCAATTATCTAAAGTATTCAGAAATAAATAGAAATGTTTTTGTTTATGAAATTAACACATACTTAGTTTATTTCCCATTTCCATTAAACTGAATTTTTTTTTCTGTAAAACGTAATATTTACCTCGTCTCCATTTGGTCCAAAAACAGGAAGCCATGTTTTGTTATCTTGACTGGCTATCACTCGAAGAGATTTCACCCAATTTTCTTCATCTTCTCTTCCTACATAATAATTGTGATTAATTACTGATAATTTCTAGGGAATAACAAGCATATTTAAATTTTCACCGACAAGTAATGCTATTCAAAAGGCATTTCGATAAAAAAATTATAATAAATTATTTTTATATGCTCAACTATTGTGAAAGAAATGATTGAATTTAAAGAGCGCCCAAGCAAAACATAATTTATAGTCAGATCGCAAATCGCAGAAGACAGTAAAAACGTTTGGGCATATAAATGCGTTTATATGTCTACGTTTTTTTTAAGTTTAAAGTAAAAGGGATATTTTTGAAAATATGTAGATTCTTCAAAAACCGATAAAGGCTATCCTTATTTTTATAAATTCTTATAAATAAAACTGAGTTCGTAATCGCTATTTTGACATTATATAGTAAACTAACTAGGCATTAAACTGCAGTTTATTAGATCTAAGGCGGCCGATGTATGTTTTATCGGCCACGATATTGTTGACAATTTGATTTATGATTCAAAAGGTTAGTTTTGAAAGGTAATAAATAACTTGATGACTGCCATAGTATATAGAAAACAAGTACCATTTAATGATGAAAGTATAACAGATATAGATTTACATTTAAAGGTAAATTAAAGTCGTTACAATTATAATCAGGAGGACGCGAGAAACACGTGTGGTTTTGTTTGCAACACCATTCGAGAAATGTTTCTGTTGAGTCAGTGTTTATCGGAACCGGCTGCTCCTTTCAGAGGGCCTCAATGTTGACGATCTCCCATTGGCTCTGGGGTATAAACACTGGGAGAAGTGGAAAAGCTTTCTGTGAATTACTTGAGAGAGAAAGGTGAACGAACTGCAGTGTCACTGCAGATCCCATACACCAAATAGAGAATTGTATATCAGTAGATGTTAAAGTTACTTTCTAATACTATAAAGCAGCAATACCACTAATAAGAATATAAAATAAAAATAAAATAATTGGTGGTAATTATTACGGTATGGTAAAATACTGTTAATAGTTCAATCCAAATTCTCCTTATTCTTTTAGACGCAAATCTTGAAAACATTTAAACTTTCAAGAAACACTTTTAATAATCAATATTTTTTATTTCAATGAATTACTCAAATAAAAACAAATATTTTATTTCTCAGATATCACAAAGGAGGTTCGATCCATCAATTTTGCTCTAGTACCATTTTAGTAACACTAAAAACACATTTCCCCCAAATATTTTAACCGCCTCTTAAAAAATTTGAATTCAAATATAAAAAAACCCTTTATAAATATCTTTTACACCCGATAGTATCTTAAACAGTGATTTCCTCATTAAGAGTCTTCATCGAATTCCTTCCAATTTCACAAAACCCATTAAAATGACTGCACCAATCCAGCTTTGACCACATCAAAAAGAACCTTAAAACTTCCAAAATTACAACACTAACATTATTCCAAAAGCTCTCATCCCATTCATCCTTCACTTCCCTTTACAAAACAAAAAGTTAGAAGACTTCAAAAGTGACTGTTACAATCCTTACCTTGCACAAAGATGGAAGTGATCCACTTCACATCGGGCAACTCCATCAACAGCACGGGATGCAAGTCCTCCACGGCGGGCACCCACCCGCCACTCTGGGGACCTTCCCCTGGAGTGTTGAGGGCAATGCGTGAAGTGTGCCCGTTGAGGGCGGAAGATGAGGCGTGCAGGGTAGAGTCCTTCAACAGAGAGCTTTCGGCTTCCATTGGATTGGGGCAAGCGGCGACTGTTGGAAGATTGAGGTCATTGTCTTTGAGGATCGGAAGAGTGGTTGTCGTCAGAGAATCTTTGAAGTTTGGACTTTAAGTAGTCATATTGGAACGTGTTTTTTGTGTGTGAAACTACTTGCTTTGATAAGGTGTATATCGTATATAGTAAGAGAATTATTCGATGTTTGTGGGTAGTGATATCCGGTTAAGATGGCGTTCTTGGGTAATTAGTAGAAAAGGGGTTGCTAACACTTAAATAATTTTCGAGTGTTAGTTTATAATTTAACTCTTAAATGCATCTAAATGCATGATTTATTATTTTTAAACTTTAATGCTTTAATAATTAATGAAAAAATAGTAGATGGTCCAGTATAAATTTTCTGTAAAATAATTCCGAATTTAAACTTGTAATTTGTCTGCTATATCTTATGCTCGGTTATATTTGAAAATAATAATAAACGAACTAACTTAACTTTTAACGAAATAAATTACGTGAAAAAAAAACAAATTTCCATAGTTTGACGAATTATTTAATTGAAATGTCTGTTTCGTCAAAAATGTTAAAATTTGTTTAAATACTAGGTTGTATTTTTAACAGTATGTATGACAATTTTGCCATAGATGTATGGCAAAGAAAGTTTGTAAAAAAATTCGTGTATTATTAAAGAAGATTTATTAAATTAAAAGATTGTTTTCTTTCTAAAACCAGAAAAGGAAGAATCTTTCATAAAACCAGAAAAAGGTCTTCAATCTTGAAGGATTGAGTTTATTGAAAAAAAATTAAAGACTTAAAAAAACTAGTTTTTTTTGTTTCAATAATTTTTTATAAAATAATGACTTTTTTAAGGATATTAGATTTTATACTAAATGTAAATGTAACAAAGGGGTTTAATACCACAAATATATTTAACGTGTTTTTCGTTTGTCCGTTTAAAAAAAGAAAAATAATAAAATAAAACTTATTACAATGTGCTAAACGGTATTAAAAATAGTGAGTGTTGTAAATACGCAGATGTAACAGACAAATAGAATAAATACTCTTTTTCTAAATGTTTTCAGCTTATCTTACCTAAGGTTGGTTCAGTAGGAAAGTAAGTTAAGGCTAAAACTTCATCTTCCGGTTCTGTTGTTGGTATAATGGGCTCTGGAAATAAAACATTAAGTTAAAGAACAAAATAAGTTGCATGAATCATATTTATATGAACGTTAAAATACTTGTAGAAATATAAATGGTATATTAAATAAGTTGACATCAGAAAAATTGTAAAAGCATATAATTTATTTATACCATATGGAGGGTAGCACCCTAAAATTTCAGCTCTGATGCTAATCCAGTTCTTCCAGTCAGTTGGAATTATTTTGATATATTGAACTTCAACAGTGATTGGTAGCACATTGGCTACTGGAGATTCTCCATCTGTATTTCCTGGGAATTCCTAAAAGATAACACTGCCGTTAGTAACCTAAATTATTTTTATTGATCGAGACGTTAGACATTGCCCAAATGTAGTTGACTTTTATAATATACAGAAACAAGAGCGACTATATTTATGGACTTAAATTTTGGAAATATCCTGGCTTTCTACTGTGAGTTACAGATACTTGGTGCACCAACCCAGCTATAAAATTAGCAAAAAGAAAATCTTCACTACATTTGCGATAAAGTAGGTTTTTGAAGCTCTTTAAAGGTTTTATGTAAAAAACAACAACTGAAAACATGCATTGTAAAAAAAGGTACTTAAATATTAGTAAATCGTTTTTCTTTAAGTATAATTGCATCTTAAACGGGTGTATGATATACTCAATTAAAAGTAACCATACTTTCTCTAAAAGTAGCAATGTGATTTAACATTGATAATCTCAGTTTCTCAAGCGATCTTAATGGAACCCGATAAACTTTAAATAGTAGTTCGGAAGATGGCTTTCCACATTATCTGATGGCGAGTTCTTAAATAGAGACCGAATTATTATATCTTAATTATTTTACTTATAATTGTTTTGGCAGACCATTTTAACGTTTTTTCTGTTTATAACTCCTCAATGTCACCCTGGTGGTTTAACAGACAAGGCACTGAACTGCGGTACTGAGGATCTGGACTCGATTCTCTGCAAGACTTGGCTATAATTGTCAATTTTTATTGAAAGTAATTTACGAAGGCAGCCTATGTAGGCAACCATTTACTCATTGTACTCATTTTTGAGTATGTTTTTTTCAAAATTGAAACTCGTGAATTCGGGCCATGATAAGCATCGCATGTAATAAAAAATGAGTAAATTTGACTTATTTTCAAGTACCTATTTTAAACAGTGTGCAGGTTTATGAAGGCTTTATGTTAAAAAGTTCAGAAAAAAAGGTATTTGATAAAAAAAACCTTAAGCTTTTATGCAGGTTTCAGTACAAAACCTGTATAGGTTTTTAGCAGATTATTTTCCCCGATAACGGTAATCATATTATGAAGTAACAAAACTTCTGAATTGTATTTGAAATACAAGTGGCTATATAATATCAATTATCCAACTTTTTGTCTTTATTTTGTGAACACTACAATTGAAATGGCACACCTTTTAATCTTTCTTGTAAATTTTGAGTTTTGTAACATATCCCCTTTTTACAAATGCAGATGCTAGTGAATGATACTTTTTTGGAATCCTGACAAATCTTTGTAAACGCTTTCTGCGTTGTCTCGTTCCTAGAACGACGTTTGCGAGAGTTAAAGGAACGTGAACTAATGCAACCTCCCCAACGCTGTTTTGCGGTTCACGTTTTCATTTTGTTTCACTTTGCCCTACCCTTAACCCAAATCGATTTTAAAGACGTTTCATAACAAAAGCTTCAGCTGGAAAATCGGAGTTTTATATATTTTATTATAATAATATTCCGCCTATACCTCCCCCCCCCCCCCCCAAAAAAAAAACCAGCTATCAAAATAATAAAGTTTAAACGAATATTATATAGGAACATACATAATCATTTAAATCAAATTGATAACATCCTTTTCTGGGGAGGCCTCCGTGACCGAGCGGTTAAAGGCGTCAGCTGGGAATACGAAGATTTTTGGTTCGATGCCAGGCGATGGACTTGACAAAGAAAAGTAAAAAGTAGTGATCTTGTGATCGGAGGGTTGCCAGCTTCGCTACAAAATACTAGAAAAGTCGTCCAGAACATCCGCAAAAATAACGGCGTGTATACGGGACTGGTGCATGATAAATCTGATCGGGGTCCAAAGTCGCGACGTCTATTGAAGGCGTTGGGTGCCAGTTCAGGTGTTTCCTCGTCATCTGACCATGGTTCTAAAAACAACGATGTGCATGTATGAATGTGTGTGTGAATGTGTATGTGTTCCCGAGTCTTTCCTTCGAGATAGACCCCGAACCGTCGCGAATAGCCCACTGTGCAGCTCTAGTGCGACGTTATTTAACCAAACCAAACCTTTTCTGGGTCTGATTGGTACCAGAAGTCGATCAAGATAAATCGGTTAGCACGATTCGAAGGAATACATTAACGAATAGGAAAAGAAACAAACAAATATATCAAACTAGTTTTAATTAGTTACCAAAGTCTAGTATCATAACAATTGTATGGAAATTATTTCGAAATATGTAACCATCAAAAATGTCTTACAATAACTTCTCCCACTTCACTTCGAACCGGAAGCCACTTGTCTCCGTCTTTGCTGTAAGACACCTGGTATGCTGTCACCCACTCCTGCTCTTCTGCGTTGCCCTTGGTTACCACACCAGACACGTTCCTCGGTTCTCCGAAATCCACCTTTAAAAGAAAATTTAACACTTTCAGAACATTTTATAGCGATAGGGATTCTTTCTCTTTGTCTGTGATAAAACTATTTTTATGATGTTCTGTTTTTATGTGACAAGCATTTTCTTGAGATTCAAGCTTTTGTTATTTGAATTGCTGTGGCAAAAACGGGTGATAATAAAGCCGTTTGTTCAATGTGTTGTCAGGCTTAAGAATAAGTTTAGTTTTAAACTATTCAATTTTTTTGTTGTAATTTTTTCTATTTAAAAAGAAATATTTTTTGTGCTTGATATGCGAAAGAAGTCTTTACAGAATTTTGCGGGTGATTACAAAATACAATTACAATTTTGAAATGCTATATCTACGCAGACAATTCATTTAGAGCGCCATTATGCCTATCAATTAGAAGAAGACATTCTGAAGTTTCATTTGGTAAGTAACGTCTCTAAGAACTTCTCTGCGCTAGATGGGCTAAAAAGTAAACTAAAGAATTATACGGGTGGTTATACAAATAGATATCACAACTTTCAAATGCTATATCTGTGCAAACAAATAATTTAGAGCATTATTCTACAAATCATTGTGATGAAGACATTCTGAAATTTCATTTAGTTTACAAGAAACGTCTCTAGAGAGCTATTTTTATTGTACTACAAATAGTTTATTATTTTTTCCCAGTTGAGATGATAATTGTACAAAAAGAAAATAGAACATCGTAGTTTTTATTTAGCAAAAAAATCGTGCCTTTGCAGAAACAAAAGTTTTAGTCGGAAAAGTGATAAAAAGCTCCTAGTGATGTTTTTTGTCAACCAAATAAAATTTCAAAAACTTCCTTTTATAAATTATATGTTGAATAGCGTTCAGAATTAATTTGTTGATGAAATATAGCTTTTTAAAGTTGTAATATTATTTTGTAATGATTATATGATATGTATATATAAATATTTAAATCAATAAGTGAAAATTTTATCCAGCCAGGAATCGAACCCTGGACCTCTTAATTTAGCACACAAGTGCTCTACCACGGAGCTATGTATTTATTCTTCTGGATCTGTGCTCCGAGTTAAAAGTTTCTAAAGGTTGGTTTCGTTCGGACACCAAAAATAAAGAAATAAAACATGTTATGCAAATAATTACTATTAACCGTAACTATTCAGTACCTTTAGATATTGTGGAGCTCCTTCAATGGCCGCTGCTGACCAGGAGGTCTTGCTATTTAGTCGGGCATTCTGAGGACTGGTTTGGTCGGTCTTGTACGAAGATGCAGTGACTTGACTGTCAGACAAAAGCCCATTTTCTAATCCCATTGGCTCCATACACGCTGGAAAACAAAGTCAGCAATTTGTTTTCATAATATCTTTAACAAACTGATATTCATATCGTTTTCTTTGGCGTTGACATTTTAAATTTAAAATGTAAAGGCGGTAAAAAAAATTGAAAAAATTTGTTTTTCCCAACAAAGACTATTTTTATATTATTCTGAAAGTTAGGATAACAAAGGTTAATTTATTCATAAAAACATATTATTTTATAAATGGTATTGAAATAATTTCACGTTAGATATCTTAATTGATTTCCCGCTAAATGCATTTTAATTTTGGCTTGCAATTTTCCTTACATACGTAAGGAAAATTGGCGCGCCTATTTTGTCTTATTTTAGAGTACCTATTATAATATACCTATTTTTAAACGCCTCGGCAAAATTTAATAGTTTCAGCAGTGAATTGTAGTAGGTTACAAGTACTTCGATTATTTAGGCACTTTCGTTATATTTACAGGTTTATTATATTTCAGGAATTTTTAAAATATTTTGTCAAAACAGATATACCAATTTTAGTACATTATACTTTTGACATTCTATTTTAGAATGACACAAGAGTACTAACAAACATAGCAAAATTTATTATTTTAATAAAAAAATACAATTTGGGGGTTTACTAAATTAGATATATCCTTATAAAATCTAGAATACAATAGTAATTTATAGTAGCTTTAACAAAACATTTATAGACGTTTACTACTAAGTGGTAGTTAAATATAACTTTTACAACTTTTTTTTTAAATCATGGAAGATATAGCGTAAAAAAAACTCTGAAGCGTTTTTAAAAAATATATAGTTTAGGGTTTTAAAATATCAGACATTTAATAAAACGGTTAACGGGTAATTTGAGAATAATTTGTTCTCAAAGCTATGGCAATTTAAGTGTTATAGGAAAAATTACGCATGCCGTATTTATAGAGACGGCTACAGAGTTTAAAAGACATGTTACGTTACCTTCAGATGATGGATCCTTTTTGGATTACGAACACACCGCTACGCGCTCTTTACTTTATTTCTTATTTCTAGAACGACGTTTGCAAGCGTGAGATAGATTCAACTACGTCTAGGCTGTTCTGCGGCTCATTTTATTGTTACACATGTTTTTGTTACGGTCCCTTCATAATACATGCACCACTTGCTCGAAACCAATTTTAAATATAGATATCGATGAACAATAAATATATTAAACTCCAAAAGAAATTACTAAGTTATATAAAATTATTTAATACATTTACTAACGGCATTCGCTTTGCGAGATAAAACGTATTTACAACTTATGATAAGACATATATACAGTTTGAGAATTGCCATACGGCATTAAATAAATAAAATCATCCGCCAAATCGGTCCCATGATGGCCTGGTCGGAGTATATGGCGGCGTTGTATTACGCTCTCGTGGTCAACACACTTCCATAATGACCTGGTCGGATCCATGGTAGCAATGAGGTAGACGATCGCCCGGCCAAGCCATCACACTCCTGTGATGGCCTGGACGGATTACGAGTAGCGATGTGGTAGACGATCGCACCATGGTCATCATACTCCCATGATGACATGGCTGGATTACGGGTAGTTCTATGGTAATCTCTATTAGTTAGTAGTTCTATGGTCTGTCTATGGTAGACGATCGCACCGTGGTCATCACACTGCCGTGCTGGCCTGGCCGGATTAAGGATAGTTCTGTGGTAAACGATCGCTCCGTAGTTATCACACTCCTGTGATGGCCTGGCCGGATTACGAGTAGCGATGTGGTAGACGATCGCACCGTGGTCATCGCACTCCCGTGATAGCCTGGCCAGATGACGGTAGTGATATGGTAAACGATCGCACCTTGGTCATCACACTCCGTGATAGCCTGGCCGGATAACGGGTAGCGACGTGGTAGACGATCGCAGCGTGGTCATCACACTCCCGTGATGGCCTGGCCGGATTAAGGGTAGTTTTGTGGTAAATGATCGATCTGTAGTTATCACACTCCCGTGATAGCCTGGCCGGATCACGAGTAGCGATGTGGTAGACGATCGCACCGTTGTCATCACACTCCCGTGATTGCCCTTGCTAGATTAAGGGTAGTTCTGTGGTAGACGATCGCTCCGTAGTTATCCCACATCTGTGATGGCCTGGCTGGATCAAGGGTAGCGATGTGGTAGATGATCGCACCGTGGTCATCACACTCCCGTGATGGCCTGGCTAGATTAAGGGTAGTTCTGTGGTAGACGATCGCTCCGTAGTTATCACACTCCTGTGATGGCCTGGCCGGATTACGAGTAGCGATGTGGTAGACGATCGCACCGTGGACATCACATTCTCGTGATAGCCTGGCCAGATGACGGTAGCGATATGGTAAACGATCGCCCGTGGTCATCACACTGCCGTGATGGCCTGGCCGTATTAAGGGTAGTTCTGTGGTAGACGATCGCTCTGTAGTTATCACACTCCCGTAATGGCCCGGCTGGGTCAAGGATAGCGATGTGGTAGACGATCGCCCGTGGTCAGCACACTCCCGTGATGGCCTGGCTGGATTAAGGGTAGTTTTGTGGTAGATGATCGCTCTGTAGTTATCACACTCCCGTGATATCCTGGCCGGATTAAGGGTAGTTCTGTGATAAACTTTCGCTCCGTAGTTATCACACTCCCATAATGGGCTGGTTGGATCACAGGGAGCGAAGGAATAGGAATAAATGAATTTTGCTCATAATTAGATTCTTTTTTGGTCAAAAGTTACATGATTCAATTATGAAACGATTGCCAAATATAACGAAAGTAGCCTTGATGATTGTAGTTTCTTAAAAATGAGAGTTATTTCGAAGAGTACATTGACATGAAAATGATTTAAATCCCCGTAAAATGTTTTGTAAAAGAACGAATATTTTTTATCCGTAGCTAGAATGCTTATGCTCTTTGTAATAAAGTAAAGATATCAACAATAATTTAATAAAATACCATTAGTAACTTTTAAAGGTCGATGTCATATTAAAAAGAAAATAGTTTCTTACTTTTCTCCTTAGAACATCCAAGTACTTCAATTCTCAGACCAACTTTCTTTTCATATTGTATTGGCTTAATTCTCAAATACCGGGAAAACAAAGGGGTGGGAAACAAGCTAGTAGTCGGTGATTCGTTATCGAAATTTCCTTTGAATTCCTAAGAGAACAATAAGGAATTTGCAATTACTGGAACAACAAACATAGTATTTCATATTTACTTTAACTCGTATTGCTAATTAATATGTACTATCAAGACTGGTACTATTAAGACAAAATACACTTAATTGATGCATTGCATCAATTAAGTGTATTTTGTCAAACATCAAATAATAAATTATATTGCTAATCGCGACATAGAGATAAGTGCGTTAATTGATCCTTAAGATTTGTTATTTTATTGTAATGCAAGGTTGATTGTAACGGAAGATGATTGCAAGCATCATATCGCATGAAGTAGGATATCACTAAAGTATTTATAAATCTTGTATCCCAACTACAATAAAATCACGAAACCTTCCTAAAAGTTGTGAAAATGACAATTTTAAAGTATTGGTAATAATATAGATGCATGTTTTATGAAGGTTTATTGCTGAAATATTAAGTGTTGAAATCCTTGAAGAATAACTGCAGGTTTTAAAAATTTTATGCAGTCAAATTAAAAAAATATTAAAAAATATTTAAATATTTTTTTATAAAGATATTTAGAATATGCAGGCTTAATTAAGATTTTATAAAGGATAACGATTTTTATGGGAATTTTGTTGTTGTTGCTGGGATTTTTGCTTTTTTACAGGTCGCACTGTAACCACAAAGTTTGGTTCGTGAATATATTTTGTCTCCAAGCAGTACAATGGTCAGAGCAGTGATAGGATAAAATGGTCAATCTAGTTGACGAATCCAATCTGTGGGAATTAAGAGCTGTCATTTTGTTAACATGCGCTTACTTTTCACCACCGGTTTCAGCAACTTGTCGAGTCCTTGCCTAGAAGAAAATCTGCTGTCATCAATGTTAATGGAAGTTCAAAGCGGTATTAGTAATGTGTAGAAGGATATTCCTAATATTTTGGGCATTCAGTGTAAGATGTATTTAGAGAAAAAATGTTTGCATTTGAATTAAAATATATACTTGGTTGCCTTTGTTTCAAGAGTAAACCAGTTGCGGTGGCTTATGCAAGTTTGGACGTGCGGCCACGCTATTGTTGACTCCGTTTGATTTAGAGACTCAGAAGGTTGTAATTTGTATGGTACATATATGAATGACTGTCATGGAAGTTAGGTAACAAATAAATTTAATGGTGAAAGCATAACAATTGGAGATTTACATTTAAAGGTAAATTGAGACATTTCAGTAAGAGACTATTCAGCTGTACCGCTCGCTATAGCAAAGTGTGTGCATAGGAATGAATTCTGTTGAGTCAGTGTTTATCGGAATAGGCTGCTCCTTTCAGAGGGCCCCAATACTGAAGATCTCACATTGGTTCTGAGGCATAAACACTGGTGAAGTGGAAATGCTTGAGACAGAAATAAAGGTGAGTGAACTGCAGCGGAGTCGCACAGGTTTTTTTCGGAAAGTAGAAATTTTATAAGTTTCGGATAATTTAAAGATGCTAGAGTGGTCTTATTATCAAGCAATATTTTTCATAAGTCATATTCATAGTACGAAAAATTTGAAAATTAGCGATATTTTTCTACAACAAATATCAACATCACTACAAGCTGCCTGAAATCACTAAGAAATTAAAAATATAAACGGATAACTTGTTTGCTACAGTTTTGCAAATTTGAATGATTTAAGGAAAATTAACAACCTTGCAAAAACGATATTTTTAATAAATTCAACTTACCACAGTATCGCCATTATCATCTTTAATATCCGTCCAATGAAATCCATCGTTACTATGTGCAATCCCATACGACTTCACCCATTCGTTGGCATCGTTTCTACCACGAGTCATTACTCCAGTGATATTTGTTGGCGTCATAAAATCAACCTATTCAACACAATAGCATTACATTGTAAAACTGTATTAGCACAAAAATTAGAAAATCGTTTTTAAAAATCATAGTTTTATTCGCGTTTTTGACATATGTCACTGCATTTGGATTAATTGAAATATTTGAGCAGAATAAATGGTAGTCAAGTAACTAATTAATTTTAGGGTGAGAATTGTGTACATTGAATCTGACTTTAAATAAGTAATTACGCTCAAGTGGATGATTTTTTTCAAAACATTTTCTTTATATTCCAGGAAATATCATTCAATATTGCGTTTAATTGTATTTATTTAAAGGAAGTTAATGATAAAAAAAAACTGAAGATACGTATGAAAAAAGGTTAAAATACCACATCACAAAAGTTAAAAATATTCTATTTAAAAAGCACAACTTAATTTATATTAAGGAGAAATAAATATTAAAAGAATGAACAATCTTTAACCAGTTATGATTTTTGTCTTATGTTTAAACATTTTTAAGTACGCCGATATTGATATAAATTATACTAGATGTTTGGGGTTCTGCGTTGCTGGGATACTCGTGGCTTGAAGTTTGAATGGCCAACGTCGGGCCTCGAACCTACGAGCATTGTTCAAAGGTCCCACGCGTCTAAGCTACCGTCTAAGCTATATTTTGGAAATTTAAGATGCCTCTTTTTGTAATAATTCTTCTAAACGCAATTTTTTAAAAAAACTTTGTTTTATGAGATGAACGCACGATTATTCAGTGCTTCTGAAAATTCGTTTTTTTATGCACATCACTTATTAAGACTCTTCTCGTGTAAGATGCATAAAAAGGATCTATGTTATAAAAATGTTATAGGAAACATTAATAACTTAAAAAAATATACAATTTAAAAATTCCTAAGGATTGGTGGATTCATTTAAAAAGGGTGTATATTGCTGGGAATGCTGCTTATCTAATAGCCGGAGAGCCCCAGTTGCTCAGTGGATAAGGCGTTCAGCTACTAATCAGAGGATTAGTGGTTCGAATCCGTGCGATGGACTTCACAAAGAAAAGTAAAACAGTAGTGATCTTGCGATCGGAGGGTTGCCAGCTTCGCTACAAAAATACTGGAAAGTCGTCCAGAACATCCAACAAATTATACTGGCGTGTATACGGGACTGGTACACGATAAATCTGATCGGGGTCCAATGTCCCGATGCCTATTGAGGTTACGTCGGGTGCCAGCTCAGGTGTTGTCCTCGTCATCTGACCATGGTTAAAAAAAAACGAGGCATCGTTCCCCGGTCTTTCCTTCGAGAGAGGCCCCGAACCGTCGCCATAGCCCACTGTGCAGCTCTAGTGCGACGTTGATTAAACAAACCAAACCATCTAATAGCCGGAAATCGCAGTTAAATGGAATAGTGTAGATTCCATTTTCGTTTTACCCTTTCATGTAAATCGAGCCCTGTTCTAAAATCTTATATCTTAAAACTGGATCATTACCAATCCCACCTGTTATCAGTAACATCCCTAAGACCCTTTTCCAACACCACATACAACAAGACGATTCAAAGAAATCAATGACCTGTAGAAACGGAGACTCATCTCCCAGTTCGGCAACCCATCCAGCATGGCTGTCCAGCCTGGCATTCGACGAGCCCAGCTCAGGATTCGCCGACGACGAAACGGTAATCTGGAAATCGTAGATTGCGCCGCTCTCCAGTCCCAAGGGCTCCTGGCAAACTATAAATAAAAGCAGACAGCGGTGTCTCCATTCATTGCAATAACCCGAAGACATTTAAGTGGATCGCAGCTCTTCCTTTAAATGGGATTGCGCTTGTCTCAGGTTTTGGAGTGATAGGGTGTGAGATGTTTATGGGATTTGGGAGTAAAACGGAAGGATTCGGGTTGGTTTGTATTTCTGGTGTATAGAAGCAGTCGATGAATTATTATTGGATTTCGGAAGTGATTTTAAATTTGTGCGAGGAAGATGTAACTGTGTGACATTTTATTTGTTGTGGAAATTGGTTATTTTTTTATAATTCGGCTCAGTGTGTTTTTCAAATGCCTTAAATCCTATAAAAAGGTTGTGCGAAATCTCGAATTTATAAATTTATGTTTAGAGCTAGAAAATTTAGTTTATATTTTGAACTGATATCTTTCTCAAATTTATTAAATTACTTTAGTAGAGATACTAGTAGAAAGTTTCCGTAGTTCTTTAGATTCGAGTTCGTTTTAAGGAAAATTATTTTTTTAATGAAATTAAAACAATTGTGTGTGTAGCTTCCCAGCAAAAAAAGTCAGCATAAAACCTTCATCAAAATTTTGAAATTGAAGGTTTTATGCAAGAAAACTGAATTTTTTTTTTTGACGATTTGTAAAATTAAAGGTTTTTGTTTCATTATCCTTTATAAAAACTGCAAAAAAACCTTCATAAAAACCTTCAATTTATACTCATGAAGGGAAAATGCAGATATTTTATAAGTTTTATGCAGTAAAATTAAAATCTTCAAAGAAACTGCAATTTTTTGTTTCAATATCCTTTATAAAACCTTCAAAAACCTTAAATTTGACAATTTTGATGAAGGTTTCATGCTGACTTTTTTTGCTGGGTTGGGAAACTGGCAATTTAAATATGGATATACAGGATGATCAAAAATGGTTGGATGATGGTCATTGGATTTTTAAATACACATAAAACATTCTTTTTAATATACTTTAATTACTTTGTCTACTAAAGCTAAGGGATTTGTTTAAAATAAAAACAAAGTAGTTGGTCAAACATTGTTTTTATGCCAATATAACTAAATGAGATACAACCAAATAATAACCATCGCCCAAAATGTTTGTGATCATCCTGTATGTCATTATCCTTCAGTATGTCATCATGTGTAGGATACATCGCATGTCAAATTTATTTATGTATACTGTAGAAAAAAAATGCAGAATTTTTAATGCTGCTCTTTCTCTCTAATGCATTTAAGAAAAGCAAATAGTTTTAGAAATGAATAACTAGTTCCTTATTTAAGTTATTAGGGGGGGGGGGGCATATTTTTTATGAATTCACGGAGTAAAACTATTTAGATAAACTTAAAGAACGATAACTGTACTTGATTTTATTTAAAAATAAATTGGTGTACATTGCGATTAATTAAGTAGGCAGAATGAATTTATTTTGAAAATTAAAACTAATATCTATTAATAATATTTTAATGCTTAACAAAAACATTTTAAGAGTTTTTTTAAATTAAAGTATTTTCTATATAATTAAACAATAAATCAAAAGACATATACATGAAAAATACAATAAAATTTTTACATGAAAACAATTTATTATAAAAGGTAGTTAAAATCTGTAGTTTTTGTTATTTAAAAACAAGTATAAATCTTAAATAACTTTTTTGCAATTTAATAAATTTAGTATTTTTTAAAAATTTTTATAGAACTAGATAGTTTAATTGTTTGTTTACGTTTATTTTGTATTATTCCAGATAAAATTAAATATATTTATTGGATGATAAACATAAGAAAAATTAGCAGTCTGAATCTATTTATTCATACCAGTGTTTTAGGTGTTTGGAAATTATTGTAAAAAATCTGTATGTGTGTGGGGGGTTATTTCCAATTACCAAATATACGAGATAAAACTTAAGCAGCTGAACGTGTTTTGCTAAGTTATTATTGAAAAGGCTGTTTCAGCTCTGTAAAAAAATACTTGATTACAAATATTCATCTTGTTCAATATGGCTTTTTGAAAATTAAAATCTTTATATAGTTAGAGAGACTGAGAAAGTCTTGAGTAGTCTAGTTGTCTTGAGAGTAGTCTTGCTAAACAAAATGTTTACTTACCGAATGGATGATAGCAACCCAGAAGTTCCAATCTCATTCCAATTTTGTTTTCGTAATTCAGTGGAATAATGCGGAAATAACGTGCTTCAATGGATTCTGTGAGGGTGTTTACTACAGGAGTGTCTCTGTCTTCATTTCCAAGAAATTGCTGGAATAGGCACATTTCCATAATATATGCATTTTCTAATTGTTCATATTATACCAAATAAATTTACAATAATCTCTATTGTACCTTACGCAAGATTAAATTAGACAGTATATGTCATACTTGTACATTACATGAACAGTATATACTAAGCAGGAACATTCTACAAACGGCGCATGTACTATATGTGGGCATTCTACTAACAGTATTTATCCCATATGAACATTCAACCAACATTATTTATTCCATACGAACATTCACCCAATATACCAAACATGAACATTCCACCAACAATATTAAACACATGTGAATATTCCGCCTACAGAATATACCACACGTGACCATTCAGCCAACAGTATATGATCACACATAAAAATTCCACCAACTGTACGTGAACTTTGCACCACTCTAATTGTTTACATTTATCACAATTTTCCACAAAAATAGAGCCCTTGTAAGGAGCGGCGTTCTACAAATAAAACAACATTTTTGGCTTACGTTTTTTATACGAAACAAGCGTTTTCTTACATTTTCATTCTTAAAATCTTAAAAATGTAATGTCTCTACTTAAATAATATGAAATGTTTTGGTAAGTTATCAAATATATCGTGCTGTACCCAGATGTGAAAAGTGTATTTATTGAATTTGAAGTTAAGAGCTCATTTGAATTTTCAAATTGTTATCAATATATTACCATGGAGGTAGGAGTAACAGGAGGGAACGTGTCTTACCTCCCGGCATTGTCGCGCTTGAAGTAACTGTAAGGGCGCTGCGCCCATGTTGGATACACCAAAAAAAGGGAGGAACTCGTGTAGTGTGCGTGGCTTTTTTCTTATTTCATGCATCTCCTTCAAATTGATGCCATACACTTATAAGTATATACCATCAATTTTATAACTAGGTCTTTTTTATATAAGACATTTTAAATTTTAGCATAAAAACATTTTTGTTTTATTTTAATCTCTAGATTTTCATAAACTTTTAAGAATAAAAAGTATGAGTTCAAACTAGAAACTTTAAAAATTAATTTAAACCAAAATAAAACCGCTAGAAACTTTAAATTAAAACCGCCAACGCGCGCCAAGTCGAGAAAAATTGAATTATTGAATATCAATTTTATACGTAGTACAACTTTTGGAAGTTGGTGCCAATTTACAAAAATCGTACCTAAATTTTGGCGCCGATTTCAAAAAGTTGTACTACGTATAAAATTGATATTCAATAATTAAATTTTTTCAACTCATTCGTAAAATTAAAAATTATTTTTTACTTTTTAGCGCATTTTTCTTAAAGTCGGTTTTCCTTTTTTTTTTAGAAAGATTATTTTATATTTTAATGCTTTCATAAAAAAAATAAATTAAATGTTAACTCGCATAAATAGTTTGCGCAACAAAACAGATTTTGAACCTAATATTTTTATAAACTTTATTTTAAGTTGCATACATTATGGCGTAAAGTTTGTTTACTTTTGTAAACGTTTCAAAAGTAAAACATGACCTTTGCCAACTCAAATTAAAGCTTTGTTGTATATAGGACATGTAATTTAGTACTATAATTTATAAATATACAGGAATTTGCTAATTAGTAGTAATTAGTAAAGTGGTTTTTTATCATTTATTAAGAATACTTAACTTTCTCTCGATGTAACAAAGATGGCGCCGCGGTTACAGCGAATGCTTCAAAGCATTCGTCCAATGCTCTCTCCTGTTACTCTTACCTCCATGTATATTACCTGATTGTGGTTGGCGAAAAAATGTTTTGATTGGCAGAAACAGTTGACGATTGTTGTTTCACATCCCTTAATATATTACGCTACAAAAGTTCAAATAGCTTTAAAAAATATGATAGATTGTCGCTTATCTCATCTACGCACTCAGGCATCAACATTATTTGTTCATAATTGCCTTAGATTTCAATCTATATTTAGAATCTTCTAAATAACCAATACTATTTAACTTTAACTTGAGCCTGTATGTCGACATGTTTGCGAACTATACGAACATTCTCTCGCGGCGTCAACCAGCCTTTCAAATAACAACTGTTATAGCATTTTAGTAGTCTTTTTTGAAGATCTTACATGATTTGATTAGTGTAATTATGAAAGTATGTTTCTATCATATTAAAGAGACTCAAAACATCCATTAGCAGAATTTGCACTTTAAAACGACCAACCAAATACTTCTGAATAAATGAAAAATGAGAAATATTTTCCATCTATAGGTATTAAAAATCCAGAAAACGTTTGAGAGTCAACGAGTTTCAAAGGATATGATTGTTATCTAACATGCAGAAGGTTTTAAGGTATTTTAACTTGAAAAGGGAAACTGAAAACTTGTGAATATTAATAATATTTTATGCTGCATGATTATCCGTATTTTACAGAACATGTTATCCGATCATTTTCAGAAACTAGCATTATTTGTAATAAGGAGCATAATTAAAAACTTAGTTTTATAAGTAACATAACGTCGGCCTAGAATGAAAACCAGCAACATTTAAACCTCAGATTCAGAATCTGAATAGAAAGCTGCTTGGCGCCGAACTCCAAGGTTAGGCATTCAGATTAGTGTTTGTAAAATAATTCAACAATTAAAAATGAATTCGTCGCCAAGTAGCTTCCAATTCGGATGCTAAGTCTGAAGTTTATATATAGATGGTTTTCATTCTAAGCAGATGCAACATATAAATTATAATTTTATTTGGGGGGAGGGGGGGGGGGGGGCGTTTTAGAAAATATAATATTCTCGATTCAGTTGATAGGTAATAGGTTACAAGAATATTTAATTCCTTGAAGGAATGAATTTATTTGGTACATTAGATTATTAATATATAAAAGTTTAATTACTTATATAAAATTAAAAATATTCAAGTTTTATATGAAAAAATTATTTCCGTTTGAAATTGTATCAGGGGGTGGGGCAAGGGGAATGATTCCCCAGCACTTTTTCGGATTTTTCCACCGCACTTTTTTAATATTGAACTTTTTAAAATAAAAAATATTAAGAATAACATTTTTTATTGCATTGTCAAACTAAACTGTTTTTAATAAAAATCGAAACCCTACCCCTTGCCCACTACTACAGACGATGGACGCGAACTCATTCCCCCTCTGACACTTGTACCACGTGGGGGAGTAGTCCACAAAAACAGTTTTCGATTTCGTCCACATAACTCTTCGTATAGGCATACCATAATATAAAGAAAGGTAGGCCGCATCGACCAAACCAATTATTAACCCATTCCGCCCACTGACCTTTGTACCCTGTGAAAGGAATGTCGCCCTTAACTGCAGACAGTTTCGTTCTCATTAGTCCCCGGGGAATCGTGCTATGGGCGATAAATGACCTACAGTCGTATAGGAAAGTGAGTCGCGTCGATCAGGTCGTTTTGTTAACCCATTTTTCCCTCTGATCTTTATACCGCCTTAAGTTAAATGTCAACCTTGTTGACATGCAGTATACGCTTCCACCCCAATAATTCAACGGGAAACCAGCCTTAGTTACAGCAGTAGTTACGGAGCCTATTAAGTATTGACTAACCAACAAACAAACATCCGGACAGATTTTGGAGATTTCTGCTTTATATATAAGATATAGATTTATGTACCAATACTCTAGCGGAGTACATAACAACGCAGTATAAAAAAATTTGTTTTTTTTTTCTCTTATAAAAAATGTAATTTATTTCTGTTAAATAATTTATATAAAATAATTTGTAACTACAAAGTACTTGGAATCTATCATAGATAACTAAAAATAATTTTATTCAAAAATATATTTGTCTTTTTCTATACCTTATTTATGTATATATTTTCTAGTGAAGTACATAGTAATGTTTTTCAACAACAAGTTAAAACATAAATAGTTCCTTATTTCTTTTATAAATAATTTTTATTATTTGGTGATGAGAGCGATGGACAAATATACAAAATGTTGCGAACTGTCTAAAAAGTTAGTAATTACAAAAAATAACCCATACATTTCAGAAACTACTACGAATAATAATAATTCAAAATATCGATAACTTTTATCGCTATTTCAGTAAAAAGAGTTTTACCACTTTTTGCATTAAATAATTAATTGCATTTTTTTAAAAATATATTCTCATATTCCTAAAAGTACACTTTAGTGTTGGTAAAAATGACAAGTGACATGTAGAGAATGTTATAAATGTCTTTCGTTGAATAAAAAAAATTAATACAAAGAAAAAATTACGCATACAGGATACATATGCCTCGATAATTAATTTAGAAAAAAGGAAATGAGCAGGTAGCTTAATTTTGTAAAAGTAAAACGATCACAAACGCAAAAATCTATGCTTTTATAGAAAAACAATACAATATACATACAAAAGTGTACACATACCATTTTTCTAGTATACTCGGATAAAGGTATTTTCCCAAAATATCCGTTTCGGGGCTAAAACACGCGTCTTCTGCTAGTTGTTTTATACAACATTTTTATGCCCCGACCTTTTTCCCGTAAACTGCATACGTGCTGCTCTTTAAGTTAGGAAAACTACATGATCATAATTTTAAGAAAATGGCCACTTTTTCGCATGCCTATGCAAGAGTTCATGAATGAATAAAAAGTGAATGGTGCTCAGTTACAGTGAACGTTTTAAAAAAAGAAAATGATCGGAGGAATGGTTAAAATTGGGAAGAACAAATAAGATAGTTTTTGCTATTTTATCTGTGACGGAATAAATTTATTACGAGTTTAGATAAGTTTGTTAGGGAAAGTGCTTCGAGTTGTCATGCATGCTAACATTTAAAAAATCTTATCCGCACACATTTTTCACAAAATATTTGCGTAAAATGTTTGGTGTAACGTTATAAAAGTTTGTAGGTTAACTGGTGTCATTTTTCTTTATAAATAAAACACAAAAATGCAAATGTCATTTAAATAAAATATTTTTTTAAAAAAAGGAAACTGACTTAAAGAAAAATGTGCTAAAAAGTGAAAAATATTTTTTAATTTTACAAACAAATTAAAAATATTGAATTATTTAATATTAATTTTATACTTATTACAATGTTTTGAAATTGGCGACAAAATTTAGGTATTTTTTTGTATAGTGCCGTCAACTTAAAAAATTGTAATAAGTATGAAATTAATATGAAAAAATTTAATATTTTCAATTTTTTCGTAAACTTAAGAATTATTTTTTAATTTTTAGCGTATTTTCTTAAAGTCGATTTTCCTTTTTTTAAAAAGATGTTATTTTGTGCTTTTTAGTTTTTAATTTAATAGGGGCTTTGTCGCTTTCTATTAATATATTCACTTGGAAACTTAAGTTGATAACTTTTTGCCTCGAACCAGATTTTGAGTTATCCAGTTTAATAAACTCCGGGTGAATAAAATTTTATTGTAGGACAATCTTTATCCAACAATGACAATATTATAAAATTGGAACAACTGTTACAAGAAGTCCCGTTAATCGATTTTCTCGGAAATATAACAGCCAGATAAACGATTATTTTTTTGCAGTTTTTGCCAAAGTAGATTTTTCTCTATCTCCAAGAAAAAAAAATCGAATTTGGACAATATTATTTTTTTAAATGGTCTGATTAATTGAGAATTTCGGATATTTAAATGCCGGATAACCAAATATTTTTTCCAAAAGGTACCCAAGTGAGACATCCCCGATCCAACAGCATTTATTTCTCCAATTAGCTTAATTATGACAGAAATCTTGCTCGAACATACATAAAAAAAAGAACATAACAGTCTAATAGATAACCGGTCTTCTTTGACACGGTTTGGCAGTTGATTGGCACGTTTTAAGTCGATTAATAAAGGATCTTTATTATATTGAGCTCATTTTTAGAAACAAAAAACTTCAATACAGCATGACAGTTTATAAACTGAACAACATTTGATTTTAAAGGTTTTGTTGTTTTAGTGATTTTTCAGACTTCTTTTGTTTAAAAGAAATGTTTTATTTATAATTTTTTTTTATAAATCTCTACAATTTAGTAAGCTTAATAATAAGCTTATAAAAATATTTTATTATAATTAGTTAACTGAACGACGACATGCAGTTTAAAATTAAATAGATATTTACATCATACAGAATTTTTAATAATTCTTGACAGATCAATTTTTATAGCTCACTTAGAGAGGGATACCCTAAAACGTGTAACAACAGCAAAAAACTTGACTTTCGTTTTCGAAAACAATATTTTAAATAATCAATATATCAAAAAGATTGGAAAGTAAAACAAATGTCACATAATAATCTTCACTCACTCGGCATGGCAATTAACTATAATTAAATACTCAAACGATTTGCACAAAAAAATGGTTGACTTGATTTCTTTAACTAATAACAGACGTACATAAGAATAAGAATGTAGCTTCCTATTTAAAACAATTCAATTATTTATTCTGATGCCATAAAAATAAAATTATAATCGGTTCGTTAAATTTAACGAACAAAAAGTATAATATCAATTATTAATCAAAAGTAAAAAAACCCGAAAGGCATAAATTGATATTCAAAAAAGAAATTCCACAAAAGAGCAGTTTATTAAAAGCAATTACTTACGAGTTTCGTTGAAATAATAGATGCAGAACCAAATAAAAAAAAGAAAACAATTTAATTCCATTTCAAATAAAGAAATGACTTAATTAAGACAGCTTAATACGCCATTTGGAGATAGTGACGGACATGCGAACTATTCCAACACGGATATTCTTACGGATAAGGAATAATTAGAACTTATTATTTCACCTCGTTCTATCACTAATTATATTTTAAGTATTATTATTATATTTGTGACGCAAAAAAAATGGTAACTTCGGACCGTAACTGAATTTAACATTGAAACCCGTTTCTGCTGTTCGACATTCTAAAAACCGATTCCCGCGTCTATTTGTGATAATTAGCTCCGGGATTGCTTTCTTTGCGTTTGCTCTTTGCGTTTGTTTCTAATTGCAAATGACAGAAGCATTCAGTGGGAGTCTGGTAAATGCGATTACAGGAAATCATTCCTCGGTTGTTTGCTGCAGCTGAACAAGGGTATTTTCTTTCCAATTAATCGATTCCCGATTGGGATACCTGACTTTGCTGACGCAAGGTGTTCTGCCGAGAATGTAACAATCGCCTTTTGGAAGAGGGGTGTTCTGTTAAAAATATCAATTTGTTTTTGAACATTCTCTTGGGTTATTATGTTTCTCCGCATGGGACCGACTTACGATTATATTGGTTATCATTTATATTATTCGCTAAAGCTGTTAGAGCGTTAGAAATAGAAAAGGACACTTTGTACAACTCAAAAGTTGATCACTGAGAGGTACAATAAGTTTCCAAATTGTGTGCAACTAAACAGTTTAATTTTACGTCCTATAGTTACCAATGCGCATGAATAAATGACCCATCAAGTTGTCTTTTTCCCAATATCTAATAATGACTTTATGCAAGAAGTATTTCTAACTTTTTTTTCTGAGCACGTGACAACAACTTACCTATAGATTTCATCAAGTCAAACTTATTTGTAGTCAATTTTGAGTGTCGAAGATTCAAAACTGGTACAAAATAATTAGCTCTGGTATTGCTTTCTTTGCGTTTGCTCTTTGCGTTTGTTTCTAATTGCAAATGACAGAAGCATTCGGTAGGAGTCTGGTAAATGCGATTACAGGAAATCATTCCTCGGTTGTTTGCTGCAGCTGAACAAGCGTATTTTCTTTCCAATTAATCGATTCCCGATTGGGATACCTGACTTTGCTGACGCGAGGTGTTCTGCCGAGAATGTAACAATCGCCTTTTGGAAGAGGGGTGTTCTGTTAAAAATATCAATTTGTTTTTGATTATCTCTTGGGTTATTACGTTTCTCCGCATGGGACTGACTTACGATTATATTGGTTTCAATTATTCGCCAAAGCTGTTAGCGCGTTAGAAATAGTTTGATTTGTTTAAATAACGTCGCACTAGAGCTGCACAGTGGGCTATTGGCGACGGTTCGGGGACTATCTGGAAGAAAAGACCCGGGAACGATGCCTCGTATTTTTGAACCATGGTCAGATGACGAGCACAACACCTTGGCTGGCACCCAACACAACCTCAATAGGCGTCAGGACATTGGACCCCTATCAGATTTATCGTGCACCAGTCCCGTATACACGCCAGTATAATTTGTTGGAAGTTCTGGACGACTTTATAGTATTTTTGTAGCGAAGCTGGCAACCCTTCGATCGCAAGATCACTACTTTTTTAATTTTCTTTATCAAGTCCATCGCACGGATTCGAACCACCAATCCTCCGAATAGTAGCTGAACGCCTTATTCACTGAGCAACTGGGGTGTTAGAAATAGAAAAGGATACATTGTACAACTAAAAAGTTGATCACTGAGAGGATACAATAAGTTTCCAAATTGTGTGCAACTAAACAGCTTAATTTTACGTCCTATAGTTACCAAAGCGCATGAATAAATGACCCATCAAGTTGTCTTTTTCCCATTACCCAATAATGGACTTTATGCAAAAAGTATTTCGAACTTTTTTTCTGGGCATGTGACAACGCCTTACCTATAGATTTCAGGCAAGCCAAACTTATTTGTAGTCAATTTTGATTGTCAAAGATTCAAAATTGATAAAAAATATGTAATAGCATCAAATATCAATCTAGGAAAACTGAGGATTCAGTGGATTTCAATTCAGCCCAGTTTCCATGAAAAAGCCTTTTTTATATGAGTACCAATGTATATATTCAAGTCATGAATAAATGACCCATCAAGTTGTCCTGTCCCCATTATCTAACAATGACTTTATTTACCATATTTATGGAACAAACACGATGTTAAAAGTTACCTACCTACTAACAAAGTTTCAAAAAATGTGTCCCTAGCTCATGACATTGCTTTAAATCTCACTCAACCTTATAACGAATAGAATGAAACTTTATGACACCCCATATTACAAAGTTCTTTAAAGTTATATCCTACATTGAAAAATATATTTTGTTGGGTAAGTCTTCTCTTTCAGTGTAGGCAACTTTACTATTACTGTCCATACCATTTTTTAAAAAATAAAGTTCATGGCCTCTAAAAGTACCATAAAAGTCAAACATTTAATGCCTTCTAAATAAAGTTTTAATTCAGTATAACTAATGCAGTTAACAATTAATTAATGATTGGCAGTTAAGAATATGCTTTTGGGTTATTATGCTGCCCCGTATGGGACTGACTGACAAGTTAAGGAGCCAGGGCAAAATCACATATGAGGGCCCCTCAACGTACCTTGAAATAAAACTGCTAAATTTATGTATAAACACAAAATGCAATATAACCAATTAGATTTAATGAAATTGTAAATACTGCAAAAAACTTATATTTTTAATACTAAAATATTTTTTCTGAAAATTCGAATTAACGTTAATGGTGCAGTACTTCAACAGTTTTTTTCATACGTTTCCCATTCTGTACATTGTCCCCTTTTCTTTTAGTTGAGCCAGATGGATATGTTCGATTATTTTATAGCAAATCCGTAAGAATTACAATATCAGAAAATTTGGAAAAGGGAAAATGTATCTGTAAACGACAAATCCACATGCAATTAGTAAACACTATACACAGTTTGTTTATGGTGTTGGTCATGAATTGAATTTTGATCCAAAAAGAATTGTGATCGAAAGAGAATTAATTCCTTTGAAGAACGCGATTCCATAGATGACATGCATCATTGACTTGCAGGAAAAATGACAATGATTTGATTGGATAAAATAGTAAAAGTTTCGCATAAAAAAACCTATTGATTTTAAAAAAAATCATTAGTTAGTAAATTTATTTTAAACTTTTTTTTAAGCTTTATAAGTATTTTTGGGGGCCCCTTGAAATTGGGTCCCTGGGCAAGTGCCCCGAATGCCCTGCCGTAAATCAGTCTTTTTTCCTTGCTATGTAATCGGAATTGTTCAATTTCCTCTAAGCCAATGGAAAGCGGAAATTTTAGCATTAGTACGTAATGGCTGGTCTGTTAAAAACGTATATTTTAAACGAATTTCATTTTTAAAAAAATAGTTAGAAGTCATTCTATAGGTATTCTACAGTTCTGATTATTTTTCGAGTTTATGTTGTTACAATAAATTCATTCGTTTATGATTGAATTAGTTGTATGTATTAATTGCTATGAAATCGGAATTATTCTATTTCCTCTAAGCCAATGGAAAACGGAAATTTTAGCATTGGTACGTAATAGCTGGTCTGTTAAAAACGTATGTTTAAAACGAATTTTATTTAAAAAAAAATAAAGTTAGAAAAATAATTTTTTTGTCATTGTATAGGGATTCTACAGTTCTGATTATTTTTCGAGTTTGTGTTGTTACAATAAATTCATTCGTTTATGATTGAATTAGTTGTAAGTATTAATTGCTATGAAATCGGAATTATTCTATTTCCTCTAAGCCAATGGAAAACGGAAATTTTAGCATTGGTACGTAATAGCTGGTCTGTTAAAAACGTATGTTTAAAACGAATTTTATTTAAAAAAAAAATAAAGTTAGAAAAATAATTTTTTTGTCATTGTATAGGGATTCTACAGTTCTGATTATTTTTCGAGTTTGTGTTGTTACAATAAATTCATTCGTTTATGATTGAATTAGTTGTAAGTATTGATTGTCTTAAGTATGATTCTAATCATAAAAAATTAATTAAAAATTTAATTAAATCTTAATATTAATAATATCAGTCTAAATTATATCTTTCATGTTAACATTGATATCTTTCATGTTAGCTTATAAAAGGTTAAAAACACTAAATACATATTTTTAATTTATTTTTAAAATACCCGTTGTAAATAATATATTACTTTTATTTGAATCTCAAATATGCATATTTAATTAAAAGATATAAATAAATCATATAAATCTAATAATAAGTAAAAATACACGGAATTATAGTATGTAGTAAAGCTTAGAAATATTTAAAAGTACTATATTTTGGTTTAATAGAAAACTAATATAATTAAATTCTGCAGATATAAAAATCTATTGACGATCAACATAATGCAAAATATCCAATTACTACAAAATCGTTTTAGTTTGCCAGAATAAATATTTGAAAGGGAATTTTTTTCATTTGTGTCTTAAATTGAATACTTTTGTTCAACTAATTAGATTTCTCTATATTGCAAAAATCGTTGTATCCGGTAATTTGCTTGAACTTTTACAATTTAACCTCTGTAAGATTCTAATGAAACAAATAACGTTATGCACACATACAGGAATTTAATCAAGAGAATTTATAAAAAAGAATTTCTTCCGGAGAAAAATGACAGTGAAAGGGCAATTACTTTAAAAGCAGCATATACTTATTCCGTTTTCATATATCTATTATGTATATACAATATTAATAATCTCCTGGATTATTAATATCTTGTAAAGCGTAATATTTGGTGGAGTAGATTTTTGAAATAAGATATGCGTATAATGAATAAATACGAATTAGTTTGAAAGAATAAAATTAAAAAAGAATTCTTACAATGATATTTCCGTCGTCGTCACTAACTGGAGTCCATTTTTCTCCGTCGTCGCTGAAAAGAACTTTGTATTTCGTAACCCAGTAATCACTTGGTTCAGTCCCTCTTGTTACAACAGCGCTCACGTTTCGTGGTTCGAGAAAGTCGACCTGAAATATTGAACAATTATTAAATAGTCTGTTATATTTATGTATTACTATTCGTTTCGAGCCGATGTTGGTTGTGCTTCTATAAGGTCAGACTCTCAGTATGTTCCGATTCTTGCCAGAACTTTATATGATTAGTAATAACTATGCTTAATATTTTTACACGGGCTCTGTAACAGAAAAGGTGTACTGGCTATGGGGGAAATCCTAAAAGTGTTAAGGAGGTTAGTGAGGGGATTTCAATTTGGGGGCTAGGAAAGAGAATTTTCAAAGCTTTGTGGAAGGATGGTTTGGTTTTTGGTTAATTAGCGTCGCACTACAGTGGGCTATTGGTGAAGGTTAAGGGAGTACCTCGAAGGAAAGAGCCGGGAACGATGCCTCGAATATTAGAACCATGGTGAGGACGAGGACAAAACCTGAACTGACATTCGACACAACCTCAATAGGCGTCAGGACATTGGAATCCGATCAGATTTATCGTGCACCAGTCCCGTATACACGCCAGTATAATTTGTTGGATGTTCTGGACGGCTTTCTAGTATTTTTTGTGGCGAGGTTGACAACCCTCCGACCGCAAGACTACTACTTTTTTTTAAACTTTTCTTTGTCAAGTCCACCCGGACGAGTTTGAACTAGCAATTCTCTGATTACCAGATGAACGCCTTTATCTACTGGTCAACTGGAAGCCCTTGTGGAAGGAAGACTTGCCGTACAATGAGAGGCGTGTAACTGTCTGATGGAGGGATCGTTAGTAATCCTTCCTCAAAGCTCGCAGAATCTCGGATTTAGGATAGGGCCATTCAGGTACCTAAAATACTGAAATGCGCAACCGAAGACGATCTATAGAAACCATTTGCGAAACGTCAGCTGTACAAACAGGTGTCCTTATTACCTGTTATGCTCCAAACAGAATATTTCAGACAACACGAGTTTTAAATATTCTTCCCCCATACCATGGTTTGAAAGTGTCTGAAGTCCAAAACTCACCCTTAGATCTCTATACTCTAAACTCTATGCTCTATACTTTATGGGACACATGTTATCCCAGCCCACACGTAAAGGTAAAAAGAACGGTTACAGTCATGATATATCTTTATACTCATGTCAAAATTTGTTTGAGAACCTAAATGCATATCTAATAACATAAGGCGTCTGTATCAGAAAACATTTACTTTCTCTGTGAATAAAAGGCTGACAATTTACATATGAATATTATTCATCCACAATATGTGTATCTGAGGCTCAGATTTGTAAAATTTAATTTTTAAAAATGATTTTAACAATATTAGAAATATTGCATAAAGAAACATCTTTAAAAATATTTCCAAGATATAGAACGTGCCTTTGCAGTAGTTTGTAGTGTACTTTAGTTTGTAGTGCTCTGGACTTCGGAACAATAGATCCCATGTTCGAGTTCAGTCACTCAATTTTTTTTGTTTTTAAATATATATACCTTAAACAGGTTCGCCCTTCGTGAATGGATCCTTCATAGTAGAGAAATCATAACGTTATAATCTCGCTAACATCAAAGTGAGGCTCCAGACACGTGGTTTACTCATTCCATTCATAAACTTTTTTCTAGTTCATTCATAAAAATATCCTGTACTGCATGAATTAACCCATTCCTATTATTTCCAAATCACAAGTCAATCGCGAAAGTTTTTCATTCATAAATTTTGAAAAGAAGTCACGTGGCTGAAGGCATCCGGTCTAAGAGTTGGTTTCACAATTATGACGTCATATTCACTCTACTACAGTCCATTCATTCTCGAAGGGTTCGCCAGCCATGCGGAGTCAAACATCTACTTGATTATAAAGTGTACCTCGCTTAATAATTTAATCGCATTATTAGTTTATGCCTTACATGGAGTGCACAATTTTTTTAAGAAGATTTTAGTTGCTGTACAATTATCCACACACGCGTACCTGTAGATACGGGTTATTATCAAAGGTGTCAGCAATCCATCCATTTTTGTCCGATATGCGGGCATGTGAAGGAGTGGATTTCCAGTCTAGTGATGAAGAGGTTGTAATTTGACCATCCGAAAGAACACCGTTCTCCAGTCCCATTGGCTCACGGCACTCTGAAGAGCAAATAAAAACATAGAAAATCTGGTTTTGAACATCACAGAATTTGATTGATCGAAAGCAGAGAACAGCACGAGAGATCAGTGGAACTTGGCGAACACCGCCAATTCCCTTCACACACACACACTCAAGAATGTAACTGAAAAAAAAAAACGATGCTCAAAGATGGGTTACGTGCATTTTTCATAAATTTTAAGTTTTCAAATGGTAATGTATATAGAATCTAATTGTGGTAGGCGAAATACAATTATTATTCTAATTATGATAAATAACTGAAGATCGCTTTTTTCATTCTTTATTATGACGTCACAAACTGTGAAATGGGTGTCATGAAAAAATAGTGAATCGTCACTTAACTCATTTGTTCAATAAGGTGTAGAAATATTTAAGAAATTAAACAAGTTTCATATTCAAAATCCTAATAAAATTTAAAATTGATATGACGCTATATAAATAATTTGCTTTCTGAAGTGGTCCATTCGTAAATGCGTCTGTCAACATGCTAAAAGTATCTTCTAATTCAACTTTTGAAATATAGTGTTCCGATTGTTTAGTAAAATAGTTACAATGCAAGAATAAATTGGAATGTGCTATTCCATGAACATCACTTGAAGCAACGTTAAAAATCCTTTAAATATTTACCAGACAAACACTTCAATTTATTATAATTTTATATTTATTATTTTAAAACTAGGAAATGTTTCTATTTCAGAAAACCATTCGACATGTTTCTAAAACAAATACGTATCAGACGGATAAGGAAGAAATGGTATAATTTTAGACAAAAGATAACCAGTCAATTTTTTCAAATGATTTATTTTGACGCGTATAACTTTTTTCTTCTTGCATTCCATTCACTATACTATGCTTTATAACTTTAAAGTTTGAATTTGTAATTACTGAATTAGTTCATGAGAAAAATAAATAAAACATAGATGACTATGCAAAAAAAAAAAATAGAAATTCGAGATTTAGTCTAAATTTTTATAAATTTTTTGTACTTTTAATTATTTCGAAAAATTCACCTTTAATTCTTTTAAGTAAGTTATACAGGTATTAAAAAATAATAGAGTCATATGGTAAAAAAATTAGTATACAGAGGCGTATGCAAAACTGAGATAAATCCCACAAACTGAGATAAATCAATTTATACATTTTAAATCTAAATGGTAAAATAAGTTGATGAATAAATTTGGAAATTTCTTCATCTATAATTTAATATAAAACTACTCACATGCATATAAAATTCCACATTTTATTATTTAATTCGAGTGCATTATATCAATATCATGAACTGAATTTTAAAATGATGAAGCTAAATTTTTTGTGAAAAAACTGATGGAATGCAAATAATGTTTAAAATATTATTATATCACTAATTTTGTATTAGAAACCATATTAATACAAATAAGTTCATTGCACATTTATATTCGACACCACAAAATACTTTATAATAGGATTCAATAGAGAAAACTTATAATTAAAAAAAATTCAAATTATACGTTTTATGTGACACTTCTTGGAGGAAGTAGCGTTATTTACACCATTCTTTCAAAACCATAGCATAAGTAACTACTGACTTTTTTTTAATACTGCTGCTTTTGTTTTAAAATCGAATATAAAAATGTCTATTGCAATTTTAATTGCTGCCAAAACAATAAAACGCATTTTTATTACACTTATAATCATCAGATCATTTCAAAAATGGGAATAATGAACTTTAGGTATCAGTGCATGTTTTAAGCCAGAAAAAGAAAAATATATTTTTATTAATTCTTGCCGTTCAAAAGGTAGCTAGTTCTTAAGATACTTAATTACAAGCTTAAATTTCTTAATTTTAAGCTATCTACAATAAAATTGTAATATCTTCTACATTGTTCTCTTTGTATCCGCCATTGAAAATTATTATTGCCAACCAATGTAAATGGGATATGACCCACTACAATAAAGATTTATCTATCTTAAATTTAAGCTTTGTATGCACATATCAATTAAAAGACAAAAATATATATGAATGTTAATTTTGTATTCAAATGGCTTACCTTGTTCTTTCACGCAACCTAATAACTCAACTCTCATGCTTGTCCACCGATGCCATTTTGTGGGTATGATTTGAACATATCTACTTGTGATTGGAATGGGAAATATACTGATGACAGCTGAGTCTTGGTTGTCGTTTCCTATAAATTCCTGTACATAGAAAGTATTGAGTTTAGTATTGTAAATCAGAACTGATAATATAAAAATTCGAGAAATTAAAAAAGAACACTGAGAGCATATGAAGAAGAGATATTGAAACAATTTGATTTAATAATTTATTTTTTAATGTTGTTTACCGGTGGTTACTTGATTGCAAACATGCGATTCGAAACAAGCGACAAGAATTTATATGAGAACACCTAATGGAAACGTTTTCTGTTCCTACCAGAAATATCATATAATAAATTTTCGTTTACTCAAGATTTGAGGGTTTGGCGTTGAACATGTATTTTATTTTACTATATTTCTACTTCTATGACACGAAAGTTAACAAAAACATCATGGTGTATGTATTATGTTATTATTGATATATTTCCAAATTTGTAAGGAAAAATGTACTTTTGGAGTCGAGTTTCAGTAATTTTAAAATTTAAAAATTAAAGGCGCATTTTTCTTATAAACTATTGTGATTAAAAAATATTTATTTCTGAAATACAAATAACATAGCATATAGTCGGTTTAGAAGTAAAACCACGTATATTTAAACCAAAGATTACCATTCGTAGTTGGCGACTGAATAAAAGGTCAATGTGTTTTCCTACTCCAGAATGAATACAACACCAAGTTAATTCACATTACGAAGTTTATCGTTTTTATTTTGTCTCCAACTCGGCTTGTAAATATTTGGTTTAAATACACACTAACTTTCATAATACAATATTCTGATTTAAAAATATAACATTTACAAAATACTAACTATTTTTTAAAAATATGTTTCGAATTTTAAAGTTAAATCAATTACGCATTTGAATATTTTTTCTTCATTACCAAAAAATAGTTATACGAATTGGCATTCCTATTATAGTATTTTTAATTGAAATATATTAAATAAAATTTGTGTGTTCTTTTATGTCTAAAATTGATATAAAACTGGGAGAGCTTTTGAAGGATAAGACAGCCATACTTATCCTTCAATTTTATTGACATGAATTTTGGTACTACCCAAAGAAGGACATTCACGCCAGAGTCAAATTTTGTTCGAAACTTCGAACATAAATTTAACTCTGGCGTGAATGTCCTTCTTTGGGTAGTAACCATATTCATGTCAATAAAAACTTTCTAATTTCTTATGGGTTAACATAGTCAGCCATGTTTAAAATGAAAAGTTTACTTTAAGGTTTAATACTTAATTTTACCACAATTAGTATACGAGTTTTAAAGTAAATAATCTTTAGGTTTTTGTTGTACAACTTTTCATATGGAAATAAAATTTATGTTTAGAATTATATTTAGCTAAAAGTATGGATTTATTGAAATTCCTTTTGCTGTATTGAGGTGAAAATAACGGCGTCGTATGAACGTGTGAGAACAAAACAGATCAAGCACCTGCTAGTTAAGTCTTTTCTTTAAAAATGACTTTGATATTCAATGAAGTAATGACATTTACCACTTTTTGGGTTCAATTCCCGCAGAAAGATTATTTCCCATTCATAACTATAAAAAAATCTCAGATAGCATTACATTATATCTTTTGCAATATGTACAATATAATTGAATGGGTGAGATTATAAAATAATCTTTTTTTAAAAAAAAAGGAAAACCGACTTTAAGAAAAAGTGCTAAAAAGTAATTTTTTTAATGAACAAGTTGAAAATATTGAATTATATAATATAATTTTTATACTTATTAAATCTTTATCTTTTTAAAATCAGTGCTAAAATGTATGTACGAGTTTTGTAAATTGGTACTATTTTCAAAAAGTTGTAATAAGTATAGAATTAATATTAAATAATTTAGTTTATTATTTTTTTACTTATTAATGCATTTTTTTAGTCGGTTTTTATTTTTTTAAAAATATTTTAGTTTCCCCTTTTTAGTTTTTAGTTTATCAGGGGTCTTGTTCCCTGCTATTATTCACCAAGAAATTCAAGTAACAACTTGTGCTCACATTTTGTCTCCTCAATGTATATTGTAAAACAATCCCTATCCATGATAATAAATGCTGGTTAGACGAAATGTCATTGTTGTACAACTACTAACAAACAATGAAAACATTTTGAAATTGGAGAAACCTAAAAAAAAGACCTGTTAATTGATATTTCCGATTATATAACAGCCAGATAACCGATTATTTTTTGTAGTTTTTACGTAAATGGATTTTTCTGTATCCAATAAAAGAAGAATTTTCAAAACCGGTTAATATTTATTTCAAAAGGTCCTGGTCCTGTTAATTGAGAATTCCGGATAGTTAAATGCCAGATAACCGGATAAATTTTTCAAAGGTTCCCAAGTGAGACATCTTCTATCGATCAAAAAAGGAATTTTACAAATATCTGAATTAGAACAGAAATCTTGCACGAACATACATACAAAAATACATAACAGTCGAATTGATAACCTCTTTTCTCTTGACGCACTTTGGTTATTTTAATTTAAAGTTTTGGTTGGCGCACTTTTAAGTCGGTTAAAAAAGGTAAAGATTCCACGGGAATCCATTTGTAATCTTTTACTTTTTAATTTCACCCATTTAATTGTTTATATAAAAATTTTAATTTACGTCTTTTTCTGAAAAATTAGTTGGCTGTTTTAGGTATCCTTCATACACATAAGATTTCAAATGTTGTTGAATAGTTATTTTATTAACTCAATAAACGAATTAAAAAAAAAACATGTCGTTTTAGATATTTAGTGATACTCAAGGATAGTGAAGACTATATATATATATATAACGTGTTCTTTCCCGCGCTTTCTGACGGAAGGCGGGGAAAGCATATTTTTGGCGTCATAGTGACGCCTGCCTCCGCCTTCTGTGGGCGTGTCTAATGCTCTCGTTTGTACAGTCGTTTTAGGAGTCTACAGAGCAAACTTAATTTAACAAGAATTCTTGTTCGTTTTTTTGTGAAATATTTAAAAGTGATATTCGCTAATATCATTTAGAATTTGCTGAATTTTAAGAGTTAAAATTATATTTTAAGGATTGCATTTTTAAAATTGCAAAAGCTTTGCCTAATAAATTAGGCGTATTAAAATAACATTAGCTGCCACGAGAGCATGTCCATGAATTTTGAAAGAGTAAAATGGGGGTAGGAACCATCAGGTCAATGCATTTGTATTGGACATTTTAAATGAGCTACAATTTGAATCACGTAAACTACGGGGATATAACAAAACAAGGACGGATTAGTAGTGAAGCTACCTGAACACAATTATTTACAGATATTTACATTATTTTGCTAATTAAAATGAAATCACCAGTTGTTACCCAACCGGGGATCGAACCTAAGTAGCAATGCTTGAAACACACAGCCAATGAGAATGATCAAAAACCCATAGTAAGGCGGAGCAAAAATGACGTCAAAAATGTACTTTCCTTGCCCACTTTCAAAAGCACGAGAACGAGCACACCTTCTATTATTATATATCCACTATCCTTGAGTGATACTTGCCTTTGCTTTGCCATTGAAGTTTTCTGCTTTTTTCCAGTTTCTACCGTCATTACTGTATGCTATAAAATAAGATTTCACCCACTGTTGGATTTCTGGGTCGCCTTTGGTAATGATCCCTGTAAGTTTGAGCGGTTCCAATAAATCAACCTGAAACGTTGAGAAAAAAATTAACATTTAAATTTCAAAGAGCCTACTTTGACATTTTATTTCCATTCATGTAAATCTCTAAATTATTGTACCCTGGCAGAAATCCAGTGCAATCAATTTGAAAAAAGTAATAATTTTGTTTTTTACGAATGTTAGAAATGTCGTTTAATAAAGAAATATGTAGATGCTTGCGGCTTGATGAGCGGTTTCAATCATCTACATCGTACACTGTTAAAAATAGGAACTCAAAAATAAGTAAAATGTACGCAATTTTTATTGCAAATTCGATGCTTATCGCGGCTTCGAATACATAAATTTACTAAAAAAATGCACAGTGAATAAAAAGAGCAGATGCTAGTCTATATAGGCTGCCTTCATAAATCACTTTCAATAAATGTCAACAATTACAATCAAGAGTTATCGGTAATCGAACCCAGATCCTAAGGCATGGCAGTCCAGTTCCTTTTCCGCTGTACTGGCAGGGCGACGTGAAGAAGTTATAAACATAAAACTTGCTTAAAAGGTATGCCAAAAGAATCGAAAGTAAGATAATTTAGTTGTAATAACTTAGTTTCCATTTAAGCAATCGACATCAAATAATGTGGAAAACCATCTTCTGAACAACTATTTTAAGTTTGTCAGGTCGCTTTATTAATATGGCTTGAACAGAAGCTAAGAATACCAAAATTAAATCACACTGCTCATATTTGAGAAAATACGTTTACTTAAATTTGAGTACGTCATCGCTCATTTACGATATGCAATTGTACTCAAAGAAAAACGAGTAGATTCAGGTACTTATTTTTAAGTACATGTTTTTACAGTGTAGCTGAAATTAGAAGAATTACATGTTTAGTGACTTTCTTGATACTGGCTAGTCTTTTTAAATGTATCATCGCAGTTGGTTAAATGCTGGGGAAGTACAAATCACGTAAAAAGTTAAATATAAATAAAGTGCAATTTCTTGAAAAAAAATTCTTTATTGGTATCTAATATGCAGAAGGCATTACTCTTGAGGCACTATCAATAATAACACTGCAACTTTTAATTGAGTGAACAACTAAACAAAATCCCACCAAGTGCGTTTAATTATTTAATTGCATCCTACTCAAGGCTTCCAAGTTTCAGATCTTGCAATCGGCAAAATGCAGGTGAAAAATTGTTAAACTCGTATTACCAATCCATACAAAATCACCAAATCGTCGATTATTTGCCAAAGCTGTTAGCGCGTTAGGAATCGTAAAGGATACTTTGTGCAATTAAAAAGTTTATCACTGTGAGGATACAACAAGTTTTCAAATTGTGTGCAACTAAATAGCTTAACTATTGATCCTATAAGTTACCAATGGGCATGAATAAATGACCCATTCAGTTGTCTTTTCCTATTATTTAATAAGGACTTTATGCAAGAAGTATTTCGAATATTTTTTCCTGGGCATGTGACAACGCGTTACCTATAGATTTCAGGCAAGCCAAACTTATTTTAGTGTCGAAAATTCTAAATTGGTACAAAATACGTAATATCATCAAATATCAATCTAAAAAAACCGGAGGATTTAGTGTGAAATTAAAATGAGCACTTACAGTTTCAATTCAGCCCAGTTTCCATGAAAAAGCTCTTTTTATAATGGTTACCAATGTATTTATTCAAGTCATGAATAAAGGACCCATCAAGTTGTGCTTTTTCCATTATTTAACAATGACTTTATTTACCATATTTATGGAACAGACACGATGTTAAAAGTTACCTATCCGTACTAACAAAGTTTCAAATGTGTTCCTAGCTCATGACATTGCTTTAAATCTCACTCAATATTAAAGCGAATAGAATGAAACTTTATGACGCCCCATATTACCAAGTTTTTTAACGTTATATCATACTTTTAAAAATATATTATTTTGTGTACATTTTTTTTAAAAATCTTTCAGTGGGCAACTTTATCATTACCGTTCATCCAATTTTTTTTAAAAATAAAGTTCATGGCATCTAAAAGTACCATAAAGTTTTTATTCAATAAAACTAATGCAGTTAACAATTAATGATTGGCATTTAAGAACTTAACGTACACAACCATCCTTCATTGACGAAGCAATAAAAAAAAATTAAATTATAAAAAGAGGGGGGGGGGGGGGGGTCCTCAACTAGTTCCATACGCAAAATATTTACCAACATATAAAAATAAACGCTAATAAGCATTTATGATGATTATAACCATTATTTATCAATTAGTTGATAACTATCAATTAGTTATTAATTAGTAATTGTTAATTATCAATTATTTGTAAATTATTTAGTTAATTGTATAATTTTAATAAGAAATTAACAATTGTTATTTTTTTAAATTAAGATTAACATTAAATTGCATAAAATTTATTTCGTCTCTAAAATCTTATTTGGGATATTAGTAGGAAATTTTGACCTGAAACCCAAGGGCTGTGTGGGGTATGGGGGGAGGAGAATGAGGTTCTTTGCCCCCTTAGATCCTTGATTTGCTACGTCTTTGTCATACATGATATATAAGTATAATTATTTGTAATTATTCAACTTAACAAAAAAATGTGCTGATTTTTATACGAAGCTTTAAGATAAAATTTCAAAGCTATTTTAAATTTCTCTATTACATAACTGTATTTTGGATAAACTAGTTCAAATAGCACAAAAGTAGTAGCACAAAATCTAGTTGTAGCACAAAATAAATTTTTTGCTACTATGGTGACAGTATAGTATGTGATAATTCACATGCTACTGGATAGAAGCTTAGTAAATGACATCCATAGATTTAGAGAATTTAATATTTTAGATTGAAAATAAGGTATACATACACAGGCTGTCGAAAATATTAATTAAATTCTTATCAACCCTTGAACTTCTTTTAAAACTTATCATTTATTATATATTACCTCATTCCCTTCCCTTATACCTTTAAAATATTGTTAACATCTGACTTTTAACCCATTACAGAAGGGGACAATGCATAACCTTATTGCTCCTATAGCATCCATCAGGCATGTAAATCTACGACTGAAGTACAGAAGTCTTGGGGTCTATTCAATCACTAGAATTGAAACACCCCTTTAAAGGTAATCACTTTCGCAACAACTGCAAATGCACTCAAGTTGACTTTTGCACAATTAACCATCCTTACTAATTTCAAGTAGAGTTTAGTAGTTTGAACTTTGGAAGATTAATTTATTTGGGAGATGGATAATGTGAAGGGGTGGACGTTAAATTACTAGTTCTGGTTGGCAACCAGGAATGCAGAGAAGTTCACTCACTTAGTAGTTACGTTGACTGCAGTTTGGGTCTTGTTTATTTGTTTATTAATTATTAAGCAAGGAGGAACTGTAAGTAAATTATAGTTAAATTCGTTGTTTTAGTATGGTAATATCTGAAATTTAAATGGTTCAATTTTCTCAAATAGTTTCAAACAATTAATTTATTGTTTAGGCATTGTTTAATTATTTTTATTTTTTCGAAATTTTAGTTGTTGTAATTAAGATATTTAGTATACATTTTTATAAATAAAATAACGAAAATGTATGAAAAATAAAAATATCTCATGCCTTCTTCAGCTTTAAATCTTAAAAGCAAAAATATTTTATAACGAATCTGCAAAATAGTCTCAAATATTGACAGAATTGATTTAATTAAAAAAATTTCTTTCTTAATTTTTTATTTATCATATTTCATAATCATTTATACTCATTTAAAATGCGCACGAGTATCGATGTATGCGATATATCGTGTATTATAATTATATATCACGTATTCTACATTTAACTGTAATGCAAAACACCATGCAAATAGAAATAGTGTAAATAAGAGAGATTACTATGGGGTTCGATCGTGGAACCGTTCGATCTGTAGCAAGACGCGTTATCCCTCTCAGCCAAAACGTATCCCATAACCGGGAGTAAGTACTGGTACTTAAGGCGTATACCACCGCAATAGCAATGCTTTGAAACTAACCTGCAGGAATGGATTCTGATCGTTCTTCGCTGGTGTCCAAGAGCTTATCGAAGAAAGTTTTCCGTGTGAAGCCGAATGAGAATCTGAGATCTTTGAGGATGAAGACAGTTGATAAGTAGTCACTACTCCTTCGTCAATGCCCATTGGATCACGGCAAGCTGAAAAATGCACCCAAATAAATACAATCAAAAACATAAAAAAATTACTTTTATATCTATTTAAATGAAAAGACAATATTTTGACAAGATGAAAAATGCACCCAAATAAATACAATCAAAAACATAAAAAAATTACATTTATATCTATTTAAATGAAAAGAAAATATTTTGACAAGATGAAAAATGCCCCCAAATAATAACACAATCAAAAATTGTAATAAGTACAGTTATATATATATATTAAAAATGAAAAAAAAAAAATAGTTTTATGTAAGGAATACGTTTTAGGGTTCTTTTTTTAAATTAAGCATATTCATTTATTTTTTTTAGAACATGCGTATAAAAAGGTTTGATATTATTTTTATTGTTAAAGTTTGAATTCTTTTTTTGAATTTTGATTGCCCAATTTTTTTAAGACTATCAGAACGATTTAAAAAAGGTACCAGGGAAGTTCATAAAAGAATAATACCAAGTTTAAATTTTAAGTTTTATTTCTTAAAAGAAAATCAAAGTGATATAGGATCTATTTGTTATTCATGGAATAAATTAAGCAATCTAATATTGCTTTTAGGTTTAGACTCAAGATTGATAATTATCATAAACGCTAATAATTTTGAAAGATAAATCGCTTGTCTCTTAATATAAAGGTTTTTTTTATTCCTGTTAGTGAACATTTAATGATACGGAAAGGAATATGTCAATTATATGAATGCAACTGACTTCTTGTCAAAACAATTTCCGATTTCAGAAGGAAGAAGGAAGCAAATTTCCACTTGTAGTTACGTGATCGGAAGAGTAGGCACACGCAGTGGCGGCTTATGAGTAATAAAAGTGAGAGGGCTCGAATTAGAAATAGTTCAATTAAATTTGGACAATTCAACATAAAAAAAAACTATAATTTTTTTTGTAAATATGCTAATATTGTGCATATATTAAACTGAGGATAAAATTCCTCCATCCATCCCGAGAAATGTTCCTTTCTTTATTTCGATTTTGTGCCTTCTTCTTTCTTCGGGTACCGATAAAAAGTGGCATCTCAAAAAAATTTCTAATGAAAAAGTCTTTAAAAATACGAAGAAAAATGTCAATTATCCTATTTTTATATTATCATTAATATAAAATTTGGCAGAGTTGTTTTTCATATTCTAAATAGGAAATAAAAGCTATTCGCGAACTTCTAATTGAAATATCCGTTCTGCGTACAGGATTAAAATAAATATTCACACATTCTCAACTTCTCGTATGTCTGAGTTGTCCTTTAGAATTTAAGAAGGAAAAGTAAGATATTTGTTTTCTTCTAGCCGAGTCTTCTGGAGTTTTAAAAAAATAAATTATCAACAACATATATTGTCATAAAAGATGAACGCCATTCGGTTGCATTCGTTAAAAAACAAACTTTTCTTAAATAGTATAAGTTACTCTAATTAGTATAGTTATTCTAAAAATGTTTTATGGAAATAATTCGTACGCGAACTTTGCTTTGTAAAAATTTGACTTAATCAATTTGCACACGAATACACTGTTTAGTTTGATGTTACACGCCTTCAACCCTGCGGCCGTTTCGATACACACATCCTACCTATTTATTTCTTAAAATATAAAAGGAAGTTTTAATAAAATAGTGAAGCCAGTGTCAAACATTTTCAAAATTATAGCGATGGTGCCCGCTTTTACTATCTCCCCTCATGAGCCGTCAAAGTAAAAGCATAATATTTCAATAAATTTTGAAAATTTAGGGTTTATTATAAATTGATTTTTCAAACTTCAAGCAACCAATACGCAGAATAAATGTGTCATTTCAACCTTATAGAGTTCAAATGGATTTTTAGCTTAAGCTAAAAATCCATTTGAACTGTATAACTATATATAAATTCTATATATACTAACTATGACTCGCTGTGTTAAACGGCAGGATTAGGGAGTAACTATGACTAGCTGGGTTAAACGGCAGGGCACTACACTACACACTACACACTATAATTCACACTATACACTACACTACGCTACGCATATAAAATAATTTATCGAATGATTATTTTTTAGAGAAAGTCCAAATATTGTTCCAAAACAACTATAAAAAATGAATTGCAAATATATGTATTCATTTATGTTCCCAAATATCTCCAAATCATTGAAATAGAAAATAACTTACGTTGCGGCTGATAACAGCCGAGAACTTCAATTTGCATACTAATCCAGTGTTTCCAGTTGGTTGGCCAGATCCTTAATAAGCGAGCCCGAATCATGGCTGGAAATTCATTGGTGACCGGAGTGTACGGATCATAATTACCGGGAAATTCCTGTAAAAAAGGTTTAATCGTATAACTGTTTTCCTCGAAAAATTTATTTTTAACAGTGATGAATGTATTTGAACTTTTTTTTAAAGGAGATAATTGAATTAGTTTTAAAAAAATGCATTTAATTCATGCGTTAGTATGTTTTTGTGTGATTTAATTTGGGGGTTATTTCTTACTTGAGGGTAAATTCAAGAATGTAGTAATTACAAGAATATACCGAACATCAAATGCTATGAAATTATTACATTAAATTATAATAATATATGTTATTGTAATATATAATATTTTATAACTGAGCGTCCGAGATGCCTTTATTTTGACCCGATATTTTTGTATTTCTCACGCAGTTACGACCAAATGTATTGTCTGATTTTCTTCACATTTGGAATGAATGTTTCTTGAAGTCATTAAAAATAATGTGTATGTTTTTTAAAACATTTTTTGGGGAACGAGGTATACTGTTACTAGAACTATTAATATATATTAATAATAATATTTATTGAAATTCATTTATAAGAACACGTTTGTGTATGAAAACTTTGTTTATTGAGCGTTTGGAAAACTTTATAAGAAGTTTCGTTTGAGAATTTTTTATTATTATTTGCTTTGTAGATGTAATAACCTTTGTGGTAAAGCTACGACTTATTAAATCTGTTTAATAAATATTATTCATCATTATTTTTTAACCTTATTATTTGTTGCATTATATGAATATCTGGTTATGCAAAACTTGTAAATACAAAACGATTCTCTTTAAAAATATTAAATTGTTTTAATGAATGTGACACAAAAGATTGTTGTATAAGAATGTAACTATAATTCCCTTTTACTAATGAACAGAAATACAAAAAAGAAGATGGACGTATATATACGTCCATGAGCGTCCATGGAAAATTACACCCGCTGGCTTAAACTCTTCTTCATACTTTTAAAATACATCGTGTACTAAATATGTTATTAACAATACCAATTATTCTAAACCCAATTTTGTATGTTATAAGACTAAATAAACTGTTTAAATTCACGGTTTCCCCATATCTGTTTGAGTTCATACGTATTGCGATATAGATTACTTCTCAGTACACTTTAAAAGATTAATATTTATGTTTGAATATAGCAAAGCTAGAAATATCTTTAGTACATTGCAAATATGTAAGTGCATATGTATTGTTCTCTGTGGGTGTACGGTGTAAAGACTTGACTGGATGTACTTCACATCTCGGCGAAAGCTGATACTGTAGATAGACTTGTGTCAGATTGAGAAAAAAAAACATCGTGCTTTTAACAGAGTAGATGTCTGCGTGTTGTTTATTTAATTTTTTGAAATTATCGGAACGACTTCAGAAGAAGATTTGGCTTTGTATACGTTGTGATGTGAAATCCATGTAGACAACTGCCTGTATTTTAAAGTTTATTTTGTCCGATCGTTTTATTATAGATATTATAAAGCCACTCGACCATGTTTTAAGTCGCGCTATTACTTCACAACGTGGATATAATGTCATGCATTCTACTCACTTTCAGAGAAGTGCCCTCTTCGTCCTTAATTTTGTTCCAGATCTCACCGTCTTTACTGTAAGTTAGCACAAATGCCGTTACCCATTGCGGCACATCTTCTCGACCTTTGGTAACAATACCAGTGATATTGGCCTCGTCCACAAAATCTACCTAGAATGTCAATATTAACATTTAAAAATATTGAATAGTTTTCATTTAAAATGCAATCAATATAAATAATTGTTAAAGTATTGTAATTTTTTAAACCTGAATACGAACGCCGAGGAATAATTTAAAAAATATACACAGTGTACAGTAAATATACACTTGCAAGGTAGATGCTCATTGATAGGGTTTCGAGATCAGGTACGTGTAGAACTATCCCCAACGCATTTAAGAAATCAACCCTTTTTTGAAAAGTGGTCTTCATTATAATATAATTAATATTAAGATTGCATTATTTGTTAAAATTAATAAAAAAATATTTTTTTTTAAAATAAACTATAAAATATTAAAAACTTTGGTAAAAGTAAATACTAAGGGGGCGCTTCTCTAAATAAAGTTTTTTTGACAATTGTAGTACGGCAGTCCTAGGGTGGATGAAACTACTAGGAAAGGGATGAAAAAGTAAATGAAGCTACTTGTTTAGATTAAGCCAATGACAGACACAAAACAAAAAGTAATCTGACGTCACAGTTTGGTGCTAGTTTATAACTTATAAGAAACTATAACCAAGTGTACGAAGTAATACGTAATTACGAAATAGCGAATGGTAAAATTAGCGTAAAAACTAATCACAAAATGGAGAGTGGAAAAGCTAATGAAATTACTATTTTGATTCGAATTAGTGTATTCTTGTAAAATATATTACCTACTATTTGCGCATGCCTGAAAATATATTACGCAAGTATTGCGCAGGGTTGTCGTCTTATTTGGCGACATTTATTTTGACACCTTGGCGAATTGCCCCTTATTTTTTAGTTTAACCAAAACATTTTAATTATTGTCAGACACGTACGGGACCCGTATATCCTTCGGGAGAGGACGGAATCAGAAATATTATTGTCAGACACGGCTCATAGCCTTACATATGCGAATATGAATACAGTAGACTCTCGATAACTCGAACTTCGATAACTCGAATTTTTCGATATCTCGAAAAAAATCGATTTTCCTGCACCTTCATTACTTATTTAATGTAATTTTATCTCGTTAATTTGAAGGTTTTCTTCCTTATTTTCGATAACTCGAAGTTTCCACACAACTCAAAATTTGGTTTTTCTCTCAAAACTACGGATTTTGAAGAAACTTTAGCGAATATGCAATTGTCGTGGTGTTGATTTGTCGCTGCGAATAATGGCGACACAACAAAAATGTAATACACTCTCTATAGCAGCTTTTGATGAGAGATCGCTCTCGGAAAAAGAATACGAACCTCTTCTAAAGATAACTTTGAAAGAGGTTCTATCTTCCATAAAAACTATGCGTGCATTCAGTGAATCGTGGCCGGAAATAAAAACAGCGACATTTCAAGCAATCATGCATTTGGAAAATATAATTGATTCCGAAATAAATAGAAATACTCACCAAAAAATTTTGGATAGATATTTAAATAAAGTAGGGTAAGTATATTTGTATTTATTTTTAACAAAACAGCTTTTTTATAGGATTTTCGATAACTCGAATTTTTGATATCTCGAATTTTTATACACTTCCCTTCGAGTTCGAGATAGCGAGAGTTGCCTGTATTACTAAAAATTAATGTTTCAATTTGACAGAATTTTTTTTACAAAATTAGTATAATATTTCTATTATAAAACGTTTTGAGGGGGAGGGGGGTAAATCTTAAAGTTTAAATTATACTTGTCAAAAGCAATATTGGCATGTGTAAAGCCTGACTAGATCTATCTTTGATAGTAAATATTTCCAACATTCACTGTTCAATTGGTTATTACAATAGGACAAAATTTGTCTTTTCGTGTGCAAATCAACACTGATAAACCAAAATATATGCATAAAAACCTGGAGATATTGTTCGTCTTCAGAAACAGCTGCTGCCCACACCGAATCCGAACCCAACTTTGCGTTTTCAGGAGTAAAAAGAGAACTAAAACTGCTAGTAGCCGAAAACTGGTTGTCTTGAAGGGCGCCACTCTCAAGACCGATTGGCTCCATACATTCTGCAAAAAATAAATTATTTCATTGCATTAATTTTTTTTTTGATTTGTAAACTCAAAGAACTGTACTAACTTTTCGAATTACATAGTTATAATATGTTTTAAGAGTAACGTTAGTTTGTGATAATTAAAGTCAAGATTTTTAATTTGGTAATAAAAAATTGCAGATTTTAAAATATTGAAATTATTAGTAACGTTCGTATGAGTTTTTATAATATATTAGTAAATATATAATATATATAATTAATTATTTTCACAAACGTGTCTTACCTTTAGGCGGTTTTGGAGTAGTTTGCAAGACCAAAGATCTGCTTTCTTCGGCAATATCAAAATGTCCTGCAAATAGGAATTTTGCATGAGTTCTACAACTAATTCTTCATTATTTAGAAGCTTAAAGTTTTATTTCTTTAGTATTCACTTATGAACGTTTAAAAAAAATCATAATGTAAAATTTATATTTACAAAAAAACTTTAAAAACCTTTAACCCTCTTTAAAAAAAATTGAAGTTCTCGCAACAAAACTTGTGATATCAAATCACCAAGCCAATCGCACTATTAGAGACTACATATCGAACATTTGGGATGCCTTAAATAATACGTAAACACCCATTTTTAAGACGACGTCTAGTCATTAAAACAGTCTTTTGTAGCCACAATTTCGTGATTTAAGGTCTTTTTTAGATTTAGACACGTGTTTGATGTCTCCATCAAGGATTCTGACAATGGATTGTTTGAATCGAGCTTCGGTTGGATCAAATGTCTCAAAGAGAAACCATTCCTCGGAAGTCCAGCAATTGGGACAGCTTAACGTTCATGAAAAAATACATTTTAATATGGAATACAGCCACTGACAAACATAGCTATTCAAACTCACCACTCCTTCAAAACCATAGTTGGCACAAATATCGGCTGTTTCCGATACTTCAAGGTATATTCATATCTACAGCAAATATACTACTAACTATATATAATTTGCATATGGAAATTTATTATAGGAAGATAGAAAACCTTCCAGAAGCAAGTTTGGATCATTTCGAATTGAAACTAAGTCTTTAAAACTCTCAATTTAGCGGTTTAGATTATTTGACTTTCGCGCAGATTTCAATATCAATAGTTCCACACATTTCCACTCATAAATATGTATTTCACTTTCAAGACGTTAGCTTTAAGTTCACGACGATTTTTCTTATATCTTATTTGGAATATATTTTAACAGTTTTGGGGTGGAAATAAATGTCGAATATAAATCGACAGTTTAAAAACTGTTATAATTTCACTATAAATATTAATTTCCTCTCGCATTCAATTTAAAAGTTTTTGTATATCCGTATTGCAAAAGAATTGTGGGGTACAGCATTTAAATTAATTAGTCACACGTGTCCAAAATTATCTACTAAAACCGACATAGAAAAAAACCCAATAAAATAGTTTTTAAAGTTAGTTTAGAAATCTTTCCGAATAAAAAAAAATATTGATTTAGGCAAACGAGAAACATAAATATTTGTATAGTTTAAAGAGTGTATTTGTAAGGACGGGTTTTATTTTTTTACGAAAAGTTATTTTTAATTATTAAAGAAATAAGAGAGTTGTTGAATTAGTTTTGTAGTATTAGAATTTGTTGGTAGAAGCATCTAATTTAAATGTAAACCGTAAAAAACCCTGTGTAATACGTAGAGGATGCTTTTAATTAAAGAGAAAGTTTTTGGAGTATCTCTCTCTGGTTACGGAAAAACTATTGCAGCTAATAAAACTAAATTGGGGGATAAGCTTTTGAGACCACCGGCAAATGATTATGATAAATAATACTAGTTCCAAAAGTGTACACCAGTGTAATATCTGACGCTGCATGTACAGTTAAAATTAGTTAGTACACACTCAGAAATAACATTTATTTTTAGATTACTTCGATAATCAAGGCTTCTTTCATTGTATTGGACAATAGTTTCGTCATTGAATCACGTAACTTTTGACGAAACAAGAATCTTCAAATTTTGACGAAAATAATTTACTAATATTCCTTTACGGTCTTTTTCAGGGGATTTAACTCCTAAACGATTATTATTCGCATATTGTCTCCTTTTTGACGAAATAAATTTCGTTAGAAAAACGACAAAGGGAATTTCCTCAGTTTGACGAAGTATTTAATCGGGACTGTAGTAGGCTCGTGTTTCGTTAAAAATGACAAAAGTTTCGTCAAATATGAGAATGTATTTTTAACAGTACAATGAAAGGTACTACCTTCTACATGAGTACAGTACAATGAAAAGTTTTATGAAAGGTAATTAATAAAAAATGCGAATTATTCCAAATTTGGTAAGGAATTATAAAATTATATTTAAAAATATATTATTTGTTTGCAATACAGTTTCAAAATGTTTTATTTGATTCTATCTAAAATATGTTAACTACAGCCGAGAAGCCCTCATTTTCGTTTTTCAAAATATAGTAACATTTCAAAAATATATCTTTCATTTAATAAAAAAAACCAAAGTTGCATACAAATGCATACATCTTCCAAACGTTTTTGCTGTTTTCTGATATTTACGATCCGACTGACATTTTTGTTTTGTATCCCCTCAAGTGTGCTTCGGTTTCAATCACTTTGATTAAAAATATACATATACTTGTACTGAAAATTAAACGAGTGTTAACTAGTTCATCTTAAAAACTGCTCTTAATTAAAAGCCAGTAAATGTAAAAGGATACCTTTTTTACTTTCGGGCACTCCCATTTCAAAAGGGAAAAGTGGTTTCGCTGTGTGAGTTATAGCTGAAAAAAAATGCACATGGAATGTATACTAAAATTATAATAAGAAATGGATTTATACAACTGGAATAAATTTCAAGTATAAAATAAATGAAGTTTAGTGTTAAGTGAAATATCGTTTTCCATAAAATGTAATGTTTGACGGTGTTAATAAAGTTATCTGTCTTTATAAGATGTTCGCTGTGTTGAGTCATGTTTTGCCATAAGAGAAGATTTTCAAAATTTTAATTAAAAACATATATTTATATTTTTCTATTAATTCATATCTCTTGTATTTTTATTTACCCGACTGAAGTATGAGCAAAAATTGGACGATCAAATCAATCCAAATTCGCCAATTGTCATAACAAAAAGAATTTTAGGAATCATTTAAAGTTTATATATTTGGGTTTTAAAATGATTTTTTTTGGACAGATAAAATAGAATATACATTTTGAATGGTACTTAAAAATAGGAACCAAATGGTTTTATTTACACCAATTAATCTTTACTATTGAAAATAGTAAAGTTATGACATTGGAGTAAAGTATCTTACCCCCCGCTTCCAATTTTACTCAACAGACAAAAAAAATAGTAAACAAGTTTACATTACAAAAAATTATAAATTATCGTCATCTTCAATTATCACAGAATATATGGATACCCAGAATAGAATTTTAGCTGCAATACATGGTACTCAAACTAAAGTTAGGAAATGCAAAATAATGAAGTAAAGTAACCTCAGTGAACGGTATTTGTGAGTTCATTTGTGACAATTTTAACAGTGTGATTGTTTATTATACTTACCTTCCAAACATCCCAAAAGTTCCAACTTGAGTGAAATTTTTCTCTCCCACGACAATGGTTCGATTCGAATGAATTTGGCTTCAAAGGGGCGCTTGAAAAGGTGCTTCACTTCATTTGTATCGTCAAAATTACCACTGAAGATCTAAAAAGAGTATACTAATTGTTTGTAAAATTCGTTCATTTTTATGCTACATAATACATATTGAATTTAACATTAATCCTCTGAGGTATGAGCTAAATATTGAATCTGTAAATTCGTCTTTACTGCAGGTCAGTTTAATTTTTTCTAAGCGTTCTTTTTTAAATAAAAATACCACCTGAATTCCCCCGCGTTTACATGGCCTTACGCAGAGTGTTAGCTGGTTTGTTCCCCGTGGTGCCACCTGGCGGTTTTAGTGAAAGGCCATTTTTGCTTTAAGGGGTGGTAAGGTTTTTCGAAATCTCATGTTGACCTTCCTCTTATTTTGAAGGTCAAGTGTGCAAAATTTTATCAAGCTCGGAATGAAACTGTAGATTTCTGTTAAAAACTATTAAAAAGGTAAATTTTAATAAGCATTACATAAATATTAAAAAAAAATATATATTTTTGAAAAAAGTTTTTAAATAAAGTCAATTTATTCTTTTAACAATTAGTTTAATCAATATTTAAAAAAAATTACAAAAAGTATTACTGATGTTTAAATGTAGTTAATTTTCGTAAAAGTATCCCAAGTATCAGTTTTATTTCCACTATTTCATTTAGTCAAAGTTGTAATTTACAGAAATGTATGACAAAAAATGATTTAATTCAATAAGACTTATTTTTAAATCATATATATAAAATTTAATATTAAAATGTTTATAAGTTATTTTGTTTAAAAAAAATACTTTTCTAGTAATTTTCATATTAAATAGCAAATTGCTAGTAAAACATAGTTACACTCTTAATAACTATAAAATTAAAAAAATACTAAACTTTGATATACATACAAGTGAGGTTGATAAAAAAGTGCCTTTTTATATGAACATTTTTTTAGTTTTAAATTAATAATTGACCAAATTTTCTTTTAAAAATGAAGTATTTTACCACAACATTTCAAGAACTGGTAATAATGTATGTTCTGTAATAAGTCTTAATATTATTCAAACAAATATTCCTATTATACATTCTTGATAAATATACATTTTTAGAAAATACTAAACTTTGATATACATATAAGCGAGGTTGATAAAAATGTGCATTTACACTATATGTTAAAGAAATATTATTAAGCACCACGAAAACTTGCAATTTGAAGTCAGATGTAGAAATTGATACGAAAGGAATTTTTGCTTGTGCATTTATTTCACACAAAATTCAAATGGATCATCCTCAAAGTACATCGCTATTTAAAATTCACGTTTGTTGATTTTGGAACACGAATCGCAGTATATACCAGGGGAATGCATCATAAAATATATGGAAATTTAAACGTTGTTTACGCGCCAAGTAGGAAAACTAGAATGTTTGTTTTATACGTAGTGAAAGTAAATATTGATATATAAAAGCAAGAAAATGAACTTAAACAATGTAGTTTGAACATGCAAATGTTGAAGTAATAGACAAGTACCTAGATATTCAAGCAAAAGGTGAATTTACAAAAGTTTTAAATGTCTAAAATCTCAAATGCGTTTCTTTAGTGTTCCCAAGTTATTATTTCCTGTTTCATATACATAGAGCATTTAAATAAAATACTTTTAAATGACATGTTGACTCATAATATAGGGTGTCCATAAATTCATGACGGAAATAAAAAAATCAATTAAATAGTCACAAAAGTTATATTGTAAAAGTTTTAAAGTAAAAATTGAAATTATATCGATATATTCTTTAGCTCATTTTTGTTTTTTACATTTTCATGTGGATAATAGAGGAAAGTTTTTTTTACGGGGAAAATGGCGCCACCTACTGAAAAATCGAGTGAGTACAGGCCAAACTGTACCGTAAGGTTTGTTTTATGAATACTTTTATACCCCATGCGGTGCAAAGGTCAGAAAGGGAAGTGGATAAATGGTTAACCTGGTTGACACGACCCACCTTCCTCTATACGATAGTTCGTCCTTTTTTAAGCATAGCCCGATTCTCCGTGGAGTTATAAGGGCGGAAGCGCATACTGCAGCTAAGAGCGATATTTGATTCCACGCAGTACAAAGATCAAAAAGACGAATAGGTTAATAATTGGCTTGGTCGATACGGCCCCTTTCTTTTATACGATGGTATGTTATTTGTCTTCATAAGATGATTCCACGTAGAGTTATGGAGCGAAGGCGTATACTGCAGTTAAATGCGATACACATTTTATATAGATATCACATTAGTCTATATTTCTGTCAGTACACTTTTAATAATAGGAATAAAAAATAAGTAATATGTACTAGTTTTTGAGTACTTTCGATGCTTATCATGGATCCGAGTATATAAGTTTCAATTTTGTAAAAGACCTGTACTCGAAAATGAGTACAAGGATTAAAAATGAATAAAAGGAGCAGATATTTGCTACATAACCTGCTTTCGTAAATCCATTTCATCGACAGTTACAACCAAGACATACCGGCAATCAAGCCCATATCCTCAGGCACCCCAGTCCAGTGCCTTATCCTTTAAACTACCAGGGCGACTTGAAGTTGTAAACAGAAGAAATGTTAAAATGGTGTTCTAAAAGAATGTGAAGTAAGATAATTGAGTTGTAATAACTGTTTCCATTTAAGCAATCGACATCAAATAATGTGGAAAATAATCTTCTGAACAACCATTTTAAGTTTGTGAGATCGCTTTAGTTAAAATGGCATGAACAAAAGCTGATATTAGCAATATTAAATCACACTGCTCATTTGAGAAAGTACGATTACTTAAATTTGAGCATTTCAACGCTCATTTACGATACAATTGTACTACAGAAAAACAAGTAGATTCAGGTACTCATTTTTAAGTACCTTTTTTATAGTGAACACGGTAAGAATTTTGTATATCCTTATTTTAAATTTTTTATGGCAATTTCTTTGTTTGGTCATGAATTTATGGACACCCTGTATATCTGGAAGATAAGTATAATGTTTTACAACATGTGTTACACTAAATCTGTACCTTATTGTCGTCGTTTTCGTCTTGATAATAAGAGTAAGAGTAAGATGCTCCGTCCGTGCTGTAGAGTATCTGGTAGGATGTGACCCATTCGGAGCTGAATTCTTTCCCTTTGGTAATTATGCCATAGATTCCTCGGACTTCGTCCACATCTACCTCAATGAATTGATGGTCGTTGGATTCACCAGCTGTCCATGTCTTTCTCGCTCCTAAAAACAACATACTTAATTTAAAAAAAAAATAATTCATAGATGTTTTCCGATTTTAAGTTGGAAATGGGGTAAATTGTTTTATTTAAAATTATTTTTAATTCCCATAAAACAATTTTTTTATATTGAGCATTACTTTCTCTTCAAAAAAGCGATAAGTAAGAATAAAATCGTTCTCTTCAAGAAAGAAATGTGCAAAGTAATAAGTTTCTCTTAGAAATTACAGTAGTTATAAAGGTATATATTGTTTATTTTCTTTAGTAATAATGCTGTTTGTGGAAATACACTTAGAGCAAGTAAATTCTTTGAATAGAACGTTTACAACGGTCTTTGATTTGCTCGCGATTTCCCTTATTACGTAACGCGCCACAAGGGAGGAGCTACTATGTGATACAAGAGACCTTATGGGTTAAATAAACGAGCGTTGTACGCATTTTAATCTTAGCATTCATGTGTGCAATTTATACGTATTAAATTTATGCTTCAGTAAAACTTTGTAATTTATTATTTTCATGATCTTAGAGATATACACGCTTCCTCGGTACATTACCGCTAGGGAGCGCTGTAAGCGATATCCTCGTATAGCGCATAGTTACCTTAATATGCCTAGTAATCATTTTTACAACAATAGGATGTTCGCGATTCAAAGTGAAGGGGATGAAAACGGATTGTAAAATGGGGACCTTGTATAATTATTCAAAAAAGTGTTATGCAAAGAATTTCTTTTTTTTTAAAAAAAATTTCGGTGTGGGTTTAAATTTTTTTTTTTTGTAGCTTTCTAAGAACTTTTGCTGATTACAAAGGAGCCATATTATTTACAAATTACACAAAATAAAACGTCCAGGGGTAGAATGATGACGGCCAATCCGGAGTGATTGTGTAGAATACAAGACACATTGCCATGACTCGCAGACGTACACAAAATTATCATTTTTTAACTTTTTTGTCGGACTAATAAAGTTATTCCCGTCTGACAACTTCTTACAACGAAATTAAAGCTTTGTAGCTAACATAAAACATTGAAATATCGATTTTAACAAAATTGGACATTCATCGTTTTTGCTCCAATTCCTTCCAATATTAACTGTTTAACAAACCAAACCGCTGAGAAAAAAGTTTATTGATCGTACTATTTAAAGTACTTATATAAATTAGAAATTTAATTTGCTAGTACTTATTCACTTACTTTTTTCTGTGATGAGATCAAAATTCTAAATACTTATAATTTTTAAAATTGAAAAATATCTTTAAGAAAAGATTATCTCTTTTTTTTAATTATTCTATTTATAACGTAATTACTCAAACAATTGCCTTTCTACAACAATAAAAAGCAAGTTAAAATTAAAAAACTCTTTCTTGAATTTTTATTTTGTAAGGATATTTTCAGATTTTTTTCTTCTTTCGGTTTTACAGTAATTACAATGTACAATAAATGAAATTTAGTTTTAATACGCATTAAGCATATAATACAAAGGTCGAGAAAGGAAATAAGGAAACTTTTAGAAAGAAGTATATTAAACCTCCTCTTGGGACATTCTTAATAACGTCTTAAAATTGTTTCGGGATTTTCAGAATAGTTGTTCCAGACGAAATGAAAATGGCGGGTTTTCATTACTCAAGTGACTTTAAGAAGATTATGGCTTGGGTTTGAGACATCATTATTAAGCTGAATATGGACATAAAAATGTACAGGAAGCATTTTACTCAAAACGAAAGTAATATTGCGTATAATTATTTGTTTCTGGAATATATCAGCTTCATTGTTTTGGTCATTTAACCAGGTATTCGATTGAAACTGTTATAAATTAAATTGTGTGAAGTTAAACTTTTCTTGAGTATTTAATATACACTCAAACCTCTTTTTGTGTGGTCTTTTTTTGTGCGACTTTTTTTATGCGATTTTTTTTGTGCGGTACATGAAAATTTCAATCAAATTGGAACATAATTGATTATCTGGCTAACGAGACATTTACAAGCATCTAGTGAAACAACAGTCGTCGCAAAAACTGTTCACCGACTACATGGTAACTGAATAAAAGTCAACTCTAAACGAGTGCGAGGTAGTATCTTCAAGTCACGAAAGCGATTTTCAACCAAGTTCGCGTATTGTCAGACTACGAAGGATAATGGTTATACGTTTTGAAAAGTTTTGTATGTGTAAAATAAGTACATATGTAAATAAAATATTTAAAAAAGTTCGCATGTGTATTTTCTAAATCAGATTCCAAAAGGTTTGGCGAGACTCCAAGTAGCTGTCAAGCCTCGTGTGTTGATTTCTTTTAAAAGAGCAATTCCTAGTTATTTCGTAAGGTTTTGAGTTATTTTCTATGTGAGACTTTTTTATGCGGTCCCTATCCACCGCATAAAAAATATTTTTTAATTGTGTTGCGAAAACTATTTTTTATAGCTACTTGTGAAGTTTTGTGGGAATTTTTTTATGCGGTCCCTATCTACCGCACAAAAACAGGTTTGAGTGTATACTTTTCATTTAGTAATGAGGGGAGTAAAGTGTGATCGGATAAAGTTTTTAATTTAAAATACAATCTTATAATTACCTCTTGTAAGACACAATCTTACCTTTCTATCTTATTAATATTTTATAAAGTAGATAAAACTTTTAATGGTTTTGAAACTGTTTAAAGACACAAAATATTTTTCGCTGTTAATATAGGAAAATATATATATTGTTGATTTATTTAAAAAATATAGTAACAAAATAAAATATGACTAATTTGTTTTTTTAAAAAAATATTAATTTAAGAATATTTTAGTTATTAAAAATAACTTAGCATTTGAACAACTTTGAAATGGGCCTTTTTCTACAAAATATATATATTTTATATTTTGTTGTTATATGCAAGTTGATAACCATCATATATTTTTTAACCCTTTGCTTTACAAATTCGTCTTTTATTATTATGTTCTTTTTACAAATGTTACTCCAGTTTCTGTTCTTTTCCCTAATATATTTCGATGAATAACAAATGAACAGACGAATAACAAAATTACTAGTCTGTTTCGGATTTAGTGAGAAAATAAGTTAACAGAAACAACAACCTAAGAAATGTTTTTTTTAAAGAACAGGTAAACAACAGAATAAGTTTTTTATCACCTAAAAATGACAAGGGAGTACAAAAGGTTAAAATTATCTAAAATGTCAGAGCCCCCCCCCCCCCCCTCCTCTAAAGTACTCTAAAACATAGAATTGCATACACAAACTTTTAGTTTTCGACAAAAAAAACTCTTCAATGATGAACGTTTCAAAATAGAAAATGTTTAAAGACACAATATTCTATTTTGAAACGTTTTGAAACGATCGGTGGAAACTAAGTATTACTTTACCTTTCGCTCCCAAAACCTGAAATCTTGCCCCATCAGGGCCGCTAAACGAAGAGGCACTGCTTGATGCTTTGAGGTTGGCGTCGGGCAACTTGTTTGGTCCGTCAATTAAAGGTATGAATTCAACGCATGGATCTAGAAAATGAAAATAACCATAACTTTACTTCAAGAATATTCGGCTTATGATTTACTACAAACACGGCATGTAGATTTCTTTATAATGAAAAATATTTTTTTAAATAATGCTTTAACACTTTAAGCAGATTTCTATAGTAATTACTTCAATGAAATTAGAAAGTATAATATATATATGGAGAGCAAAAACGACTGAAATACTCACAAACGTAAGCCTCAGTTGTGGTTTGTATGAATAAAGGCACTGGAGTAGTTTCCTCGGCTAAAAATAAACAATTCATTATTTATAAATTTTTGTGATGAATTTGAAAAGTTATTTCAAATATAAAATTTTTAGGATTCTCATTTGTATTGAGTGTGGATAAATACTTTTTCATTCATTGTAGGGTAAAAAGATCAAATATAAAAATTTGATATTTATATGTTTGAGGTAAAAAAATTGCGTTTTCCATCTTTTACATTTTATAACGCAAACACGATTTATATATATTTGTTACAATGATTTAAAACTTTTTAAATCTAAATTAAGATAATTTCAAATACGCAATAAAAATCAATCAAATCTGGACATGTTTCGGGAGATACATCTCCCTTCATCAGCAGAAAATGAAAAGTCTGTGTGTAATAAAATATAAATAAACACAGAAATTGAAAGTGTTGCCAAAGATGTATCTCCAGAGATGTATTGCCAGAGATGTATCTCCCGAAACATATCCAGATTTGAAGGATTTTTATTACGTATTTTAACGTTGTATTTGTATTTTAAAATTCTTAACGCAATGTTCTATTAGACGAGTTTTTATCTTAAATAAAGATATGTAACAAAAATATTTTAACTCAAAACGACTAAGTCACGAAATTGAAATTTTTTTTTGCGCGCGCTACTTACTTACACCTTCTTAAGAATAGTGGCGAACGGCAGTGTTATAGAATCAAGTAACACAACAGGAAATCATTTTTCCTGTTACCACTTACAGCATGAGCAGAAGTATCTTATCTTGTAGTCAAGACAGCGTTCATCGGGCTGGTGGCGATTTTGGCATTGGAATCCTTTGTTCAGATTGCACACCAACTTCTCTTCGTTCGTCTCAGTGTGATCCAGGTCTGTGACTGCTTCTCGGCATTCGATCTCAGTTATGCTTCCCTGAAAACAATTAGAAACTTAAACACACTTTTCATATTTAGTAATACGTGTTTTTAAATTAAAATTCAAACACGTATTACTAAACAATAATTACACGTAATATTAACACAATTTGTGGTTTTGAATATGAAAATAATGAATAATGCATTTAAAAAAAAACTATTCATAACACTTTTGATATATGATCCTAAATGATACGAGTAGTAAAGATGTAAAAGAAGCCATATATATTTTAAACTATTTTGGGAAATGACAAAAAACCGTCAGACGATCTGACTGGTTTCGATAAGGTGGAAGATTTTTTTAGTAAGTTTTTATAAGGAAATAATTCGTTTTTTTTTTCATCGTAAGGTAGAAATTGAAGCCTAGGGTAAGGTGGGGAAATGTGGTAAAAGGGGCATTTTAAAAATAAATATAAATTTACCATTGTTACACTTATGTTTTGATATTATTCATTTTTTAAAAAAATTTACTACGTTGAATGGGGTATAGTTTAGCAAAATAAATAAATTTCTGGGCGATTTAATTCTTCAAACAACCGATTTATTTGAGTATACAAAAAAATTGCGATCGTTTGATGCATGATAACTTCAATATAAAAATTAGAAATGTTGAATTATTTACCAATTTTCCTGAGTTTCGTGTAAAAGAGAAATATTTTAATATATTCCAATGGGACAAAATTTTACTTTATTTAATCTTTTTTTTAATAATTTGCAAAGTAGAAAAAACGGTAATTTAATTATTAATGCTAAGGCATAAAACATTAAAAAAAATAACGATATTCATATAAGTTCATTTATGAATTTCGTAGTTTGTAAATGATTGAATTTAACTGCAATATCTTTAACACTATTTATATTTTAATATAATTAAGTTATATCACTTTTTTAACAAACAAGTCAACAAGAACCGTTTTAGAAAATAAAATGAACGCCATTTACTTGATCCATTAGAAGATAAACATTTTTAACTGAATTAAAAAATCGTCAATGAAACAAATGAAAAATAATGTAAATACAACATAGATTTCTAAATTAAAATAAACCATAAACCACAAATTATACTAGCAGGCGTAATATCTCGAAGGAAGATAATAAGTAATAAAAAATGTGTCGGTATTTTAAAATGTGGGATTACAACTTTCCATTTGAATGACTGTTACAAAAATAGTTCCTTAATTGACGGTTATTTTTTTTTTATTTCAGTCAAGTTAAAAGTTGATTAAATTTTTTGTTTTAATAATGCCTTTTCTCGCAAAAGAATTCTATGATTATCACTCGTTATCTAATTTTTCTTACATTTGAATTGAAAATAAAAATAACTATTAAAAATATTTATAAACCGCAGAATTAAATAAAAACAAAGGATTGTGTTCCCAATGAAAAAAAAAACCGAATATTTTTTATAAGACTATTGTAATTTTCCAATTTTTTTCCTATGACCAATTCCAACTATAAAAAGAGTTTTTATACCCATGCTCCCTCACTTTATCGTAAGTGATAAAATAGCTAATAATGCAAAGTTATAATTGTTTAAAAATTGGGATACAAATTCTTTTGCAGTTGAGCTATTCGTATATTTATTGTGAATTCTTAAATTTTCAAAATTTCTATTGTGTTTCAATACAATTAAAAAAAAATTGCAGAAAAACATAAGGACTATATTCGAATTATTCTACCCACTGACTATTTTTATTTGTAAATATCCTTCAATTTGTTTGTCACTGCTTGCATATATCAACTGCCAAAATGTGACTGAACTTAATCTAATAAAACTACTAGTTTCAATCTTTTTATGTTAGTTGACTTATAATTTTGAAATTATCTCCAAGGAAATTGAGCACATTTGTAACCATAATGTCTCTAATTCTTCTAAATCCATTTAAACGCCTCCTTTTGAAACGAAATTATAAAAACAGAAGTTTTTGTAAAGACCAAAATATGTACTGTTATCTGATTTTCAAGAACCATTTCTCTTTTTATCTCACAAATTATTTTAACAGTGGTGATCGTAGTAGTACATTAGTGGAGTACTAGGAAATAGTCTGATAACGTTCGGCAATAAAAATTACATAGGACCTAATTATCGTCATAATAATAAAAACAGGAATTCAAAAATTAGTAAAATGTACTCATTTTTGAATACATATAATGCTTATCATATCTCCGAATACATAAATTTAATTTTTGAAAAAGACATGTACTCAAAAATAAGTAAAAATGATTAAAAAGAGCCTACTTATGCTGCCTTTATAACTCAATTTTAATAAATGTTAACAATTACAAACCAAGTCTTACCGGGAATCGAACTAAGACCCTCAGGCACCGCGATCCAGGGACTTATCCGTTGTACTCCCAGGGTGACGTAAAGAAATTTTAAACAGAAGAAAAGTTAAAAAGTGTACCAAAAGAATGGGTAGTAAGATCATTGGAATTGTAATAACTCAGTTTCCATTTAAGCAATCGACATTAAATAATGTGATAAACCGTCTTCTGAATAACTATATTAAATTTGCCAAGTCTCTTTGTTGAGATGGCTTGAACAGAAACTGATATTAGCAATATTAAATCACACTGCTCATTTTTGAGAAATTATGATTACTTAAATTTGAGTACGTTATCGCAAATTTACGATGCAATTGTACTCAACGGAAAACAAGTACGTCCAGGTATTTATTTTTAAGTACTTTTTTTTTTACAGTTTAGTAAAAAGAAATGTTATAGAACCAAACTTCTTAAACACAATTCCGATTACTTCTCTACCGTAGTTTCTACATTTACAAACCTCTTTACTCTTGTTAATGTTTTTTATTATTTGTGAATGTTTCGCATTAGCACAGTTAAAATTGATTGTTTCACTAAAATACTTTACTTAAGGTTTATTTAAAAATATAACGATTTTTTTTGCCAGAAGCCTTCAACGAAATTAATTCTCCTACACCTATAAAAAAATAATTGTTTTGTAAAATTAAAAAAAAAAATGTGAAACTTTCATAAGTTACTAAAGATATAATCGGATTATAGTTACGAAACTTTCTTCAAATTGTTTGATTATCCTTTTGTAGCAGTACGATAATAATATATATTTTTCGTTTATAATTATTTTCAATAGCTTTTTTGCAAAATTTGTACACACAATATAAAAATAATTTATAAAACCGAATATTTAAACAGTTTTGTCGAAAATATATTTGATCAAAACAGAATGTGAAATACATAATGCTGCAAACATTATTGCTTCTTAAAATGATAGATAATTTACTTTTTATAAACAGATTGAAAATTACAATTATATTTAGATTTGTAATATTTATTTGTAGTAAGAAAATTAGATCTACAAATTGGCTTAAAATAAGGACCACATATATGGATAAACTATGCTATAGCCAACACTTGAATCTCAAAGTATCACAACAGTAATTTTTACATTTTTAAATTGAAAAGAAGGGAGCTGACAGCTTAATCAACATATCAAATATTTCATTTCATTATATTTTGAGCTTATGATTTAAAATGCAATAACTGCTAATATAGTTTCATAAAAATGTATTTTGGCTAGTTTTTTTATAAATATGTTTAGATTGTTTTTCTAATTTTTTTTTGAATTTCACTGTATTGAATAAAAAAATCAAGTAGCTCCTTCAAGTAATTTGATTCGTGTGCAATAAATGCCCCATTTTTTTAAATAAAATAAAAAAACCAGTTTTTAATAAGAATGTTTCTTGTGAATTTTTTTTAATTGTATTTTAAGGAACCCGTGAAAATGTACAATTAATTAAAAGTTAAAGGTATTTAAAACAATAAAACTGACACTTTCTGTTTCAGTTTTAATAAAAATGCAATTTAATAACCGATTTTTTTTAAAATCAAAACTATTTGTGGTATATTTAATGAGAATTAATTTTATTGATAAATTATGAAATATCAATTTACATAACTAGTGTTTAAATAAAATATAGAACTTCATTCAGATAGATTAGTTAAAATAGCATTAAACTAGAAATACAAAGAAAAAGTATTTGTAATGGTGAGGGTTGGTTGAAATATTTTCGCTTTAAAGCTACATAATCGTGTATAGGGGACTGGTGTACTTTAATCTGTAAGCCAATGTCTTCACGCCTATTAAGAGTGGATTGAAGGTGTCCTATCAGGTGTTGTCCTAGTCATTTGATCATAGTACCTAATTACAATGCAATGTTCTCGGGTTTTTCTTCGAGATAGATCGAGGCCTCTGTGGCCGAGTGGATTAAGGCGTCAACTGGGAATTCGAGGGTTCCCGGTTCGAACCGATGCGACGGACTAGACTAAATTTAGTAAAAAAGTAGTGATATTGCGATCGGAGGGTTGCCAACTTCGCTACCAAAATACTAAAATGTCGTCCAGAACATCCACAAAAATTTAACGGCGTGTATACGAGACTGGTGCACGATAAATGTGATCGGGGTCCAAATTCACGACGTCTATTGAAGGCGTTGGGTGCCAGCTCAGGTGTTTCCTCGTCATCTGACCATGGTTCTAAAATAACGAGGTGCATCTATTAATGTGTGTATGAATGTGTGTGTGAATGTGTATGTGTTCCCGGGTCTTTCCTGCGAGATTGACCCCGAACCGTCGCCAATGGCCCACTATGCAGCTCTAGTGCGACGTTAATTAACAAATCTAACCTAACCTAACCTAACCTTCCACACTAGCGCTATTTTTAGCGCACGATGCGAGAACTTTTGAGTCACGACATTTTTAACATGCACCAGCCCTTCTACTACGTTTTTGGTTGACAATACCGGGACTCAGTACAAATTAATGTTTTTTTGGTTTTTGGTTTTGTTAATTAACGTCGCACTAGAGCTGCACAGTGGGCTATTGGCGACGGTTCGGGGTCAATCTCGAAGGAAAGACCCGGGAACACATACACATTCACACACACATTCATAAATGCACCTCGTTTTTTTAGAACCATGGTCAGATGACGAGGAAACACCTGAACTGGCACCCAACGCCTTCAATAGACGTCGGGACTTTGGACCCCGATCAGATTTATCGTGCACCAGTCCCGTATACACGCCAGTATAATTTGTTGGATATTCTGGACGACTTTCTAGAATTTTTGTAGCGAAGCTGGCAACCCTCCGATCGCAAGATCACTACTTTTTTACTTTTCTATGTCAAGTCCATTTCCCGGATTCGAACCACCAGTCCTCTGATTAGTAGCTGAACGCCTTACCAATTGAGCAACTGGGGCTCACAAATTAATGTAACTAGAAATAAAATGTAACTAGACCTATTAATGTGCCTATTAATGTAACTAGAAATAAAAATAAACTAATTGAGTATCTATGCTTTCTTATGAGGTTCGATGGCTCCTAGTCAAGTATGATAATGTTACCTTCATACAGAATCCTTCCGTCTGTTTCAATATGTAGGGTCTAGTGGCCTCTCTGTCGCCGTGTCGTCTGCCATTTTTCGGTTTTCCTTTGTTGATCCAGTCCGACCAATAGGAGCAGACTGGGGTGGTCAACACCAATCCTCGAGAAGGAGATGTTGTTACAAGCGGTGGCAACGGTTTCGGTTTGAATGTCACCACTTCGAACTCTGGAATGAAATATTTTTTATGGGTATTGTTTAAAGTGCACTTCTTTTGCAGTTGACTTTTTTTTTAATTTATGATATTTAAAATAAAAAATAAAATTCGAACTCTGTAACGAATTTTTTAACATTGTTTAAATTATTTCTGATAATGTTTTACGTAGAATTTATATTTAAATCAAAACATATATTTATTGTGCAATTGATTATATTTAATTTTTCATGGTATTTGATTAAAAAAATATTAGAAAACCTAATCGTTATTTAGCCTATTAATATTTTGGTAATTAGAATGTTTTATGTTGAAATTGATAGCAATTTTAAAATTGCTTCAGTATAAATAAGGGTTGTATGGAAATGGATTTATTGGACAATCACTATAATTATTTATAAACCTTTTTGTAGATAATAATTTTTATTATTCAAAAATTTTAACTTTAAAAATAACAATAAAGTATTTTCCTAACATTAGTTTTTTAATTTATAATAAAAATTTATTTATATAATATCCCGTATGTAAAAACCATTGCCAAAATATTTTTTCCTAAAATGTATTTCAAACATAACTTGTTAGTGTTTAAATCAAATGATTCGCAATCAAAATAAAATTTATTTTTAATATAGTTAAAATTTAAAACTAACCCACATTTTCAAATAATTTTGTCAGGATTTATCAAGCTAAAAAAATTCCACCCACTGGCAATCAACATTGATAGATTCAAGTAATTTGCACACAACTTAGAGTTTATAAGTAAGAAGTTATAACCATGGTATTAAAGTTTTACTTACGTTCTGGTATTTCTTCTTCCGCTACAGATTTCACTTCTGCAGGTGCAGATTTCCTGCATTCCACTGTTGTAGAGCAGATCAACGTGTTGTTGAGACACTGACATTTTTCACAGCCATTGGTCACCACTTGACCGGGCTAAAAAAAATTTATTAGTTTGCATAGTTAAGTGTAGGAAGATTTAAAGTTGAATTATTCTATTTGAAATTAGTTTATTTATGAGATATATAGGATTAAATATTTCATCTAAATGCGGCAAATAAAATATAAAGTTATTAAGGTAAAAAGTTTTTATTGATGACAATATTTATCGTAATTAAAAGCAGTCCTATTTTTAAATTTAGCGATAAAAATATTTTTTACAACAATTTTGGTCCACTATCTATTCTGCTGCTATACGTTTTCAAAAGTGCCTATAGTCACAATGTTTATTTATTCTCACTTTACTAAATTTCTAAAATAAAGCATGAAACTTTTGATTGGAGGTTGTAGATTGATAAGTTTTCCAATTATATTTTTTTTATCCTACTAAGGGTATAAAATGTAAAATATTTTAAGAGTTGATATAAATATTTACTACACACTACGCACATTAATTCACTATCCACATTAAGTCACATTTTATTTAACTCACACTTTACCTTGAGCATTTGTCAATTTACAAGGTTTGCCGTTAACGTATAAAGGAAAATAAAATAATTGATCATCTCTTTGGGCCACCGTGTCATATATCTATACGTCATTAATTTGATAACTTACAGAATGTAACTGAGTTTTCATAACCATATTTTTAAGTTCAATATTATTTACACTATTTTATCATGCATTTTTAGTACATGATTTGATATGATCTCTTAATAATATTAAAGTTCTGTAAGTATTTTTACTACTATCAAACTATATAGAATCGTCTTGAAGTACAGAAATAATGGTATTTAGAGTAATGAATTACTTGACCTAATTTATGCAGTGTTCAAATTCAAAGCGGGATTTAATTGTCAAAGTACGCAACATGATTAATATTTTAAAGAATAATGACAGGATAATATTTTCTGCTAGTATAATAGTTAAAAATTAATAACTTAAATTAGCGAAATACTCTTTGAGGCATTAATTTGCGATTATAGATGGTATTCGGAAATGGAGAAATTAAGTTTAGTTTCAGTGATATAGTTTATAAATTACATCTTCATAAATTTTAATGAAAAGTTCTGAAGTTTGAACATGCCCATTATTTAAGATTAATAACATTTAAATGTAATATTTATGTAATTTCAAATAGAAATTTTCGTAATTAGGGACGAACGAAAATGATAATTTATGTTTTATATCGAGTGTAAAGGTATGGACGTTTATTAAAATACAAATTCAACGTTAAAATACGCAATAAAAATCCATTAGATCTGGACATGTTTCGGGAGATATAGTTCGGATGAAAAGTCTGTGTGTCAGGCAATAGCCCAATTGCGGAAGAAGGGAGCCAGGTTTACAATATTCTCAAAGAAAACAATTCTTTATTGCCCAGACAAAAGGTTGCCATGGGCCGCAATTGGAACTTTCCGGTGAGTCACACACATTTTCATTTCTGCTGATGAAGGGAGATATATCTCCTAAAACATGTCCAGATCTCATAGATTTTTATTGCGTATTTTAACGTTGTATTTTAATATTCTTAAGGGGAGATAGTAGTTTTAAACTTTAAAAAAAAACGATTTTTTAAAATTATTTTTAAAAAATAATATGATTTATTAGGATTTATTTAAGTTAAACCGCATTAAAATTGGACAAAAATTAAACACACAGCGATGAAAAACACATTAGTTACACTTGTAAAGAAATATGGGTAATTATATACAATTCTATCTTTAAACCTCTTTTTCTCAGTTTCACATTTTTATGTCGATCCGCATGATTACAAAAAAAGTTTTCTTTCAATTCACTTTAAATTTATTATACATGTTCAACTATCAAATATGCATGCACTAAACCTAAAAAAAGGTTTTTTAACACAATATTTTTCAATAAAAAATATTTTTATATCATTAAAAAACAAATTTTCAAAAATTATAATTTTGATTTTTTTAAAAAATACTATTCATTAAATATTTAATTTTTTTTTGGTTTGGAGTATAGAAGCATTATATAGCTTCACTTTTTAAAAATAAAAAATTTGTTTCTAGTGTGTTTAAATAATAAGTAATCTTGCGGACGGCGAACTCTATTTTAAAATTTTTTAGCAATGACTTGTATTTCAAAATATTTTTAAAAACAACAACCAAGCAATAGATTTAATTTATAATAATATTTTAATAAAACCAACATTCAATAGTTTAAGTTCCAAAAATTTTAATTATAAATATGCAAAACCTATTATTTTATTCAATTTCGAAATAATTGCAAATACCAGCGAATTTCACCTTTGAAAACTACTATCTCCCCTTAACGCAATGTTCTATAAGACGAGTTTTTATTTTATTGATGTGGTTGTTAATACCCCATGTGGCTTACTTAATTGTATTCATTTGGTATAATAAATACAATGAGTAGGCTAAATTTATACAAATCAAATTACAGGGTGGTCTGTGCTTGTTTGACCATGTCATGGAAACTCATTTCACGGTAACAAAGAGGGTTTGGCTTTATCGAAGTGCGACAATAAGGATTTTACTTAAATCTTCATTTTAGAAAAATTATATAGAAAATTATATATCTTCATTATATAGAAAAATAGAGATTTTTCACCAGTGAGAAACTTCACTGACACGAAGAAGGTTAAAATATGTGCCATCAGACCTGACGTGCTTTGCTTTATTTCAAGATTTTATACGGATCTCTTCCCGATTACCTATCAAAAGATATACAATTTAAGTTAATCGTACTATTTGTCGCGGACTTAGAGTGTCGGAATCGATCCTTCTGAAAGCGTAACATAATCCATCCCGATACCTCATGTGGTTGATTCAAAACATATAAAGTGAGGTGCGGTAAGGTCGGTTTGAATGCGGAACTTCTAACTGCCAGATTTGTTACATCTCTCGGCCGAAATGATCGCCACGGCCGTGAATTATTCGTATTTGCTTGTTGGAGAAACCACCACATACACCCCCTACGCAGCGAGTCGGTCTGGGGAAGAATAATTCATTGATAATACCCTTGAAATGTTATCACGTGTGAAATGGTTGATGCTTTGCAAGTCGCAGATAATGTTGTTATGGAAGTCGAATAGAGATGGCGCCACAAGTATTTGATCGTTAATCCAATGTTCGTAAAGTCACCAATTGAAGCGATGTTCGCTGAGCTGGGTTTGAGCGAGGGACCTTCCGATTCACAGTCAGATGCCGCAGGAGTCTTGGTCAAAACAATCGCCACGTCCGTTAAATCGAATCAGATCGTCTACCATAGACGTTTTACATAAAAAAAAAACACTCAATACTTACAGCCAATATATACCCACTCTCCAGCCTGCATGTGCACTGATCAGACATGACGCATGTGTCCGCGTCCCTCGTTAAGTAAGGGCGTTGGCACACTTTCCCTGAGCATCCCTCCACACATTTCTGTCCCTCACACAACCCCCTTTCCTGTAGCTCTACTGTGAGGGATTGACAAGAATTCTCGCAATCGTAGGCACACTCCTCCCAATTTTGACCTGGTGGACAGGTGGCTGAAGAAAATGAAATGGATGTTTAATTAGTATATTAACTGGAAGTGAGCGTAGCAAATTTATTTATATAACGAATTTATTTTTGATTAAAAGGAAATAGTTACGTAAATATTATAGTTCTTAAAGGATTAATAAAGTAGATATTTTTAATTTTTCTAGATGGAAAAATTATTTTCATTTAAAACGCAACTAAAGTTAAATTATTTAATAATAAAAGTGGAGGAAATATTCAAATTTGCTCGTAAAGCCTCGATGTTGTTTTTTTGAAATTTTTTATTAATTAAAACATTCGTCGAGGAATTGACATATTTTTTTATAAATAATATAAAATGGAATGATGGAAATGCAATTAAATTATATTAGTAGAAAAACATGATTATTAACTCAATAAGGTATTTTTAATTTTGTCAAAGAAATAACAGAATTACTTTTTTAAAAAACATTACTATTTCTGAAATATATACTCCTCTTAATTAGCCAAGAATAACATTTTTACTCAATTTTAAAAACCTTTTATATATTTTTTATGTGTACTGTACCAAATGATTAAAAATCATCAATAATAATACTTGTATTAATTGTAATTTAATATTTTTTTAATTAACTAGTAATGTTTTTGTTGATTTTAAAGACAGTATTTCGCATAGAATAATGCTGAAAATAAAGAATTTAATAATGTGGAAAACAAACATACGAGGTCTTAAAAGTGTAAGAATTTTATTGACAAAAAAAAACATAATACTTACGAACAAATGCTTTTTATATTCGTACTCTTTTCACTAAGAATATAATTATTTCCATTTTATTACAGTCTTAAAAACTTTCAGAAAGAACGTATTTGAAATATTTTTTTGATGTTCTCAATTATATCAAACCTCTCTTTTTATGAATACCTTTTTGTTTTAGAAAATAGTCGGCAGGATTTTGGCCTTGTAAATCAGTGGTTCCCATCAAAGGTTCGAAATTAAGAGATAAAAGTTAGTCATTGGCGCCAATAATGTTTTTTTAGCTGCCAAAATGTTCTGCATAGGCGTAATTTTTAAAAGTTCAAGTTGCTTAAGCAGAGTTGACAACTGTTACGATATTTTTGTAAGTGTTAAAAGCTTTCGCATAAAAGTGTAAGCACATTTCCATTTGTATTCTTAAAATATCCCCGTCTTGCTAACAAAATTACTGAAAAGTATAAGAGAAATTGACTGAATTTTTGAACGTTAGGCGTAAAAAATAACGACTAGGAGTAAATATGACCGTCGAAGTGAAGTTTATAAAATTTTAGGCGTCAAAAATGAGTATTGGGTGTACAATTATGGTCGTCAAACTGAAATGTTTAGGTGCAAAATACGACTAACGACCGCTAATTTCGAACGCTGTTTCCAAACAGTGGTCCGCGGTCCACCAGTGGTCCGTGAGAAGGTTATATGTGGTCAGTGGAACTTTAATCTAGATGTTTTGTTTTGCCTTTTTAAACATAATCAGGCATTGTTTAGGATTTTTTTTATGCCAAACACTCTAAAAACAAATCAAGAAATAACGACTGTTTCCGATACAATAATGAAATTATGTATTTGATTTTTATTCTTTCCCAACGTTACTATTTCAAATGTCGTTATTTGAAATCAAATAAATACACATGATTTAATTGATTTCAAAAACTACTTTACCTAATTAGAAATAAAAAATATTTTAATAAATACATTTATTGAAATATAGTATTCAAGATCTGAATTAAATTTGGTATCTGAATTGCTTGTATATTTGCAACCTAAATATTTTTTTATTGTTAATTGAAAGCAGTGGTCCGGACAATGTCTAATTTTTCAATTTTGTGGTCCGCGGCCACTTAAAGGTTAGGAAACCACTATGGTAAATAGTCAAAATTATGCAATGGTACCTAGCTGATATCTGCGAAGTAACTCATACTCATGGAAATACAATACCCACACACTTTTGAAACACATGCATAAAAATAAACTGGTGCATTAAAAGTAACTAATTTCACATACCCGCGCGTTCCTTTTCCTCTAATAAATTAAATTATTTTAAACCCAACTACAATTACACACCCATTCAAACAAATTGAATCACATAGCAGTTATACCCTACCTTCCTCATGACACTGGCAATAAACTTTAATTTCATAATCCATGCAATTTCCAGTCCTGGCCTTTTTCCAACACCGCATTCCCTCGGCAATAGTGCACGTCACATTTTCACCTGTGGCTTCTGCTATCTCTTGCGTCTCGACACTCCTGCATTGAATGCTCTTGATGTGATCCAGCGGACATGGGATTCGGTGCGTTTTAGCTAATTGCACCAGATCCTCGCCATCGTTTCCTTCCTGAATGAAATGTCACAGTGAATTAGGAATTACTGATACAGGAGATAATGTGGTGCTAAATATGAACATTAAATTATGTATTCAATTAAACGTGCCCGTTAGTTAGATCGAGGGCGATTGTTCTATTAACTGGAACATAACGTTTGTTGACTAATATTTAGTATTTGCTATGGCTCTGAATTCTAAACTCAATGTTGTGTTTTCAAATACCTTTGTATGAGCCGTCTGGTTTCTAAACCAGATAGATCACTTTTGAAAAAAAATTCAAGGGTAACAAAAAGTTAATTAAATTATTTATTGAAGAATTTTATATATTTTTTACAAATTGAAATTAGATAGACACAGGCCTTAATTAAATTTGAGCTCATTATAAGTATTACTTTGTGAGAGAGAATTTTTTTTCATTTGGATATATCTGGTTTTGCAACTAAGTTATGGGATTATCTGGTTTCGCGTTAAAGATTGTAACTCGAATAATGCGCGGCGATTGCACAGTAGCCTACATCTTGAACTACCTGGTTTATAAACTGATTTCTTTAATTATTTTGCAATCAACCGTTACTGTCACACAATAAAAATGAATAGTATCTAGCTGCTTTGGAATTTTATGACTTCACCTACTGATAGATCTGTAGGAAAACTAAAATTAAATGACAATATGAAAATCGCAAATATGGATCTATCTAGTTTGGAAACTAGACAGCTCATAGTAATAGTTCAACTTTTTAAATTTAATATCCGAAACTGCCTCAAGTTATAATTATCATAACTAATTAATTTGATATTAACGTTAGTTTAATCTCATTAGATTGTTTCTTCACATAGAAGGTACAATTTATTTGGGACTTTTGATATAGTTAATAACCATGTAAATGGGATTATTTGTCAAGTAATGCATTTCATTTGTTTGACCCGATATACAAATATACATGAAAAGTTATTGTGTTTACGTAGCATATTAACTTAAGTTGTTTAATTGTAAGTTTCAATGGAAATTCAGAATATTATTTTATTTATAATGAATGTCAATATTCCTGTTAAGAGAATTTGAACACTTTAATTTTTAAACACGAAAGGATTTAAGCACATGGATCACATTATTTTATTGAAAGATATTAATATTTTTTGGACGCAGCTGCTGTAGTAATCTTATGATTGAAATAATAACCATTGAGAAGTACATGGCTAGATTATAAATTTTCATTTCTTAATGACTAATTAAAGTTGAGCTAATTATATTGAAGTTGAGTTTGCCGAAATAGATAACAAGTACGAAAAAAAAATTGTTGTAAAACTTAATCTTTATATCCTCTTACAATGTATTTAAAATATAAGGTTATAAGAAATTAAATAATTTTAATTAAACGTCGAAAACAGGGGAAAATAAAGAGAAAGAAAAGGTTTTAGGATTACATAGGATTAAAGGCAAAATAATTTTTGGGGAAAAATCAATATTAAAGATATTTTGGAGTTTACGTTTATTATGAGATATACTCACATTGGTTAAAAAAATTATGTTTTCGGTTACAACAATTTATGTAATTACATACCAATTCAGAAGTACAAAATATTAAATGAAGTTTTTTTGTCGTTTTGAAGTTTTTTTTAAAGAATTTTGCAAAAAGGTAACACTAGTTAATTGGTTGTATTGTTTTGAAGTTAAAAATTTGGTCTTGTTTTAAAGAGTTCACATGTTTTGATGTCCTTCATGTTTATATATTGGTCCTGGCTTGTATCCGAGAACACCAGAATTTTTTTGTGATAGGTCAGAAAAATGCATTGTGCAGATTACTAGTGTCCATAGAACGTGACATTCAAGTTGGATCTAGAATTGAGTAAAAATTGAAAGAAAAAAAATACTCAAACTATCATTTATTTCAGTATCTTACGGTTTACTTACTCTTTGGGGCTAGGTGGGTTAAAAACTGTCACACCTTTTGTGTAGCTTTTTATGCATGGTGGGATATATTTTAACCCACCATGAAAAGTTGAAGTTACTCATAGTCATACAGTTTAATATTTTTAAAAAAAAGTTTTTCATTATGTTGGCAATGCTATGCACCAACGGTAAATGCGTAAATAAGTGAGAAAAAAATTTATGCAAATCAAAACGCGGCAGTAAGTTGTGTGTGATGCTGTGATTAAGGTTCTAGCATTGTGTGATGTAGTGAATTGTTGTCGTTCATAACGGTATGTATTCTGTCTTTTCTTAAAATTTATTACGAGTGAATAAATTGTTTTATAATAAAAAAAAAATGCTATTTGATGTTTTATAATAATTTTGAAGTTGTGAAGTGGTGCGATTGTATGTGTCCTACCATGCAAGTTATTTAAATAATAAAATAAATTATTATAAATTCTTTTAAATTATTTTTTAATTTATAAGCTTATAAATTTATTATTTGCTGCTTATATAAAATTATTTGCCCATTATATTCAATATGGCAAACATGAAGAGGGGAAAATTGGTGTCTGAAGATGATATTGAAGACATTATTCTGTGCAACTAGGGTTTTTATTTTCTTTAAAATCGTCTGCCTCAAAGAGTTAAACATGTGGATCAGGATTTTTTCCTTCTAACTTACATGGTTGTGTATTTTTAGGCGTTTTAAATTTAGCGTGTTCATTTCTATAAGGTGGCCCACATTAGCTGTAACATAAGTTAATAATGTAAGCTTTGTAATACGATGAAGAAATGTAATACGCGTATTTGGTTACGTCATTTCTGTTCCCTAGTGTCACACACCCTCTGCAGCACGCACATGACTTTTCACATACCCTAAAGAGTCCTATAGTTTTTATAAAAAAAATTTCGATGCGAAATACTATAATTTTTAAATAAATAAGTACATTTTGTCTTTTTTAATTTTAATTATAAAAAAACCCGTTGAGACCTACGTTGTCTTCTGGGGAAATAGAGTTGATCCATTCTGTCCATCCTGTGAACATGCATTCTTTCAAGACTTGCAATTCCACCGGTTGGAATGTGGTAGTGGAATAGGTGCAGGGTACTCCCACGCATTCGATTTCACCACGACGACAGTAGCTGGAAAAAAAAGTATTTTTTTATAAAAACTAAGTTTTAAAATAAATACATGTTAAATTTTTTTTCACAATATTGTTAAAAATTGAAAGATGTAAATATTGTTAAAATATTAAAACATCTAAATATTCTTAAAAGATTAAAACATTTAAATACTATTAAAAGAATAAAAAAATCAAACTTAAAAAAAAATCTACAACAACAAAAAGTATTGATAAATACCACAGAATTACACGATGTTCACTTAAAAAGAATCTATATATTTTGTGTAAAATAAGCATTATTACTATCAATACTAAAAGAACAATGGTAAATAGTCTCGTATTTAAAAATGATAACAAGCCGAATCAATGAACAAAAAACAGCTCAGGTTTGAAAAGATATAGTGTACGAAAATTATGCTAAGACTCATTTATGCGAGTTAATTTTGTAACTACAGAAAGTTTTAAAGTTGAATGTTATTTATAGACCAAAGCATAAAAGGAAAGTTTTTAACAAGACGTTAACCTTTAAGACGTTACATTTAAACTCTTTTATTCTCCTACATGTTACAAAACCCTCTTAACGGTTGCAACTCCCAGTTTGAAAAAAGACTTCTGTTTTTTACGTTAAAACAATCGGGTTGACACAGTCCCTATTGTACCGAAAGATTCGTACCCCGTACGAGTGCCTGCTTCTCCTTGCGTCTTTAGTATGCTCCAGATCTCCCCGTATTTGTAACAAGTTAAGATTTCTTGGTATTATTTTGTTCGTCTTGAACTGTTCTTTCAATCTTTTTACATTTCCAATGTCACAATTGAACTTTAGTATAATATTTTGGCTGCATAGTTAAATTTTAGACAAATCGTCACTTTCCACTCCACATAATTGTCCCATAAATAGTTTAAACTGTCAACTAGTCAAATGGAATTGTGAACTTGTCGTTCTTTTAAATTTCAGCACAAACTCGCAACGACTCGTCGATTATAGATGGAGTTAGTTGATAAGATGGTCAGCGTGTGTTCGAAATGGAACTTTAATTACTATTGGTGGGATATAATTTGTTTTACAAAAGAGACGTCGGCACATTGAAAATTGTCTTGAGACAAATCTCATTCGATGTGCATCCCGATTCCTATGAATAAAGGATCATTTCCTTTGAGTTTAATCATTAAATTAATTCGCATGTCTATCGCAAATTTTTTTACATATATGATATTATACCCATTTCCAACTCGGACAACACCAAAATCACCCTACCGGTAAGTTTTGGAACTAAAAATATTCTCTATTGAAATCTTCTCCGCAAGCAATCAATATCCTAAATATGAAATTTGGTGAATTATGTTCATTAGTTTTAGCAAATGCCTGTAAACGGGGAAACTTAGCTAATGGCCACCGTATATTTAAAAATATTTAAACACGGAAATTCCCAAAGTAGATAAAAACGTGCCTTAACAATATCAAAGAACTACATTGTTTTACCATGACTGGCAAGCATCCCCAGCACCCATTCTGTCTATCCTCTCCCCTTCCCTGTACGGCACCCCTTCGATGACGATGCAAGGTTTGTGTCCACACAGTTCCTCCGGTACACAAGTCACATTTTTCGCACTTCTGTGGACGTGTCCGGGCATGCAGGGCTTGGGATCGCAGCCGTCCACGCAGTATTCTCGGTTGCAGGACCTGCTGCCAGGTGCGCCGAGGGAGGTGTCGCAGTTGGCAGGTGGACACAGCGAGATGCATGGGGAGTAGTGGTCGCAGGCTTCGCATTGAACAGCTGGAATAGGATATTTCGGGATGTTATTTCTGTATCTAGAAGCGTAGTATTAATTTGTGATGTTCTATGTGAAACCGATCTTTTATTTGGTGTATTCTCATAGCGAACGGGTTAGAGAATCGAGCTGATAACGCCGTGCTGGTTTAAAACTTGCGTTTAATCAATATTTAGATATAAATAAAATTCGTTACAAAAAATATTATAATTATTAACTAGGAGGCTCCGCCCCTTGCTCCGCTAACGCTCCGCCAAAAAACCCTTATATTTTTAATGTAATAGAGCTTATATTCTTCTTAATTTAAGCTGACATCAACAAAATAATTATTTACTAATGAATTGAAGGGGCAAATCGTCAAAATGGCTTACATAATGGCAAAATAAAAATGCAGGCGCAACTGAATTTCGTAAACAAACTAACTGTTGCCATTCCGTGTAGAGAAAAACAGCGTTTTTCAATCACCGCGTAAGAGAATTATATATAAAGATTTTGATAATATAGGGTGGTCACAAATTGTTGAGCGATGGTCATTGTTTGTATTACATGTATATGTATTGGCAAAATATACATTTTTGTACAACTCCTTTCTCATATTTTAAACAAGCCTTATTTTAGTCAAGCTTGCTACTAAATTTAGTTTTAGTAGTAACAAACAAATTAGTTAAAGCATAACAAAAAATGGTTTATTATCTGTAGTTAAACAGGAAAACCATAAAAATCGCCCGACATTTTGTGACCATCATCCTGTATTAATTCGTAATACTCTCTTTGAAGCCGTACTTTCAGAAGCTTTTCTACAGCATGGAACATTCATATGATAATGCACGTTCAAAATTTAACAATGATCTATTTTGTATATAAATGAAACTCATAATTTAATATAAATTGTTAATTAATAAGCATTATGATTAAATTGTCATTGGGATTATGCAAGTTTCAGATTTGAAATTGATATAGCATTTTAATGGGGTTAAATTTAAATTGCAAGATTGATAACAAAGCGATAACAATGCGAATTATACCAAATCGTGCAATAATAAAATTAGCTACTTTCTTAATTAACATACACTTTATGTGGTTATACTAAAAAGAGATTATTAGTAATTTTTTTTGGAGTATTTGTCTTGGTGATGATTTTAAATCAGCAGAAATTCCGTTAATTGATTTAAGAGATTAATTTAATGTCAACAATGTTTTTTGTTAGAATATAAATTTAGTGAATGGAATATATTATTACTAAAATAAACTGTTGTGTTCAATTAAAATAGCTTTCAGCACTCAATTAAGAAAATATTTTTTCAATTAAAACACATTTAAAAAAATGTTTTTATGAATGAAATATTTCATGCATCTAATTAAGCTTAAGGCGATTGTCACATTTTATATTTTAAAATAAACAAGTTGCAAATTTTATTCGGAAAAAAATATCTGTATACGAAATCGAACAAAAAGCAATATCGACTTTCGTGCGTTTTGCAATCCGTTTCTTTGCCACCAGGTAATATTTCTGTCTTGACGGTCCGTGAAATTGAACAGACTTCCGACCCCAAAACGATTTTATTTCGACAAAAAAAAGCAGGTTTTCTACAAAATAAGTTAAACTTTTTATAGTATTTTTTCATGTTTTCGCTGGTCATAAAAAAAGCTTTTATACGTAAGCTATGATACTGTCGCATTCTATATATACCACAAGTTCGGCTTTTACTTCAAAGTACGGACATTGATCAAAATGTTTTCAGTAAACGATATTGGACTGACAACATTTTCTCAACCCACATGTAATGCTTTTTTTTAACATTCATTCAAAGGTTTTATAAGAATATTTAATAAAACCGTGACACGTTTACTTTTAAAAAACTACATATTGCAAAAAAGTTATTTTATGAATGCAATAATTTTTTGTTTTCGAATAGTTCCGAGTACTTATTATTAATTTTAAATGCCATCTTTAAAGTCATTCTTCTAATAGATACAGTAATATAACTCAAGTGTGTGCTGATAAGGTTATTTCGAAACGTGTCCAATTTTTCAATATGAAATAAAAGTTATTTATTTTAATTTATTAATTGCTAATTATCACAACTGCAAATCATATGACCTATTATGCTAAGTTTCAAGTCAATAAACGTTTGTTGAAAAAAATTGAATGGCATGATTTGGTGATATAATGAGTACAAAATAGAATCGTGTAGTAATAAATTATGTGTTTTATTTGAAATAGTAAACACGGTGCGAGTTTATTCTTATATGGATTTATTTACGCGATTTAAATTTTTTTTGCTAATAGTTTATGTAAGCAATATCTAAAATATTTTATTCTTTTCTTTCTTTTTAAATATAGAAATGTTATACAGTTATATATGAAAATGTTAGAGTTTTCTTATAACATTTCTTTTAAATCGCAAACCGAGGTGATTAAAAAAGCTACATAGAGCACTTTTATTGAGTTTTTATCTATGAATTCAATATTCTCAGTAATAGGAACTAGTTGGTATTCAATAAATCAACAACAGGCATTAAAATTAATAAATATTGAAAAATATATTTTCTTGAAAAAATATTTTTTTTATTTTTCGTAACAAAATACTTTATAAAATATGAAATACGAGAACTTTAGAAATATTTAAAGATGTCGAGAATAAAAAATATTTAATAGACGGCAGTAATGGGTTTGGTGGGAAATTTTCTGAAATTGAAAAGTAAATTCCACTTCTGAATCAAAGCTGCTTTTTAGAAAGTTTAATTTTAATAAGAAAGGGCCATTCTGGCGAAGAATTTAAATCAATAGTTTCTGTCGCATTTGTTGCATTAGAAATAAGGTTGTCTTTACTCGCGTGAAAACTAAAGAGCATTTGATAAGGCATTTTTCTAGATTTTCCGAAGCTTTAATCTTTTTATGATTGTCACTGACTTTGGTTTCTTCAATCATTTTCAACTTTATGGATAGATTTTATTTTTTTACTTTAAATTTCTTCTAAACGAACAACAATTTATTGAAGTAGATCTCAAGCTTGGAAATCAGGAACGGAACACTTCTAAATATGTATACATGTACTTACATATTTAGAAACTTATATTTACTTTGTAATTAAATACAAAAATTTTCGTGTTTTAATTTAATAAAAAAAAATTCTGAAATTTCCGTAGAAATATGTTTATATTTTGAAATTAGAGTTATTATTATTATTAGAAAATTATTATAGTTTGGAATCTTCTAAATATGCTGGCAAAGTTCAAGAATTGTATCTATGTTTCTACTCAAGGATAGTGAAGACTATATATAGAAGGTGTGCTCGTTTTTCGCTTTTTGAAAGTGGGCAAGGAAAGCACATTTTTGACGTAATTTTTGCTCCGCCTTACTATGGGTTTTTGATCATTCTCATTGGCTTTGTGTTTCAAGCATTGCTACTTAGGTTCGATCCCCGGTTGGGTAACAACTGGTGATTTAATTTTTAATTAGCAAAATAATGTAAATATCTGTAAATAATTGTTTTCAGGTAGCTTCACTACTAATCCGTCCTTGTTTTGTTATGTCCCCGTATTTTACTTGATTGAAATTGTAACTCATTTAATATGTCCAATACAAATCGCATTGACCTGATGGTTTCGAACCCCATTTTACTCATTCAAAATTCATGGACATGCTCTCGTGGCAGCTAATATTATTTTAATACGCTTAATTTATTAAGCAAATCTTTTGCAATTTTTACATACTAAATGCAATCCTTAAAATATAATTTAAACTCATAAAATACAGTAAATACTAAATAAAAATAGCGAATATCATTTTTAAATAGTTCACAAAAAAACGAATAGATGGCAGCACGTCACGAACCATTGGTTCAAATTGGCTGCGATTAATTTCGAGATATTTTACTAACTAAACTACTCTGCAAATCGATTCAAATTGTTTTTAAAGCAAATTTTAACTGTTTTTTTTAAATAAATTCATGATTAGTTACAAACAAGAATACTTGTAAAAATTAAGTTTGCTCTGTAGACTATAAAACGACTGTACAAACGAGTGCATTAGACACGCCCACAGAAGGCGAAGGTAGGCGTCACTTTGACGTCAAAAATTTGCTTTCCCCGCCTTCCGTCAGACAGCGCGAGAACGAGCACACCTTATATATAGTCTTCACTATCCTTGGTTTTTACTGAGTTATTTGAGATTTTATGCTGGATGATGTATTATGTTTTTCAAGGAACGCAAACTTCAAATCGTTTTTTCTCATTGCGTAGTGTTTGTTGTTAAGTTTTTGAAACGCTAAGGTTTTTTTATATTATTAATAGAGAAATGTATACTTTTTAAGTATACTGTAAAATATGTGTATATTATAAATTGGAATTAGATTTAAGAGTAGTATTTTTTAAAGCAAAATAAAAAAACTCCCTGTGTTTTAAGGAATATTTGTGTTATTATGAATAACTATTGATATAAAACTTAAATACACGTAGATTACACAATTTTATTGCCAATTATTATGTAATGAACTTAAAATAATCAGCGAAAAATCATGGTAAAACACATATTGAAAAAATAGCCTTAGAGTTTATAAAAAAGTTAAGTTTTTTAAACAAACAATTATGGAATTTGTGCAAAATATCGTACTTTTACATAAATTTAAATAATAGTCATTAAAAGTTTGATTTAGAAAGTCAAAATTAAAAAAAAAAACATTCTAGGATCGTATTCCTTTAATGTATCTGATTTTTTTTATTATACACGAATAGTAAACCATTAACGACAATATTATTTAAAATTTACATTATAAAATAAGTAACTACAATCTAACTTTTTCTTTCATTACCGTTTTCGAAATTAATAATGGTATACAACACCTCCCCCCAAAACTACTAGAGGCGCTGACTCAATTGCCTTTTAAAAACGGAACTGTAAGTAGTTAATACAAAGTTTTCGATCTACGTTCTGGGGTATGCGTGGACACATTTTCGAGTACTTACGGCAAAGATCTTGCGATCTCCACGGTATGACGACTCCACCCCTCGCGCACTTTTGGGCATAAGTGGACACAACGGCACACAGACACTCGCAATCTCCTCCAGAGTTGCACCCACAAGCGTCCAGGACACACCTTTAGAAGACACAAACATTTATTACAGGAGATGGGAGAGTAGAAAAAGTCGGAGAACAGTTCTCATTAGAATATTGTTTTTTTGATCTCCAAGTTGTGTCATTAGAGTTTATAAAAATTGTTGCTTAATTATGGTCATGAAAAACATTTGCGTTTTTAATTTAAAAAATAAAAATAAAATAAGAATATTTCTTTTATGTTAAAGGATTGTTTTGAAATTGTGTATGTTGTAAATGAGAAATATTTGCAGTTAGATAGTTTTTTTTTTATATTTTATGGTAAGCATTTCGAAGTTTGTTTTTAGAAATGCTATTAATTTTTACGACAGACTTATAAATTAGTTTAGGAAGTTTTTTTTATTACAATGGTTGCAGTAAATGAAATAAAAAAATTCTAAAGAAAAATTCTTATGAAGAAGTGATTTTATTTATGCATTATAATCTGTGGACATATATTTATAAATAAATTATTTTAACGAACATACGGAAAAACAAAAACTATGTATAAGTATTTAAATAAAATATAATTTTTTATTCATTTTGAGATCATGTAATTTTTTTTAAATGTTAAAATGTTATTTAAAATTTACATTGTTAAATAATCTATGCATTAAAAAAATTATATGAATGTGCGAATTATTTAGATTTAAAATTATATGGTTTATATCTTTAAAATAATTCCAAAATAAAAAATATGTTGTAAAAACAAATTGCAGATTATAAAAAAATAAACATTTAAACTCATACATTTAATATTTTTAATTTTGAAAAACAATATTAATTTTTAAATAAAATATGGTGCGTTTAGAACATTTACTTATAAATAAATAAAAAATACATTCGTACTTTACACTAAATTTAACACAGTGAAAACTAACAACAAGACCTAAATAACCATATACTGCTATAAATAAAAAATATGATTTATAGCACAATCTCACATAATGGTTTACATAAGAGAGTTTACCAGTAGCTTTTTTTATTTTACTGTTATATGAATTATGTTCTTGTACCTCAGGATAAGTTTTTGTAAAATATGTGCTATAAAAACTACCCCATTAATTCGATATATAATTTAATAAACAAATATATAATATAGTGAATGGCCTGGCATATCATTAAAGGGAGAAATATATAAATTTTTTACAACAAATTTATTTAAAAAAAATACAATTTTAATATATGACTGTAATAATAAATTGAAAATGATTGAAAAGAATTTCTTGTATCCAAACTCTCTATTTATATTTATCTTTTCCATTCCTTATGGGCATTTAAAGTGTATAGCAAACTTTTCCAAATATTGTTGAGATAAATTTATTTTGCACTTCTAGAAACTAAGTTAATAAATAAAGCAGATTAGATCTCTTTGATGGCGGTAGGTAGTGTTCAAAACTAAATGTTATATCAATTGAATCGGGTATCAAAGCTATTTTCGTCGGGAATTCGAATATGTTAAATTATATAAATATATTTTTAAGGCTGTTTGAAAAACAGATTCTTATATTAGAGTATTTCTTGGAAGGATTCCCGAAATTAATTTTATAAGCGAATAAATTTCATTTTAAAGCAGTGGATAAGTAAAAAAAGTGAAATAAAGGAACCAATTTCTATTTAGTCGCACAAAAATATAATGATATATTCAACAATAAAGAACGGTTTTGTCATCAATATTTTCTAAACCACATGTGTGCAGAATAAAAATAAATTTTGTTTGTTAAATTTATACATTTAAATGTATAATTTCCAATTTCAATCCCATACTCACAAATACAGTAAAAACAGCTTTTAGTGTAGAATGTCAAAATATTATTTTTGACGTGACTACGTCTTTCTTTTCGGTACGAGTACTCTATTTGCACGGAGTTGCATAGTGAAAAACGAAATTTGTAAAAACTTTATAACTCTACGAGGATTCAGTCTGTAGGGATAAATGACATACCATCGTGTCGAAAAAGGTGCACCGCATAGAACAAATGATTATTAACTCATTCCGCCCTCTGACGTTTGTACCACTAGGGGCGAATGTCGCTCTTGGCTGCAGTACAGATTTCGCCCACATTACTCAACGTGGAATCAGCCCATGAGCGATACCATAGGATGTCATCGTGTTGAGAAAAAAGTGCAAGGTGTCGACCAGATTGTTTGTTAATCCATTATTAATTCTCAACTTTGTATACTGCATGTGTGTATACGCTTCCGGCCACATAACTAAACATGGAATTAGCCTGTGGGAAAATGACAAACTTTTATGAAGTGAGGGGAGTGACTAGGGAGTAACTCGGTCCTATAGCTCCACAAGGAATCAGCATTTGGGTATAAATGTCCCACAATCCTGTAAAGGAAGGTGTGCCTCTTCAACCTGGTTGGCCATTTATGCTATCTGCCTCCTGTACCGCGTGTGGCCCAAAAGTATTCACGAATCAAACCTTTCAGTGCAGTATGGCCTGTACCTCCTGAATTTTTTTTATTGCTGTCATAAATGTCTCACCTTTTGTAGTAGTCCTCAACTTCAACTTGGAAGTGACATGGTTTGAAGAGGTCCGACTTGAGGACCCCGCACTTCTGTTGGGACCAGGACCTCCTCTCAGGGTTCTTTTCACACGCGTCCTCAGGATGCTTGGCCTGCGGGCAGAACTTGTGGACTCGCCAACTGTCTGCGAAGTCCTTGGGCAGGACGAGGGGCTTACCTCCAGATGGGGATTTGAAGTCGTCCGTCGCATCCGAGTTGAAATCTCCGCACAGGCCTTGCAGCTGCGAAGAGAATATAATTTTGAAAAAGAGCTGAAGATAATTGATTGATTTTAGTTACTTTTGTCAATGCTATAGGTGCTCAATCAATCCGGTTATGCAAATAACCATTGTAGTGAAACGGTCGAAATCCCCAAAAAGAATAATTAAAGACGTGGGTGCAAGAACCCGACAGCTCCTCTTTTTTTTCACTTATTACAATAAAGAAAAAAAATCCTTTATCGATTACCGCAAGAACCAGACAGTGAAAAACGAAATTTGTAAAAACGTTATTTGTGACACATTAAGTTATTTTTGTGACGCATTAAGCATTAAGTTTATAAGTTTTGTTAGTTGCTGTTTAAAAAAAAGACACCGTGTAAATGGAATAATTAGATAAGGAATGTCTGTGAGATATAAAGTTAAAGTAGAACGGTACTTTTGTATTATACGACGCAAGAAACGTACAGTGTTTTTTGTCGTTTCTGTAAACTAGATTGTTTTGAATACTGGAGCTATCTGGTTCTTATACTCACGACTTCAATTTAATTCCTAAAATTTTGTTAGTTGCTGTTTAAAAAAAAGACACCATGTAAATGCTTGAATTCGAAGTTTCGTTTTATACGTTAGAGCTATATTTAACTAAAATTTATTTCTCTATAACGTTATAGGGTAACCAAATTAAATTCCCATTAAAACTATATTAAGTAGGACTGAAAATTGTAATAGTAAAATTATATAATATGTTATTCGAATGTAGATTAAAAAAATAATAGTCATTGCTCCTATCCGCGAAGAAGTATTAGCAGCTGGAATGCTCTAACGTTGCTCATACTTCTTAAATTGAGGCATCAGTTAATTAACAGTGTTCACAATCAACTGAAGTGTCATTAAACTTTGGCTTATAATTTATACAAAGCGTTAGTAACATATAAAAACGTTAAGTGTTTTTAAACTTAAATTAATTTTTTAATTGTTTGGATTCACGTCGCATGATGCGTATATGCATAATGTTTCAATGTAGACTGTTCGGATTGAAAATTCGGAACCATGATCAGACAAGGAAAACATAAGATAATTCCTCATTCATTCTCTAAAATTTTATACCACGATCCGCGTGAGGATATTTGAGCCCCGATATATTTCTTTTGGTATCAAGAAAATGAATTTATTTTACTACTTTATAAATCATTGAATTAAATTAAACGTAATGCTTTAAATTATGCAGTTTATATGTAGCAGAAGTTACCACAGCCCCATGTCATAATTTAATAAAATTACATTTTTGAATCAATCAACATGAGCAAATATTTCATTAGATTCTTTCGTTAGATAAACATTTTCCGTTAGATATTTAGTTTTTTATTTTGTAACCATTTTCAGTTTCATTTTTTTTTGTGACATGCTATCTCTTACCGAAACCTGATTGCAAAGACCCCATACGTCAAAACTGCAATACTAGGAATATAACACAATCCTAAAATTTTCTTACAAAGTCGAAAAGTATTTTTAACCCTTTGCACTCCGCGAGCACTTTGCGATTTGTGTTCTTTCTATGGAACAGTTATTCCTCTTCACGTTCTTTTCCACAGATTTTTTTTATACTCATAAAGGGAAAAAAATCCTAATCCGTTTTGTATTTGCAAGAGAACAAGTTGAAAAATAGATTCATGTTCTAAACACAACATCATGCTGTTCTCGTTTATTTTAAAGAACAGGGAAACAAAAGAACTGGTCGTTATGTTGGCGCTTGAGAGGCGACATCGGAGTGCAAAGGGTTAAGTATCAAATGTAAATTTATGTGCTTGTTGATGAAACAACCCAGCAAAAAAAAGTCAGCATGAAACCTTCATCAAAATTGTCAAATTGAAGGTTTTTCGAAGGTTTTATAAAGGATATTGAAACAAAAACCAGCAGTTTTTTTGAAGTTTTTAATTTTTCTGCATAAAACCTTTAAAATATCTGCATTTTCCCTTCATGATTAAAAATTGAAGGTTTTTTGCAAGTTTTAATGAACATTTTTTGAAGTTTTTTTATGAAGGACATTGAAACAAAAACCTTTAATTTTATAAATCTTCAAAAAAAACTGCAGTTTTCCTGCATATAACCTTCAATTTCAAAATTTTGATAAAGGTTTTATGCTGACTTTTTTTGCTGGGTACCCAGATATAAATCTAGCCTAATGCGATATCTATATAAAATACTGTAAAAATGTATCTTTATCCGAAATATTTTTACAAAACGAATCCTGAAAGATGAACCAACATCTATCTTACCTTATTTTTCCATATCGGCTGAGCGGTAACATAGACTCTCGTATTTCGATCCCACTGGACGGATACTCCTACGTCACTATCCACGAGTGTAAACACACCCACGGCTGATAGGCTGAGTCGTGAGTCCACAGGAAGAGTCGGCAAGGGATGAACTCGAGTAAGGGTAACGCTCGAATCTCCTATATCAGAAATGGAATATGTATTTTATAGAGTAGGGAGAGTTGATTTTAAAGATATTTTCCCCATATCATATCTGGAGTGTTATGAATTTTTTATTGAAATATTAAAAAAAAATAAAAATTGGAAATTAAGTTATGACGTGTTAAGGGGATAAATTAATTTATATTTTTTTCACTTTTTAAAAAAAATTTTAACAAAAAATTACACAACCGGTTTTTCTATGCCGAATTCCCAACGGTTTTTTACGATATATCGCCTATACTTCAGTGTATGCGATATACACTGAAGTCTATGACAAATTTAAGGACCGTGCGTGGTTGGACAACGATAATAAAACTAGAAACTCTTTTTTGCAAAATTCGTAGATTTAAATTCACTAACCTTGCAATAACAAACCTTAAAATGAAATACAACAAATATATGATTCAGAAATGAACGTACAGGTATACATATACTCTAACGTCTATAACGTCTAGCGCGACTAACATCTCCCAGCCAATGAGACTGATGGTAGAAAGGTATCTTGGCGCAATAATTATTTGGTGGTGAAGGAATAAAACGCCAAATGCTGCAAACTTGCATTGTTTTTCAATCAGCTGTATCCTTCTGCTCGGGAGATTCAAAAATCTTACATCGTATGGATGTTTTAAATTCCGGCAACTTTTTATTACGATTTTTTTATAAAAAATATTCTTAGGCTTCCCGACTGATTGGCCGAAGTATGTAAAAATCGCCTTTATATAGATAAAAAAAATGAGATTTGATTATTATTTGCAGAATTTAATTTGAGTTAGATTTAATTCCAATAAAAACAATTATGATGCGATATTCTTAAAACGATTATACGAAAAGAGGTTTGAGATGACACAACCGACTGCTGGGATGGGATGAATAGCGCCAAACAATTGCTTATTGTGTTCAAATAAAGGAATAGTACAATTTTGTTTATTAGATATAGATAGTTTGCCACTTTTGTTAGGTCCACACGGACGTGATAAACGCGGGCGAGATCTTGCATATGGATATGTGATTGGAGCATATCAACCACGCGGTTTGTATCCACCAATTACGTAGCTATCGGGAAATGCTCGATCGCCTATATCACGTCAATGTAGGCCTTAAAGCATTAATACTCTTACGAGTTGGTTGATAAACAAATGCAATTCGTCTGGAGTTGACTTTTGGCGTTTCTAGTTTTCTTCCGAACTTGAGTTCTTCCATACTTCCGAGTAACTTTCGACTAATAGTCACATAGAAGATTACAATATCGAAATCGTGAATATATTTTACTTCCGGAATTTCGATGTATTGCGAATCATCGCCCAATCGATTAATCGTAAAATCGAAAATTACAATATCGAAATCGTGATGATTTTTAACTTCCGTAATTTCGATATTTCTATAATCATCGCCCAAGCCTATTTACATCTCAGACCATCGATTTCCTTGGTGAGCCATTCAAAACTATCTACCATCTCTCGAAACTTAACTTTTAACACTTTTTTTTTACCTAGCGTGACAGAAACTGTTTTTCCACACGACGCTCCTGATCCCACACCGCAGGGTACATTCTGAACCACAACGGCAAAGAACTCATATTCCGATATTTTTGCTTTGGCCAAGACGTAGGCGCAGGTGCCATCGAAGTCGAACAGGTGGCCGTCGAATGTTTCGTAGTGGGATTCGCCCCATGCGCTGCACAACCCGGGGCATGGGTTGGAATCACACTTCCACGAGCCACCTTCACAAACACTGGAAAAAGAATTTTGTTGTTATAAAGTTATATGTAACCAGCTATGTGGTTCCAGAAGTTTAATATACAATGTCGACCTAAAGTCCTTGACGCATTTTATAATTTTATAAAAAAATTGAATTAAGATAGAGTGGTTTAGACAAAAATGCTTCTCACGATAAATGTTTTAAGCAAATAAAAATGTTAGTTTCAAACTTCCCCCATAGATGGCGCTGTGCCTTAAAACGTCATAAAACGCCTAAAGACGTGAGTAAGTGGACTGAATTGAAGTACCATTTCGATGTGGCTCGATCTACCAAAGATCGCATACATTCAAAAATGGTAATAGTTTGCATAATATAATTTTTGTAACTGCTTTTGACAAATGAATTATCTATAAATGATCGTCTTGAGCTTTTGATGTTTCTCTTTGTTTTTTAAAATACAACGTAATCTATGGCGAAGTTTTGAACTAAAATTTTTAATTGTTTAAATATAACTTTTTAACATTTTAAAAACGTTGTAGTCAAAACTGAACTTTTATGCCAAATACTTGATTTATTATATTAAAATTTAAAATCTGTCAGGAATTTTCGGCCACACCGTATACAGATTTCCTTCTATATTTATAAATAAAAAAAGTATATGTCTATATCCTATGTCCTTTCTCTGAGTTTAGGTTTTATACAAAATTGTAACTTTTTAGACTTGTGAACATATACACAGCCAGAACTCTGATTAAAAATGAACACCAAAACTCATCCAGTTTAGTTATATGGGTTCGAGTACAGATGTAATACATATCGGCTTTAAATGAACGAATAGGTAAAAAAGAAATTACATGAAATAAGCATTTGAGGAGCTTATTTTCAAAAGAGAACTGACTGGGATTCAGCAGTTGTAGAGAACGGAAGGTCACGAGTGAACGATGCTTGGAAACGAAATTCAAGCGATTCCCTTGTGTTGTCCCAATTCCACATTTAGAAGTGAATCGATTGAATTTCGTCACGAAGAAACGTTCTCTACTGCTGCTGAATATCAAGCAGGAAAATGTTTCCTTTTGATAATAAGATTATTATTTTACCTCTCAGAAAATACTTCCTCAATAAACCAGTTTATTCTATTCAGAAATTTCAGATTAAGCGTAAACGGTCGCAGGGAAAAGTTATACTTTTATCAATTAATATAATACAAATATTTATTTTTCGCACATAAACATATTAAAAATAATCTCAACGCATATTTAAATGATGCCAAGTTATAAAAACCTGTAATTGTTATTCGATAACTTTTTGTATATTTAACATTCCTGTTTTCGTGTAGACAAAGAAAGGCTGCATATATCAAGTAGGTAAATATTTAACGATTAAACAATATTACGGAATTTATTCGTTTAGATGAAAAGAACGATGAAGATATAGTTCAAATACATTTTTAGATTTTTATATTAAAAAAATTACTATTTGATTATTATTTTTTAAATAAAAAATAGGTTAAGTGACTATTTAAAATATAATGGTAATTTAATGTACATGCATAAACTGTAAAATCGTAATTTATAGTTCTTTTTTTTAAACTAAATACAATTAAAATTCAGATATATAACTAAAAAACTTTGGTTGAATTTGGGCAACTTTTATCTGGAGCGTATGAAACATAAAGAGGGATTTTATTGATTATTTGCTCTCAAAGATTTTACAGTTTTGTTTTACTATACCATAAAACCTCACATTAAATTTTTTTTTAAGAATATATTTCTTGATACTGAAAGTATATAGAAGTTTCGAAGCTGACGTAACTATTACGTAGTTAAAATATATGTAATAATTTTAACGCAGATATATTTAAGTTTTATCTAAAACGTTATACTAAGTAATAATTTAAGAAGCTGAATTAAGAAACATTGAATGATTTATACTAAATTATATTCTTCAAGCATCTATGATTTGCTTAAAATTTATGAATATTTTTTAAAGCTATTCATGTCTTTTTTTGCTCTGAGGGAACAAGTAAAATTTTAATGAACACAACCACATTTAAAATGAAATCTTTAGATAGTTAATATTTATAAACGAGATATTCGATACACAAGAAACATTTTAAAGCGAAATATATATAAATATAATTAAATAATACGCATTAGATTTTTATATTACGAACTGATGTAAAAAGCATTTAATAATTTTACAACTATATTTTCAGTCAATTGTGTTCCTTAACTCGTAATTGTATGCGGTCCTTTGAATATTTTATAGTTCTGCTCCAACTAAATGATGTTTATGACGTTACATTGTTCATATTATTTAGATAAACCGATTGACTAACTCGTCTAAATCATTTCTTGATTGACTGAAACCAGTTTTGAGGAATGTTACCCAATCTCCAGTTAATAGGATCCGCCAGGAGTTTGTTGTACTATTAAGTTGAAAAAATAATATAAAATGTAATTTTGTTAATAACTGAAAAAATTATAAAATTTTGGTTATAGTATAAAGTTTACAATAGTAAAATCAAACTTTTAATATATAACCCATAAGTATTTGCTTCATTTAAATTATTATATTTTGTAGAAAACTACCGAAAAATTTAACTATTTTTCAAAGTAAAAAAAAATTTAGACATATGCAAATATTTAATTATTTTACACAAAATTGTAAAAAATTATTACGTAAAATATTTTGAAACTACTAACGGTAGTTTCCAATATCCTGGGATCTCCAATATTGCTAAATAAACTAATCTGAAATTCCCAAATAAATATTCAATTCGAAAATGAAATATTTTACTTTACAATGTTTTTAAATCGCATAGTTTGTGGTTTAGTTTTAAAGTAATCCTTTTTTAATTGATTAATAAATTAAAATATATATAAAAATAGAGTAATTATAAAAAAAACATATTTAAATTTCCAAATGTGAAAATCCCTTAAGAGTTGGCGGATTAAAACCGTCATTAAGAAAATCATAAAGTACTTTTCAAATATCAATATGAAGAAACTTTTATTATTGTCGTTTTTATTTTGTAGTTAAAAAACTGCAGAAGTTAACAACTCTGCATATTTATGTTATTCAAAATCTTGAAAATCCCCCTTCGGTTTGTCTTCATCTCTTCCGAGCAGTCGGTTTTGGCACTAGGCAATGGCACGCTGCTATTAAAAAAACAGCTGGTACCCCCTTTGAGCAGTCATTAGGAGCTACTCATACCAGCTGTTTGTTAAAAAAAGCAATGTGCTATTTATCAGTACGAAAACCGACTATTCGGATTGGATGAGTAGCCCCAAACGACTGCTCGAAGGAGGTTTTTCAAGATTTTGCACGCATCGGCTCTTAATTTTCTATCGAACAGCCTACAACTAATTTGCCACTCTTAAAAAATACCTAAAAGTATATTTTAATCATTGTGTTGATATGGAGATATATTGACAATATTCAACATCATAAAAGCATAAATTGAGGTTTATATCATAATTATGAGATTCAAGAATCTGATTTCACAATTTGCCTAACTAACATTAGTCATTCAATAGAATGTCTGGTAAAGTAAATAATAGATTAAAATAATTCGTTTAATTCATACTTTGCATGAAAACGTAAGGCATTCTATAGAATAAGATAAAAACTCGTCTTATAGAATATTGCGTTAAGAATATTAAAATACAAATACAACGTTAAAACACGCAATAAAAGTCCATCAAATCTGGACATGTTTCGGGAGATACATCTCCCTTCATCAGCTTTTCTGCTGATGAAGGGAGATGTATCTCACGAAATATGTCCAGATTTGATGGACTTTTATTGCGTATTTTAACGTTGTATTTGTATTTTAATATTCTATAGAATGTCTGGATTTTGTACTTTGCCGGTAACATATACATACATAATTCCACATTAAAGATATTAAAAATATAAATGCCCATGTCCGTAAATATTTTCGAAGGACATTTCAACGGCTGAAATGCTTTTCTGCTATTTTACTTACCAGTTATTGCAATCCATTTTGATCTCTTCTCCTTCCGCGAAGCTCCTTCCCCCATGGTGACAGGGGCATTCGTGTGGCCTGACACACTTTCCTGTTGTCGTGTCCGCGATGAAACCTTCCTGACAGCTGAAATTGAGAATACGGGTCACAATAAAAATCGCGTTTTATTTCTTGGGGTTCTTCGGTTGCACCAGTGGTTCTCTCTTAACCTCTCTATCTTCACAAATGACCAAGTCGAAATTTTGTGAAGAGATAGAACCACCCAAAAAAAATTTAAACGTTAATCGAAATAGAAGATTTTACAAAGGATTTTTTTTTTTTTTTTTTTTTTTTAAAGTTGTAATTTTTTGCATAAAAAAATTAAAGATCTGCATTTTCTCTTCAATAGTTTCAATGCTTCAAAATTTAAGGTATATTGCAGGTTTTATAGGTTTTTGTTCCAAATTCCTTCATAACATGTTTACTGCCGGCCACGTACAGGCCTGCGCGATAACATTACAGGTAAATGCAATAGTCGACTTGTATACTTTTAGACATCGGCAGTGAACATATTACATTAACAGATCTTAAAAATACTTACAGTTTTCCTGCATAATACATTCGATTTCGCAATTTTGATGAAGATTTTACGCTGACTTTTTTGCTGTGCATCACCTACACAAATTTTGAAACTAAAAACAATATATATACTAAATATGATGAGGATATTAAAGAAATTATTTTGTTATAAATAAGATTAGATGAGATTTCCAAAGCATCTAGTTAACTGGAAATAAATTTTAATACTATAATTACTCGAAAGAACAGGGTTAAAATCGATTTGACGGGCTGGCAATTTAATCGATTTTAAGACAGCTTGACTTTATGAAGTGTAAATATAACATGGACATTTGTTAGAGAAGATATTACTTAGAATGGGAATTAACACTATTAGCTTGTATTAAGATGACACTTATGAACTTTTTTAAACAATCGTCGTTCTTTTTGCACAAAACGAAATATATTAACTTTGAGACGTGAACATCAGAAAGTTATCAGTTTTTTTTCTCACGATACCATGCTTGTAAAAGTTTAGTAGTAACTTCAAACAAATCGCTTACAGTAGTCGGTAGCCTACTTAAAAATAAATACTAAAGTTATTTGTTGCTTAAGCTATTTATTTATTTTTAAATTATTACAATCTTCAGGGAAAAAGGACTTTTAACTTGTATTTTTTGACGGATAGTTAAATGATGTCATAATAAAGATTTCCAACGTATTTGAAACCAGTTTTGAAGATTTGTTCGAAGATTGAAGATTTGTTTGAAGACTTTGACGTTAAAAAGTCGAGTGGGGTTGTGTCGAAGCATGGCTGAAATCATTAAACGTTATTTCAGCAGCAGCTTATATGAATAGGGTTGCTCTATAACGGAAGGAAGATAAACAAGCTATTTCGTCAATCACAATGGGCCCGATCCACTACTTATACGTGCTTTGTTTTACTTCAAAACTTAACACCCATCGACTCATAATTTCCTATAAAACGACATCAAAATTCTGTCAATCGGGCTATTTTCTACGGATTTATTGATCACTCTAAAATGCAACATATATTGCATTTTATATATTGATTCGTTTCACTTTAAAATGTTTGATTCCCTTTCCGTTTATATATTGATTCTCTTTTAGCCGATTCTAAAGACACTTAACTTTAAATGCTATAAAATATGTTACATTTTTTAACTCAGGATATTTATTTTTGTAGTTGAAAACCTGAAAAATGACAAACCAATAGTAAAGAAGGCTGTTTCATAAGGTATTTGGTTTTCAAACACTAAATTTACAGCAGATGAAAGGGCGTACCTGCATCCTGGCACGCATACAGCCACAGTGCACGGCTGATGGTGGTGGAAGTTGGAGCAAGTTAAGGGACAGTCAGTCTTGCAGTCTGTCCATACCAGGTGGGACGTGGGATCGCACTCGTCTGCAATGTGCAGGGGAGGTGTCAGAATAAGGTCGGCCGGGGACGCCTTGTGGCAATCCCAATTGCCCTGGGAGCATTCGCTAGAATGGAAGAAGTGAAGTTTGTCACAGATTAAATAATCACCGAAAAATAACACATTTTAGTTTTATTTCAATTTTGATATCATTACTCGAGTAGGCATATATAACAATCTACAGAAACTGATTGAATAATAGGCCGAACACAATTCGTAAAATTAGTATCTTATAAATAGATTGGAATATAAACTCTTTTGGATAAGAGTATTTAATAGAATGCCATATAAGGACATCGTTAAAAATATTGAATTGTGGTAAATGAAAGATTAATCGTGAATTTGAATCCACGATCCTTTGAAAACAACTGCGTTTATCGTATTCACATTATACTAACAATTTGCTGAAAATTTGAAATAACTAACAAATAAACTACTAGTCAATATTTTACAAACTCTGAATATCTCAACCTTTTATTGAGAATGCAAAAAAATTTGCATATTACCAGCCAATAAAAACGGAATGTTACTAAAGAATAGTTTTATTTCTTATTTATGCTGTGTACCTCTCTCGTTCCATTAAAAATACATTTTAATATCTTATTTATTTTGTATTTATATAACGTGATTACAAAAGAATATCCCAATTTTGAAAACCACTCCACAACCATTCAATATATAATTGAGAAGACAATATTCTGAAGTCTCATTTGGTTGACAAGAGATGTCGCTAGGAGCGTTTTTCGTCACGCATTCAATTAGAACACTGCCTTTTCAATGTACCTTTCTTAACAAAATTGACGAAACCTACGTACGGCACTCTGTTTATTAATAGATTGAATCTCGCATTTCCAACTCACAATCCAGATTAGACACTTGAATAGCCTTAACCATTTTACTATTTGCAAATTCAATGGTAACAATGTTCTTGTGATGCGCGATTGTCATCTAAACGCGAACGAACAATAAACAACAAATCCTTTTGTTGTCAATGAAGTAAGCTTTTATATACAATTCTTGACAACTAAATCTATTCACATAAAATAATTCGTACAAATAAAATACATAAACATTAATGAGTATAATTTAAAAAAAAAAGATTGAATACATAATTAAAATACACGGATGTTAATTAAAATACATGGACGATAAATAAAATACATGGACTACAACGTTATTCTATTCATTGAAAATCATGTAATAAAATATTTAATTTTTTGGTTTATGTCAAATCAATCCAAAAGATTTGAATAAAATTCGTAAAATTAAAATACATAAACTATAATTAGGTTTGGGTTTGGTTTGGGTTAAATAACGTCCCACTACAGCTTCACAGTGGGCTATTGGCAACGGTTCGGGGCCTATCTCGAAGGAAAGACTCGGGAACGATGTCTCGTATTTTTGAACCATGGTCAGATGACGAGGACAACACCTGAACTGGTACCCAGCGCCTTCAATAGACGTCGGGACTTTGGACCCGATCAGCTTTATCGTGCACCAGTCTCGTATACACGCCGATAATTTTTTGTGGATGTTCTGGACGACATTCCTTGTATTTTGTAGTGAAGCTGGCAACCCTCCGAAAACAAGATCACTACTATTTTACTTTTCTTAGTCAAGTTCGTAGAACAGGATCGAACCGGGAACCCTTCGATTCCCAGCTGACGCCTTTATCCACTGGGCTATCCGACCCCCAACTTTAATATGGCTAATTAAAAAAAATTAAAATACATAATTATAATATATGAGTGATAGCTAAAATACTCATGGACGATAATTAACATACATGGACCGTTCTATATTTTTTGAAAATTATTTAATAAAACATTTAGTTACTGTGTTTAAGTTAAATCAAAGCAGAAGTTTCGCATAAAATAATTAGCTCAAGTGAAAATGATTCTTGAATCAAAATGGAGTACAACGCTTTGAACTTTTGACGATTAAAATAAACACGGAGTATTCTTCAGAATGTCATCTTCACAATGATATGTTGAATGGCGCTTTAAGTTGTTTAGACACGGAGATATAGCCTTTAAAAAAATTTATATTCTTTTGAAATCACCTCTTATATTTAAGAGTTTATAAACTATTAACAATGCATTTTTTAAAAAAATTCAATGGATTTCAAAATGATTGTTTATTGATATGGTATAAATCTCAGATTTCCCCAACCTCAGTGCTTTAAATGCATAAGATTTAAATATATTTTACTTATAAAGTTACGACTTTTCTCTGTTCTTAAAATAAACATTTCGTGAAGAGAAATAAAAAGTTTTTTAGACACTGATTGATGAACCATATTAAAGTAGACTTGTTTCTTTAGAGTCTCTCAAAAAATAAATATTTACTATACTAACTATTCTTCGAAGTTTTTAAACTTTTAAATATGGGTTACTGTTTATCTGGATAAAATATCCTTTGGTTTTGCAACACAGTTTCTGTTTGAAGTCGACAATATTTGCAAAGGTTATTTTGACTTTTTTAGTTCGCTAATGACGTTCAGCTGTAATTAAAAGGCTAAAAAGTCTATGGTATAAGCAAACCCAAACAAAATTTATTAAGTAAAGTTAAAAAGGTACTTTAGACTTCAAAGTAAAGTTAGAGAATTGTTTTATACTTAAGCTAAGTTAAAAAATATTTTTGGAAATAATTATTATGATATATATATATATATATATATATATATATATATCGTGCACCAGTCTCGTATACACGCCGATAATTTTTTGTGGATGTTCTGAACGACATTCCTAGTATTTGGAGGGAAGCTGGCAACCCTCCGATCACAAGATCCACTACCTTTTTACTTTTCTTAGTCAAGTCCGTCACACAGGATCGAACCGGGAACCCTTCGATTCCCAGCTGACGCCTTTATCTACTGGGCTATCCGGCCCCCAACTTTAATATGGATAAATAAAAAAAATTAATATGCATAATTATTATATGTTTGTATCTCGTATGTTTGGGTTTGCTTATACCATAGACTTTTTAGCCTTTTAATTACAGCTGAACGTCATTAGCGAACTAAAAAAGTCAAAATAACCTTTGCAAATATTGTCGACTTCAAACAGAAACTGTGTTGCAAAACCAAAGGATATTTTATCCAGGAAAACAGTAACCCATATTTAAAAGTTTAAAAACTTCGAAGAATAGTTAGTATAGTAAATATTTATTTTTTGAGAGACTCTAAAGAAACAAGTCTACTTTAATATGGTTCATCAATCAGTGTCTAAAAAACTTTTTATTTCTCTTCACGAAATGTTTATTTTAAGAACAGAGAAAAGTCGTAACTTTATAAGTAAAATATATTTAAATCTTATGCATTTAAAGCACTGAGGTTGGGGAAATCTGAGATTTATACCATATCAATAAACAATCATTTTGAAATCCATTGAATTTTTTTAAAAAATGCATTGTTAATAGTTTATAAACTCTTAAATATAAGAGGTGATTTCAAAAGAATATAAATTTTTTTAAAGGCTATATCTCCGTGTCTAAACAACTTAAAGCGCCATTCAACATATCATTGTGAAGATGACATTCTGAAGAATACCTCCATTTTGATTCTAGAATCATGTTCACTTGAGAGAATTATTTTATGTGAAATTTCTGCTTTGATTTAAATTAAACACAGTAACTAAATGTTTTATTAAATATTTTTCAAAAAATATAGAACGGTCCATGTGTATTAATTATCGTCCTTGTATTTTAGCTATCGCTCATATATAATAATTATGCATATTAATTTTTTTTATTTATCCATATTAAAGTTGGGGGCCGGATAGCCCAGTAGATAAAGGCGTCAGCTGGGAATCGAAGGGTTCCCGGTTCGATCCTGTGTGACGGACTTGACTAAGAAAAGTAAAAAGGTAGTGGATCTTGTGATCGGAGGGTTGCCAGCTTCCCTCCAAATACTAGGAATGTCGTTCAGAACATCCACAAAAAATTATCGGCGTGTATACGAGACTGGTGCACGATATATAATATATATATATATATATATATATATATATATATATATATATATATATATATATATATATATATATATATATATATATATATATATATATATATATATATAGCTCATGCAAATACAAATTTGTCACAAAATATAAAAATAAGATGGGCATTGAATTTAATAAAAAAAATAATGGTCTTTTTCCGTGTTTGAATAAAATCTTCAAAATTTCCAAAAATATCTTACTTAAAAACAACCTTAGATTTATATAAATTGATACATCTGTCAAAAATTTTTGTGGTTTTCTACGATTTTCAATGTGGCTGACATGTCTTTTTTTCTTGGGTGCTTTTTAAATATGAAAGAAATTCACAGTCGAATTTCTTAGTAATTTTAAAGAGTAAAACTGCATTTTCATAGAAAAAAAAACATGCAGTATAATTATGTAACATTAAATGATAGAACGTAAAGGCCTGATTCTTGCCAGCAGGGTCTTCTCGAAGTACTTTTGTACATGGGCACTCTCCAATCACTGCGTCATGCGTAAGAACGTCCGTTTTGTATTCATTTTGAATTCAGAATCGTGAATTAAAAAGTTGTCGAAGTTGTCGGAAACACCAAGGCACAGAAAGTGGATTTCTAGCACAGTTTACTTTTCTTATGAAGAAAATTTACAAATGTTAAATTCACGTAAAAAACTTGACAATTCGAATTTTTATACGTTGTATTTAACGCCAACTCGGGAATCTTCTGATTGTAGTACCAGTCGTGCTGTCAGAAGGAAGAAAAAAAAATATTTGTAGGGTTTTAAATGAGCGTCTTGCAGGCAGTAAGTTGAGTTCTTCCAGAAAGACATACGTTCTATCATTAAAAGATCGATTTTTTTAAAAAACTTATCGTTACATTCTATTCAAGTGATAACCAACAATTTTGTAAATTCATATTTACTTGCGGGAAATATCGTTTTAAATGTAAAAATTGTGAAAATTGGTATGCTTTATTACTTGTTGCATTTTCTTATTTTAAGTAGTTTTGTAACGTAATATTATACGTAATTGACAAGCGCAAGCTTTTTCAGATAGATCTGAGGTTGGCGAATATAAATAGTTTGTATTTTGTAATAGTTTGTATTCGAATAGTTTGTATTAGTCAACCTCAGAGCTTCAAACCACGTGGTTTGTGTATCCACGAATCGCAGAACCACCTGCAAAAGCTAACGCGCGTAAACAGCATCGGTGTATAAAGACCATAGAGTAATGATACAAATAGAGGAATAAAAATGCTGATTTCCGTGTGTCCATCATTGAAACCACATGATATGTGGCAATGCCAATTCGTTCATGCCCCAATATTACTTGGCAGGCCTTGGCGACTTTCAGAACTAAACGAGATCGAAGTATTGCAATATGGTTTTATGTTTAATTTTGTATTTAAATATCGTTTTTTTTAACGAGTGGCACAATTTAAGGGAGTTTAACAGATATATTAAAGATATTTTTCTTACTTTGTAGTTTTGAAATAATTGCATTACGTTTTTATGTAAACAATTTACTATAAGCGAAGTTCTTTCAATTGTTATTTTGTATACTTCAATAAGAAAATATGAACAATAAAACCTGAGAAATATAAAGAGTTTCGCTTCTTCGAGTATTGAACACAAATAAAATATTTTCGTTTCGTTAATGAAGAGGAAATATTTAGCGCATATTGTTTGAAAATAAGTAAATACGTACATATAAAAGTTGAATACGGACAAAACTCCTTATCACCAAAAAAGAAGAAAGTGCGCCAAATATGAAACTCCTGCAGATGTCTGAACGCCAAATGTGGCAGCACTATAACCACGTGATGTGGGTTTTTCTTTTCAATGTTGACACCGCGGCCTTACGAGAGTCTGGTATTGCAGGCGCTCTCTATTTAATATTACAACTCTCTGATAAAGACCCTTACATTTTAGCTTTATCTGCCTAAACAAACACAGTAAACAATAAAGCAAGTAACCACCTTGTATCACAACCTTCATTGTATTTCAAGTAACAGAAACATACCACATATTCGATCCTCTTCTCTGAAGAAATTCCGGCGGGTAGAAGTGTCCACTGTGCAAACAGGAGCACTTGGATACGGGGGCACATTGTCTATGGTCATTGAGGGTCTGCCCAGGGGGGCACACGCACCCCTCGACGCAACTCTCCCTGCAGTTGGAGTGGGCGTGGGCGATTTCCCCACAACTGTAGGAGCAAGGGCTTGCACAAGCCAGGTACACTTGACTGTGGGGGCAGGAAATGCCTGTGTGAAAAAGCGACAGAAATAAATTAATGTAAGGAAACAGTTTGTAATTTATATATTAAAATGTCGGTAACTATAACTTGAACCATCGAAATATTTACCATTGAAATGAAAAATAAATAACACTGTTACCGATAAAAATATCTGGTATCAATAAAATAATCTATACCAATCAAAATAACTGGTACCTCATTCTGCAAATTTCTACACAACGACTAAAGAGAGGATATTAGGACCCTGATACGGATTAACGCAAGCCTATCTATACGATCATGATCGGTCTGGAGACGAGCAAATTACAGAGGTTTCCATCCACGTATTACAATGTGTTTTTGATACGAAGTACACTAATTTTTCGAATAGCTAGTCAAAAATAGAATTCAGTTTTTTTTTAAATATTGTATTTGTTTCTAAACTTTTACGACTCCCTACATCATACAAAGTATAACGGAAACAAACTTAAAACTATTGAATTCCATACAGAAAAGGAAGAAATATATAACACTTTCTTTAAACGTTCCACACTTACTTAAATTAATCAATTTTTTTAATCGTTACCCGAAATTATGCGAAATAATCGTGGAATAAAACAAAGCCTGTACAAGGAGTGGAGGGGGCCCACGGAGTCAGGCATTACAGCTTTTTTGTTATTTTTCTTTTGTTTGATTTGTTTCGTAAGCTGTTAAAATTACGTTTCAAGTAAAATCCTTTTGGCCGTGCTCCGAAACAGTCTCACCCACCCAAGTTTTATTAAAATTGAGGATAGCAGCGCACTTGCGTAGAATTTAATTGCAATTTAATTTTAACCCACTGAACAAATAAAAGAATTGCACACCAACTGCTTCAGATTATTTAATTACAGTTAATTGAGTGCTGCCAGGTCTCAGATTTTAAATTTAAGTCCCTGACTGTCACATACTTCATTTTTACGTCCACGGATGACCAGTTTTTCGAAATACGTTCAATTTTTAAATTCATAAACATACTCCATTATACAATATTATAATATTTATCAAATCTTAAGGTTTGGGGGGACAACAATAAATCTATCTTTTTAAAATACATTAACGTTTTTGAAAAAATATAAAGAAGTTGATACAGGTAAACTTATTTAAAGTTTCAAACAGAAAAAATAACTTTACAATTGCGAAAATTGCTTGAGTGTCAGTGAGATTAAGATAAAAAATCGCCAAACTCGTATCACCACAATTCATTCAAAATAATAAATTTGTCCATTATTTGCCAAATATATAAGCTATTCCTTACCACATTCGGGAACAGCCAATCGCCAAGGCACAGGTTTCTCCTTCCTGGCGCACGCCGCGGCGTAGTTGGCTAGGGACAAACAAGCGCACCTGACCGATTCGTCTTGACAAGAGCAAACATCTTCCATGCAGTCTGAGTAATAGCGCTCGTAATCCAATAAATCATGGCATTCTGAAAGTGAAAAAAATACTCTGGAATTTACTCAAGATCCTTTCTTCCCCAATTCACGGGTTTGGAGGGGCATTCATTACAAGAGAGAGAAATATTGACAAAATGTAATCATTAATTTCTCGAGAGAAATGTATTGCTTATTTTAATGATAAATTTCTCTCGGAAATTTTTCCTGATTGTGAAAAGTGACCGATGGTTTTTCGACGACAGATACGTTACATTTGAAGTAGATTCGAGAAAGAAAATGACGGGATCGAGATATTTATAAAATCATTTATTCGAAAACGAAATGATACTAGCCAAACATGCATTAATTTATTTTCAAGTGTTTCCAGAAATTGCGTTTTAAATTTTAGTTATCAAAGTAAATTTTCCGTTATCAAAGTATATCTTCTGTAAATAAATCGTATTGGTCGAATACTATAGTCTATTAAGCCTCTAAAGCTACTAAATAGACGGTTAAGTTTTTTAGACGCTTAATCATCAAAACGCCCCCAAAGATAGTTCAAAATACAGAACGTGTCTTCTAAAGGGCAAGAAAAGTTTAAGGTTGTGGATTGTTATAGAATAAATCTGACATTTTAACATATATTAATTTGAAATACGTTTTTTCACATCTTAGAAACTAACATGAAATGATACTAAAACCAATATTTTCTTGTTAATAAACAACACAATTTTTTAATAATTGTTTTTTTTACAATGGGGTACAACATACTAATTTTAACTATTACTTTTGTGGTTAAAGATATCAATAATTTTTTAAAGTATTTTTTAAAATATAATTTGTGTTTTTTAATTTGGTAAAATTTTATTATGAATTGTTTGTTTCTTCGTCAAGGATTTAATGCAAATACAAGATTATTTGATTATTCGATTTCAATACAATATGTATTGTTATTGTTATATGCATTTAATGCATTATATCTTATTTTATAAAAATATTTCACATTCGCCATACATATGCGTGCGTGGTAAGAGATGTTTATATGTGTTTCAGATATACTATGTTGCGTGTGTTTTCAAATACCATGGTTTATTTTATTATCAATCATTGTTCGAAGAAAATACCGATTGTCTGTCACAACAACAATAACGTATATTTTTAAAAATGTGTTTGGAATAAATTGTTTTTCCAACTCTCGTATATGCTAGGATATTTTATTCTTTATCAAGATAATACTTAGAAAATTGGATTTTTAAAAACTTTGTATAATATACAAGAGTACATATGTTAATACAATCCAATGAAATTTGCTTTGCAATATACAATTGCAAGTTATTCCAATTATTGCCACAATTAAGTGTAGATAAAGTTGTAGTAAACATAAATTTTGATTTATAAACGAATTCGTATGATACAATTTTGTCAACTGTATCAAAAACAATATTTTAAAATTAAGCTTATATATCTTATCAAATTAATTTTTGATACACTTTAAAGTATAAATATAACAAAAAAAATATTTTTATATCTAAAATAATACAAGAAAGTGTCTATCTGTGTATCGCAAAACATATACTTCCTCTGCGTAAAAATTATACAAATTTATATATTAGTACTATTCTTCCTCAAGATGTGCCCATGATGCTCGTATTTGTAAAATTCCATTAAGTTTTTTTAAATAATTTATTACTTTTCGAAATATTGCATTAAAAAATATACTTAAAAAAATATTTCCAAGATCTAGAGCGCGCCTTTGTAGCTTAGTCGGTAGCAATCTGGTCTTCAGAATATTAGGTTGCGGTTTCGAGTTCCGAAAAGACTAACTAAATTTCTTTTAAATGTAAACTCATTAAAAAAAATGTATTAAAAAATGTATAAATAATGGTTGCCCACCAAACAACTAGATAAGATAAATGTTTACCGAAAGTAGAAACTTAAATATAAAAAAAATGGAAACCCGATTTTCATTTTTATGTATAACATTAAAAGTAATACTACGGTTTTAAATGAAAAGGGAAAGTGCTCCCAAATAAAAAAAATAACAGAATGACAAAAAATACACACCCTAAGACTTATGATTCACGTTTTTTTAGAGTCATTTTCAGACAATGTACTATTACGAAATATTTTTGCGAACGAACTAAAAAAAAATCATCCATTTTTCTTCTCCCTCTCCCATTTTTAATAATTATTTTTTAACATCTTCTCGTTAATTATACGTATCCTCTTCGATATGAATTTCTGGCAGTCAGAGTTCACTTCAAATCAGAACGGGCGGGAATTTCTATTCGCCGAAAACTTTTTACGAACCCGACTCTAAGATAAGGAAGATCATTAAACCGTGTGCTTGAACATTGGGTGAAAGTCATTACGACGGAGAATCTGTTCGCTGCTCTGAAAAGCGGAATTTACAATGAGTAGGAGGGCGAAAAAAAGTTCGAGCAATTAACGTGTTGAAGTACTAGTTAAAAAAAAAAAAGAATAGTTTTAGTCGAATAAAAAGTGAAATCGAATACTTGAATTTGGTCTAGGAGGAAAAGTTAAATTGCGAGAAATCGATTTTTGCTGTGAAATTGAAGTGTTGGAATCTTGAGAAATGTCAACTTCGTTGAAATGCGTTTTATGAAAAATAATTACGAATTAATAATTAGAAATGTCTTTCTTTAAGTTAAAGAAACGTTAGAATACGAATGTATGTGATTCTATCATTATTTTTGTTTGATATTAAATTTGCCGTTGCAATAATATTCAACTTGAATTAGTTATGATTTTCAAGGGTACAGTGCAAAAACTTTTATTTTAAGTTTTCAAGCTAACAAAGCTGAAATTGTTACCATGTATTTATAACGTTCATTCAACTTGGAGAATTTGGTTTGAAAATTGAATTCATTTAAATTTGGCTAGATAAAAAACAAATCTAAATTTTTAAAAATGTTACATGCCCAATTTTTTTCTCGAATATTTTTATTGTAAATTTTTTGACACCGTATTACATACCTAACTAATATTTTGCATGCGTAAAACAATTAAAAAATATTTCTTTAAAAAAATTAACTTATTTATTCCATTAAAATATTTGGAAACATACATTTACAAACAAAATTTATTATATAAATTTGTTTTAATTTTCATATAAGAAACATGCAAAAATTTCTTTTGTATTAGAATATAGAACATTTTTAAAAGTTTCAAAATTCTAACCAAAAAATTAATGCACATGGAACATTTCGAAATATTATCTGCCTTCAAATTTAACAAGTTGAGAAAAATGCATTTTTGGGGAAAAAATGTATAACTAAAACTTTTTTGCAAAAAAGTATGGGTTATATACACATTAGAAGGGATTCTTGTATAGCTGTGCTTATAAATATAAAAAAGTGTTATTTATAGTAAACAATAAAATCCTAATGTTGATGGATTCTTGCTAATTTGAATGTTCACTGTACTTTTAAAAAAACTCTTTAAAACAATAAAATATACAGATTACTTAGGAACCATACAATAAACTTTTTAATTAAAAATGGAATACGTTATTTTGTTTATATATATTTTTTGTATTTGACAACAATATATTTGGATTGTCCATGGGATGATACTATGATAGGAGTGCAAACTAATTAAAATATAACATTCTTATTAACTAATTCAGGGATCGAAAATAACTTAATTAACTAACCAGTGCACCCAAGTTTGAAACTTGGGTGCACTGATGATATGTGTGCACAAAAAATTCCCGAAGTATAAACTGGATCGAGAAAGAGATTAGGTTGACAGTTCTATTGACTAGAAAGTCCATTGTTTTAGAACTATATCTGTTGCAATAGTTTTCTTTTGGAAACATTTTAAACTATATGTCACATATAGACTTAATTAGTAAAACATCACATGACTTAATTATTTAAAAAACAAACGCAAGTAAAAAATATTTATATATTTTGAAAATTATTGTTACGGAAATGTACCGATTGCTTTCGAAATAGGCCTCGGGTTACCATATTTTAAAGAACAATTATGTGTTTTATCGCCCTGATTTATTGGCATGCAGTCGATGAAATCTGATTTTTATTTTACAAAACGCTAATGTCAGAATTTTATTTACACTTACTTTTTTATGCTCTTAAAATACGAAACGCATTAGTTTCTCCTTGGAGTTACTAATCTATTGTTTCATTAAACATCTCTAGTTCATCTTTTAAGTTTTTATGAAAATGAAATCCTTAACAATTATGTGTTTTATCGCCCTGAATTAGGGTTGTTATTGGCATGCAGTCGGTGAAATCTGATTTTTATTTCACAAAACGCTGTAAGAATTGTATTTATACTTACTTTTTTTATGCTCTTAAAATACGAAATGCATTAGTTTCTCGTTGGATTACTAATCTATTGTTTCATTAAACATTTCTCGTTCATCTTTTAAGTTTTTATGAAAATGAAATCCTTAACACAACATTTTCCAGTAATAAAACAATTATAACTTTTATATAAACATACAAATGTACAAATACCAAACAATGATTTTTTTTTAAACTCGCAAAATTGTGAATCGCCCCACCTTTAAACTCGGCTCCCTTGAGAACGCCACACGCCGCTGCTGCCAGATTCCTTCTCTCGGGAAACACATCGCATGCCTTCTCATTACCCTCAGGATCGTTTGGCTCCTCCACGTCTCGACACCCCTCCTCCACCCTCCACTTGTGGGCGAACACCCCGGACGAAGTCTCAATGTCCCCCTCGGGTGTCAGGAACTCGTCGTGTTGGTTCTTGTTGAAAGTGCCGCACAGCCCTTTCAGGACGCCGAAGAGCTCCACTGGGGAGTGGATGTGGATTGTGGAACCCAGGTCCCAGAGGACTTCGAGGCCGTTCTTCAAATGGGCCTGGTAAATAAAGGAGAAGGGAATCGGGGAAGTATCCATCAGGGTTTTGTATAAAGAATGGAGAGGTAAACATAAGAAACGGAAGATAAATGGGTCATTTCTGTCATTCAGATATTTATAATGAAGGTTTATACAAATACAAATGTTGACGACCAATGACAGGCTCTTAACCCAACAAGGTTGGTCCAGATGTATCTTCGGACTATTCGCCAATGAATATCTAATATCTTCTTAATATTATTTGTCCTATAGAATTAACAATATTCAATGGCTAGCTGTTCCATTTTTTGCCCTATTATAAAAATAGTGCTCTATCATCCCTTCCCGTTTAAAATGTGATTTAATTTAAACCCATGACCTCTCGTTCTATCACTCATTAAAATTTAAAGCCTTAACCCCCCCCCCCCCCCCCGTTTAATACTTGAAGAGATGGATCAAATCTTTCATAACCCTCCTCTCTTCCAAGGTACATATATTTAAGTTTCTTAATGTATCTTCATAACCCATGTTAAAATTCTATTCTCTGTAGAAAATTGAGGAGCAAACATTCAAAGTGTATTTGTCACATTAAGGTTATACGTGGGAAAACGGAAATTACTTTTTCTGAACGTATTAACTCATGTATAGATTTCAATCTTTGCCAGTTAATTTCAGTGGGATAACACGTGTTTTGGATGAAAAAAATGGGTTAGTTCTGTGGAAAATTAGAAGGCAAATTTAATTATATAATTAAAAAAATTAAGCACATAAAACACGTTTTAAATGTTCATTTTTAATTTCCCTTACAGTATTTTCAAAAAATTCCATGAGAACACTATTTTACTAAAAATGGAATTAATAAGTTTTTCATACATTGAATGTAAAGGAAATAAAAGTTCTTATTTAAAGTAACAGAGTAGCAATCACGAGTTAATGGTGTGACAAATAAGGATCCACCTTGCTAAGTTCTATTTGTTTGCGGGATAATTTTTTTACTAGCATAATTCGAAATTTTCATAATCGCCAACAGAGAATAAAGAAGTGCTGGTTTATAAAACATTATTCAAATTTTTTCCTTAAATTGTCACTAAATAAAAAAAATCGACTACTATAAAACAGTGTTAGAAAAGGTAAAAGGTTTTTGTAAATTTTGAACTTCCGATAATAAAGCCATTTTTTAAATGAAATCATTAAAAGTTCATCATTGAAGGAATTTATTGGGAACGTGTTTATTAAGCGTTTTTACATGACAAAGTCATTAAAAGTTTCAGCTAAAGGCTTTTGCTTATCTTTTTTTTTTTTATCTCGGAAGTCTTTTAATAGTTTTTGCTGTATTGTTTAACTTAAATTTTAGTTTTTTATGCCTCTTCATTAAGTAGAAAAATACTTTTAAATGTAACACGAGTCAAACTAAATTGTTTAATAAGTATTTAATGCTCTTATTTGTATTTTACAGACTTTAATTCTATAAATAGAAACTAACTTATTTTAATCAACAAATCTTATTTCGAAATAATTTATATATTTATGATGATTTATAATAAATCATTTCTTAAACGTACCTAAAACAAAATAATTAGTTCATTATCAATTAGACTTTGCATGGATTATATCGGCCTTGCTTCATATAAAGATTTGTATTTCTATTTGTTATCGAAAAATACACATAATGATCACTATAACGAAATAAGCGACGCTGCGGATTCCTCCATTGAAAATAATTACAATCCTAATCATTTTTGACATCGCTAATTTTATTTACCAAGTATAAAAAAAACTACATCATCATTAGAATACCATAATTCACGTAACTATTGGAATAGTTTGTGGTTTTGCGCGAAATTAATCGATACGCAGACTATTGCTAATCCCTTGCGACAGTGTGCGTTCCTTGCAATTAAGACAAATGGGAATTTGAACATAACTTACACGTTCATTTAATTTGCCATCCATAAAAACGGCGTTAATTAAGAAAAATTATAACGTTTGATCATGGTATTAAAGGTTTCCGGGAGATTATTACTTTTTTTCTCTGGATAATTCTATGGTATATTTTTTCAGCTCGATTTATAATAATTATTTTTTCTCGAAACTCTATCTTTTACTTATTTCTCATACTTAATATATAACATAAATTACATTTAATTATATATATTACTTTTCTTTAAAAAGTTAATATTTAATATATCTTTTTAAAGAGCAAAAATATGTCACAGTAATACAATTTTATGCGTTCTGAAAAAAAAAAAAGTATATATTGGTTTGTTATGAGATATAAATCCCCTATTTCCTTTAGAGATATAAATCCCCTATAGCTTAAAATAAAGTAAACATATTTCATATTTATGTTTGTATGCGAGTTTTTTTTATATTAGATTTTTTAAATTAAATTGCTTTTATAAAATGTTTAAGGAAATACACTACAAATAAAGAAAATTTTAAACAAGAAAATTTGTTGTTTGAAGGGGATATTAAAATATTTGTTTGAATTTGAATTTAAAATACATTTTTAATATGCTAAAGAGTAAACTTTTAAGCTTAAAAATATATAATTTATTATGAATTAATTTAGGGTGTACATTTTTAATTGAAATATAAAAGTAATTGTTTAACAATTATTTTGAATAAAACTAAAATTTAGCTGAATTTTTTTTTATATTATTCCTCTATAAAAATTCTCTCCCTACATTTGTTTAAGTATTTTTGAAAATTGCACTAAAATAAGTTTACTACGTCTTATTATTATTAAAAAATGAAAAATATACTTTTAGGAAATAATTACCTAAACATAATTACATTAACTAATTTTTGAATACATATTTTTTGCAATGCTGATACTTAGACCGGGAAAAGATGCGATTGCAAGGCATACTAAAAGTATTAAATGCTAAAAAAATTATTATTGTATCGAAACCCACAATTTAGGTTATTCACTTTTACGTTAAATTAAATTGTTGACAATCCTTACCCTCATATACTTTGATGTCGCTTGTCCTACATAAATCCCTGGAGCCAACACCGGAAGGGATCTCATTTCATGTCCATTAACAACTACCTGTAAAAGTTAAGAAATCTTTATTGTATATTGCTTATTTGGAATCAAATGCAAACTTACGAATTGAATTCGGATATTTGTATTAGCACTTCCAAAGGAATCGTATTTTATTAATAAAACACATCTATAACTGCTTTAGATATTTAGATATTTGACATTTACATAGCTTAAAAGAAATGATTTAATTAAATAAAGGATGGATCAGCTTATATTTTAAGTAATTCCAAGAGACTAAATGTTTCTTTAATTAGATCAAGTATTTTGAAAAATATTTTAGATAGTTGCACATACTTTATAATTTATATTTGATATCGTATTCAAATCAAATATATATTTATGAAAATATTATTGTTATTCTTCATCAATAGTTGAAATGTCTATTAGTTTTGTAAATGTAATGTTGGATTAGTAGTTGAAATATATGCGATAAAATTTTATTCATCTACATATTGTGGGAACAAAAGGCATTTACTGATAAGTAATCGTAAAATATTTATTAAACATTAGCTTTTATCAATCTATGCGATAAAAATAATAATTTAATAAAATTACAAATACATTGTTACAAATTTTGCAGGAGTTGTCTTTAATATATTCTTAAATAAAAATAAATTTAAAGTGATGTTTCTAGATTGTAGATGTTAATAAATAGATTAAAAATATGATTGAAGGGTGAAGGGAAAAATGACGACATTGCATTCGGAATGATTGAATACCATAAAACTACTAATGTTTCGTTTTTAGCCCACACTTTGATTTTTTAAAGCTTTTTTGACATACAATCCCCATTTCTTCTTGTTTCACAACTAGGTAAAATTAAAGTACATCCCTTTAGCAATCATAAGAAAGTGAGAATTTCGATTTCAACAAAAAGTACAGCCTCATCTTTTATCCGTCGGATTCCTTTATTAGAATCGCGATATTTATACTTGGCGATATGTAGCAAAACCCTATTGAAAAAATATGTAAGCCCTAATCCAAATCCATTAAAATAAACACTAACCATTCTTCTCCTAAGACGAATAACTGTACTCAGGACCCGACTTGTATCATTCGAGGCCCAAAAAACAGTATGAATTTAAGGGCGCTCTAACACGAAAAGTAAAAAAAATAAATTACAAAACCAATCAAGTCATGGTTTAGTCCAGTAGTCGGCAGACTCAGTAGCCAACAGAGCCAAATATCAATAGTATAACGATTGAAATTTCTTTTGAGATCCACATTTTTTAAACTTAAACTATATAGGTAGGTACATTGTTATTAATTTAATTATGGTACTCCTAAGCTGGACTTTGCTAAAAAAAAAGTCCTGAATCTGATTGGGATGCATTCGCTGAGGTCGACCCCTTCAAACTCTTCAATCCACACTCGTCTTGTTTCGTCTATCTCCTTTCTATCTTCTATATATGTTTAAACCATTTCAACATACCTTTCTCAATCTTCGACACTACATCTTCTTTCACTCTAAAACGCTCCCTAAAATTAATTTTACTCAAAGTTTTAAGTTTTAGTTAAACTATAGGTACGTTAAATAAAACATGATTTCACACTTAATAACGATATTATTTACTGACAAAATTAAATTGTAAGGTACCCTAAATAATAAACCATAAAAATTACTGACGAACACTAATGGGAACAATGGCCTTGCATCTCATTGGAAAGTTTGAGCAAGTCAAGTTTACATGTCGATGTTCTTAAGACTGTACGTGCGCGCCCGCACGTGGTATTTTGTGGAAGAGCTGCACTCAAGAGGCCAAAGAGCCGCATGCAGGCTCGCGAGCGCCGGTTTGCCGACCATTGGTTTAGTCGAAAGTACATAAAGTGTACTTGAGCTGAAACTAGGGGAGGGGGGAAGAAAATTTATATCATAATAAAAAAAAAGAAGAAAACAATTAAAATTCTAAATTTCATTCAATGTTCAAATAATAAACATGGTATTCCCCAAATTTAGTGGGCTCCAAGAATGTTCTTTGTCTGTTTGTGCTAAAATCAGGCTGTGATTGCACACTCGGTCAACTTAACTCACCTCCATGTTCGGCTTCAGTTTCACAATCGCCTCGCTCGGCGTTTGTATGGTGACGCCGTCAACGCAAACGCCCGACGCGGCGTTTCTTCCCCTGCAGTTGACCGTGTAGTCCACCTGGACGCTGAAGTCCTTCCCCAGGACGAGGTAGTGGGGACATCTCCCGTGGAAGTCGTAGTGGAGGGCGTCGAAGGTGGTGATGTGAGGTCCGGAGAGGGAGCAGGTAGCGGGGCACACGGATTCTGTGCATTGCCAATTGCCGCCTTGACACACACTGCAGGTGGATGTAGTGATTTTAATTGGAATATTCATAGCAATTTAGGATGGTTCTAGCTTTTCCGGAATTCCAGAATAGAGATTCTAGCTTTTCCAGTCATTTCGTGATCAGTCATTTCGTGAAACGACTATTTGCTTTTTTTTTTATGAGTATTTTCTAAGGTGCTTGACTGTTGCATTTGTCTTATATAATTAAGGGTTGCATCAATTACACATTAAGAAACTTTGAGGTGTGAAACTTAAAACTTTGAACTCCATTGTTTTTCAATTAAAAAAATGAATTAAAATGAGATTATTTAAAAGTGTTCACCTCAAAATACTCATAGCAATTTAGGATAGTTATAAAAAGTTATATTCATAATAATTTTGAAAGTTCATAACAATTTAAGGTATTCATAACAATCTAGGGTAATCATAACAATTTAGGGTAATCATAACAATCTAGGGTATTCATAACAATCTAGGGAAATCATAACAATCTAGGGTAATCATAACAATCTAGGGTATTCCTAACAATCTAGGGTATTCCTAACAATCTAGGGTATTCATAACAATCTAGGGTATTCCTAACAATCTAGGGTATTCATAACAATCTAGGGTATTCATAACAATTTAGGGTATTCATTTGGAGATCCATAAGAATTCGAGATATTTAAAATATCTGAAGATGGTATAATAATTTAGGATGGTTATAATAATTTAGGATGGTTATAATAATTTAGGATGGTTATAATAATTTAGGATGGTTATAATAATTTAGGATGGTTATAATAATTTAGGATGGTTATAATAATTTAGGATGGTTATAATAATTTAGGATGGTTATAATAATTTAGGATGGTTATAATAATTTAGGATGGTTATAATAATTTAGGATGGTTATAATAATTTAGGATGGTTATTTTACAGTTAGGATACTTTTTACAATTAGGATGTTTTTTACAATTAGGATGTTTTTTACAATTAAACTATTCATAACCATTTTGATATACATAATAATTTTTGATATTGCTGATAACATTTTTGTACATCCATGACATAAATACAATTAAATTTTTTTTTTAATTATTTAAGAAATTTATAATAATTTAAGATACATTTAGTATATATTCCTAACATTTTATGATATTTATAAACCTTACTATTTAAAATGGCAACTCCAGGTTATGTAATTGTACCCTAAATAAAAACTATACAAAATGGAAAGTGAACGTGCGTGAGCGTCTCGGTGATTCGATAATCCATACCACGTGATATGAATTCTCGAATCAACGAGAAGATCACGCGCGTTTTTCTCGATCGTGTAAAATGGGTTTTAAAGCAGCAAGCACAAGGGGGGCGGGTAATAGATTTTGAGTAGTATTTTGTTTGCACAGTAATTTCAAAGAACCCATTCCCGTTTTTCAGAAGATAAACAAACTTACGTAAACTTTTAAATATGAAAGTAATATCCAAAAGTTGAGGTTAGTTTTAATAAAGAATTCTAGGAGGAATTTGTAAACTATTTTAGGTCACTTGATGTAACCGGTCGAAATACAATTCGGGTTATTTGTATTAAAATTACTGTTTTACAAGGATGTCACAGCGTTTACATAACTACAGCCAGTGTCAAATTTCTTGATACCCGTATTCAATATCTAATCACTTTTGAACACAATTATTAAATACGTTTATATAAATATGTGATTTTATATAAACAAGTCTAAATGTATAAATTACACTTTAAGAAATAACACTATCATTTTTGAGAATTCTGCTATCGTCAAAACTACTTTTGTCAAGTTTTACGATAGTTTCGTCAATGCATTACTTGACTTTTGACGATAAATAAATTTTTGACGTAAATAATTTATTCATATTCCTATCATGTGGTATAAGTTCATTCGGTCCTAATTTTGGTGTTTGTATGTACATTGCCATAATTATAAATATTTTCTGGCTCGGTAGATAGCACACGTGTCTTCGGATCAAAACATTTCTGGTTCGAGGCGTGCCATCCGTTTTTATTAAAATTCCTACTCATTATTGACCCATCAAATTACGCGAAACGCGACAAAATAAATTTCCTCAGCTTGATGAAGAGCCCCAGTTGCTCAGTTGATAAGGCGTTCAGCTACTAATCAGAGGATTGGTGGTTCGAATCATTGCGATGGACTTGACATAGAAAAGTAAAAAAGTAGTGATCTTGCAATCGGAGGGTTGCCAGCTTTGCTACAAAAATACTAGAAAGTCGTCCAGAATATCCAACAAATTATACTGGCGTGTATACGTGACTGGTGCACGATAAATCTGATCGGGGTCCAAAGTCCCGACGTCTATTGAAGGCGTTGGGTGCCAGTTCAGGTGTTTCCTCGTCATCTGACCATGGTTCTAAAATAACGAGGTGCAGGAATGAATGTGTGTGTGAATGTGTATGTGTTCCCGGGTCTTTCCTTCCAGATTGACCCCGAACCGTCGCCAATAGCCCACTATGTAGCTCTAGTGCGACGTTAATTAACTCAACCAAACCAAACCAGATTGATGAAATATTTAATCAGAGCATATAGCAGGCGTTCATTAAAAATGACGATGTTACTTAAAAAATAAACATGTATTTTTAACAGGGTATAAAACTGTTATGCAGGGTATACAACAATTAAACTGTTCTTTTAAAACACGTAACGTTCATATCGTAATTTTAAGTACCCTTCTTTTAACAGTGTACTTTTAATAGAAACTGGTCTAAATAAAAGCGCTTAAGTGTAGCCACATCGTCGTGTCCTTAAGCCTTATATATTACACTGCAATTCCCGATTGTTGTTTTCGTGTAATTAGTTTAGTTTAAAATGAGATCTGGTCCCGTTGTCTCTACATTGAAAAAGAAATTTCTGTAAAAGGTAATATGTTGTTGGGGGACATTGCAAGCGGTACATTAGTCGTTCCATTTGGATATCTTAAACAGGATTAGTTCATGTCCATTCCGACCCATTTGGACCAAGTTAAAATATTTTTTTAGTACGTTTTAAAATTTAAACACAAGGTAGTTTTCCAAAATATATAAATAACGCGGTTTTCGTCTAAAATTAACGTTATTCTTAATTATGTGCAAAGCCAAAGTAAAAGAAGATAAATGTTTATTTTTTTGTTTTAAACAAACAAAAAAAGAACAATACGTAAATAAACAATTAATGATAACTTTGTGTAAACGCTTTTACTTAATACCTTTATACTTATGTACTGTGATAGAATACGTGGAAAGTTATAGGAAGGTGACCTGTAGTCGTAATATATATATATTAATTCAAATCTACGCCGGGCAACTTGAACTTTGTTGCATTTTAAAATGTAACATAACATCTAACTAAAAATATCGAATATATCTAAAAATGTATAAAATGAAGAAAAAAAAAACACTTTCGAAATAAAACTTACCCCTGTATATATGAGAAAATTCGTATATTTGTACATTAAAAGTTTATAACTTCAATAATTTTCTTTTTTAATTTCCATAACTTTGTTAGACACAACTTGGATAGAAACTACAAAATGGTAGAATATTTCAAAATGATAACTATTGGGGTATTAAATTTGTCCAAATTTGTCCAATTTTAACCAAATATATATTTATATTTCAAGCTATTAAACGGAACTTTAAAAAAAAAAGAACAGAACAATAAATTGGCTGATGTCTGGGTTTCCAGTGAATTCCCGTCTTTTACGAGGAATAATTTGTAAGAAACATTAACACATCTGCGTCAGAAGCATGTTATGAATTTGACATGTTCTATGAAGTCATAAACCCTGCAGACGCATTTACAAACTGTGAGAAAATAACACAGGTGTGGTCGCTGTTCATGTTATCAAAATAACATCAAACCCAGTTTCAATAAGAATAGTCATTTTTATAAAATTTCCAAATTTTTATTACTAGATATCATATTATCTCTATTAAGTATGTCAAGTTAAAACGTCTGACATTTAGATGGGGTTTAAAATTGAATTGCAATATTTTATATAAACATAAATTACATACTAATGGATACAACGAAAACAGAGTTCAGAATAATTTGAATAAAATTGCCTGTTTTTCTTGAAACTAACACGAACGAAATGAGTATATTTATATTAATTATATTATAAATAAATTTTGTATAGAAAATAATCACGAAGAGTTCATATCTATTAGAGATTATTTGAAAAATCTATTTTTTACAAAATGAAAATTGCAGCCCAAAAGTTTAATATTAATTTTACGTCCCTATAGTGATCGGACAAATTCTTGTTTTCCCATTCTTGAAAATTTATTTATACATGTCAACGAGGTTCTTTTCACAAAAGTTTGAAGAGAAGTTCGTTTCCTCACATACAAGAATATAAATTTGTCTTACTCTTCTAAGAATAATTTTTTTTGATAATAACCTTCATTGAAAGCACTCAAGAATTTCCTAGAGGCAAGGGAATTTATACTTTGTACATGTCAGCAATCGATCGAAAAATTAATAATTTTCTGGAACATTCAGGACGAAAATACTAATGAAATATTTCCCAAATAAAAAGTTGTTTCGAGAACAAAGTTTCTTACAGGAAAAATATCTAATTGGAAACGATATGTCTTGCTTTTATATTAAATCTAATGCCTATTGGGATTTATTTAATCTAAGCAAATACAAAATAAGTTTTAAAAAAAAATGTAAATTTCGTTTTTCTGTAGGGAATACTGTTTAAATTGGACAAATGTGCCTTTATCTCATAGTATCAATCCGATTGGCTGAGCTAGTTTAATTTTTTTTAATCTCATTACCGAGAATTTACCACATTTTTTTTCAAAATGTTTATCAAGGTTTCACTGGAATATTTGAAAATCTGAAGAGATGGAGATAAAAATAGAATAGTTATTCTTAAACTATGGTAATGGGATAAGGTAAAATATAAATGGGATATGCCTTGAGATATCTAATGTTAGTAAAGTCAATTACTTAGTTGAATATTTTGATATTTTATAAATATTTATTCAAATATTGAACACTTGCTACTATTGATAAAGCAGTTTTTAACCATTATTATTATTATTATTATTTGTATGAGTCTTGTTCTGCTTATTATTTAATACTATTTTTTATATTTATATGTAGCGGAAATTTGACATTTTATTGAATAAATTGTTATTTAACGAAATTACTATTTTTTAAACTGTATATACATGGATTGGAATATTGGTCATTTAATTAAATATTTTTTTTATAAAGCACTGAGAAATATGCATCTTTTTCGTTTCTTATTTAATAGAAATTCTAGCTTTTGCATCAGTCATTTCGTGAAATGACTATTGCTTTTTTTTATGAGTATTTTTTAAGGTGCTTGATTGTTGCATTTGTCTTATATAATTAAGGGTTGCATTAATTACACATTAAGAAACTTTGAGGCGTGCGAAACTTAAAAATTTGAATTCCTTTGTTTTTCAATTAAAAAAAATGAGTTAAATTGATATTATTTAAAAGTGTTCACCTCAAAATCAATAGTGAGTATAAGTAATAAATTATGTGTCACGGAAATATCGAAACTTATATTGCAGCTTGTTATTAATTCGTTAGAGTTTACATATTGCAACTTGTTTAACCCTTTCAGCCCCAAATATTTTCGTATTAAAAAACAAACATGTGTTTCTTTTAAATTGTGTTTTTTATTTATTAAATACGACACCTAATTTTTTACAGAAATTTTGGATCACTCTTTAAAAAAATGAAATCACCCATGCCATAAAGGATCAAACGGAGCCATCTTTAAAGCATCCAATTTCCATTTTGGACCTTTTGGCTTAATCAAGTCTAAAAACATTTACTGTATTAGCAAAAAAGTCAAATATTGACAGATTTTAGTAAAAATCATAATAGCAAAGAGCAACAACAAACAACTGATTTATTTGCACAATTTCCTGTGAGAGTGCGTGACTCTTGAATTTTTCACTGTTATTTACAAATTAACCTAAAATGTTCACTATGCGCCAACAGATTGCACTTTACCTTTTCTATTAACCCATGTGACTACCATGGAAACACTTGCTCTCATCCTACAAATTTGTAAATAGATGGTTTGAGTGTAATACCACCGGTAATGAAAGTGTTAAAATACAATGACAGTTAAAGAACTGCTAGTAATTTCGCATATTCTCAATATAAACTGTACGAGAAGACATACCATGTGTTGCAGTCTTCTTGGATTGTTTGTCCAGTAGCGTACACCTTCTCCGCATAGTGGCACGGGCAGTTGTCCATAGAAATGCACTGTCCGTCTTCTAAGACCGTCCCTCTGGGGCAGTGGCACCCGTCCACGCACTTCTGCTGGCTACAGGTGGGCTGCTGGTCGGAACAGGTGGGCGGACAAGGAGGACCGCATTCGCTGTACTCTGTCCCGTTTTTGCACAGCAGGGCTATGAACGAGATGAGTTATGAGAATTTAAAGCCTTATTAAAGAGTTAAGGTATCCATGTTAACTCTATGGTATACTTTTTAGATTCTACCAACTTTAATTTGAAATACGTTGACTCTTTGGAAACTGAAGTATAAAGTAGTCTTTACAAGTTATATGATCCGTCTAGTTTCAAAACCAGATAAATCCATTTTCATAAATTTCACAAGAGATGCCAAAAAACGATTGACAGTTATGTACTTTTGGATCTAAACCCATGACCTTGAGCATTTTTAGACAGTATTCAGACACTTACCACTTTGTAATGTGATGAAGTGCATTGAGAATTTGAAAAAAGAAAACAAAACAAAACAATTGCGGAATATGTGGATCTATCTGGTTTTGAAACTAGACATCTCATACAGTGAGTGATAGCCTTTTCTTTTGTGGAATACAGTTCCAATATACATTTTTAAAATTCAAGTTATGTTTTTAGTATCCCTATTTTTTTAAAATTTTTTTTACAAAAAATGCGCTCTGTTTTAAAAAAAATCCTCACAATGCTCATCTTTATATCACTATAAAGAATCGATAAATTAAAAGCTAAAAAGGGAAAAATAAAAATAATCTTTTTAAAAACAGCAAATCTACATTTTTTTGTTTCTACATTTTTAGTTTTCTACACTATTTATCTAATGCAAAATGCCCCATTTATCACTTTCTGTTTGAGATAGAAATACAAAATTTTGTCAAAGTTGTATTACTCATCAAGACAAATAACTCAAAATCGTCATTTTGTCAATTACGTCTTATGAGAAAAGACAAGAATAATTTTATGGAATGTATGATGCATGTAACACAAACATCATGTAAACATCATTAAAAATCGTTATAACTTGGAAAGAATAGGCGTGATTATGCCAAACAAAGAACGTTATGGGTAACATAGTAGTGCGAATGCACGAAAGTTGCAATGAAACAATAGAATAGAGTGCTCTGGTGTCATCCCAATATGGCCGTTGGGCTTCTATCCCTCTATCTCCTTCATTTTACTGTAATGTTTACAGTCATCATTTTACTGTAATGTTTACAGTCATTTCTATCCTTCAAGTTAAATACGTTTGTTTTGAGCTGAGATATGAACCAGGAGAAACCATTCAAAACGTGTTTTATCACATTTATGCGATTCAAGGAAAACACAAAAAACTTTCTAAATGCATTGATGCGAATGCAAATTCCAATATTTGAAAGTTAATCTCATTAGTACAGAACGTGTTTTAAATTAATGTAATTGAATGGGGAAATTGGAGAGGAAAATATTCCATTGAAATCTTTTCCTTTTTAATCTCACTCATTCATTCATTGTTTAATTCGATAGAAAATTAGGAGGCGAATTCACTGAAATAATAATCTCTATTTTTAGAAATTTTGGACAAAACACGTTTTGTGAATGTTTGCTCTTCCTCAAATATCTGGAGATGTCATATCTGTAAATAAATGGTTATATTGAAACTTTGCTTGATGTAGCCGGTTCTGATATTTTTGATTTTCCGGCTTGGAAAAAATATAGATTGTTTAATTGATTATCGTAAGACTGCGTAAATTAGATTCTGTGGGGATTTATTGTAAGTGTAGTTTGAAAATTTAATGTTTCATGTTAAAAAATTTAAAGTATTTTAAACTTAAAATAACTTGCGTTCTAAAATATCCCCAAAACAATATTAATAACAATATAGAGAATATTATTTTTACAAAACCCACACTGCAAAAAAAATTTGCTTAAAAATGGGTAAATGGACGTACTCGTTTTTTTTTAGTACAATTGCATCGAAAATGAGCGATGACGAACTCAGAGTTAAGTAACCGTACTTTCTCAAAAATGAGCAGTATGGTTTAATATTGCTAATAGCAGCTTCTGTTCAAGCCATCTTAACAAAGCGACATGGCAAATTTAAGATATTTGTGCAAAAGATGGTTTTCCACATTATTTGAGGTTAATTGCTTAAATGGAAACAGAGTAATTACAATTCAATTATCTTACTTTCCATTTTTTTATCACGCCTTTTTAACATTACTTCTGTTTATAACTTCTTCACATCGCTGTGAAAATACAACGGACACCTAGACTTCGGTGCAGACGACATCGGGTTTGATTCCCAGCAAGTCCTAGTTGTAATTGTTGAAAGTGATTTATGAAGGCAGCCTATATGTAGGTAAGCAACTACTTTTGTTATTAATTTTACGCATTTTTGAGTACATCTCTTTTTCAAAAATGAAACTTATGTATTCGGAGCTATGGTAAGCATCGAAAGTAATTAAAAATTAGTTCGTTTTACTTATTTTCAAGTACTTATTTTTAACAGTGCAGTTGTGGCAATAATAGTTTCTTATAAAGTACGTTACTTACGGCATAGGCCTGGTTGTCTCCATCCTCGAGTCATATCCACGCCCGCTCTGGAACATTCCAGGACGAACTCTGCCAAAGATGTGCATTCGCAGTTTTCTGCGGAATCGGTGCTGCAACAGTCCATTTGGCATTTGAGGTAGTACACGTCAGCATCCAGGACCTGATATATTTCATTAAAAATAAAAAATATTTTAAAACTGTAACATTGCATTTTTTTAACGTAAATTTTAAATTAATGTTTGTTTATTATATTGTGTTATATTAGTTATTCCAGCAAGTGACATGACACTAATTTCGACATTGAGTGGCCGAAATATTGTGGCCAAATGATACTTTTAAATAAATAAGATTTGACGTCACATTGTTTCCGTTGGAGAACAAAAGGGGTATAAAAAGGAAATGTGTTTGCTTATAACGTTATTAGAAGCGTTTTGTTCGAACAAGGTATGAGTAGAAAACACGATTTGAAGGTACTTTGAACGTGATGATTGTGAGTGCTCGGAGTCATGGAGTGAGCGTCACCAATATCGTTCTATTTGTGAAACGTTAAAGAATAGATCACTGGGTCTCAACATGCATCCTGTGGTCGTCTGTGGGTAGTGAATGCTTGGATGAAAAGAAGATTATCCATGTTTTTAAGAGAAAACGGATGATCACAAATGCCAACAATGCAACGAATTACAGCATATTATAATAAAGAATTCTTTCTGAAAGGACTATTCGCCATACACTTCAGCGTATGGCATATCTTAAAGAAAAGTTGCCCTGCATGTGGACTAATTCCTGATATTTTTAAAACGGGGGAGGGGGTGTCGCTTTGGGATGCAGGATAAAGAGCTCTTAAAGCATTGTAGAAGGACGACTCGCCTTACAATAAGGAACGTGCAACTGTCTGACTGACTGACGGACCGTTAACAATTCTTCCTCAAAGCAGGTATATGAGCAGACGGGGGTAGTGTCAACGGAGGGGTTGAAAAACTAAAAAGCCAAGCTGAAGACGATCTGTAGAAACCAATAGTCAAGCGTTGCATCTCCGAAACCATGTAATTACCTGTTCTGCTGCAAACAGCATATTTTCCAGACCTCGTATGCTTTAAAAATTCTTCCTCACCTCCGTGGTCAAAAATTTCCCAAACCCATCGCTAGACTTGTATAATCTCTGGGACAGATGCTGTCCCAGCCCACACGTACATGTGAAGTGCAAGTTATGGTATATGCGGTTATAATAATTTGGCCGCTCATGGTATATTCGTGAGCAAGCATCAAGCATGGTGTGTTTTTAAAACGTATAAAATAAACTTACAAAAGATAAACTGTTGTTATATTACATAATTTAATCCGAATGGGAGGTACTTACTGCACCACAAGCTTCGAACTCAGCGTTGAAGAATGCCGCACAAGCCAGGTTCGCTCTATCAGACGCCATCCGCTTTTCTCTGGTTTCTGAGTTGCAAGGGGCTTTGGCTTCCACCTCGTCCACGCACACTGCAGATATACACGATTCAAATTATAAACACATATGTTATAGTATATGCTTATGTATGTGTTTATGTATACGTTTATGTATGTTTTTATGTATGTTTTTATACATGTATCTGTGTAGGGGAAGATGTTGTATCTTTAACTCGTTTTACATTTGGCCACTATGCTACTCAGCGACATCTGGCAGTTAGTAAATATAAAACTTCTAGTATGTGTAGAAGTAGAAGTATAAAATTTCTAGAGAGTATGTTGAGCTTATGAAACACGTTTATGTGGATATAATTGTTGGTATATTTTCTAGTCTGCTTTTATCTTTATTCTTCTTTGGTATCTTGGCCATTTTTGGAAAAATAAGTATAGTAGAAATCCGATTATCCGAAATCCAGTTATCCGGGTCAAACAAATCGGATCATCACCAATTTTCCGGATCCAGATTGCTTTGAGGAAAAAGAAAGAAATAAGCAAAATCCAGATTTAAAAAGTTTCTTATCGGTGAATAATATTGTTTTTGATATTCATTAAAGTTACATTACATACTAAAGCAAAATTCATTTCTTACTAAGAAATAACCTTTTTTTTTCGTGAATTGTCCAATTATGTAGATATTTGATTATCCGGATGTGATCTGGTCCCAATTAATCCGGATAATTAGAGTTCTACTGTATTTTTAACTTTTTCTTCATCTTATAATCTTAAAAAATGCTTCTATTTTAATTCTGCTTATACCTAACTGTTAAATATAATATTTGGAATATTAGCATAAAGTTAGAAGTTGATAAGCCTAACTGTATTTGTAGGTAGGTATTGTTTATGTATGCATGTGTACATACGTAAGCAAGTATGTGTGTGTATGTGGTGGTATTCATACTGAAGAAATGATCAGAGGGAAGCATAACGTTTATACGCATGTTTTCTCAGACAAAGATAAACTTCGTCCAGATAGTGTAGATAGTTGAAAATGCACAAACGGATCTGTAGCAAAGTCAATAATGAAAGATTGGAGATTGTAGTGAGTAAGCGTCCCACAAGATCTATAATAATTATTTACTATAGGTAATGGAAGACGGTTCGGAATGCTTCTCAAAGGAAATATTTGAATATACTCATACATTTACACTCCTTTAATAAGATAGGAAATATTTGGGAGCACTGCCTAGTTATATTCGAATCATGTTCACATGCAGTGGTCAAGATGTTTATGGAACTGTAGCTATTGACCTACAAACAAACTAGACTTTGCCCAACCTGTTTTGCTGTTATCCAATTGAACGGAGCCTAATGTAGATCAAAATTCGATTCGCAATATTATTATAATAGTTTTGGAAAAACTGACAATACATTTTATAAAGCTAATATGGCATTATATCATTACAATAAACATTCTATACCTAGAGGTATGAAATGGCTGATTTGAATTCGTGTAGTTAAAGGATAACAGAAAACTCGTTACTGAAGATGGGTTTGTGAATATATCTATGTAGATTGACTTCCAAACAAATCCCGAGTATGTTTTTACTTTTGCATAAAAATATAAAATGAACAAAATCAGATTTTATGAGTTTTTGTAATGATAATAAATGTATATTGTAATGAAATATGTTGTTAATAAGAGGTTTAAGACAATCAGGTTTAAAACTAATTTTTTATTTTATTTATTTTTGTTTTGCTTAACTTAGATAAAATCAGTTTCTTATATTCATACATATACAGCAACATGCACCAATCGTTTTACTGTATCCTTGAACGTATTCAATGGTTTTCTTTGTTTCTAAAATAAGACATTGAATCTATATAAATCTAATATTGAGTTTTCAACAAAAAATACATCCTCCCTTTTTGAAATATCGGAAATAGAAATTGAATTTATTCTATGCTTTTGGGCCTTGAAAGAAAATCAAAAAGTGAACTTTTAGATATCTTTTGTATCGATATATATTATTTTGTAGCTTGATAGGGTGCGCAAAAAAATGTTATTTGCTACTTTATTGTTTTAATTATCTTATTTCTTTATAATGTAAATTTATTAAAATAATTTTATCTTTCACATTATTGTGTATAAGGAACTGGTAAGTTTAATCCGTTGTGTGTCTTACCGCCCATTCAGATTGCGTGGGGTGGTACCAGTATATCTAGGTGTCGTCCTCGTCATTTGACCATGGTTCCAAATAACGAGGCTATGCTTCTGGATCTTTCTTTCGAAATAGATCCTGAATAATGAACCAATAGCATTTTGTGCGACGTTATTTCGAGCAACTAACCTTTCATATTATTTTTCCTTGCTGCTTCGCAGTTTTAAGAGGGTCGGAAATGTTTGATTTCAAAATATATCATTGAACTTATAATATTTAAAAATACATACAACTGTTTCATAACTATTATTGCACATTTTACATAATTAATAACATAAAAATTGACAGCTTTTTATGTTTTGGGCATGCATAATAAATAATTACTTTTCAGGAATTAAAAAAAAATATTCAAGTTTCATATTTTATATTGCTTATACAACAAATTATCGTAAAATAAAACTTTAAATAATTAATGTTTATTTCGTTTATACGGTTTTTAAACAAGAGTGTTAAATCCCTAAATGTTCATAAATTAGCCCAGTTTATAAAAAAATAAATAAGCTAAGTTTTAACTTGGATATATTGAAGTATGTATTCACGAAACATGTCTTCAAAAGTGTCTAAAATGGGGAAATTTTGAGAAAAGGTATATTTCAAGTTTCAAAGAATACATTAGTGTTTCAATACAAATGTGAATTCTGTAATACTAAGAGTTCTAGTTAAATAATTGCATGCATCAGTTTCAAATTCAAATGAAATTATTAGTGATCGTTCCAGTTCTTGTCATATATATCCACTAGCTGAAATGCCCGTTCTACGCACGGAAAAGAAATAAATTACAAAATTGGCGAAATAATTTTTATAAATTTGGCGAAATTTTTTTTGTTCATTTGGCGACACATTGGCGATATTTAGTTATCAGCCAATCAGAATAGGTTATATAAAATTAAAATATTCCATTGTTTCAATCCAGAAATATTGCATTGTTACGTGTTCTTCATGTTAACCCTATGAAAAGTGTTTTTAAAAAATGGTTATTTTGGCAGTTCGAGTTCGAATTTTTAAAAATTCTTTTTAGTTCACCCCTAGGGCCCCAAGATGAACATGAGTTCCAATATTCAGCAATCTAGGTCTTTTGGATCTGTAAATTCCAAAAGAAACGTTGCTACTAACATCGAAAAAGAGATTTTACACCCCCTTAAATACGTTCAATCGGAACAAAAATAGCTTACTTTTCCTATTTAAGGTATAATGAACACATTTGCCAAATTTCATCTTCATAGGTATACGGGAAGTTGGAGAATTAGTGGTGAGTGAATGAGTGGGGATTTCGCATTTATATATATAGATAGCCAGTTCGAAAGATGCTTTTCTCTTCTATGTTGTGCCATCAATACTTTTCTAATTTAGCATTATAAACGTAACATTACTGAAGTTTATAATGGCATTGTATATTGAAGTATACTGAAGAAACTCGAGTTTTCAAACTTCTCAATACCAAACAAGGTATTCTAATTTTGAAAATGAAGAGTGCAATTCGAAATCGTGCCTTATCCAAAACAGTGATTGTTCTATTGAATTCCAGAAAATGGTCGACATGATCTAAGAAAGGTTTAACGGTTGATCTCCGGATTTAACCGTTTGGGAAGTTACATGATACAAATAATCAGCTTTTCAAATATTTTAGAAATGTTATTAAGTTTTTGTATACCTCCATCTAGGTTCTCTACCTTCCAGCTGGTCGCGAACTCGAATATATCTGATGATTTTCTTCCATCTTCACATAAAAAGAAAGGATCTAAGTTTCCGTTATCATTTCCACACATGCCTCTGGTTTGGTTTTGAATGTAAGACTCCGCAACGAGAAGAACACTGTTCTGAAAGGCAAAACATACCATGAGTATTCCATAAAAATGATGTGCATCAAATTACTTAAAAATTTCAAAAAACTTAGGAAGTGTTGGTTGGTTTGTTTAATTAACGTCGCACTAGAGCTGCACAGTGGGCTACTGGTGTCGGTTCAGGGCCCATCTCGAAGGAAAGACCCGGGAACGATGCCTCGTATTTTGGAACCATGGTCAGATGAAGAGGACAACACCTGAGCTGGCACCCGACGCAACCTCAATAGACGTCGGGACATTGAACCCCGATCAGTTTGATCGTGCACCAGTCCCGTATACACGACAGTATAATTAGTTGGATGTTCTGGACGACATTCTAGTATTTTTGTAGCGAAGCTGGCAATCCTCCGATCGCAAGATCACTACTTTTTCAATTTTCTTTGTCAAGTCCATCGCACGGATTCGAACCACCAATCCTCTGATTAATAGCTGAACGCCTTATCCACTGAGCAACTGGGGATCCTTAGGAAGTGTCCTTCATAGTGTTTCGTGAAAGTAACTTTATATGACTATATTAGTGTTGCAACATTATTATGCAAACCTTCGGGATAAGCTTTTAACAAAAGTGGTTTCCAACCCATGAGAGACCTCCGTGGCCGAGCGGTTAAAGGCGTCAGCTGGGAATACGAATATTCCTGGTTCGATCCTGGGTGATGGACTTGACGAAGAAAGGTAAAAAAAGTAGTGATCTTGTGATCGGAGGGTTGCCAGAATCGCTACAAAATACTAGAAAAGTCGTCCAGAGCATCCGCAAAAATTAACGGCGTGTATACGGGACTGGTGCACGATAAATCTGATCGGGGTCCAAAGTCCCGACGTCCATTGAAAGCGTTGGGTGCCAGTTCAGGTGTTTTCTCGTCATCTGACCATGGTTCTAAAATAACGAGGTGCATGTATGAATGTGTATGTGTTCCCGGGTCTTTCCTTTGAGATAGACCCCGAACCGCGTCGCCAATAGCCCACTGTGCAGTTCTAGTGCGACGTTAATTAACCAAACAAAACCATGATCTGAGAAAGGGTCAGAAGTGGTCCGTGGAACTTTTGAACAATCAAAATGTTTTTGTTTAGAAAACGAACATTCGGGCACTGTTCAATAACGTTTTTTTTATGTCGAAACAATCTGAGAAAACCACAGCTTCCTAATATAAAACAAATAACATTTTGTGTATTGATATTCATTTTTATACTTTCTTATTTACCTTAATTCCGTAATAAATGAATTATTTGTTCTATCTTGTTGAAAAAAGTTTAAAAAAATAAATTCTGATGTCGCTATTGTGGATCTGCTAATATAATGTATTTATTAAACATGTATATTTTTTAAATGAAAAATGCAAGTGTGATCCTTCCACTTGTAGCTTTAAAAGTGTATTTTTAATACATTTTTAAAAGTACGCTGCATTACTCAATAATATAGAAGGTGGTAAAACGATGTAATTTTAAATGTCATCATTACCATTTGAAATAAAAAACATACAAATGGTCCCACTAATGGGAAAAGCTATCTTATCAAATTAATAAAAAAAATAAGTTATATAACTTTTTTTTATTAATAAATTTATTGAAACAAATAATATTTAATACCTTAATTACATGTATATTTGGTTCATGAATAATTTTTAGTATCAATAGAAGGTGGTGGTCCGCGCTATACTAACTTTAAATACAATGGTCCATGGTCATCTAAAGGTTGGAAACCATTATTCTAGATCAACAACATTCGCTCTTGCTTTCGTATTTTATTTATATGGGAAATACGGCGTGTTTACAATTGATATTCTATTTATGTTGGCGATATGTCGCCTTTCCAATTGATATTCTATTTATGTTGGCGATATGGCGCGTTTCCAATTGATATTCTATTTTTGTTGGCGATATGCCGCCTTTCCAATTGATATTCTATTTATGTTGGCGATATGGCGCGTTTCCAATTGATATTCTATTTATGTTGGCGATATGCGCGTTTCCAATTGATATTTTATTTATATGGTAAATGCGGCGTGTTTCCAATTGATATTCTATTTATGTTGGCGATATGGTGCGTTTACAATTGTTGTACATTTAAGTTTTTTACTTCAGACATCTACAATTTCGTTTTATATATAATTTTATGGATGTGAGCAGGTTTCGCTTGAAATATGCCCTGGCAGTTAGTTATTGCAATACACTAGATTTCTCAAAATTGATGTTATATTACAAGTTTTTTTTTTTAAATTAAAATAAATTGTGTTTTACTTTTACATACTTTTTTTAACATTATACCAGTTTCCATTTGATTGATAATTGATAATTTCTAATATAGCTATTTTATTAATTTTAATTTTACTTAAATCAAGAGCTTGATAAACATGAGCTGAAATTACATTAACAAATATATGGTTCACTCGAAAAAAAGTTATTTATTTGTGTTTAAGGAAATAAAACCGAACTAATATGAAATTAATATATTAAGATTTCAGTAACTTTTAATTCAAATATCAGCTTTCTATTTTTAGAGTTGTTAAATAGTTGTGATTAAACATTGAAAATCCCAAAATATCCAATATACGAGATAGTATGAACTTTAGCGCATAATTCCATTAAAAAAACCTTTATTTACGCGCCATTATACAGATATATTGCTTGTTCAAGTAGTAATGGAATTTTCTAAATTGAATCCATTATTGAAGCGCTGTTTCCCAAATTGGCCCATCAACTTTTACTGTCCAATTAAGAATAATAAAACTTAAAAATTCTGAAAACCGAAGTGCCGCCTATTATTTGAAATGATATTCTTATTGTAGTTGAAAGAGGACATCTATTTTATTGTTTCTGAATTGCATGCGAAATGGCTAAATTTCTTGACTAGGCAATTTGATGTTTGTTTGGAGCTCAAATGCCTTTTTCTTGATTTGCTTTACAAATCTACTTTTATTATTGGGGATTATCAGTATGATCTTTTATTTAATTTTGCGGAGAAGCCATTCAAAAACATCAATTATCTTTTTTTTAAAAATTAGAGAACATGCAAAGACGCTGAATTTCGAAGTTGGCGATACTTTGAATTCGGTAGTTAACAATTTGATGGCAAAAATTAATTTTTATTAATCGTAAAATGCAGGGTTTGAAAGACTTGATTAACGTTTTCTAAAGTGATTTTTATATTTACAAATTTATGTAAACAAATGAAATATATCAAGGAAACGATAATTATGGTAGAATTATCGTTACATAAATAAAAATTAAGGCCTTTATTGTTACTTTTAAAAACATTTTAAGTCAAAACCTACTTTGTATATATTGATTTGATATATTATATTTGTAAAATTAATGCATGCAAATATAATAATTTATAACTTTTATAAACACGTTAAGTCAAAACTTACTTTGTATATATTGATTTGATATATTATATTTACTTAAAGAGGATGACAGGTTTATAATTTATTTTGACTAGTTGACAGTTTATACGGTTCGTGTTATATATATATATATATATATATATATATATATATATATATATATATATATATATATATATATATATATATATATATATATATATATATATATGATGACAGGTTTATAATTTATTTTGACTAGTTGACAGTTTATACGGTTCGTGTTAAAATATATATATATATATATATATATATATATATATATATATATATATATATATATATATATATATATATATATATATATATATATATATATATATATATATATATATATATATATTTTAACACGAACCGTATAAACTGTCAACTAGTCAAAATAAATTACAAACCTGTCATCCTCTTTAAGTTAAGCAGGCACTCACGACGACCCGTTGATTAGAATTAAAGTCACAGTGGTCAGTGTGTGGAAACATCTGACTAATTCTCTCCCTACCACATGGTACGAAATTCAGAGAGCAAAGTTTAATATTAACCAACTGCTGAGGTGGCTTATTTACGATGGTAGGTAATTTAAGCAGTCTAGTTTCAAAACCAGATAGTTCCATTTTCATAATTTTTACGCCGAAAACGATCGAAAACCATGTGCTTTTGGATATAAAACCATGAATTTAATTGTATTGTGGAGCCGCTGTAGTTCGTTCACCTTTTTTCTCTCTAGAAATTCACGGAAACCATTTACATTTCTTAAGTGTTTATACCCTAGAACCAATGGGGCATCTTAAGCATTGAGGACCACTGAAAGGAGCGGCCGATTCCGATAAACACCGTTTGAACAGAAACATTCCTAGACTAGCAACAAACAAAACCACACGACTTTTTCGGCTGCTTCTGACCATAATTGTAATGTCTTTAATTATTTACCTTTAAATGTAAATCTTTATACTATCATTGCATTTTATTTATTTTCAATATACCATGCGCTCGTCAACTTATTTATTATCTTAACCTTCTGAATCATAAATCAAATGGAGTCAACCATAGCGTGGATGATAATCTAACATCGGTCGCTGCAGTATATTTTATACTGGATTCAGACCTTTATGGTCAATACAGTTTCGCAATGTGATGTAGTAGATCCAGGACTTGTAACAAATATAAAAAAAAAAAACATTTTGCGAAAAATGTAGATCTGGTTTGAAACTAGACGGCTTATTTATCTCCAAAGGCCGATTCCCTTTGGATGTATAGGGTTTGTAATATCAACACTTTTTACGTCGTGCAAGTTTCTGACAATGCTATTTATAACCGGATCTCTTTTAAAGACGTATTCACATAAATCCTAAATTAACAGGTATGAGAGTTTCTTTAAATATTTTAATTAGCGCATTTATTTACCTCATCGTTTATCCAGACTGTATAACCGAAATTCGTTCTTGCGACTAGGTATCTTGAAATGTGTTCTACAACAAGATCTCCATCTTGAATGGGTATCGAAAGTGAAACTCCGTTGCGACTCAACCCATTAGCATACGAAAGAAGATACCTAAAAAAAGAACAGTTTATTACAAATCAATCAATATTCCAGTGGCTTACTTTTTCAAAATAGGTTCTGTTTGAACTAACCATATAAAACCGAAAAAGACGGATGTAATATGTACAAATGCAATATAGACAACCAATGAGAATTCTAAAGGAGTTCCTATGCATGGTAGCGTAAAGCTTCAATTTAATGGTAATCTGCTGATTCACCGAGGAATGAATTCTGTGGTTATTCTTAGGAAAGAATGCAAAATTGGATGCTGGAAATTTGAATGGCCCATTAAGTAAAAGGAGTTTTGGGGTTTTACGGGTAATTTTAGATGAAACTGAGCCCTTGGATGGAGTTCTTTAAAGGAATAGCTTTAAAAGAGAAAAGGAATTGTTTCGTTTGAGTTCGTTTGATACCTTTTTTTAGAGAAATACTTATATATTTTTATATATTTATATATTTTTATATATTTATATATTATTATATATTTTTTGTATAATAATATATTTTCTTTTATTAAAAAAATCCTTTATCTGTTTTTGTACTTTTCATATTTTTCTTGTTAAATAAGATATATTTTTTTCAATAAGAAATACTCATATCAACCAGATAATATTTCTACAAATACTATTCGAGAATACTGCAGCAAATAAAATGGGAATTATTTTGAAATTGAATTACGTTTCTTCAATCCATTTTTTTTTGCAAATCTATTGCTTTTATATTAAGATCGTATTTGGGGATGCATTTTTCTTATAAAAAGGATATGTATATTAAAAGATTATAATGGAGTGTGAATAAATTATTTTTAAAAATTAATTAAATTAGTAAGGAAATTAGAAATTATGATTTTATTATTTAAATGTTATTTTTTTGAAATTCCAGTAAACAAAAGTCTAGAGGATATTTTAGTAAACTATGAAATCTGTTTGCAATATTACATATTTGAGGTACAAAGAACAAAACTCGCAAATTAATTTATATAACTTTATACCAATGACACATATTTAAATTACTAAAGTAAGGTTAAACCACATGTTGAGTTATTTTATAAATCTTAGAAATATAAATCTATTTCCGTCTAAATAAATATTTTTTTACAGTACTTACTAGCTTCACTTTAGCGACAAATTTTTAAACTTAACACATACGCTAGCATAACAAATTTTAAAAATAAATTTATACCTACCCAACGAAACATTTCAGTAAAAACATATTTATCAAAACTGCGAAATTAAAGATTTTAGGGAGGTAAATTACAGTGTTTTTTATTATCTATTAAATTAAACGTTTTCGTTCCAGTGTCCTTCATAAAATCTATAAAAAAACTGCAAAAACATTCAATTTGTATCATTGAAATTATTGAATTGAAAATGCAGAATTTGTAAAGTTTTTATGCAGAAAAATTAAAAACTAGAAAAAAACTAATTTTTTTTTGTTTCAAATTCCTTTACAAAACCTCCATAAAACATTAAATTTCACAATTTTGACAAAGGTTTTATGCCGACTTTTTTTGTTGGGTACGAAACACTTTTAAGCATTTCCTCGATAATTCAATGAATAACTTTTTAGATTCTAATGAACCACCTCTGGTGCAAGGACCACAAATTGGAAACCAATCAAACACATATCGCATCAACGCTTATAATTTCACTCGACACAATAGAGGCTTGGTCAAGTACTTAATGCCGTCTCTAGTCCTCAGTACAGAATGACATTTAGCTGAGGGCACAGTGGATGCAAGGAATCGTGTAATTGAGACTGAATCAAGCCGAGTTGCATTTCTCGTCAATAGGTAAATGCTTTCTATGCAACTCAATCCTTATTAACTTCATGCAGCATTCGTTGTGTTTCTGGTGTGTATAATCTCTATGCAGTATTTATATACTGTTATATGTTTAAAATAAAAAGGTTTAAGGCAGATATTTGTAATATTAAATGGAGAGCGCCTTCAATACCAGACTCTCATAAGGCCGCGTTGTCAACATTGAAAAGAAAAACCCACACCACGTGGTTATAGCGCTGCCACATTTGGCGTTCAGACATCTGCAGGAGTTTCAAATTTGGCACACTTTCTTCTCTTTTGTTGATAAGGAATTCTGTCCGTATTCAACTTTTTAACATATATGTACGTATTTACTTATTTTCAAACAATATGCGCTAAATATTTCCTCTTCATTAATGAAACGAAAATATTTTATTTGTGTTCAATACACGAAGAAGCGAAACTCTTTATATTTCTCAGGTTTTATTGTTCATATTTTCTTATTGAAGTATACAAAATAACAATTGAAAGAACTTCGCTTATGGTAAATTTTTTTTACATAAAAACGTAATGCAATTATTTCAAAACTACAAAGTAAGAAAAATCTCCTTAATATATCTGTTAAACTCCCTTAAATTGTGCCACTCGTTCAAAAAAAACTATATTTAAATACAAAATTAAACACAAAACCATATTACAATACTTCGATCTCGTTTAGTTCTTAAAGTCGCCAAGTAATATTGGCCATGAATGAATTGGCATTTCCACATATCACGTGGTTTCAATGATGGACACACGGAAATCAGCATTTTTATTCCTCTATTTGTATCATTACTCTATGGTTTAAGGCACCAGTATTAAAAATTTATTGTTTTTTTATTGTTTTAATTTTTTCTCTCATAATTCGTAATGGAATGACATAAGCAATTTTTGCTTTCTATTGTTATTAGAAACTAAAATTTTTATTCAATTCACCCCACAGTGTACCACAAATTGTTGGGCGATGGGTATTGTTCACATCACATTTAGCTGTATTGACATAATAAAACATTATTTTGAACAACTACTTCGCTTATATTTTAAACAATCCCCTTATCTTTAATAGCAACAAACAAAGTAGTTAAAGTATAGTAAAAAGAATGGTTTATTATGTGTATTTAAATAGCCAAACAATGACCATCGCCCAACAATTTGCGACCACCGTTTATTGCCCTTAGAGCATGAATCCCTCATAGTAGAGAAATCATAAGGTTATAATCTCGCTAACATCAAAATGAGGACAACATGTATGGCCTCAGACACGTGGTTTAGTACGTCATCCATTCATATTTTTTTTTTAGTTCATTCCTTAAAATATCCTGTACTTCATGAAGTAACACATTTACTATTATTTCCAAATCACAAGTCAATCGCGAACGTTTTTTCATTCATACATTTTGAAAGGAAAACAAGTCTGGTGCGATCAGGTCTGAGATGTTTGCATCACGATGATGACGTCCTATTCACTCTACTACAGACCATTCATGCTCGAAGGTATTGCCGATGTATCATAAAATATTGAAATTCAATTAATATCCTCTTTAGAATGTTGCATCAAATTGAAACTTGCCGTACTTACAAAATAAAGATGACAATACAATATTTAATCAGTTATAAGAACTAATAGTTTATACTAATTAATAATTAGTTTTGTTCTTTAGTGAAAAATCGGACATTGACAAGTTTCATAACCGTTTTCAGCATGCTGCATGTTCACAGGTGCAATAGAAACGAGTCTTTTAGAAGAACAGTTTCACTGATAGCATTGTAAATGAAAGTTATATCTAATATGTTTATTTACTTGTTATTAGCATGTTGGATACTGACAGTACGCGAGCATGGATTCTTTCCACCGCAATCACTCTTCACGCTGATGGCGACGTCATCCACAGAACTGGTTGCCAGGATGTACCAGCAAGATGATGGGAAAGTGTAGATGCCTCCATCAAAGGTCCGATAATGGTAGAATCCCCAAGTCGAGCAGATTCCTCGGAAATTTGAAGCCTCTGGAACGCATAGGAAATATCATATTTTGAAAAGAATATGATGCAGCTTATAAATGAGTAGTTTGAAGGTTATTCTTTTTTATACTATAAGGCGTCGTCGGTCATTTAAAGTTTAATATATATTAATGCTTTATTGCACAGATGCGTCAAGTAAATTTTTCGTGAATTTGTGATTAACAGCTGATTTGAATTCTTTAATCGTAATCTATGTAATTGTACTTTAATTCAGTCGCCTATTTCCTAAATGTCTCTTGTCCACTTTGTAAAATTTGGCTGTAATTCGTTTTAAATTTTATTTCTACATCTGGAATTAAGCAAAATATTTAGTTTTACATACTAAAACATAATTGGCTTAATTACAGGTGTAAAAATAAAATTTAGTACGAAAAAGAAAAATTGATTTACCTTGAGTTTTACAAAGTGGACAAGATGCGTTTTGGAAATGGGAGACTCAATTGTGGTTGTTAAAGTGAAATTTGTTTTTATTGGCCGATATTCCTGAAGTATTTTGTTTGTTTTAAAGGCGTGTTAATGAGTATTTTCAGTTATGCAATGCCCCCAAAATTTACATTCAATTTTATGCTATTTTACATCCATGTCTCAGTCGGGTTTCAAAACCAAACTCATTGCGTAGCATCATATGTTGCCTCCAAACTGTTGAGTTTTCTATTTCTTATGATTATAGACTTGCGACTTATTATCTTCAAATTCTAATTCTTTGATTACAATGATTCTTTACTGTTTGCTAAAATGTAAGGTAATGCTTTTGTGTAACATGTTTGCTTATTTCGACTGATTGACTTAACTATACGTATCCTTATTTTTTAAGCAGGAAACTTATCCTATACGACTAATTTAATAATTAAAATAAATTCTGTTTATATATATTAATTTGTGTCCACAATACTTTTAGACAGTTTATATAATTAATATTTATTTAAAATAAAATTTCGGAATAAAATTATCGGATTTTTTCAGTCATTACAATTGTTTTTATTTTAGAAATGAAATTTTAGTGAAAATAAAATATAACTTATTTAATTATTAATGATAATTTGTACTAAAAAGTTCATGAATATGACAAGAAAATATGATCATATACTTACTGCGCTTGCTTGAAAATATGTTGATGTTCTTCGTTTCACGTTCTCCAACATCCTATAGGAATTATCAAAAGTAGGAATAAATATGTTATTGGAAAATATATTTTATTGGAAAATATATTTTATTGGAAAATATATTTTATTGGAAAATATATTTTATTGAAAAATATATTTTATTGGAAAATATATTTTATTGGAAAATATATTTTATTGGAAAATATATTTTATTGGAAAATATATTTTATTGGAAAATATGTTATTGAAAAATATATTTTATTGGAAGGTTTTTCAAGTTTTTCTATTGAATTATTTTCTCTTTATATTTTCTACTTTTGAGTTATAGTAAAAGATAGAGGGGCACTCCCAGTGGCGGATTTAACAGGCGGCAAATGGACAGTTGCCGCCTGGGCCTCTTGCCTTGAGTCCATTCGGGGCCCCCCTTGACTTCAAAAATGAAAAAAAAAGAATAAAACAAAAATAATTCTTCAATGTTTCAGCATATTTTATTAAACAGATTACTGTTCTCATACGAGATTACGCTTTCTCATACGAGTAGATGGCCCTTCTTCGACTGGCCGGGGCCCACACCTTTTTACAGAGTCCGATTACCGTAAAGTCCCGTGGAGACAGTTCTTACACTTCACATTTCAGAAAAGCCCTCAAATCCACTGCAAGCATACTCGTGGAAAATTAGAAATTGTCCAACTTGTAAAATTAAACTTAAATTCGTGTGTTTGGTTTCAGAGTTCACTGCACACTTTCGACCGATATGACGCTAAGGCTCCCAAGGCTACATATGGAGTTGACTAATGCAGTCTTCAGCCGACACAACGCTAGTGGTGGAACTGTTTTATAAATTTCATTGTATTTTTTTTATTGCATCAAGCGAAATTTTTTTTTAACCGTGGCATCGTTTCCTTAAAAAAATGAATCCCACATTTTAAATATGCGATATAATACATTCTTTAAATGAAGGAGCAATGTTTTCAGATTTCCACAAACGCAGGCGTCTAAAAAAATGCTTGCATCTGCTCATTCTGTTGTTCTTTATTGTCAAAGTTATGTTATATGTTTTAACGTTCAGCTTATCATTTAAAGAATTTTAAAATATATGGCGTTGTTTTTTACGCGAACGTCACACAGTGTTCTTTTTATTAAAATAACTTCTCTTTTAATTGTGTTAGGTGTGATTGTCTAAATAAAAATCCTCTCCTTTTTATTCGAAAATCCCTTTTGTTTCATATAACCCTATCGGTTTTGCCTTCCACAATGTAAAATTTCTTCGAGCTGATATTCGAAGCGCCATGGCGCTTCGAGTATATGGGACTGTCGCGCCTATCCCATATAAATTTATCATCTCGTGTCTAGGATTTTTTTTCTTCTCGTTTTCTTATTGGTTAATTGAATCTTTCCATATTGTGTAATGTTGATGCAGTGCGTTTCCTTTCTGTTTTTCTACAATTTTTATTTTTTTTTAGTTTTTACCGGTTCCTAATAGAAACTTCCAGAACTTTCGATGGGTTCTTTTATTTAAATCACCCCTCGGTTAAAATAAATCATTCAGACTTCGATACAATTGTTACGAAAAATCTTATGCGCGGAGAACGCATCTTTCAGTACCTATTCTCATTACCTAATTTTATGTGATATGTGTTTTTCTTTTTAACATTAACTTTGGAGGATTCTCTCTTTGAATACTTCTAAGTTTATTGAATTTATTTATAATAATTTAAATTCCTGTTTTCCTGCATTGATTAATTTAGAATTAAAATGGTTATTAATTAAAAAAAATATAATTTAAGTACTACTTGATAAATATGGTCATATTGGTATGTAGGTACTTTTTTTAAAAAATATTATTTTATTTATGTTTTATGTTAAGATTAGCAATGGCTATTGGGTTGGCACAACTGTCGAGTCCCTTTGACTCTCACTATTTACAGATCACGTTACCATTTTCAGAACATAGCTGTATTTGTTAACCCCCTCCCCCCTAATGACTTCCACAATAAATTTTTTATCGTCGTTACGACAAAATACTTCATATTTAATTTAATATTTATAATAAGATAAATTTGGTTATTCAATCTTTTAGAACTTTGAATTAAAATAACTTTTACAATTTAAATCGAAATTATAGAAGTTAATATTTTTTGTTCATAAGTAAAGATACGATAGCACAATACCATGCAATGTCGAGTCTTTGACTCTCACTCAGGCTAGTCTCGCACCCTCCCCCCCTAAAAATCCGTGAATTTCGATAATGTATGTCTCAAGAAAATTACTATTATTAGCAAATGAAAGCTAAGAGAGATTAGAAATTGCCCAACTTGCAAGAGATCAAACTTAAATTAAACCTTAGGACACTGCACTGGAACATGCGTACAACAAATCAATAATTTCGAGAAAACGGATTAATATTTACCTATAAAAAAAATTGATAAGTTGGAACTAAGAATTTTTAGCACTGTTGAGTTCGGAATTTCCAATCGTTAAGTTTGGTTCGGTTAAATAACATCAAACTACAGCTGCACATTGTTCGTTAAACCTTAGAACGGATACTGCACTGGAACATGCGTGCAACAAATGCTACGTGTCACAACGTTGGTTCGGGTCTATCTCGAAGGAAAGACCTGGGAATAATGCCTCGTATTTTTTAATCATGGTTAGATAACGAGAATAACACCCGAGCTGGTATTCGTACCCGACGCCGTTAATTTGGGAATTTTTATTTCGAATCGTTAAGTTGGGAAATTTCTTGTCTCAACATACTTTTTTTAATATCCATTTCTCTTAGGAAAATATATTTTCAGACTAAAAGACAAAGCTCAACCTTTTGGATCTGACTTTAATATTTTATTTTAAGATATATATTTGTTCTTTTATTTCAAAATTTTGTTTATTTATTGTCGATTATTTTATCGTTTTATTATTAAGGAATACCGCCGTTCTACTATGGTTAATTATACTCGAAACAAAGTATTCTAAATATCGAAAGATTATTTGCCCCTTATATTAATTTGAAATTGACAATAGAAATTTTGCTAAACAAAAAACAAGGCGTGGCATCATTATTAATTTACAATTATTTAACAAACTTTGCGTATCAATGTTACAAATATCTTCTTATAAGGAGCGTTTATTTATTGCTTACCGTTATTTTTCCTCCTTTTATGCATCTTCCCCGTTTCACGTCGCAATAATATTTTGCATGTTTTTTTTATTGAACCGTCATTAAAACTTCCATTCCAGGTATTTTACCAAATATCCCATTAAAAAGATAGTGATTTTTATGAACAGTGACTTGTATCAAAGTTCTTGAAAGAAGTTTCAAAAAATTTCTACAGTTTTTCAGCATTGCATAGACACCGAGACCTCCGCCCCATGTCACGACGCCACAGTCCCACATGATAGACTCCACCCCCCAAGAGTACCTGAAGTAAATTGAAAACTGGGCCCCTCGAAAGTTTTGCCGCCTGTGCCTTTTCTCTTAAATCCGCCACTGGGCACTCCGCCAAGGCGTCAAAATGAATGTTGCCAAATATGATTTCAATACTTGCACAATATGTTTTGCAACGTATGCGCAAATAGTTACGTAATACGATTTACTAGCATGCTCAAATTCAAATTGAAATATCGTTAGTTTTCTAGCTGCCATTTTGTTCTTAGTTATTACGCTAGTTTTACCATTCCCTATTTCGTAAACACACTACTTTTTTCGCATATTTAGTAATAGTTTCGTATAAGTTATAAACTATCGCTAAAATGAAGACATGAACTTTTTTTATTCTGTGTCTTTTATAAGTTTATAGATGTCACGTAAACCTCCCACTTGTTTACGTAACATCGATATATCGGTATTGGAAACGATTCCCTAGGCCTTCCACGCTAAAGTTGTCGATGAAAATTAATTTGGTGGACTGACCATTTATTCTTTACTTCTACCATTTGCCAACCCTTTCACCCAGTAATCGTCATGTACGTGATATTACGTCCTATGATTTCGAGTTTCTCCAATGATGAATTCAGATTTAAAATTGTTAAAACTTTTTACAAATAAAAAATAAATTGGTTGAAGATATAGTTTTATATCAATTTATTTAAAATCCTCCGTTCATCTGTGAATACCAGTTTTTCTAGCAATACCCACTATTTTTTAATTTATAAAAATACTTTAAATGACATTACATTTTAAATCTATTACTTTTTGGTTTAAGTAAAGTTCTATTTGTATTTATATTAACACATTTAATTCATGTAATTAAAACAAAATTTAAAGTATGTTATAGATTTATTTCTTGTATTATTCAATTATTGTATTATGTAAATACTATAGCCAAAGTAGGGAGCTTTTTGTTTCTTTATTAAAAAATTAACCTGTCATAAACTAATCTTTAACATGTATTAAGGTTATGAAACTAGGTGTGGTAGATATTATACCGCAAGGCATTTAGAAAAGGGTCTTAACAAATGCATTATAAATATGTTGATCATTTTAGATTTGTCAATAGATTATCTTGCAAGTTTCTAGTTATTAAAATTAACATTTATTTAGAAAAATAGTGAATTTACCGAAAATTTCAAATTTTTAACTCACCGATTGTGTTAATATTTCCCTAGAGTCTCCATCCGAGTCATCTTCTCTTTCACGCTGGTAACTTACACCTTTCCCTTTAGATAACTCGCCCTCAATTTCTTGTAATCTTAGTGGTTGTGGTGACTTGCCTCTTGTTGTTTTAACACCACTAGAGGTTTCCACAATAGTCTTCCTGCTTTCCTGTACAATCGGCTCCTGGAAATGAACCTCATCAAGGGACTGTTGCCCACCAAATTCATGACCAATCATTTGTTGTCCTCCGAACTCCTGATCCAGTACTTGTTGTCCACCAAATTCATGGCCTACTGTTTCCTGACCACCAAATTCTTGACCTGCTCTCTGCTGACCAGCAAACTCATGATTCAATACTTGTTGACCACCGAATTCGTGTCCGACTCTTTGTTGACCACCGAAGTCATGATCCATTGCTTGTTGACCACCGAATTCGTGTCCGACTCTTTGTTGACTACCGAATTCGTGTCCGACTCTTTGTTGACCAGCAAACTCATGATCCATTGCTTGTTGCCCTCCGAATTGATTACCAACTCTTTGTTGACCACCGAAGTCATGATCCATTGCTTGTTGACCACCGAATTCGTGTCCGACTCTTTGTTGTCCACCAAAGTCAAGATCTGTTGCTGATATATCCTGCTGTCCACCAGATTCGTGCCTAACCATTCTTTCCCCAGTAAAGCCACTGGCCATAGTCTGTTGTCCCCCAAATTCGTGTCCGACTCTTTGTTGACCACCGAATTCATGATCCATTACTTGCTGTCCATCAAACTCATGGCCAACTCTTTGCTGTCCACCAAAACCTTGATCCACGCCGTGCTGTTCATCGGAAAATCGATGTCTACAGATAAATAAAATATTTTAACTTTCTCTTGTATTTAGGAGTACTGTAACAGAAATTTTTTCCCATAGTTTAATTAAAAATATAGTACATGAAAAACTAATAGAAAGTATCTTTTTGGAATATATACCAAAAATAACAAAAAGTTCAATATATAATAACCTATAATTTTTTTTAATTAATCAAGAAGGCATTTATGTAGTTATTTCAAAAACTTTTTTCTGAAATTTATAATTATATCTAGTGTATGCTATTTTACATAAAGTGCGATATCATACGATACAAAAATGCAACTTTAAATGAAATTAAAAGAAAACAGTTTGTGGTCAATATCATATAGTTTTCTGTTGTTTTTCAATTAAATTTAAAGAATAGAAAGGGTTTTGATGAAAACAACTTTTCACTTTAATAGTACACGATTTTCTACAAAAATCCCTTCATTAACCCAACTCAAAATCGATCCTTAGACATTTACTTACTTGACCTTTAATGTGGTATAAAAAACGAATTTGTTTGAATGTGATAATAGTTTTAATTAACATAATCATAATCTTGTTCTTTTAATATATGTAACCATTATAATTCCATAAACAAAAATATCTTACCACTGTAATTCTAAAGAAAATTGTTACGGATCCTCCAAAGTCTTTCTAAGCAACTAAAATAAATTACATACTCTTTTTTTTTAAATGGTCGATTTTGATACAAACCTTTCTGTCCCGTCAAACAAATACTAGTAATTACTATGACAAATTTGATTGACCGCAAATAGTAGATCTATTCTTGAGATACTTTGTTCATAGACACACATAAATCCTTTTCTAGAAATACAACATTTCAAACTCCGACATAAAATATTTTACCCAAAAATACTTTATTTACTTTATATTTTATAAAGGGTAATAGAATGTAAATTGCAAAGCAATTCTATAATAGCCCGGGAGGCTTTTGTAGAATTGCTTTGTATTGAAAAAAATTTGCTTTGAGAAAGAAATATTATTTTTGAGAAAAAACTGTATATTTCATTTATCTCTATATATAAATGCGAAAGCCTTCACTCATTCATCCATTCAGCCAGTACTAATTATATTACTTTCCAAGTACCTAGAAAGATAAAATTTGAAAAAAATTGTTCTTTATATCTTAAATAGGAAAATTAAGATATTTGCGAACTTCTATTTGAAATATCCGTTCTACGCACTGGATTAAAATAACATTCCATATTCAATTATCGTCCTTTCCATGTATCCAGGAAGATAAATTTTGGCAGAGTTGTTCCTTATATCATAAGAGACAGTAAGCTTTCTGTTCTTTCAGCTGAAATACCCATTCTGAGCACGGGATTAAAATAACACTCACCCATATATCTAATAATTGACCGAGCGTTAGCAAGGTATCTGTTTTAACCCCACCTTTCTGCATTTCGTCTGTTTGTAATTTTGCTTGTTGCGCAGTTACGACAAAACGTGTTGCTCGATATTTTCAAATTTGTCATGAATGTTCCTAGAAGTCATTAAAAAATATATCTGATTATTTGAACATTGAGAGGAGAGGGATAAAGTGATTAAGAATACATTTTTTATCGTTCATAAATATTCTATTTGTATCTTTAGTGAATGATTTCTTCCATTGAGCAGAACAGGTATTTCAGATAGTAATATACAAATGTATCATGTTGATCCCAATAGAAAAACAGTAAAAAAATCATATTCTATGCATGGATCTGATATATCGTTGTCATATATTAAATAAAAATTTATCGATAATTGTTATATGACAAAGCACTTTTTATCAAATAATAAAGCAATTTTTTGTCCCCAAATTTGCTATTTATCGGCTACGAAAAATAGCTTATTAGTATCATGGAGTTTTTTATTCTTCAAAATGTAATAAAAAAATAGTAAATAGTGAGCTCATAACATTATATATATTTTTTATTTGGAGCTTTAAATAAAATTATTTTTAAACAGGAAACTTCGTTTTGGAGTTTTAAACAAATTTTTCTTATAAACGATTATTGCTCATTCTCATTATACAAATTTTTAGAATATACCTTGTATTATTTGAACAATTTCACATGTTACCAAGATGGATTATAGAACATTTAAAATCTCACTCAATTTGTTGATAGCCTGTTTTTCGATGGGAAGAAGAACTCCATGAGGAACCACCTTCTCCATGATCTTCATAACGCTCATACTTCGTTCTGCTGCCACTCAGAGATGAGAAATCTTTCAAATAAATGTGGGATAGAAAAATGTATCTCATTAAAATAGAATGTATTTGAGTTTATTCTCTATATCTGTTCATATATTATCTAAAGTAGATTTAACTTAACTTATTTGTATATATTTTTCAATATACTTTTGTTATTTAATTGTATATTTTGTTTTGAAAGGAAATTTGTTGTTTTAGTTTATTTGCTTATAAATTTAGATCGTGTAATGTATGCAAAGGTGTAGATAAAAAATTAAATTACATCGGTATATAGTTATTAAAATTCGGTTAAATATTTTCATGTAAATAAATTTATATTTAATTATATTTTATTTTCATGTCGAAATTTTAATAGACCAATTTCTACACGTTCGCGAGTTGTTATAATCTTAACTGCCTTTTTAGATTTGTAATAATTTTTCTCGTAATTCTCAACACTTTTTTCGAAAATAAAAATTAATTGTGCAAATCATTTTTCCAAAAATATTCTTTAAACATTTGTTTTTTACACACAGTGAAAGTTTGTAAACATTTTGTTTTAATACGATTACGAACATTTACGTTACATTAGAAATTAAGTAAGTTTTGCCTAACATAATCAAAATCATAGCTTAGAAAAACTAACTAAATTAATTTAATTTTATAGTTTAACTAGAACCTAAAATGAAACTGTATACAGTATGTATACAGTTGGGTACAGTATGTATACAAACTTGGGTTACTTAGGCCCTTGAGCGGGTTACTTTGGACCTATACAAAAGCACTTTCAAATCACTTCTGTGGGAACAGTCATGAAAATATATACGGTACTCATCATCTCTCCAACAAGTAAGCAAGTTACAGGTAGGAGAGACTTAATTTTTTTTGCGTTTTGTCTAAGTAACCCGCAGGGTCCAAGCATTACCAGTTTACTGTATATAAATATATAATGTTATTATATACAAAAATTTAATACTTGTATTAATTGTTTACTCATTTAAATTAATTTAGGTATGCATAGTATGTTGGTTAAAATATGTTACGAAGCTATTTTGACTTCCACATATACTCTTCTTTACACGTTAACTTAAAAGAAATTTTTAGGAAACTGCACAAAACTTTAGCAATTTAACTACTAACAAGTAATACAAGTTAAGGTCAATGATTCACGAGCAAACTGGTCGAGTTTCGAACGCATAAATAAAGTCGTAAAATACTGAAAGAGCGAACGAACCATAAAACTTCTTCCAAAGTTTTGCATTTGAGGAACGAATGCAGGTTTACTAAAGTTAACATTATATCCCAAGAATTCCTAATAAGTAGTTTATATTTTCAACCCAATAATATTATACTTGATTGTAAAATTTTAAGACTTTTAGTTATTTTTATTTTTGACTGTCTTTTTTGACCTGAACACGTCTTTGAAATCGGACAGGGTCCAGAAACTTTCACGCTAATAAAACGTGTTGATATTTCAAATCCCTGTAACCCCATGGAGAATAAGCCTATAAGTATATATGAAATACCATCATGTGGAGGACATCGGGCCACTTAAGATCATAGTGGTCACTAATCCGTTCCCGCCTAACACTTTATACCGGGCGGTGGTTTGGTTAATTAACGTCGCACTAGAGCTGCACAGTGGGCTATTGTTGACGGTTCAGGGCCTATCTCGAAGGAAAGACCCGGGAACGATGCCTCGTATTTTTGAACCATGGTCAGATGACGAGAACAACACCTGAGCTGGCACCCAACGCCTGCAATAGACGTCGGGACTTTGGAACCTGATCAGATTTATCGTGCACCAGTCCCGTATACACACCGTTAATTTTTTGTGTGGATGTTCTGGACGACATTCTAGTATTTTGGAAGCGAAGTTTGCAACCCTCCGATCGCAATATCACTACTTTTTACTATTCTTTAGTCTAGTCCAGTGGTCGGCAAACTTATTAGTCAACAGAGCCAAATATCCACATAACAACGATTAAAATTTCTTTTGGGAACCAAATATCAACAGAACAACGATTGAAATTTCTTTTGAGAGCCACATTTTTTAAACAAATGATATAGGTAGATGCATTGTTATTAACTTAATTAAGGTATTCCTAAGCTGGCCTTTGCTAAAATCGTCCTCAATCTGATTGAGGTGCGTTCGCTGAGATCAACCCCTTCCAACTCTTCCATCCACACGCGCCTTGTATTTTGTCTATCTCCTTTCGTTCATCCTGTCTATATGTTCAAACTATCTAACATACCTTTCTCAATCATAACAATAACTGACAAACACTAATGTGAACAATTGCCTTGCATCCCATTGGAAAGTTTGGGTAAGTCAAGTTTGCATGCTGTTGTTTTTAATTTTTGCCACGAAGTTTCAACGCGCCCGCCCATACGTGGTAATTTGTGGAAGAGCCACACTCAAAAGGCCAAAGAGCCGCGGTTTGCCGACCACTGGTCTAGTCCATCGCAAGGATTGAACCGGGGACCCTTGGAATCCCAGCTGACGCCTTAATCCACTCGGCCACGGAAGGCTTCACCGGGCAGTGGGAGAAGCGAGATATGTTTTCGGCATATACCAGCCGGTTTAACCGCTGTAACTTTAGTCGTGGCGAGTGCATGCTTAAATTGAAGTGAACGACGAGTTCTACAACTCCAGTTTACCAGTAGACAGTTTAAATTATTTGTGTGAAAATTGTATAAAGTAGAAAGTGACGATTTGTCTAAGATTTCATTATGAAAGTATGACATATAAGTTCAATTGAAGCTTAGGTAACTAAAACGGGTTGGCACTGCAGTTCAAGTTGAAAAAAATAATAGTATCAATAAATCTAAACTGATTAAAGAGTCGGATATATGTTGATCTCATCGAAGATACAAAAAGGAGAAGACACAGCATGTGTGCGTACAAAGTATTTTGGCTAGGTCAATGGTTGGCACTGCATATGATTATTCCGACTCCGTACAACTACAATGCTTATTCTGTGCAAATTCTTAGTTAACCCGTTGCACTCCGATGTCACCTCTCAGGCGCCAACATAACGATCAGTTCATTTGTTTCCCTGTTCTTTAAAATAAACGAGAACAGAACGATCTTGTGTTAAGAACATCAATTTCTTTTCAACTTGTTATCTTGCAAATACAATACAGATTTGCATTTTTACAGATTACATTTTTTCTAGTCCAAAACCAAAATTAAAATTAGGTCGTGTAGTTTATAATTACAACGCATTCTACATAAAAATAAAAGTTGGTGATTGTATATTAAAAACTATAAAAATTACATTTTCTATAGTCCAAACCAAAATTAAAATTAGGTCGAGTAGTTTATAATTACAACGCATTCTACATAAAAATAAAGTTGGTGATTGTATATTAAAAACTATATAAATTACATTTTCTGTAGTCCAAAACCAAAATTAAAATTAGGTCGAGTAGTTTATAATTACAACGCATTCTACATAAAAATAAAAGTTGGTGATTGTATATTGAAAACTATTTAAAAAAAATGTATTCATTAACCAAATATCCTACAGTTATGAAATTATTATTTTCATAAAAGTATACTAAATCCAAAAAATTATTGGGATGGAAACTTGTTAAATATTGTTTTCTACACAAGTTTTCAAAATTTTATTCCGATTGAGTTAATAGTAATGTAATTGCCCGGTTTTTATAAGCTAAAAAAATTACCCATTTTTGTTAATCGCAAACTGACGGTCACCCTAAAAGCCTTGATTCCGATAACGAATGCAACCCTATTTCAAAATAATATAAAGCAACTTATACCGTTTTAACCGATTTTTAATAAACGAAGCACACCTTAAAAAAACCACACGACTTCCACAAATCATAATTTCCACAAAGCATTAGCAAGCGGCTCCCCGTAGTCATCAAAATGGATATGAGAGCAAATCGTGCTTCACGAATCACAACTGAGCGCTTCATTTCTATTCAGGTTAGGAAATGACGAGTATCGAAACTCGATGCTTCCTCGCGTCGTGCTTCGGAGATTTTAAGTGGGGTTTTTAGGAAGAGATCGAATCGTACAAAGTGGGTTTGAATTTATGGGGCTTCAGAGACTGGGCTTTAAATGACGTCCAGGGTCATTTAACATGTACTTTTTCTATGCATTCTTTATGAGGGGAGTGCGTATTAAGTATCCTTTTGCCGAACTGTGGGTTTGGGTTTGAATGAGCTCGGGAATAAATTGGTTATCGGATTGGGGTTTTTATTTTTATTGGGATTGGTATATAATGAATTATGATTATGGCTAAAACGTTATTTTAAATATTGGGGCTTGGTTTTGATTTAGTAGTTTTATAATTGTGCAATTAATAAAATTTTGTTATTAAATGCGAAAAAAATCTTGACATTTGTATGAAAGATCTCCGAATGACATTATATATTTATTAAAATATAAATAAAACGTTAAAACTACGCATTTAAAATACATGACATTTAAACATGTTTAGGGTGATACATTCCCTTCATCAGCATAGATGAAAAGTCAGACATTTTATTTTTTTTAAATAAAACAATCTGCGATAGCAGTTTCAATTATTCAAAAAAAAAATCTAAAACATATTTGAAGCAGACAAAACGTGAAATACTGCAGAATGATTATTGAATATAGTTTTTTTTAATAAGAAAAAAAGTTCTTAAAAAAATATGCGAGATTGATAATTTTGAGTTTCATTTTAATATAACTCAAATACCGATTATGTGAATTTAACAAATATTAAAATGTTTACAAACAACTTTAAAAAACATTATATGATAACACGTTTATATTACATGGCATAACATAATAGTTGTCATTTCCCTTAAAAATATTTATTTTTCAGTGGACAATTGAAATGTTTTTTTATTTAATTCTAATTACTCTGAATTACTGTGAAACGCGTTTTCTCTTGCTACTAGTAGCTCGACAAAACGATTTAGATAAAGGAAATAAATATATGTTATATTTATGTCTTGAAAATTATAATTAATTGTAAGACACATGAAATATCTTTAAGTTATAGCCGCTGATAAAAAAACGTATCAATAGAGATAAATCTTGAAAATGTTTGTTAAATAATTTACACTTAAAATATACGAACAAAAATTTCATGTTTAATCTGCTCACAGTTTTCAAGAAGTAAAATAACTTAACATTAATAATATGTTTAGAAAAAAACTTGAATAATACAATTCAATATGTTAATTACCTGAGACGCATATTGGTTTCAAATTAGGCTGCCAAGTACCATCCAGACTGCAAGTATAAGTCGTCGGTTGAACGGGTTGTAGAGTACTTCCAGTCCCGCAACTGATGCTGCACACAGTCTCCTTAGAGTTGGTCTGGCACTGCCATGCCACGGAAGCGAATCGGTCGTGGCCATCGCAGTTCGAGAGCGCTGGAAGAAATTTAACCCTCACACCGTTTAGAAAAATGTCAAAATCGCAAAAAAGTTTTCACTACAAGATAGTTTAATTTATAATTCAAGTACATGTATTTTATAATTTTTTTCACTTAAAAATCATTTTAATAGATATAGCCTTCAAAGTACACCCTAACTCTTTACATTTAAAAAAAAATTTACTGTATAGTATTTGTGAAAATAATAATTATGTGTATTGCTAGAAAACTGAAGATTTGCAGATGACTATAGAAGTCGAAACAACTTAGAGGGAAGTTCGTAAAAAATTAATTATTATTGATTTATTATAAGTTATAGTACAAATTATAGCTATTATGAACTAACTCGGTAAAAAAGGCAGTTCAAAACTTTAATGAAGGTTGTAAAAATGAAGGTTTTTTGTAGGAAAACTGTAGTATTTTTGAAAGTTCTATGAAATCAAAGGTTTTTGAGCAACCACCTTCGTAAAAGCTGTAAAATAAAAACCTCAAAAATATACGTACAGCCGCGGAAAAAAAACCGAACCACCGATGATTATTTCGTTAGTTTTTATAGTAGAGCTAAACTTAATATACCATTTTGTAGGGAAAAAAGTATACTATACACTGATATACAAAAAATTTGCATCGGGGACTATCTTCATACTCGAATCCGCACCAACTTTAAAATTTTCAATGGCAACACCTAATTTTGATAGCGCATAAATGTTCCCCGCCCTCAAAATAATCTAAATACAAATTTTCATTAATTTCCTACATTTATATGCAGAGATATTAGACAATATGTATAGATCTTATTTGAGGGGCTACTTCCACAGTGAACAAAGTATTAGTGAGACTTCGAAATAAAGTACGCTGGTAGAAAATGTTTTGGCGTTAGCCGTGGTTCTTCTTTTTCCGTGGTCATTCATTCCCCACTCCCGTATACCCTTCGCCTCTATATAAGAATTTAGAATTTTATGCCAACGCGATTCACAGCGCTTTTAATTCTCAAAATTTGTAGATTTCTGTTAAGTTCTGCAGATTTTAAATTTGTGTATGACCCCTTAAATGATCTGTTGGATAATTCGGACTTATGCAAATAAAAATATTGTAAACTATAACCGTGGGCATACGGTACTATATATGTACGTAACTAGTCCATGTGTAGTGTGTGTTCGTAACGGCCAGAAAGCCAGACCTTTTTGTTATCTTTATGTTTTTGTGTTGACTTTATATATTTAATAAAGGATGTTAGACTTCCACATGCGTAGAGTCTATTATTTGACTTCTAATATGATCATTTGATGCACATTATAATATTGGCAAAAAACTACAAAGAGGAAAATCATGAAATTTTAGATATGCATATAAAACGTTTTTCTGAATCCATCACTATCAAAATATAGCATGGTTGCTCTTCATAAATTTTATGAATATTAATATCCTAATTTAAATAAAATTAAAAAATATACATATAAGTAATAAAAATTAATGTATTTTATTTGGGTTGTTTAGAAGTAACACAGATAAAAATATCAGCTTAATAAAATTATTATTTCGAAAGATATGATTAAAAGTTTAAGAAATTCATTTAACATTACGAGTTCTAAACTTTCGATATTCATAATTAAAAAACTACTTAACCAAATGACTTGCAAATTGATATTCAACGATAAATTTTGTCGTAGATTTTAAATATTGAATCAAAATTGGGTGTTGCTATTGGACATTTTAAAGTTGGTGCGGATTTTAATATGAAGATAGTCCCCTATGCAAATTTTTTGTATATCAATGTGTAGTAGACTTTATTCCCTACAAAATGGTATATTAAGTTTAGCTCTACTATAAAAACTAACGAAATAGTCATCGGTGGTTCGTTTTTTTTCCGCGGCTGTACATATCTGTAGAAATATAAAACACTTTTTTTTTTATAAAAAAATTCAGTTTTTTTTCCAATATCCTTTATAATACCTTCAAAAATCTTCAATTTTACAATTTTTATGTTATGAAAGTTTTATACTGACTATTTTTGCTGGGAAATAAAAGGAAATATTATTTAATAAGGTAAGTTTGAGACTCATTGATTTATTTTGTTACTAGTCTGAAGCGCTACGGACAAGCATGAAGCTAGTTTATCATTGAAGTGATGTTTCTGGCTATGGATAGGATTATATACAAAAAATTATTTCGTTTTGCGCTAAAACAACTGCGTGTTTTTTGCTGTATATGGAATGATTTTCAAAAGTATATGGATAAATATGTCCTTTGCATGCAGCAAATAAGTAAGTTTTTCAAATTCTTTTAATACTGTTAGGTAAAATACAATACTTGCATGAATACTATTCGCATTTTATAATTTCTGTATATAATATTCTACATATATATAATATACTGTATATAAGATACATGGACTTATAGTTTGCCCATCAATGCATAAAACTTATAAATTAATAAAAATAGTTTTTCTTGAAACACTTTTCAAATGTAACGCTTTTGAGTAGTTTTTAATCATTACACTTTCGATATTTCACAAAGCAATAGCAATAATATTGTGCATGGATGGTGAAAAAAAAGTATATGTGGCCTGAGCCACCAATACATTTTTGCAATTATTTTTAGGACAATACACGTGAAATAATGTTGATTATTATTAAACGGATTTAAATTTATTTTATAAGCGCATGTTATCATAGGTATACATTTTAAATCGCCAGAAATACTTATATTTGCGTAAATTCTCAAATTTGAAAATATTAAAAATGTATATATAAGCAACCCACTATTCACACGATTACAACATTATTAACACTGTTTCTATGAATAAATTGTTCACCAAAACAACACTTAATAAGTTTGTCAAATGATATTTATAAATATATAATATATGCATTTTTCAATGCGGTTAATATAACGAATGAAATATAATATATAGAATAAATCCAAGGATAGCGAAGACCATATATATATATAAGGTGTGCGCGTTATTGCGCTGCCTGACGAAAGGCGGAGAGAGCAACTATTTGACGTCATAGTGACGCCTATTTCGCCTTCTGTGGGCGTGTCTAATGCTCTAGTTTGAACCAATGGCAAGGCTGAACTAGATGCGAGCGCGTTGGTTGATTGTTCTGCCATCTATTCGTTTTTTTGTGAACTATTAAAAAGTGATAAGCTAACTTTATTTAGTTACTTTTACTGCATTTTATGAGTTTAAATTATATTTTAAGGATTGCATTTAGTATGGAAAAATTGCAAAAGAGTTGCTTAATAAATTAAGCGTATTAAAATAATATTAGCTGCCACGAGAGCATGTCCATGAATTTTGAAAGAGTAAAATGGGTGTCGGATTTGTATTGGACATATTAAATGAGTTACAATTTCAATCAAGTAAAATACGGGGATATAACAAAACAAGGACGGATTAGTTGTGAAGCTACCTGAACACAATTATTTACAGATATTTACATTATTTTGCTAATTAAAAATTAAATCACCAGTTGTTACTCAACCGGGGATCGAACCCAAGTAGCAATGCTTGAAACACACAGCCAATGAAAATGATCAAAAACGGATAGTAAGGCGGAGCTAAAATGACATCATATAATTGCCTTTCCTTGCCCACTTTCAAAAAGCGAAAAACGAGCGCACCTTCTATATATAGTCTTCACTATCCTTGGGATAAATCATAATTAGTTGAGTGGCATTAAGTGATTTTCAAACCACGTTGTAATCTTATCTCGAAAAGCCTTACAACTTGACGATATACGACGACATATACCATTACACGATATACCATTACATATATCACTAACTGACAGTATCCGACAGACACTTCATTTTCGCATTATCGATATCTCATTGTGCTAATTTAACCAATGTCCTTTTCAGCATGATCAGCTCTCCGGTTCGCATTAGGTATTCAAATTGGAAATTGATGGATTGCTTGAGATTGAATGGCGGTAGTTTAATCTGTTGATAACGGGAAATGTCCTTAAATTGAAATGTCCACTTATCGATGATTCGTGTTGGGAAATATTCAGCAGATTATATGTCTTTAGTTTAAGAGTTCATTCCGTTGTTATGATCTTAGTTAAATTCTATTAAATGATTTGTCAAGCAAGGAACACATAGTTTAGATTGCAAATATCATCACTTAAAAGTTAATAACTTAAAACATTTTAGAGTTAATAACGTAAAACGTAAGTGTGAATAATTTAACACTTACGAGTTAATAACTTAGCATTTAAGAATTAATAACTAAAATTAAAAGTTAATAAACTTAACAATTAATAGTTAATAAACTTAACAATTAAGAGTTAATAACTTAGCATTTAAGAGTTAATAACTAAAATTAAGAGTTAATAACTAAAATTAAGAGTTAATAACTAAAATTAAGAGTTAATAACTAAAATTAAGAGTTAATAACTTAACTCTTAAGTGATTAAATTTTTTTTCATTAATGCTATTTCATAATGGTAAACTATTTATTTCCTATACGATTCAGCATCAGGACATTGGACTCCAATCAGATTTAAAGTGCGCCAGTCCAGTATACAAGCTGAAGAAATTGGAGGATAAGTTCAGACGACGTATTGTTACTTCGCAGCGGATCTGGTAACGCTCCGATCGCAAGTTCTCTGCATTTAACGTTTTTATCAAGTCTTTCTCAGTCGTATTCAAACTCGCAACCCTCTGAATGCTAGCCGACACCAACGGATCTTTGGAGCAACGGACCGCACTTGGTTCCATTTAAAAAATGGATTTCGACTTCGAATTTCAAATTTTAAATTTATGCAGTTTAAATTTAATAGCCGTATGTATTTTGCGTAATGTTGCTTTTTGAAATAATTTTATATTTAAAGAATTTCAATCCATTTTATGTACGTTTAATCGATTGGCTACGGCTTTGAATATGCCGAAATTCCATGTAAAAACATTTGTTTATTCAACATCAAAGAACATAGCTTGCGATTTATTGAAATTACATAATATAATAAAGGATTTACTTACGGTATTCGCATCTACTTCCACGGAATTCTCTTGGACAAAGACAACTGTTGTGACCGATACACCTGCCTCCATTCAGACATTCAGGACTGCAAATGGCTACAAAAGCAAATTAATTATATCAAATGAACACAAAACTCAACATATATTTTAAAAACATTGTGAAGGTTAATTATTGCAGACAACTATCCTATCATAATAAATCCTTGTAGAAACAATACTGACAAAAAAAATAATCAAATATACATGGTAGGCCAAAAGTTTGACAAAAAATAAAAAATTTAATACAAAATCAAGTAATTAGCGTAAGATAGTGTGGTTTGTACTAAAATATTTCACTCGATTAATAGTTTAAAAAAAAAAGGAAATACAAAATTTTAGTTCAACATTTTTTTCACAGATGACGTTGACCTTAAAAACATCAGTATAAAACATCAAATCTCGAGACAATCATGTATACATAATTTGTTTTGTTACAAGCAGTTACAATTTTTTTCTCCATAATCCATAGCCATATTTTAAACATCCATTTCCATATTTTAAATATATTTTTTTGTAGCTCAATCTACTTCGAAACGGCTCCAATTTTATTCCCGTATTCGTGTTTTGAAGCTACTTTATGATATTTTAAGGTACAGTGCCATTTATCGATGAAATTTAAAAAATAATATTTTTTTTATTTGCTTAAAAAATCAGACATGAAAAGTATATTAGTGCAAACCGTCTTCTTTTACATTAATTTCTTGATTTTATATTAAATTTTATATGTGTCAGTAACTTTTGGCCCACCCTGTACTGTCAAACTATAAAAAGTAACGATAATGATTGTCACAGATGTCACAAGACGTACAAGCACAGCAGATAAATGTAATTAATTGGGGTATTACGCCTTGGGTAACATATATTAAATGAATACCTAAAATAGTATAACTGATATTTCTAGTTGCATTGATTCTATGAAATTATGTGTAATCAAGTCATACATTACAATAAGGTGTAAATACTACTAAATTAAAAGACAGGAATTGGTGTAATGTAATATATATTGTTTGAATTTAATATACACTTAGAAATTGTTTTAGTGAATAAATAAATATAACATTTTGTTTGGTTTATTTAGAAATTCAATGTTTCTTTTTTGAAAATTTTATGTTTCATTTAAAAACGTATATTTTTCACAAATATAATGGTAAATTATTTTATTTAAAAACTATCAGGTTTAGTTTAGAAAGGATATTTTTCATTTTAAAACTTGTTGGTGTAAACTAACTCTATTTGAAACTTGTATGTTACATTTACAAATTTGCACTTTATCTTTAGATACTTTTATAATTAGTAAAGAGACACCTGCAATTGAGTTTGATTTGTGTTTGCTTCATTTTGAAATTTTTATGATTTATTCGAAAGATTGTATGTTTTATTTAAAAATTGCCTGTTTCATTTAAAAACGTAAATAAACTAGTACATTTTGAATTTTGTTCTTATATGTTTTAATTGGAAACTTGTAGTTTTCATTTACGAACTTGATTTTTCATTTAGAAACTTGTTATTTTATTTAGAAACTTGTTATTTTATTTAGAAACTTGTTATTTTATTTAGAAACTTGTTATTTTATTTAGAAACTTGTTATTTTATTTAGAAACTTGTTATTTTATTTAGAAACTTGTTATTTTATTTAGAAACTTGTTATTTTATTTAGAAACTTGTTATTTTATTTAGAAACTTGTTATTTTATTTAGAAACTTGTTATTTTATTTAGAAACTTGTTATTTTATTTAGAAACTTGTTATTTTATTTAGAAACTTGTTATTTTATTTAGAAACTTGTTATTTTATTTAGAAACTTGTTATTTTATTTAGAAACTTGTATTTTTCATTTAGAAACTTGTTATTTTATTTAGAAACTTGTATTTTTCATTTAGAAACTTGGTATTTTTCATTTAGAAACTTGGTATTTTTCATTTAGAAACTTGGTATTTTTCATTTAGAAACTTGGTATTTTTCATTTAGAAACTTGTGCTTTTCATTTAGAAACTTGTTATTTTATTTAGAAACTTGTATTTTTCATTTAGAAAATTGTATTATTCATTTAGAAAATTGTATTTTTCGTTTAGAAAATTGTATTTTTAATTTAGGAATTTGTATTTTTCGTTTAGAAACTTGTATTTTTTGTTTAGAAACTTGTATTTTTCATTTAGTAACATGCATTTTTCATTTAGAAACTTGCCTTCACAGTTAGGGAAACCAATGGTAGGAGTCCATTCTCCGGTCCTTTTCACGCACTGGATAGACAACTCACTGAAACCATCCTGGAATATGTATCCAGGCTGACAAGATCCCGTGCACATCCTTAAACGAATGCGCATGTAAGTTTAATTTATAAGTTGAACTACGATAATATTAGTTTTAACAGGTCAGGAAACGCAAGATAAACATCGAAGATATATAAATGTGTACAAAATAGATCACTTTAATTGTAACACAAAAAATATTTATAATTGCAACAAAATTACATAACTATAATTGCAGCAAAATTACATAACTATAATTGCAAGAAAATTAGATAACTGCAATTGTAACACAAAAAATAACCATAATTGTAATAAAATAGATAACTCTAATTGTAACAAAATAGGTAACTATTGTAATAAAACAGAAAAATCTATAACTGTTTTACAAAACAGGTAATGCGGAGATAAAGGTGTCAGAATATCAGATCCCATTTAATTAAAATAAACTTCTTTATTTATTTATAACTAAAATTTTAACCAAATTTATTATATTTTAAAGTGATTCTAACCAATATCAGAATTTAAAGGTAGAAAAAAAAGTAATAAACAAATTGATTAATTCGCTGGATTTATGTGAGACTAGAGCTACATAAAAAAAATTGTTAATAGTACGCAGTATATTAAATACAAAATTCATTTATATAGGTATACAAAAATCTAAGACTTTACGTATCATAAACAAGTAGAACTAATAATAGTTTAAGAAAAAATATAGTTCTGTATCCCTGTCTAAAGATTTTAGGTACACTAAGCAAATTATGTGTTAATATTTTGTAGTAAATATTTAAAGTAATTATAAATCTATTTGTTAGAAAATATTTAATATACCGATCTAAGAACTAGATACCACCAAACTAAAAACAAAAGGAACGATCCTTAGAAACTTATCCGATTTGTTTATAGATCTGCACAAATCGACAACAACTTCAATTATTTCATTTATAATTTAATACGAAACTTATGATTTAAATTCATTAAATCTAAATTTTGCCGTCAACATCCCTTTGAATTCGATGAATTCTTTTAGAAGTTGCGCATCAGTCAAAAGCTTTGAAGTTGCAGCAACTGAGCAAATTAATTTTGGATACTTGGAGAATCCCAAGTAACCCAATAGAAAATCAAGATATCTCTGTAAAGAGATTTCAGATGTCTCCTTAAGATTCAGACGTTTTCTTCTCCAGTCCGTGATCAGCATATTTGATTGGGAAGACAGTCCGTGGACTGACTTCAAACGATCCCAAAAGGCACAGGTTTCTTAGAATGCGTGTAATCTCTTATATTTCTATATCCTATTTCTTTGAAATTTCAACAGAGACTTCAAACATACCGGAAGGGTTAGAAGTTTAGTCATGTTTGCCAATCGTATTACACAGAAACCCGTTTAGTTAGAGTATTGGTTTAAAACTTATTACATATAAACTTGGTTAGAGAAGTTATGTGAATAAAGTTTTATTAAGCGTCGGAACTTTACTCTAGACAATATACCAAAGTGTTCACCAATCATTTGAAATTAGTGAAACTTTTTTTAAAAGTAGGTTGTATTATATTACTTATAAATTTATTAATGTATAAGTTGACAAAACCTGATGGCCAAGCGGTAAAGTATGTGGCTCATAGTCAGTGGAGTGAGTTCGAATATAATCATAGACAGTGTGCAGATATCGTGACCGGAGGATTACTAGTTTTATTCTACATCGTTCACAAGAAATATCTATAGTACAAGGCCGCTTTTACATTTAACGACACGACACCGATAAATCGTGAACGAACGAGAAGGGACGACACAACGTTTTATCGTATCGTCTGATGGTCAGTTTTTCATTGCACCGATATCGTTCGCCGAAAACGACAATTTTTACATTCAGTTAGTGTTCGTCTGTTGTCGAGAGCACATCTATTCTCGAAATGGCGCATCGCAACAAATTACATTATAACAAACTGCGATTGTTGTATTTGCTGTATTTAAGGAGAAATAAGAGATCAATAACAAAACGCTTTTGGGTGCTTGATATCATCAAAGCAAGACATGTTGAAGATTTTTTGTTTTATTTGAACGTCTACCAAAAGCTAGAGCCAGAGCTAACCACTAGAGCTGCACAGTGACGGTTTGACTAAATATTGCCTCCCATGCCTTTTCTCGAACTATCTTGTTCTTGTAAAATTCATCTCGCTTATCCCAAATACAGATCTTTACTTCCACTAATTCACAGAAGTTCACAATATCGAACTTAAGAGCCATATTAATAATATAAATAAAAAAAAAAGTAGACTATAGCAGACGGCAACAAGATTTTCCGAAACAAACTCAAAATGTCGTCACGATGAAGTAGGGAAGGCGCGTGCCCACGATAAAACGTTCCGATAAATTGTATCGTCTGATCGGCAACGACAATATCGTTATCGTATCGGCTAGTGAAAAAGCGCCCGGCTCCGTATGTGTATTTGGCGTACCCCGATATCGTGCCGCTGAAATCGTATACGATTTATCGGTGTCGTGTCGTTAAATGCAAAAGCAGCCTAAGGCCGCTTTTATATTTAACGACACGACACCGATAAATCTAGTGGTTCTAGTGGTTAGCTCTAGCTGTAACTTTTTGTAGACGTTCAAATAAAACATAAAAATCTCCTTCAACATGTCTTGCTTTGATGATATATGCACCCAGAAGCGTTTTGTTATGGATCTCTTCTTTCTCCTTAAATACAGCAAATACAACAATCGCAGTTTGTTATAATGTAATATGTTGCTATGCGCCATATCGGGAATAGATGTGCTCTCGACAACAGACGAACACGAACTGAATGTAAAAATTGTCGTTTTCGGCGAACGATATCGGTGCAATGAAAAACTGACCATCAGATGATACGATAAAACGTTGTGTCGTTCTTTCGCGATCGTTCACGATTTATCGGTGTCGTGTCGTTAAATGTAAAAGCGGCCTAAAGCGGACCGTTGCGGGTTAAAATTGTCGTGATTCAATCAAAGATAATGGATTCAATGTCCAAATGACTATTCAGTTTGAATGGGGTATCATCTCTGATATCGTTCTCACCATCTGACCATGGTTTCATATTACGAAGAAATACTTTATTTTTTTTCTCTTTGTTCGGTTGGTTAAACAACATCGCACTCACACTGGAGCCACACCGTGTACTATTGGGACGATTCGGGATTCATCTTGAAGGAAAGATCCGGGAAAACTGTTTCGTATTTTTGAACCATGGTCAGATGACGTTTGGTTTGGTTTTGTTAATTAACGTCGCACTAAAGCTGCACAGTGGGCTATTGGCGATGGTTCGGGGTCAATCTCGAAGTAAAGACCCGGGAACACATACACATTAACACACACATTCATACATGCACCTCGTTATTTTAGAACCATGGTCAGATGACGAGGAAACACCTAAACGCCTTCAATAGACGTCGGGACTTTGGACCCCTATCAGATTTATCGTGCACCAGTCCCGTATACACGCCAGTATAATTTGTTGGATATTCTGGACGACTATCTAGTATTTTTGTAGCGAAGCTGGCAACCCTCCGATTGCAAGATCACTACTTTTTTACTTTTCTATGTCAAGTCCATTGCACGGATTCGAACCACCAATCCTCTGATGAGTAGCTGAACGCCTTACCAACTGAGCAACTGGGGCTCTCAGATGACGTGGAAAGACCTGAGCTGGCACACGACGCAACCTCAATAGACGTCAAGACATTGGACCCTGATCAGCTTTAACATGCACTAGTACCGTATACACGCCGATGGTAATTGAGGAAAGTTTTGGGTGAATTGTAATCTAGGTGCGAATCTGGCAACCCTTACATCGCAAGATCACTACAGCTTAACTTTGGTTTCCCTTTGAGAAATATCATGAAAAGTCACAAATAGACCAATGTGAAATCTCTAGTGCAACGTTAATGCATCCAAACAAACAAAAACTTAAATAACTGTACACTTTATGGTTGCCTGAATTGACGTCGAAGTAAAGCTATATAATATGTGATATTCTATAGCTAGCTTAAAGTTAAATATCAAAAGAAAACCGGAAAATTACTTCCTAATTTTTAACCACGATTAGATGACGAGGTGAGCACTTGAGTTTTACTAATTTTTCCAATTTTCCATTCACGACTAACTTGAGGGCATTTGCGCTACAACAGATTTATTATTTCTCCTCCTCCTCTTCTACATGATTACAGTTGGTCAAACGAAGTTTATACTCGAAACCCTCTGATATTGAGTTTTGGTGGCATGACCTATATGTATCGCGCAATTTTAAATAAATACCAAACTGTATAAAAAAAATTAAACGAATAACTTATAATTACCGGAAGGCAATTGAAATTAATTTGTAGACGTCCAGTTTGGCTCTTTGGTATCAGGAGCCCCAGTTGCTCAGTTGGTAAGGCGTTCAGCTACTAATCAGAGGATTGGTGGTTCGAATCCGTGCAATGGACTTGACATAGAAAAGTAAAAAAGTAGTGATCTTGCGATCGGAGGGTTGCCAACTTTGCTACAAAAATACTAGAAAGTCATCCAGAATATCCAACAAATTATACTGGCGTGTATACGGGACTGGTGCACCACGATACATCTGATCGGGGTCCAAAGTCCCGACGTCTATTGAAAGCGTTGGGTGCCAGTTCAGGTGTTTCATCGTCATCTGACCATGGTTCTAAAATAACGAGGTGCATGTATGAATGTGTGTGTGAATGTGTATGTGTTCCCGGGTCTTTCCTTCGAGATTGACCCCGAACCGTCGCCAATAGCCCACTGTGCAGCTCTAGTGCGACGTTAATTAACAAAACCAAACCAACCTTTGGTATCAGTTGCTCAGTGCACATAATTCAGTGCTTTTGACAAATCTACTACGTAACTTTAAGGATACTTACATTATTTCTGAGCTGCCACGACATTCAATTCTTCCATTTGTGGGAGGTGGAGGTCTTTCACATAAGGTATCTTTGTTAAAAAAGAGGCACATTTGAGAATTGTATAATAATTTTGTATCAAAAAACTTTTATGTTATTAGATTAGACATAAAACAAAAATACGATCAATTCCTAGTAACGGGAACTATCAGCAAAGTATTTGACTACATATATTACATCAATTTCCAATACTTGTAACTTTACTTTGGGTGTATCAGAGTGTTCAAATTTTAATGAGATGTGAGGTATTAAAAATCATGAATGACAAATTTTTAAGATTGTTTAATTACAATAATACATTATATAGCCAAAACTTTCAAATAATTCCCAATATTACACTTCTAAATACCTTCATAAGTTTCTTATTTCATTTTGAATAAACCCCAAGTAAGGAAAAACTTGTACAATGCCGTCCTAGTTGTTATAACTTACATAATTTTAACTTGCATGCAGAATAAGCCACGTGTCAATCTATCAAACATTTACTCATAAATGGACCGTGTTATGCAACAACTAGTCAACTCACGAAATGCTCATTTTGAGAAAACTTACTTTAAAGCAAATCACTCAATAGAAAAATCCTTGCTGAAACAATTCGCTACATGCTCAGTGTCGGAGCTAGATTATTGTTCAGTGTCGCTATTGATTATTTTAGCATAAAAAGTGAAACCTTGAGCAGCAACCATTTGCATTAAACGCATATTTTTATTTGAGGGTTAACCATTTATTGCATAACATGGTACACATATATATTGAAGAAGTAATTAATTATACAAAAAAATATTTTCCTAATCGTTTATTGCAATCATATTAAAAAATTGCAAATAATTTATGGTGCACATTTATCTCCTTATCATAAATTAAATTTGTAGTTTAGAATTATTATATTTTTAAAAATATATATCCAATTATATTAGGATATGGTAAAATTTCCATTTTGAGACACTGTAAATAATTTCATTAACTCATTACTTAACTATCAATTGTCTAATTACATACTCAATTTTTAAGTTTTTAGAAAAATTAGTAGCAGTAAAGGATGACAAAATTTTTACTGTTATAGCTGGATTTCAGAAAACATGCACATTAATAAAACAATTCACTACAACCCTGACATTAAAAATATTCGATAAAATGAAGAATTGAAATAAAAACTATTGACATTATTTTATGCCATGATAAGGTCAATGCAAGATTTTTAGGTTAATTTCTATCCTTGGAATGCAAAAAAAGATAGTAAGTGAATATTTTGTTTTTACGATACCTCTTCCGCAAGTTGGGGCAATTGGGGGATTCCATTTTCCATCCACCGTGCACCTATATATGGAAGTGGAGGGGGGATCGAATGTTGTTCCTGGTGGACAGGAAATGCGGCATTCGGTATACTCTGCGTTGTGGGTGCAGTCGTTGTATAAAGTCCCAGATGACAAACGGTTGAAGTCGCACAGAGAAACAGCTGTACAAAAAGCATAATTGTTTTCACAGTGTATAAATTTATATAAGTAACATTATAGTATATATTTTAACGTGCATTATTTTTTTAAAATCGGTTCGGGTATAGTTGGCATTGGTCAGAAATTTGCATGACATGAAAACAGTTGATATTTCAAGATTTTATAACTTCGGGGAATATCAGTCTATGAAATAATTAATACCATATTGCAGAAAAGGTGGGTTGTGTCGACCAGATTAGCCAATAATTCACTGCCCATTCTGACCTTGTACCGTCTGAGGAAATGAGTTAAATTTCGGCGGTACGGTGGCATGTTTAGTCAACTTAAATCCAGTTCCAATCGACGGGTTGTGTGGCGTGCGTGCTTAGATTTCCTTATGATAAACTTCCATTTGACAGGTTGAAAATATAAACTATTTGTGTTAAAATTCTGTAGAGTGGAAAGTGAGAGATTTGTAGAAGATTTGATTATGAAGACACAGCATCCCAAAAGTTCGATTGCGACAAATGGAACTTGAATTGATTGAAATGAAAATTCAATACGAACGAAATGATACTAAGATGTTTAAATATATGACAAGTGGGGGAAGATCTAGAGCTTTCACAATACGCAAGGAGTATTCGCGAACAAAACCTTACTGCAGAGTGGGGATTGTGCCCCTACCTATTTTTCAGTAAATAGCTACAGAAAATATACGGAAGTTCTACGGAACATAAATAATAATAGTTTTCTTATATTGTGTCAATGAATATATATATTTAAAATAAATTTGTAAGACAGTACACGTTTATATAAAAAATTCTTTAGTTGTACAACTAGTTTTTTGTTTTAAATCTTAAACGAATGTTATTAGTTTTATATATACTATATATATATCCTGTTTTTCATTATTTATAATCATAAATATGCGTTTTGGTGTTTTTAAAGTTTATAAAGCTTTTAATAGTTAAGGGTGATATAGTGGAAGAATACAGACGTATATCCTTTCGTGGATTATGGTTTTACATATAATATTGCAATTTAATAATATAATGAATGCAGAAAAATTATTGGAGTTTATATATTTTTGTTCTGTGAATTTATTTCTTTTTCCACACTAGACCACTGATCTCTAACTGTAACTTCTGGATCGAGCAAGACATTTTGTTGACTTGAAGTCGATATGGAGGCCGTCATGATGTGCCCCACTTTTCTGGATACCGCAATATTTCGTATATTTTTCATGGTGAAATACGCCGATATATATTGCTTTTGACTAAGCTTTTTTAATTTTATTTTTAAACCCATTTTAAATGCAATCTGCAATTAAAATAGGAAATCATTTGCAAGTCAAAGTAGAAGTAGTTAAAAAGCAAGAGCAAAAACTATTTGTTTGGCAATATAAAAATTAATTCTATAAGAAGAAAATATAATATTTAATTACATTTAATATTTCTACAATGCTCTGGTAATAAAAAACACCACTAAATCACTTTAAAAAAATGTTGGGCACAGCATGGCAGCTTTGAAATGGTTTCAACGCGCCCATAGAGGAGACAAGGTTTGAGCCTTCCAGCAGTTACAGTTAGAGCTCAGTGCACTAGACCCTTAATTTCATACATCCAAAACAACTTTTTAAATATAAACAAAACAAGATATCTTTATATAAAAAATTATACAGGTGACTTCACAATTTCTAAGTAAAGCATGGGAGACATCAAGGAAATTTTCCATTTAAGAATATTTTTGTTTAACTTTGACATTTTCATTAGCTTTCCTGCTTAATGTTTAAGATAAAGTTTTCACCTTTCACATGTTCGAAAGGTAATCTGCGAGTCTCACTAAAAAGTTTCACAAACTTTAATTAAGAGCTGTCCGTCTAGTATAACAATTCACTTTTACGTTAGGAAATACCGACAGTTGCTAATTTCAAATCCTTTCGCAGAATGTTTGTTCCGCAGATTAAAAAGGTCGAAGGCAGTGTAACTTAGTTTCGTGAAAGACGCTTTTAATTGAAAAATTGACTTAAAATGTCTTTTTTTAATACAAGGAAATAATTATATTGAATTTTTAATTTTAAGAAGCATGAACTCACAAGATGTGTGTTCTTTACTATTTCTATAAACAATTTGATTCTTATAAATACACGACATGTACTAACGTAATGTTGTTATTAGAATTTTATTAAACAGAAGGGAAGTGATTTCCAAAGGTTTGCTATTACAGTAATTATAATTTTCTGTTTAATCTGGTTTATAAAGATATATAAGATTTTTCTGTCTTTATATATAATTTCCGTCTGTTAAAGCCGCCAATATAATAACAAAATTGAAAACTTTTTTCTTAATGTAAATAAAATATAGTATCTAGTACTAGATTTAAATACAGTACCTAATACTAGATATAAATCTAGTATCAAATACTACATCTAAATCTAGTACCGGATCTAAATGCAGTACTAAATCCAAATTAAATACTAGGTCTAAATCTATAATCTATACTAGTACTAAATCTAAATGCAGTACCTAATATTAAAATTAAATCTAGGATATAGTACTAGATTTAAATGTTATACTATATTCAGGTTTGGTACTAGATCTTAATCTAGACGAAATAGGTACTAGATCTTAATCTAGACGAAATAGGTACTAGATCTTAATCTAGACGAAATAGGTACTAGATCTAATTCCTACTACTACATATCAATCTAGTGCCTAGTATCAGATCAAAATCTAGTACCATATCTAAATCTAGTACAGATCTAAATATAGTACCATATCTAAATCTAGTACATATTTAAATATAGTACCAGATCTAAATATACTACCAAGTACTAGATATACTACCTAGTACTAGATATACTACCTAGTACCAGATATAAATCTAGTACCTAGTACTAAATCTAAATCTAGTACTAGATCTAAATCTAGTACTAGATCTAAATCTAGTAATTTATAGTACATGGGATTAAAATTTAAAACATTAAATAGAAATGAACTATATTTTAAGGAAATGTGAAAAAATAATATTAAGTAATTTTTTTAATATAAACTGAATAAATAAAAAATTACATAAATGGTTAGAATTGTCAAATATAAAACTGTGTGAAATACCAGTTAAGCCTATTAGTTAGAATATAATATTCATTTTTGGTCATAGAGGAATATAAATATCCAGTTCTGGCTATAGAGGTCTTATTATTCAGAAGGAACACATTAATTTCGACGTAGAAATTCTGATTGTAAATATATTGATATTGAAAATTAATAGAAATATAACTATTCCAAAGACAAGTTAAGAAATATATGTATTCTTTAACAAATTCTTTATTTTTTTAATTTAATATTTCCTGGAATTTATATTCAGAAATGTATTTTTATATCCAATAAACACGTATCAGATTTACTCCTCGGTATATGATCCCCAATTGAAAGTGTAGTTTCCTAATGACAGCAAATTAGCTGCTACGCTAATGACTATAAATCACTAGGATCCAGCCCAGCTAATTAAATGTAACTCAGCATCGCATAGCACTGGTTTCGAAGCACTGTTAGCAAATCCCAACAAACTGTAATCCTTTCTTACGTCATCTGAAGTAATTTTCAGGCATTGCCACTAGGTGAAAAGGCAAAAGCTAAAATGCGTGGGTTTCAGAGTAACTTGATAAACAGATCTGATTGGGTAGACATAACGTTTTAATTTTATACAGCATTCATACGAGTCTATTATTGTATAGGTTTCAAATTAACAAAAGTAAGATAATCATGTGACTTATATGCAGGGTGGTTATAAAATAATTTTTCTGTATAGAGGTATCAATAGCTAAAATTAATATAAATTATTACATTTACTTTCATAATGAGGATTTTGAAGGAATGTCGGTGAAAATTTCAAGAAAAAAATAGTACTGAACGAGAAGAAAATAGTTATAATATAAAACAACAAAGTTGTAATAGACACACACATTAATTTAGTGATTAACCTGGGAGAACGCGCCCGGGGTCCATATGGACCGTAAGAAATTTGAGTAAGGAATTTCTGGTAAATAAATTAGTAAATGATTAATTTTTTTGTTGCTTATTTTTAATACTATTTCTCAATTTTTTTTCTACAAAATATGAATATTTGATAATTTTATATTATTTTTTTATCATGGATGAAATTGAATGCATAATAATACTAATAATTATATAATATTTATCAGAGAAGAAACAAAAGCTAATTTGTAAATGTATTCGAAAAAATTAAAACCAACTTTTAATAGAAATCCAAATTTGATTTCATTAGAATATTGAAGTATTTTTTCCCCCTATATATAATAATTTCAATTCTTTTACAAATTAAGTCCCACTATTTTTGAACTACCATTTCTTTTAATCTTTAAATAAGAAATTATTTATTACAAATGTAGCATAAGAGGTAGGCTGTTTTTTGGAATATCTCTTGGTAGTGATTTGTGATACAAGAACGAATATGAAATCCATGAACGAATATGCAATAATAGTTTTTATATTCTGTGTTTTATATACTGTGTCTTCCTGCGATACAACGCGCTGTATTCAAAATATTATTGAAAGTATAAACAGCACAAAATATAACGTTCTTAAAAGTTGACTGTAATTAAAATTTTACAGAAGCCTTAAATAACGTTATATGAAACCAAGGATAGTGGAGACTATGCTCGTTCTTCGCATTTTGAAAGTGGGCAAGGAAAGGACATTTTTGACGTCATTTTTGCTCCGCCTTACTATGGGTTTTTGATCATTCTCATTGGCTGTGTGTTTCAAGCATTGCTACTTAGGTTCGATCCCCGGTTGGGTAACAACTGCTGATTTAATTTTTAATTAGCAAAATAATGTAATTATATGTAAATAATTGTGTTCAGGTAGCTTCACTACTAATCCGTCCTTGTTTTGTTGTGTCCCCGTATTTTACTTGATTGAAATTGTAACTCATTTAATATGTCCTATACAAATGCATTGACCTGATGGTTCGACCCCCATTTTACTCTTTCAAAATTCATGGACATGCTCTCCTGGCAGCCAATATTATTTTAATACGTTTAATTTATTAAGCAAATCGTTTGCAAGTTTTACATACTAAATGCAATCCTTAAAATATAATTTAAACTCATAAAATCCAGCAAATACTAAATAAAATTAGCGAATATCACTTTTAAATTGTTCACAAAAAACGAATAGATGGCAGCACCTCACAAATCATTGGTTCAAATTGATACCGGGTTATTTTAATAACTAAACCACTCTGCAAATCGATGATGCAAATTGTTTTTGAAACAAATTTGAACTGTTTCCTTTTAAATAAATTCACGATTAGTTAAAAACAAGAATTCTTGTTAAATTAAGTTTGCTCTGTAGACTCCAAAAACGAATGTACAAACGAGATCGTTAGACACGCCCACAGAAGGTGGAGGTAGGCATCAATACGACGTAAAAAATATCCTTTCCCCGCTCTCCGTCAGAAAGCGCGAGAACGAGCACACCTTAAATCTCTATCTCTATCTCTCTCTATATATATTATATATATTATATACATATATATATATATATATTATATATATATTATATACATATATATATATATTATATATATTATATACATATATATATATATTATATACATATATATATATATTATATACATATATATATATATTATATACATATATATATATATTATATACATATATATATATATATATATTATATACATATATATATTATATACATATATATATTATATACATATATATATTATATACATATATATATTATTTACATATATATATATTATACATATATATATTATACATATATATATTATACATATATATATTATACATATATATATTATACATATATATATTATACATATATATATATATTATACATATATATATATTATACATATATATATTATACATATATATATTATATACATATATATATTATATACATATATATATTATATACATATATATATTATATACATATATATATTATATACATATATATATTATATACATATATATATTATATACATATATATATATATTATATACATATATATATATATATTATATACATATATATATATATATATAGTCTCCACTATCCTTGATATGAAACAAGTTACTGAATAATTTTTCAATTGTCGATTTCTCCATGGTAACTTATTCGTGTTGCCATTGAAGTTTTACAAATTGATAAATAAACATAATAGTGATGGTGCCACTAAAGTCACAGAAAAGTTATATCGGTATAAATCACGGATTCCCAATTGATTTTTCTGTTTTAGATGAAGTATATCAGACAATTGGAGTTCAGCAATTTATGAAAAGTTTCTTTGCAAATTAAAATATGGAATTGAGTATTCAGTAATTCTGAAATTAATCTAAAATCTACTCACGATATTGACATCTATTTCCTCTGTGACTTGAAAGACACATGCATTGGTTATGTACAACACACCGACCTCCATTCTCGCAAGGAGGATGGCACAGCACTATTCAAGATGACCAAAACGATAAGCATTGGACAGTTTCATTAATATAATTATTAAAACATATATATGCTTTTTACACTGAATTAAGTAAAACAACAGTATTAAATCAATCATAATTAAATTAAAATAAATAGTCTAAAAATAGTGGTTTGTAAAAAATTATTTAAAATTTCCTTTAAAATTTTAGGATTAAATAAAAAAAATTAAGTAGTCTATGTTTATCGAGACGGCTGTTGGAATTAAAGGGTGTAACGTTAAACTCAACAGTGGGTATGGAAATGAAACTAGTTGTAATTCGCTATTCTGAGAAACCTACTTTTTGATTAGCAAACAATATCATCTGCTATTACAGGGTGCGGCAAGCTAACTTCCTTATTTCGTATTGCAATAAAACAAAAAGTAGTAAATATATATTTTTTTATTCAAAGGTTACACTTTAAAGTTGTGGTTTACATAGTTTTATAAATCATATCGGGTAAGTGCCGTCTGCCATTATCGATACACTGGGTGAACCGAATTCCGCTGTTTCTCATCACTCTCTCCAGCATATTGATAGGTATATTGGCCGTTTCTTACTGAATGTTTTTTTTCAGATCTTCCAGAGTTTTTGGTAAGTCAGTATTGACACGAGATTTTAAATATCCCCACAAAAAGAAATCACATGGGGCCAAATCGGGAGAACGCGCCGGCCACTCCAAATCGCCTCTCAGTGAGATGAGGCGCCCTGGGAAGTGATTTCGCAACACAGCCATCAATGCCTGTGGAAGTATGGGCTGTTGTTCCGTCCTGCTGAAACCATACTTCTTCATAAGTCCATTTCACCAAGTCGTGGCAAAAAAAAAAACCTCTTCGAACGTGTGCACATAACGGTCTGAAGTGACTGTGACAGTCTGTTCATTTTCTGATGGGACGTGCGTCTCCACTTTTTTTTTCTGCACATAACGAGTTTAGTTTCCTTGAACATTGTCACCCACATAAGAATAGATTTCCGGTCTGGGACAGGTCCAATATTGAAGCGATTTCGAAAAGTGCGCCGATCTTCCGTTGGAAAAATAGGCCTCTACGGCAAATGCACGCTGTTCGTTACTCCAACGCATGATGGCGACTGAACCACAAGTTCACATAATTTTATGATCTCCTCTCTCGAACGAGACCACGCCCACCTGCCTGGAGCTCCTATAAGCTTCAGAGCACTCACTTCAAAAAAGGAATTTAACTTGCCGCACCGTATAATTCTTGGTTATTTTGTGTCGAGAAACCATGTTGCATTTATGTTATTTTTAATTTGTCCTCAGATAATTTTTATTTATATAAGAAATAAGGTTTTATCTTTTTACGGATATAAACAGACTGTTATGAAAAAGCTTTCATGTTAATTTTTGTTGTTGAAAAAATAGCATAATATAAACTTAATTATATTAACATATAATAAATGCCTAATATGTATTTTAGTGAATTCTTGTCATTTATTTAAGCTTAGGAATGAATATTTTTTGTAGAATATTGCAGTTTTTCCGAAGATCGTAAGATCGTTGTTTTGCATGCAAGTTCTTTTTAATTTTATATACTTCACCAATAAAAACGCAGAGATACTCATTTCCCCAATTCCATAAAATATTCGATAAAATAAAGAATTCACTAAATATTTCTTGCCTGTTAATTGAATTTGTTTAAAAAACGTAGAAATCTAAAAATCGAAGATATCTTCGACTTCATTAAAATTCCCAAACGATTTATTTTTTCATTTCAGTTCTTCTCATTACGATTCAAATTAAGAAACTGGATACATTTGTATTTAAAGCATTATTAAAAAGTTTTCTTACATTTGCAGTCGTCAAAATCCTTTTTTGGCGACCACATCCCATCCCGATCGTTGCAGGTTGAGGATACTTGGCGACTTCGATCAGGAAATTCGTAGCCAGGATTGCATGTTGCCTGACAAGTCCTGAAAATAGAATAACATTTCCATTAAATTTACAATATGTTTTTCTTCAAACAATATGTCAGAGGAAAACTTTATTAATAATCTAATATAGCAGTTTAATTTTTATTTCAATTAAATATTGAATTGTAAAAAATTTTAGAAAAGTTAATTTTTTATTTTTAAGGAAAAGTTACTCATTAATTTAACATGAATTTTCTAGATTATAAAAATGAATGATTTATATTTATTTAATATTCAAGTATAAATTTATACATTTAATAATTAATTGATTGATAACATTTGTACGTGACTATTATACTGTAATAATTTTAAACATTAACATATTTTAAAATTTGTAAACGATAAAAATATTATTAATATTTCTTTTTCAGGTAATCTAACCCTGCTATACTGAAAATATTAATTTTCAATAAAACACTGTTTGATATTTAATTTTCTGATATTCCTATTGATAAACATTTTAAATCAATGTTTAATATACAATATTGGAAAATTATTTTTTCTGATTAATTTGCGATACATTGAGTACAAAGTAAGTTGGGAAATCTTATTTTATATTTGCAATTTATATATATAATATATATGTTATACAACATATACACAACATATGTATGCTATACAAACACACATAGAACACATACGCAACTCCACACCCCCTAGTCGACTTATTTTCGTCGATTTACAGTGAAAACCTCATATCTCCAATTCATATCTTTAGCAATCCTAACGAAATATGTTTGGCGACGAAATCAAAGCTCAGCTATTACGATCATTTTTTTTATAAACAATTCTTCATTAAGAAGTGAATCCCTTGAATTTCGTCGCAAAGAAGCTTTAGATCTGATTGCTGTGGCTATTAAATTAATGGTTTGCAGATACGAAGATTTCATTCTATGCCGATATTATTTAGCGATGGTGACCAAATGAAGGTGTCAGACTTGGCATCCAATAGACATTAAAAATACGAGTTAGTGTTTCCGGGTCTTTCCTTCAAGACAGACCCCGAACTGTTGTCAATAGTCCACAATGCAGCTCTATATCAACGTTAATTCAACCAACCAATCTTGGCCATTAACAAAATTCGTTTTGAATAAAGCTTATTTAGTTATAAATTTAAGAAGCATTAATGTAAAACAATTTTATAGCAATTACTTATATAACTAAAAAGCTGAAAATATACTGTTAGAGCAATACATATTTACTTAACTTTTTAATCACAACAAAATTGTAATTGCAAATGCAAAAATTACTTAGCCCCTGCGTCCACTTATCCCTTCGAATATTTTTTAAGTTTAAAAATATTTAATAAAATCGTGTTTTTAAAAAAAGATTTTTTATATATATTTATTTATAATGATTGATAAAAAGGGTTTATCGTTCCATGTTTGATAGATATGTTATTTAAATATATTATTTTTAAATTACTTTCCGAGTAATGAATACATTTTTATTTTTAATGTTCCATGAATGTTGATACATTTTTTTTTTTTTGCTTTTTAATTTGCAGTTTAATTTTAAAATCTTTATTGATTTTTACGGTTTAGTCTTGTATATAATCCCTTTAATAATCTTTAGTATTATATATAATCCCGAAATAAAAATTCAAATGATTCTTTGTACCGCATTCATTACTTTGTTCCATTGGGAAAAATAAATCTTATCTTTCATGGGAATTAAGATTTAGACTGTCTAGTTTGCTTTTGTTAAAAAAACCTTTGGAGAAATGAAGCTGTTAATGTTACGTTATTATTTTTAAGTTTTAAAAATACTTATTTGCTGTGGAAATGTTTTGCTAAAGAGTAAATATTTTTTTCTACAAAGTCGCTTTGTTAAAGCCGTTTTTTTTTTATAAAAAGCTATTTTATTAAACGGGGCATTAAATAACAGAAAAATATACTTTTCAGATGTAAAACGGTAAATCTTTGTTATAACGTTTCTTTCGATTGCTTATTGTACTTTTTATGTTAAACATCCATTTTTAATTATATTTTCTTTCAGATAAACACACATTGTGTAAAACGAAAATAAATTTATTTATTACTACTATTACTTCTACGTAGAAAAATAAACCGTTATTTAATACACAAGAGAAATTAAATGTATTCTTTTGTTTGCCCGTTCTATATGTGACTAAATTAAAAAAACATATACCATATTAGACGTGTTCCGTACTAAATGAAAATTAAATATTCTACAAATAACCTTTTTTAAATTATTTTTTTTCATAAGAATTTTCATATAAATAATGGAAATATCAGTAAAACAGCGGTATGACACAGTGTCGGAGCATAGATAGAAGTACATTACGTGAAACATCATTTTTAGCAAATTTTAGAAATAGGGATTGATTTCCAACAAAAACTTCGTAAACAGAAGGAAGATCATCCATTTGTTCCGTAGGTACCCATCCATACTCCGTATACGCTTTTCTTTATTTCAAGATTTTATACACATCGCCGCTTAATTTTATTTCCAGAGAAACTAAATTTATATCAATTAATCTATTTTGTAGGGTGTTATAGTATCGGAACGGATAGAGTAACATAGTTTTGTGTTCTTCGTACCCCAATTATTTCATTTTAAAAACTTTCAGGTCAAAACAAAACAATTTTTAAACCCAGAATTTTTTTTATCCCATTTTCTAGCAACATTAATTTTAATGCATGGTTTGAAGTTGTTGTGATGATCTATAACTGAAATCCACAATTAGCAAAGTTGTGTTACTAAACTTGAAATTGGATATCTGCCCAAAAGGTTCGTATTTACTTTAAAATGCATTTCTTTATTTATTTAAAAAAGTAATACATTATAAACTTTCGTTTTAAAATGTTGTATGTAATTCATATTTTGCTACTTCAAAGTTTATTGTTCCTTGCATCTAATAGAACAAATTATGGTTGACCTTTTTAGTTGACCCACTTTTATTTTAATATTATATAAAATATCGTGAGCTGTTCTATTATGAGATATATATATATATATATATTTAACATTATTAACATACTTTTAAAAATAAAGTACATTGGCATTTATTCATTAAAGATGACATCTATAATTAAAATTATTTTTTTAATTAATATAACCAGTACAGCAGAGATAGAGTACTGCCTCGAATTTATGTTTAAAATATTAATATTTTTTATTATATTTTATTATAATTTTTTATTATTCGTTTCCTAAATGTAACTGGGAAATCTGTTGAAAATGATCGCAAATTCATTATTATTTTTTATTGCAAGTACGATTGTCGATTTTATTTTCCGTTTTCTTAAAAAAGTGGAGAAAAAACTATAGTCTAAATAAAATTTAAACATATTCTTAATTACTTAAAGTGTTTAGATGCGTACGCTCCTAATTACGCAAGTATATAATTTTTATAATTTAACGAGATGATCTTTTCACCTATTCGAGCTGTATGGAAGTCAGATCGTATTAGCATTACAATATTTATGTTCTTTTAAGATAACAGTGTCTCATATTTTCAATAATTAAAAAAACCCACAATTTGACTTGTTCTTTTTGAAAAAAATGTTTGCAGAGCGATCTTCTTAAACTACCATTCAAAACCATCACAAAGAAAAACTAGCATCCAACATAAACGGACAAACTAAGCATTATTTAACAATATTAAACACCACCCCACATTACCTCTAAAAATTCACTACTGATCATAAATACGCATATTTATCAAAACCAGCAGTTCGATTTTCTAAAACAACCATTCAAAACCATTACAAAACACCCCATCTCGCATCCAACATAAAAACACAAACTAAGCATTGAGCACTGAGATTCTCCAAGAAACTACCACCCCAAAATAGATCTCGTTTGCTTTCCCTTACGTTGACCGTGCTAAAGGTGTCGGATGCTGGCCCAGAAAAGATGACTCTAAGCTTCCGTAAGAGGATTACCATGGCCGGATTGGGGCGGATCCCGGGAACAATCACATTGAGAGCTCCCCTCTGGAAGTTGTGACAGTCGGGATTAGCTTCTAGGTTGAAGGACTGGATGACCCTTTCTCCCTAGAACCACTCACCTTGCCCCCCCCCTCCCATCTCAAGATTGAGAAAAGTGCTCGGATTATTCGCTGATTTCTTGGCTGTTTATCCGATATTTGGGCTTAAAGATGTTGTTGGAGTATGGATTTCAAGTTTCGTATGTTTTTTTATATACTTGAAATGTAATACTTCCTGTGTAAAAGATAATGTGTTTATGTGTTTAATTAACATTTTTTTTGGAAGTACAAATGTGGTTTGAACTCGAGTATTCTGTTTTAGTGCACAGGTGGAGTAAGCGACAAGTCACTGGTTTCTCAGGACAGCCATGTTAAAATTTGTAGCCTTATTATACAGAATGCAAACCAACAAATGTCAGTGGTTTCTGCCATTAAAAATAGAGTTTTCACTCACCACAATAAAAGAAGACAGTTATATAATACGACAAACTGATGCAGCAATACATAAACCAACGGCCGGCAAATTAATTATTTGGCGCTCAATCGGGTCCATGCATCAAATTTATGAATTCTGTTTTTGAGGGATTTGTTATAAAATTTTGTTTTGTTGAAATAGGTACTTTAAGTTATATTTTGTAGTTGAAATTACTAATTATATTTATATAATATATTATATTTAAAAAAATACTTTATATTTTAATTAAGGTTTGTTAAACTATTTAAGATTTAAATAACCGTTTAAAATCGCTGAATGACAAAACATTTTGCATCAAATGACATCTACTTTACATACATTTAAATACCAGATTTTTTATAATATATCATTTTTGTCAAAACGAATTTATAGCAATTAAAATTTTAAAAATCCATATTAACACCAAAAGTAGAGAAAAAAAGAAAAAGCAATATTATGAAAGAAATGTGTCCCAAGCATGCATCTTACAAGAAATCATAGCAATAAAATATAAATATACACAATTGATAAAGAATAATTAAATATTAAATAAAGTATTTAAAAAGTATATGTAGTAGAATATTAATTTGATTTTAGAAAGTACTTTTTAATTTATATCAATATAAATAAAAAACTTGTCAAAACTCGTCAAGGAAATAAAAGTACATGTCTTAAGGTATCTCGATGAAGTGCTTGCTAAACTCCAGATATTGTAATTTATGGTACGGAAAGATGTAAACTTTTGAGTTTAATTTTCTATTAAATTCATATATTATTTTTAAAAGTTACACTTTTTTAGATTTTGATTCTCCTATTTCTAACTACGGTTGAAATATCTTAAAACCTTTGCTTTTAATTTCCTTATATTCTTTATTTGCCAGAATATAAAGCTATGACTTCCTTTTCGACATTACCTAATATATCTATAAAATCAAAATTTTTAAATTACGTATAAGTGAAAATAGACATATAGGAGATACGAATACAAGGATTTTTTTAAACAATGAAATTTAATACTTAATTTATAAAACCTTTGTGTTTGGCAGAAGATGATACAAATCTTTAGATAAAACGATAAACGGTAAAATCTATTACAATACAATTAGAATATTCTTTAATATGGATGAATTCGTTGCTTAAATATATGTTTTAATGTATCTAACATTATTCTAGTTTATTCAGAAAACGTATGTAAAAATGCTGTTCAAGCTAAACAAATAAATAAAGTCTTACAAAAGTGAAACAGAATACATTTTCTTTCTTGTAAAACGGAAACGGAAATTTGTTTCTTGGGTCACACCATATTTCTTCTTTGAGTTACAAAACAAAATGCAAAAGCACGATTCTAAAAACTTCTTTTTTTGACATAGTTGTTTGTAAAAACAGGAAAATGTATGAAATGTCTTATATTTTGTTAAATTTTTTAATATATTTGTAAAAACCATTTTAATGGAATTAAATTGTGACACCGTGATAAAATAGTTAGTTTGAAATAAAGTTAATAAAAGTTTCAAAGCGTGGTGTTAATGCAAAGATTGTAGTTACAATAATTTTGTTCAAATATCATATTTGAATTTTTATCATTTTTAATAGTGTCATTTACTTGCTTAAGCAAAAATTGATCTAATTAAAACATTTTTAACAAAGGTATTGATACGGATACCAAAACATTCGTCAAGTAGAGAGAGCTGGTGTATGTAAAATCTGATTGATTGAATTGTTGTCATGGTGGTCTTCGTACGGAAGTTTAGAGTGGGGTGCCATATCAAGGATTGCCCTCTCCCTATGACTATATCTCTCCCTATGACGATTGTCCTCTCCCTATGTCTATGGTTTAAAATAACGAAGAATTGCTCCGGGCATTATTTTAAAATAGATCCTGAACAGTCATAAATAGCCCATTATCTAGTGTAACGTTAGTCCAATCATCCTCTGATTGGTTTAATTGTTAAGCAATTCAACTATCCTTTCAGTTTATTTTCCATAAATTTAAGAAATGCTGATGATACTTTTTCGAAGTTGAACTCTGTACCTAAGAATAGTACAATGTTATTAATATGCAGGGTAGTCACAAATATGCAGTCACAAATTATTGGAGATGGTCATGTTTGGTAGAATTTAAATGTATTGACATGATAATTTTTTTTTTCCAAACTACATCGCTTATATTTTAAACACGTAGTTTAGCTTTAGTAGCAGCAGTCGAAGTAGTCAAAGTACAGCAAAAAGATTGGTTTGTTATGTGTAATTAAACAGTGACAATCACCCAAGAATTTGTGATCATCCAGCTTATTTAACATGCTTAAACAATGATGATTATTTAAATTATGGAAATATTAAAATGCATTGTTTCGAAGTAAGCCACATAAGATTGAAGGTCTTACTATACCAAATATAAATTTATGTGACTGGGACATACTGTGTGAAACTAATATCACAGTTAATTTCCGTTATTCTAATGTAAATCGTTAAAATTTCCATCTGTAGCGACGGCTGAGTCAGCAAGATAAGTAGTTCACTTTGAAATGTTGACTAATGGTTCCGACTCTAATCCATATTCCGAGAAGTTTAAAGTGGTAGAAGATTAAAATCGGGGAGAAAACTGCTTATGATGCAGTATTAGATTTAAATTAGGTAAAATATGACAATCTTTTGTATCCGCTGGTTATGGGGTTTAATGGTAATGACTTCGGTCAAATAAAAAATTTATTCTGTTTAATCATTTTTTAATTCTTTTCCAATTTTTGTTCTGCTGAATTACCGGATATCATGATCAGGAATTGAGTTACGGTTTTAAATTATGAAAAATATAGGAATGCATGCGCGGATTGATTGATTACGATCAATTGCGCATTTGTTCGGAAATTGTTTGTACTATTAAATAATTTATGCCTATATTATTCTATACAAGAAAATTATTTTTCTTAATATACGATGATATATATCTTTGTATATACCATCTTTTTATTTTTTATAATAATATTTAAAAAGTTTCTATTTTTTAATTGTATTTCTAAATATCGTTAGTGTCCTTGAAGTATTAACATTACAACTATTTGTATTACCACTAATTATTATTTATGGCTTTATTCATTTTACAGTCATGGTCGGTATTGATAATACATTTTTTATAATATTATTTTCTTAATAAAACGTTTATAATTTTTTTTAACGAATTTAAAAATAGTTGATAAAATAATAGCTTTTTGTTACTATAGTCCACTGACATTCAAGCAATTTTGGCAATTGTAAAATTGTTTTCAGTGTTTGGAAGTTTAAGTTTTTCTAAGCATAATTTTTATATATTTTAATTAATTAATTTAAAAGAGATTGCTTGTAACTTGTACCTTTAAATTTAAACAATATTGTAAAAGGAATTTTTTTTATGAATTTAAAAATTATGTTCATTGCTGGAAGGATATCCTTGGATGTGATATCACGTCCATCAGCGCCATAGGCTTAGGAACATATAATATTGGATATAGGAATTTATACGAAAACCTACATAGCTGCAGTTATTTTGTAATGATATATTATAAAGTATGTTTAGTTTCAAACATGCTTTATATATTTTAATATAGGATTGTGAATTTAGTAATATTTTTTATATTATTTACTTAATAGCAGTTCATTTAAGATAAATATTTATTATCCATATACGAGGATGGGTTTAATTGATGGGATTTTTAAATATTAGATTTGACATTTGTCTAAACGATGTTTGCTATTAATATAAATATTAACGGATGCATACCATTGACCGTTGGACATGCTGCAGTGATGTGCTCCATTCATAGGGCTCTTTGGTTGACCACATAGCGCTTGGGTTGCAGCTAAAAATACAAAAAAAAAATTTAAACGATGTATTTTCATTATTTTTTAGTAATATAAAGTTATTTAACGAATATGTTTTGTAATGCTTTTAAAGGGTAGTGCAATTTTGGTAATCAAATATTGCTATTTTTATAATTTTTGACGTTTTTGTATGGATATTTTTTTTAATGTTTATTTTAGCTTCATTATAATCGAACTTTCATAACGAATGTAATAACAGCATTTGTTAATTCAATTACCGTGCGATATTGTAATTTTAATGAAATAATAAAAAAAAATCTTTAATTTAGATTTCGTTTTGTAGTTTTAATACATATTTTATAGTTAATATTTTAGAAAGTACTTAATAGGAGACTAAATTTAGATTATTCATTAGTGATATTTAAGTTTAATTATTTTAAGTGGTAAGTACTTTCTGACAAACGTTCACAGATTTATTGCTGTAAAGGGATGGGACAGTCCATCTTATGATTTTATAAACATTTAATTTTTTAATTATATTTTACAAATATTTATTTCTTATACAGTATTTCAGAATTTCAGAAGCCAACAGAATAGTAGAAATATAATAAACATTTTATGTTTATAATTAACCTGGCGTTTTTATTTAAATCAGAAAGCAGAATATTATGTCTTCTTTGTAGGTTACAATGCATTTATATGGAATCTAAGATATGCATGATTGAAGGACTACAAATATTAACACTTTTATTAATTTATATTTTTGTATGTGTTGGTTTATTTATGCTTTTATTATTCAATTTGTTTTAATAAAAGGAAGGATAAAATGTATTAGTTTTTTCTCATTTCCAAAAAAAATTCATACTTGTATACGCTTTAACTAAAAAATAACCCATATTTTTCTCAATCGAAGAAATGTGCGTGCTTTGAGCTTGTTAACATTTAAAACTGTTTTTGTAAATAAAGTTTACTTTTGGATAAATTATACCAAATTTTAAGTTTCCTGTCACAAACACTGAGCTATAATAACTACTGGACGGGGAATACTATGCTTTCTGCACTTTATTTTCTACCTTGGCTCAAAAACGTATGAAGTCCTTTTGGACGGTGTTTGGTATTGGATGAAGAGCCTACATCCTAGTTTTATAAAATTATTTATGACTCTCAAAATTACATTAAATGTTACAAATTAATGTTTTTCCCATATTTGCTTTTTTACTTACAAGAAAAAGATACACATTAATTAATTATCAAAATACTAAATACCGACGCAACACGGCTAAATGTGCGTTAGCCAAGGTAGAGAAAAAGCTCAGCCTTCTCTTCCTAACCAGAGAGTTGTAATATTAAATAGAGAGCGCCTTCAATACCAGACTCTCGTAAGGCCGAGGTGTCAACATTGAAAAGAAAAACTCACATCACGTGGTTATAGCGCTGCCACATTTGGCGTTCAGACATCTGCAGGAGTTTTAAATTTGGCGCATTTTCTTCTCTTTTGGTGATAAGGAGTTCTGTCCGTATTCAACTTTTTAACATATATGTACGTATTTACTTATTATCAAACAATATGTGCTAAATATTTCCTCTTCATTAACGAAACGAAAATATTTCATTTGTGTTCAATACTCGAAGAAGCGAAACTGTTTATATTTCTCAGGTTTTATTGTTCATATTTTCTTATTGAAGTATACAAAATAACAATGGAAAGAACTTCGCTTATGGTAAATTTTTTTTTACATAAAAACGTAATGCAATTATTTCAAAACTACAAAGTAAGAAAAATCTCCTTAATATATCTGTTAAACTCCCTTAAATTGTGCCACTCGTTAAAAAAAATATATTTAAATACAAAATTAAACACAAAACCATATTACAATACTTCGATTTCGTTTAGTTATTAAAGTCGCCAAGGCCTGCCAAGTAATATTGGCGCATGAATGAATTGGCATTTCCACAAATCACATGGTTTCAATGATGGACACACGGAAATCAGCATTTTTATTCCTCTATTTGTATCATTACTCTATGTTCCTAACAGTATTCATCCGCACGGCACGGTAAAATACATTGTTATCCATTGGGAGTTCTTACTCCGGTGTTTGTAATATTTTAGCTCAGTGGTCAAAAAATACTTTTCAATACGAATCTGTTTCACCGATTGACTTGATGCCTAATGCAGCGGAAATATCATTAATAAGTTTATTTATTCAAAATAAATAATTACTTTTTACTGACGAACCATGGCTATAGCTGTTACTGTATGATCCTATAACAAATTAAATAAAAAAATAAATATGACAGAAAAAAAATATATGGATAGTAGTTAATTGTCATTAATATTTTTCGCGGCAAGAGTACAAATAAAATATATTTCGTATGTGATATAATAATGCACATGTAACATTTTGAGGGTGGGAGTGGAGAATGTATTGCTAAAACCTATTGACAGTTACAAGCGGAATTTTGTGCCCGTGTATCAACATTTATACACAAGTTATAAATTCTTAGTGATAGTCGGTTTTGAAATATTTTTCAAACTTTAAAATTGGGTAATTTTAAAATAACATATCTAAAATAAGAAAATGTTGATTTTTTTTTTCAAAATACATATGTATGAAATTTAATTTAAATTATCGTGCATTGAAAGGCACAGTACATTTTGGATATTTCCCTCACTGATTAGTGGGTTATAGTAAAAAAACTAAAATTTTAAGTATATTGATAGAAACAAATACAATTGCTGTTAAATAATTATTAAAATATTTATTAAATATTTGATTTAAGGGCACTACTTACTTGCATTACGAGGTTTATTTATAATTACTTTATGTAATTAAAAATAAAATTAGATTTTCATAAAGCTTCAGTGCATTTATAAAACATCTAAATTTAAAATTTATGAAGATTTTATATACAGGTACGTATCGAATTTTAATTATTTCAACTACATATTTTAATATTAACGAGGAATGCCCACATTTTATTTTTAGAATAATATACAACTTTTGTTGCAAATCTTACAAAGTTAATTAAGGAATACTACATTGAATTGTATAAAAAGTATTATGATAACCGTTTCTTATTAATAATGTATATAATTTGTGCAATTAAAGAAAAACAGGAACATTGATAATCTAAGTATAGTAATTGCATTTTTTGAGCCTTTAAAGAATAACCTTAAATATTTTTTTCATTAAAACCAATTACAGCTACCAGAGAAGCATCAGACTAATTCAAACAATTAAAATAAAAAAGAATCAAACCTTGTCCAGAAGCACTTTGCCCATATCTTGAATCATGAGAGCCTATGAAAAAACGAAATAAAAAAACCTCAATTAAAATTGGTAGTTAATAAAAAAAGTCATCCTCTTTTTGTAGGAATTACTGACTTTACATTAAAAAACGAATGTGAAGAACATTTGAAACCACTGTGGCTTTAATAAAAATAAATTTCCATTAAATCTCATTTTTATCAATGTGTACAGTTTGAGTAAAATAATATTATTTTAGATAAACTCTTAAAAATGTAGAGAGAAATATATAACAAAATTACAGGGACATACTTTGAAGCGATCTTAAATTGTATTTGAGAAATTTAACAACAACTCAAATGATAATTAGTTCGATAATGCAGGGTGGTCATAAATTGATGGGCGATGGTCATGGCTGTTTAATTACACATAATAAACTTTTCTTTTTTGCTATGCTTTAACTACGGGCCAACTTAATATATTTTTTTGCCGAAACAGCTAATGATAATGTCCAACAATTTGTGTCTACCCTGTATATATTTAAATCTAATGTGAAAAGCTGAATATTTATCAAAGTTAACTGACTGACCAGTTATTTATTCGTTGTATTTGTTAATATTTCTAGTTCTATATGATTTGCTGCAAATCCATTTGTCTGGACAAAGAGAAAAAAATAGGAAATGTAACGAAAATATAATTTAGTACATAAAGTGACAATTCCCATAGAATTATATAGCAACTGTAGTCAAAATTCTAAATTTCCAAAACGTCTATGAAAGTCATCAATCCAAATTTAGTATGCTTATGATATTTTAGAATATTTTAAGAGTGAAATTAGGGACATTTTTAATTAAAATTGCTCATATGTTCACGATTGGGAATAGTTGGTTAGCTAAAACGTTGCACTAGAGGTGCACAGTTGGCTATTGGCGACGGTTCGGGGTCTATCTCGATGAAAAGACCCGGGAACATATACACATTCACACACACATTCATACATGCACCTCGTTATTTTAGAACCATGGTCAGATGACGAGGAAACACCTGAACAGGCACCCAACGCCTTTAATAGACGTCGGGACTTTGGACCCCGATCAGATTTATCGTGCACCAGTCCCGTATACACGCCGTTAATTTTTGCGGATGTTCTGGACGACTTTTCTAGTATTTTGTAGCGAAGCTGGCAACCCTCCGATCACAAGATCACTACTTTATACTTTTCTTTGTCAAGTCCATCGCCTGGCATCGAACCACGAATTTTCGTATTCCCAGCTGACGCCTTTAACCGCTCGGCCACGGAGGTCTCACGATTGAGAATCAAACAAAGTTATATATTGATATCATATTTTGACATGCAGTGTATTTAAAATCGGTTCAATGGAAGTAGTCCATGTAGAGAAAAATGGACCATAACTATAACAATTACAAAACAGCGTTGGCGTAGTTGCATCTATTTCACTTTTGTAAAGGTCGTCCTGAGGATGAGACAAAACGTAGAAAGCGTGCATTGAATCCCGGATTCAATAAAGGTTCCATTCATTCGAATCACGTTTACACTCCCTAAATCCTCGGTTTTCCCGATATAAATGTCCCACCTAATTTTCTTCAATTTATTGGAGTTTGAAATTGAATGGAATTTCTCTAAAAGTAAATAAGAAGAAATTTGACACATTTTGTCTAACAACCAAAAATACACAATTCACGCTAATAGAATTTCGTATATAGTAGAATTGAGAATTTTGATTTAAGCTCTCATGATGCATTATAAAATACAACACATACATCTCAATTTCGAACTTATATCATACAAAAAAAAATGATGTGTGTAAAATAGCTTCATATTAATAAAGAGAAAATCTATAATTACTTATGTAGGATGTATCACTTCCTTCATATCCCTCCCCATATGTTCCTATGGCGTAGAATAAACAAGAAATTAATTACGATACAGTATTTACAAGTTGAATTTATAAAAGCTGCAAATATTTACTTACTTTTTATGAGTGCTTTAGAAAATCGAAACTATAACCCAAAAAAGTGTTACAGAGGGTTTGGGTTTGTTTGCTTGTCGCATAAAAGCTAATCAACCGTTTTTGATGATATTTGGTAAAAACTCAAAGCAAAACATAGTTTTAAGTTAACTTATACAAAGTAGTTTAATTTACAAAGTGTATAAATATACTAATAATATGTGTCACTTCGATTCCTTGGAGAGTATGAATCAAGTTTCCGAACAAAATTTCAAAAAGAAGTTTCAACTTTCAAAGTCCTTCGAGCATGGATCCTTCATAGTGGAGAAATCATAACGATATAATCTCGCTAACATCAAAGTGAGGCCAGTATGTATGGCTTCAGACACGTGGTTTACTACGTCATTCCATTCATAACTTTTTTCTATTTCATTCATAAAAATATTCTTCGAACTACCTATTTAAGTTTGCCAGATTTCTTTAAAGATATATCCATAGATTCTGAGATTATCCAGATCTCAATCTGTATTTACGATAGTTGGGAAAATTTACATGAAACAGATTTTATAACTATAACTCATTTTCTAATTACGATATGGAAAATACCCATGGTATTAAATTCATATTTCGGGTGATACAAAACTATGATCTAATCAAATTCAAACCATTAGTTCCCGATATTATAGCAGACAAATATTTTGTTCTTTAAATTTATTAGTATTTATGAAATGTTTGAAAAAAATCATACCTTCACAATCTGGAAAATTCCTGTATGGTGTCCAAAGTCCCGTAGCTTTGGAGCATTCAAGGTCGTAGCTCTCCATTCCATCAGGAAACTTGTATCCAGGATTACAATTACCTTTGCATGAGCTAAATAAAGAAAATACAATCGCCTGTTAATTTATATACAAGTTTCTGCACTAAAGTTATTTCTCAACCACCTTAACTTTTGAAGTCATATTTCAGTTATAAAAGTGGTAAGTATAGTAAAGTGTATATGTGGTATACAACGAGATCGTTTACAACGTGTCTATCTCGAAAATTATACGATATGTGAAAACAAACATTCTAAAAGTGGTAAGGAAGCATTAATTTAGTATAAAAATACCCTGCACGCGTGAATTCTATAAATGAAACGCGTACAACGCTCGTTTGGTTGATTACACAACGAGAGCTATCTCTTGGCGCATTTCGTAACGTGACAGTAAAGAATATCGTAAATAAACCAGCTATGTTCGATTTTTCATCATTGCATTACTGTGAGCAAAATATATTTTCGTACTATAACTTTGCGTTTGACAATTTCATTTATTCAGTTTTTGACATAAACATACTACTATCTCCTAATTTGTAGGCTAAGTGACTCTGTAAGTGTTCTCATTGCATAAAGCCCTTTTGTGACTACGGCTTTTGACGTTCGAAAGTTAAAGGGGAAAATGACTTTAACTGAGCATACCGGCTGAATTGATCGTCCTCATTTCATGAATACCTCGACTATTAAAACCATTCATACTTTCTTCTTTGCACTTTTTCGCTATTTGAATAAGTCTACGAGGTACAATTCTTGAACTTGTGCATACAATATTTAATTCCACATAGTTTTTAATATTAGTTTCTATGACAAATGTAAATAATCAAATCTTTTTAGAAAAGTATTCATTGACAAATGTCAACTTGTAAAAAGTATAAAAATTAATTTAAATATTATAACTTATAAAAACTTACTATCTGTCGTTAATCATTGAGCAGGATACCCTTCCATTCATTGGAGGGTTAGGTCTATCACATGCCCTAGGAGCTAAATACAATTTATGAAATTTAAATTTTACATATACATTAAATTAGCATGATGTATTTTATAAACCCAATTCAAAGATACAAATTTTAATTTATACCAAATTAAATAGCAAAACTAAAAGATATTTTATTTTAACTTAAACCATTAATTTGTATCAACTAATAATAATTAACGTTTTGTAGTTAGACATAGTTAAAGTCGTTGTAAAATGTAATGAGTCTTTACATACTTAAACGAATTGCATTGTATAATAAAAACAAAAATACACAGATAAAAATAAATGAATAAATGAAAAAAAATAGACAACTTATTCAAGAAGTAATTGTTAATGAATATTTATTAAGAGAACATTTAATAATGCATAAAATTTTATTTTAAAATATTTTTTAAAGTTATCAAGTCATTGATTAATGTGATTTTAAACATCTTACAGATTGCTTGACTTTGTGAATAGGTCTGTCGTGAAACCAACGGCTCTTCCACTAAAATAAAAATAAATTTTATTATTATATAAAAAAGTAGGATATTTAGTAATATTCCAAATAACCGTTATTACTTTTTATTTTGAAAATAAAAACCTAAAAGAAGCCTATAACAAGTAATAATCTATTTAAAAATAATTAGAAATTCATTCTTTAACCACTTCAACTTTTAATAAACTTTTATAAGGATTTTCTTTTGAATTATTATACACAAAAGCTTCACATTTTAGTATTTTAGTGGTTCTTCTTTAACTTTTGTTACCCCGTTTCAGACACTAATTACGTGTTAAAAAATAATTATCGAATAATGCCCGATGCAATCCTAATTAAATTTTGAAGTAGGTGAATTAATAATTTAAAAATTTCATTCACAAACACTTGAATGTCATTTGTTTGTAAAATATGTTTTTTTTAATTAACAATGAATATCTTATCTATCAATACATTTTCTTACACCAAATACTTTTAATTGCTATACATAATGTAACGATTATTTTTTATATACATTGTAAAAATAGGTACTCAAAATTAAGTAAAATGTACTCGTGTTTGAGTACATTCGATGCTTATCATAGATCTGAATACATAAGTTTCATTTTTGAAAAAGACATGTTCTCAAAAATGAATAAAAATTAATAAAGAGAACAGTTGCTTGCCTACATAGGCTGTCTCCAATAACCACTTTGAATAATTATCGACAATTACAACCAGACTTACCGGGAATCGAACCCAGCTCCTCAAGCAAAAAAGTCCAGTGTCTTATCCGTTATACTACCAGGGCGATGTGAAGAAGTTATAAACAGAAGAAATGTTAAAAAAGTGTGCCAAAAGATTGGAAAGTAAGAAAATTGAGTTGGAATAATTCAGTTTCCTTTCAAGAAATCGACATCAAATAATGTGGAAAACCATCTTCTGAACAACTATTTTAGGTGTGTCAGATCGCTTGGTTAAGGTGGCATGAACAAAAGCTGAGATTAGCAATATTAAATCACACTGCTCACTTTTGAGAAAGTACGGTTATTTAAATTTGAATACGCCATTGCTCATTTACGATGCAATTGTACTAAAAAAAGAACGAGTATGTCCAGGTACTCATTTTTAAGTACATTTTTTACAGTATAGTAGTTATGTAAAAAAAAAGAAATTGTAGTAGAATTTTCAATCATAATAACGATTGGACTTAATATTAAAACAAAAATAACTTCGTTATATTTTTTTCTTCGTCTTTTTGCCAATGACAATATTTTGGAAAAAATTTCAATATTATATTACATTCAATACTATTATATTAAATTGCTTTCATACTTCTCTCTTGACATCAAACCTTGAATTATACAGTCCTCCAAAGAACTCTTTCGCGTCTTTAATTAAATAACTCAAACTTTCTCATCAACTCTCAACAGTTCCAATCTCAGAGAAATGTTGTTTCATTAGACAAGCAAACGTAATTTTGCCTTCTAAGCAAACTTCGTTACCCGTATCGCTCTCATTGAAATGCCTCTAATAGAAAACGCATCGCGATTCCATGAAACTCAGATTTTGCCAAAACACCTGCTAATTAAAAGGAGTTTCTTCCACTCAGATGGAATCAACTGTGAACGGTGCTAATTTGGAGCTCCTGGAAGCGTGGGAGAAAACATGTGTTGGTACAAAATTCAAATTTCGGATAATTTTCTTCGTTTTATTTCATGCGTTTACAAACGGATTTCAGAGATTGTTTGAGATGAATATGTTCCGACAATTGTTTTCAAGTTTGTTCTTTATTTATATTGATGAAATTTGTTTTAATACAACAAATAAGTTTTTAAAGAGATGGTAAATAACCCAAAATATCCTAATAACAACTATTTTTGGTTAGCATAAAAATGTTTGGTTAATTTGTAAAAATAATGTTTAGGTATATCGAGATAAAAAGTTAGTAACTTGGTTATTAGATATAATAGGATTATTGGAAGGTATAAAGTGGAAATAAAATTTATTATTATGCATTCTCGTTCATAGAGTAGATAAAATTTAATTATTTTATTAAATGGATGCTAACTATAAACGATAGCATAATGGTAAAATTTTCAAGCATGGTATATACAATTTATATTGGGCCAGTATTTGAAGTAAACAATAATGAGAGAAAAAAATAAAAATATCAGATATGCTTAAAATCAATTTTGAAAAATATGCGTATAATCAAATGTGACTTTTTATTTACCAAAAAGTTATAAGATACAAAGATCTGATTTCCTAAATTGGCATGGCTTTGGATAAAGTTAATAAATAAAATCAGGGGTTATAGAATAAAATTGATTCAACTTTATCGTAAATATAGCCTTTCATCCTAATTATACACACAAGTTTCAAATAAAGATTCTATTTGTATGTTTTAATCTATAAAAAGTTTTTAATTTGCACAAGTGAGTTTGATTCGATACGATTCCAGTATTTTAATAAAATTTATTTGGCTGAGTAAGACAGTGAGAAACAATTCTTTAATATATAAATATTTAAAAAAATATTTTATTTCATATTTAAAAAACATAATAATAAAAGTACTATTTATTACTAAAGTTTTTTTTTGTTATTTTAAAAAACATTACTAAATTTAAAAAAACATGTAAGGCCTTTTTACCTTGGGAGTGGGAGAACCTCGAAACTTGTTCACTAGAATAAAAAAAACAATATTTGTAATATAAGCATGTAAATTTATAATAATAAAATATAGAAGACATGGAAATGCACAAAATGTTTTTAAACACAAAATAATTAACACTTAATGAAGGTTTATAATATTACACATTAGTAATTAATGTTTTATTACTTATCCCTTTTTTTCTACCCTAATGACCACTGTTAAAGCTATAATTGAGTGTGTGTGGATTAGATATTTTTTATTTTCTAAATCTTATTAATTTCATGTATTCTGTATTTGTAAGTATGTATTGTAGTTGAAAATTTAAGCTCTCGGGGAAATAATAGCGCGAATAACAGTTTAAATTTCTTAATAATTATTTCCTAAAAAAAAAAAAGAATGTTTTGAACTTTAAATTTTTTTTCTTGCAGTGAAAACAAATTTACGACTCTTGATAATTTGCTCCCCGTCAGATGGTTAAATTAATAAAAATGAAATTATAAAATTGAACGAAATTTAAAAACCTTAAGTTTTATACTGTAAATACAACTTAATAACGGGTGTTTCACTTTTAATATACCTAGTAGAAGATGCAGAAAGGGTTATATCCATTTTAACTGCTTTTATAAAATTACGATAAACCACAAACCTTATAACACATTTTGAAGCTTTGGTATTTTTTTTATTAATACATATTTTTGAAAAGTTTTGTGAGAATTTGATTCGCTAGAAAAATGGTTTTCGCTTTTTTAACGTGTTGTAAAAATTGAATAAAAAGTGATGTGGTTATAACATGTTGCCAAGACGTTAAGGTAGTTTAAAATAACTAAAAAGTTATCTTTAAAAAAAAATTATAATTATTAAATTTTATTTGCATTTATATTATAAAAAAAAATCTTTTGAAATACAACTGTATTTTGCATTATAATATTAGTATTACGTTAATTCAATGGAAGCATCAAGATTAAAACTTGATAGGATATTGATATATATTTATTTGATCTATTGCAAAACAATTAAATATTTTACTGATACATTTCTTTACTACTTAATATTATTTTTAAAATCTTAAATCTGACATAAACATTTTTCGGCAGAGCTAATTTTACATCTGGGTTATGCATATGTTATTGTAACTTAACGTTTTATTTTCTATAGCGTACACGCGTTCTGGGAAAATTTAATTACCCAGGTTATAATAATATAAATAATTTAAATATGTGTGATAATAATCCACGAAGGATTCCCAAATCAAGTACAACGGTAGGTAATAAATCTATAATGTTGTCCAAGTTGATTGAACGGGGATGTGGGGAATTATGATCACAGAAGCAGTTTCAGAAAGAGAAATGCAGCAATAAATCATATCTCGATATTATTGTATACCCAGAATCTCTTAAGAATTTATGCTGTTACCGTGTTATTTATAGATACAATGTTTATGATATAGAATAGTTTGCTATGAATGACGAGACGAGTTTGTCTTTAATATATTAATAATAATAATAAAGAAATTTCCAATTGGTTGAATTTTATATCCGGTTTTCAAGAGTAGTAGCTAACAAAAGCGAGCATACAAAAATTTGTAAATGTGTTAGGTAATCCTGTGTTCATCTTGGGATTATAAACTACCTAAACCTCTTCTTTGCCTTTTATTCTCGCATTTCCGTTACACTTATTTTCAAGAATAAAAAATATATTTCTTGAATGATTTATTCCAAATTCTAATAATCTGGCACGTAGATCTCCATCTATTCTATTCTGCTAATCCTCTGAATGTTCTGTCCTGCCAACAGTATGGCACTTACTGTCGCTTGGAGACCATACGGACCAGACAACGGTGGACATATGGCATGCTATGTCGACCAAGGAGGGATTAACCACAGGACGGATAGAAACGTGTATCGTTCGAGTATTTGCAGTAGTACACATAATATAAAAGTTGATAAAAATCTCTTTTTGGAAATAATATTCAATTTTAAAGCATTAGGAACACTTTTCAAAGCCTTCTCTATTGATACAATTAAATATATATATATATATATATATATATATATATATATATATATATATTTGTTAGGAATGTGTTGGAAAGATAAATGAAATCCTCCTGCAGTGAAACCAAACCTACAGATTCGAAGTTTTGTTTATCCGTTAAAGGATTAAGTGTACAATTTAGTGTACTTTTTAAGTGTACAATTTAGTGTACTTTTAAGTGTACAATTTAGTGTACTTTTTAAGGGTACAATTTAGTGTACTTTTTAAGTGTACAATTTAGTGTACTTTTTAAGTGTACAATTTAGTGTACTTTTTAAGTGTACAATTTAGTGTACTTTTTAAGTGTACAATTTAGTGTACTTTTTAAGTGTACAATTTAGTGTACTTTTTAAGGGTACAATTTAGTGTACTTTTTAAGTGAACAATTCAGTGTACTTTTTAATACAATACAAAAATAATAAATGTACTGATATTATAGGCACATTAATTATAGAAAAATGTTAGATGGTAGGTGATGTTAACGTTGTGTAAAGCTACATAGTGCGATACTGGTGAAAGTTTCTATTCTAATAGAAAACTAAAGAATGCTGTTTCTTAGCTTTGAAATAAGTTCAAAAGACGATAACAGCGCTTTAGTTAAAGTCCACTGAAGTTTATCTGTCGGCTGTAAAACACTAACTTCCTTGGTACGTAAAACTCAATATATTGCTTAACCTCAAGTCTTGAATCTTATAGTAAAATGTTTTAGTTTTTAATTTTTTTTTTAATAGTTTTAGCAAAACAAGCTTTTTTAATTATTTCAAATACGACTTTAAATTATTTTTTTTACTTTCAGAAATGACACTATTCTTTTCGAGAATCCTGCGATCGTCAAGATTACTTTCGTAATATTTGACAATCGATTCGTCATTGAATCACGTGACTTTTGACGGAACAAGAATCCTTAAAATTTGAACGATTTACTCAGATTCCCGTTAGGAATTCCCTGTAACTTCGTCTGGATCATCAGCTCATGCTTTGTTTTTTCCTTATATTGTCAGAATTCAAACGAACCGAGTGGACAGAGCGTTGTACTTTGAAACGAGAGGTCCGCGGTTCGAGTCAGCGCGTCGATATTCAATATTATATTTAAAACCGTCCTCATTTTTGTCGAAAAAAATTTCGTTAAAAAAAGACAATGATATTTCTCAGTTTGACGAAATATTTAATCTTCCATATAGTAGAAATTTGTTTAGCCAAAAAAGACAAGCTTCGTCAAATAAGAATGCATTTTTAACAGCGTGTACATAAGAAAATTATCTATTGCATCAAAAAGCGGAATATTTGTATATGGATGTCAATGCTATAGTTATTGAGCCATCGCTAGTACAGCAGATTGAAATAAGTTTTTAATTTTGTACGCATCTCTATATTTAATTATTTTTGTGCGAATGCAAGAAAAACAAATAAAAAATCACATACCAACTGCTTTTGATTATTTGGTTGCATTATTTATCTCAATGTTTTCACATACAATATTTCACAATTGCTAAAAAGACGGTGAAAAATCGCCAAATTCGCATTACCGTATGCATTCAAAATTGCCAATTTGTGGGCTGTAAAGAGCAAAAAGATACTATGTTCTACAAAAAAAAAAGCCGAGTGGATAAATTTTTTTCAATTGTGAGTAATTAACTTTATAGTAGACTACTTGACGCTCTAATAATGCTATTTCTTTATTAATCACATTCATAACAAACTATTAAAATTTAAATGCAATGTTAAAACTAATCAATAAAAATACAATAAATCTAGACATGTTTCGGGAGAAACATCTGCCTTCAGCAAAAATGAAAAGTCTGTGTGCCCATTTTTATTGTACACAGGCTTTTCATTTCTACTGATGAAGTCAGATGCATCTCCCAAAACATGTCTAGATTTATTGTATTTTTATTGAGTAGTTTTAACGTTGCATTTGTATTTTGATATTCTTAACGCTATGTTCTATAAGACGAGTTTTTATCTTAATAAACTATTGGTTTTACTAATAACAATATTTTCGGAAATATATTTCTTTAATGAGTTTCCATGCATGGGAAACTATTATAATTCTATAGATAAGGATTTGAATGGATTTTATGGTATTGTCACAGTCTTGTTGGATTTACGCCAAGCAATTTTCATGTCACTTCAGATCTAACGTCAGATGAATGTCAAAAGTTTCCGAACACGCTAGTGCGCAATAAATAAATCTATTTTAAGTTATCGAATCGGGTTTGATTCATAAAAATATGAAATTGATAAAACGTAACGCTTTATTTTAATTCATAACACAGGAATATTTATTTTATATCGATGTTAATGAATATTTAATGTTCTATTATATATAAAATAAGTAAACTCGTTGAATAATAGAATGTTTTAAATTTTCTATTAAATATTTATAATACCAAAATTTTTATTTTTTTAATTTTACTTTATATATTTGGCTTGAATTATTTTATTGTAAGGTTGACCTTTTTCTTATAAAGTTCTTATTATAGCTATTGATGTTTTAAAGAAATGAAATACAAATTATTTTCTCTTGCATTTAAATATTCGGAAGGAAGTTTTAGGATGCTTGAGTATATTTTGTAGCAAATAATGAGTGGAAATAAAAAAGTAAAGAAGCTCATTATTTCTGTGTTTATAGATGTTTTTAAGTATTTAAAAACAAAAAACTATATAAGAAAATGTACTTGAGTAATAAATGCTCAAACCGCGTTTTTTGTAAGGGTAAATAATTATATAACATTTAAAAAATTTACAGTAATTATTCAAACTGAAAATCTAATTTTTTTTACTCAACTTCAATAAACTTAAAAAAATTTACAGAATGCTGAATAATTTAATTGTGTTGTATATTTTGACATGGCATATTTGAAACGTATTCTTGTTTTAATAAAAAGTACGTTCGGGGATTATAATAGAAAACAATAACTTTTTGTGAAGATTTGAAATCTAGAACAAGGAAAAAAAGACGAATTAAAAAAATGGTGTAAACAGGACAAGACAATATTCATATATAAGTGTTTAATTTATTAAACTAAATCAAGCAAAAATAACATTAAAGTTGTATATGCGACTGTTAGTTTTTAAAAAAAAACAGTTATAAATGAATAATATTTTAAAAAGGTTTATTTGTTAATGCTTAATTATTTTTTTTAAACTCTTTTTAAGATATTTTAAGATATTTGTGTTAGGAAATGTATTGCAAGTATTTTATTTTGATTTTGTTGTAATTTGCAATGGGGGTGTGCCTTTAAAATGTTTACACAAATGTTCTTAAATTATATTTTGAGTTAAATTTTCTTTCAATAAAACGAAGTGTCGTTCGTCAAGCATCGTCTGTAAAAAAGCAATTAATCAAATAGAGTGGAATAGTTTTCAATCCATAATAAAAAAAAAACTCACAAGTAATTTTGTAATTTCAAGAAATATTTTTAACAATTCATATTTCAGGAAATGTTTAACGAATTTGAATAACCGTTTTTAATAGTCATAATTTTTAATAGATATAGATATTAAATGCAAAATAAAAAGTAAGCAACTTTCCTAAGATAAGAAATAAACATCTCTTAAAATGCAAATTAAAATACATCCTTAAGAAAAACCAATTTCAATCAAGTGCAGACATACCAAATTCACACAATATTTCAATATAAAAAGGATTCGGGAAACTCAATGTAGTTGTCTTCATGAAGCTTTAAAAGAAAATTAAAGTCAAAGAGTCTCGCAGCGACAAGAACCTTTTGTGACCTCGATTCCTTTTTTTTTATTTAAAGGACTTTTATTTTATTTGTAATCGAAGTTTCTTTCCGTTGTCCAATGAGGTTTTTCTTCGTCAAAGAAAGCGCCAATTTTAGAATGGTAAATAAAATGGGTAAAAAAAAATCGATTGAAATTTAAAGTTCTTCCATTTTTTTTTTATTTCTCAAAAGACTTTTTTAAACAATGGAATTTTTCGATCGAAAAGAATGTAAAAGAAAACAGCCAACGCGTAGATTCAAAAGAAAGTAAACGCAATTTCAGTTGCGGACAAAGTAAATACTTAAGATGGATGATTTTAAGGAGAATAATTGTATTTCTCCGAAAACGTACCAAAAAAAAAAAAAACGTTTGAAAACCGTTAGGACCCATCTCATTAAAATTTTTTTTCCTGGCGTTATTCTGAAGTTGCCAACAATTTGCTACGGCGCCAAGTTCGAGCTGGCAACCTTGGCAAATACGATTTCAGGTAAAAGACGTTCTGCGAAACTGCATGTGCTTTGTTTACGCTCATTAAGATGAGCATGTAAGTTGTTAATACTGCATTTAAATATTTAATGAATCTAAATGAATGTAGTGTGTTTTGTGTAATGTGTTTTTTAATTTTTTTTAATTGATTAAATAACGTCAAAGTATATACTGTAAACGTATGAATAGACTTTTGTAGATTTATGTTTTAATTGTCTTCAAAAACTTATTTTAAGTTCAAAACAAAAAAAAATATTCAATTTTTTAACTTAACTTTATTTATTACCATTTAAAAGTCGAAAGGTTCCTGTCCTTTTAAGGGAGACCCGAGCCCCAAATCCGAATTTGTTTATTAATGAATTTTGAAATACAATTTTTTTTATATTATTAGAATATCTTTTTCTGAACAATAATAAAAAACAAAAATATATTTAAAAAATTTATTTGTTATCTTTTGCATTTTAGGGCTTAAAAAGACTCTTTTTAAAAACACTACTGCTCTTTCAATTTTTAATTTTTAAATTTTTTTTTAATTAATTAAATAACGTCAAAGTATATACTGTAAACGTATGAATAGACTTTTGCGGATTTATGTTTTAATTGTCTTCAAAAACTTATTTTAAGTTCAAAACAAAAAAAAATATTCAATTTTTTAAGTTTAATAATTTGTAAAAAATAATTTATAACTTTATAAAAAAATCTTTACATACGTTTATAAAACAAATATTAGAGCTTCAAAAACTATTAACAGTTTAGTTTTAAGTTAATTATTCACAAAGCCTTAGCATGTTAAACGTGACCAAAATTAAAAAAAATTATTTTGAGTAAATGACGATTGTTGCAGACGAAAAGTTTGTAGAAAGATAATAAATGGTATATAAAGATCTAAAAAAAAACATATGTTCTGTTTCTTTTACTGTTTTGAAATTTTGTACATAACTTCTTAAGTACGTTTAGCATCATTTAATGAAGAAAAAAAAATTAGCAATTTTTCCGGTTTTGGGGCTCGGGTCCCCCTTAAGTAAGAATCACGCCATTATAGAAGGCGCTGCTATAGTTGGATTGTTGAATAAATGTCGCAGTAAGGCTAGTTTATATTGGGTTTTACAAACACATAGAAGAAAGATTAAGCGGCTAGTAGTACGACTCATTAGAGGTACGCAAATGGGCTATTGGTGACAGTTCGGGGTCAATCCAGGCGGAAAGTTACGGAACACTTATGTAATTTTGAATTACCATTAAAAACTGAAGGTAACACTTAACATGAATCTCAATTATCCAAAAATTTCTCATCACCTACCAACGCAAAAACATTTGCTACGATATATATATGTATTAGCTTTTTCAAAACATCAAAGTTTGGCTGGTGAAAAGGACTGAACTCGCAAATCACCGATCACGAGAATAGCGGTCTTTTATCACTAGATTATCGCGGCCCTAAAAGGTTTCGTTCAAATTACAATCACTATATCTTGGCTGTAACCCTACTTTCCAAACGTGAAGACATTTTAGCTACCATAGATTTAACATGCATCACAGCTCCCCTCTGTACGAATGTTTGGAGAGCTGTATTGTCCGATTGGGATCGTACTCGCAACCCTCCGATTATAATGTTAGTACTCTTTTAATCCTCCAATCGCGAGCTTTATAAAGACACAATGTTAAAGTAATACGCTTGACATATTTTTATTCTGTAAAAAAGAATAAAGTTAGGAAAAACGGAATTTCAAACATTCAGCATGCCCACAAATTGTTGGGCGATTATCATAGTTTAGGTATTAACATATAATAATTTTTTTTGCAATACTTTAACTATTTTATTTGTTGCCACTAAAACTATGCAACTTGCATAAAATATAAGCGAAGTTGTTGGGTTAAAATAATGTTTTATTATGCTAATACAGCCAAACTATGACTATCTCCTAACAATTTTTATCGATCATGTATTTTCAGGTTGTTATTTTCTCTTTATATAAACTATTATAAATACCATTACGGAGTTTAAGCTGCGAATATTTTAAAACACTAGAATATGCATGTCAGATATAAAGTAGTTATATTTTTGTTAAATTGCTGAAGGCCTAAAAAGTTTATATAATTGACATAATTTGATGATTAGAGTTATTAAGCAATTTTCATGAAGCTGCAAAGTGATTAAATGTTTAAGTATGCTAGAATATTATAAGGGGAAGGGAAAAAGCGCTTTCAATGTTGAAAGTTAAGTACATGAAAATATACTTCACTAACTTTTTCAGTTGAAAATTAAGAATGGTACCTTACCGAATTGTCTACAATACTTCCGTTCATAATGCCCTTGGATAAATTAATTATATTAATTAAGTTACATCAAAGTTTCTACGACAATATTTATAGTAAATACAATTAAATTGACCAATGTGATATTTTTTTGCATCAAATCAAACATTATACTTTTACAAATATTTATAAAGACTGATTACATTTTTTTAATTTTACAGAAAATTTCGAGTTACATCTTAAATTAGTTTCGAATACGGTTCCACGTAGAGCGTTAAAATAAAAGCGAAAACTAAGGGTTTAGAAAGTAAAGAATTTTTAAAGATTTTAATTAAAAACTATTGTAAAAAATCACTCAACTTTATATTACCCGATGTTTTTTGTGCGATATTATTATTTAGAACGAAATTTTTTCACTTCAACTAGTTTTTCAAAAACTACTGGATAAATTCATCCGTATTTGGGTAATAATAAGTTTAGTGTTTAATACAGTGTAATTAGTAAATTCTTTATCGTGAGCATTATTCACATACCAAATAATTACCATTATAAATAGACAGCAGTTGTAGCGGCTTGGCTCATGTGTTAAGTGCACGCGTCGTATTTTTTCGCTCATCGCGACGGTTGCTTCTTTTTCAACGGTGACCGACGTACCCATGACAACCGTAAATACGTCGTAGGGAAACTTGCTGTTAATGCTGTCTGTTAGATTAGAGTCACTTGGAAATCCCACGTAACTATTTAACCCAAACCCGCATTTAGAAGTGAATCACTTGAACACTTGAATTTCGTCTCCAAGCAGATTTCGCTAGGTAGATGAATTGCAGTCTTAAGTGTTACGTGGTTTATAATTTATGCCTTCGCTATGGACTTAAAAAATATTATAGATATAATAAAAATTGCTTTCTACTTTTGACTCTAAGAAAAATGTCTCTTTGCAGGTTTAATTATTATATTTTTTAAAGAATTTAAAAATAACTTTCTCTGATAATTCCGATTAAATCCCCCCCCCCCCCAAAAAAAAATTTTGTTTTCTTTTTAATTTCTTTGATCTTTAAACTTACTATCACTTTCTTCACGTTTATTTTCGAATAAACGAAATTTATATCCAACAATGCTAATGCAATGGATAATATTAGAACGTCAAGGTTCTAACACCAAGGTGGAGCTACGGAAAATTTTACATGTTACATTCCTTCTATAAAAGTATTATCTCCAGTTATTAAGAGTATTTACATCAGTGGGTAAAACCTAGTGTAAATTGCACTTGATATAGTGCAGTGTAGTGTTTCATACAAAAACCAATACAATATTTTTTCAATACTGCAAATAAATATATTAAGATTACCTTTGCGAACCTCCTTTAACTCCTCTTGAACCACCTTTCACAGATGTTCCTGCAGCCATCCCCAAAACAGCACAAACAATCCAAATCTCGACTAACGACCTCCCCTCAACCATTCTGAGATTCATTTCAAACCATACAAAATACCAAGTATTACGATTCCATATTTCACAATCCCGCAATCCGCCTGCACCAATATTAAACACAAGCTGTAGAGAACAAGAGTAAAGAAGTGTGCGAATCCACTAATGAAGCTCACCCCCCTCTAAATGTCACTTCAATTTACAAAATAATAATCAAGGAAATATTTCCGTTTCCGATATCCGAATGATTTCCTGCACTTGAACGCTGCCCCAACGGATTGATAAAGTGCGTTCCTCGGCGAAATGTCAAAGCGTGAGGAGATTGTGGTTGAAAGTTCTTCCGGTCTTGGGGTGTTTCCGCCTTTGTAAACGGGTTGTTTTATAAAATGTGTTGTTTGTTACGTAATTGTTCGTTGCGAGAAAGAAACTTAGTGCGAATTATAATTGGTTAATTAAATGCTGTTAGTGCAAAAATAAGTGAGTTGCCTAATTCCAAAAGGTCTCTTATCTACATTTTAAAATTTACGGTAAATCACATTTTTCGTATGATATGTTATTTCTATACATGTAATAATTTTTTTGTTATTGTTTAAAATGTAAAACAAATACCTGAACACATTAAATGTCTTAAAACAGCAGGAAAATTAATGTTTTTCGTTTTATTTTTAAAATGTTTGGATAATAGACATTTTTAAACTAAATTATGGTTACAAGACGTTTTGGAATTGAATAAAATGGACACGAGACGTTTTGGAATTGAATAAAATGGACGCGAGACATTTTGGAATTGAATATAATGGACACGAGACGTTTTGGAATTGAATATAATGGACAAGAGACGTTTTGAAATTGAATAAAATGGACACGAGACGTTTTGGAATTGAATAAAATGGACACGAGACGTTTTGGAATGGAATAAAATGGGCAAGAGACATTTTGGAATTAAATAAAATGGACACGAGACGTTTTGGAATTGAATAAAATGGACAAGAGACATTTTAGAATTGAATAAATGGACACGAGACATTTTGGAATTGAATAAAATGGGCAAGAGACATTTTGATACTCAGTAACGTGGACAAGATCGATTTAAGATCAAACTGTAAGTAGCAGTACTGAATAAAAAAATCATTTTTCTATCAAACACATAGTGCTAAAAATTAGCATTAAAATAATATTTCACTTTATAAATCTGATACGTATAACATAAAGCACGCACTAATAGGGGTGATGTTTAACTGTATTTTTTTTGTATATTACCCTGTTTAAAATTAGACGAATCATGTTACAGCTGTTAAGCAGTGCTGTCATAACTTAAGTACATTTCTATGATAACAATAATAATATGAGCAAATAATACATAAATTCTACTATATTCAACAAAATTCTAATACATTGAGTTCTCTAACGTTTGCTTCAAAAATTCATTTTAAAACTAAACAATTGTAGCAACAAACGTATTTTCACAAAGTAACAAATTATTTTTGATTTTCACCGTTTGAAATCATTTGATTACAGTTTCTCCTGTAATTTTTATTTATTTTATATGATTATAAATACTTACATAAAATGTGTCAATAAACACGTGATAATGTTTACGTAGAGCTTATAAGTCTAATATTAAGATAAATCAAATTATGACATATCTTGAGTAAAGTATTACATTTAAAAGTATTTTATTGTTGAACTTATTGAGTTATCTAGATATCCTATTCCTAAAGAACATAGAGAAACGAAATGTTACATTTTATGGCCCATGGCGATATTAGTATTGGATGTCTTAAAGTTCTTAAATTCAAAGTTGCTGATGCCTGTCGTGAGTAATTTTACGCTGACAGTCACTTTAAAGTGTGTGACTGAATCCAATTACAATGAATATGCAATATTTAATTTAAGGAGTAAGTTTGTATGGAAACTGTGTAAAAATTTAGTTTTTAAGCCGAAGCTGGATTTACTTTAGAAGCATTAAATTTTATTTTGAAATGAGCTTATTTGAATCTTTACTTAAATGATTGTTACAGAGTTTAAGAATAAGCGTATTAAAATATTTATGGTTTTAAAACAATGTACAAAATCGTATGAATAATATAATATGAAACAGATTTTAAACTTTCCTTGGTCTTTTCACGTGGGATAAGTTAAAGAAAGTTCTCCTGTCTGTGGGCTAAATCCTAAACGGGAGGAAAAAATGTAGCTTTGGGAGGCAGGAAAAAAGTTCGCAAAGCATTGTGGAAAGGACGTCTTGTCTTACAATAAGAGACGTGTAACTGTCTGACAGACGGATCATTAACAATTCTTCTTCAAAACAGATAGATTCGACGATGGGAGTAGGGTCAATTGAGAGGTTGAAAACTGAAAAGCATTAGCTAAGCTGTAGACGATCTGTAGAAACCATTTGTCAAGCGTCACATGTCGGAAACCATGTAATTACCTGTTCTACTGCAAACAGAATACTTCAGAACTCACATGCTTTACAAATTTGCCCCCCCCCCTCCCAACGGCCGTAGTGAAAATTGTCCCAATCACATAACTAAACCTAGAAAATCTACGATACAGATTCTGTCCCAGCTCACACAAAATGGTTAAAACAATGAAACTATTTTTTTTTGGTTTCATGTATAGAAACCTACCACTACTCTACCAAATGGTTACATCTAACAAAGGGTTTGTCAAAAATGAGTTATTTCTAATTTTTGCATAGGTTTTAATGATATATAAGTTTGAAATTTGATACGGGGCTGGAAATAATTAAATTCTTCGGTGAATTATACGAGTTATTTTCTGATATAAATCATACGATAATTTAAAAAAAATCCATTGCCAATTTGTAAGAAACAAATACGTAGGAATTGTATAGAAAAATCTTTAGAGTATTTTTCAATCAGTTTAATAAAGCCAAAATTAAATGACTGCAGGCAGAAACAAACTATAGATTTATAAGATAATTTTTATGATACGTATCAATATTATTACTTCAAATGCAATTAGGTCACAAATTGTTGGACAATGGTCATTATTTGGCTGTTTAACTATTCATAATAAACCATTCTTTTTGTTATGCGAATCATTTGTTTGTTGATACTGAAGCTAAGCGAAGCTAAGAATGAGCAAAGTAGTTGGACAAAACTAATATTTAATTGTGCCAGCACAGTTAAATGTAATGCAGCCAAATAACGACAATCGAACAAGAATGCGTTCCTTCTGTATATTGTTCATACACTCTTGTATACAGTTTCTAAACTTTTTGACCTTAAAATGTGTAGAAACTCCAAAAAAAGCGAAATCAATATTTTCGATCAGAATACAATATTTTTTATATTCATTTATTTAATAGGTTTGGTTTGGTTAGGTTAAAATAACGTCGCACTAGAGCTGCACAGTGTGCTATTGGCGATGTCATTTATTTAAAAGGAAATTCCAATAACGCGCACTACTATTATTATATAAGTACCTAACATTATTATTGAGAAAAATAATGTTTAGAGAAATCTAGAAATATAGCAATGACGCAAGGCGATTTAGAAATACCATAAACACCTGCACTCATAGTACAGAAATGGAAGTATATAATAAAGTGGAAAACACAACCTTATTTTATTACTCTACCAAATCATCCATCGCTGCAGTAAACGTCCATAACTCTGAAGGAAAGGTGTTTTTATGGATGCTACGTCATGCGAACGTTTGATCTCCAACCTAATTGGACCTTCCTTATCTATTTTCGTAGCTGTAGCCTGGAGCCTGGCGTTGCCAAAAACATTTGTTCAATCTTTAGGGGGTGATGATTCGACATTTTAGGTCACTAATTGGAAAAAGATAACAAATAGTAGTATTCAGTTGTTATTGCGATATATCTAGATATATATTTAGAGGGAAATTTGAAGAAAAATTTTAGTAATAAATTGCGATATTTTCAAGGCTTTTTATACTGTAAAGAAACCTACACTTTTCAAAACGTATCAAACGTATCAGCTGAATTTAGATTATGTTATATTCAATTAAGAATGGTTATAAAAGTCAATTGTATATTAAAAGTGTAATTTACAAACAAATCAAAATTCAGCTATTAATGAAACACTTTTGAAATAAGATGTTTATATTTTAATTAATTTTAATGTTTTTTTATAGATATTAGAAAAACAGGAATGCACTAAAATATAACTGCTAACTATATTTATTTGTGTACGATATCGTAACCCAATACTGTACATTATTTTAATTTATACGATATTGTAATTTCTGAAATATTGTAGATATAATTTTGTTTTAGAATGAATATTCTATATCAATATGCTTTAAATAGATATTCTATATCTATTTAAAGCATTTAATATATAATCAGTGTGGAAAATAAAATTAAATTACCTACATATATCAAAAAATATATTTTAGCATTTCAAACATGAATTTAATGCTTATGATAACAGGGATATGTGATAATAGAGATGCAATAGCTTCGGAAGATACAATAGTTTCAACATGGATATAAGTGAATTAGCAACCACTTATACCGGGAAAAAACACAAGTTTTTATATTATTTAAATACGATAAAAATTAGAGCCAGATTAATACAAAAGCTAGTTTTAACGAAATATCATTGGAATGTATTATGAGCTCATTTATACACAGTTTAATTCAATTAGTTTTATTAAATGCTAAATTTTAATTAAAAAAAAGATTAGAATGAATTAGAAAATTAAATTTGATTAAGTAAAATAAAATAAATTGTGAAAATATACTTTAAATTTCCTAAAACATGACAATTTTGTAGACTTGATAGAGTTTAATTGCATATTTTAGTGCGAATTTTTTATTTAAACAAATTATGAATTTAGACAGAATTTTTTTGATAGATAAACCTTATTCATCGTTAGATGCCGTAGACCTACCAGCTGAATAAGTGACATCTTTTATACAGTGTCATTTTACATAACCTTTTCCTATAACGACTTGTTAATATTTTTTCTAGAAACTAACAAACCAAAGATTAACCCTCATCTTGGTTAGTAAAATAACACAATTGTAAGATAACTTACACTGCAAACTAGTTTACGGTATACTTGTAATACAACTATATTATATATATATTGATTAAAATTTGTATTACTTTAATAAATGTAATTTTTAAGAAAATTCTCCATCGCTTTAGATTTCAAATATACTTCAACATCGAATATTTTTGTGAGGTTTAAGTTCATGTGTATTGCAAGAAAACTGGAAATCCTTGGGCGACATAAGTCGTCAGAGGGTTAAGCAGAAGTATTTATTTGTTCCTGAAACGCCGATAAGAAACAAAGCTCGAATAAAAAATCGGTCATATTTATTTATACCTTATAATTTTTTTTTTAAGAAACCCTAAATGTTATTTATTACTCAAGACACGATTTTCATTCTAAAAAAGGATACAATTCCAGAATATTCTGGCATAATCCAAACGATGAAAAATTTAATATTTTATAGATTTAAGGAGCATTGAAGTTTGTTTGGATTATATAAATATAAAATCAAACACTTTGAAATAGAACTATCTTCCTCCACAATATTAGCTACCATATTTACCACCAAGCTATGTTTACACAGCCAACTTTCAAAGATTACTTGAAGCTTCAATTTAACTCATTCCAGACATAATCCTCTTAGAATTATGGCTCAAGCAAGATTTCACGTAAACCTGTTTTGTATCTATAAAAAGAAAAATGTTTCTTGATTCCATATAAAACCCTCAAAGTTGTATATCCTTGAAGTTGTGTTAAAGGATTAAGGTTACCTAGCCTATTTATTACATAGTGTAAAAGGAATAGAAAGTCTACTGTACAGATCTTTTGTAATTCTGAATTATATGATTTTTGAAGGAAGGTAGAAAAATAACCTGTAGAAATAAAAACATCTTTTTATTTATATATATATATATATATATATATATATATATATATATATATATATATATATATATATATATATATATATATATATATATAGTTACTTAACTCTTTCCGAAATATACATGCACTATTTATTATAGTTTATTAAATAATTTTGCAATCCCTAAAACTTCCAATTTTAAAATGTGGGTGTTTCAATATATATATAGTACCACTTTCCAACAAACTTATTTTATTTAAACTTATTTTTAAAAATGGTAGGAAGTTATATAATGTTCATGCTACAAATGTTAAATGCAGTGTGGTCACACATAGTTAGTACGTAGTCATTGTTTTGCTATTTAAATGCACGCAATAAATCCTATGTTTTTTCAATACTTCAAATACTTTGTGTTGCTACTAAAGTTTAAAAACTTAAATATAAGTGAGGTAGTTGGGTAAAAGTAATGTTTTATTTTGTCAATACAACTAAATGTAAAACAGCCAAACAATGATCGTCGCCCAACAATTTATTATCACCCAGTATAATAACCATTGTTACACGAGTAAATGTGGTCTATACAGTTCGACCCTGATTAAACGACATGTGACGTCATATTGTTTAAATGGTATAGATAAGCCAATAGGTCAACTCGCTTTAACTCGTTTGTTGATTGGCTAAAACCTGTCCTGAGGGTGTTACCCAACCGTCAATTAAACGAAGCTGGACTATATCAATGCAAAGTAAATAGTGAAACAAGAAGTAAACAAAAACAACTATATACATCGATTAACCTATTAAGATAGAAACAAATAACTTTTTTGTTTTGTATATGACCACTTCTGTTGTTTAATGCTATATATGTCGACGTCACCTTAAATGTCACACACGATACAGTAGTATTTATTTTACTGTAGCCTAATTGTTGCCAGCTCAGATTCCTAATACCACTCTTTCGAATAGTTATATATAGTGACATATATATAGTATGGCATGATGCTAATAATTTTTTTTATTTCAGTAAATTGAAAGATAATTCACTGAATAATTCAAATTCCTTGAGAAACTCTTGCAAAGTGATCACACACGTCGCGTAAAATTAAAAATCTATATATCTGCATTCATGAAATGTAAAATAAATCCAATGGGATTAATTATATCTGAAGACATCAATAGCAGATAACAATTTATGTTTATTAAAATTGTGGTTTTTTTTTAAAGTCAAAATAATTACAAATGTTCTGAAAATGCTGGCGGTGGGAGAGGGGGGGGGGATGTCACATACGTCACGCTGGAATGCTGGTCTTTCGCTTTAACAAATTTAACTAGCCTGTCAAAACCAACATTCTAAGGTTTCCTCAACTATTTACGAAATCAGAGTTCTGTAGACATCAATAGCAGATAACAATTTATGTTTATTAAAATTGTGTTTTTTTTAGTGTCAAAATAATTATAAATGTTCTGAAAATGCTGGAGGTGGAATGTCACATACGTCACGCTGAAATGCTGGTCTTTCACTTTAACAAATTTAACTAGCCTGTCAAAACCAACCTTCTAAGGTTTCCTCAACTATTTACGAAATCAGAGTTCTCAAGAAATAAAACATGGAGAACGTCAGCTAAAAACCTTTTTTAATAATAAGAACTTCAGTAAGCAAACATTTTTATTGAGTAACACTTTCTAAAGCCCACATATTTACTTCGTCGAAAAGCTAAAAATAAATTCTATTTAGATGCTTGAAACCTTTGAGAAATCTTTCTATTTCCGAAAAAGGTAAAACTTTTTATAACCTTAAAAGTAAACGAGAGTATTTTTATTTACCAACGTTTGTATTAAAAGGTTCGGGGGATGTGTGAAACTATTGGATCGTTCCTGGATCCATCTTAAGAAACCTATTTCCACATACGGATATTTTATTTTGATTCGAATAAAGTAAAAGAAAATCCAACTCAACAGTTTTAGTTTCTCATGGAAAGGATTTCAACAGCTTAGTGTAGATTTATATAAAATAATTCTGCAAAGAAATATTTCTGTTTTCTTAGCCATTGAATGATTGTCTTTTGTTTGTATAGACATATGCTGAAATAAGGGTTCTGTTGTCTTTAAGTTTAAACATTTTTGATTTATTCGGAAAATATATTTTGATTATGTCTAGAAATTTTAAGTATAGGCTGAAATAAAATACTTTACGCTTATAGAGCGACACTGGGAATTAAATGAGTTGTGTGTATTGTGTTTTCGGAAATAAACCGAAGCTCAAACGCTAGGAGAAGGTTTGGTTTGGTTTTGTTAATTAACGTCGCACTAGAGCTGCACAGTGGGCTATTGGCGACGGTTCGGGGTCAATCTCGAAGGAAAGACCCGGGAACACATACACATTCATACATGCACCTCGTTATTTTAGAACCATGGTCAGATGACGAGGAAACACCTGAACTGGCACCCAACGCCTTCAATAGACGTCGGGACTTTGGATCCCGATCAGATTTATCGTGCACCAGTACCGTATACACGCCAGTATAATTTGTTGGCTATTCTGGACGACTTTCTAGTATTTTTGTAGCGAAGCTGGCAACCCTCCGATCGCAGCTAGGAGAAGGGCAAGTTGTATCAGATGAAACTCCCAATTTATCGCTCTTATGTTGGCGACCAATTCCTATTTTTATTATAAGCGAAAATGTTGTTTCGCGTTAAGCCCTTCTGTATATACTCTGATAGATCACCAAGAATTTTTAAAACAAAATTTGTATTGCATTTGCAGAAGAGGTAAAATATGATAGAAATGAACTGTATGAGCTTGAACATTTTCTCTCGTTAGATTGTTCCTTATCTGAATTAATTTAAGAGTATGCCATCACTTGGGTATCTACATATTTTATTAACCCTTTTTAATCGAGTGTCGCCTTTTAAGTCACCAAAATGTTGACTTTTTCCAAGGGTAGTGGAGAGTATATCTAAAAGGTGTGCTCGTTCTCGCGCTTTCTGACGGAGGGCGGGGAAAATAATTTTTTTGACGTCATAGTGACGCCTTCCTCCGCCTTCTGTGGGCGTGTCTAATGCTCTCGTTTGTACAGTCGTTTTAGGAGTCTACTTAATTTAACAAGAATTCTTGCTTTTAACTAATCATGAATTTATTTAAAAGAAAACAGTTAAAATTTGCTTCCAAAAACAATTTGAATCGATTTGCAGAGTCGTTTAGTTATTAAAATATTCCGAGAACAATTTGAACCAAGCGTTCGTGACGTGTTGCCATCTATTCGTTATTTTGTGAACTATATATATATATATATAAATGTAATTATAACACACTAAAGAGTACCTCTTTAAAAAAACAGGAACGCAATGTAACCGTTACATAAAAAAATAACATAAAAACATTCATCGAGTATCACGGGTTATGGGAAAAGGGATTGTTAGTATCAATGATATGCTTTACTAAAAATAAAAAGTTCTTATCTTGCTAAATTAAAAATGGGGTGTAATATATATTATTTATGTAGTAAAGATCTGAAACGAATCTTCACACATGACGCAACAAAAGAAAGAGAATATCATGGGCCATCATACAAATGACAAATCGTACTTTCACCTTATTCTCCATGGAGGTATTAACCAATCGTATTACAACATAAAAATATTGTTGTTTATACAAATAGTAAATAAAATTTTAAAAAGGTACAATTTTGTAGAGATCATCAACTCAAGATATAGAATTTGAATTATAATGATAAATTGACGATTTTGAAAAGAATTTTTTTTAACTATTGTCCAACGGCATGAAAACTTTTCGTTGACACAAGTTGCAATTCAAATTGTCGTCAAAACGTACACGATTCACTTTAAGGACGATTACTGAGATTTATAGGCAGCCATTCTTATAATTACATCCACTTTTATTTAACTAATATTGTTAGCTTCCATTTTATTAAAAATATTGTTAAATATTTTCAACACCCTTCCATATGTTACATCGACTTTAAACTTGCGTTACTCTAACGTAATACCTACGAAAGTACAATATTAATATAGTAATAATAATTTGTAATTCAAAATTAAAATAAATTAATAAGGAATTTATTTTCATTTTAAGGAATTTTAAGGAATTAATAAGGAACTTTTATTTAAAATATGTGTAATGAAAAGTTTATTTTTTTTTAAATTCTTAATTTTATTTTCTTTGAACGCCGAAATAAAGTTCTTTGACATAAAATTTAATATTTGATTCGCATACATTTAGAAACACATGGCGATTTAAATAGTTATCTTATTTTGATAAATTCTATTGAAATTTTCTTTTTAATTAAACAATTCATATATAGCACATTTTGATATTGCCAAAATATTGCTTTATATGGCTTATTTAATATGGTTTATTTTGATATTGCTTTAATATCAAAAATACAATTTAATATTAAAATATAACTAGTAATATGTAAAAGTTTGAATTTAGGATAAAAATTAATCTAATAAGACAGAACAGAAAGCGAATATTAAAGTATAATTGAACATAGTCTTATTTATGAAAACAATCGCCAAATGGTAAACTGCATGGAACTCTTGAGCAAAAATGACAGTAGTTAAAACAACCGTTTTAAACTGTTTATTTTACGAATCGATGTCTTTTTTTTTTAAGATTTTTTTCTTAGAAAACCTATTGCGAATCTATAAATATAGCAATATTTACTAAGGTATGTCCATGCATTCCTAGAATAAACAAAGGATGCTAATTTAAATTGTTTCTACTTTTTTGAGCTGTTGCAAAATTGACTTTAAATGAATTAATTAGATTTTTGTACAAGTTATTTAAATCGATGTTAGCAAGTACACTCAAACCTGTTTTTGTGCGGTCTTTTCTTGTGCGACTTTTTTTTTTGTGCGACTTTTTTTGTGCGGTATATGAAAATTTCAATCAAATTGGAACATAATTCATTATCTGGCTACCGAGACATATACAAGCGTATAGTGAAACAACAGTCGTCGCAAAAACTGATCACTGACTACATGGTAACTGAAAAAAAGTCAACTCGAAACGAGTGCGAGGTAGTATCTTCAAGTGACGAAAGCGATTTTGAACCAAGTTCGCGTATTGTCAGACTACGAAGGATAAGGGTTATACGTTTTGAAAAGTTTTGTATGTGTAAAATAAGTACATATGTAAATAAAATATTTAAAAATGTTCGCATGTGTATTTTCTAAATCAGATTCCAAAAGGTTTGGTGAGATTCCAAGTAGCTGTCAAGCATCGTGTCTTGATTTCGTTTAAAAAAGCAATTCCCAGTTATTTCGTAAGGTTTTGAGTTATTTTCTATGTGAGACTTTTTTTTATGCGGTCCCTATCCACCGCATAAAAAAATATTTTTTAATTGTGTTGCGAAAACTATTTTTTATTGCTCCTCGTAAAGTTTTGTGCGAATTTTTTTATGCGTTTTTTTTATGCGGTTCCTATCCACCGCACAAAATCAGGTTTGAGTGTATAGTGAATTGATTAATAAGATTGTATTAAGCACATAATAAATAATATCTATAATCATTGTTTTGAATAGTTTTATATAAGTAAACTTGAATTCGAATCATACCCATGGCAATTGACATACAAGTTTGCTTATAAAATTTATTAACTACTATTTCTGTATTCAATATATTTTTCGAGATTCATTCCAAAGCAAGAACTTTAAATTATACGCTCTTAAACATGGCTTTGTTATGTTTTAACATATAAAGTAACTTCGTTTGCTGATCTATTCAGCGAATTTACATCAAAGCCTTCCCACTTTCAACATTAGGGATTAAAAGTCTAAAAATAGCCAAGTCACTTGTCTGACGCAGGAACTTTACTTCCATTAGATTCCACGAAGATCTCGGCACTAGGAAAGGAATGCACGAAATGTGTACTTTGAAAATAAGTTCAAGGACAAAAGTTTGTTTTATTAAGAGTTCTCTTGGATTTCGAGTTTTGTGATGTTGTCCTAGATGATAAGATTTTTTTTATAGAGATATAGTCCTAGTTTTACTATTATTGATTTAAATTGAGATTTATGTAACTGAGCAATTTTTTTGAATTTTTGTTAAAAAGCCAATTGTTCAATGCGTATAGGATATTAAATAAATTTATTACTTTACTTAAATTATTAAACCCTACTAAAAATCCACTTTATCGTTAAGTACATCGCTAACTTAAAATTATATAAATACTCATGATTTATTTGTTATGGCATACAGATATGAAAAATATTTAACTAGTTTTATATATCCTTTTAAATATCCATGTGTAACAAATTTATTAGCGAGATCTTAGATTGTATTTGTGCAATTTAAAATTGTGATGACTATTGGCATAAAATGAAAATTTTGCAATAACATAATAGCGAATCGGTAAATTAGTTAATATATAAAACTTTTAAGTGTGTTTACATAATGATTAAGTTATCCGGTTTTTTTGACGATCTATTTTTCTTTTGAATACGAAATATTTATTTAGTCCAACCTACTTTTAATTTTTTCGGCAAATATTTTTGATTGTTTAATTATTTCCAGACAAGTAACGATTTTTATAATATCCCTTTATCCATACACTAACATAAGGTTTTTTTCCACAGTCATCTCAATACAATTTGAGAATTTTAATTTTAATAATTATACATTTTGACATTTATTATAATTCAATGGTTGATTGTTTGGATATTTTATGGATCTTGTCTGGTGTCGAGATTAAAAAAAGTTTGGGTAAATACAAGCTGATTGGTGAATTGCAAACCACGTGATCCTCACAAAACAATGTTTTCGCTTGACGTCACTTACATCAAAAATTGACGCGATGTGTAATTTTGATATCAGGTTTAGCATAAGGTTAGTTCATTCCATAAGTTACATTAAAAAACTACTTATAAAGTGATTGTTTTCAAAATTATACAAGTACTGCATCTAAAACTTTTAAGTAAGAAAAATATATATTTTACAATTTGAAATTCAGTAATATTATTGTATTGAACATATTATTTTAATAATTATTATCTAAAATAATATTAAAAATAATATAAAAAAATATTAATATAGTACACATTAAAAACAATGAAAAATAATCAAAACAAATTTGACAACATCGACAGGGGACAATAAATACAACTATTTTTATAATTCTTTTTAAGGTTTTAGAAACAACTTTTCATGCACGTGTTTAAAAAAGACAAAAAGCATTAAAATTAAACAAATCTTTGCCAACTGAAAGCAATAAAATAATATATAACAGCATTTTGAAACGCTACAAAGTTAATAATACATAAAACAATGACAAATATTTTTTTTATCTAACGCCTTCGTTCTGATTTTCTGAAAACAATAAATAAAATTTTTAATAATGAAAGCTTTATCTATATTGAATTTCAAATTATCTCCACTACATTTATCAGTAGACGCAATTTATATGGAAATTCAAATCCCTGCGATTCTCTTATTTTATTAATTAATTTTAAATTCCCCCGAGGTTTATATACCGGCAAAGGAAATTTACTTAGAGTTAAGATTGTAAACTCTAAATATTTTAAATAATTAAGTTTTAATATTAAAGAAATTATATTAAGAAAAACAAAAGTTAATGGGTACAATACAAGTTGTCAAATTCCATTTAAAAGTACGCAAAAATGTTTTGTTGAAGAATAACTCATGGCTAGCAATTCTATCTTTTTAATAAAGTTTAAATTTTACAATTAACTGAAGATTAACTAAAATTACCGTTCTTGGGAAAAAAATCGTATTAAAAAAATATTTTTGCTAAATGCTTTTCAACAAGTGTAAATATACATATTTTATTATAATTTAATGCAATAAAATTAAGGAAAATCGTAAATTCTTTTGAAATAAATATAATAACGGTTGGTTATAATAACTTCTTTTATAAAAAACAATATATTTTTCTTAAAATACGGAGATACTTACATGTTAGGACAATATCTCTATCTCCGTGTTAAGAGGGCTCTAGTGCGTTAAATCGGTATTGGTTCAAATGTCCTCACGTTAGTTGCGGTGTGAACAGTAAGGAGTCAAGGTTGTACGAAATTTCGAGTAACTTCCCCCTTTTTCACCCTTTAACTCGCTAAACCCCTTTGACTTCTTAATAAAATTTGATTGTGATAATGCAATACTGTAACAATGCAGTATTTACACAATGTAGCATATATTACATAGTTAGTTATGAGGATGGATAAACGATGCATTCAGATTAGTTGATTAAGAAATATCGCTAATGTACCGCCAAAATGTTGCCAAATTAATAAAAATATCGCCAAATGAATAAAAATGAGGTTATATATATAAAATATAATCAAAATTGCGAAAGTATTGTCAAGATGATTATCTTAATAAAATTTGGCACATTTGACCTTCCGAACAAGAGGAAGGTCAATGTCCATGATATTTTGAATAACCCCCTTCCCCTCTCCTTAATTAGCAGAAATGATTTCTTACTAAAACCGCCAAATGGCGCCACGATGAAGTAATCTGCCAACACACAAGAAATAAAAGTTTCAGTGGGTTTGTTTTCTATAGAAATCTACCGCTTCATTCTGATGCAACAGTTTTTTTCCCGGGTAACTCAGGGCCCTTTGGCTAGTTATATATAAAAAGAAGTTGTTATAAACACACAAATTAGTTTAATGGGTAACCTAAAAAAATTATTAATTAGAATCAGGGTCTCCAGAACCAAATGTACTTTTTCTCAATGTACCGATTTTTCTTGCGTACAACAAATTGCATCCGATGTGGGCCCTGATTCTGATCAATGAAAGATTATTTCTTTTGAGTTTAATCACTAAATTAATTTGTGTGTATTTCAACACAATTTTATATAATACTTGTTTCATGCTCGAACAGTGCCAATATTTCCCCTGTGATATTTGGTACTATATTTTGTTTTTTACGAAATCTTCCCACCACACCTTCAATATTTCAATATCTTTAATGTAAAATGTGGTGTTCCAGTTCATTAGGTTTAGATACAAATGCTTTTAAATAGAGGAAATTATGTTTTGTTTATCCTGTATGAGAAAAGGTATGTGCATATTTGAGGATGCCATTTGTTTACTTGAAAAATCAAGAAAGTATATATTTTCAATTTTATGTAGATTTTTTTTAACAGTATATAAACAAACTATGAGAATGTTTCTGAATAACAATCTGATTTCTGGCTCTGTATTTCATAAACAAAACAAAAATATTTTTTACCTTTAGGCAGGCAATCTTGAATACTTTCGGTGGCAAAGGAAATGAAAAATAAATACTATTTTCTTCAACGTTTCGAATTGCATTACATTTTGCGAAATAGAAGCCAAGGGAAACGGAAATAATATTTGATTTTTTTTTGTGTGTAGTTTAGTTCTTCTGTATAACTTTTCCATTGTTATTAAAGCACGTATCTGAATATGTTCTAAGCCCAAATATACATAAAATAGAATTCACCAAAACCCTCAAATGCCCTAAAGCAATACACACAAATAAATTTCCTATTTCCAGTTCTTCAACCTAAACTTTGCGTCAAAAAATATTTGAATGGGTATGATTAGTAGTAGAAAATATCCAATAGTATTTTTTCCAATTGTACCCAAGTAAACAAAAATAAATTTATGTATTTTTTTTACCCTATAAATTATTCATAAATCCAACCTGTTTCTATCTCTAAAAACGATTTTGTTTCGCGATGCCAATATACATTACTTTTGAAAGAGATAAAAGCATACTTAAAAGCTCTGCTCTCAGCGGGTATAGCAATAAATCGTTTCTCTCCCAAAAATGTCAACATAAAATGGTTTAAATTGTATTCTCAAAAGCATCTTGTGGGCGAAGCTAATTTGGGTCTTGCAATGAATTGTCACGTAACAGCCGAATGAATGGAGCAATTCGAATGCTAATTCTGTTATTCTACGCCTTCTCACGATAATTAAATATAATTGTAACTTAAATATACACTGTTAAAGTTCATTTAGTGGTTCTGAATTCTATTCCTTGGAAATATTTGTTTTCTTGGTTCAATTGCCTTTAAGTGTTTAAAAGTATGTGATAGTAAACTGAAACTAATTCAGATATGTTCCTTTAAGTTAGGAATTATGAATATATTAAGTGACACTGTTTCTAACCAATTAAATGTATACGAATGTATAAAATAGTCTTTTTTTAAGCCCTTAATGATACTCTTGTTGATAGTCTTATTGTAAACTTGAAATTCTGCTATATAAAGTAATTTAAAGAATTAAGTTCAATATAGTAAAATGTTTTTAAATTGTATACTTGCTTACAAAATAAATACGTGTATTGGAAAAGCACGTGGACAATACTCCCACGCATGAGACATGTCCAATGAGATGGCCGGAGAAAACTACGCAGTAAAGTTCTGATGACGCAGAAGTCGCCATCTTGTTAGAGAGACTAGATAACTATACCACGAGAGCCACGCATAGGAGGTGCCAATCCCGTAGGCGCACTTTCCTTTAATTGTAAATAATATAAAATGTAACCTCTCTTAAGTTTAATTAAACTTAGATTAGATACACCTGAAGAGTTGGTTTCTTTGAGTATGCTTGAATATGATTAAGCGAGCCTAATTAGAGTCCGTGTTGTGTAAGGACAACATAAACTACAACACCCGAGGATAAACTTGGATAATCTTCAACGTGTTTTAATGTCTGAATTACATTTGTGATCATACTCGTATTTGCTGTATAACTTTTATATAATAAAAAAATTATATTTGGTAACCAAAACTTTTATACCGAGTCCCCGTAATATTAAGACCACACCCATATCTCATACGCCGAAGTGTACGGCGAATAGTTCGTTCAGTGATCATTTGAGAACATACTTGATTAACATAAGGTGGCATTTGCTGCAATCTTGCTCTTCGATTGTAGGTTACAAACGTGGACACTTTTTTCAACTCAAGTATTCTTCACTGACTCATTAACTGATGACCACAGAATTTCGACTGACAGTCCAGTCTTTAGACATTTCCACTATAGGTGCTATTGAACATTCCACAAATGTAGCGGTTCTGATAATGCCTACAAAAAATCGGCTAGTCATCTTTCAGAGAAAGGTTCTGAAGACAATTCTGAGTGCAATAATTATTAATGGTATGCATCAGGGTGTCACAGATTCAACCATGACTTGTAGAGGAAATGGAAATAGGCTGATATAATTTAACATATTAAAATTAATCGCATGAAATTTGCTAGCTATGTCTCCCGCATGGATCCATACTCCATGACAATCAGGAACGTCAACTACAAACCCATAAGAACCAGAGTTAGGAGAAGGTCCAGATTAATGTGGGATAAAGCTGAGTTGGGCATGTTTTGGGTATTAAAAAAAGAATAAGGTGAGCGGACAGTGTTGATGATGACTTTAAGGTCCTACTATGGAAAAAAAAATGTGCTTAAAAACGAAAAGATGAACGTACTCGTTTTTCTTTGAGTACAATTGTATCTTAAATCAGCTAGAAAATGTTTTAGAAACTTATAAATATTGACGTTAGTATAAAAGTAGTGCATCAAGTAAAAATAAACAAATAAAAGTTACAATATGTACTTTAAATCAGATATGGAAAAGATTTTTAAAAATATAATTGATAGAAGATTAATGCAAAATGTGTTAAATATATTTTAATACAAGCACTCAAAATGATAAAGTATAGAGTTTTATGCAAAATTTGAGTTTAATTAAACTCTTGTTGTTTATGTATATAATAAATAATTAGTTAAATTACAAATTGTTTGGTAAATTTACGATTTGTATTGCTCTAATTTTCGCTAACTATTATAAATTAGCTTTTAAATTAAAAACATTAAATTGCTTGTAATTTAATTTTTAAATAATTCTATAAATTAAAAAGAATAAAATTAAAAATATTTATATGTATAGTTTTTTTTTTTAAATTCAATTTTAAATGTACAGCAGTAAAAAAATATAAATTTTTTACAATAACCATTAGAATAACTAGAAAACATCAAGGAAATTCACAGTGAAAATTTATTAAAAGTTCTCATAATTATTTAAAAGTTAATTTTGAGTTAATTTAAAAAACTAAAACTTGATTTTAAAGCGACGAAAAATATTGACACGTTCGAAGATAGACACGAACATTCTTAATACGTAATTAAAATCTCTAGTTTCAGAAACTAATATCGCCTTCTTCCTCTTGTATATTAGTACAAAATTAATTGTATATGAGTAGAAACCGGTGGTGTCTTTTCCAATTACCTCCCAAACGATAGTTTTCTAAAATTAGACATGTTTTCATCCTTTTTTGTCTAAGGTAATTTAAAGAAAATTTAAGATTGCTTTCAATTCCATAATCATACATGACACTTTCAAAATTTAATTAGAAATTTTGCCTTTTTTCGCTCCTGAGTAGAATATGAGCCGAGTTCTTATTAATCGATTAAACCAATACTAATATTTATTCTATAAAATATATAAATAAAAACTAAGAACTACCATTTAAACCTAAAAATGCAATTTTAAAACTGTATAGAAGTTTGGTTATGCCTCATCTTGGATATCAGTACAATTATGGTCCTTTTTATCTTAAAAAGGATAGTGATTTGTTAGAACCGGTTCAACACAAGGTCACGAAAACGGTTCAGGGTACTTCGAGAATGAATAATGGAGATTGGCCGAGAACTTCAAATATGTATACACTCGAGGAGAAGGATTAGAGGGGACTTTATTCTGGTCTTCAAATTTATCAAATTGGGTGATGTAGAGTGATTGGATTGTAATATTGGCAATGGGACTAGAGGTCCTGGATTCAGGTTATACGAACCACAGCTTAATCGGGAGGGTAGATAACATTATTGTTTTAATAGACAGACAAACGAAACAGTTTGCATTATGTTGCTAATTCTTCGGAAGTTTATACTAGTTTTAAAAAGTAATTGGATCGGCATTGGAGAATCATGAATATGTGTTAGTTAGACAGAATCAATTTTGCTGGTGCTAAAATCTGTAGTTGGTCGACATTCATTGTATTTGTACAAGACTAATTGAAAGAATTTTAAATTATATGGTTTCTTTTGGATATAATTGAATATAATTAGTTTTTATTTGTATTGTACACAATACAAAACCGCATTGTATGACAACAGAATACAAACGCCAGGTTTTCGCTTTTAACATAACCCATTTTGACATTTCAATTTCGTGTCAAATTACAAAATTGAAAAAAATTTAATTCCGTTTTACAGGAAATTAGGCACCGAAGCGCTAAATTTAGCTTTTCCCACAACACTCACAGATACATAGCTTGGCAATACGTTTGTCGCTCTGAGTGGGAGTGGTCGAATTTTACTAACCCTTCCACAATAGGTATAAACCTTCGAATTCAGACCAATGATCACCAGGGGTTATAAGGCATACAAGTGAAATTTGACAGTTGTTGGGCTACGGTGCCCCCTCTTTTCAACATGTAGGGGGATATAGAAAAGGCGTACAAAATCAGACAGCAAAGCAGAAGCATAGAAATACTAGCCTAACTCCTTTGACCATAATGGAACGTATCGGTCTCCAAAGGGAGACATCCAATAGCTGTAAAATAGGTTAAGCATGTAGACATTGTAATTCGTGAATAAATGTAAGTTGAGTATTTCGTTACGTCATTATGTACCCTAGTACGCATATATTACATGCAGCACGCACAAGTCCTATCACGTACATCAGTGTGCGGCTGCGTCACAGATGCATTTTCTTTCTTAAAAAAATATAAATATAAGGTGCATAAAATTTCACTTAAAAAAATATTATCTAGCTGAATCATCCACCAATACTTAACCAAAGTTAAAAAAAAATCAAGAATTAGTAAGAAATATTATCTTAAAAAATACAGACAGATGTGACAAAAATGTCGATACATTGATTGATTCGATCACTTTTCGTTTCCTTGTATTTTTAAATTGGCGTCTGAGCCAGCGGGGCGAAAGAAAGACGTGCAATATCTCAGGAGCTTTGCTCACCTTTCTCTTTGATACGGTTTTATCCCTGCAACCGAGATAACGTACACGCTATAAATCAATGCTACAAAATCGACAGTAAAGTCGCTGCAGTAAGAATAAATTCTTTCCTTATCAAGAAAATTCGACTTTTATATTCTGAATTCTGAGGTTTTGGGGAGGAAGTAAATTGAGGATTTCGAAATGAAGTAATATTTTCAGCTTTATTTTTTTTTACTTTGAGATTTATTTAAATGAAAAGAGATAAATTTATGTTTAGTAATATTTAAAGGTTTTCAATTACTTTTCGCAATAGTTAGTGGTGGCCTGGTTGGTAGAAGAGAGATTTTGTAATCAAAGGGTTGCGAGTTGGGGTGTCAGCTAGAACTGTAGATTCGCAGTGTGAAAGGATGCAAGTAAATATGTCGGTGAACAAATGCTCTTAAAATAAGTGTTTTAATAAAACATATTTTTAGAAGTAAAATAAAATTTATATTCAATCTAGATTTAAATTGTCAGTAGTAAAAAGCGATTATTTACATGTTCATAAAAATACTTCAGAATTAATGTGAAAAATAACACATATCAATTTGCGAAATATAACACATTGATATTCGAATTTATCACATATTACTATATATGTGAAATATATTATATAGTATTTAATATTCAAATATATCACATAGCAATTAATAAATGAAATATATAGTGTATTAATACGCGAAATATGTTACATATATGCTGAATATATGATTTATTAATATGTGAAATATATCACATAATAATATGTAAAATTTATCACATAATAATTACTATGTGAGATATATCATATAGGAACTAATAAGTGAAATGTATAACTTATTAATATGCGAAATATATCATATATAAGTTGAATATATCATATATTATTATGTGAAATATATCACATTAATATGTTAAATATATCATAGAGTAATTACTAAGTGACACGTATAACATATTAATATGATAAATTTATCCCATAGTAATTAATTTGTAAAATATATTATCAGTCGTTGTAGATAAAACTAAATTTCTATTTATAACTATAGAATTGCAGAAAGAATACGGTTAGTGTTTTGCTATCGGTACCAGATTTCTCAGAATTATATAAAGACTTCATATAATGAATAAGTTTTTGTAATTTCTTTATATATAATTTTTTACAATATTAACTAAAACAGCAGATGAAAAAATATATTTAAAATTCAATTCTATAACGTTTAAATTAGCTTCTGTATCTTGATCAAGTTTGTCTGGCAGAAGAAAAAAATGCTATCAAAACGCAAACGCTTTATTTGTTTATAATTAGTTTTCATATCTTGGCATTATATAAAATTCCTAGTAGAGATTTGACTGTTTTTCGCTAGTAATGTGCACATTTTAATTAGTTCTCAGAAAATAAGCACACAGTTGGAATTTTTTGCTATGAACAAAAACTCATTCAAAATTCATAACTACTATTAATTTAACTTTTTTATAGATTTTTCAATCTGTTTTAATTCATTTACGAACTTTAAAGTTTGAAAACTTTAGTTTTATACGAACAAAATAAATGTTCAATTCAAATATAAAATCTTATATATTTTTTTTACTTTGGGGACACCTATAATGACGATAATAAATTGTTAGCTAATTAAATTGCCACGAATATAACTTTTTAATTAAGAACTTTAGAGCTTCGAATGAATGAATGATTTTTTATTTAAATTAGGAATAATATTTTCTATTTTCTATTTTCTGCAAACTTAATAAGTTATTCTTTATTTTATCGATTTACAAATGGAATTTATGAAGAGTAACTAACGATGTATTGGGAAAAAAATTAGTTTTAAATAAAAAAAAAATACATTTTTGGTTTTAATAAATATTTTAATCAATTGCTGTAACTTTAAAAACGCATTTAGTAATACGAATAAATGTATATAAAATATCATATTGAATATTAAATTATTTATGAAGGTCTATTGAAAATTTTACATTATTGTTTGAGAAATACTCTTATTTGAAATTTAAGAATTCTAGTCAATATAAACATTACTTACATTTCAAATATTGTTATTATTATTCTATTATATATTTTTGAATATTTGTTTTTTTTAGACTTTCACTTGCTACTTAAGGCAAACCACCAAAGTTCCCAAACTGGAAACTAGAGGATGGTGCCAATTTTATTTAATTATTTGCACAATTAAAACCTATCGCAATATTTTGCTTAACTATGCATAATTAGCTAAATTTAAAATAAAAAAAATATTTTCTTTAGTTACGCACTGATAGTACATTTAGCAAGACAACTAACAAATTAAATCAACATTCACATCAAATTTTTCAAAAAATAGCAAAAAATTACAATTATTTCTCATTACCTTTTCATAAAATATAAACAATAATTTATTGCCATCACATTACAAACGGAATATTTCTTTTAAATATGCTTTTTAAATTGCCCCATACAAGGAGCAACCAGTTTTTAGTCTCTAGCAAATATCCCACGAACCTTGTTAAGACATCAATGTCCGAAGACATAAAATAAGTGCGACAAAACCGAATTTTCATTTCCTTAAAAGCTGTGATGCTGACGTGATGTGGACTGATGGTAGCGATGCAATAACATTAAAACAAAGCGTCTTATAAAAGTCCAATTTATAAGATAGCATTACTGTTTTATACGACGCAATGAATAATCTAGATGTTTCCCAGTTTTATTCCCCTCATAAAATAAAAACATTATTTTATGATGGTGCTTTTTTTATGGTGTAAAGCTTTCAAAAAAGACATTTTTTTCCTTATCACGTCTTATACATTTAGCATACCTTAATATCTTTTGTCCAATAAGCACAGGTAGAAATACCTATGACTTCGTTTATCTTATCTAATTTTAAGTAATTGGTGTTTACTAGAAACAACGAAAAACTACATCGTAAATGCGAGGTTTGGCACAAGTGATAATTGAGTACCGGGAAAATATTAAACATATTATAAGTATACTGATTTGCTATGTTACAAATGTATTTTGTGTTTGAGATATATAAAAACTAAGACTTGGAATAATATTAAAAAAGTCAAGTATAGCTGAAGGCAGCCTACAAAAACCTTATCAACAAAAAATATAGTTTCGCCTGACACTTCGGGACCCATACACTCCCAGTACGGGATGCTTTATTTCAAAGTCTATATATATATTTGGTGTTTGATTAAATAAACGTCGTGCTAGAGCTGCACAGTGGGCTATTGGTGACGGTTCGTAGAATATCTCGTAGGAAAGACCCGGGAACAATGCCTCGTATTTTTGAACCATGGTCAGATGACGAGGACAATAAAAACTTTGTCCTCGTCAAACAACAAAAACATTGTCCTCGAGAACAATATATCACATGTTAATATGTAAAATATATCACATAGTAAATAATATGTGAAATATATCATATAGGAATTAATAAGTGAAACGAATAAATTATTAAAACGCGAAACACATGAGCTGGCACCCAACGTCTTAATAGACATTGGGACTTTGGACCCCGATCAGATTAATGGTGCACCAATCCCGTATACAACTCCGTTAATTTTTTGTGGATGTTCTGGACGACATTCTAGTATTTTGGTAGCGGTTTGGTTTGGTTTGGTTTGGTTAATTAACGTCGCACTAGAGCTGCACAGTGGGCTATTGGTGACGGTTCGGGGAAAGACCCGGGAACACATACACATTCACACACACATTCATTCATACCTACCTGCACCTCGTTTTTTTAGAACCATGGTCAGATGACGAGGAAACACCTGAACTGACACCCAACGCCTTTATTAGATGTCGGGACTTTGGACCCCGACCAGATTTATCGTGCACCAGTCCCGTATACACGCCGTTAATTTTTGCGGATGTTCTGGACGACTTTTCTAGTACTTTTGTAGCGAAGCTGGCAACCCTCCGATCACAATATCACTACTTGTTTTACTATTCTTAGTCTAGTCCGTCGCACAGGTTCGAACTGGGAACCCTCGGATTCCCAGCTGACGGCCTAATCCATTCGGCCACGGAGACCTTTAAAGTATCTCATTTCCTTGCCTTTTACACGTCGGTGTTAAGTATTCTATTGAACAAAACCAAATTTATGTTATCGAGTTATTTGTCACTGAAATTATGGTGTCAGAAAGGATCAATCACGAAAGCCTTGCCAATAGAAAGAAGATAAACAATCTGTTTCGTCTGACGCCAAGGGCTTCTGTAAGTGTTTTGCTTTATTTCAAAATACTACTTCCAATAGCGCTTAATTTCCTATCGAACGAAACGAAATTTATGTTACTCGTGCTATTTTTGAGGAAGTTATTTTTGTCCGAATGGATCACTCTAAAAATGTAACATGGTGTTTATATCCTGATTCTTCATATAGATATTACCTTATAGATGTTTTACTTTAAAAGTAATCATGTTTATGATAGTGTAATACAAGAGATAGTGATTACTTTTGAACTAAAGTTGCATATTTACATAAAAAAAATGCGATGTTGTGTACATCAATCAGGTCAAACTAGTAATGGGAAACTCTCTTATTAATAAATTTGAAATACGCGATTGTATAACTACGTTAATTGGTACTTTTATACAATTTATAACGTATCAGTTTTGAGATCATTTAATTATTACGATGTTTGTCTGCATTGTGAATATAAAATATATTCTTATTTTCTATTAAATGTTAACATTTAATGTCTCTAAAATCAGCTACTTGAAGCATTGGGATAGAAACACTATGTGAAGGTTTAGTTGGATCCATTCCGGCACTCCATGACAAATACTCTATTATAATTTTATTACAAATAGAACGATCGATAAACATTTTGTTCAGTTCGATATGAAATTAAGTATCGGTGCATGTGAAATCTTGAAATAAAGCAAAGCATGGACGGATGTGGATTGAGGCCTGTGGAGTCAAACTTTATGTTTATCTTCCTTCTGTTGATGAGTTCTTCGTTAGCAACCGTTTCCTACTTTTATAATTTGCTGGAATTCAAGTAAAGTTTCTTCTGGCCACTCTTCGTCACAGATAGGTTTTTTGGAAATTGTGTTTAATATTTTACTATTGAAGTCAATATTACAATATTTGTTAAATTTATTGTTTAAACAGTTTATTTTACTCTTTCCCAGCAAAATCAGTCGGCATAAACCTTTATCAAAATTTTGAAATTGAAGGTTTTATGCAGGAAAACTGCAGTTTTTTTGAAGATCTATAAAATTAAAGGTTTTTGTTTCAATATCCTTCATAAAAATTGTAAAAAACCTTCATAAAAACCTGCAAAAAAGCTTCAATTTTAAATCATGAAGGGAAAATGCAGATATTTTAAAGGTTTTATGCAGGAAAATTAAAAACTTAAAAAAAACTGCAGTTTTTTGTTTCAATATCCTTTATAAAACCTTCAAAAAACCTTCAATTTGATAATTTTGATGAAGATTTTATGCTGACTTTTTTTGCTGGGTTATATTAAAGTTATTTTTCTAACATATTAATAATTGTGTAATTAACTTGTATTTATTTGCATGAATATTACAAACATATATTTTTGCAGACTTATATTTGTATAGTATAATATATTATTTGTTGACAGTACCTATAACAACACTTACAGGAACAATAAACACAATTTTTTGAAGAATACAAGATATAAACCATTAGTTTTCTGCAGAACTCTACTTACGTTAAATGGGCATCAGAAAAAGTTACCAAGCATATTCCTCCAACGAAAAATGATGATTAGTTTGGAACAATATTCTCCGGAGTCGTTTTACTTTCTTCTTCCTTGGCGAAAGTCTTAAAATAATCTCCAATTTCAAGTCATCTAAAACTATCGCCAGAAAAGTCTGGGTTTCCGAATCGAACTCTCAGGAGCCAATAATGGTTCGTTCATATTTCAAAATAAACGGTCTGATGGTTTTCTGGAATATCTTTTGGGAAAAAAAGAACGTAGATTCCAATGCAGTTCCTTTTTCCAAGAGAACCTATCGGCCGAACACCTTTCGGAGTGTTCCTTTCTGTGTTTAAAATGGAACATTAACTTCTTTTCTTTCGTTTTTGAAGAGGAATAAAGTTTCGAGTGCGGGACTGATATTAGAAATGGATGGAATGAAGAATGAGGTTAGGAAATGCGGTCGTGTGGAAGATTGCTGTCGTATTTATATTTTAAAATCAGTAATTTCTTTTAGCTTTACAGTGAATTATTACGTCTAAGTAATTATACGTCTAAGCATTCTTTATTCAAGAAGAATAAATAATGTATGATTGTTAGAATTCCAATACACAAGTTAGTGTTGGTGTATTTATGCATTTACTTCTTTTCCTTTCACATTGTAAAACAAATAAGTTTTTTAACTCCTCACTGCATGATATATCTTATGCACTGATCTCTAACTGTAAATTCTGGATTGGGCAAGGCATTTTGTTGACTTGAAGCCGATGTGGAGGCAACCATGATGTGCCCCACTTTTTTTGTTACCGCAATATTTCGTATATTTTTCATGTTAAAATAAGCCGACGTGTACTTTTTTGGCTGAGTTTTTTTTATTTTCTTTTTAAATCCATTTTAAATGCAATATGCTATTAAAATAGAAAGCCATTTAAAAGTCAATGTCGAAGTAAATAAAAAGCAAGAGCAAAAACTATTTGTTTGGCAATATAGAAATTAATTCTATAAGAAGAAAATATAATATTTATATACATTTAATATTTCTACAATGCTATGGTAATAAGAAACACCACTAAATAACTTAAAAATTTTTTTGGGGCACAGCATGGCTGCTTTCAATTGGCTTCAACGTGCCCATAGCGGAAACAAGGTTTGAGCCTTCCAGCAGTTACAGTTAGAGTTCAGTGGTCTCATGAGACTAATACCGAAATTTGCCATTTATACCTTTCGCTTACAACATAGTCAAACTCGTGGTAATAAATACTATTCAAAAGCGAATACCACGAGTCAGACCCGTGGTCCTGCTGCACTTACCACCTGTTCTCAACCCATTTATTTTGAAGAAACCCAAATATTTAGATTAATATTTATGTCTACTTCTAACTATTCTCCCATTCAGTTTTAAATCATCTCCAAGAGTTAATGTCTCGTAATTAACTAAGCAAATGAATACTCAGTTTCGATGAGCAGTAGTTATGTAGCATGAGAGACTAAGTTTGGGATAGAGCACATTTTGAGCATGCAGTCGAACTATGAAATAGCCTGCGTCATCGGAACTTCAATCCTAGGTCAAGGGTTAAAGATGATTAAAACGATCCCATTCTTAAATGGCCATATAACTGGAGATCACGAACTTTTTCTTCCAAACCCCTGAAGGCCTCCGTGGCCGAGCGGTTAAAGGCATCAGCTAGGAATACGAAGGTTCCTGGTTCGATGTCAGTCGATGGACTTGACAAAGAAAAGTAAAAAGTAGTAATCTTGTGATCGGATGGTTACCAGCGTCGCTACAAAATACTAGAAAAGTCGTCCGGAACATCCGCAAAAATTAACGGCATGTATACGGGACTGGTGCACGATAAATCTGATCGGGGTCCAAAGTCCCGACCTCTATTGAAGGCGTTGGGTGCCAGTTCATGTGTTTCCTCGACACCTGACCATGGTTCTAAAAATAACGAGGTGCGTGTATGAATGTGTATGTGAATGCGTATGTGTTCCCGTGTCTTTCCTTTGAGATAGACCCCGAACCGTTGCCAATAGCCCACTGTGCAGCTCTAGTGCGACGTTAATTAAATAAACCAAACCCCTGAACACCTTTAGATTGATGTTCAGCTGCCAAATCTCAACACATGTCCCAGCACTTTGGATACATTGTAATATGTGACGGGACGTAAATTATAGCTAGTAAAACAACTGACGAATTATAATTAAAATAAGAAATAAAAATTCAATTAATAAATTAAATATTCAATTAATAAATTAAAAATTCAATTAATAAATTAAAAATTCAATTAATAAATTAAAAATTCAATTAATTAATTAAAAATTCAATTAATAAATTAAAAATTCAATTAATAAATAAAAAATTCAATTAATAAATTAAAAATTCAATTAATAAATTAAAAATTCAATTAATAAATTAAAAATTCAATTAATAAATTAAAAATTCAATTAATAAATTAAAAATTCAATTAATAAATTAAAAATTCAATTAATAAATTAAAAATTCAATTAATAAATTAAAAATTCAATTAATAAATTAAAAATTCAATTAATAAATTAAAAATTCAATTAATAAATTAAAATTCAATTAATAAATTAAAAATTCAATTAATAAATTAAAAATTCAATTAATAAATTAAAAATTCAATTAATAAATTAAAAATTCAATTAATAAATTAAAAATTCAATTAATAAATTAAAAATTCGAGTATCGTAATTTTAAAGACATAACGATTAAATTTATATTTCATTGGCGATTATCTTAAAATTAAAAAGAATCATTAGTTGTTTAGTTAATGTTCAAATCTTCCATATTAAGGATATCATGGAAATATTAATTTTAATGTTTAAACTTTTACACTCGAGAAATATGTTTGACGTTTAAGTTATTTTTATGGAACAATTACATCACGTTCATATTATTTTTATATATGCATTATTTAGCAGGTACTTTTGACGTTTAGGGTGGATAATTTTAAAAATAAAAAAAGTTATGCGTGATGCTGACTATTAATCCCTTGCACTCCAAGAACTCTTTGCGTTTTCCGTTCTTTCCACGGAACAGTTATTTATCCTTATGTTCTTTACCCTAGAATTTGTTATGCGTAAAGAAAAAAGAAACATAATCTGTTTTGGATCTGCAAAAGAACGAGTTGAACAAAATATCGTTGTTTTTTAAACACAAGATCATGCTGTTCTCGTTTATTTTAAAGAACAGGGAACCAAAATAACGAGTCTTTATGTCGTCGCCTCAGCGGCGCCAACGGAGTAAAAAGGGTTAATATCGGTATAAAATACATATATTTAGAGGTTTACGACATTTGTAAATGTTTAAATAAAACCATGGGTTGTGATAAATTCTAATCTGAAGACAGTTTTAGATTACCAACAAACTTGACGCTTCTGGATGACAAAAATATGTTATATTAAAGTTGTTTTTGAGATAATAATTTTTTTAAATTCAAGAATATATTGTTATATTTCAATTTAAAGAATTTTGGTTTCGGGGAGTAGTCTCACTCGAAACCACTGAGCTCTAACTTATAGAAAGCTCAAAAATAGTTTCCTCTACATGCAAGTTGAAAGCAATGTAAAAGCTACCATACTGTACCTGAATTTTTAAAGTGATTTAGTGGTATTTTTTTTAATATCATAGCATTGTAGACATATTAAATGTATATAAATATTATATTTTCTTCTCAAAAGAACTAATTTTTATACAAACCGTTTTTACTCTTGTTTTTTAACCACTTCGACTTGCAAATGACTTTCTATTTCAATAGCAGATTGCATTTAAAATGGGTTTTAAAAGAAAATAGAAAAAAAAACTCAGCCAAAAGCAATACATGTCGGATTATTTTAACATGAAAAATATACGAAATATTGCGGTAGCGATGATTGGTTTGGTTTGGTTAATTAACGTCGCATTAGAGCTGTACAGTGGACTATTGGCGACGGTTCGGGGTCTATCTCGAAGGGAAGAACCGGAAAAACACATACACATTCACACACACATTCATACATGATCCACGTTATTTTAGAACCATGATCAGATGATGAGGAAACACCTGAACTGGCACCTAACGCCTTCAATAGACGTCGGGACTTTGGACCCTGATCAGATTTATCGTGCACCAGTCTCGTATACACGCCGATAATTTTTGCGGATGTTCTGGACGACTTTTTTAGTATTTTGTAGCGAAGCTGGCAACCCTCCGATCACAAGATCACTACTTTTTTTACTTTTCTTTCTCAAATCAATCGCTTAGGATCGAACCACGAATCCTCGTGTTCCCAGTCGACGCCTTTAACCGCTCGGCCACGGAGGCCTTCAAGCGGCTTCAAGTCATAAACATATCTTTCCCAATTCAGAAGTTAGAAAAGTAGTGATCTTGCGATCGGAGGGTTGCCAGATTCGCTACAAAAATACTAGAAAGTCGTCCAGAATATCCAACAAATTATACTGGCGTGTATACGGGACTGGTGCACGATAAATCTGATCGGGTCCGAAGTCCCGACGTCTATTGAAGGCGTTGGGTGCCAGTTCAGGTGTTTCCTCGTCATCTAACCATGGTTCTAAAATAACGAGGTGCATGTATGAATGTGTGTGTGAATGTGTATGTCTTTCCGGGTCTTTCTTACGAGATTGACCCCGAACCATCGCCAATAGCCCACTGTGCAGCTCTAGTGCGACGTTAATTAACAAAACCAAAACCAACCCAATTAAGAAGTTACAATCAGAGATCAGTGCACGAATCCAAAGGGTTAATAATATGTAGTGTACCTTTACCAAGTAGAAAAAAAAAACGAAAAACGAAACAAGCCATTGCAACACCATAAAAGTCTTAAAATCCATACTTGTAAAGCGCATCAACTTAACTAAAACGAAACAACCTCAAAATACCTCACATAACTCGTACAACCTAAAAGTAGACTTGAAAAGCTGGCTTCTATCTCATGAAACAATGAGCCGAACCACGTGTATTTTTAGTCCTTTAAATATACCATGAATCTCCCTCACAACTCTCCCCTTGTCCAGGGGCATTTAGAGTTGAATAATCACCAGCGTGGGTGGTTGGACAGAGTGTGTGCTACGTGATCTGCTTTGAAATTGAATTTCTCTGCAGCCCCCGTAATTACGTTCATTCTGTGGTCGACAGTGGGGGAGAATTCCACGTTCACGTTAAACGACCGGAGATACTAATGACAGCCCACTTTTAAAACGCCATTTAGTGGTGTTTGAACAAAATGTTTACATTTTCTGGTTTTGTAGATTGAGGTGTTTGGTTCGCTTGCAGTCACTTACTTTAAAGAGCATCCGAGGAAGAAAGAGCCCCAGTTGCTCAGTTGGTAAGGCGTTCAGCTACTAATCAGAGGATTGGTGGTTCGAATCCGTGCAATGGACTTGACATAGAAAAGTAAAAAAGTAGTGATCTTGCGATCGGAGGGTTGCCAGCTTCGCTACAAAAATACTAGAAAGTCGGCCAGAATATCCAACAAATTATACTGGCGTGTATACGGGACTGGTGCACGATAAATCTGATCGGGTCCGAAGTCCCGACGTCTATTGAAGGCGTTGGGTGCCAGTTCAGGTGTTTCTTCGTCATCTGACCATGGTTCTAAGATAACGAGGTGCATGTATGAATGTGTGTGTGAATGTGTATGTGTTCACGGGTCTTTCCTTCGAGATTGACCCCGTGAAGTGCGACGTTAATTAACAAAACCAAACCAAACCTTTGAGATTGACCCCGAACTGTCGCCAATAGCCCACTGTGCAACTCTAGTGCGACTTTAATTAACAAAACAAACAAACAAAGCGAGGTAGAATTATTATATTTATTTAGTTGTGTTCGTTTATTAGGTTTGGTTTGTTTAATTAACGTCACACTAGAGCTGCATAGTGGGCTATTGGCGACGGTTCGGGGCCTATCTCGAAGGAAAGACCCGGGAACGATGCCTCGCATTTTTAAACCATGGTCAGATGACGAGGACAACACCTGAGCTGGCACCCGACGCAACCTCGATAGGCGTCAGGACATTGGACCCCGATCAAATTTATCGTGCACCGATCCCGTATACACGCCAGTATAATTTGTTGGATATTCTGGACGACTTTCTAGTATTTTTGTGGCGAAGCTGGCAACCCTCTGATCGCAAGATTACAACTTTTTTGCTTTTCTTTGTCAAGTCCATCGCACGGATTCGAACCACCAATCCTCTGATTAGTAGCTGAATGCCTTTACCACTGAGCAACTGGGAGTCTTCGTTTCGTAGGTGATTTGGGATTAGATAAAGTGATATATACTATATGAAAAATTACTCAAGTTTAGATTGGGAAGATAAGATAAAGTAACACATACTGTGGAGTACGATGATCCGTCGTCGGCTGGAAACCTGATGATTGTAAGGTTCGAATACAGCTAATACCCCAAGAGACTTAATTTTTTTTAAAAAATGCAATGAATTTGTGATCGGAGGGTTGTCAATTTTGCTAAGAAATAACAATGCGTCGTCCGCACTTATCCAAAATAGTAATCTTGCGATCGGAGGGTTGCCAGCTTTGTTACAAAAATACTAGAACATTCAACCAGGTTTTGGTTGCCCTCGTCATCTGACCTTGGTTAAAAAATTTGAGAAATAGTTCCCGGGAATTTCCTTCGAGATAGCCCTGAACCGTCGCCAATAGCCTCCTGTGCAGCTCTAGTGCAACGTTAATTAATTAAAACCAAATCAGAACATTCAACAAATTTTACTGGCGTGCATACGGCCCTGGTGCATGATAAATCTGATCGGGGTCCAATGTCCTGATGTCTATTGAGGTTACGTTAGGTGCTAGATCAGGTATTGTCATTGTCATCTGACCATGGTTCAAAAATACGAGGCATTGTTCCCGGGTCTTTCTTTCGGGATAGGCCCCGAACCATCGCAGCCCATTGTGCAGTTCTAGTACGATGTTTATTAATTAAAACCAAATCAGAACATTCAACAAATTTTACTGGCGTGCATACGGCCCTGGTGCATGATAAATCTGATCGGGGTCCAATGTCCTGACGTCTATTGAGGTTACATTAGGTGCTAGATCACGTATTGTCATTGTCATCTGACCATGGTTCAAAAATACGAGGCATTGTTCCCGGGTCTTTCTTTCGGGATACGCCCCGAACCATCGCCAATAGCCCATTGTGCAGTTCTAGTACGACGTTTATTAAACAAATTAGACTGAACTTATCCGCGGGCCTTCAGTTGCCCAGTGGATAAAGGCGTTCAGCTGATAATCAGAGGATTGCTAGTTCGAGCCCATACGATGGACTAGTAGTGATCCCGTGCGATGGAAAAAGTAGTGATCTTTTGATCGGAGGTTTGCCAACTTCCCTACAAAGAAAATAGAAAGTCACCCAGAACATCAAGTTCAGGTGTTTCCTCGTCATCTGACCATGGTTCTAAAATAACGAGGTGCATGTATGAATGTGTGTGTGAATGTGTATGTGTTCCCGGGTCTTTCCTTCGAGATTGACCCCGAACCGTCGCCAATAGCCCACTGTGCAGCTCTAGTGCGACGTTATTAACAAAAACCAAACCCAGAACATCAAACAAATTATACTGGAGTGTATACAGAATTGATGCACGAAAAATCTGATCGGGTTCGAATGTCCTGACGCCTATTGAGGTTGAGTCGGGTGCCGGCTCTGGTGTTGTTCTCGTCATTTGACCATGGTTCAAAAATATAATGCATCGTTCCCGAATCTTTCCTTCGAGATAGGCCCCGAACTGCCGCCAATAGCCCACTGTGCAGCTCTAGTATGACGTTAATTAATCAAACCAAAAAAACGACCATGGTAAAAAAATTTGAGGCGCTGTTCCCATTGACCGCGAACCTTCGCCAATAGCCCAAAGTGTTGCTGTAGTGCGATGTTAATAACCAAACCAAACCGCACATATCCACCAATTTCTACGCCTTGTATATGGGACTGGTGCACGTTAAATCTGATTAGGATCCAATAATCTGAAACCTATTGAGGTTGCGTCGGGTGTTAGCAAAAGGTGTTCATGGTTTAGTTTGGTTTATTAACGTTGCACTAGAGCTGCACAGTGGGTTATTGGCGACGGTTCGGGGTCTATCTCGAAGGAAAGACCCGGGAACACATTCATGCACACATTCATACATGCACCTCGTTATTTTAGAAATCATGGTCAGATGAAGAGGAAACACCTGAACTGGTACCCAACGCCAACAATAGGCGTCGGGACTTTGGTCCCCGATCAGATTTCTCGTGCACCAGTCCCATATACACGCCGTTAATTTTTGCGGATGTTCTGGACGACTTTTCTAGTATTTTGTAGCGAAGCTGGCAGAAGTGGGGAATAAATACAGTGACCTATACTATATTTTGGGAGGCCTCCGTGGCCGAGTGGATTAAGGCGTCAGCTGGGAATCCGAGGGTTCCCGGTTCGAACCTGTGTGACGGACTATACTATGAATAGTAAAAAAAGTAGGGATAAATGTAGTATACGGGACTGGTGCACTATAAATCTGATCGGGGGTCTAATGTCCTGACGCCTATTGAGGTTGCGTCGGGTGCCAGCCCAGATGTTGTCCTCGTCATCTGACCATGGTTCAAAAATACGAGGCATTGCATTTATTTATTTAATTTGAGATAGGCCCTGAACCGTCGCCAATAGTCCACTGTGCAGCTCTAATGCGACGTTAATTAATCAAATCAAACGGTCAGTTATTTTACATTGGAAAATCGATATTAGCTACTAAAATATAACCTTTTGAAAATGTAGAATAAATCCATTTAGCCTGAGTGTTCATTAACATATAATACAATATTTATATTTTGCAATAAACATTACATAACAGTTAATACTTATGTATGAATGTGTGTATGTATGTGGCTTTGTTAAGTCTCAATACAAGGACAGAAGTAGGCAGCTGGAAATGTTTAAACCAAACCAAACATTTAATACTAAGAAAATCAAAAGTTTCAGTTCGAGACTACCTTAAAGGCCGTTAAGAAAGATCTATGTCTATTGTTTTATGAACAATAGTTTCTACCCGCAATGTATCAAGTTAATTTGCCCTTCAAGCAACCTATAAAATACAGCCAGGTATGGAGCATTAAATCATTTAAAGAATATTAACTTAATGGATAGAAAGGTGAATGGTTGTTTCGTAGTAAAGTTTTAAATTATGGTTTGTTATTAAATATTTATTATATTAGAATGTGCATATTATAGATGCAACAATTTTTGTTTATATATATTCTTCGCTATTAAAATATTTATTGAAAATAATAAAGTTATATTGTATGAATCAGGTTAAAAATTAAATTTTAAGTTATAAGATTGTCCTTGATTAATTTTTAGTTTGGATTTTATTCAAAATTTTCAATTTTGGTATTTAAAAAAATATAGTTAATTTTAAATAAAAATGTAACCATGAGTATGAGTTTATTTGTAGCAGTGAATTGTGTTTGATATTTTGTCGAGGCTTTAGTTTATTCAGACATCTTTGTTTTATACTTTGATTAATGCTCTGACCCTCCAGGTTGTCTATATATACTTCCAAGGATCTCCAGTTTTTCTAGTCCTGCACACAATTTTGAAGTTCATAAAAATGGTTTATGTTACAATATTCTTTTTTATTTCAAAGCGTTGAGAGACAACTTACAGGATATCTCTTTACAATTAATTAATTAATATTAAATAATATAAAATAGCATGACCAGAAAAAAAATATTTATATTTCCAAGAAGTAAAAAAAACTTTACAATTGTAAAAATTTCATGAGCGTCAGTGAGTTAATCATTTGACAACGTTCGGAACCTAAGTTTTGAAAACAATTTCTTAATTATTTTTATCCATCACTCATATTAGACTGTTTAGATGATTAGTAGCATTAACATTTCTTTAATATTAGTTTTTTTTTAAAAAAATTAACGTTAGAAAAACACTATTTATATTAATATTAGTAGATTCTTTGCGATATGATCTATATAGATATGCTTTTTGAGAAGTAGTAGCGTGATTAAAATATAGTTGATTGATTTTTAATATTTTTAAAAAAGACCATCTAACGACAATACACTTATAAATACAACCAGTAGTCAAACTATGATTCATTATAACAACGTACAAAGCAAAACTTCTTCCGAAGACGTCCCGGCAATTTCAAAAGTTCCAAAAAATAGCAAGCAGATATCTGCCTTTCAAAGGATGAGTCCAAGTACATTGTTATCATAAAGCGTTGTCAATCTGACAATTACCAATAAAAGTAGAGAAGATTAAAAAATTGTACCCAGCGTTTTCTTTTTACAGAAATATCAATATTAAACAAAAACCAGACATGACCACATTTGATTCTTGGTTGCACTTAACTCATTTCACCCAGACAGTTGTAATATTAAATAGAGAGCGCCTTCAATGCCAGACTCTCGTAAGGCCGCGGTGTCAACATTGAAAAGAAAAACCCAATCACGTGATTATAGCGCAGCCGCATTTGGCGGTCAGACATCTGCAGGAGTTTCAAATTTGGCGCACTTTCTTCTTTTTTGATGATAAGGAGTTCTGTCCGTATTCAACTTTTCAACATATATGTACGTATTTACTTATTTTCAAACAATATGCGCTAAATATTTCCTCTTCATTAACGAAACGAAAATATTTTATTTGTGTTCAATACTCGAAGAAGCGAAACTCTTTATATTTCTCAGGTTTTATTGTTTATATTTTCTTATTGAAGTATACAAAATAACTATTGAAAGAACTTCGCTTATGGTAAATTGTTTACATAAAAACGTAACGCAATTATTTCAAAACTACAAAATAAGAAAAATATCCTTAATATATCTGTTAAACTCCCTTAAATTGTGACACTCGTTCAAAAAAACGATATTTAAATACAAAATTAAACACAAAACCTTATTACAATACTTCGATCTCGTTTAGTTCTTAAAGTCGCCAAGGCCTGCCAAGTAATATTGGCGCATGAATGAATTGGCATTTCCACCTATCACGTGGTTTCAATGTTGGACACACGGAAATCAGCATTTTTATTCCTCTATTTATATCATTACTCTATGATTTCACCCTATTTATTTTTTCATTACCATTGACATCCATTGAAATAACCAAAAACAACTAAACGCCTGGTGCATGTATTAGGAAAATATATTTAAAATAAGTTAAGCACATTAACAAATTAACGTAACCAAATAATATTTGAATGTTTGTTCCTCAAATTTTGATTTTTTTTATATGCTTGTTTCTTTGAATAAGTTAATTACTCTATTTAAATTTTGTTTAAAAAAATTATATGTTTCTTTTACGAGTAAACTATATTTTCTGTCTGGTTAAAGGATATCGTAATAAGCTACACTGTAAAAAAGGTGTTTAAAAAGGAGTACCTGAACCTACACAATTTTCTTTCAGTATAATTGCATGGTAAACAGGCATAAAAGTACTCAAATTTAAGTAACCGTACTTTTTCAAAAATGAGCAATATGATTTAATATTGCTAATGTCAGCTTCTGTGCAAGCGATCTTAATAAAACCTGACATACTTAAAATAGTTGTTCAAGAGATGGTTTTACACATTATTTGATGTCGATTGCATTAAATGGAAACTGAGTTATAACAACTCAATTATATTATTTCCCATTTTTTTGGCACACCTATTTTAATATTTCTTCCGTTTATGACTTTTTGACGTCTCCCTGGTAGTTTAACGGATAAGGCGCTGGACTGCGGTGCTGAGGATCTGGGTTCGATTCCCGATAAGTCTTGACTGTAATTGTTGATATTTATTAAAAGAGATTTATGAAGGCAGCATACGTAGTCTAGCATCTACGAACTTGTACTCATTTTTGAGTACTAAAAATGAGTACATTTTACATATTTTCGAGTACCTATTTTTAACAGTGCAGAATTCAGTTAGTAAATCACATATAATTCAGCGACGTATAATTTATCCTACTTATCAATAAAAATAATTGCAAGTTTTACAAGGTAATGTTTTATTAGCAGCTAATTAAAGTACAAAATCTCTAGCCAACTCATTCAATGATATTTACACAAATACATAACTATATTTCCCCACACTTTCAGGAACTTTAAACAGTACATCACCTATTCCAAACTCTACATCATTTTCCTAAAAATAACGAAACTTGCTTTCACACTCCTTTTAGCACTTCTTTTTATAGAAATCCATCTCATTATTCTGACCTTTCGCAGGGACCCTTTTAAAACAATTTTAACTTCTTCCAACACCGTACAACTTTTCGCGAGCCATTAGTATAATAAAACCCACTGGCGTGAAAATGAGTTATTATGAGAGGCTTCCACACCTTCGTGTTCTTTATTCTATCCCAAGAACTATAAGAAACATAATCATTAGGATGTCCAACAGCTTGGAAGTAAATCCAGAATTAATTCCTCGGCCCTGATCGAAAAATCTTCGCTCTTATTATCGATGATAAACAAGGCGAGTGGATAATAACGCATTTTTATTCCCAACTTCCGCGGGATCTGGGTGATGTTAATGATGCAGGAACAGAATCTTGTTTAGGAGGGAAATACCGAGTCATTTAAACAGCTTATCTTAAAGACTGCCTTGGGAACTTTTAAGTTTGAGGGATGTTTACTTGTTAATTACTTGTTTGTGCATTGCTATGAATATGTTTTCGGGTTTTCTTTTGTTTGTGGTGAATATTTCTTCACATGTATGCCTTCATATGTATTAGCCAGTATTTTTATATTTTAGTATATTCTATTCAGTTTATTCTATCCTAGTCTATTAAGTCTATTCTATCGGTTATTTTTAGATATTCATTGATTTTCGGTGTTTGTTTGTTGGGGGTTAGGATGAATAAGGGAAATATTTTTGTCTTGTATTCGAAAATCATACTTATAAAAGTTACTAATAAAACTTATAAAAGTTACTTATAAAACTTTTAAAATTTACTTATAAAACTTTTAAAAGTTACTTATAAAACTTTTAAAAGTTACTTATAAAACTTTTAAAAGTTACTTATAAAACTTTTAAAAGTTACTTATAAAACTTTTAAAAGTTACTTATAAAACTTTTAAAAGTTACTTATAAAACTTTTAGAAGTTACTTATAAAACTTTTAAAAGTTACTTATATAGCTTTTAAAAGTTACTTATAAAACTTTTAAAAGTTACTTATAAAATTTTTTTAAAGTTATTTATAAAACTTTTTAAAGTTACTCATAAAACTTTTAAAAGTTACATATAAAACTTTTAAAAGTTACTTATAAAACTTTTAAAATTTACTTATAAAACTTTTAAAATTTACTTATAAAACTTTTAAAAGTTACATAAAAAGTTTTATTTAATTCATTGGCTTATTTAAATTTTAAAAACTGAAATCGTCGTATTTTTTTTTAATTTAAATATTGAATATTTTTTTTCGTGGTTGAGGAAATTGTGGAACTGCGTTTTGTTCACACCCAAAATCGAACCCTGAGCGTTTTGGGCTAAGATTACCATAGAAATAAAGCAACTGCTCGAGAGAAAGTGTCGAGAATTTGAAGTGATCACTATAGTATCCCTTCTCTGCGAGTCGGATGGAGGAACGATTGAATAGAAACTATGAAGCACGGATTACATGGGTAAATATCAACATTGAAGATTGTGGGGGTAGAAGCTGTGTACTAATTAGGTCACCAATGTAGCGTGTTTGGAGCGCCCGGAATCGCGCTTTGGTTGTTGCGGTCGCTACACATATTTTACCTTTAAGATACTACTTCCGATATTTTACTTTCGAGATACTTCTTCAGATATTTTACCTTCGAGATACTATTTCAGCTATTTTACATTCGCGATACTACTTCAGATATATTACCTTCGATATACTACTTCAGATATTTTACCTTCGAGATACTACTTCAGCTATTTTACCTTCGCGATACTACTCCAGATATTTTACCTTCGAGATACTACTTCAGATATTTTACCTTCGAGATACTACTTCAGATATTTTACCTTCGAGATACTACTTCAGATATTTTACCTTCGAGATACTTCTTCAGATATTTTACCTTCGAGATACTACTTCAGTTATTTTTCTTCATAATTTCTTGAGCCCCAGATTATAGTGATTGAAATGTGAAATTATTATTTTGAAAATGTTACTAACGAATTTAATTAAGTTGACCCATACATGTTTGTGGTGAGGCAATAGTAAATATCTGCCACCCCACTGTTCCCATGCAAGCGAAGCGCCAGTCTGGAGCCATCATAAAAACGGTTGAAAGAGACCTGGACAAAGGAGAGTCGACTGGGATTCAGGGCCCATAAACCTGAAATATATGGGGTATTTCGCCTCGTCGGGCCCAATCGAGTGAATCAGTCGATTCCGTCAAATCACGGGCAAGCCGACGAAATGCATATTATACAGCGAACCAATGGAACAAATATGTATATAGTGAAAGTTTAATCGTTTTCCTTGCATCATTATAGTTAAGTTTTCGCATTCTTATGCCTTTTCTCCCCAACGGGAAAATCCACGGTGTGGGTAGTTTAATTATTAAATCACAATGCAATATCAATATTCATATATACGATCATGCCAAAGTAGATAAGTGTAATAGGTTTAATATTAATCTTAATATTAATTGTAATTCTAACGTTAATCCCAACATTGCGTTTCTGCGTATTTTACATTTATACAATGTTACAATTCCTGAAGATTCAAATCCTAATAGGAGAGAACTCTTAAAAGTAAAAAAAAAAAAATCACCACAGTTAGTTAAACAACTATTTTATTCTTTTCAATTTTTCTCTATTGAGAAAAACATTGAAATGTTTTTCTGGGCATTTCTGTTGTCTTTCTACAGTATTTATTCGCATTCTTATGTCGTTTCTAAAGGAGCATAAAACATGTTATCACGATCAAAACTTTTATAAGAGTAAACAACAATACCTTGATGTTTCCTTCGCAAAAGAAGCATTGAAAACATAAAATCGTGTCCATTAGAATGTTTCCCTTCTTAAGGAAATCTTTCGAAAGTTGTGACATCTTAGAAAATCTGTGTCACGTTATTTCGAAAACTCGGCTTTTGGATTTTGAGGATGTTTTTGTTGAATAATCAGTCTGCAAAGTTAGACATCTTTTGAAATATAGCAGTTTTATTTTTAGAACTCACACAAAAGACTATCCCTTATGAAGAAAGACCCTCATGAAGAAAGACGTTTGAAAATATAGTTGTTTTCTTTTCAAATAATTTTCGTCTTAATGTACGTTGTTGGACTGATCTTATAGTTCAACGCAAAGTTGTAGAACCCTTGTGAATTATCCTAGTAATTATGTATTAGTATTAAATGCATAGCAAGTACTTAAAATAAATGGTGCACTTAGCAAAACTGTTGTTGTTATTAGCTAAAGAAAGTCTTAAAATTATTATTTATATTAAGTGTTAATAGTTTTAGTTTAAATTTATAAAAAATGGGAAACCCATTTATTATGATCATGTGTGCGTGAATAACAAAATATAAATATAAACACAAAAAACATGTTATAATAATTGTTGTTTTAAGGGGACTCGGTAAACTTGGAATAATTTTTTTTATTAAATAATTTACATAGATATTTTACACATATTATTGAAGGTTATTATTATATAACATGATTTTAGCAACAAAAAAATTATTTTTATGAGTATATTTTTCAAAATTTAATTTTTTTTTAAAAAATTGAACTGTTTTAAAAATGGTTTTTCTCTTTCAGTTTTTATAATTTTGTAAAGAATTTTTTTTCTTACATTCACTGTACTATACTTTATAACTTTAAGGATCGAATTTGAAATAACTGATTTAGTGAGAAAAAAAATAAAATGTCGATGTATATGCAAAAAAATGGAAAAAAACATGATTTAGTCTACTTTTTAATTTTTAACTTTTTTTCTTTTCATTATTTTGCAAAACCCATCCTTTATTGTTTTAAATAGGTTATACTGGTATTTCAGAAAAAAAATCAAGTCATTTGAATAATATGTGAGAAAGTATTCCTATTTTAAATACAGTGGCATATGCAAAAAACACAAACTGAGATAAATCAGTTTAAACATTTCAAATTCAAATAACTCGAGGAATACATTTGATATTTTCTTTACACATAATTAATTTTATAACTACTTGCATACATATAAAATTCCGGTTTTTATTATTTAATTGGAGTATATTAAATCACTATTGTGTACTCAGTTTTAAAATGATAATAAAACTAAATTTTGGAGAAAAATCTGTTAAAATCAAAATATTAATGTTTAAAATATTTTTTTAGACTAATTTTGTGTTAGAAACCATACTAATACAACTGAATTCATTAAACATACATATTCCATACCATAAAAGACTTTAAAATATGCTTTGACAATAGCAAAAACATGTTATTACATTTGTTAAATACGTCGCCTTTGGCAAATACGTCTCCTTGTACCTTCAAATTTAAAATTATATCAAACCACGGTAAAAAAAAGTAAACAAACACGTGATGTGATAGATACAGTCACAGATAAACACGTTCAACTTGTTCTTAGCTGATTTTTCCTTAAATAAATGACGAAAAGCAGTTGCGTCAAAAATGTAAACATCGAAATGGACGTAGCATTTTAAGTGCTATGAGAGTAATGAAACGCATTTTAATTACATTTATAATTATCAGATCGTTTTAAAACTTTGTAATAATAAACTTTAGGTATAAGAGCATATTTTAAGCAAAACAAAATAAAAATTGATATTTTCATCGATTTTCTCAAATCAAAGGGTACCAAGTCCCCTTAAAAAGAATGGGGAATTGATTAACGGTTCTTTCAAATTACTTCAGGAAATTATCATTAGTGTAACTTTACTTGCTAAAAAAACTAAATATTTTTTTGACACAAAGATTTAAATTATTTTTAAATACTATGGGGCTCCGACAACCCCGGAGGATTGCTACGCAATCCTCTTTAGTTTGCTATATATTCACCTTATTTCCCAAACATTTCTTAATAAACTGGCATAATTTTAGGACATTTACTTTTTGAGATGCAAACGGAACAATGAGACAAAAAGTCGCAAAATAAAATTTGCTCGAAATATCCTAAATTTTTTCCATTCTTCGCTATTTTTTATACCTATCTTAATTGACCATATCAAATTTAATTGTAAAGATAGAAATATAATCTTTAAAAATCGGTGAGAAGAAGTTTTAACGAACATTAATATATTTTTTTGAATAAGAAAATATGTAATTTTAAATTACTTATAGCAATTTAGAAATCACGTTTCAAAAATGAGAGTGAAAAAACTTAAAAAAGTGGAGCGTGTTTAAATGTTTAAAAAATTTATAAATCCAAAACTTATTCTAATTTAAAAAAATGCTTACTTGGATTTCTAGTTCAAAACTATTTGTACACTCCTTAAAAAAATTGGATCTCTCTTCTTAATAGTGTTTGAGAAACTCGACGGACAAAATTACTTGTAAGCAAAATTTTATCAACGACGACTTTAATATTAAATAACTTATAAACTAATAACAGTATTGAAACAAAAATATATTCTTCTTTTTTATCAAACATATCGTAACAAATTCACCTAATTTCGTAATTTTAGGGCTTTTACATTTTGAGATACGACCTGAATAACATTGAAAGAACTGAAAATTCCCCCTAGGGCTTACTTTTTTTTTAAATAGAGAGATATATTAACACCACTTTTATCTTTTTATTTGATGTAATTGTGAAGTAATAACATCTCACTGAACCTAATAACAATGCCGGGAAGTTGAGACAGGGTATGCGAAAAAGATCCGATATTACAGTGAACAAAGAAAGGTACTTAAAAATGAGTACCGGCACATACTCTATTTTCTTTGAGTACAATTGCAACGTAAATGAGCGATAATGTACTCAAATTAAAGTAACCGTACTTTCTAAAAAATCAGCTGCTGTTCAAGCCATCTATTCTAGCAAAGTGACCTGGCAAACTTAAAATATGTGTTCAGAAGATGGTTTTCCACATCATTTGATGTCGATTGGTTAAATGCAAACTGGGTTATTACAACTCAATTACTTTACTTCCCATTTTTTGTTGTACCTTTTCGTATTTTTGAACAGCGATTATTTGATTTGGTTCTCTATTTTTTGTCTCGTAAATTTAATGTTAATGTGTGTATTTTAGTCATGCACTAGAAAAAAATAATACCCTTTATCTAATGTCATAGAATATAAAAGCCTAGTAATTGCCGAAATTTCCCCTATTCAAATAAAACCATTTTCTACTTACAATTCTGCAATTGTTTTCCTTTAACAGATTTTTTGTTTGCTGTTATTTTCATGTAAAATAAAGTACAATTATATTATGAACTTCATTTCATGATTCTTTATTATACGTTTATTTGTGTTAGAAACAAAATTTAAATTATCTAATATTTGGATTTAATCATCAGGAATATCAAGATAATGTGCATGTGTTTCGTTTGTTATTAATTAAACTGTGTCATGTATGTTTAAGTTTATGAATAAGCTATTTGTAAAAACTTCACCAAAGGATTTTTCAAAACAGATAAATATATACTTAAACATTCACTCTAGAACTTGACGATTTGTCTGCGAAGAGTTTAGCCATAATAGGTTTACAACTTGTCTTAGCTACAATGTTATGTAGAATGATATTCAACTAATTATTGGGCAACTAGCTGAGCTAATAGAGTAATGATACAAATAGAGGAATCAAAATGCTGATTTCCGTGTGTTTATCATTGAAACCACGTGATATGTGGAAATACCAATTCATTCATGCGCCAATATTACTTGGCAGGCCTTGGCGACTTTAAGAACTAAACGAGATCGAAGTATTGTAATATGGTTTTGTGTTTAATTTTGTATTAAAATATAGTTTTTTTTGAACGAGTGCCACAATTTAAGGGAGTTTAACAGATATATTAAGGAGATTTTTCTTACTTTGCAGTTTTGAAATAATTGCATTACATTTTTATGTAAAAAATTTACCATAAGCGAAGTTGTTTCAATTGTTATTTTGTATACTTCAATAAGAAAATATGAGCAATAAAACCTGAGAAATATAAAGAGTTTCGCTTCTTCGAGTATTGAACACAAATAAAATATTTTCGTTTCGTTAATGAAGAGGAAATATTTAGCGCATATTGTTTGAAAATAAGTAAATACGTACATATATGTTAAAAAGTTGAATACGGACAGAACTCCTTATCACCAAAAGAAAAGAAAGTGCGCCAAATTTGAAACTCCTGCAGATGTCTGAACGCCAAATGTGGCAGCGCTATAACCACGTGATGTGAGTTTTTCTTTTCAATATTAACACCGCGGCCTTACGAGAGTCTGGTATTGAAGGCGCTCTCTATTTAATATTACAACTCTCTGGCTGAGCTGGTACACTTGTTCACACTATAAATCTAATTTATGAAAGACGGAGTTAGTTAATTTTTAGTTTTGTGACTAACACCATTTGACAGATGACCCGTCCAATTGCAAGTATTGTTAAAGGATAAATGGTCATGTTAAAAATAGGTACCTAAAATAAGTAAAACGATTTAGGATTACATGCTTATCATGATTCCGAGTACATGAGTTTAAATTTTGAAAAATATACGTACTCAAAATGAGTACAATGAGAAGACATAGACTCTGCCCTCATAAATCCCTTTCATTAAGTATAGACAATTACAACCAAACCGGGAATCGAACCCATATCGTTGCATGCCAGTCCAGTACTTTATCCGTTTAACTTCCATAACGACATTTAGAAGTTATAAACAGAAGAAACTTAAAAAAAAGATATGTTAAAGGAATGGGAAATAATATAATTGATTTGTTATGAATCAGTTTCTATTTAAGCAATCGACATCAAATAATGTGAAAAACTATTTTGTGAACTATTTTAAATTTATCAAGTTTTATTAAGATTGCTTGAACTGAAGCTGAGATTAGAAATATTAAATCACATTGCTAATTTTCTAAGAAAGTACTGTTACTTGCATTTGAGAATATCATACGCCCATTTAAGATGTAATTATACCTACATTTTTGAGTAGAATTGTTTTGCCGTGTGTTATATTTATATACCAGGGGACCGAGCCCAGCTCGCTTTCATATTTTTTACTTAATAATAGTTTTAATGAATCGAATTAAATGCAAATGCTTTGAAATGTCCATATCAGCGGTTAGACGTTTCGTGATATTTTTTTATCGTCTAACGTATTTTTATCGACATATCCTTAAGTTCTTAGAAATATGCTCATAAAACTGGTTAAACGCGTCAAGGTTGAAACGATACCGTATAAATTCTGCAAAAGTGACTTAAATTAATATTATTAGCGATTCCGAGCGACTAATACAACCGTTCGCACAATTGTAGTACAAACATTTCATTTGCATGATAAAACGGGACAACATTCTTGTTGTTCAGTATTTTAGTAACCTTTTGAAATGATGTTTGCTTCAGTCTAACTCTTGAGTAACTGAATGGACTTTTAAATACTATGCAAAGTAGCTTTGTTATTAAGAAGATTAGGATAATGGAGATCAAATTATTTTTTGCTACTGCAAAATTATTTCGGTATTTTTTCTTGTCTTCAAACTGCATACACAAATAATCAGGAACGAACAATGTTTTATATTCTTATTAAACGTGTAATCAATAATAAAGATATTTACTTATTTCGAATAATTTTATGTGTGATTCGGAATTAATCGTAGTGACGAAAATGATCGAAAATGTTTTATATTTAATTCAGTGTAAAATAATATAATTTGAACCAATACCGATGCCGGTATATTTCATTATAACGGCATCGAAAATCAACCTTCTATAAAATTAAACTTTTTCTATAATCTAAATATAAGAGTTTTTATTATAATAGTAGTAGTACTACATTTATAATAGTAGTTACGAATAAACTAATATTAATCTATTTTTTTCTGTTAAACAGATTTTTTTAATGATAAAGCTGCCGTTCTCGACTTTTCAATACACATATATTATTTTATTTAGCCTAATGTTTGAAAATGACACGTGTTGAAATTTGCGACAGTTGTTAGGAATAGTTCATAATTTTGTTCCTAAGAAAAGGTTACAGAATATAAAATATGAGTTGGTAGCTTGCAGTCTGGGTCTTGAAAACAATATAGTTACTTTGAACACATTTTTATTAACAAAATACTTATTTAAAGTAACATGATGAAAATAATTAAAAACACATTTACGGTAAATGTAAAATTTATTTTTAAAAAGAGTTTTAAATTTGCTGAAATTAATTTCTCTGTTTGTATGTGAAAACTTTTTTTTTCAAGCGTTTAAATTACTATGTACGTTTTAATTAAAAACTCTATTTCCGTTGTTATATTGTAAAAAGTCTCTTTAGTCATTTAATTATCTGCTTGAAACTAAACATATTAACGTAATACGAGAACATTATTCAGTATTTTGTTATTACTATCTAATGCAATTTAATACCGACAATAATTTCATATTTAATTAGGCAGGTGCAAGGTTATTTCGGACAAACCTTTAAATAAAGAAGAAACTTATTTGAAATAACAAAGTAAATAAATTTAAAACACGTTTATAGTAAATGATGTGAAATTTCTATTTACAAATAATTTTAAGTTTGTTAATGAAAAATTTAAACTCCTTTTCCGTTGTTCTATTGTAAAATCTCATTACTCATTTTCAATCACTCTCTAAACTAAACTTACTTACATAATTCGAGAAACAGTTCATTATTAAATTGTACAAAATATCATAGAAATGTTGCTTTTACATTAAGAACTTTATATGACAAATTTGCTGGTATCAGTTATACAGAGAAAAAAATATCAATTAAAACAATTTAACGTTTTCATTAATTATTTTCTCATTAGAAATTGGAATTAATAAATACCAAACCATTTTTATAGACACTATGCATGACATGGTCCCGAGATTAAAATTTTGACGGAATAACAAAAACGCATGGTCGATTAGCCTTTGTGATTGGTGAATAACAAACCATGTGGTTACCATCAACCAATAAAAAATGCGCGTGAAGTCACTTATATCTTGAAATGGCGTCATGTAATTTCCACACAAAGCAGCGCAAAGTGTCCATGGTAAACAAATGTTAACTTTTGGAAACACTTCCTTTTTTCACAATTTCCAAAACATATCTTGAAAACTGGAAAACTCAGAATTTTTCTTTATTTCTTGTTTAATACTATCAGAAATAAGTGTATTTATGAACAATTGGTAAAATAAAAGCTATAAATAATAGAAGAAAATAGTTTATTAAATGTATAAAATTATATTTTTACCTTTATAAATATTGCTTAAAATTAATTTAATAAAACTTCTTTTATTTATATCCATTAGCATATAAATTCTAAAAAAAATATTTATTAACAATTGCTAAATTAAAACTTATCAAATAAAAATTTATAACAAAGTTAAATTTTAAATGTAAATAAATATATATTTTATAAACAACATGTAACATTAATTTAATAAAAACTTATTCAATTGATTTCATTGGAATATAAATACTTAACAAAACAAACGCAATTGCTTCTAATTTTTGTTTTGAAAATTCCATATTCTATTTACGGAAATACATAATCCATTTCACATGGAATAAAAAAATCTACTTGTTTATCCAAACGATATTTTTTTATATGGAATTTTAAAAATTTCTCTTGTGAATTCCTCTTATGACGTCACGTGCAGAAACAGTAAAAAATCGCAGGATTAAATTTGTTTAAACTTTGATTATTTTAAATGCAAACGATTTTGTTCAAGTTCTTTTTAAATATTTATTAGAAAATTTATAGCATTTAGTAGACGAAATTGTCACGTGATTAGAATGTGCATTTTGTTTATTTAAAAACGCAAACGTTTTTTCAATTTCAATTTTAATTTACTGATGTTTCCTTCGTTTATTTATGAGAAAAAAATACTTTATTTTAAAATAAAAACTATAATGAAAATACATCATCACAATATTTTGCACGTTTTAAATTAAAATAACATATGAAGAATTAAATAACATTTAACTGCTATTGGCATATAACCTATTAACTCATACGCGATGAATAATTTGCAATGGAAAGCGTTAAATGGAACTTTTAATCTACTTATTTCACCCTCTAAATGAAATTTTTCGAAGATGAAACCTATCCCAATCGAATTTTTACCCCGAAAATTGCTAATACATCAATTTTTGTGAAAATCGTTAGAGCGGATTTGGAGATTGTGCAAACAAACAAACGAACAAACGAACAAACGAACAAACAAATATAGTGACATTGCTCGTTTAATAGTATTAGATTAGATTAGATTAGTTTTTAAATGTTAAGAACCTTTCTTTTACAGTAATAAAAATCAACATAAAATCTGACGCGAGGTATTGCCTGTCACTCGCTCTTCTAATTAATTTATGAGTCTTGCAATCTTCAAAACGTTTTTCATTACTCTTATCGAATGGTATTTTAAAGGTCAGACAAAACAGAGCGAGAATTCAATTATCGAAATCGATTCTAAAGTATTACTAGATATTTTCACAAATTAAAACAGACACGTAGCTTGATTTAAAAAAATCTCTTTTAAATTTATTTTCGATATAACTTTTGGGTGTTTGTAATCAATTAGTTCCGGGTATGTTATTATCACTCACCGCCAAAAATGTAATTAAATTATGGTTTAAAGTTTTTAGATACAAATAACAGCAATTTTTTAAAGGAAAATTTGGCAAGCGTTTCTCTATGTGCTTTAATTAATTTCAAATAATTTCTCCAAGTGTGCGACATTTATGAAATAATTTTATTTCGCTTGTCCTATTTTATTTTAGTTCTTTCAACACACATACAGATTAATTAACAAAATTGCATTACAAAATTACAAAAAAAAATACACTTACCGTAACTTAAGATTATTTGGATTTAGGGGTGACTTTAAGCCCCCCCCCCCCAAAAAAAAAAAACATGCTTTAAATCTCTCTTGAATCTGCTGTCATATAAATATAGACGTGGTTCACTTCAACAATCAAGTCTATATTAATATTATTTTCGTATCTTATATTTCATGAAATCTCGACAAAAAGTCGTTTATAGTATCTATAGAATAATTTAAATTTCATTTAATAAAACACAGAAAATATAGACTAATAAAAGTATTTTATTAATTCTTGTCAGTAATGTTAATAAGTTTCCAATTCAATTTACATTTAATTAAACATTGAAACATTTCATGTTAATGCTAATTTTATCTCAGTTATAAAAACTGACTTTAAATATACCAGGTAATAAATTGTATAAGTAGTTTTTTTATTTGTATAATTTAATGTAAATAGGAGATTCAAAATGTATTTTATAGTATTCCTTTTGTGGAAGCTCTTCGGAATTTTTCTACGAATTTTAAGATTAGAAATAATGGAAAACCTATTGTAATAATTAGGAATAAAATACATTTAATCCTACTCCTACGAACTTCAATTATTTAAATGTTGGACGTCAATAAATAATAGGCTGTAGATATTTAAATGTGTTTCTTGAGTATACGTCGAAACAAAGGTTTAATCCTGGGTTAGTGCTAATAATCCTAATGCAATTAGCAAGGCTTTCCATTTAGCTATCTATAAAAACTGAACTTAAATTATTTATAATTGTAATGTAAAACTGAAAATAAATTCATATGAAAGATGTTGGTAGAAGGAAGTATTATTTTTGTTGAGTTTACATTCAATTAAAATGGAACGTTTTAACTTGCAAGTCAGAGGAGGCAATTATTCTTTATAAGATATTAATGCGATATCCATTCCTCTCCTAAGAATTTACTATTATATTTAATTGCTGTCGTAGGGATTGTGGTTAGTCACGGCAACCATCTGTCGTAGGGATGGTTAGTACATTTTTTTGGACTGCGTTGTGTTATTTTTTTGTATCTTTATGAACAATGTTGTCTTTAAAAAAATACATACATACCAATAATTTACTTTTAAAACGGTGCTTTATTGACACATTAAATTAAACCAATAAAAAACTTATGGTTGGGGGGTTATGTGCAATATCACTAAAACTGACTCACGTGTACTGGTTGGGGAGATTTACGTCTGAGGTGATTTTCCGGTTTGTTAAGGCTAGTATATGTCCCGGTTTTCAGTGGCGTTGGCATGAAGTGGCTCGTGGATGACCGGCTCTCAGGGGCGTTGGCATGAAGTGGCTCGTAGCATAGTATCAGGGACTTTTCCGGCTCGCAGTGGCGTTGGTCTCCAGCGGCTCTGCTTCTTAGCATGGCATCAGGGACTTTTCCCGTTCGCAGTGGCGTTGATCTCCAGCGGCTCTGCTTCTTAGCATGGCATCAGGGACTTTTCCCGTCTCCAGGGGCTCGTCTGGTTCCAAAGCTCAGTGGCGTTAGCATGCAGTGAGAACTCTGCCGTCTAGTGTCATGGCTTTCGGGACTTTTCCTTCTCGGCGCATGAGCACGGGACTCGTTGGAGTAAATATTTGCTCGTCTTTCTTGGGCAATAGCAAAATCGTAAGTGATGTGGGAAATCTTGCATTTCCCACGGTGGTCTCTTGGGGTGGGGGTTGCAATCCTACATAAATTACTAAACCCACCACTTGGAATTCGCTCCGCCCTCCTGGGTCTCCCCTCCTGGCCAATCCTGGTATGGTTGTAAAATGGCTCAGTGAAGTAACTCGCCACATTGTTACACCGTCATAAAAACCAGCGACAGTCAGTCTAGCCATCTCACCAAATTGCACAAAGTACAAAATAGGTCAGATCCCTATGTACAAATTTTCAACGTGTGACAGTGTACTGTCACAATTGCTTTGAATCTTTTATTTATTCAATACTTATTCTTAAACGAGGTGTATTCAATAATATAGTGTCATTTTTATTAAAAAAGCTTTTGTGGAGTAATTTAAAAAAAAGAAATATATAATATATTTAACATTTACATGAAATTTTAAAATTATTGCTCAAAGACACATATCAGAGGTATACAACTAATAGACATAGATCATATTTTAAAATGCAAATACAACGTTAAAATACGCAATAAAAATCCATATAATCCGGACATGCATCGGGAGATACATCACCCTTCATCAGCGGAAAATGTAAAGTATGTGTGTAATAAAATATAAATAAACCCAGAAATTTAAAGTGTTGCCAAAGAAAAAAAACTAAAAAACTATTTCAATCGGTTGGAGTTAACTATTGTGTGCCAAAAAGCATGAAATACTGGGACCGCAAACGTTTCATTGACAATCGGGTCATTTTAATTTTTCTAACTCACATTTAATTTGCATACCTAAATCTCCAGTTGAACTTGACTTGCTGGAGGCGTTTCATATTTTTATCAATATTGACTCAATTGTCAATGAAACGTTTGCGGTCCCAGTATTTCCCGCTTTTTGGCACACAATAGTTAACTCCAACCGATTGAAATAGTTTTTTTTAGTTTTTTGTTCTTTGGCAACACTTTAAATTTGTGGGTTTATTTATATTTTATTACACACAGACTTTACATTTTCCGCTGATGAAGGGTGATGTATCTCCCGAAACATGTTCGGATTTTTATAGCGTATTTTAACGTTGTATTTGTATTTTAATATTCTTAACGAAATGTTCTATAATACGAGTTTTTAACTTATAGATCCTATTGCTATAAAACGTGTAATGCTTTTAATGCAAATATTATATTGAAAGCTTCGCAAATTAATTCTTTCTTTGTTACGCAAACTCTAAATTAATAAAATACAAGTGGTTTACAATTTAAAAAAAATGGAGTTTTGTATAAAAATTCTATAATATAAATATCAGAAATACCTATCCCATGAGCTTTTCGTAATAATTATTGTACTCCTTCATAAAATATTCCTTTTTATTTATCAGCTTACTGTTAATTATTATTAAGCTTTTCTAAAAAAGTATAATTTTAGTCCAAATATCTCAAACATTTTCAAAATTAATTGGATCAAATTTATAAATAAGTTATTAAGTTTATGATACCCATGAAATACTACACATTGTATGAATACAAAATTATTATAATGCAGCTTATTTATAGCTGTCACAACAGTGTTGATTGTTGTGACAGCTAAAGAGACAACATTGTTTGTGATAAAATAAAGTCCTGTTTAATTTATCATTCAATAAACATTAAATGATAAATTATTTTCAAAATAATATCTTTCCATAATTATTATCCAATGAATCTTTTATTTATAAGAAATGCAGAGTAAATGGGTCAAAATAGTAAAATTAAATTTCGGTCACTAATATTTCTACACATTGAGATTGATTTCTGAGAAGTTTCTATCCAGTATTAACTATTTCATTGACAGGTTACTCACATTCAGATATTCAGGTTAATCAATTTAGATGTTCCGAGAGACCAAATTAACGACGGACATTCAGGAGTCAAAGAAGGATCTTGTATTTCTTCGAGGAGTACTGGGAATCAGACGCATTTATGGTTCTTGCTTTATGACTTCTATTTCCGAAGCCTAATTCGTTACTCCTTTTCCCATCGGCAAAACATCTCTTGGGATATTCCATCAGTCGATAACTATTTGTATTGTGAAAGAATTTTTTCTCGAAGATGAAGCTAAACATTCTTTGTATTTTTACTATAGATGGTAGAATGTACAGGGTGGAAATAAATGTTGAGCGATTACCATTGTTTGGCTGTACTGCCATAATAATAAAACATTTATGTTTTCCAAACTGCTTCGGCTATATTTTAAACAAGTATTTTAGCTTTAGTAGCACTAAACAAAGTAGTTAAAGTATAGCAAAAAGAATGGTTTATTATGCGTAGTTAAACAGCCAATCAATGACTATCGTCCAACAATTTTCGATTAACCTGTATACATTTTTTGGAGGTGTAATGGAAACGACCTAAGTTGTGCTATTAAATTATGAAATAAAACGTAAACTCTAAAATTAAAACTATGAAACTAAACTGATATTTTAATATTATTCATAATTGTAGTCATTCTTTTAGAATTTTAAAATGATTTGGTTTCGAGAAAAGGGATATTATTTAAACTTATCAAAAGAAAATCGCAAAACATAAAAATGTTCGTATTAGAAGCTAATTATAAAATCTCATAATTAATTATTACAATTATTATTAACACAGGGAGAACGACCATATGTATCAGGCATAATTGCCTGGAAACGTAAAATGTGTGTGTGCGTGTGTGCGTGCGTGTGTGTGTGTGTGTGCGTGTGTGCGTGCGTATGTGCGTGCGTGCGTGCGTTAGAAATAGACATATTGATTAATTTATTCTTATTTAGAAAAACGTTAAAGGCGTCCTAAACATTAAAAAAACATTTTTTAAGTGTTTTTTAAAATGATAATAACACATAAGTTTTAAATTCACACTAAATATATACACATTCAAATATTGTTAGCTTTTTCATCAATACCGCAAAGAGGATTTGATAGTCATAGCACTTGAAAGTTTGTATGTACATTGACATTTATTTTCATGAATATTCATTATTAAAAATATTTTTATTTAGTAAAAGTTTAAGCTCATTAATGCTGACAAAAGATAAACACGAGGAATTCATTAAATATTCAATGGATGCTTTATGATTCTCAAAAATAAACTTTCTTCAGTAATGGGGGAAAAATTAATTTAAATTAACCAAAACTTTCAGGAAATTTGTGATTTTCCCAAGAAATAGTAAGTTTTCTGCTTTATCATTAGTATTATTTATTTTCCTCTGAGGGCAAACCGAACTATTTTGAAAACTTACTTGCTACGGTGAAACTTTTTATTTGTACAATGTACTTTACTTTCTCAATAAGGTATTGTTGAACTTTTAAACGATAGTCACGATTCATTAAATAAGGTCGAATTTCAATATTCATTATAATTAAAAATCTTTTTCATGATATGAAGTCTTTCAGAATTTTTTTATAAATATTGCAAAACTTACTGTTTTTTTAACTATTGTTCTCTAAACTTTATCCATTTATTTGATTTAAAATTGGTATTAAGATGCTTTGAATATTTTTAATAATATATAAATGAATCATCTAGTTTCAAAACTAGATAGATCAATTTTCATGAATTTAACAGGACACGCTAAAAATAATTGACAGCCTCGTACTTTTGGTTCTAAACGCCTGACTTTGAATGTGTTTTTAATACTGGATTCAGTCACGTTTGGGTACTATCTCTATAACGGTAATAGAGAGCATTAAAATATTTTAAAGAAATATAAAAACGATGCTGCGAAAATGTGGATCTATCTCGGTTTGAAACTAAAGCGAACGAATGGTAAATTAAGTGCAAAATAACGTGAAATGTAGTTCAAAAGTGAATTGTTTAAAATTATTTACTTGCCAACTTCTTAATTGTTTTCTAAAAACGTTTAGATCAACAGCAAATGCATTTAAATACGTTTCTACTTCAAGTTATTTCTAAAAGCAAATTCTACCGTTTTTGAGATGTTCATAAGCAATCAACGTATACGCTCGATTGCTTATGAACCTTTTGCAACCTCGTATATGTTCTATTTTGAGAATTAAAATATGTTACAATTACTTTTATTTGCAATGTTATAATTTGAATCTATCTTTTCTGGGCATGGGGCATAGAAACTAGTTATTTTTATGCGAAATGTAATTGTTATATAAGTATTATGAGCAAAAAACATTCTTGTTCACAGTAACAAAACAAACACAGATAGTTTTTTACTTAGGGAACGTCAAAAGGTTATGCAACAATAAATACGCTATAATTTGAACCCAAATTCTATACTTTCATTTCTGAATATTTCATGCAGGCTAATTTAAATGTGTTTTCAAATTCAAAATGAATCACACTTTAGCTATTTTTGTTCTAAAGTAATACAGTTTCATAAGATGCTCTTTTTTAAATATGATTTTACTATATTTTTTGAATTACCGAAATTTATTAAATATTTTGGTTAAAAGTATAAATTTAAATAAGTAACTTTTTAATGTAAATAAAACATAAAAGTTTTGTTAATTGTTTCGGTGCTGCTTAAAATTACTTTAAAATTGTGTATTAGGCACTTACAATATTCTAATTAAATATATTTTTATTTTCAATAACTGATACTGTTTGATATAGTTTGATATGCATTTGTCATACATTCTAAAAAGTCGAATACATAGTTATAATAAATTAAATACACTAAAAATTGTTAAATATTAAAAAAAAATCATAGATTTCTAAAATTTAATAAATGAGCGCAAATGTTATATAATAGTACATAATTAATTTAATATATGCAAATTTATGTAATTAATAAGTATTTAATATCAAAATACAAGTACTTTGTCATTTATAATAAAAATAGAATAAACAAAATACAAAAGATAAATCTACAATTTTCCCTTTACGTTTTAAGTTTTTATTTATGACTTTTGTGCTATCCCTTTAATTCTTTTCGACTTGACTAAGACTCTTTTATTAATCGCAAAACTAATAATCTCATAGCTTAATTTTTTATCCAAATCTCATATGATTTAGGTTTTTCTCCGTTTACATTCTTTAGTTTTTTAGTACATTCTTTTAGTTTCCATATGTAAATGATAAAAAATAAAAAATATTATTGAAATCATTAACATATTTAATTTTTTAACAATTTATCAGTTCAGAAACAGTATATAACAGTTTCATTTAAAATCTTCTAATCCTGCGATATATGTTAATCAAGTAAAATTAATGAAAAGTATAATAGTACAATATTTACATCAGCATCTTATTTTATTATATTAATCAATTGTAAAGTTTTTGAAAGCAAATTTGACACTTCAGTAATATTTCAACTTTTCATCAGGGTTAATGGATTATAGAGGTTAATAAATATGTATGATTATAACATGTTTACTATAAAAAACATTTAAAGGATAAGTAATTATTGGGGTGAGGGTAGAATAGTCTACTCGCTGATAAATAAACGAAACTAACACAGATTTCCCAAGGAAAATTGTGATCAACTACAGGAAGCTTATTGAAATTTCATATTCCAAGTAATATCGCATAAAGAATCATAATATCTCTTTTAAACATTGATTTAACTTAAATTTTACTGATAATTCGACAAACAGTAGCGAGCTAATAATAGAACTGATGGTTTATGTGAGTAAAAAAAACCTTTTATTATTACTATTTACAATTTATTTATCTAGCTAACCTATCTCTAGAAAATCTCCATTTTATAATATATGTAAATCTAATAATTATTTGGAATTTTTTTTATTCCTAGCGGTAGAAATAAAAAAATATGTTACACACCAATACAAATCCAAAGTTTTTTTAATTTATAATTAATTTTTTAGAGAAATTAGGGTTGTGAAAAAATATTTTTTAAGATTTGCTGAGGAAATAGGTGGAATTTTGAAATGTCTTAGCTGTATAGAACGTCAGGCATGAAAACATCCAAAACAATGGGTTTCGATAAAGTTGAACATACATACTAGATTTATTTAATCATATATAAAAGTGTATATATATATGCTATTAATTATAAATAGCCCCTAGCACCTCATGGACACATATTAAGTGTTAGATATAGATAGGCTTGATTTTGTATTCATTATACTCTCCTGTATTACATATAATCATAGATCCTGTGTTCTTAGCAATCTCCAACTGTGCTTATTCCACCGTTTTGCATGATCTTCGAAATTTTCCAACGGACAGATGTTTGCACAACCTGGTAGTTTTAACGGTTGTGGTTCCCCAATTCCAAAGTTAGCATCAGTTTCGTTGAAATAACCTAATCGCATTGCATATTTGTAATTTTTCGAGTGTTTTTTAATTTTCTTCTTCAGCAATTCCATTACAACTGTAGCTGCAAATGGCGGTTCCATGCCGTTGAAGGATTTCAGGGCACCCAAAATTCCTGCGACATGGGCAGATTGCTGTAATTACAATGGATTGATAAGGGTTCAAAAAATAATATTTTATAATATTTTGCATGTACACTTTCTGAAATATATGTGGGATTCCATACTTAAAAATTTATATATATATATATATATATATATATATATATATATATATATATATATATATATATATATATATATATATATATATATATATATATATATATATATATATATATATATATATATATATATATATATATATATATATATATATATATATATATATATATATATATATATATATATATATATATATATATATATATATATATATATATATGGATATATATATATATATATATATATATATATATATATATATATATATATATATATATATATATATATATATATATATATATATATATATATATATATAGATATATATATATATATATATGGATATATATATATATATATATATGGATATATATATATATATATATATGGATATATATATATATATATATATGGATATATATATATATATATATATATATATATATATATATATATATATATATATATATATGGATATATATATATATATATATATATATATATATATATATATATGGATATATATATATATATATATATATATATGGATATATATATATATATATATATATATATATATATATATATATATATATATATATATATATATATATATATATATATATATATATATATATATATATATATATATATATATAATGTTTTTATATATATATATATATAATGTTTATATCTATATAGATATAATTTTTTTTTATTATTACTTACACCAGAGTAGATGTACATCTTGTATTCTTTTGAACCATCTCCTGTAATTTTATCAATTACATTCTTTACCATTTGAGCAAGAAGAGGTCCTGGAAAGAAAGTAAATATCCACAAAAAGTTGGCGTTAAATGGGGTCATATACATTACCACATTACGCTGTATATCCCGTAAAATATAAGAATAATTTTAAAAGCATATAAACCTATTAATAACAAAATTATTTCTTTTATAATGGAAATATTTTATTTAAAACTAGTATCACGATTTAAAAAATTATCTTGTCGTCTTACTCTTCAAAATATACATAAGCCCAAATACTATCGGCATGACTTAGATTAATAATATAAAAGAAAATAAATTAATAAAAATTTATATTTTTATTAATTTATTCCTTAAAATTTAGTTTATGCTTTTGTTTTGTAATATAGCTTCTATATCCTGTTTGTTATTTGAATTCGTAAAGCAAATTAGTTTAAAATTTAGAAGGCCTGCACAAAATACAAACTGAATCTAAACCATATGAAAGTGTGTATAGAACCGTGAGAATGTTAAATCACACGCACAATATTTAAAATTAATACATAAAACAAAGCATTAAGATGAAAAGGGCCAAAACAAAAAAGAATTTTGGAAAGGAGAAAGATTAGTGTTCTTTAATGATTACTTTTAAACTGATTCACCTTAACAATTCAAATAACAGAAATCGATACAGAATTAATATAATTGTTTTTTTCGTGCTTTAAGCAAAAACTACATTAGCATTTTGCGATTTTGATGACAGATTATATATTTTGAAACAAGACATTTTGAATTATACTCACCACCAACGTTCATGAGAATACTGTGTTCTGAAAAAGTGAATTTATACAAGAAATCGTTTAAAAACTGCAGATCTTTCCAATACGTCCATGCCCAATCAGGGATCGTATGGTTACTGATATGCTAAAAAGAATGAAAATTGAAATAATGAATTAGTAACAATTTTCAACATAAATTTTAACTGAATATTATTTATTATTTTTTTACTTTATTTTTGTGTATTTTAGAATGTATATGTAATATGCAATGGCATGATGCAAATTATAAAGAAAGTAATTTAAAATTTAATTTTAATACATCTCATAAAAAATAAATATGAAATACTTTTCCTTGTTTACATTTTTAAATAAAGTAACTGAGCTAATAAGTTTTGTTTTTGGTAAATATAATTTAATAAGTAATTTATGTTGCTATGAGTGAGTAATGTGTAGCAATATTGAAGAGCATACAGTTTTAAAAATAGGTACTCGAAAATATGTAAAATTTATTCATTCATTACATTCGATGCTTATCATGGCTCGAATACATGCGTTTCAATTTTGAAAAAGACGTAATCAAAAATGAGTACATGTTTGCCTACTTAAATCACTTTTAATATATATCGACAATTAGAACGAATTCTTACTGGGAATCGAACACTGACCCTAAGCACTGCAGTCCAGTGCCTTACCCATTAAACTACCAGGTAGTTCTTAAGAAATTAAAAACAGATGAAATATTTGAGAAAAATTTGTTCCAAATGAATGGGGAGTAAGATAATTGAGTTGTAATAAAGCAGTTTATATTTAAGCAATCGACATTAAATAATATGGAGACTATTTTCTGAACTACTTTTTCAAGTTTGTCAGCTCTCATTAAGATCGCTTGAACATAAGCTGATATTAAATCACATTGGTACTTTTTTTAGAAAGTACGGTTACTTGCAGGTTTGTATGTCATTCACGCATTCATGGTGGAATTATACTTAATAAAAAAGGAGTAGGTTTATACATTAATTTTTGAGTACCATTTTTTTACTGTGTATTAGAACTATATCAGTTGTACAAGACTAATATATGGTTTTATATAAATTCACATAAACTTTCAAGATATTTCACCAACAACAATTTTTTCTTGGATAGTAAATACTTGTACTTAGGGATATTTTTTTATAATTATAATACATTGCAACTACTATAAGACAAATTTTATTAGTTCGCAAACTGCGCACAAAGCATTACTGAAGTGGTCAGAAAGTATTGAAGTAACAATGTTAATATTAAAAAATACTACTTCAATACATAATATTAAAAAATACTACTTCAATACATAATATTAAAAAATACTTCTTCAATACATAATATTAAAAAATACTACTTCAATACATAATATTAAAAAATACTACTTCAATACATAATATTAAAAAATACTTCTTCAATACATAATATTAAAAAATACTACTTCAATACATAATATTAAAAAATACTACTTCAATACATAATATTAAAAAATACTACTTCAATACATAATATTAAAATATACTACTTCAATACATAATATTAAAAAATACTACTTCAATACATAATATTAAAAAATACTACTTCAATACATAATATTAAAAATACTTCTGACCTCTGTGAATAATATTTTACGCAATTTGGAAACTTGGTAAAAGTTGTCCACAGTCGTTCCACTAAATGAAGTCCAGTATTTCAGCTGTTCCTAAAGAAAACATTGTAGGACATTAAGTTTTAATAATGGAACTTCTACAAAAACATTAGTTACACGTCAATATTTGTGATATCCTTAATAGCTACCAATGAAACGAGCTTTAATAGTCACCTTGTAAATATCCAACTTCTTTTCGATTCTAGGCAATAATTCCACGGTAGTTTTTGCGAAATCCGTAAAAGAACGTAGGAGCTAAAAAAACAAAGTGATTATAAAAATATTTTCTATAAATAGTTTAATGATATTTCTATTTAAACATTGAATATGTTTATTTTAAATAAGTTGAAGATTTAAGTTAAATGTAGTGTTTTCCATAATATTTTCATTAACTTGCGAAGCACTAATTTAAAAGTAAATTACAAAAAATAAATAAATATATTAATACAACACAATAATCTCATTATTTTTACACACAAAAAAAATAATTTATTCAAGCAAAAAATATCAGTATAAAACGTTCATCAAAGTTGAGATGTTTTATGCAGGTTTAATATTGAAAATTCAGCACTGAAATTTTTGCAGAACGAATACAGTTTTTAAAGGTTCAATTCAGGTAAATTAAAACTTAATCAAAACATGCAGTTTTACTAAGGTATTTGGAACAAATGCCGGTTTCATAAAGGTTTATGCAGGTTTGGATGAAAGTTTTCTGTAATTTTCCTTCTGGGATATATCATAAAAAATAGATTTTAGGCAAAGTAATTAAAAATATTTATTATATTTTAATTTACCTACATATTGTATATATTAACTAAATATTGTAAGGCAATTTTTGCTACTTTCCATATAAAGAGAATATGAAATTTGGCAGAGTAATTCCTTATTCCGTAAGTATGAAAAACAGCTATTTGCGAGCTTCTAGCTGAAATATCCATCTGTACAGGATTTAAAATAAAATTAATAAATAATAATAAACAAATATCACAAAACAAAAAAATATGTATCCTATATTCTTATTTAGATATATATTGTAGATATTTTAGATAATTTTAATTAAGGGGGGTAGGGTGTTGAACACCAATTTTAAATGTATCATAATTATGCTTCTACTACTCAAAAGTTACCACAATTTTTATGATATATGTATTATGTTATTATTGATAACTTTAGAAATTTTTGAAACACAATCTCTATTTGGAGTTGAGTTGTAACAACTTTAACATTTTAAATTAAGAACCAACAAAATTTATATTTTTGTACGGGTAAATATATTTAAAAAATATATACATTTTATAACTAAAAATTTTTTACGTAAAAAAAATTAAATTAAATTTTTTTTAAATATTAAGTATACATTTTGTCTATTTTTTGAGGTACCATAACTTGAACATGTAGTCTAATTTGTATTTCAGAATTTTTTTTGTTTATATTCATAATAGTTTACTAGAAAAGTGTACCTTAAACTTTTTAAATTTAAAATGTTAAAATTATTACAACTTAACTCCTAATAGAGATTGTGTTTCAAAAATTTCAAAAGTTATCAATAATAACATAATACATATATCATAAAAATTGTGTTAATTTTTGAGTAGTAGAAGTATAATTATGATACATTTAAAATTGGTGTTCAACACCCTACCCTCCCCCATTAAGAAACGATAGCTAGAAATGTACCTTATCTTGATGTGGGGGTCTGTAGAGAACAGGTATGGGCTGCCATTTCAGCCCAGGCATGAACTCCCAAGTCTCGTCCGGTTCATAGAGAGAGGCCAGCAAGCAGAGGGCACTGCTCATGCACTTATCAAGATAAGTGCTTTTAACTGACAGCTAGTTGGTATTTCGAAAAAAATCACTGGATTAGAAATTTTATTTCATCAATCAGTGCACTTCCTTTTTTTAAAATTTTAACTCCATTCGTTATTATGATCGAAAATTCCTCTTCTGTTTGTTTTCTTTACATAACTACTGCACTATAAAAATGTACTTAAAAATGAGTACATGAACACACTCGTTTTTCTTTGAGTTCAATTGCATCGTAGATGAGCGATGACGTACTCAAATTTAATTAATCGTACTTTTGGAAAAATGAGCAATGTGATTTAATTTTGTTAATCTCATATTTTGTTCAAGCCATCTTAACAAAGTGACCTGACAAACTTAAAATAGTTTTTCAGAAGATGGTTTTCCACATTGTGTCGTCGATTGCTTAAATGGAAACATACTTTTTTAGTTTATATATAGAAGCTTTCGGGCATCAATTTTTTTTTATTTGTATACTCAAACAAGTGGACTTTTAAACTTCAATTAAACCGTCCACAAGTTAAATATCTGTTAAAATGTAGTCCATTAAACGAAGTATTTTGTTTTAAAAAAAGAACAAGATTAAAGCATAATTTTAGCACTGTGTAATGTTTATTTAATTTCAAAATACCCATTTCCCCCTACAGAATAAATATAGAGAAATTTAAAAAAAATCATAAATATATTTTAAAGGGAAATTAAAAAAATATATAATAAACAACCAATAATATATATATATATATATATATATATATATATATATATATATATATATATATATATATATATATATATATATATATATATATATATATATATATATATATATAATAAACAACCAAAAAAATAAAATAAACACTTTTTAGGCAATTTTTTAAATAATTTTATATTTTATACATGTATTTTAAATTTGGCATTTCAATTCGCAAGAATTGTTTTGCTTTTTTAAATATAGATTTTCTAGGAATAAAGTCTTATAACTGCAAATTTTTTTATCTTGGAATTGAAAAGAATAAAGCTTTTCTCGTATTCTAAAAATATTAATTTCTTGTATAATAATTTATGGCTTCTGTATCTTAAGTTGAATGAACGGTATAGAAAGAAAACGCTATACTATTACTGACTATGGAATTCAAGTATATACGTTAACGTGGGGGAATTTGGATATGATTACTCGATTTTGACGTTCAAAGTTTAAATTAAGACAAAGTTGTAAAATTACATTTGTTTTACAAAACCGTTCATTTATTTATTTGAAACAAAATTGTATATTTTTACGTTTAATTATGAGGTTCATAAATATTGTAGGAATCTGTGTATTCAGGAATGTATCTATTTTTGCAATATTTAATTTGTTTAACAGACGATTTTTTATTTAATTTAAAACATTATGCTTAACTTATAATAAAACAAGCAAAAATCACCATGACTTTTTCTTCCATATATATATAATTTGTGTCGACATTTTGTTTTTAAAAAACTGGTATGCAACCGCATTATAATAACACATAAACAGTATTAATTTCTTTGCAGTTAACTCTTGCCATGCATAAGCTTTGAAATAATTGTATTTTTGTCGAACATCGTTAAATTACTACGAATTTTTATTCTTTTGCATTAATTCTTCTAAAACCCACTTTTCCCACTTTGCAAAACATTAAAAAAAATTAAATAAATGACAAAATGTTCAAATTTTTTCATTGGAAAGCATAATTTTTTTAAAAAAAAATTATGCAAAACCCATGAACGTTGGTAAATAAATCTACTTTTATATTTTTTATATAGAAGTTTTCACGCATCAAACTATCGTAAGTTTATTTTGTATACTCAAACACATCGTCTGTTGGACTTGAATTAAATCACCTAGAAATGTATGTTTTTGCTAACATGTGCTCCATTAACCGAAGTATTTTTTTTAAAGAACGAGATCAAAACACAAGCTTAACAATCTGCAATTTAATATTTAATTTCATAAAACCAAAATTACCCTACCTTATCCTATAAAATCGATGAAATCTGAATAAAAATACCTCTAGAAGGTTTTACAATGATTTTGAAATATTATAATGTAATATTTAATGCTAAGATACATTTTTAATAATAAGTCCAGTTGTAGATAATACATTGCTTTTATTAAAAAAAAATTAAAATGTAGAAAATTCTACCCATTAAAATTTAGAAAATGCTGTTGAAATTCTTAAAAGTGGAAATGCATTACCTTAATTTAAAATATTTATGTATAATAATTTTGTAGGAACATTTAATTATTTATTTTTCTTAATTTTTAAATTTTTGAAAGGTGTGTAATATCATTTTATACAATACGATTCAGAAATAGATCACCCAGTTTCTTCAAGCAGAGTTACACTATTAATTTTTGGGCTATAATTCCATTAGTCATAAAATATGAAATTACATTTGTAATCTTACGGTTTGCTATGATTTTTTTATATTAAATTATAAATGTACTAGTGAATCGTTAATTGCAATTTGAGATTTTAGATTTTATTTTACAAAAATATCAATTGATAATAATTAAAATTATTGAAATAGTATTAATCATGTATAGAATGTCTTAAAACAAAATGGAAAGAATACTATTATATAATATGATACACAAATGATCAGTTTCAAAAATATATACTAATATATATTTTTATTTTGTGTTAAAGTCAAATGTACCAAGTACTTATGTATAATTTAACTTATTAGAAGCGTTGATTAAAAATGTATACAAAAATTGCATTTGAAATATTTCCTATATAATACGTTATTGTTTGTAAATTTAAAACGAGAAATGTATTTTTAAGCTATAAAGATTTATGAATTATAGTGTTATTTTAATATATAACTATTTAAAAATGTAATTGTCTCTTTTTGACTGTTTAATTATGCATATAGCAAAAAATTAAATCATCGTTGTTAAATTTTTATGACAATAATACAACAAGATACTAATAAAACAGTACTAAGGATAAAACAAAAGATTCACCTACTTCATGAGGATTAGAAGTTAGAAAATGGCTGTATCGCTTTCTCAGATTTTTACCAAGAGCATAAAGTTGTTTTTGACCAACCTAAAATAATCACTCAATCAATAGCCATTTAAGCATGCGTTTAACGCAACAAACTTAACATATTCTCTGTATTTTAAATATTAATTTGTGTTTAACACTAATAACGAAACCAATTAAGTCATAACAGCTTTTTATAGATTTTATGTTTTTAGAATTAAAATGAAAATTGTATTAAAATAATTTACACATAAATGAAATAACAAGGTTTATATAAGGTTATAATTTTTGGTGGTAAATAATAAATTAAATCATTCGTTTCTTCCTTAATTCCAACTAGTCGTCGTAAAAAGTACACATTATACATTTTCGTTTACGTATATGGATATAGTAGTCGAATTTTTATTTTATATTTACATCTTGCATGCCTAGTTTCAAGTATCACTGGTATTAATCTATTATTGGTTGCTTTAAAAATTTATATTTGTATTGTACTAATACAATTTATTGACGTGAGATAAAAAAAATACATTCATAGGAACTACTTTCATTAAAATACTTTTATTCTAGCCATCACTAGAAATTATCGAAATTAAACTATTTAGTTGCACACGATTGAAAAACTTAAATTGTATACACCCACTGATCAACGTTTTAATTGCACAAAATATCCTTTCGATCACTACCGCGCTAACAGCATCAGCAAATAATTTACAACTTGATGATTTTGTATGGATTGTGCTAAACAGAGTATTGAGATATTTTGTTATTTGCGAAAACTTGGAATTAGAAGCCCTGAGATGGATGCAATTAAATAATCGCTAGCATTTGGATTGTGATTTTTTTAGTTGCCAAGTCGATTAAAATTTGCAATGCAATTGTTGCTAGTGCGCGGCTAACCTTAAATTTATATATTCACCGTTAGCAACAAATATTTCCTCTCGGTTTGTAAGCATATGTCATGTAAAATAAAATATAAATAGGTTGAATTTGTCCCACACTTTACAAAACATTCGACATATTTCACAATAAAAAGTTTATTTTACATGTTTCTTTTTTCCTGATGATGTTAGATTAACATTTTTAATATAATTAACCGTAACTTATAAGCAGTTATAAAATTATAAACGTCCCTGTATTTAAATCATAACCTGCAATTTACAGGATGAAAAAACAACGTGAATTTAATTTACGAATAGGGGATTCAAAATTCCGAATGAATGACTTGTTAGAAATAATGTTTTCTTGTATACTCGATTTGTATGTTTTTATTTGCCCAAATACCGAATAGCAGTGTTTTAAATAAATTGAAAGCCGTTGTTTTAGTAAATATCAAAGATATAATATGAATTCAGAGAAACATTTAATGAAGTTATTACAATATTGAGTTATAGAAATGGTGTACAATTTACCAGAGTTAACTGTCCCAGTCCGTCCTCCCATACATCTGACTGGATAGGGTCGTTAGGATATAGTGAATCTGGTGCAGAGACACCATTACGAAACAACTATGAAATGAATAAACAAATAAGTATTTAAAATATAATGTACTAAATGCTAAAAAAACTTAATAAAATGTATAATTAAGTGGTAGTTTTGAATGTTTTACAATAAAATAGTTAAAAAATCACAATTAATCACTATATTTCCCTGAATCGATAGGTGTTTTTTTAGTTTCATAGTTTTTTAGCAAAACAATTATGCTACGAACTACAATTTTACTGCATTTGAAATACAACTTACTACCGTAGTTCGTCAAAAACCAAGAAATTTGGATTATTTTTTAGAATAACTTGAAAAAAATATAAGGATATAATAATGTGTTCTTAAACGCATTTATTATTGACAATACAATCAAAACCCTAAAATTAATATCTAATAACTAGATCTTCTAAAAGTTGCAATTAAGTAACCAAAACGTATGATCTTCAAAAAGTTAGGAAAATGATATTTTTATGTAATCTAACTTTATTTCAAACTTCAAACTTTTCAAATTGTTTTCAAAACAAATGTGCAAAATTTATTTGTTACTAATAAAGTTATACAATTAAGTAATACATTCACATTGATGTCTTTGATCGCATATGTGTTCAGTATACAGGGAAACATACACATAATTCATGTGCTATACATCGATATACAGGTACCTATATCTATAAACAGGCGCTATACATCGATATACAGCTACCTATATCTATATACTGGTGCTTAACATCGATATACAGGTACCTATATCTATATATAGATGCTATACATCTATATACAAGTGCAATACATCGATATACAGGTACATTTTTTCCTATATCTATGTACAGATGCTATACATAGATATACAGGTGCTATTCATCTATATACAGGTGCAATACATCGATATACAGGTAAATGCTTTCCTATATCTATGTACAGATGCTATACATAGATATACAGGTGTTATTCATCGATATACAGATGCTATACATCGATATACAGGTGCTATACATCGATATACAGGTACCTATATATATATATATAGGTGCTATACATCGATATAAAGGAATCTATAAACAGCATACAGACAGGTTCAAATAGTGTGAATTTACACTAATTTATATAGGTCAGGAAAAACTCAGAGAATTAAAATTTATTTTAAGAATAATATTAATGAATACAATTTTATATAAATTGACATCTAGGGAATAGTTAAAAAGGTGTCAAATAAACTCCTGTCTAATACTCCTTTAGCGATTTCTACTGTTACGTTATAAAACTACGGTGTGTTAATAAAAAACGAGCTTTTTACGTTATGCCATTCACATGCACAAGATGTATTTCCGTAAGTAGTAAGTAATTAATGCTGTTCTACAACTTTGAATTTTACAATTTTAACAGATAAGCCCTCTTACTCCCAACTTTTCCGCTAGGAGCGCTGCAGACTTTTTCACCCAATAGCTAAGCTTAAGTTTAACCCCTATAGCTAACCCTAATCTTTGCGCCACCTAGACCGTTAATTTTAAAGGTATTACAAATCAATTAAACATTGAGTATAAAAAATAGACTTATGGCAAAATATATAGGTAAAAATGATCATTATCATACTTACAATTTGAACTAGATCTAATTGCCACTCATCCTGACTGAGGGTTTGAGTAAACCCAAGCAACAAGGATATTGATAGAACGAATGTGATGTGTTTCATACCTCGATCACTTGCTAAACTAAATACGAAGTTTATGGTTAGATTTAACGGGAATCGAAGGTATAAAAACAATGAAAGGAGGTAAATCGGCTGTTTTGTCAAATGTCACTGTAAACACAGCTGCTCGTGTCATATATGTCAATATGGTTGTGGAAATTCAACTGAAAAAAAATGGATTGATTTGTTTGTGCGTTTTTTCATGGGATTGGAGAGAAGTTTGTTGTATACTTTTAAAACAATATTTTTAATGAAAATCCGAATTTCGTAATATTTTGCCCGTCTTACTAAACAAAGTAAAATAATCAAGGATTGATGTAATAACTTAACTACATTAAAAACATAATTCCCACTATTCTCCCACTACACTAAAAAACAATAATGATTGACAAAAATTTATCAATTATTAATCAAAAATTTTAATATTAGGATATTTAATATTTAAGTCTGCGTAAATTTAAAGATAAACTCTCTAAAAAAATTTAATGTTCAGTGACTACTAATTCTTTAGTATATTACACATTTCAATAGTAATTTCTGTAGTGGTACACTCCTTAAGTAGTACGTCTATATTAAATGTCATGACGTACGCTTCAGTCTCGAAGGATTATGCATTTTGTACAAACCAATTGGTGATCTGTGATGCAAATCCAGAGGAGCGCAGGTACATCTATAGAATAAATTTTAATTAAAAAAATATAAACTAAATCTTTTAACTCTAAATTATAAATATTTAATGTAATAACAAAATTAATGTAAATATATATGTTTTTATGCATTTGAAGAGAGTGGGGATAGAAGAGATTTGATTCAACTGTTCAAACTTTTTAAACATGGGGATGTCAAGTGTTTGAATTTTAATATAAGTGATAGAACAAAAGGTCATTGATTTAAATTGAATAATTACTTTTTAATAGGGAAGGGAGAGATAACTATTTTTAAACTAGGGGAATCGACAAATGGATCAACTTACCATTGAATATTGTTACTTCTATATGAATAATTTTTTTTAAGAAATTGGGAAATAGTAACAAGGTACTAAACTGGACCAAACTTGGACCTCGAGATTGTTGTTGGTCGTCAAGATTTTAAAAATATAAACTCAAAAATAAGTAAAATGTACTCATTTTTGAATACATTCGATGCTTACCATGACTCCAAATACATAAGTTTCAATTTTGAAAAAGACATGTGCTCAAAGATAACCACAATGAATAAAATGATTAGATGCTAGCCAGCCTACACAGGCTGCCTTCATAAATCAATTTCCATAAATATCGACAATTACAACTCAGAATTACCGGGAATCGAACCCAGATATCATGCGCCGCAGTCCAGAGCCTTATCCATTAAATTACCATGGGGAATTGAAGAAGTTTTAAACAGAAGAAAAAAAGGTGTTCCAAAAGATACGGAAGTAAAATAATTGAGTTGTAACAACTCAATTTCCAATTAAGCAATCGACATAAAATAATGTGGAAAATCATCTTCTCAACAACTATTTTAAGTTTGTTAGGTTAGAAATATTGAAAAAGTATTGAAATATTAAAGATAATAGAGATTAGAAATATTGAATCACACTGCTCACTTTTTAAAAAATACAGTTACTTAAATTTGAACACGTCATCGCTTATTTACGATGCAATTGTACTCAAAGAAAACGAGTAGATTCAGGTACTCATTTTTAAGTACCTCTTTTTACAGTGTAATATATAAATGCATGACATCAAAACTTTTAAAAGTATTCGTGATTGACGAATTTTTAAAAAAAATAATGTTTAATCGTTATTTAAATCGTTTAACTTTGTGTTGCATATTGTTTTTATTTTGAAAATGTTTGTATTGTTAAAGTAAATTAAATAAACTTCTTAATATTAAGATTATTTCCCCTTTTTTGTTAAAATTCTTTATAACTTATGATTTCTTAATAATAAAAAAATATTTACATTACCCTTTAGTGTACATATTAATAAATAATATGATACTTCTTTTTTCATAAATAATTAGTTACTGATATGCAAGAATAACTTTAGTTATTCTCATCATTAGTACTCTAGTTTTTTTCATACAAAAACTCTATTAACCGAATCTAAAGGCTAAATTTTAAAATTCATTTATGCATTTTTCTTTCCTTTTTTCTAAATACAGGTTCATTTTACATTGTATAATAGGTTGAATGACGGCACCTGTGGTGTATTATTCCCATCATCTTTGACGACATAATTGAACAGGTAGAAAACATGGCCGCAAAATAATAAGGTAAGTGGGACATAAAAGTGAAAATATCAAGTACTGAAAACAAATAAAAGTACCTGGATTACCCTTTATCCGTGCAATTTTTTCCAGTAACCAAGTGACAATGCATCCTGTATTTTTTCCCAACTAACAAAAGAATTGCTTTCGATCGATAAACAGCTGTTTCCATTATGGGAATCCAGTTATTTTTAAGTGAGTTTTATGTACAGGGTGATACAAAAAAATTTGAAAAAGTAAAAAAAAATATTACTTTTAAAAGTATAGTAGCATGATTTGGTTTTCACAGAAATGCACTGAAAAACGTGGGATTTTTTATAACAAAAAAAAATTGAATGCTAAAATAATTACAGACAGGTGGCGCTGTAATTATCTTAGGTCTGCTTTCTGTTGCTATACAGCCAGTATTTAAAATTTATTACCGAACTTAAACGTTCTTCCAAGACGAAGCATGTTATATTTACGATATAAAGTTTTCTTGTAACTGTAACACTAAGTCCCCGGTGTATAGAGATAAACACAAGCAATTAAAGCGCCACCTATTGGGTGAAAATTTAAGTAGTTTTGTTTAGAAAAAATATCTTCGTTCGTGCATATTACAAATATTTGCAGAAAATGACGAAATTGAACAATTATCGTCATTCTGCTTTTGTATAGACCCCTGACGATATAATTATTTGCATAGAAAATACTTTTTTCTAGTACAAAAACGCTGAAAGGGAATTTTCTGTGAGAACAATGCCATCAAAAAATCTGTAGCGCAACGAAACTTGCAAAAATTTTGTACATTTACTTTATTTTTCAAACACTTGAATACTCCTCTCAAAACATCGAAACTATGATGATATTGTCATTTATTTAACTTTATTAAAGTATTCAATAAGCATAGCAAACTACAGCGTGTCGATCGTAGAATTTTAAATAATATTAAAAAAAATATACTAAACATATTCATTTTTGTAAATTTATATAAATTGTTGGTATGACGCGCAAACGGATTATGTCAATCTATTTTTATTTGTTACGTCGTTTTCTTCGTATTATAGAAGGAAACCTTTCCGGTCTACAGCAATTAAAAAAATCACTGTCTTCGATATATCCTAATGTTGACCTCTTACCTATGAATCACCATGTACAAGACATGTAACCCTAAATAAAGATTTCATCGTTTTAATCATTAATTTGAACTGAAAAAAGGCTTCTTTTTAGAATTACAGTAAATTTAAACTCACACAATGTCTTTCATTGAAGAAAAAAAGTTAATTTTATTTTTATGTAACTTATGCTATCAATTGCATAACAGTGTTGTCTAGTGAATTCTGAAAATGCAATTTTATTCCTTTTTCAATCGTTATATCGACTTTAAACTTGGTATACTTCCGTAATTTTAGTGCAACAAGATATTTAGTCTAATTGAGTAGCGCAGATGCAAAAGCAACTATATATTCTGAACGTTTTTTTGTGTGTAAATCTCTACAAACTGTCGACACTTAACTATTATTAATATTTTAATTATTCTTTTGTAAAAATGAAGAAAAATGCAACGATTTTTAATAAAATGTGTTTGTTCTCAGATTATTGAATAAATTATAATCTAAGTTTTAATTTTTACTTAACTTATTTTGCAACTGGATGAAAGCTTTCAAGTGCGACTTAATGCGTTACCATTTGTTTTATAAACAAGAATTTGTATAGTTTGGTTTCAAGTTAATTTGTTTTAGTTTGAAGAAACAAAATCTACTATGCTCAAATTCCACCCAATCAGAAATAAAAAAATCGCGGATATTGAAGTTCATTGGATATAGATACTTTTGTGGAATTCTTTTGAGTTGGTTTTTACTCCTTTATAATTATCTAAAATTCAAGCCAAAATTATAAAGTATCTATTTCTACTAAAATCTAATTTTTCGAAGTTTTGTATATAACAACTTTTACATTAATTAATTAGAAGTTTGTTTTTTACATTAAACATATTAGTATTAATAAGCGGATAATTTTAACTAAATGGACTACTATTGAAATGTATCTTCTAACAAAGTGGAGTTATAAAGAGCATTGTAAATTAACAGTATCAGAAATAATATTCTTGTTATTTCCAAAATTTTATACTTATTAAAAACGGATATTAATTTTTCTATAACAATATTGCCAATTCATGATATCATAAACGTAAACATAACAACTGATTAATAAAATTACAATAACATTTAAATAAAAAAAAATGTATAACATAAGAATTTTATTTTCCTACCTGTAAATTTCCTTTTGGAAATAGTCTGAAATATTTCAGAAACAAATACGACATCCTCTTGCTAATAGAATTTTTTGTTTAACATATACTTCGCAAAAAATATATAGTTATGTCCTAAGTACGTGCAAAATTTCTTATACAACTTTATATTAATGAGTTAAAAGTATACAGAAGTTACTTTAATATATGGATTTAAAATTATTTTAATAGACTTACGATGTCTCTAATATGATATATATTATTCATATAGAACGTGTTTCAGCAAACAAATATTCTTTTGAAAATATATACGCTACTTTTTTGCAAGTGCATCTAGAAATGGAATTTCAGTATTATCATTTGTTAAAAATTAATTGAAACCTATACATTTGGACTTTTTTCTTATAGATGAAAATCCAATATTGTATATTTAAAGGTGTTGAATTGATATAAAAAAACGTGACTTCTTTAAAAGAGAGTGCAATGTATTTGTTAGTATAACACTCTGCTGAAATATTTTTAAGGATAAAAACTAGTAATAAATTCATTCTTGTAAAACATATATTCAATTATAAGAGTCGAAAATATACGGTGGATTCTTTTATTTCATAATTGAATATTTTTATTGAAATGCAGTTTTTGAATGACTAATGGCTATACTAATAAAAGAAAAATTATGCACATTTATTACGAGATTATCACGCTAATTAAATGGATGCATATTTATACAAATTAATATAAAACATACAAAACACTTATAAACACTAATATTTTATAGTAACATTGAACTTAAATATAGATTCGTAGTACTAAAAATGAGCCATCTAGTATCAAAACTAGATACATCAATTTTCATAAATTTAACAGGAGATGCCAAACCGATTGAGAGCCACGTACTTTTGGATCTAACCTCATGATTTTAAATGCAGTGTTTTAGACTAGATTTGGACATATTTGAACAACACCGCTTTGCAAAATGATGTACTGAATTGAAAACTTGTGAAAATTTTAAAAACGATTTTAAAAAAAAATATGGATCTATCTGGTTTTGAAGCTATCAAATAGTAATTTTATTTACTTTGATTTGGCTGCTAGATGCTTTAAGTCGAAATTAGGGTTTTTTCGATAAGTGTTTCTATTTTACAGATTTCCTATTTTACACAACAAATCTGCCAAAATAGATCTGTATGATTTTGTTATTTGGCTATTTATATAAACAATGATTTATAATTTTACTTATGCTATTTATATAAACAAAGGTTTATACTTTTACTTATAAGATATGTTTACTGATAAGATAGAAATATCTTATAGGTATTTCTCTACCTATAAAATAGTTTATCTATAATATTTTCTATACCTATAAAATTTTCCTATAAAATATGACATAAGGCACACGTTAAAACTGCTGTGCTCCAAATTTTCTTAAGTTGGTCAGAGTGTGTATGTTTTTGTGCGTAAAGTACCAGCTAATAAGTTGTTCTCATCAATTCAAATCTAAATAGACATGTTCTCAAGTTTTTTCAATAATAAATACTAAATCGTCACCAATAGCCATTTTAGTTTTTCTAGTACAATGTAAATTTATAACCAAATCCTTATACCATAGTTGGTTGTAGAGTAGAAGCAAGGAAAGTGGGGTACAATCCGTCGTTCTTATAGTTCAAAATTGTTGGGCTGTGATCCTTGGTCTTTACTACGAAGTTGATCATGACCTTTGCCTGTATCCCACTGTGTAAATCTAATGCAAAATTAATTCCTCCAATTAAACAAATAGCCTATAGTTCATTTCTTTTGCCAAAAACATTTCTTACAAAATTAAAATTAAATCATTTATTTTGTTTTCGACAGCACAAAAAACACTTAAATTTGCAAATTGTGTATTAAACTTCAGCTACAAATTCAAATAAACTCAGTATAGGGAAAGTCATGGCAATATAAAATATGTAAACAAAATTTAAAATTCTCTTTCATTTCCTCACCAATACCTCACTGCGAAGTAGACTTTGCTGTTTGTTTATTGTGTTCTTCCATCAAACACTTTTGTAAATGTAAATTGTGTTTTCTCGCTATAAAAACTAAAATCTCCTCCCATCGCTTTTGGAAATGATAAAAAGGTAAACAAATGCGGCTGCAGTTGAAAGATACGGACTGCCTGACGCCCAAGTTTGTTTATCAAAGATACTTCTGTAAATATTTTAAAACCCATTTTGTAGATTCGCAAATCTTAGAAATTGAGTTTTGTGTGTTATTCTAACTGAAACGATATTCTAAATAAAGGTAATGCTAAAATATTCAGTTGAGTTTTCAATGCTTATTGATTTGATTTTTGTGTTATTTATATAAAAATTGATTTTTACTTTTACGTATCAGATATATAAAATAGCAAATGTACTGTTTTAGATTAAAATTTTGTTTCTACGTGTTTTAAAGCTTATTTAATTAAACAAGAGGGTGATACTGTGTTGGAGCACGTCCGTCCAGATGAGTTAATTATAGAGTACTGCTGATATAACAAATCTTTATGATAATATAAAAGTTTTTTACTTTTTCTATCAGGACGGTTTGTACTCCACCGGGAAATTCTGTGTTGACGTAAGAAAAGAAAAAAAAGTATAAAAATTTCAAATATTTTTTTTACGAAAATTTGAAACTAACAAAAATAAACTGAGTTTATAAAACCCACATCCATCCATTTCAGAGCCCCAGTTGCTCAGTTGGTAAGGCGCTCAGCTACTAATCAGAGGATTGGTGGTTCGAATCCGGGAAATGGACTTGACATAGAAAAGTAAAAAAGTAGTGATCTTGCGATCGGAGGGTTGCCAGCTTCGCTACAAAATGACTAGAAAGTCGTCCAGAATATCCAACAAATTATACTGGCGTGTATACGGGACTGATGCACGATGAATCTGATCGGGGTCCAAAGTCCCGACGTCTATTGAAGGCGTTGGGTGCCAGTTCAGGTGTTTCCTCGTCATCTGACCATGGTTCTAAAATAACGAGGTGCGTGTATGAATTTGTGTGTGAATGTGCATGTGTTCCCGGGTCTTTCCTTCGAGATTGACCCCGAACCGTCACCAATAGCCCACTGTGCAGCTCTAGTGCGACGTTAATTAACAAACCAACCAACCAACCATCCATTTCAACACTGGTGTTTTCGACAACTTTACATTTTAATTCGTTGTTCAAAATGAATACAAAAAGGACGTCCTTCCGGCAGGACACGGTGATTGGTGGCAGGTCATGTACTAAAGTGCTTCCCGAAGTACTTTCTGGAAGGGCTTTGGTCTGTAATTTCTCTCATTATGGCCAAATATTAAGTGAGTATATTATATAATTAGTTATTCAGTGGTTTTACATAATTTTGTTGTAATTACACACTTTATTGAGCTTGCATTGTATTCATATTTCCTATCAAAAGTGATTTAATTTATTAGTGTCAATGGGAATATAGTACTTTCTAAAAGCCCCTAAATCCCTATCAAAACGTAACATTTTAGTTTGCGTCTTGTTACTAAATTTATTATGACAAAAATTAGAGGAGTTTCACGTCAAAACCGACGCGTCTATAAACACAATACCTCAAGAAGTAAATTTTTTGATAAATCCAAACTGAGTATACAAGTTACTGATTTATATTAGGCTTAACATGAAAAAAAAGTAATCGTCCAAATTCAAAACTTCCCCAATTAAAGCTGTCTTTGCAAATATGGCTAGTCGAGCACGGGCAACAATTCCATTGCAACTTGTAATCAACTGAGCAACTAAAAAATCGCTCGTACTGCGACATATTATTTTACTTTATCGAACTCAACGCTTCCACGTCTCAGATTTTACAATCGTTAAAGTGAAGTGGAAAAAATTGCCAAACTCGTATTACCACAATCTATATAAAATCGGCAAATTGTCGATAATTTTAGTGCGGTAGCGAGTTAAAGGATATATTCTGTGCAATTAAAATTTGCTCAGTGAGTGGATACAATTGAGTTTTCGTTTCTTGCAACCTTGCAACTAAGTAGTTGAGTTGCATACTCGATAGTTAACAGTACGTGCTAGCCTATAAGTAGATTCCGTCAAGAATTGCCTGAGAAAGTTCAAAGTTAAACATCCATTGATTCTTAAGTAAACTATTGTTTCCAGTTAATGCATATTGGTTACATTAAGCTTCATCTAGATTTATATAAATACGGCTTTGCTTTCGATTAATATTGATGCAATATCTGTAGAAATAACTGATTACATTTAATGTGGATAATCGTTGTTCTCTGTTCAAAAGAAGAAAATTTGGTGTGATATTATACAGAAGGATATTTACAATAATAGTTTTTCCTTTGTTCACTATATTTTAGTAAAATGGAAAGTCAATCATACAAAACAAATTCAAGAAACTAAAAAATATTTGCATAATAATATTTAAACGTTCTACAACCAACTGGGAATTTTACTTTTTGAATAAAAAATAACTTACGTTAAAAAATACTAAATTTTCAAGGAAATTATAATATTCCAAACGCATTTCACATGTGCGGTAAGATATCTCTATATAAATATTCTATTTACGAATTATGTTTTTATTAATCAAGGATATTTTCTTTATTTTTGCATAAATAATAAAAAAAAGTTATATGTTATTATCTGCAAATTAAACCAGGGGTAGTACGTGAAAGGGGTTGTTCCACACCTCACGGAAAGTAATTGCAAAATAAAATTTCCTAACGTCTTTTTTTAAATGGTTCAAACCCAATGTAGCTTACTTTCGAGATCACCTTCTAATAGGGGAAATGCTTATTTTGTACATTCCTGTCGCCGTTCTGTAGAATTTGAGTCATGTGGTGCAAGACTCCCTTTAATTGTTTTTTTCTTTTCCCCTACTTGCTTATGTTTATGTCGCGTTATTTGATATACAAGGAGGACACGAAACGATTAGAAATGATTCTGAAAGTAGCTTCTACATATAAAGAATCTGCATAAATGTAAATAGAAAGGTTGTGAAATTACTATTTAGCTTACAAATAATATTAAGATTAATATTAAACCTATTACACTTAACTACTGTGGCGTGATCGTATATATTAAGATTGACATTGCGGTGATTTAACAATATTAAAGTACACGGAACGTGGATTTTCCTATTGGGGAGAACTTTAACTGGAATGATGCAAAGAAAACGATTGAACTTTCGTGAAATACAGATTTATTACAAATGCGAGGACAGTTGGTCGCATGACTCACCAGTGACTTCTTCTGGAACAAGGGGTGACATTAGATCATCGAACTACTCTCCAACATGAGAGATTGATTAATGTTTTATATAAACATGTCGAGAGACTGACTTAAAGGTCTGAAAAGAAGAGCAGTCAAGAGAGAATCTATAATCTAATTGAGTGTTTCTCTCAACGTGAAAATAGTTATGTCGATGGGGGGCAAGGGGACCGCCCTCCAATTATTTCCCCCTTATTCCATTGGTTTTCCTGCATAATATGCATCTCGTCGGCTATCCCGTGATTTGGTAGATTCGACTAATTCACTCGATTGGGCCCGACGAGATCAACGAATCACATATATTTTACTTTATGAGCCCGATATCCCCAAACACGAACTTTCTTTGCCAAGGTTTCTTTCAACCGTTTTATGATGGGCCCCAGACTGGCGCCCCGCTTGCACGGGAAAAGTGGGGTGGCAGATATTTAATATTGCCTCACCACAGAATCTAATACTAAATGTAATTTTAATTATAAAAGTTGTATTTATTCTTAAGACACAAAAATAAATACGGGAGTATTGATTAACACCCACTTGTGCGTTCTCCGCGTTCGTCTGAGTAGAGCGCTTTCTCTCTGGCTAAATTAACTCAGAAATAAATAACGTCTAGTGTAACGTTTAGTGTAAGAATAACGTTTTAGTGTAAGAAAGAAAATAAATAATTTTTATATTTATAATTCAGAAATAAATAACATCTAGTGTAACGTTTAGTGTAAGAATAACGTTTTAGTGTAAGAAAGAAAATAAATAATTTTTATATTTATAACTCAGAAATAAATAACGTCTAGTGTAACGTTTAGTGTAAGAATAATGTTTTAGTGTAAGAAGGAAAATAAATACTTTTTATATTTATAACTCAGAAATAAATAACGCCTAGTGTAACGTTTAGTGTAAGAATAATGTTTTAGTGTAAGAAAGAAAATAAATACTTTTTATATTTATAACTCAGAAATAAATAACGTCTAGTGTCACGTTTAGTGTAAGAATAATGTTTTAGTGTAAGAAAGAAAATAAATCCTTTTTATATTTATTAGAGTCCATACAATAAAATAAAGCCAAGATGAATTTTTATTATAGAAACATCATTGAATTCAATTTAACTGTTTAAAAAATCTTTAAAATATGCTTAACAATATTACAAGGAAACTCTTGATTATTACAGTTTTCTAATACATTTACTTTTTGCTACTCTTAAAAAACTGCAGTAATGATATAAACAATATACATACGTAGTAATCCAAGCTCTAATACAATACTTTAGTGGCAGGTCTTTTAATGAACTGAATAATTATTAAAAAAATAATAAATACTAAACAATCAAAGTAGTATTTCTGCATAATGTTGTATCATTTAAAACATATACAATTAGTTGCGAAAATTTAAAACTACAAGTGTAATTTTTTCAATAAGTACAATTTTAAAACTAATTATGCATCTTGTTATTTTAAATTTTCTTTCAATATGATTATAACTAACATTCTTTTTTATGGTATTGAACACTGAAAAGTTCGTGGTCTAAAAATAGGATATAACTAAGAGCTGATGAGAAATATGGGAAGAGAAAGTAATAACTTAGATAAAAAATGGGTTAAATATGTTTATCGCCAGAATACGTTTTGATTGAAATTTAAATTTCATTCATAAATACAATTATGTTAAAACAATTATATCACTTTTTATACATACATCGAAAAAGGTGCATCGTTTAACAATACATCTAGCTGTTTGCCTGCATATTTATTTGAAATATTGTATTTGAATCAGAAGATGTTAAAATGGGATATATTACATAAACTTAACACATGTACCAGTTTTACATCTTCTGATTCATTTGTGAAACTACTTGGAAATAAAAACAATATTCTTCAGCTTCGATGAAAAGTATTTATACCATATGTATTTTTCAAATTTTAATAAAGTTAGTCTATATGTTCAATATTGACTACAAAGATTACTTAAATTCTGAAAAACAAATTACGTGCAAGCAGCTAAAATGCTGAAAAAAACTGAAATAGTCAAATGTGTTATCCCCCTTTGCAATTATTTTGTTACACAATAGGATTACATTGTATTAAAAACATTATAATAGTAGAATTGTAATGCTTATATTAAAAGAAATATAACTTTTATAACATAATGGATATACATTTTATAATAAAACTGATACAACTAATATTTTAGAACACAATTTCTTACATTATCTGAAACTTATTTTTTTTATCTTTGTGGATCTGGATTAAATTAACAATGTTACATTTATTTATATACATAGTCAAAGAATTGTATTTATTATCTATTATACATAGAATATTATACATATAAAATAATTACCTTAAGTAATTTTAAGTTTTAAAATATTTTTAAAATTATTATAAGCCATATAAAATATATTGAAATGAAATGCACGAAAGTATTTATAACTATTTTCCATAAATAACATTGACAAATTAAATAATTATTTTTTAGAGAAAGTTCATTACAAATAAAACACATATTTTATTTTAAACTGTTTTCGAAAATAACATTGAAATAATAAAAAAAAATATTTTGTAAAATAATCAATTAGTAATAAAATAAATATTTTATTTTTGCAATTGTACATTAATAGTACACAATTTTTAGATTCTCTAATAATTTATCCTGTGATAATATTTTACTTTAGTTACCTAACTTTAAATTAGCGAAAGTCGACTGTACATATTTACATATGCTGTTTCGTTTGCTTGTATTAACAGTTGCAGATTAACTTTAATAACTTTAGACATTTTTACACATGATATTATATAGTATATAAAATTTCATAACATTAATACGTACAACCTACAGAATTATACATTATATATATATATATATTATATATATATATATATATATATATATATATATATATATATATATATATATATATATATATATATATATATATATATATATATATATATATATATATATATATATATATATATATATATATATATATATATATATATATATATATATATATATTGAATATATATAATGAAACTCTTATGCAAAAAGGTAAATTATTATACTTACTGCTTATTTTAAACAATTTAAGATATAAATTAAGTTAATGAAATATTCGAAATTTCGAGTATACACAGTAGCAGTCTGTAGAAAACATTTTTATTTCATTGAAAAATTAAAAAAAATTTAATAAGGTATAATGTCTCATTAGTTATTATCAAGCAATTCCATTCAAAATTGTTCACTAGTAACTAGTGTATTTTAACTAACAAAAGTGAATAGTATTGATTAGCAAAAATCTCTTTTTCAAATTTAAGAGACGTGAGCACATTGATAACAGCGTAAATCTCAATTTTACGATAACACCATTTTATTTATAGAACTTTTTGTTAATTTGACCTGTATATGTTACAGTGAAAATATCAGTGTATCTGCAGATTCACTAGCGAATCTGAAGGTACACTAGGCCGATACGTGGAAGTGCGTAAAATTGTTTGATTTTGCACATACACTAGTGAATCTGCAGATACGCTGACTGACACTCGTTAAAGCGCAAATAATATCGTTGATCGAACATTAAGGTTTTTCAACAGTTCTTATGATGCGCGATTCTAAAAACAATTGCTCGAATGCTAAAATCGATTGCTCGGAATTACTAGACAGTGTTCCTGGGTTTTACCTTCGGGGGTGTACTTTGAACCCTCGCCAATCGCCAACTGTACAGCTATAGTGCGACTTTAATTCGTATTGAAATATTTCATAAAATACAATCGCATTTCTCAATGTATCTTTGCGGCCTTCTTTGTTCAAATGGTAAATCTAAATATATACTAATATTTATATAATAGATTTCTAATTATCACCCTCTTCAATTTAAAACCGTCGTCAAGCGTCAGTGTCTCGTAATTAACTCAACAAATTGATATTCTCTCTATTGGGCGAGCGGTGATTACGTTGAATAAAGTTTGGGATTGATCGTTTCGCACTTTCGCGTTTTGGCAAATGTGAAACTGCAGATTCCCTAGTGTAAATGTGGAAAACCCTTATTTTGTAGATGGTTTCACACTTGCACTGAACAAATGAGTGTATCTGCAGAGTTACTAGTGAATCTATACATTTGTATTTGAAAATATATATTTTACCGTATATATATATATATATATTCAAAAACAAAACTGTTTTGAAATCGTCTATTTCTGAAAATAGGAATGTATTCTTTATTTTAGATTCACATATTAAAAACAATATTTTCGTAAACATCCCACACATATCCTGAAATAAAAATAACTCACTTAACTAGGCTATGTTTGCCGCAGTTATTTTTATCCCAAATGTGTAGGATATATTTTTCTAAAAAATTATTCTAAGCAATAAGTGTAGGCGTGTGAATGTAAGCGTGTGAAGATACGCACAAAATGCAGCTTTAATCCCATGCATATGGAAAATAATCTTACCTTTAAAAAGGGACATTTCATGCTATCAAGATATAAAATATATTTATTTTGAAAAAGAGTTATACCACGAAATGTAGGTATATAAATACAGTTACCAACTTATACAAAGGATTTAAATTTGTGGCTCTCTTTAAAGTGAATTTAAATAAAATCTACTTCAAAGCATATTTTAAATATTAATAGTTAAAAGATATGCTGGCTATTGAGAATATTAATTATTGTTTTTTATTTGAATTAATATATATAACTACAAATTATCGGTAAAAGTGACAGATTTCAAATAAATTAAAAAAAAAAAAATTATGATTGACTGTATATGAACTAGTAATCTAGATTTTACATTGGGATTGGCTTTTTTCATAATTGTTTTCTTAGATTTTTGTGCATAATGTTTTTTCTTAGATTTTAACAAATAAAATTCCTAGGTACGTAATATAAATATAATTCTTAAGTAAACGTATTATAAATATAATTCCTAAGTGACCGTAATATAAATATAATCTTTTCATTTTCTTCGGTCATTTGTAATAGTATAAACAAGTACTGCAAATGTACTTTTTGCATAAAATCTTTAATCGTGATAAAATTTTAAGCTATCTGTAGACACTAATGAAAAGAGATATTCAGAATTCTTAGGATCTGAAAACGTGTTATTTAAAAGTATTTAAGTTATATAATGCACTACAAAGTAATCACCGGTTTTGTTACAAATGAAATTTAAGTCGTGGAAAAACGTTTAAATATTTACAAATACCACTTGATTTCTATTTTTGATGAGTTTTATGTGTTTTAGTTGTTTTATAGGCATCTTCAGTTCGTTCGTATCTTTTCATATGTATGGATAATTATACTTTTCTACAACAACATTTTCCTTGTTTGCGGTTTTTCCAAGCTAAAATATTTATTTGTAAAAAACTTTTTATGATTTCAACATGTAATGTAAAAAATCCTAGTTATTAAGTTTAAATTTGTTCATACGAATTACTTAATATTATATATAAAATGTTTCATAATCTTTAATGAATATAAAGCATTGAATAAAATGTAAAAATTATGTCATTAATTTAATTTTTGTAAGTAACATATTTGTACATAATATTTTTTACAACCGTAATTTTTTTTTAAAGATTTAAGAATGTACATGTAATTATTATTTTTTTACGTTTACTTAAAAATTATATAACAGTTAATTAAAAGAAAAAAAAATTTAGTTTTAAATATATATTACAATATAATAGATTAAAGTTTTAGTTTTTGAAAATAATAGATTCTAACTCAGAAAAGGAATTCACATTTTAACTATATTAAATATCTTTCTAGTTTGCAATTCTCTTTGTTTTCAGTTAAATAGAAAATGACTTAGCCTTTTTTAAGTTCTCAAGTAAAATAAAATATAAAAGATACGACTTTAGGATTCAAAATGATAATTGTAAAAGTTATCTAAATACGTTTGTAATTTGCCCCCGTACTTTTAATAATTGAACATACCAACGAATTGCATAACTACATTAAAAATAAATTATTTGTAACACTATACATATATAAGGTTCTGTAACCGTTATTTCATCTAGCAAAAGCTATTCCTCCTTTATTTAATACAACAATAGTGCTGCTTAATGTTTAAATAAAGTTTATTTATAACGTATTTATAGCTTTAAATATACATTTAAAATTTGAATATATCAGCCCCTTTTACTTACTTTAACCAAAATCAAATTTGTATTTTTTAATATACTTTTAAATTATATTGTTCATTTTAATAGTTTGTGAAGAGAATAGTCCAATTGCAAAACTCGTTATTTTATTTTATTGAAGGTGAAAAAAGAAACTTTTGTAGAATTTATTTTGCGAACTAACTTTTTGAAATTTGGCATTTAAACGCAAAATTTCGTCTTGATAACGATTTCTTATGTGCTTATTCTTATTTTTATAAAACTTTTTGCGTTATTTAATAATTATTTTGGGGTTTACAGATTTTTGCTGCATTATGAAGGATTTATTAAATTTTGCAGCAATATGTAGCCATATTTCCTTCAGGTGAAACAGTGTTGCCATTATATTATATAAAAATAAGTGAAAAATATTGGTAGGAGGATGGTAATATTGATAACAACTGGGAAGAAAGGATCGATGATTTAACGAGTTTTACAGTCAAACCAAGTGTACTAATTACACACAGGTGATGATATAACGAGTTTTGACGCAGGTCGAATTGAATGAACTTACTGGTATGCGCAGCAAGGAGGAGCGGTTTAGAGGTGTTTTACAACTGTTTGATCTACGGATCTTATAGAGGTTGGATCAATAAACAAAATGGCGTAAAAATCTTGATTTTCAATTTTTTTTATTTAACGAACTTTGCAATTGGGGACTCAAGTACCAAAAAAAATAAGAATAGTGAATAATTAATTTAATATGTACTTTCTTCATCTGCTACATAGAGAATCTGTAAACATAACCTGTACACAAATATACAATGTAAAACATATACATACAATGAACGAAACCGCTTTAGTCTCAATTCCACTGATTCATGTTGTAGTTATACCACTTGGCGATCAAGTTTGTAATGTTGTTATATAACCCAAATTCATATTCTTAGACATGGAGGAAGAATAACAGGAGATTTTGAGAGACAAGTTTTGAATAGGATCAAATGAAGTTAACTGTATGGTATATCCAAAGCATTGAATCAATTGGCTAATAGAGCAACAATGTACTAACCAAGATGGCGGTCATATCAATTTCGTTAGAGGCCATATATTAATTGCTTTGCTTAATTATGAAATAAGGTTTGTGGAAGAACCGAAATATGTAGCTTGTCTCCCTTATTTTCGACTACTTGCGAAAAAGCATACATTCAGCGTTTACGATTTCAGCTTCATTGAATGCGGTTGATTACTTCCCCTGTTATATTTACTCCATGCAATAAGCCATACTTTCTAACAATCTTCTTGAGTCATATTTGGCAAATATATCTCCAACATTCCTTGACACGAAGTACAGGTATTTTATTCACATCAAAATTGGCCACCATTTCTGGGATAGCACCATGACACATTATACCCGGAATGTTCCGCTTGCGTTTTAGTATGAGGGCAAAATTGAGATCAGAAAGGGCGCCCCTTTGCGAACTCGTTAATCGAGAAGTCAACCGTGGCACATGGATACACTATCGATAGAAAGTCGCTGTCTTCATCGATACCAGGGCTATGAACAGCAACAAGATGGAAGGGATAGGATGGGAGGAGCGGCCTGTTTCGTTGCCGAAGAGGCAGTCGGGGGTGTTGTGCTTGAAGTTCGCACAGTGGGTCTGCACCAAGGGCCCTCCGGCTTTGGTGACGATCTGTTCGCCCAGGTCGGCAGCTTCGGGGCTGCATTTGTGGAGGACAGCGGCTCGTGTGCATTCCTTGTAGCCATCGAATAGACTGAAAAGTAGATGTATGTAAAGTTAGTAAAACCATTATACACCAAATACTAGTTATGTTTTACTGTTTGATGGTACTCAAAAATAATACCAGAAATCTGAAAAGAATTTAATATACTACAAAATTATGGAACAAAAATACAATTAGCAGTGCTATGTCTTAAAAATCGGTCCGAGTACAGCGGTCATCAGTAGAAACTTGGCCGACACCAAAAGTGTTAATATTCACCCCCCCCCCCCCATCCACTCTTTTCTTCCAGAGAATCAGCTTATGGGAATAAATGACTTACCACCGTGTGCAGAAAAGTGGACTTTGTCGACCTGTTTAGCTCCTAATCCACTCCCACCTTCCATATTAGTACCGCGTGGAGTAAATGATTCCATTGCGGGCACGCGCAGAGTCATTTTTAACCGTTGTAACTTCAATTATAATCGACGGTTCGTGGCGAGCACGGGCTAACATTAAGAGAACCAACCACGGTTTCTTCAATTCCATTTGACTAGTTTACAGTTTAAATGAGTTGTGAATATTATAAGAAAGTAACAGTGACGATATGTACGAAATTTAAAAATAAAGCCAAAATTTCACACTAAAGTCAATTGTGACACAGGAAACTTAAACAAGTCGAAGTAGAAGAACAAAATGATGCCTAGAAGTCGAAAGTTATGGTAAATGCAGAGATATCTAGAGCTTACCGAGCACCCAAGAAAGAGCGGGCCGAGCAGACGTGCGTGCAAAGCATTCACGAACCAAACCATACGGTGAGGACTGCATACCTTATTTTTAGTTTTTATACCTTATATTGTTGGATGATTTACAAAGTTAATTATATTACTATGAAGGATATATTATTTATGTAACATTATGTATGTAATGATAATTAAGTTAAGTAATACTTCAAACATTTTTAATTAAGATTAGTGCTGAACTGGAATGTAAAATTGGAGAAAGTTATTTAAATAAATGGAGAAACTTATAAAGCCTTGTGTCTGGGTATGTCTGTAAAAATGATTAGTTCAAAGTCTCCTGTTAAGCAAAATTAACTAGAAAGGGTTTTTGTTAAATAATTTAACCCTCTTTAGGTAGATAATACAATATAATGCATTATAAATAATACACTGCTAATAATGCATATAACTAATTTTCAAAGCTTTCTAAATTATGTCTTTTTTTTAATTTCTACTCATTAGTTAATGTTTGACACGCATTTCCTTGTCATTATTTTCAATTTTATTAATGTAAAAATGTCAGTAGAACAACTTAAAATATGTGTGGTACTCCTGATAAATAAAGCTTAGAATCTTATCATTAAAATCTCAATGCAATAAAGATATTTATTTAAAGATAAGAATTTACTGTTCATTGGTATTGATAATTTTTTCTAAATTGTGTATATATGTTAATACAGTGAATAAAAGTAATATATCAAAATAAACTTCTGCTCATATACGGTATCCTCAAAATATCTTTACATCTAAAACTTTCCTTAGAGTTTCCTAATCCTTATGTTATCTTTTTTAGAGGTTGTATAAATTAATTTAAAATGGTTTTTTTTCGGAAAAGCATACTTTAAAATATAACCTAATACCTTTTTAAAAAAATGCATTTAAGAAATTAATCTTAAAAAAATATTTTAATTAAACAATTTTCTTGCTAAGTTTTAATTGAAGAAGGGTAGTAAGAGTACTTATACTAAAAACCATTTTTCAAATAAAATATTTAAATAATGTTTTCTTACAAAGGAAAAGTTCTTATTTTATTCAATTTAACCTTTAAAACAGAATGCACTTAATTAAGTTACTTGAATATATAAATATTTTATACCATTTTTTTATACACTTCGATGACAAAAAATATATTCAATTACCAATATTATAATTTGTGTTGCAACTGAAAATTTTATATTTTTACATATTCATTTGCATTTTATTAGTAAACGTATTTACAATATTTATTTTATTTAATATTGACTCTCTTTTTAAGAAAATAAATCTTAACATATAAAAAGTGGATAAATGTGACATAAAAAGTTTTCGAAAAAGGAAATACATTGAAATAATTTCGCCCCACTACCATTTTAAGATTTTTTGTATTTTGTTTCCCTTTGATGTTGAAAAAGCCTTCAGCAGAAAAATAAGATTATCACATATTGGAATTTGAGTTAGAGTACTCTTCTTCTAGAGAAAACATGCTTCCCCGTATCCGAGATACTTTTGAAATTTTAATGAATATTAGGGTTCTAAAAATACCCACTAAAGTATCTATTGAAAGTATCAAAGGGAAAAAACATTTTTCTTTGGACATGTTTTATTATACATCAAAGCGCGGTAAATTGTGTTTAAAAAATATACAGATTCATTTAGTAGGAAGGTGAAATTTAAATTAGAGATGCCAAAAACACTTTTATATGCATATGTTGAATGCCGATTGGATTCAAAATTGATACATTAAGGAAGACCCGAGCCCCAAATCGTAATTTTTTTATTAAGGAATTCAAAAATACCATTTATTTTGGCATTATTATAATATCTCTTTCTGAACAATAATAAAATCGAAAAATTAGTACTAATTAAATAAACTCTAATTACTACTCAAATTAAAGTCTTGCAAATAAAGATATTGGAAAAATAAGTGCACACGTGATCAGTGTTAATATATTATACATAATTAATATAAAAAAATTAAATTTCGTTTGACGAAAATTAAATAAAGATAAAAAAAAATTCTAGAAAAATTAAAATATGTTAAAGAAAGTCGATATAAATAAGGAAAATTTATTTGAAATAGTTTTGAATGAACTACGCAAAAAATATTTTTAAATTTACAAACTGCAGAAATCAAACATAGATGGCACCATGTATGCCCTCACAACGGCCCTACGATTTCTATTGGATTGTAACTTTAAATAATAATTAAAAAATAACTAATTGTTTTAAATTCTGCCTACATGGTGCACAATTAAAAGTTGAATAATAGTTATGTTTAAAATTTCAGTGCAGAGGATGTAGGTATTTTGCGTGCTAAAGGCAGACATACTCATTTTATTATAGATAACAAAACAGTCGTTTTTTTCTTAGTTTACGTTTAATAGAATCACAAATTAACGCATAAATTGATAACAATCGTATTAGTTTTAAAAAGGCCCTAAACCTAATTATTTATTAAAGAAACTTTTAATGCATTTTTATTTGAGAGTAATACTTTTTCACTAAAGTATTTCATTTACACGGTTGAGTAATATTTGAGAAAATTAAATCCTGAATTTTCCAAGTATAAAATACTCTCTCAACTCTTACGAATAAAAAATACGTTCTCATAAGGGAATCCCTTTCAATATGAAGATTAGTTTGCTTTGTAACATTTTCCAAATTTGGAATTCTGAATGAAACTCCTTTGAAAGAAGAATATTCTTCACTAAGCTTCTTGAAAGACGTTTAATGAAAATACTTAGAAGTTTTTCGAAAAGAAAATTTAAATTTAGACGGAGGAACATGTGAAGCAATATGTGTTATGATTATATGAATGTCATGTTAGAAATGTTCCAAGCAATAATTTCAAACTTAAACGAAATGTGTTATGCGTTAGAGTTTTGCATAACCACTGTTTGTATTAGTTTCTTATTAAATTTTGTTATCTCTTACATGCAGCGAGGTTACAAATTCTTGGGTGAAGCTCATTGTTTGACTGTTTAGTTTAACTACACACAATAAACAATTCTTTTTGTTTCAATATTTAACTAAAACTTAATTTAACAAACTTATTTGTCACTGCTAAAACTGGGCGACTTATTTAAATATAAGGGAAGTAGTTTGGCAGAAATAATGTTTTATTATGCCAATACACCTGAATGTGATACAGCCAAACAATGACCATCGCCCAACAATTTGTGACCACGCTGTATTTTTCTCGCCAAAAAGGCGACTGTAGGGTTAAAGATAAAAATTGTAACCTTCTTATACAAGAGGTATAGAATAGATGGAAAGTACTTTGAGGAACAACACAAAGTTAAACAAGATACAATAAATCTAGACGTGGACTCCCCTTTTGAAGAAAAACCAACTAAACTGTTATAGTGTAAAAGAATAGGGAATTAAGTGACAATGACAATGTAAATGCAGATTTATTTTAGAGAAAACTTAAAAGACATCTGCAGTTACTTTACACAGGATGTTCAGTATCGTATGAACAAATGGAACGATCTCTTTCCTGGAAATAATTATAAAGTGTAAAGATCCAAAAAAAAGTCACCTGGCAGACTACGGATATTACATAGTAATTAGCCTAGTGTCTGGTCTGTACCATCTAAATTTTTTTCATGAGTAATAATTAGCAGAATAATGGGCATTATTGAAAAAAGTTCCGAATTGAGCAAGCTGGTTGAAGAAGAGGAGAGCTACCGCTTAAAAACGTCGTTCTATTAATGAGATACAATTAATTATACTCATTCGATGTAGACAGTTATTTGAGTTTGACGTTACATGCCTTAAGTCCTGCGTCTGTCTCGATAGACAAGGCCTACGTAATTTTTTTTATTAACTTAATTTTATGCACAACACCTGACACATTTAATAATATTTCAATTTCAAAATATTGAAATTTTGATAAAGGCTTTTCAAGTTTAAATAATTCTTCAATTCCTTTTAAATTAGCAGTAGAATATTCATATTTAAATGATAACATATTACAAAATCCTGTTTTAAAATCCTATTTTAAAGAATTTTAAAACCAGATGAAATTATTCTGTACTTTCTAGTGTAAATAATTATATAATTTAGATGAAATAAACGTAATTAATATAATTATTTTATCCTATTTCTTGAAAAGAAATTTCATGTATTTCCCCAACTCTTATTTCAAATATTCGATTAACTTTAGAATTGACGTTATCGGGAAAACCCTATTTTTGCTTTTTGCTTTAGCTTTCCAATCACGATTCTCACTCTACAACTGCTCTTTTTTTTAAAGTATCATTATTCTGGAAGCTATACGCGTATTTCTGAAAGAACTTGCAGTACACTATATATTTGACATTATAATTCAAAACATTTTTTAGTAGTTTCTAAAATTTAAAAACTTTCTGTAAAGTAAAGTATGAAGCAAACTTTCTAAATATACAACCATTTTATAAATATAAAAGTCTCAGTCACTGAGGATCTGTAGAACCATTAGTCAAGCGTCACATGTACGAAACTATGCAATTGCCTGTTTCGCTGCAAAAAGCATACTTCAGACCTCACATGCTTTAAACATTCTCCCCCTCCACCGTGCTCAAAAATGTCCCAAGTCCATCGCTAGACCTGTAAACTCTGTAGAATAGATTCTAACCCAGCCTACACGTAAAGGTTAATAAATAAATACAATATACATGCTTTACTACCGGCTGTTATGAGAAATTGTAATTTACTGTGGAAGCTAAATTTTATAGTATACAATGTATGCAAACTCACTCTATTGGCCCGTTATAGTTCTTACTTATATATATATTCTTTCATTTCTGATTGTTATAATTTGTAATATAAAATCTTGGGTGTACGTTAATGAATAAAATAATTATACCTATAAAATACACGCTTTACTCTTTGTTATTATTGGAAATTACAATTTGTTGTGACATTGGTAAAGTTCTTTTTACCCTAATGCTCGCAAACTCATTCTGAATGGACCGTTATAGTTCTACCCATTGACTCTTCTCTTTGGATTTTTATAATTTGTAATATGAAAAAACGGATGTACTTTAATAAATAAAATAAAGCTACCTACAAAATACACATTGGAAATTGCAATGTGTCGTGACAGGCAAATTTATTTGTACCCATTCAAACTCAAATAAATATTAGTTAACTTTCGAGGAGTTTTAAGTACTCAGTCACAAAATTCTGATTCATTTATTCTGACACATTTCCATCTTTGCATGCTGATTTCAACTCAATGCTTATATTGCTATCCCAATATATATTCTAATATATAGTTCCAATTTATAGTTCCCAATATATATTCTTTTTACACTTTACTATTTTTCTTCTATATATTTTAGGATACTATTTACTAATAAATTTGATACGACTTTCTCTCATTGTCAAACTTCCCAAACTCGAAAATCCCCTTATTTTCATTAAAGCACTCCTCGCAAACAGATAGCCCGTATATCAAAACTCTCCGAGTGCAAATTGATGACAAACCTCTTCCATTTCATTGGCTCGTATATCTCATTTAGCAGAAGACGCGCAATATTTCACGTCGGAGCAACAAGTACATGAAGGGTTTCAGCCAATGGATGCTCGCGGATTTATTGGGGCGAAAGCAACTAGGAAGGACAAAGACGAGATTTATACGATACTTGACTCTGTTGGGGGACATCGTTTCATGGAAGAACTGAAATATGGGGAAGATGTAATGAAGCTGATGTAGGATTTCGCTTCTTGTCAAGTCATCTGGTAATGAGTTTACTTGAGGTAATCTTTTGTTTTCAAGATAAAGAATACTACATTACAAAAGTTGTACCTGTTTCAACTAATAAATCATTTCACACTGTAACTGTTAAAAATGATGGCTTTTCACAGTGTAGAAATCGCAACTAGTCAGCAAAACTGTTATTGTAATTCTTTTTTCGAAGTATTTTTGCCCTCTGTGATATTAATAATATTTGAAGTTATTTTTGGAGAGGTCTATTTTGAATTTTTTTTATTATTACTTATGTCATATATATCTTGTTTAAAATTGAAAACTTAAAAGTATAAATATTATAAAAAAATAAACAAATTATCAAATTTAATGTGTACACGGGTTGTATGCAAAGTGGTACAGTTCCAAAAATAGAGTTTCGAGATATTAGCGTTTAAAGTTTGCAACTCGATTTGATTTCAATGTTAAATAGAATAACATGTTAATCATTATTGGACAACCTATTAAACTTGGACCCAAACCACTTCGCTAATTGATAGACTTAGTTGTCTAGTTACGAAAAATGGTGTTAGCAATTTTTAGGATTTGTTTTGAATTTACAATACTTGGTGGATAGCCCTACCAAATATTAAATGCATCTTTTGTTGAAGAAAGATATAATATTTCCTATTACATTTTTTATTAAGCAAGAAGCTTTTGAAATTATGCTCAGAACACAAGGTTTCCCGCGGTTTACTTTTATAGTTCTTCACTTTGAGTAACCAGTTTTAAACTCTGAGGAAATCCATATTCTAAACTAACCGACTGTCTATGATTTGTAATGGCTTTAAAGAACGAATATGAAACAGTGACTCTCAAAGTGTAATGGTTCAATTTCAAAGGTTAGTCAGAGCGTTTTTAAATTTGGTCACAGTGAATTTATTTCTAACCTAGTTAACGCGGCTCACTTTCCTCTACACGATAATAGGTTATTTATCTCCAAAGACTGAGTCCTCGTGGAGTAATGATTGTGGAATCGCATACTGCAGTTTAGGGCAAATTTTTCACCCATGCGGTACAAAAGTCACAGGGGGGCGGGTGAGGTAATAACCAGCTTAGACGATGCGATCCACATTCCTCTACACGATGGTATTTGATTTAGCCCCATTTGCTGATATCACCTGGAGTTATGGGGTCGTAATCGGATACTGCAGTAAACGGCAAATATTCTACCCTCGCAGTAAAAATGTCAGAGCGGTGAATTGGTTTTAAATCCGCCTGTTCGAAACGTCTGACTTTCTCTAAACAATGGTAGGTCATTTATTCTCATAGGATGATTCCTCCTCGAGTAATGGGAGATTTGAGGAATCACGTTTTTTTTTATGTTATAGCTCCTTGTGCCGATATACTCGCGTCTTTCAAAAATAAACTATGATTTAAAAGAAAGTAAACTAATCACTTAAATCCTGAACACAAATTTAAATAAAAGGCAATTCAAATATATCGCTTTTTTCTCAAGAATCGTCAACTGCAGAAAGACGTGTTTATTCAAATGCTACAAATGCACTAATTAAAGTTCAGACGAAGTTAAAATAATTAAGAGAATCGACAATTAAATCGAATAAGGTCAAACCTTCCTACGTGGGTAGTACAATGAAATTTTTAACGACATGGGACGTTGGGAAACTTGTAAAATAACGAATAAACTATTTCAATTTATTATTCTATTAATCTATGAGATTGTTTCTAATACATGCGGTAACAAAAAAAAAGCATAAATACCGAATTTAACAATTACGTAAAAGTAATGAAACTCATAATTGAATAACATAGTAACATGATTAACTTAATATCAAACTAATTAAACAATATGGAAAACAAGATATTTTGTGTTTTCTGTAATAACATATTTAATATATATTTGTCATAGTTAATCATAAATTAACAGTTCAAATATAATTATTTAAGGTACTTATTCAGTAAAAAATATTTTAAATTCAAATACTATCAAATTAAATATGCATAATTAACAGCTTGCGACTCGTCATATAAGAAAAAAACGTTCTTCTTTCGGTGCTGCCACGAAGCGGTAAACGCATCAACTACTCTGTTTGTTTGTTATGATTATTATACTAAAGTTTGGAGCTGTTCTGATGGGTTGTATGGAAATTTTTCACAATTTTCGTGTTTTAACATGCATTAATTAACATGCGTATAACATAATATATTTAATATATATTTTTTAAAATTAATCATAAATTAACATTTCAAATATAACTATTTAAGGTATTTATTAGGTAAACATATTTTAAATGCAAGTACTAACAAATTAAATATGCATAATTTACAGCTTGCGACTCGTCAAATAAAAAAAATAACGTTCTCCTGTCGGGTGCTGCCACGAAGCGGCAAACGCATCAACTACTCGTTAATTTGTTATGATTATTATACTCAAGTTTGGAGCTGTTCTGATAGCTTGTTTGGAAATTTTTCACGATTTTCGTGTTTTCTAACATGCGTATTGCAATAGTTATTATAACTCAATATATGTTCCTAGTATATACAATTAGCAGTAAACATTTAAAAGAATGTAATTTAAGCTTCAAATGTATGTGCTGAAGTAAGTGCTAGAGTTAGATTTGCCTGTTGAGTCGCATTTATGTAATGACGTCAAAGAGAGTAAAGTTTACACAGCCGGTAATTTGATAATATATGAAGGGTGGATCAGGTGCTCAAGCTGTCTACATTGGGAACACGATGTTTGTGCTAAGTGCGAGGAAAAAGACAATGATTTAATGATGTGTGTAAATAATTTGATAAAAAGACAATAGCCAACAAAATGTTGTCATAAACATTTTTTAAACGCTATTAATGCTTAGCAAATATGTTTCAAAAGCACGAAAATGTTTCACAACCTTTGTGTTGGATGATAATGTAGTTTTTATTTTAGAAAATACACATTCATATCCTTTAAAATACTATCCAGCAGTTGTATTTTATATCGGGCATAGTGTAAATGAAGGTGGGTGGCCACTTTGCCTGACATGGCAGGGTAAAGTGCGATAGATTAGGATTGCGGATTTTTTTTTTGTCTTCAAGTAAACAAAATAAAGACACAACAGTTTTTTTTCCATAAACCTAAATAAATAATAAAACTAACTTACGCCAAAATTGATTTTTTTTCTTCAATTTTTACATATTGAAAAAAAAATTCCTTATGGTGGGCCGGCCACTTTGCCCACCCTTCCCTACCTTAAAACATTTTCCGTAAAAATACATAAGCAATTCTGAACTTTTATTGGCTTCGTTAATATCTTCTCAGTTTGAATCCATTTATGTTTCGAGGTCCTAATAGTGTAATTTTTAAGAATTACTAGTTTTAGCAACTTGATCGGATAGTAATACAAATATAAAACTATTAATTACCAGCAAGATTTTCGTAGTTTATCTTTCACTTTCATATCTTCCTTTTTAGCCGATTCCTGTTGACTCAAGTAGCTATCGGCACATGTTCTGTACTCATTACTCAGGTTCCTGTAGCAGCTGGCGTGTATCAAGTATTCTGTAACAATGAAAGCAATAATGTACCAGTGTTCACTCTAGGAATAAAAAAGGGCAGAGCGCTGTTGGCTGTAAAAGGGCACCCCGTTTTGAAAAAGGCACTTCTTGTTTTTAAAAGGGCACTTTTTTTAAAAAAAAAGTTTGAGATGGGCGTGGCCACCCGTTGATGTATTGGACTCGTGACCAAAAAAAAAAGTTCCGATTTGTTGATTGATATTGCGCAAGAGCTGCATATTGGTGACTATTCGGGGCTTATTTTGAAGGAAAGACCCGTACAAAATTGATGTCTCTTTATGAAGATACTACTTAAAACCCAAAATTTGACACTTACAAATTTATGTTTTCGCTAAAAAACCAAATTTGTAAGTAGCCCTAATCAGACTCCTTAAAAAACTGATCAAAAGGCTACTTAAATCTAAAATTTGGTAATAAAAGGCCTAATATTGTAACCAAACCATCGTCACATTAAAAAAAAACATAGCATTTCATATGCGGGTACAGTAAACCAATAGGATTCGTGAAATGCCCCGTGCTCGAAATAACCGTGGAATCATCGCGATTACACAACACGCGTAGTTAAAAGGAGTTTGTTTTTCTACTGTCATAATTCACTTAATTCCAATTTACAAACACATTTTTTTTAATCGAGGCCTTTTTTAAAGAATTCTAGGGAAGCAAGGACGCTTCTACTTGACTGAAAAGGGCAAGAGGGGCGGAATTTTTTCAAAAGAGGGCGGCATTTTTGAAAAAAGGGGCATGAGGGCGCTATCAAGATGAAAAAAGGGCGGGCAGGGCGGACCGTCCTTCAAAAAACGCCTAGAGTGAACACTGATGTACTTTTATTAAAATTTATTTAAATTTATTAAGAATCACAGCTTAAGCAACGATATATAAAATCGCACTCCAGTGCTCAAGGGGTGCGCGCGCCCTTCTAAATAAATAATTTCAAAGTGGTGTATTAATTTTTGAGTGTCGTTAAAATCGTAATGGGTGTATAGCCGCGCGGGTTCGCGAACTATATAAAATTAAATGTGTGATATACCCACAATGAGAATCAGCTGTAGGGTTAAAACATTAACTATCATGTTAAGGAAAGTAGGATGTATCGAACAGGCCGACTGTTAACCCTCACTCCTTCTCTAACCTTTTGTACCGCGTAGGGAAGAGATGGGGATTTTTTTAAATTCCGAAACGCCTTATTGCAGAAAAGTTGTTTTTATAATAAGAAGAAAAATGACGTAGAGAATTAAAAATTCGGTTGCTTTCGCATCGTACCAAAAGTTTACAAAATTTGACGACATTGAACAATTTTCGCCAATTTGTTTTCGTCAAATCGTTATTATTTTGTCAAACCGTTATACATGACAAACATTTTTTCATAGATTTGTATAGGCAGTAATTTTTTTGCGGTAAAAAACCTTTATAAGGCGATTATCTCTAAAGTGATTAAACTAACTAAACTTGCAAAAAGTTTGTAAATTCCCATTTTTCGAATACATTGCGCGACTGTAAAATATTGAAATATTAATAGTTTTAATTCTATTTAACTTTACTGAACTATAAAATAAGCATAACAAGTACAGCGTACAATTTAAAGTAAAATTAATAAATTTACAAAAAACGTTGAATTTTGTCAATTTATATAATTTTTTTAGTGTACGATGCGCCACCTGAAGATGTCAACCGATTTTTAAATGTATTTATACCGTTTTTCTTAATTAATATTATAGGAGACAAATTGATTGTTATAAAGCCTTTGAAACAAAATAATTTTTTTATCAAACCCTAGTGTAGAGGAAAGTGGAACGCGTTGGCCAGGTCGATTGTTAACTCATTCCCTCTTTTGAACTATACACCGCGTGGTGGTGGGGAGAAAGTGTAAGTTAGACCCAAGTAATGTATGTTACGTAAAAGTTTTGCCGAACCCCGCTGTATAACGTTACTTATATAAGACTAGCCGAACTACCTGGCGTTACCATGGTTTTACGCAGAATGTTGACTATTTTTTTCACCGTGGCGCCATCTAGTGGTTTTAGTAAGAAATTATTTCTACTTTAAGAGGTGGGAAGAAAGGGTATTTTAAATTTCATGCAGACAGTGACCTACCTTCTGCTTTGATGGTTAAGTATGAAAAATATTTATCAAGCTCGGAATATACATATATATATATATATATATATATATATATATATATATATATATATATATATATATATATATATATATATATATATATATATATATATATATATATATATATGAGTTAATAAAGTTATCGTCTGACATAATATTTAAATAGATATTATCCTTGTCAGTTAGAATCACCAAATGTAATCTGACTTGTGTGATACCTTGATCTAAAACTTTCTTCAGATTGCAATTCCTCACAACCCCTGATTTTATTTTTAAAAAATTTGACAACAGTTGTAAATCGTTAAATATATGTTTGGTACACTGAAATTAATATTCAAATTCATTCATAACTTTTTATATTTATCCACCTAAACGTTAAAAGAACACTCTAAAAAGAACCTCTTTATAAATAACAGGAACGGGATGTTTACTGTTCCATAAAAATAGCGTAAACATCTATCATGTTTCTTGATTGCAAAGTGTTAGATTTTAATTAATTATGCAAGTTGAAAAAATTAATTATATTATATTCACTTTATACTTATTTCAACGTTTTGAAATTGGAGTCCAAATTTATGTATGATTTTTGTAAATGATCACCAATGTAAAAATGTGTTAATAAATTTAACATTAATATTCAATTATTAAATTTTTATCAACTTGTTAGTAAAATTAAAATTATTTTTTACTTTTTTGCGCATTTTCTTAAAGTCGGTTTTCTTTCTTTTTAAAAAAATAAATTATTCACCCTTTTCAGTCTTTAACTTTAGCATGGAGTTTCGTCCCCTGCTATGATTCACCTGGAAACTCAAGTTGTTTGTAACTTTTTTACTCTCCCAAGGATGTATATTTTTAGATTATCCTGTTTAATAAATGTCGTGGGAACTAAACTTCATTGCTCACAATCATTTTCCAACAATGAAAATATTTTTAAATAGGTGAACGTGTTTAAATAATTGTCCGGTTAATCAATATTTCCGGATTTATAACAACCGGAAAAACATTTTTTTTTTGCATTTTTAGCCAAAGTGGAAATTTATCTATTCAACAAAAAATTTTAGAAATCGGACAATATTTTTTTTTAAATTTCCGGTTATATCGGAAATCCGGATAGTTAAATGCCGGATACTTTTTTTAAAAGGTACCCAATTGAGACATCCTCTTAAATCGGTTAAAATGAAATTTGATGAACAAACAAAAAAAGCGGAATTCTATAGAAACACGGAAGATTTTCATGCATGTAATCACAATTATATTTTTATTGATAATATTTACGGAACTTAAAATCTATAACTAAAAATAGGCTCACCAAACAGTGCAATTTCCATTATCAGATAGAATAGAAATAACTTCTTTAGCAAAAAATTTGAAAGAAAACTCGAATGAGGATATATAAAAACTACAATGCCACGGAAACTATTTGGGTCCTCCTTTCCAAAAAGTAATTAAGTTTTGTACTACCAAGTAGATAATTATATTTTACTCTTTTCTGTTGTTCGAAGAAATAATTAAAGTTTATTATGAAACAGAAAGACACGTTTTAAGCCTGAGGTTAAAAGAATATGCAATAGCTTAAGCTTTAGAATTAGTGCCATTTGACTGAATGATCTTTGTTTAAAAAAATTAAATGCAAAAGCATATGTGTGTTGTTTGTAATTTTCTGGAAAAAAAACAGAAAGTATTTGGTGTTGTGTGATTAATTTTACTTTCTTAATATGCGCTGAAAGTAGTAAGGGTTTAGAAATATAAGAATGAAATATGTGTTAAAATTATTCGGAATTGCCCTTTGTATTGTGTGGTTTTATTTACTTACAAAAAAATTATTTTTCTTTTCAACAAACTTTATCTTTTTCTACTCAGTTCAATCAGTTTTGTTTTTTAATGAGGTCTTACGCTGAATATTTACTCAAAACCAAACCGTCGCAATTATACCGTTTATATTTTTTACAAAAGTATTTGTTGTGCACACAGTTTTAAATAAATGCAAAACTAAATTTCTCACATATGTTTGATCGTGTATAGTTCGAACAAGTTTGTAATGGCTTTTAAGCGTTGCTAATGGTTTTAGTTGATGTAAGTCATTAATTTCTTTAAGTCATTTACTTATTTTGTCAATATTTGTGTGAATTATTTTATTTCAAATATTTGTTCATAAATACTTTATTTACATAAAAATGTGTGGGTTCCAAACCTTATTTAATTAATTCTACAGCAAAACATCAAACACGTTTAGAAAAAAAACATTTTTATCAAATGGAAAATAAAATGTCTGTCTATTTCAAAAATTAACTTTTTACTACAAAAGATTATTGTTGAGATTTATTATTTAAGATCTAAAGCTTTCAAAAATATGTAATTTATTTAAGTTATAATTTTTTTTTCTTAGAATTTCGATATTACATAATATATACTAATACCATATTTTCATTAGAAAATATCAAGCATTATACTTATGATTATAAAAATACATGAAAAATATGTTTTATTAATTTTGTGTCCGGGGTAATACCAATGCTTGTCGATATTGAGTGTTGTTGCAGGCATAACAATGTTTCATGCGTCATAGATATGCACATCTTTCAGGTATAAGTATATTTTTTTGATTATAATATTTTAAAAGTTTCTTAACTTATCACAATAAAAATACTGCCTCGTGTTAACATCTATCCCCCCCCCCCATCCCCTCAACCGTTTTTTTTTTTTATAATTTATGTGTAGTAATTTAAATGCAATTCCTATTGCAATAACAACAGCGTTAAGTTTAATAAAAAAGAATATTCATTGCAATGAAATCATACATTATATTGATTTTATTGAAATCATACATTATAGGTATTTTAGGGAAATCCTACATTATAGGGATTTTAGGAAAATCATACATTATAGGGATTTTAGGGAAATCATACATTATAGGGATTTTAGGGAATTCATACATTATAGGGATTTTAGGGAAATCATACATTATAAGGATTTTAGGGAAATCATACACTATAGGGATTTTAGGGAATTCATACGTTAAAGAGATTTTAGGGAATTCATACGTTATAGGGATTTTAGGGAATTCATACATTATAGGGATTTTAGGGAATTCATACATTATAGGGATTTTAGGGAAATCATACATTATAAGGATTTTAGGGAAATCATACACTATAGGGATTTTAGGGAAATCATACACTATAGGGATTTTAGGGAATTCATACGTTATAGGGATTTTAGGGAATTCATACATTATAGGGATTTTAGAGAAATCATACATTATAGGGATTTTAGGGAAATTATACATTATAGGACCGTTAATGTAATCTTATCTACATATGTATTCTTTTCACGGGGAAACTTAAACGAAAAGTTTGTAGATGTGCAAAGTTCATCTAATCTATTAAACTTTCACAATCACGCGTGAAGGATTAATAAAAATTATTTTCAATTTACTTTTCAGCATTTTACGATTCCAAAAAATAGTACTACTGAGTTTAAGATTTTGCACAATTCAGAGTTCAGAAACTCTATATTCTACATTTTCCCTTTTCTCTTTTTTTAAAGTACCTGCATTTGTATCTGATCGATCAGAAAAATTTCAATGAGCAGTTATATCCTACTCAATTTTTCAAGTTCCAAGTTATTGATTTCTTTTGTCAACATGTAAGCGGATGGTCATTGAAAGCCCCATTCTAATGCTAATAAAACCTTTGAGATATTTTTTTACTTCTTTTAAAAGGAAGCTATGGTGAATAGATTTTATCACATGATATTTTATTCTAGAATTTTTTAGTAGTATGTATTTAAACATCAGTAGGAGGAACCTTGAGTGCTTTGACTATAAGGAAGGCAAGACCTACCCTTGAATATTTATATTGAACAGTTTTTCAGCTTTTTGCGAATAGAGTTTAGTCAAAGCTATATAAGTTCTTTAAACTATCTTGCAGTATCATGCAGATAGTTTAAAAAGCATAGAAATAATAATAAAAAATTCTACTTAAAAAGTAGATATATTAGATATAGTTTGTAAGGAGTTGGAAGATATACTAACTGAAATAATTATAAACAAGTTAGATTTTACAAATATTCACATATTAAGTCAAGAGTTATATTTTAAAAATGAAATAATATGAAAATTGCAATATTTTTGTTCTAAAAAGACATGTAGAGAAGCTTGACCAACTTCATAAAAAGGAGGACTTATTAGTGTGTCATTTTTCTATTAGTTTGGTATTTTAAAAATACAGGATGACCCTAAAATAAATTACTCTTATTATAGGAATCTTTAACTAAAATTAGTGAAAGAAATTGTCCTTAATTTAATAATATTCATATTAAGAGTATACGGTTAAGTGTAAGTGTACTCCAAGATTTTCGTTAAATAAATAATACCAAAAATCACCAATAGGGAGAATGTAGGTGCTGACTGATCAGAAAACAGGCATAATATATCTAAAAAAGTTGCAATAGACACACACAAATAAATTTAGTGATTAAACATAAAGGAAATGTTCTTTTATTCATCAGCATCGTTGTCTCCAGACTCTCATAGACTATTCTCAATGTGCTGACTTGTCTTGTGAACAACAAATCTTATCTGATGTTCATCTTAATTATAAGAAATAAATAATTATTTCCTTTGAGTTTAATTACTATATTTATTTGTGTGCATATGACAACTCTTTGTATACATATTATATCTGTTATCTGACCGAACTGTTATAAAATTCCTCCTATTGGTGATGTTTTTTGTGTGTTTTTATAAACTTATTTTCTTGTATTTGATATTCTTTATTAAGAAGTAGTTTAAAGTAATCATAACTTAGTGAAAGCATGAGATATGATAATCAATACTTTAAATTATTTACAATAAAATCGTGATAAGTTTTGTTTGTGATTATATTTCACGAGCTGTTTATTATTATTATTATTCCTCATTTCTAGTTATTCTATAAAAATATTCTAGATGCTTTATGTATGTATAAAAATTTTACCTGTGCATTTATACATATAATAGACAGAAAAATACTATATAAATTGTCTTCTTTGGGTACTGAAAGATTTGCTATGAAAGTGCATTTAAATTTTGAGATTTCAAAATTCATTTCATGAAATAAAACTATACCACTTTGCATGCTGTTAATTTTCTGTATAAAAATAAAATGTACTTAACATGATAAAAAGGTTTTCATAATTTAAGTATCTACAATGCTTTTTAAATGTATATTAATTATAATATATATATAAATATTATAATATATATATAATATTATATTAATATATATAAACAATTTTCCAACAATTAGTCTTAAAAGTTATTTCAGAGTTCGAAACTGCTAAAATATTTTTTGATATTCAGAAATGTAAAGACAAATTCTGAACTAATATTGAAAGCAAGGTATTAGTTGATATTGTATTATGTGTACTTACTTTGTCGGAAACCCGACCCCTGCGTACACAGATCAGCAAGAAGTTGCTGAGCTCCGCTCGTCAAAGTCCGGTACAATTCTCTCTGAGTTTCGTCGAAGCAACGACTGGTGAAGTTGTTCACGCACTGCATGGCATCTTGTAAATGTCTGCAAGACAGAATTTAAATCGAGAGATCAGTCCCAATAATCTTCATTGTTCTATAAATAATTTTGAGAATAACAAAGTTTAGAATTGAAAACCATTAAACGATATAAGATAAAACTCGTCTTATAGAACATTACGTTAAGAATTTTAAAATACAAATACAACGTTAAAGTACGCAATAAAAACCCATCAATCTGGACATGTTTCGGGAGATACATCTCCCTTCATCAGCAGAAAATGAAAAGTCTGTGTGCATTACGAGCATTAAGATTTCGTATTAAGTAGCACCAAGCACATACTGTTAAACAAGAAATAAAGAAGTCCTCCATTGCCAAGCACTCTTTTAAACATGGTCATATATTCAAATTTTCTAACCCACATTTAATTTGCAAACCCAAATCTCCAGTTGAACTTGACTTCCTAGAGGTGTTTCATATATTTAGCAATATTGATTCGATTGTCAATGAAACATTTGCAGTCCCAGTATTTCCCGCTTGTTGGCACACAATAGTTAACTCCAACCGATTGAGATAGTTTTTTTCTTTTTTGTTCTTTGGCAACACTTTCAATTCTGGGTTTATTTATATTCTAATGCACACAGACTTTTCATTTTCTGCTGATGAAGGGAGATGTATCTCCCGAAACATGTCCTGATTGATGGATTTTTATTGCGTACTTTAACGTTGTATTTGTATTTTAAAACATTAAACAATATATTGTCAATGATGGATATGAACAATGGTTAAAATTACCAATTTCTAAATATTTTTAATCAAAGTGTTTTTTTAACTAGTTTCTATTATAGGGCCAAGTTTTATAACTATTATATATAAATTAGTTCTGCGAGATGCATTACTTTTAAATAACTAATGTGTTTTATCACATAGAAACCCCCTTTTAGGGGACCATCTATTATTTACATGAATATAAATCAAAAAATTATTCTCGGAAAAAGTCCTTATTGTAATTCAATGAACGATAATGAGCACAAAGTACTAAATTTTTTATATAAGTCTCTGTTGAATTACACGAAGTAAAATTTAGAAATTCTTAAAACACTAGGGGGCTCCGCCCCCTGCTCCGCTAACGCTCCACCAACCCCCGGAGGATTGCTACGCAATCCTCTTTAGTTTGCTTCGCAAATCAATACCGGCTTCATACACTGTAGGCAATGACAATGTGTCCTAACAACAATACTTTTTTTAGTTATATAAATTATTACTGGCAGTGCCGTCACACAAATTTATTTTTAGTATGTTGAGACAAGAAATTTCCCAACTTAACGATCCGAAATTCCGAACTTGAATGATTCAAAATTCCCAACCTAAGGACATCGGGTTCCACCTGAAGTGTTATCCTCGTTATCTGACCACTGTTAACAATATGAGGCATCGTTCCCGGGTCTTTTCTTTGAGAAAGGCCTCGAACCAAAGCGTCCTTGATGTAGTAAGTAAATACGTACCAATAACAAATCAAGGGCACTTTGCTCGAACCAACGCCAGTAGTTCAATGTGCAGCTCCAGTGTGACGTTATTTAACCAGACCACACCTACCTATTCGAAATTGCACAACACAACAGTGCTAAAAAAAATTCCCAGTTCCAACTTATAAGACATTTTTAGCTTTTTTATAGGTAATATTAAACAGTTCTTTCGAAAGTATGGATTTGTCGCACGCATGTTCCAATGCAGTGGTCCGTTTTGAGGTCTAATTTAAGTTTCATCTTAATAAAAGTTGGGCAATTTCTAGTAGTCCGTCGCTTTCCTTTGCTAATAATATTAATTTGCCTGAGGCATAAATTTTCCCAACTCAGAGATTTTTAAAACTCGAAATTCCCAACTTTTAAGGTTTCAAGTTTACAGGGGGGGGGGGGGGGGGCATGCTTCCCCCCAATCCCCCCCCCCTCCCATAACTGGAAAAACTCAACTGTAGAACTGCTTCAACGCAATTGTGCTCATTGAAAAGCGAAACATGTGTAAACAAACAACAGCATAAACGCGCCAAGAATAAATTGGCTTAATCGCCAACTTATATTTATATAAAGTAAGATAATTGAGAATTGGCGCTAATAATAATTCGCCGTTGGCAGCCAAATACACGTTGGCATTTTGCCAATGTTGGCATTTCCTTCCGGAGTATCTTTTAATAATATTTATAGTACTTCACATAAATAGTTACATCTAATTTATTTTTTAAGATATAATTTCAGTATTGATACCATTCAAGAAAAAAAGATTTTACGAACATAGCTATATTTTTTTAACGGGAAAAAAGTATACTTTTGAACTATTTAGAGCAGTTTTAATTTATCACTTAAAATTTTACCCGTATAATTGACGATTATTTCAGACATTTCGTCAATTATTTAAAAATTTATAACTACAAAACTAAATCGAAATTTCACAAACGCTCTGGATCATTTGTAGTCAATAGTTTAATCTATATCCCTAATTTTTTATTTATTTTTTTGTTGAAAATTGGAAGACAAGTATCCAAAAATGTATGAATTGTTTTCAAAATTTTCTAATATCATGACTTTAACATAAAATAACGTCTAATATACTGATCGTATTGAAAAAAGAAAATATTCATCTTATTACCCAAACATTTCTTAATAAACTGGCATAATTTCATAATTTTAGGACATTTACTTTTTGAGATGCAAGCGGAACAATGAGACAAAAAGTCGCAAATTAAAATTTTCTCGAAATATCCGACATTTTTATCCTTCTTCGCTATTTTTTATACCTATCTTAATTGACCATATCTAATTTAATTGTGAAGATAGAAATATAATCTTTATAACATCAGAAAGAAGAAGTTTTAACGAACATTAATATATTTTTTTGAATAAGAGAATATGTAATTTTAAATGACTTATAGCCATTTAGAAATTACGTTTCAAAAATGAGGGTGAAAAAACTTCAAAAAGTGGAGCGTGTTTAAATGTTTCAAAAATTTATAAATCCAAAACTAATTCGAATTTAAAAAAATGCTTACTTGGATTTCCAGTTCAAACCTATTTCTACACTCCCTAAAAAAATTGGATCTCTCCTCTTAATAGTGTTTCAGAAACTCGACGGACAAAATTAGTTGTAAGCGAAATTTTATCAACGACGACTTTAATATTAAATAACTTATAAACTAATAACAATATTGAAACAAAAATATATTCTTCTTCTTTATCAAACATTTCTTAACAAATTCACTTAATTTCGTAATTTTAGGACTTTTACATTTTGAGATACGATCTGAATAACATTGAAAGAACGGAAAATTCCCCCTAGTACTTACTTTTTCCCCCTAGGGCTTACTTTTTTTTAAAATAGAGAGAAACTTTTCATTTTCAATCGCGTTGTATACTTATTCGCTTTTCTAAACTTACTAAGGGATAGCTTTAGAAAACGAATTGATTTTAAGTTATATTTCATTTTGAGCCCTTAAGCTCAAGGCTGTATATATCCCGTCCAGGTATCTCCAGTTTTCTAGTCACGCACCCAATTTTTAAATGCATAAAAATAATCCATTTTAAAATATTTTTTAATTTATAGGTTTTAAGTACAACTTAAAAGCTATCTCTTTCCAATTAGTTAAAAAAATTAAAATAGCATGGAATATAATGCACAGGAAAAATTATTTAAAAATGGAAGCAATAAAATCAACTTTACTATTGCAAAAATCGATTGAGCGTCAGTGGGTTAATGTCCTAAGATAAGTGCTGAATGGTAATTAAAATTATTTGAGTGTTGTAGGAAACTTTATATTAAAAACTGTTTAGCCAGAGAATGAAATTGATCTTCTATCAGAAATTTGTATTTTGACAATCTGAAAATACTAACACATTTATTTTCGTAGTAGATCCCAGCAAAAAAAGTCAGCATGAAACCTTCATCAAATTGTCAAATTGAAGGTTTTTTGAAGGTTTTATAAAGGATATTGAAACAAAAAAATGCAGTTTTTTGGAAGTTTTTAATTTACCGCATAAAATCTTTCAAATATCTGCATTTTCCCTTCATGATTAAAAATTGAAGGTTTTTTGCAGGTTTTTATGAAGGTTTTTTACAGTTTTTATGAAAGATATTGAAGCAAAAACCTTTAATTTTATAGATCTTCAAAAAGCCTGCAGTTTTTCTGCATAAAACCTTCAATTTCAAAATTTTGATGAAGGTTTTATGCTGACTTTTTTTGCTGGGATGGAGATGAGTATACCAAATTTTGAGTAATATATTCACTGTATAAAATAATTTTAGAGTGTTCGTTTCTTACCCGCATGTTTGGCTCAGTTCGTGTTCTGTTTGTGCAAATGCTAAGTCTTGATTATTTGTGAGAACCTTCAATTCTTCCATGCATCCCCTCAAATCGCTATCATTGCATTTTGGAGCACACAAGACAAATGGAGCTGGAATAATAATAAAAGACAATTTAATAAACGTATTAAATTAAAAAATATATTAACTTAAATATAATATATATAATGTAATTTAGATTTTTTATAAGTGATGCACACACGAATGAGCGTATTTCTATATTTATGTGTTTTTAGTAAACGAAGTATTAATGTATGATATTAACGTTCCGATATTAAAAATGATCAGGTATATTTTTTTGAATTAAATGTACAATAATTATGAATTACAACCAATGAGAAATATATTACACTTTTATTATACATATCTGCCTGTTTGTTCATACACATAAGAAAAATAATGTGAATTGAAAAAATAGTATTTATAACAACATTTGGCAAGTGTCGAATTGATAATTTTTATTAAAAAATACAAAAATACATTTTCAATATATTTTTTTCATAATTTGGCAAAGAAGTATTTTTATTTTCATCTATCAAACAAAAAAAATTCTGCATGAGGAAATAAAATAGATAAAAATTGATTAGATACCGTAATTACCTTAAATGTGCATTATACATGTATATAATTTATGTAATTCAATGTAAGACTATATATATATTTCCAAGTGTGTACTTATAATGTAAAATAAAGTTTAATTTGTAGTATATAAAATATTGTGTGAAATATATTGGGTATATGAAAAATATCTTATAATTTAGTCTATAATACTTTTAATTTTGTTTGTTTATTTAGTTTATAATACTTTTAGTCAAAAGTTCCTGAAAAATAGCTATAAAAAATCAAATTGAATGAAAGAAAGGTTAATGTTAATAATTCGTATTACTCATTTACAAATTTTTTGTGATACCCAAAAAATTCGATTATTTATCAAATTCATTCCACAATCTTTTAGAAATAATGATGTTTCCGTTTCTAAAAGGAAATTAAAATAAACTTCGTAATAAAATAAAATAATTTAGTGCAAACATTACTATTACTCCTTAAGAAAAATACATAAAAACAAACTATATTAATAGGAAAAATTCCCAATTTTCCAATACAAATAATTTTTATTATACAATTTTATATTAGGCAATTTACGAAAGAAAATTAATGAAAACTATTCATACACAACTTAAGCCTACAAAAAATACATTTCAGAATATAAGAAAAAACATTAACTTTATTTGAATTTTAAAGTTTGAAATTATATTATATTTATACCATATAAAACAATGTACTTATAAATAAATAGTTGTATTAACAAATTGAATTGAAAGATAAATTAATTAAATTACTTGAATGCAGTCATTTTTAAACAAACGTGGGATATTTTGACATTATTATGAGAGAAAAATATAAAGTTAATAAATAAGCATTATTGGATACTATAATTCGAAATCTTTTTTAAGGTGAATTGTGGATTAAGTTCAGTATATTACCATCTGATGAAAGGTAATGTAAACGATAATTCTTTTTTTACCTTAAGGTCCTTTCTAATTACAATACATTTAATTCATTCATGATAATGTTTCTCAACCTTAAAGTGAAAACATTTGGAATAATTAATTAGCGAAATTAAGATATGGCTTATAATAACAATTACGCAAATATAATTAAAACATTTGAGGGTATTTAACAATTACATGCAGATAAGAAGTGATTAGTTTTTATTCCTGTGATTAAATTCTAAAGGACGTATTTTAATTTATTTTCAATACCTTATCTGCATTTATGGAGTAAAGTGTTTTGTTGTATTACTTGTTAAACCTTTTTTTAATTTTGAATATTTTATTAATCAGGTGGATTTATTAAAAACGCTTTTAATTTTCAATACATTACATTTTAATTTTCGCGAAAGTATTTCTTTCCGGTGTATTATTAAAAACAATAAGCAATTTCAAAACTGCTAAATGTAATTTTTTTTTTTACAATTTTTTATTAAATCTTAAATATGTGTATATATTTCAAAGATTTTACGTTTTAAACTTGAATATCCATTAAAAACCTACTTATACAACAAACATAAATTTTAATATATACTTAGAAGGTGAATTATAGGACATATATTTAACACACATATTTGAATGATTTTTTTAAAATTAAGTTTCGTTTATTTGTTACATTTATTCAAATAACTACACTACATTGGACCAGTCAAAGACATTTAAACAGCACTCTTCTCTTATATTTTTTCAATCTTAAATCTACTTTGAAGTTTTAAACTTTCGACTTTGCTAAAACGCAATGTAGCGCAAATATCTCCATAAAAAATTTCAGAAACTTAATGTACAAAAACAGTTTTACCGAAGAAGTTTAAAGATAAATTCAAAAAGAGGAATTAAAGAGGAATTTCTACACTGTAGTGTATCTTTAGAGCTTATTTTTTAACATTAAATCAATTTACTAACGTTTTTTTTTTGCTTTTAAAATATATAAATTGTAAAAAAAAGTGTTGATTCGACCCCCCCCCCCTCCCCCGTCGCCCCTCGCTGTACGAAGTTCATAGGGGGAATGGGTTAACAATCCTCCTGGTCAAAATATATTCTTATCCTTTTCATGATGGTATGTCATTTATCCCTTTAAGCTGATTCCCCCTACAGATAGGGATTTCACAAATGTCGTTTTTTTAGCTTTCTACTCTGTACGTTTATGTATCCGTACAGAATTTAAACGTATTCACGTCAAAAATGTTTAAAACATTGATCATGTCAAATTACAAAATAAAACAGTTAAAAATTCAAATAGATTTTTACTATAACACTGAAATGAGAAGTGTTCGTTCGGATAACAATATAAAGTTACAGCCTTATGTCATATTAACCTTTAGAAGGCAGGTGTCCGATTTTAACATAGGATCGTGGTCGAAATATCGGCCACCTGCCCTGGAAAGGCTAACATATGACTATAAACATCTGTTTTTGGAAACTATGCCTTGATTCATTTTTTATAATAAAATCCTATTGACTTGTTTTAAATTATATATCAATAAATTCAATTCATATATTCATATACAAAGTTAAAAATCTTTTAATTCTAATCTCTCGACATGAATACAATTATTTCATATTCAAACAAGGAATCGTTTTGTTGCAACTTGTGTTTTCTTTAAAAAATTTAAATTATCAAAACATATATTCAGATATATTATAATTTTTTCTGGAACCTGCATTGCGCGACAAACACATATTAAAAAAAAACTTGTATTGTTTTTAGTAAACCATTGTCTTGGAATACAACACATAAATCACAGCATTCTAGAACAGAGAATCAATCAAAGAAGTCCACACGAGCATCTGCATTATTCATAGGAAAGAGGATGAACTACCCGCATATCAAATATGTTTGTGTGAATTTATTTTTCTCAAACATGTTTCTTTCAAAGCTGTGTTTGTGTTTAAAGAAAATCATCGCGATTTTTTTTAATCGCTCCAATCGTGATTCTAATCCCACTAATCGACATTCACTCCAATCATTTTGTTTTTTATATTTAAATGTTTGTGTTTCCCTATGAAAATAAAATGTTTTGAAATGGAAATGTAACTTGAACTTGTGAGCGGTGTTGGATTCACAATAAAAACATAAATTGTTAAACCTTTTATTTTTTACTGAAATGATTTTTACATTTGTTTGTCTTAGTCATTTATATCCAACCGTGGATTTATATCAGTCCGTTTCAGAGCAATGTACATACAGGGTGGTCACACATTCTTGGGCAATGGTCATTGTTTGGCTGTTTAACTACACGTTATAAACCATTATTTTTTAGTATACTTTAACTACTTTGTTTGTATTTTCTGCTAAAGCTAAACACCTTTTTTAAAGTATAAGCTAAGTAATTGGGCAAAAATAATGTTTTATTATGTCAATGCGCTAAATGTGATATAGACAATCAACGATCATCACCAACAATTTGTGACCACCTTCTATGTATCTGTTTTAAATTCGTAAATATGCTGTCATAATTTTTTTTTAAATCAATACATTAACGCATTGTTTAAAAGGTATGTCTATAAAAATTCTTTTAAACAATATAATTTTTTTAATTAAAAAAAATTTGAATTTTATATATGCGTTAAATTATCCGTAGGAGGAAGAAACTTTTATATAATATTTATATATTACAAACTTTACATAAATATTTGTATAATACAAACTTTAAATAAATATTTATATAATACAAACTTTACATAAATATTTATATAATACAAACTTTACATAAATATTTATATAATACAAACTTTACATAAATATTTATATGATACAAATTTTACGTAAATATTTATATAATGCAAACTTTACATAAATATTTATATAATACGAACTTTACATAAATATTTATATAATACAAACTTTACATAAATATTTATGTAATACAAACTTTACATAAATATTTATATATTACAAACTTTAAATAAATATTTATATAATACAAACTTTTTGAAAACATTATACGAATTTTCTTACAAATAATTTCTTTAAACCACATGAGAAATACGAAAGTGTATATCCCATCGTGTATCATCACTTTCCACAGCAATACATATGATTTAAAACTTCATATAAAAATTTGTACTATGAAATATTTTTTTAATTTTATAGCATTAAGGAAAGTTTTTTTTTTGTAAGGATTGTTTCGCAAATTTTAATTAAACTCTCCATAGAGCGAAAACAAACTTATATAAATGATATTTTGTTATTCCTCAGAGGGTTATACAAGTGTTTCAATATGTATTGCTCTAAATAACACACAACCATCGACAATAATATGAATTCACCTCGCGTTTTGATAACTAATAACATCTTCAAAACCATGATTTAAGTAGCGGATGTCCGATATTTGAACCTCGAAATAGAAGTTTCAAACCTTAAAACTCTCCGACAGCTTTGATAGAGGGTACTTTTTAACCATAAAAGAGTTTTTGTACATATTTCGCCCATACTAATCGCAAAATGAATATTGCATTACCCTTAATTAAACAATCATACGTGACATCCAATCATCTGTCTCTAGGTATTTCATTAAAAGCTCTAAAGGACCATTAAAATGAAGGTCGGCATCAACTTCGTCACTCAGTTATGAATATACAACTAACTATTAATCTAATGGAATTGAATTTATATATTAATCAAGATATCGCCCTTGAGGAATCCCAAAAGACAGAATAACTTAATAAGTTTGGGTCATTAACTTATGAGACTCAAAAGAGACAAGGCGTCAATTATTGGAAGCATCTCTGCGGAGTCAAAATTGAATTGCTTCAGCGAAGGTGTGTTGTTCGTGAGTTAAATTATAAATTAATAGGAATGGTGTTTTCGTAGACCTTAAGTGATCAAGTTCGTTCAACATTTAGTTGAATTTTTAGAATTATAAATACGTATTAACCTTCCATTTTACACACTCTTTTCTTCATGAAATATATAGTATGCATGCAGAATATCTTCCAGAGACCTGACATTTTTTTTGTAAATATTTGGCTTCCAAATTAACCCGTATGACTCAAAAAGGGTTTTGTGTCCCAAACGGTTTTGTGAAAAGTCACAAAAAATTAGATATTTCATTTGAATGTTTTTTTTTCAAAACATTTGTTTATGTATTAAAATACAAATACAACGTTAAAATACGCAATAAAAATCCGTATAATCCGGACATGTTTCGGGAGATACATCCCCCTTCATCAGCGGAAAATGTAAAGTCTGTGTGTAATAAAATATAAATAAACCCAGAAATTTAAAGTGTTGCCAAAGAACAAAAAACTAAAAAACTATTTCAATCGGTTGGAGTTAACTATTGTGTGCCAGCCAACAAGCGGGAAATACTGGGACCGCAAACGTTTCATTGACAATCGAGTCAATATTGCTAAAAATATGAAACGCCTCCAGGAAGTACTCGAAACATGTCCGGATTATACGGATTTTATTGCGTATTTTAGCGTTGTATTTGTATTTTAACCCGAAACATGTCCGGATTATACGGATTTTTATTGCGTATTTTAACGTTGTATTTGTATTTTAATATTCTTAACGCAATGTTCTACAAGACGAGTTTTTATCTTATTTGTTTATGTACTACCGCGTACTCCGAATATATCTCTTTGTGTATTTTCTCTCTGAATAATCTCTGAATATTTTCGTAGGTAGGCCAAGTCAAAGATAGTGTTTTCGTCAAAGTTTTATTGTTAACATATAAAGCGTTCAGAGCTAAAGTAGATCAAGTCCAAAAGTATAAAATAATTGTTTGTTGCGGATTAATACTTGCTAAAGGGGAATATTTTCAGAGCCATAGTGAACCAAGTCCCTGCTATTGCTATTTTCTAACAGATAGCATTATTATCCTCTAAATCACTGTAGGGTTCAACTAGTGTTAATAACTTTTATCTTGATTATCTCAAAACTATAACTTATGGACTTGACCCGCTTTCAATCTGTACTCCTCATATACTACCTTGTGTTCAAAGCAGTATTTAAAATCCAAAATATTGAGATAGTTGGTTTTTCTATTAACTTTTTCACGTAGGCTAAGTTAAAGAAAACTTGTCCTGTCTCTGGGCTAATTCCTAAACTGAGAGAGAAAATGTCGCTTTTGGGAGGCTGAGAACAATGAGTTCCAATGAGTTCCCAAATCATTGTAGAAGGACGACTTGCTTTACAATAAGATACGTGTAACTGTCTGACGGATGTGTCATTAACAATTCTTCCTCCAGTCAGGTAGATTTGCAGATGGGGTTAAGATCACTTGATGGGTTGAAAAACTGATAATCCAAGCTGCAGATGAATTGTCATTACCATTAGTCAAGCGTCATATGTTCGAAACCATTTAATTATCCCTGTTCTGCTGCAAACAGCATACTTCCGACCTCACATTCTTAAAATATACTCCCCATATGTGGCCAAAATTGACATAAGTCCATCCAAAGACCTGTAAAATCTATGGGGCAGCGGCTATCCCAGACAACACTTAAAGGTTAAAACATAGTGTCTGATATCACATTTTCGTATATATATATATACTGTTTTTTCCCCTTATAAACAATATTTACACTTGTTTGCGTTCAAAAGTGTATTTTAGAGCCAAACAAATTAAAATAGTCGATTATTTTTTTAATAAAGTCTGATCCTATCTTCTTCGATAGTTACAAAACATTTTAATCCTAAACTTATAGTTGATTGAAAAATAAGGATTTTAAAATATATATTAATTTTCATTCCTCTGCGTGGGTGGACTTCCGGAATCAAACATGGGGCAAACTATCACTTGCTAAGGCGATAAATCAAGCCTTCGAGCTAAATCAATTGCTTCGAAAGAAAGTATCAAGTATTTGAACACTTTTACAGATAATTAAAATTATACACTAATGGATAAAAACACAATTATTGGATGTATGTATATTTTTGACCATATTAAATATTGTTACCAAAATGTAATGATGGAGTCTAGATTTTTTCTCCTTTTTCCAATAAGCATGCCTTATATTATGTTTTACATGCTATTGGACTGTATTTTTTGTTTAACCTTTAACTCAGTATGTTGTTTTTATTTCAAAACATCTTAAACAAATACAACTTTATTTAAAAAGTTGCGAGTTATTATAGACAATTTTTATTTGTATAAAAACAGTCTGTTGTATATCAAAACCCTCTAAAAGGTAATGGTCATTCTGGGTCTGAGAATTAAGCTGTCATATCTACTAAATTATCAATTTTGCGGTTTATGTTGTAACTGCATTTCTATCCTCTACAGTGTTAAATAGCCATATCTGTCAAACACACTGAAGTCTCAAAACGCAGTATTCTCCTATTTTATGGGAAAAGAGAATTCAGATTTAGAGATAAATAACATATAGTTTAAAATTCCTTAACATTTTTCTGAATATAAATTTTGGCGACTAACAACAGGCTCAAGGCCCAACTAGTAACTGTCGGTTAATCTCAGAGCGATTTGAAATATATGTAGTTTAGTATTGTGAGTATATATTTCAGTACTTTTTGTAGCTTTTATATTTGGCAAAATGGGAAAAGTGGATTTAGGAGCATAACAATTGCATTTCTTAAACTGATTAATTACTGTAAATTAGGTACCCATTTACCTAACTTATCTTCAAAATTTCGAAGCAAAAGTATTGTAAAATAAATTTTTATCTTAAATTAAATCGGTCAGAACCGCATGATAATATTGGCCGACCAGCAATAAGGATAGGCAATTGATGTAAATACATAATTTATTTAACACTAAATGTTTCGATATTAGTACCAACGTAAATTATATTCGGAACGTTATATTTTCTCGATAGATGGTTAGATATTAATTAAAATAAACAAATTAAAATACACGAATTACATTTTTGAAGTTAAATGCTCGGATATTAATACCAACGGAAATTATATTAGGAGCGTTATATTTTTCTCAATAAATGGTTGGATATTAACTAAATTAATATATGTGTTATTCTAAGCTTCAATTTGAAAGGGAGATCAAATTGAGTTTCAAGATTATACGACAATTGCAGATATAGTAAATAAAATATAAGCGTACAACAACAATGCATTAAATTTTAATATTGCTATATAATTTGTATTTTCATAGATTGTAATTTTGGTAAGATGTTGATCAAATTATTTCAAATATATGACAACATTTAATTGAGTTATTTAAATTAGAATGTGTAAAAAGTTGTGACAATGTTTGCATTCTAAACAAAATTAGTATAAGAATTTAAAATAATTTTTTTATATCTGAGAAATTTGTTTATCTGTGTAATTAAGCCACTAAAGAATGTAGTATATTTTCGAAATTTAGCATTTTAACTGTGTTTTAACATTTTAATAGCACATTGTTTACGCTGTATTATTTTGGTAGTTTTAACAATTTTTATACTTTTCAATCGAATATATAATAATTCTACAGTATAGGGATATTAAAAGTTGCCATGAGTTTGAAAGTACACTTTGTGCTTTAAAACTTTTTGCATTCATTTTTGATCATTATAACTATATATATCAAAAATAAAACATTTAAAAAAATTCGGTCTATGAATTTAAAAACTAAAAAAAAGCTTATCATCTTTCAGCGTCATAACAATCAAAGAAAAGAATGGATCTTAGAATTAAACCCATCCTTTTTTTCTTTGTGGCGATAGACCTAAGTGTATTAACAACTTATACTGTTTTTCTCCGTACACTTTCTGTGTTTCTATTGGCCGATAAAGACTTATCAAGATAAATGGTATGGGTTGTTTCTAAGTAGGATGTATCCTCTCAGTAGCTATAAATACGGAACAGCTTCATTAATCTGCTTCCATTAAGTTACAGCTAGTTCTTGATTTGTATCTCTTCTTCCATTGGTCGGGGAAGCCAAAGTTTTGCTGTGAGTAGTAGTCCGGAAATTGAGGTGCTATCTTGTAGGTCTTCATACTGAAGTTTTCCAGAAAACAACATCAGTTGGAATAAGGTTTTTTCCGGTTGATTTTTTTTTTCATCACTAAAACGAGAGGTTTCGTTATTTGCTTTGAAGATAGGATGTTGGGGAAAATAAGATAGGAATAACTATTGATATTAAGATAGAATTTAAATTTTTATGTGTAATTTAAATCCGTTAAAAATGGAGAAAAAAAAATGACTAAAATTATGAAATTGACTTTCCAATTACACCACCCTTATGATGAAGTACCTATCTGAAAATAATTTGATTTTAATTGACTTCTAAAATAAATGCGATTATTCTCTCATTGATTGGCAATACTGTGACGCAGATAATATCAAGACTTTTGAGTTCACTGATTATTTGTATTAGATGCTTTATATGGTTTTAGGGTTCCGTTATTTCCAGTGAAAGTGATCGAAAGTGTCTTCATTGAATTGTTCTTTTTTACTGCACATTTCTTAACCCTTTGCACTCCAAGACCTCTTTGCGATTTCCGTTCTTTCTACGGAACAGTTATTCATCCTTATGTTCTTTTCCCTAGAATTATTTATGCTTACAGAAAAAAGAAACCTAATATGTTTTGGATCTGCAAAAGAACGAGTTGAAAAAAATGTCTATGTTTTTTAAACACAAGATCAATGCTGTTCTCGTTTATTTTAAATAACAGGGAACCAAAAGAACGATTCGTTATGTTGTCGCCTGAGCGGCGCCAGCGGAGTGCAAAGGGTTAATCGTACCTTACATTAAAACTTAAGAAATGAGAAAGATATATCTGTATGTGGATCATATTCGCATAAAAATCATGGAAGTAGAATAAAAAGTAATTGTTTTAACTCACTGACGCTCGCGCCATTTCGGCAATTGTGAAGTTGTTTTCACTGCTGAGAAATTTAAATAATTTTTCTTAGGCATGCACTTTTATTTTTTTACCCAAAATTTTCAAATTAATTTAAAAATGTTAATTTTAAAATTTTAATGATAAAATTTTAAATTTTAATTTTAAAATTTTAATTTTAAAATTTTAATTTTTTAATTTTAATTTTAAAATTAAAATTTTAAAAAAATTTAAATTTTAATTTAAAAAAAATTAAAATTTAAAAAAAAATTAAATTAAAAAAAAATTAAATTTTAAAAAATTAAAAAAATTAACAATTTAAATTTTTTAAAAATTTAAAATTTTTAAATTTAAAAAAAATTAAAATTAAAAAAAATTTAAAATTTAAAAAAATTTAAAATTTTAATTTTAAAAATTTAAAATTTTAATTTTAAAATTAATGAGATATCTTTTAAAGTATACGTAAAAATTATATTGAAAAAAATACTGAAAAATGGAATATTTTCATGAATTTAAAAATTGGGTGCATTGATGGAAAAACTGGAGATCCCTGGACGTGAAATCCCGTTCATGAGCATCAAAAGGTTAAAATAATTTCATTGTAAAATCGGACATCTTGAAATCAAAACAGTTAATTTGAAAAAGAGTGTAAAACATTTTAAAATAATTTGCAACAACTTATTTACAAAAATGGTGATAATTTTATACATCCATAAGAAGAATATTTTTTTTAATTTTTATAGATAAACTTAAATAAAGAAAATAATGAATAAAAATGTGTCTTATATGTTTTAATGTTGTTAAGATGAAGATATAATGTGTATAAATGGTATTCGACAAGCCTTAATAACGAAAGGAATAAATGTTGATGTTTTTCAGCGTTGTAGAAATTAAATATCAATTAAAACTTCAGGGTTATTGCCCTGTACACTTTTAAATCAATTTTAATAAATATGTTATGTTACACTTTTATTTTGTTAATTAATATTTCTTATAATTATTATTAAAAAAGCTGTCACAAAATTTTGGACTCTTAAAACACTAAATACATAAAAAATAACATAACAAAAAATATTTTTAGACATTCACATCGTGACATGATATTGCCATTAGTTTATTAAAGATGGTTTATAATTCAAGAGATAAAGAGATATCATTAAATTACTCTTAAAATATTAAATTAATAATTAGATCAATTTAAATTTAAACTATAATTAAAATTTATGTTGAGTAGTTTCATACAAGAGAATAAACTTTACAAATTTAACTACTATAAGTAAATAATGTTAAACGTAAAAGTTTTGGTACTATCCTAATTTTTGAAAAAACAAAATAAAAGAAAACTATTTTCGAGCGGCTGAAGACGTTTTAGAGAGTAGTTTAAAGCAAAGGAAGGGAAGAGAATGTCTCGACCTCCGAATGCCTTCCCTTTTCTTTGCTTCAGTTCACTTTACTCGGCCTTGTGGATTTTATTATACGATGTCAAACGACGATTTCTTATTTCGAAAGAAAGAGTTGGAGTGTTTTATTTGCGGTTCAACATAATCAACAACTCTATTCGAGAAGTTCGGTTCTGTCTGACCAATCAATAAATAGAATTTTCTTTTTTTTTTTGTTTCCAGACGTTTCCTTTTACAAAGAGCTACGCATCAAGTGATTGGTCGAGCAAAAACTAAAGAATGTTTTTTATTGCATTTGCGTACTTTTTGTTTCTTTTAAACAAATTGAGATAGACTTTGAACCGTATGGGTATAATGGTTATACAACAATCATTGAATAATATATATATGTATGTATGTATGTACGTATGTATGTACGTATGTACGTATGTATGTACGTATGTACGTATGTATGTACGTATATATGTACGTATATATGTACGTATGCACGTATGTATGTACGTATGTACGTATGTATGTACGTATAAATGTACGTATATATGTACGTATGCACGTATGTATGTACGTATGTACGTACGTACGTATGTACGTGTGTGTGTGTGAGTGCGTGCGTGCATGCGTGCGTGCATGCGTGAGTGCATGCGTGAGTGCATGCGTGAGTGCGTGCGTGCGTGCGTGTGTGTGTGTGTAAAACAAAATATTAAATATGATAGTAACGAAAAAGCACGCTGATGTTATTATTTCGCCCCAAACACATTTTTTATTTCCTTTTGAGCGAAACACATTTTAATTCCTTTTGCGCTAAACACATGTTTCTTCCAATAGAACGGTTGCTGCGGGTCTTTCCTTCGAGATAGGCCCCGAACCGTCGTCAATAGCCTACTGTGCAGATCTAGTGGGACGTTAATTAACAAAACCAAACCAACCTTCCAACAGAACGAATGGCACAATGATTATTTTGACCAGCAGTTTTTAAAAAGAGATTATATTCAGTTTAAACGATTATATTTTTAGAATGATCCACGTTTTCCATATGGCATCGAATACTTGGGCGCAAACAAATAACACATTATTTTTTTTATAAATCGCAATATACACACTATAGAAAATCTCAATAAGCACATTTATTAAACCAAAAACCAATAATACAATATCAAAACATTATAAGAAAAATCTATATTGCTGATGTGTTTTCTGAATAAAACTTAAACAGAAACGCCTATTACAATAGTTTTAAGATTTATTTTTTAATTTTTAAAAGATTCTAACCTATGAAAGATATTTTATAGTTTTGTTTATTTATATCCCAATATATTTTTAAACAAGAATACTTTTTGTGTTAAGAAATAAAATAACAATTAAAAACAATTATCGCAGAAAAAAAAATCATTACAAAATAAATTTTTACATAAATTTTAAATTTTTTGTAGAGCAGACATTTTTGACATATTTCTTAAACATCCTAATTTATCTCGTAGTGGTTTTCAATAACAAGTTCTTTTATATCCCATTATCTGCAGTAAACAAAGCTCATAATTTACACAAAAATAACTTTGCCACCAAGTCATTTATCTACTTATATGCAAGTAATTGACAGAAAACTTCTGTAATAGATGTATTTAGCACATCTTCCGAAAACTACAAGATGAAATACGATATTTCAACACGATAATCGATATTTCTCATCTTCTATCAAGCAATCCATCGATTATCTTTAAACAACAGTAAGGGTGTTAGATTTTATACACTTGATTTATGGTTGATGAAACTAAATCTATAATAACGTTGTCTTAAAGAAACTGTATTAGTTATTATATTTAGAAAATGGTTAATTATTGATTAATTTTTATTTTGAGTGTGGTAATGGGTTTAAATGAGTAACTCATATGTTGAAGATGGGAGATTGTTTAGGATATAAACTTTATATTCAAAAAACTTTTAATGAAATACATAACGTCTTGACATAAAATATTTAAATAGAGTATTTCGATTATTTTTAGTACCAATTATTTTATAAATGTATTAATAAAGGCTCGTTTAATGTAAACATTGAGCAGTAAAATATGACTTATAAATTTTAAAAAATTTAAATAAATTTATCATATTTACCATTTTTTATTAGTTAATGAAATAACAATGAATAATTTTGTAGATAAAATATTTGGTTAAGTGTGAATATTGGTTAAATTATTATGTTTTTTTAGTATACTAAATAATCAAGCTAGATAATTTATATAAATAGGATTAAGAAGAATACAAACATCCAGACCTTTCCATTGGCATGAGAGGGGTCAACGATACCTCTCAACAATAAGGTAGAAGAAATTTACGGTGTGGGACCTTATTTATTTAAATTATTGAGCTTGATTCTTTTAAATAAAACTGTGTAATTAAGAAATATAATTAACTGTTAAAATTATAATTGTTTTATATAATAAAGTTAATTTCGTATATTATATTAAAAATATAATTCAATTATCTTATTTAAACGTATAGAATTAAATTTTACTATATTTGATACATGACAAAATAAAATTTAAAAAAATATTTTATATATTTGAATAGTATAGTAAATAAGCAAGAAATATTCTGACGTTTACAGAATTTATTATTACAATGAACTGAATTTATATTTTATTTTCTGAGATATACTTTGTTTTATGACAAGATTTGTAATGCAATTATGTTTTGAAATTGTTAAAATATTTGAAGAACAATTTCTGTACTACACTCCATTCTGATCTTATTATTATAAACTTAATATTTTATAAAAATATACTAAAGTTATGTAATATCTTTAGCATAAAAAGTTTTAGATGATTTTATTAATTACCATGTCAAATAAGAACTATGACATAACTTTAGATCGATTTTAGAAATCATATATTATTTTAATTTATTGTTTTTAAAGAATGTTTATATAATGACGAATACTCGTTAAATAATTAGTATTAGTATTTTTTAATTAACTAATAATTAGTATTTTGACACTTGAAATAATTGTTAAACAGCCCTATAGCATTAACCAAAAGCTGTGTAATTATTCCCCTTCAAAGCCATGTAATTTATCTTAATTTACATTCAGGACGCTTTTTATAGTAAAAGGAAACTTCTTTTCTTTTATGCTCAATTTTCTAAAAGTTTTTTCTCTCTCTCCAATTTCTTCACAACAGTAAACAATAAAATAACTCTTCTGTAGGGCTTTATAAATACTTAATGAAGCATCAATAAAGTTTGTGAATAGCTTCTAATGAATATAATGGGAGAAATTAAGATCACATTTTAAGTATATTATGAAAGATTTGAATTGATTGAAAACCCTCTTTAATTTCATAAGCTTTTAGTTTTCTAATTTAGAAATTGCATGGATTGTTTTAGTTAACGAACAATCGTTTTTTTAAAGAAAAACATTGCACATGAATTCTAAATTAGTTAAACTGAAAACAAAAAACAAACAAACAATTTACACTGTAAAAAATTATAGTTCAACGTTGCAACATATCTTGGTGCTCTGCAGCAACTTATAGTATCTTACAGTAAACTTACAATATCTTACAGTAAACTTACAGTATCTTACAGTAAACTTACAGTATCTTACAGTAAACTTACAGTATCTTACAGTAAACTTACAGTATCTTACAGTAAACTTACAGTATCTTACAGTAAACTTACAGTATCTTACAGTAAACTTACAGTATCTTACAGTAAATTTACAGTAAATTTAGAGTATCTAACAGTAAACTTACAGTGTCTTACAGTATCTTACAGTAAACTTACAGTATCTTACAGTAAACTTACAGTATCTTACAGTAAACTTACAGAAACTCTACAGTATTATGTTGCAATCTAGGTTGAACCAAAAATCCTTGACCAATAATAGCGCAGCTTTTACCAAAAAATGGCGCAAACTGAAACACCGAAATCTTCGCTGAATCTACAAACCGGGGAATCCCCTCAATCTTTTTGTATTAGAAGCAGGTTGCTAAGTGGATAAAAGCGTTCAGTTGGTAACCAGAGGATGTTCAATCCCGTGCGGCGGACTTGACAAAAACAGTAAAAAAAAGGGAATGATCTTGCGATCGGAGGGTTGTCAGCTTCGCTACAAAAATTCTAGAAAATCGTCCAGAGCATCCAACAAGTTATAGCAGCGTTTCACCATAATAGCAAAAACGCGAATTTTATTTCAATGCTTTACCATAAAATGGTGAACCGAAAATATGAGTTTTGGTGCAACGTTTCACCACTAAATGGTATCCGTGGTAGCACTGTAAAATGGTAAAATTAAGCACCGAATGTTGGTTTAAGCTAAATGGGTACCAAATTGTGGTGCAAGGTCGTAATATTTTTTAATAGTGTACTAGTTTTAAAAGCATATTTATAAACCTTTTATTTCTTAATCGATCTTAGACATACATTTATTGTTAATAGGTTGATTTTTTTACTATTGCATATCATATACGAGTCTAATTTTTAAGTGATATTTTAGTAATCAGCTTTGAAGAAGTTAATTAAGATAATTCGCAATTAGGGACTTTCCATAGTTGTTAACTTCATAAATTAGTAAATGGACCTCTGAAAGTTGTGTTTCACAATAAAAGCATTTAATGTAGAAAAAGCACAAAGTGTAACATATAAACATAAGGAAAGAAAGTTATTTTAACGTACATTAATTCCGATAAATAAACTCAACGAAGACTGTTTTGTCTGGAATAGAATGAAGAAAAATTAATAACAGGTGCAATTGGCTGAAGAGTTTATGTACAATTGAAAAATCCAATTTTATGGTTGATTAATAAACTAAATACATATCGTAGACTTAGTGGAAAATTCGCTAAGTTAGTTTTTTATTAAATTATTTGCTTTAATGATTTGGTTTTGATGTGCTCGAGGCTGTTAAAAAAAATTGACAATGTCGAAATCTTCAAAATCAGTAGCAGAGCACATGCGTTTATTGAACAAGTCGACGCTGAATGAAGTCATATACTCCCCCACAGCGCAGAAAATAATACATTACACCAGTTGGTGAAAAAAAAATTATTGAATTAAATGTACAAAAGTGTCAATGAGAAAAAATATTTAAAAAGCTTTAAGGACCCATTAAAAATATATGATAAACAACAAAATCTTAACAATTGCTTGTCAGTATCTTCGAAACACGCTGAATTTTTACATAAAGAGTGATTACTAAAGAATATCACAACTTTGAAAGGCTGTATCTTCGCAACCAAACAGTTTGAGTGCCATTCTACATGTCACCAAGAAGAAGACATTCGACAAATTATTTATTTGCTACGAATTGTGTCTCTAAATGTTTCTTTCATTGCGCTATCAAACACATTATTGTTTATTGTATGTTCGCATTTAGATAACAACCGGACAACAGAAGGCTTACGATGTCATTGGGAATTGACTACAAATGAATCGTTATATCCTTTCAACTGTTAAAATCACGGCAAATACGGAACAAACATGGAATGTACTCTATTGATAAGTATAATATCATAATTGTTTTCGTCAATTTAGTAAATAGGGTGTCTTTCATAAAGCAAAAGTTCCAATCGTAAGTGTGGTGACGGAACATTCTGCAGATTTATCTTTCCAGCAAAATAAAAGTCACATTTTTCTTAAAATAATTATATATTGAATCGAAATATTTGTCGCTTGGTCGAGAAGATATAGACCTTTTTTAACATTGAAAACAATTTCATGATAATTATAAATAATTAGATAAAAAGGGAGGGAAAAGAAGAAAATTGAAAATAGCTCATAGTATCACGCGCCGCTAAAGCTACGGCAGAAACTAGAATGTAATAGACAATATAAATAATAATATAATTCAAAGTTAATAGGGAATAGATAAAAGTTCAAAGATATGTCCAGAATTGGGTAAAATATAAACATTTAATCCAATCTTTAACATTTTATGAGGCTAAAGAAAACTACCCGTTAGGGTAAAAAAAAACTTGTCGACTTTCTTATCAGGAAGACACAGCCAACAGGAAATATGTTTCGAATAAAGTGCTTCGACATTTCTCATATGTTATTATAACCAAAATAATTAAAAAGTTCCAAAAAGACGAAATTTTAAACAATAGAAAAACATCAAATAAGAGACAAAAGTACAATACAAACATGAATAAAATAACGAAACATTTTATATGATGTTAGATATCCTTAAATGTTTCACATAATAGTATAATTCCACTCTTAAATTAATATATCTTATATATAAAGCAGAAATCTCCAAAATCTGTCCGGATGTGTGTTTGTTTGTTGGTTTGTTTGTTGGTTTGTCAGTATATTATAGGTTCCGTAACTACACAACGCAGAGCTTTGAAATTCACAGAATAGTTAGTTCAAAAAATAAGAATTTTAACGCGACTATTTTCAAGTCTCTACGATGTTCCATTCGAATGTTATGACATTTTTTAGCGTACGTCATCAAAGTTTCACGAAGTGGCAACAGTAAAATCAGTTAAAATTAACGGAGAAAAGTGAAAATATAATATAACAAAATTATAAACCAATTAGAATTCCTATATTTACACGGAATACTTCATAACTACAAAACGTAGCTTTATAAAATTTATAGAATACTTTACTTAAAAAATTAGACATTTTTTGTGATAATTTTTAAGTTTGTACGATGTTTCAATCGTATGTTATAACTATTTTAATGGATTCCATAGGGCAGTTGCATCCCCTTCCCCCACCTCCCTTCCTCTTTGTTGAATCGGTTTCGTGGAGGAAAAATACAAGTAACAACCGCACAAACTCCACGATGTGATTGGTCGAAATTAACGTCAAACCGGAAACTGGTCACATGCAAACCGGCAACCTGTACGTGATGCCGTGTAAACCAATCACCGTCTGCAGATTATTTAGTCGTTTGCCGCTGTCCTCCACGAAGTCACGTGGTTGCAACAGCTCTATTGACTTAACACGGATGAACATATCGTTTGTAATTTAAAATAAAATTGTTCGTTATTGGCAATATAAAAATGACGTCATAGGTTTTGTTTGATTTAATAATTATTGACAAACGTCTGCACATTGGGCTTTTTGTTAGAATACGGATTAATTCAAAAATTAAAAGAACTAGAAATTTACCTAGGTAAATGGTTTAGAATTGTTTTAAAATGTTATAATTGTATTATCTCTTTTGTTTTGTTTGTATACAAGTTAATTGTAACTAAATTTCATTATATCAGATCGAACTTTTAGAACAATTCTGCCAAAATGCGAGTAATTTCTGTATGAACGTCCATTTTATTTATTTGAAAAATATTTTACGCAAGTATTTATTTTAATTGTACAAAGCTTAGTTTCACTGCGAATTTTCAACTCTATATGACTTTTTAATGTTATTAAAGAATAAAATTCGACAGCTACCAAATGATAATTGAGAAAATAAATATGTTATTTAATGTGCAATGAATATTTCCTTTTAAAACATTAAATGGCGATCATTAAGAATTAAATGTTCTGAATTATTGTTCTGAATGACTGTTCTGAATAATTGTTCTGAATGAATGTTCTGAATTATTGTTCTGAATGAATGTTCTGAATTATTGTTCTGAATTATTGTTCTGAATTATTGTTCTGAATGAATGTTCTGAATTATTGTTCTGAATGAATGTTCTGAATGATTGAAAGTACATGGTAAGTACAAGGTGAGATTATAATATGCTGTACCGTTTGCTAAACTATCGCCAAGTTATAACAGTTTATTCTTAGGATAAAGTGCGTTCTTGGCTTTAATTTGCTGTGGAAACTTAGTAAATATTTATATGACAGGTATTTTTCGATGCAATAGTATCACAATATAAAAAAAATAGGAAAAATGGTTTAACAAAATGAGTAAATACCGAATTTTTAATACATTGATGCGGAAATAAAAAAAATCTTAAAATTAAAATAGGTGGTTATTCACAGTAATAATAGCATTGATGGAATTTCTTTAAAACATGGGCATTTGGACATAGTAAAAGACAGTTGTGTAGTATATTAAAACATACTATTTTTGGTTGAGTATTTATGCCAGCAGGCTATTAATTTTATTCTCACTTTTATTAAGAATTTGAGGCAGTTTATTCACAAAAAGCGTTTGGGTTTATTCTGGCTGTAATTTACATTTTTATGTTATGTATTACTAAGGTTAAAAATGCAAACTACTAATTAGATACACAAGTTGTTGGTCAAAGATATTGCAAAGATGTAGCCTAAACGATACATTGGAACGGGCATTTGGAAATTGTCAAATCATAATTACAATACTGGCAAAAAAGGGAATTCGGAATGTTTTGAAAGTTAAATCATGAGGGATCTTGATCAAATTTCTGAAATTGGTCATCTTCAAAAAATTCTGCTATCTGATATTGCTGCATTTTTTCACTTCCATACGGCTTCAGAATATTTCAATATCGAGATTGATTCAGAAGTTTCATTAAAATTCACGATAAACTAGAAATTATTGGATTTTTATCGGTGTATTAGCAACCAATTAGTAGTATATATTTTTACATTTTTAACTTCTAATTTATTAAACATAAAAATATTTTAAATTATGAAAAAAAGCTTTGTCACTTTTTAAAGAGGAATTCTAAAATGGTATATGCGATTATTCCATGGAGGAGGGTAAATGTATATATTTTCAGTTATTTGTCGTTATTTTATTTACCTCCGTGCGAAGAACGGGTACTTTTGCTAGTTTATATATATTTACGAAAAGAACATTCATGATATAATAACGCAACATTTAATCATAATTTATACAAAACAAAAAACCACGAACGTAAAACACGAAACCAAACCAAAAATAAGATAAGTTAATTTTTTTAATGCCTACTAACATTTATTTCTCGCCAAAACTAACAGCACTTCATCAAAGATCACGCGACGTATTTATCACGCGTCAAAAACGCCGCATAAGCTCAAGTCATTTATATGGATACGTTCTAATCAAACAAACCACACCCTCTACGGTATGCACATCATGTCCTAACCTCGCATTTCATTTCACTTGACACTCCCCATGACGTGTTCTACGGCCAAATATAGCGGCAGACGATATTTCTTGTACGCCACCTTCTAAATGTCAATTATCGGAAAATACCTTTTTTCGTGGAGGTTTCTTAACTTCTTATGGAGTTGCCCTAGTTGCGAAACTGTTCTATCTCGGCTCCAGGCGCTGGTCATATCGGCTTGGGTTTGGTAATGATCAGAATGTTATCGTTGCGGCGAGTTTTTGTTAGGGTCGTCGATCTATGAATTTCTACTGAAAATATGGAGTGTATTTTAGTAAGTTTATATTCATAGATTTAGTCATGGAATAAAATTTGCGTTCTGTAAGATTTATAGCATAAAATCTTTCTAGTTTGAACAGTTATGTGTTTGCTACTTCTCAAAAAATTATGTCCCTTTATGAATACGTTGCGATTTTTCAAACAATTTAATGCTTCAAATAAATTGAGGATTCAAAAAAATACACGATTTCTTTTAACTTTCTTAGACAGTTGTCGTTGGTTATATCATCAAATTGGTAAGTGAATGCTAACTATCATCTATAATTTTAACTTGAATTAGACATAAATATAACAATATAAATAATTTTAGTAATATTATTTATTAGATACTAATTAACTAACTATTATGTATACAAGAAAAGTGGATAAGTGGAAGGACCATACACCTTATGACATATAGTAATGCACACCAATATGACACATTCCCATTAAATTAGGCTACCAGATTAAAATATATGTTAACAGTAACAGTATATTTAATACTGCCGAACCTGTTTATTCAGTAAGTTTGGTATAAAGGATCATCCAATAGTAATAGCAATTTAAAATATATATACAGTTATAAAATGCGGGTTTTCACAGAAATGCCCAAAAGATGGGATCTTTTTCATAACACACAAATATTGCCAGAATAGTTAAATTTTCTATCAACAGGTGGCGCTGTGGTAGTCACAGATCTGCTGCCTATCGTTATTTAAATCATCATTGGCCATATTGAAAGAAATTATTTACCATTATTTATTATAAATTACAACTAAAATACTCTTTGATGCTGTGCGAGTGCAAAGTGTCGTACCACGTCTGACAACCATTCTCAAGAATGATGGCCACCATATTGAAATTTGTAAATCTAACTGCGTTGCAGACTGTGCTGCGCCACTGTACTAATACAATTAAAGCGTCGCCTATTGGCAGAAAATGTAACTATACTATTAATATTTTTTCGTTATTTAAAAAAAAAAAATCATGTTATTCTGTGCTTATCTGTGGCAATACACCATGCTAGTGTCTATACTATAATTATTAGATTTGTACTTATTTTGTTACTTTTGGAACAAACTGTATATCATGTGAAAAAGACTACATCCCTTCTCCTCTGTATGGAAATAATTACTTATCCGCTTGAACGTTATATAAGTATAAGAGCTAATAACCGGTTAAAAGGCTATAATTCCGATAACAAAAGCATATTCTTTTACCGTCCAATCCATAAAACCATCCTTCCATTTTGAGATTTCGCGCCATAACCGAAAAACTTCGAGAAAGGTAAATCATAACTTTCAACGGGATGTTTCCGGAGGTAAGTAAAAGATCTGGCTCCGCGCCAAACAACTTTCTCTTTAAGAGCTCTTGATTAAGAAAACGAAATAAAAACGTCGGATGATTTATACCGGGAATAAAAACTGGAGATGCAAATTCCGGAAAATTTTGCGCAACCGAAAGGCGGTATTCCCTTCTCTTTAAAAAGAATAACACGAAGGAAGCTCGCTCTGGGTAAGAGTATCTCAAGCGCAGTCGCTTCGGATTTTGAGTGTAGGTTTAGAGTTGCTTCGTATTTTGAATGTAGGTTTCGGGTTATTTTGGTTTCAAGAGAAGAGGATTTTTCGTGTTCCTTTTATCTGGAAAGTGGTGGGATTTTTTTCCTTTCTTCGTTGGAGTTGAAGAAGGTTGAAGAGATAACAAGGAAGGGGGGAAGGAAATATAAAATGATCATTAAAATGCCCTGGTTTTAAAGTTATCTGATGGTACCGTTTATTCCGATTTTTTGAAATATATAAATATACTTTAAATATAATTGTTTAGCATAGGAATGAATTCTTTACATTGTATTGTTCGAATATTTTATTATTAGAATAAGAGAAATTTAAGAATACAATGAATAAGTGTAATGTTTTTACTATTCCATTTTCTAAATAATTTTTTTTTTTGAAATTTATTGCCTGTATGTATGAAATTATTCTTAAATTTTGGTAATTCTTGAATTTTGGTAATTCTTGAATTTTGGTAATTCTTGAATTTTGGTAATTCTTGAATTTTGGTAATTCTTGAATTTTGGTAATTCTTGAATTTTGGTAATTCTTGAATTTTGGTAATTCTTGAATTTTGGTAATTCTTGAATTTTGAATTTTATCAAATTATGTTAAACAAACAAATACAAATAAACAAACAAAAATAGAGGACAAAAATATCAATAAAAAAGCGCATAAAGTTCCGAATACAAAAAGATCTTACAAAAAACAACATAAAACACACACAAAAAAAGTAAAATAAGAAAATGTATAAAAATAAAAACCATAATAAAAGACAAAATCACTGACTACTTCATCAGGAGGCAAAGCCAGTGACAGTGCCGAAACAGAATTTTTTTATGTACAGGTTACAAAATAAATATAACCTGCTTGTCCCGAAATGTGCTATGGAAATATATATATAAGATAGGATTCAAAAATACATACCACATCAAAAACACGTAAACAAACCCAATGAAGTCATAAAATAAGAAAAAACCACTGAAACGCTAAAAGCAGACACTTAAGAATTCAGTTATAGAAAGGATGAAAGACAAATAATACTTGGGCAAAACTATAAGTTCAAGTAGCCAGTCATCAAAAGGGGCAAGAAAAACCATTGAAGGAAAACCAAAGCAAACATAATCTAAAAATCAAAGTTATTTAAGTAAATGCTTATAACCCAGGAGTCGGGGAACAGAAACTGGACTTAAAATTAAAATATAAACGTTAAAATATAAATTGATGTTTTCTGATGATATAACCTGTGGAGGATTTCATCATTACTAGCCGGCTAGATCTATTACTGGGTCAACTGGTACGAGTTCTAATTGAAGACGTAGATGTCAGAACCAGACAGCTTCACTTCTTCTGATTTACACTTTTTTAGTTATTCTTATAAAGAAAAAAATCCTCTATCGACTGATGCACGAATACGATAGCTCTAAGCAATGGCTATAGATATATAAAGGAATTGGAGCTGTACTTTTGGTTGATTGGTGTCGTGTTCATAAAAAAGTCAATGCTTATATCACTGCTCTAGTCAGATTCGCAATGTTTTCATTATACAGTTCTCTAATAAGGGATTGTTTCATACCCTGCAAATTTGCCAGAATCTCAGGACAGTTGAAAATATGTTCCGGAGTAACCTCTTTTCCCGGACAATTTCTAGAAAATATCTATGTCCTGTCTCTACCAGCATTTATTTTCATACCTCACAAGTGTCGAGTTCTCAGTCTGACAATAGTCCTGGTGATTTTCCTATCCACATTGATCACGCAGACCTGATGGTCCATTCCGATATGTTTTACTCCAAGTCGAGATATCGTAATTTGAATTACCAAACTCTTTTACAAATTCAACGGCCGCCTTATTTCCTTCTATACCGACATATACAGGCATCCACTGTAGAGTTCAACTCTTTCCCAATTGGTCAATTGTTTCCGAGTATCGGTAGCCCACTGTACAGCTCTAGTGCGACGTTAATTAATAAAACCAAACCAAAACCAAACCAAGTATCGGTGGATGTCCTGAACGAGCCCTGAGATTCCTTGTGTTATTACCAGCTGTACTTATAAATTATACGATGCAAGAAACGATTAGTGTTTCTTGTCCTTCCTGAACAATTTTAAAAACTGGAGCTGTCTGGTTCTTACACCCACATCTTCAATTGCAGTCTTGTGATAAACTCATTATGCCCAATAATCAGTTGAATGTCACTCCACTTTACATTATGAGCCCCAGTTGCTCAGTTGGTAAGGCGTTCAGCTACTAATCAGAGGATTGGTGGTTCGAATCCGTGAAATGAACATGACATAGAAAAGTAAAAAAAGTAGTGATCTTGCGATCGGAGGGTTGCCAGCTTCGCTACAAAAATACTAGAAAGTCGTCCAGAATATCCAACAAATTATACTGGCGTGTATACGGGACTGGTGCACGATAAATCTGATCGGGGTCCAAAGTCACGACGTCTATTGAAGGTGTTGGGTGCCAGTTCAGGTGTTTCCTCGTCATCTGACCATGATTCTAAAATAACGAGGTGCATGTATGAATGTGTGTGTGAATGTGTATGTGTTCAATGGTCTTTCCTTCGAGATTGACCCCGAACCGTCGCCAATAGCCTACTGTCCAGCTCTAGTGCGACGTTAATTAACAAATCAAACAACCAAAGCAACCACTTTACATTATATCCGAAGCGAGTTGCAAACTTTAAACACTCTTTTCTTAGAACTTTATTTCTGGACATACGCCACTTAGAAACCAAGCTACCCATTTCTATACCTGTCATGTCCAACTGAACTTAAAAGAAATCTTATTTTTTTTTTTAAAAAAAAGGGCATTAAGAAACTTCTTTAATTTTGTGATATGCTTTGTGGATACAAAACTTATCGAAACTACTCAGCAAACAAGGTTAAGAAGTTTTGATGAAAATATTGGCCAATTGAAATTAATTACTTGCTAATGAGCACTCAGCAGTCTCATCATCTTTCAGCAACACATTTTCTTTATTTTCGGTTATTATGACGCTAATGAGCATAAAACAAAAAAATGTTTAATTAATTTCTAATACTAAAAGTTATTTAGATTGGCTGTAATTTTTTCCGTTTGACACTCATGGAGTTAATTTCCTTAAGTATTTGTTTTAGCATTTTTGGAGAAAATGTTTACTCCTTCGGGGGCACGTTTCGTTGCGGCTCTTACTGAAATCAAGTTCATAAAATTTAAAATAAGGCTCTCAAAAAGTGTTTTTTTATAGTTCTTTGGGCTTTGTATGTAGTGATTTTTTTTACATAAACTAGAATATTTTCTTAAATAAACAGAAAAGTAGTTAAATATTTTATTATCAAACTTAATTTTTTATTACCCGAACATATGCCTCGACATATTCTGCGAAGTAGAAAATTGAAAATATTTAACAGTACTTTTTTATATTCTACAGTTATACATTTACCTACTGACGTTTCATGTTATTTTAGCAATTTCATAATTGTTTTCACTTTTTGGAAGTAAAAATGTTTCTTCCTAGGCGTGCATTTTGATATGTTTGCCGAAATTTTAATTGATTGTAATAAGACAGCTTTTACGTTATGTCCAAAAATAATTAGATTTTAAAGTATATTATAAAATGGTATATTTTTATGAGTTTAAAAACTGGATTCATTGATGGAAAAACTGGAATTCTCTGAACATGATATCACGTCCATGTGCGCCAGAGGGTTAAACTAAAAAATAATATTTCAATATCTTCAGTCGCTAACTGGTGACATTTGAATTTCGTATGTGGTTTCACAAGTTACATCTAAAACTTTTATAGATGTTACTTTAACTTTTAGTAAGCAATATACAATTTACTTAATCGTTTAACAGTCATTTTACATAATTTGACAAATTTTTAAATATATTAATAAACAAACAATTTTTTGATTACTTAACAGTGATTTAATATCCTTTTTGTGAAATTTATTAATGTCGTTAGTTCAACACAAAATATTAATTTACTCTTTAACCAACTGACGCTCGCGCTTTTTTAGCAATTGTAGAGTTGTTTTCACTGTTTGGATGATTAAATATTTTTTTCCTAGACGTGAACTAATATATTGTTATAATATTTCAAGGCAAATAGATCGCTTTTATGTTATACCAAAGAAATTAAATTAAAAAAAATTGTAAAATTGAGTATGTATTTTTATGAGTTTAAAAAATGGATGCATTGATGAAAAAACTCTGGAGATCCCTGGACCTAATATCACGCCCATGAGCGCCAGAGGGTTAATGTATAATACTAAATTAAACATTTAAATTACAGTAATATCTCACAGTTGATGTACTACAATAGAATTTTGTTTTTGTATTTTAAAAATCTTAACAAAAAACTGAAGCAGTCATACTCTATTACAAATTGCAGGTAACCTAAAATCAATTTTTATATATATTTACCATTTGACAAACTGTGAGACTAATCATCTATTAAATAAAAGACATACAATTCCTTAGCCTAACTTTTACTTCCTTATTCATTTTTAGTCGGTTTAACACATTTTTGTTTATCCCTTGAGAGTTCAGTTTTTAAGACTAATAAGTCTCACTTAGCTTACTCATATTTTTACAGGGGAAAAAACTGGATTTTAGGCTATAAATTGTCTCCAAGGGGAAAATGATACGTTTTCTAGGAAGAAAACATCATAAACTTACTTTAAAACTAAACATATATTTTAAAAGCAAATATATTTTAAAATCGGTGTGGTTTGTCCCGACGATTACCTTTAGTTTAGATGTTTTTTTAATTATTAAATTTAGTAAAAAATATCGGGATTTTAAATCTTTTACTTGACACACTCTTTGTAAAATATTTTGGCAATATATTCAGCAAAAAAATAATATTGTACAATCTCATGAAAATATAATAAACTAATTGCATATCTGAAAACTTATATGAAATTATACTATTTTGATCCTGCACAATTTATGAATGCTAAAGAATGTAATTAATATAATGTATAAATCCTGTATAAAACAAACTTCGTGTTTTTAGAAAATATGGTATGTTTAATGATAATTATAAAACTATTTACCATTTTCAAATATTGGTTTGCTTATCTTCAGCTACAATTATTTTACTTCCCAAATTTAAACTACACAATTTTTTATGCTCATTCAATTTTTTTGCTGTTGTAAGGAGTTTAAGAGACTATTATATAGTTACATAAAAACTCGTCTTATAGAACCATTGCGTTATAGAATTTTAAAATACAAATACAACGTTAAAATACGCAAATCCAACAATTCTGGACATGTTTCGGGAGATACGTCTCCCTTCATCAGCAGAGAATGATCATTCTCTGCTGATGAAGGGAGACGTATCTCCCGAAACATGTCCAGAATTGTTGGATTTTTATTGCGTATTTTAACGTTGTATTTGTATTTTAAAATATTATATAGTTAACTATCTAAAGTGCACGACGTTGCCCGGGAAGAAACTGCTGTCTCTGAACGAAGCTGTAGATTTGTATAAAGAAACAAACAACAGGCAATCTTCTTTATATATATATATATATATATATATATATATATATATATATATATATATATATATATATATATATATATATATATATATATATATATATATATATATATATATATATATATATATATATATATATATATATATATATATATATATATATATATATATATATATTAGTTTTATCCAAAGTGTTGACCGATTTCTTCACCGTAGCGCCATTTGGCTGTTTTAGCAAGAACTCATTTCCGCCAATTAAGGGGAGGGATGTTTTATTTTATTTTCATGTAGTCAGTGACCTTCTTCTAGTTTTGAAGGTCAATTGTACAAAATTATACTATTTTTATCATCTGAAGAATAAATTCGCCATTTTGGTAATATATTTACATATATGACCATATTTGAGTTCATTTTGCAACATTTGTATTAATTTGAAGAAAACAGATATTTATTTGGCAACATTTGTATTAATTTGAAGAAAACAAATATTTATTTGGCGGCATTTTTATTGATTTGGCGACATTTTTATTGATTTGGTGACATTTTTATTGATTTGGCGACATTTTAATTTATTAATCAGGAAAATTACAGTTTTTTCGGTAAATTGAATTAAAGTTTTTTATTCTCTCATAAAACCTGCAAAATATCAAAAACCTACAATTTTTAGGCATTGAAACTATTGTAGGGATAATGCTGATTTTTTAAAGTATTTACGCAGAAAAATTTCAAACTAAAAAAACCTGCAGTTTTTTTTACGTTCCAAATTCTTTTATAAAAACCTTGAATTTTATAATTTTAATGAAGATTTTAAGATTACTTTTTTTTACTGGGTTCTTACGTAAAAATAACGTAAATGCAAAAGGTATTCTTATAGATAACTGGATTAACAAAGTATATTACATCTGACTTTTTTAAAAATTACTGTGATACAATAATCCCCCATAGATTAAAATTTAAGACTCACAACTCCATGTGTCTGCAGAGTAAAAGAAATAAACAAATGACGTGTAAACAGGAGGTGCCGTTTACTTAGAAAATGAACGTCATTTTTGTCAGTTAGCTTATCCAGGCGTTTCCCAACACCCACAGTACTAAAAATAAACAATGCTTGCCAACTAGAATGAAGAAAGATCAGCGGCACGTGGGAGTTTTCGTGTTAACTGTTACTCACCCGTAGTTGTTGACATGAGATTTTTCCGAGTGATCACCTATCACGACATGCGGAAAGGAACCATTGTTCAAAAACGGATAATGCTATTGCAGCTGTTGAATTTATCTTTGTATATTTGGATGTTTAACTATACATAACTGTAACTAATTTGGTTATTGTTACTATAGCTTGTGGATGGTAAAAGGAAAGGAAAACATGATACCTCAAGCTTCAAACCCAGATAGTTTACTTTGGACAAATTTTTCAAGAGAAACAAAAAAGTTATTAATTATAATATTTATGGAATATTTTTTTTTTTTTATCAAAAATTGATAATAGATAGACAAAGGACTTAACCAAACTTTTAGCTCTGTGTAAGTATTACTTTGATATATATATATATTTCTCTTTTGAATCTGTCTGAACCAACATTTTAGCTCTGTATAACTATTATTTTGAGATATATTTTTTTCTCCTTTGGATCTGTCTGGTTTGGTAACCATAGTATGGGAGCTATCTGTAAGATGTAGCTTGATTACTGCTCTACGATCGATGTGTAGTAGTCTACAGTCATCTCGATCTATCTGTGAAACTGATTTCTTTCCTTATCTGGTTTTATAACTAACTTCTACAAAATGAACATTATCTAGCTGCTTTGGAATGTTTTGACTTTGCCTACTGATATATATCTGTAGAAAAACTAAAAACTCAATTAAAATAATAAAAAGTATTCATCTGGTTTTGAAATTTGACGTCGCAAATAATGTTTTCTTGTGTTAATACTGTTAAACGTGTCGCATAAACATTGGCCATCACCCAAAGATTTTCTACCAAACTGCATTACTTAAATACGAGTCATTGTTTTTAATTATTTTTCGACTTATAATTATTTTCAAATTAAAAAGATTATACTTATTTATCTGTGAGAGTTTAAAAGGTTTGGTTTTTGTTGGTTTTGTTAATTAACGTCGCACTAGAGCTGCACAGTGGGCTATTGGCGACAGTTCGGGGTCAATCTCGAAGGAAAGACCCGGGAACACATTCATGCACACATTCATACATGCACCTCGTTATTTTTGAACCATGGTCAGATGACGAGGAAACACCTGAACTGGCATCCAACGTCTTCAATAGACGTCGGGACTTTGGACCCCGATCAGATGTATCGTGCACCAGTCCCGTATACACGCCAGTATAATTTGTTGGATATTCTGGACGACTTTCTAGTATTTTTGTAGCGAAGCTGGCAACCCCCCGATCGCAAGATCACTACTTTTTTACTTTTCTATGTCAAGTCCATTGCACGGATTCGAACCACCAATCCTCTGATTAGTAGCTGAACGCCTTACCAACTGAGCAGGTAGTTTAAAAGGAAACCGTAATACTCATTTGCATTATATAGAGTTTGCGGCAATTATCACCTTAATACCATCACATTAGGTCAGCGGTTCTTAACCTATGGGTCGCGACCCAAAATTGGGTCGCGAAGCATATTTCTTGGGTCGCGCTGAGTCGAACCAAAAAAGTTAGTAATACACCAAATAATAAGTAATACCAACACCTCCTAGAAGAGTTATTCCCTAAAAAATTTTGACTTTTTTTTGGGTCGCGACATGAACATATTTCTCAAATTTGGGTCGCGGCTTAAAAAGTTAAGAACCACTGCATTAGGTCACTAGAACGTCAAAGAGTGATCTAGAGCTCATTCTACAGCTACCAATTGCATTGAAAGTGATACAGATTTGAATAAATATATACCTAAATAAAATGACATCTACCTTTAAAAATAAAGAAAATTTAACATAATTAACAACATATGGATCCAACATAAATTTTCTTATTGCATCAATATCTGAAAGTTATTGAGCTGAAAGTCAAACTGGAGTAAAGACTCGGCGATCCAATTATGCTGAACAAATATTTTGAACACAAATATTTTGAACCAATTAACCAATTATGAGTAAAATAGAAAAAATGTTTTTATAAAACTCATTTATGATTCAAAATAATTTATTATAGTAAAAATTTTGAGGAATTTTTTATTGATATAAATTTGTTTATATTTATAAACAGATGTCAAATTGAGAACAATAAATAGCATTTTTATTGAACCCTTTTCCTAGAAAATCCTAAACTTCTACGAAAAGTTAGAAATACATTATTATCCAGCTTCCTTTATATCACAGTGCTTTCATTATTCCCATTCTAAACCTTAAAATCACGTATTATAACAATACACTCTAAAAAATACGTTTCCTTGAAAGACTTTATCCTGGAATTTTTCTGAATAAAACTCCATTTTGACTAAGAATATTATTATTAAGTTCCTTCATGCAAGAAGCAAAGAAAACTATATTGCTTACTGCTTTCGGAAATATGGATATTACTTTTAGAAATACACAAAGTATGCTGCTGAAAATGTTCGTGCTTTTAATATATAATAATTGCTCAGTGCTTTCACAAATATGCATTATTCTTTTAGAAATAAACAAAGTATGCTTCTGAAAATGTTCGAATTGTTGATATATAACAATTGAAACATTGTAGGATTTAAAAAAATATATCTTATAGCTATTCTAATTCATTTTTTTATATTGAGTATTCAAATGATCTCTTTCGTAAAAGTATTTTTCACTGCACAAAAACACAGGTACGTTTTTTTGTTCAGTATATACGACTTTTAGAATATGTGGTCTTTAAATCGGAATTGCATTAAAAAAGTCCCGGTAAATGCATCTATTGATTAAAGGCGCAAATATAGCTAAAAAATAAGTAAAAGTGCAATCCTGTGTTTCGATATCTGATATATTTTATATTTTACCACTGACATATGTTTCCCATAATGACCGAAGTTCCAATATTGTAGCCGTTAATTTTATTTTAAAAACTTTCGATGGGGCCATTAGTCCTTAAATCGATACGTAATCGATATTACGGCCCTTTACAATTAGTTTGAAATACTCAAGATTATTAAATAAGAATATTATTCCTACTTCTATATTATATATATTGAAAAGTTAAACACGCGAAAAAATAATTAACACATACGGGAAAAGCCAAATTTCTTTTTTATGTCACATTTGATAGCTTTTATTTGTACGTGCAATGTGTTAATGCGACATGCCATACCCTCTAAACACTTTCTAATAAAATTTATGAATGCTTCTAACACATAAATATTTGTCGATAGTTTGCGTTTCCTTTGGGGAAAAAGATGTACATGCATACAATCTTTTACAAACACTCAATCGTAAATGTCACATTGGATCTTTTCCAGAGCCCCACATGACCAGATAGTATCTACATTTTATTTCATAATCTATCATGTAGTTCTCGGTTTTATGAAATATTAAACCAATGTGTGATATGGATCCAATAAAGTTTATATTTTACTCCTTTAGACATTTTTACCTAATTATTGTATTGTTGATAATTTGAATATATATATATATATATATATATATATATATATATATATATATATATATATATATATATATATATATATATATAATTTTAAAAACCAATTATACAATTTTTTAGCATAATCCTGGACTACTTTGAAACATGTAACTCTCTCCGGCCAACTCTGTAAACACCGAATTCTTACAACAGTAAAAAAAAAAATTAAAAATGAGTATTTGCACATACTCGTTTTTCTTTGAGTACAATTGCATCGTAAATTAACTACGATGTACTTAAATTCAAGTAACCGTACTCTCTCAAAAATGAGCGGTGTGATTCAGTATTGATAACCTCAGCTTCAATTCAAGCCGTCTTAACAAATCGACCTGACACACTTAAAATAGTTATTCAGAAGAGGGTTTTCCATATTATTTGACGTCGATTGTTTAAATGAAAACCGAGTTATTACAACTTAATTTTCTTACTTTGCATTCTTTTGGCACACTTTTTTAATATTTATTTTGCTTATAACTTCTTCGTGTCGCCCTGGTAGTACAACAGATAAGGCAGTGGACGGCGGTGCCTGACGATTTGGATCCGATTCCCCGTAAGTTTTTATTTTAATTGGCGATATTTATTGAAAGTAATTTGCGAAGACAGTCTATTTAGGCTAGCAACTGCTCTTTTTATTCACTTTTAATAATTTTTGAGTACATGTCTTTCTCAAAAATGAAACTTATGTATTCAGATATATGATAAGCATCGCACGTACTCAAAAATGAGTACATTCGACTTATTTTTGAGTACCTATATTTAACAGTAAAGCACTGGAAAATACACTGACATCTTCAACAACCAATACAATTTCCGTTTCAAAACCCAGAAACGTTGAACAACCCACACTCAACAACCTAAACATTTTAATTCCTCGCCCATCTCCTTAACACAACATCAACCGCTAAACATTACAATGAAAAAAAAATCCATTGATAAGATTGCGCCAACTCAATCCTCTTTGGCGACGTACTGAGCTCTGCTGATAACACAGGCAGAAGCCACCTGTGTATATAAAAAAAACCGGAATTTCCTCGTGGAAGTGTTCCCAGCAGATGGGGTCGCTGGGGGTGCGCATTTCCGGCCGAAGATATGAACCCTATGGATCAGGGCTCTGCTTTTCGGTATGCCGGAAATTGAATTCTGAGATTGGAAAGGGGCCTCCGTTATTTATTTATTTATTTCTATACAGACGCAATCAGGGATTTCGCAGGTGGTAATGTGGGTGGTTAGCTGTAGGCAGCTGAGGGATTGCTTATTTTGGAGCGTACTAAATCTGAGTTATTCCGTTAATTACCTTGTAATTATGTAGTTTAGGATAATGGTTATGTTACTTTGAGTTAAAGAGATGGGATTTTCTTCTGTATGAAATTTCTCTCCCCTTTTATCTTTATTCCTTTCATTCACTCTTTCTCTCTCTATTTCTCTCTTGCTTACACTTTCTCTGTCTTCCCAGCAAAAAAAGTCAGCATGAAACCTTCATCAAAATTGTCAAATTGAAGGTTTTTTGAAGGTATTGTAAAGGATATTGAAACAAAAAACTGCAGTTTTTTTTTTTTTAAGTTTTTAATTTTCCTTCATAAAACCTTTAAAATAACTGCATTTTCCCTTTATGATTAAAAATTGAAGTTTTTTTATAGGTTTTTATGAAGTTTTTTTTTTACAGTTTTTGTAAAGGATATTGAAACAAAAACCTTTAATTTTATAGATCTTCAAAAAAACTGCAGTTTTCCTGCATAAAACCTTCAATTTGAAAATTTTGATGAAGGTTTTATGCTGACTTTTTTTTGCTGGGTTCCTCTCTCTCTCTCTCCTCTCTCTCTCTCTCTCTCTCTCTCTCTCTCTCTCTCTCTCTCACTCACAAACTACATATTATTTGCTTGGTATTAAATTATCTAAATAAAACTAAACAAGTGCACCAATAACTCGCGAAGATAAATATATATGTACTAATATATGTTAGGTATGTTTGTATAAATAAATATAACAATAGAACAAAATTGGTGTGATGTAGTTGATTTCTCAAAAAAAATTTAACTTTTAAACATTACAAAAAATTCAGGAAAAATTAGTATAATTTTATCAGATATTTTGTGTCTTTATAATTCTACAGTGTTTCAAATCAATCTCCATACTAAAATTGAATATATGTATAAATGTTTTTAGAAGTAAGGTTTATCAGACAAATAAAACAACAAAAGCCTCAATTGAGTCAACGCAGTTGCTTTCTAATATAAATAAAACATTTGTGGTTTCGAAGTTGTGAATCAAAAGCTAACTCTACAACATCGAAAACTATACAGTAATAATTTTAATTCCGATAAACACATAGCAAAAGCGTTTTACAGGGATGAGCTGCTTTTTCTAAAAGTTTGAATTTAATATTATTTAAATTAAATAATATGTGTTATGAGGCTATTAATTTTTTTTTACTTTATAAATGCTTTTCTTTAATTTTATTTTCAGCGGTTTTGTGTAAGTATTCAAATTTTGCTGCAGACTTTATGCAAACATTTTATGTAATTTTGATTTTTTTTAATTTATGATTAGTAAAACAGTTTTTTTAAGTCTATTTAAAATATGGGTTAATTTTCAAGAATTCTTTTGAGTAAATTATTGCAAAAAGGATGTTACAACTTTTTTAAATGTATAACTTTTTTAACTTAAATACAATTTTTAATTATTTTTATTTTTCAAATAAAAGTTTTTGTTATTATAAAGCAGTCATGGCACTAGAAAATATAACGTACAACAATGCAAACAGTTTCTGAAAAACAAAATCTCCTAAAATGAAGATTTTAACATTTTCTGTCCCAAACTCCTTTAAAGAGATATAAAGAGAGAACAAAAAGAATATTTTCCGAGAAATATTAAAGAAAAGACATGGCATATTAATAACTTTTGTATGAATGTAACGTTAACTTTTTCCATTTCTAATACTTTCTTTTGAAAAAAATTTGTAAGGAAGTAAAACGACGAGTATTCTTATTAGGAAGAAGAGTCGTATATTATTACAGAATCTTAACTGTTATGTTTGCTTTTACATACGCATTCTCATACAAATGAAACTCCCTGGCAACAAGATTAAGCTTCATCTTTATTTTACTACACAATTTTCGCCCAGGGGGACGACTAGAAAAATATTAATAAATACAGGTATTTTATGCCGGAAAAATATAGTCAAAAAAATAAGATAAAACCAAACTAAAAATTATAAAAATAACTTTAAATATATAAATTATTAAATTCATAAAATATATGCAACGTAATATTTTTATAAAATTAAATATTTAATTATAAAATTATATACACTATTAAAAATACGTACTCAAAAATAAGTCGAATGTACTCATTTTTGATTATATTTTATGCTTATTATACTCCAAATACGTAAGTTTCATTTTTGAAAAAGACATGTACTTAAAAATGAGTACAATGAATAAAAAAGCTGTCTTTTAAATCCCTTTCAATAAACATCAATAATTACAACCAAGACTTACCGGGAATCGAACCCAAATCATAAAACACCGCAGTCCAGTTCCTTATCCGTTTTATCAACAGGACGACGTGAAGAAGTTATAAACAGAATACTTGTTTAAAAGGTGTGCCAAAATAATAGAAAGCAAGATAATTGAGTTGTAATAACTCAGTTTCCATTTAAGCAATCTACATCAAATAATGTGTAAAACTATCTTCTGAACAACTATCTTAAGTTTGAAAGGTCGCTTTCTTAAGATGGCTTGAACAGAAACTGAGATTAGCAATATTAAATCACACTGCTCATTTTTGCGAAAGTATAGTTGCTTAAATTTGAGTACGTCGTGGCTCATTTTTGATGCAATTTACTCAAAGGAAAACTAGTAGGTTCAAGTACTCATTTTAAGTACCTTTTTTCTTATAGTGTAGTTTTGCAAAATGATATCAAAAACAAAATTCAATTAAAATATTTATTAAAAATAAATTTTTAATATCAATTAGTAGCATATTAGTTACTCCCCATGTAAGCTCCAATGATACAGATATTTTCCATAATATTTATTAAAAAAAAATTATTTATATTAAATAAATATATAATAAATATTTATTAAAAAAAATTTAAAATATCATTTAGCTGCATATTAGTAATAAAATATTTATTAAACAAAAATTTAAAATATAATTTAGCTGCATATTAGTTACTCCCCATGTAAACTCCAATGATACAAATATTTTCCAACCTATTTAGTCCGTTCTCGATCACACACATTATTGTGAAGTATTTAAAGTGAAATCGTGTATGCTTAAAATATAAAATAAGTTCATTAAAATAATAAAAAAGAACGAATAATATTTATAAAAATACTGACTGTCCGAACGCAAAAGCTGAAACCATTTAAATTTAACCTCTCACGCAAATTGAAACGATTAAAAAACGGAAAAACCCACAATAAGATCCTTAACAAAAGACCCAATACAAATGGTTAATTAAAAGGAAAAATCCCCAAGCTAAACCTTTGTCAATTCATGATTAATCATCACATTCATTGAATATATACCGCCCATTAAAATCCACCCAAACACTTTAAAGAAACCCGCGAACTTTGAATATTAATACCAGCTGCAACGGAAAGAATAAAAGGCGCATCTATCAAACATACTTTCTCCAAATTGAGACAATTAATTACAATATTTCTCCCCCACAAAGCCGTTCTGGTCCGGAAAACGCCCGACTTTGGCTTTGTGGCTGGAACAATAGTCTGCATCGATTCGCGCCGCTAAACGACAATTTGCTCTTTTGCAACGGTCACCAGCGCTGGTTCCTGTACAGCAATTGCTTTGTGTGCACACTCAGCGACAATGCGAGGTAAGTTCCGGTGCATACGTACATTCAAAGTGCGCGACGGAGCTGGCTAGGAAAAAGGAAATGGGCTCGTAGATGTTTTACGCGTGTTTTTCTTTTACAAACAGATGTGGAATGAACTTTTTACTTTCGCTTTTGTTTTTAGCACCATACACTGTTAAAAATAGGTACTATAAGGCATATAGACTAAATAACTGCTCAAGGATTGAACATAAACATCTTTAATCACATAAGCCTAACGTTACAATAACTCGGGGTGGGACGAACCTAAATTACGCATTCACCGTAAGAAGGCAGTTACATGACTGACGCATTCCCGGCGCAGGGGAGCGACATAAAATATGTAGAGGGCGTTACAATCGTAATAACGGGAACAATATATAGACACGTAACGGGAACATGAAATATATACAGGTGACGGGGACATGATAATAGGACAAACATATAAGATAATACATAAATGGATACGCTGGTTACAGTACTAAAAAATAGGTAAAATGTACACATTTTTGATTACATTCGATGCTTATTATAGATCCAAATACATAAGTTCCATTTTTGAAAACGCTACCAAAATACTAGAATGTCGTCCAAAACATCCATAAAAATTATCGGCGTGTATATGGGCCTGGTGAACGATAAATCTGATCGGGGTCCAAAGTCCCGACGTCTATTGAAGGCGTTGGGTGCCAGCTCAGGTGTTGTCCTCGTCATCTGACAATGGTTTAAAAATACGAGGCATCGTTCCCGGGTCTTTCCTTCGAGATAGGCCCCGAACCGTCGCCAATAGCCCACTGTGCAACTCTAGTGCGACGTAATTTAACCAACCAACCATTTTTAAAAAAGACATGTACTCAAAAATGAGTACAATGAGTAAAAATAAATAAAAAGAACAGTATCTTGCATACGTAGGCTTTCTTCATATATCACTTTCCATAAATATCGACAATTACAATCAGGGCTTACCGGGAATTGAACCCATATTCTAAGGCACCGCAGCCCAGTGCCTGATCCGTTGTACTACCAGGGCGATGTGAAGAAGTTATAAACAGAATAAATGTTAAAAAGATGTGCCAAAAAATAGGAAATAAGATAATTGAGTTGTAATAACTCAGTTTCAATTTCAGCAATCGACACCAAATAATGTGGAAAACCATCTTCTGAACAACTATTTTTAGTTTGTTAGGTGGCTTTGTTAAGGTGGCTTGAACAGAAGCTGAAATTAGCAATATTAAATTACACTGCTCATTCTTTCTAAAGTTTACTTGCTTAAATTTGAGTCCGTCACTGCTCATTTATGATGCAATTAAACTCAAAGAAAAACAAGTACGTTCAGGTACTCATTTTTAAGTACTTTTTTTACAGTGTAGATTGACAAATAAAAACCTTAATTTTCTCGGGTTTGTCATTGAAGAGTGGAGTGCTAAAACTGCATAATTCACATTTTAGAAAAATAAAATAAAAATATGTTTTACAAACTCTCAGATATAACGTTATCATTTTTGAGAATTCTGCGATTGTCAAGGCTACTTTCGTTACATTTGACAATCGTTTTCGTCATTGAACAATGGGACTTTTGATGAAACAAGAATCTTCTAATTTTGAATTAAAGGCATTTTCTCAGATTCATTTTCGGTCCTTTCCTGTGTCATCAGCTTATTCGTTACTATACTTATATTGCCCGTATTCAATAAAATATTCTTGCATTAGTGGATAGAGCGTTAGACTCTGGAATGAAAGGTTCACGATTCGAGTCAGCTTGTTAAATTATTGAAAATCATTTTTATTTTTGATCAAATAAATTTTGTTTTAAAAAAAACGACAAAATGAATTTTCTCAGCTTGACGAAATATTTAATGGGAGCATATAGCAGGCGTCCGTTTCGTCAAAATATAACAAAAATTTTGTCAAATATAAGAATACATTTTTGACAGTGCAACCTTCAAAATTGAAGTCCATACGTGTTTAAATTTCCATAACCGAAGGAAAAAGAAAGATCACTTTATTTTCCGATTATTTTATTAACATAGTTAATGTAGTTTTCGCATGTCGGCATGTCGTTTCTGGGGTTTATCGTTTTTTTAACGAAGTTTCTTATCCAGAAACGACACTATTTCCCTTCTAATGACAAACTTCGCAAGCGAACATATGTAGTTATGGCACAAAGTTTTGAATATTAATTAAAAACGCTTATTGTGAATAATTTATTTGTTGATTGAATTAACGTCACATTTTAGCTACGCCATGGGACGCTGGTGATAGTTCGAGACCACATCCAGAAGAAAAGACCTCGAATTGAAACAAACTCAAAAAATAATTCCTATTTAATTATAGTTTTCTATGTAAATATGAATTATTTTCTATGTGAATAGAAATTATTTTCTATGTAAATAGGAATTATTTTCTATGTAAATAGGAATTATTTTCTATATAAATAGTAATTATTTTCTATGTAAATAGGAATTATTTTCTATGTGAATAGAAATTATTTTCTATGTAAATAGGAATTATTTTCTATGTAAATAGGAATTATTTTCTATGTAAATAGGAATTATTTTCTATGTAAATAGGAATTATTTTCTATGTAAATAGGAATTATTTTCTATATAAATATGAATTATTTTCTATGTAAATATGAATTATTTTCTATGTAAATATGAATTATTTTCTATGTAAATAGGAATTATTTTCTATGTAAATAGTAATTATTTTCTATGTAAATAGTAATTATTTTCTATGTAAATAGGAATTATTTTCTATGTAAATAGGAAGGGTAATTAATGTAAAATTGTATAAAATGTTGCAAAATAGTATTTTAAAAAATGCATATTTGTTACACTTATCCCATGCCTATATTTATATATTCTGTTTTCAGTTACATTCATAAAAAAGGTATTTTTTAAATTCATATGCATATTAAAAAACAACATTTATAATAACCTCAAGCAGCACTGCATTACTTTTTGAAATTCTTCTTCTGATAATTTTAATAATAACATCTAGCGTCTACTTTAATTACTTCACTAAAGTACTTTGTTATGTATATAACACTTCATAATATTCCACGTATACGGCAGTACTTATTTATTATTTTAATAAGTAAGTCCATCATGACGATAATGGTTATTACAATATATTTATTTGAGATATTTATATATACAATATATTTATATGTTATTGTGTTAATTGTTATGTTGCATACTGATAACCTTCAAGTGTCATTACCAACCTGTTTAAGAATTTCAATTGACCTTTCAAACCTCCAAACAGTGCATTTATTTTGAAAGTTTGACAGTACTTAATAAACACATTGCAATTTTATGAAACACCGGCGCTTAAAATGATAAATTAATACGATTTGAGTCGGGTATCAAAATATTCACCCGCTATTTCATCGAAGAAACGTTCTATCGTTTAGGCAATTTTGGAAGCAACTTTATTGATAACCAATACTCAGGGCTTTAAGATAGGCACTTAGATTCGAATAAACTCTTATATCTGAGAACGAATTAAGGATCGAGTTCTTCAAATAACAGTCTTATCTGTTTCCATTTTCGCTTCGAATGGCAATCATTATCGGGCTGGATCAAGATAGTATCGAATGCCTCCGGAAATTTCTCAAGAAACCTCGCTTCGTTAGTCAATGAGATTCTCCGATATCAAAGAGAGATTGCTTATTTTGACAGTTGGGGTGATTTGTCATTCCCAAATACGCCTAATGAAATTCAATTACAATTAGAGACGTTAAATTGTAACTTCTGAAGTTGAAGTTAATTAAACCTTTCAAGCTGTGCAGAAAATACAAAAATAGGGAAACTTTTTTTATTGCAAAATATTTAAATTTATAGTTTCAACACACGTATTTTATATTTTAATTCAATAACGGTTACAGGCGTCCGAACTATTAGAGGTTTTAAATAATACTGTGAAATTTTACGTTACTTTATTAAACGTTTATTAAATGTTGCTTACATTTACAGCACAAAACATTTAGAATTTTAATTTTTTTTGTAGTTTTAATTATAATTTGATAACAAACTTCTTTACTTTTTAAAACAAAATACTTTTTACAAACAAAAAATACTTAAATGTTTTTTTAAAAAACAGAAATACTTTTTAAAAACAAGAAATACTTAAATATTTTTTAAAAACTAGAAATACTTAAATACTTTTTAAAAAACGAAAAATACTTTTTAAAAAACGAAAAATACTTTTTAAAAAACGAAAAATACTTTTTAAAAAACGAAAAATACTTTTTAAAAAACGAAAAATACTTTTTAAAAAACGAAAAATACTTTTTAAAAAACGAAAAATACTTTTTAAAAAACGAAAAATACTTTTTAAAAACAAGAATTACTTAAATATTTTTAAAAAAACCAAAAATACTTTTTAGAAACAAAAATACTTTTGAAAAACAAAAAATACTTTTAAAAAACAAAAAATACTTTTAAAAATTAAAAATACTCTTAAAAACAAAAATAATAGAATTATAAGATTACAGAAAATTATTAGGATGTTTATATATATTTGATGTATGATCCTATCTTGAAATTTTAGTTTACACTATCAGATAAGAGAATTCACATTAAACACTTCTCACAACTCATCGTGTTTTGTTGCAATACTCCCATTTATATTAGGGTGTTTCATCGAAGCCGTTTAATAAATTGTATCAAATGAGCCCTTTCACATGAAACGCGTTCATACGACGGCTAGTGATCCCCCATATGCTTTCCATGAGATTAAGCTTTTTATCGACATTGATCCACAATCTTCGGTGTGAAAGCTTCCTGTGAATTTGAATAATGCATATTAAACATACTACAATTATATCAATATAAAAATATATTATTTACGACTTTACTTCTCACCACAAAAGCAAACTTATTACAGCATAAATATACTTTACCCCTTCGTCTGCAACATCGAGTCAGACTATTGGTAAACAAATTGGACCCAAAAAGATTATCCCGAGTCAGACTAAATGAGGCCGAGTCAGGGTAAATTGGGCCAAAAATGCATAACACGAACCAGACCGTTGATCTGCTCCCGCACCATTTGTTTGAAGTGGCAAACCTAAATTTAGACTGATATTTATGTAAATAGCCGTCTTACTACTTTCCCCTATAACTTTAAAACCGTCTCCAATCGCCCATGTCTCGTAATTAAATAAACAAATTGATACCCTCTGCTTTTCGGTGAGAGGTGGTTGTGCAGCATAAGGGATTTTAAGTTTTGATAGAGCGCACTTTGAACATGCAGCCGAACAATTAAATCTCCACCCCTACTGGAACTTCAATCCTGGAGCAAAGGTTTAAGTATGGTCCTGTTTTTAAAACCTTTTATTGTATATTTAAGAAGCATAAAAACCAAGTTGTTGGAAAATCACGTGGGCAAAACTGCCACGCACGTGAAGCGTCCAATAAAATGTCCGGAGAATGCTGCGCAGCAAAGTGATGATGACGCTGGAGCGTCGCCATCTTGGCAGAGACTTAAAAACTATACCACAAACAGGAGGTGCCAATCTCGTAGGCGCACTTTCCTTGAATTGTAAATATAATATGTAACCTCTTAAAGTTAATTAAATTTAAATTAGATGTACCTGAAGAGTTGATTTCTTTGAGTAAGCCTGAATTTGGATTAAGATCCTTTTTAAAGTGCCTGTAGTGTACGGATAGCAGCAACCACAATAACTTCTTGGATAAACCCTTCACAAGTTATGGGTTATTCTCAAATGCATTCGAAACAAACTGTTCATTAAATTGAAAATAAGAATAAATATTTAAAATATAAATAAACAACAGAATTTGAACACTACAAAGATATTAACAGTACAAATTGCATCCCCCAGGATCAATACTCGCTCTGTATAAACAATAATTCCTTTATCTACGCGGCATGTTATGGATACCTTCCAATAACAAAGTTACATAATACATAATTCCTTTGAGCATCGATCTAGATCTCCAATGACAGCGAAAACAAATCCTTCAAATCTTATCATAGCGATTTATGTTACTTTATTCGTGAAAAATACCTTCATATCTACTTAATTTCACACCGTTATCCTTCAAATGACTTTGAAGTCAATTCCACGAGATTTTGTCGTTGCTTATTTCGATTTGTTTAAATATATTTCATAACATCGTCGGAATTGTTTTATGCTTGATAGGTTCTTCTTTGCTTTTAAATTTATATGTTAGGTATAAGTTTAAAATATGTCCCCAATAAAGTGAATTGTCGGCATTTGAATTATGTTTACTAACTACAATTGATTGCCTACCCTGTAATAAAATTGTTGCCCGCACTGTAAATATTAAAAAAAAAAAGTATTAAATACACTGTTAAAAATAGGTACTGAAAAATAAGTAAAATTCACTTATATTTAATTACATTCGATGCTTATCATAGCTCCGATAACATAAGTTTTATTTTTGAAAAAGACATTTACTAAAAAATGAGTACTATGAATAAAAAGAGCAATAGCTTGGCTACATAAGTTGCTTTCATAAAACCCTTTCCATTAATATCGACAATTACAACCAGGACTTACCGGGAATCGAACCCATATCCTCAGGCGCCGCAGTCCAATGCCTTATCCGTTAAACTACAAGGGCGATGGGATAAAGTTATAAACAGAAGAATTATTAAAAAGATGTGCCAAAAGAATGGGAAGCAAGCTAATTGAGTTGTAATAACTCAGTTTCCATTTAAGAAATCGACATCCAATAATGTAGAAAACCATCTTCTAAACAACTATTTTAAGTTTGTCAGGTCGCTTTCTGAAGATGGCTTGAACAGAATCTGATATTATCAATATTATATGACACTGCTCATTTTGGCAAAAGTATGTTACTTAAATTTGAGTACGTCATCACTCATTTACGATGCGATTGTACTCAAAAATAAACGAGTATGTTCAGGTACTCATTTTTAAGTACCTTTTTTTTACAGTGCAGAATTATTCCTTATAGTTTAAAGTATTACGTACTTTTAATTAAAACAACAATAAATAACATATTACCTTCTAAAGAATTTCCCTTTGCCACATAAATATTTAATTCGAAGCGCGTTTCGTAAGTAAACAATTTAAATTTATTCCCTATGTACAACGTTGTTGAAATTATGTCTGTATATACTAATTCAATTACCAGGAAACTTGAGTTGACTAATTTAAAAGCAGCATAACACTGTATGTAAAAACTAAATGTCAACTTCCTTTTAATCTAATCAATTATTGAATGCGACTGTGATGAAGCACGAACGGCAGAGTTTAACATGATGATTTGGTAACCAACAAAAACCTCATTAACACACAAAGCCTAAATAAGCAGTACCGACTTCGAGGGTGGTCCTCTATACACGCATCGCATAGGCTTTTTGCTGTATTTCAAGATTTTACACGCATCGGTGTCTTTTTTCATCAATACTTATATATAAGAATGGAGTGTCTGCCTGTGGAATCGAACAAAACCCCTCCTTTTGAGTTTTCTTCAAGAATTAGGATACACTGATTCAGAAAATCCTATTACATTTTTTTTTGTATCTCTGTCTGTTTGTCCGGATTTAACTCAAAAACTACTATACAGATTTTTATGAAACTTACACCATCTGAACAATATTTTCTTAGTTTAAAATCTGCACTTTGTTTCATGGGGATATCTACAACCATTCAAAAGTTATAGAACTTTTTCCATTTTCTCTAACATTACTCCTATGGGAAATTTACATCTCGATCTTCCCTTCATAACATTATTGCTGAAAATCACCTTGGCGACCAAAAATATTTTTCGACAATACTGGGATAAACGATTAATTTTGATTGGCTGATGAGGAAATGTCGCCAAATGAACTAAACATATCGCCAAATGAATTTAAAATGCTGCCAAATATTGCCAAATGAATTAAAAATGTTGCCAAAAGAATTAAAAATGTTGCCAAAAGAATTAAAAATGTTGCCAAATGCAATAGCATCTAAAGTTGTGAGCATAAAAATAGATTTATGTATGTATCTCAAAAGATACTCAAAGTAATTTAATAAATCTGGATTTTGATAAAATTTATTTTTTACAGTGCACATAGAGTAATATGCGATGGCTACGCTGACAAGATAAAATCGCGCACCTCTTACTGCCCAAAGTGACCCAAAGTAAACGAGCAACACCGGGCCATATTGCTAGTAACTAATAAGACAAAAAATTATATCAATCGAGCTATTTTCACTGAGTTATTATGCTGTAATGAATTACAATAAAGCGTAACATGACACTAATCGGCCTTACTCTATCCCGTTTTCTTATATAACTCATTTTAAAGATTTTTCAAATCAAAAATAAGTAATAAAGCATTGTATCACATTTTATAGTATGGATAAGCAATTTAAAAAACAAGTCATTTAATAGAATTAACAAGTTGCTGTCAACCAACATTAAACATCCAATCGCATCAATAACAGTAACTTTAATGAAAACAATTTTTGCATAAAGTTCGTATTCTATTGACATTGTTGAAGTTTATACTTTTCAAGCTATAAACAAACAACAAACAGTTTTACTGTTGAAGCTGAGGGCTGTAAAATGCGGCCCTTCTTCAAATATTTGTAGGGTAGCTTCGATTTTCTTATTCTTGAGCTACTTGAATATGCGGGAGAACGCAATAAACGAGATAAGCCTAAAACTTCCGAAAAGAACACTTAAATTAAATGGCGTCCATGACACAACCATCCTCCTTTAGAATTTACGAACATTCGCAATTTTAAGAGTGTTTATCTATGAAAATTTGTCAAATAAGTTTATTTTAATATTTTCAGCAAAAACATTTTTATATATTTTAAGCGATTTTCTTCTGATACATTGTTTGAAAATGTTGCCTTAAGAACGGGATACTTAGAAACGAATAGAAGTGCTTTAACTAGAATATACAATAAAAACTTATAAATGTTGCCATTGAAAGACAAATGTTACTGAAAGGTATTTTTGATTCTTATTGACATTTGCTTTTAAAACCGCGACGAGTGGTTGCTGTTAGTTAATTTTGGCAGTCATAATATATTTAATCGAATAACTTTTTTAATCATTTATGTTTAACTGTTTTCTTCTAAACTGATTTCTATGTTTTACTACAAATATATTTAAAAAAAGTATGAATTTAGAAATTGAATATTACTTTTTTAACAAAATGTATTGGGATTCTTGTAATAAATGAAAAAGTTGGTGAGGCAGATAAAAAAATTATTATAATAAATAACCCTTCTTACTTTATCATCATTGTGCAAAAAAAAACATTATATTAATAAATAAAATATATTATTAAACTACAAATATGTTAAGCCGTCTACTCCAGAAGACGTATTTCTAAAGCACATGTAGTCAGATACAGTGCATTAATAAAACGAGTTCAAAATTTACCAAAACTGACGAATTTGCCAATATGAAATTAAACTCGTGATCATAATCATAAAATATTAATTACTAATTAGTATCACTGAATAACCTATTGTCATCTGAATTGAGTAAGTTTACCAAGTTCCAAGACTATGTGCCATTTAAAATTGGTTAAAATTAACTTTCAAGATTAGATTACACGAAACACAGCAGTTATACAAGACTAGTGTAACAATAAAATTTAGTTATTTTTTTTTAATTACATACACCGTGGTTAGAAAAATATTGTTTTGAAAAATATGCATTGAAATATGAAATTTATAGTTTTATATTTAACCATATAATTTTTATAGTTAAACATTTAGGTAGAATTTCTCATATACTAGTATAATGTTTTTTCGAAATTATCATTTCGTTACAAAGAATACATTGTAAAATTAAATGGGAATGTTTATTAGAAATCGAATTTTTTTTACTTCTCGTTAAAATTTATAAATAACATTGTTTGTTACCTATAATGAATTAAATATTTAGTTCACGTTTGTTAAAAAAAAATATATCTTTTCACATATAAGTTTTAAATACTTTAGCAAATATTAATTATTTGGAATATATACTGCTAAAATGCTTCTTTAAAAATATCTTTGGTAGTATTTTGTATATTTAAAAAATTATAAACAGTTTTCAGAGAAAGAATAATTTTGGTGGCCCCTTTCCTTTTCAACTATGTAATATTTTGCAGGAAACTTGCGCTTTCAAGTTCCTACTTTTCTTGTATACTAAATTTGAAAACTCTACTCCAAGGTAGACATTTTTCTATTAAAAAATAACATACATTTTCTACGAAATTAGAGTATACAACTATTTATAAAAAAAATTATTATTGGAAATTGAAGCACACATTTTATTTCGGAATCTATGTTAACTTTTAAAGACTCAAATTTGGCGTCCTAAGAGGCCATTTGCGTAGCTTGGACCTTAAACCGACCCTGATCGCCTCACCATTCAATAAAAGCTCTACTATTAGTAAAAATCCCTATAAAATCCCTATAAATTTATAAACGACAAACAAACAAACGTTGTAAATTATATAGAAAGACAGAGTAGACATAAAACAAATTTCCCCGTTTAAAGACCTTTTGTAGCTAAAACTAATAAACGAAATTACAGCAAATTTCATACAAAAGTTTGGGAATGTCTGACGTATTGGTTTCACTTAAAATAATTCTAATAATAAATTTAATTTTATTATTGAATTGTAATTTTTGGAATTTAATTTAATTGTTAACACATTGATAATTAATTACCCCAAAACACAAAGAAAATATTAATTAATTAATAAGTTTTATAAAGAGGATAGAATACAAACAAGTTTTAATGAGCTTAGTTCCGATTAATTTTCCCAAGAACGCATTGCAACGGAAAACGTATTTCGAAATCCCCCCGTGGTTATTGCATTGCGTTCTTCTCTGAAATCTTTTACATGAAATTACAAGTAAATGTTTCATCTTATTTTTACATTTCCTATTTGGTCGGTATTAAAGAGATCGTCGACGCGAGCTTGAGCCTTTAGTGTTCGCGGAATCTTTATCGGAAATTTATTCCTTGTAAATAAATAAATAGATCTTTAAAATGTCTTCAATTCTTTTGAAACAAAAATTCCCCGTAACTTTAGTTGATCAGCCAGAATAATGAGTACGACAAACAAGATGGTCACAAATTGTTGGTCGATGGCCATTGTTTGGCTGTTTAACTACACATAATAAACAATTATTTTTACTATAATTTAGATAATCTGTTTGTTGCTGATAAAACTAAGCGGCTTGTTTAAAATATAAGCAAATTCAGTTTACTATTACTCTGCCAGATCAGCCAGAATAATGAGTGCGACAAACAAGATGGTCACAAATTGTTGGTCGATGGCCATTGTTTGGCTGTTTAACTACACATAATAAACAATTATTTTTACTATAATTTAGATAATCTGTCTGTTGCTGATAAAGCTAAGCGGCTTGTTTAAAATATGAGCAACTACACATAATAAACAATTCATTTTTTTATACTCTAACTACTCTGTTTTTTGCTGATAAAGCTAAGCGGCTTGTTTAAAATATAAGCAACTACACATAATAAACAATTCATTTTAATTTACTCTAACTACTCTGTTTGTTGCTGATAAAGCTAAACGGCTTGTTTAAAATATAAGCAACTACACATAATAAACAATTCATTTTAATTTACTCTAACTACTCTGTTTGTTGCTGATAAAGCTAAACGGCTTGTTTAAAATAAAAGCAAAGTAGTTTGCCAAAAAAAATAATATTTTATTGCCAATATAGATAAATTTGATACATCCAAACAATCGCAATTGTCCAACAGTTTGCGACCACCCTGTGTGTCAACATAACTCAAAGTCTACAAAATAACCCCAAATAGACGACAAACAACAAACCAAACGATCGCTACAATTACACAAAGACACCATTTCTACAACAACTCCCCACTATATAATTAACCTTTCCTCGCACCCTTCCACCTTCCCCAACAAAAGAACCTCCTAAATGCATTTACAACACCAATATTCCCAATCAAACAACAATACGCCTCACTCACACAAATTGTCCATTACATTCACCCCCAATGCATTGCTTATTCCCTTTGAACGCATTTCAATGGCGATCTCATTGACACGCCCCCTTTCCCCAGCTCATCTTTTCATGGAGGTACGTTTGCACATAGATCGCACATAAGCCCATTGTGAATCAATTTTGACGAAGTTGTCCATGAAAAGGGAGGACTTTTGGCTCAATAGCGGGGGCCGAGTGATTAATTCGCCGTAATAGGATTATAGGCTAAAACTTCCGTATTGGGCCACGAAAGGTAGAAAAGTTTAAATCCGAATTTATCAGTTTTAATAATGGGATTTTCATCGGGAGCATCATTCATTGTTTCGTTGAGAGGTAATTATGAGCCTCATCGGAGAATTTTTAGGTTGAAACTCGATGCATCTGGTTATTGATTTTAGGTATAGCAGTTTTGATGATTTGGTTACCGAAAATTATTTCGAATTTTAGTTTCGGTGCTGCTTTGAAGCTTAATTGTACATGTAACTATGTAATAATTTTATATTGTTTCGTTTCGATGGATAGGGAGTTAAATTCGAAACGGGGAGTAAAATTATTTAGTACGTTAATTATGAATCATTTTATTTACTTTGTCTGTTATATTTGCATCGTCGTTTATAAAATGCATTTTAATATATTTAATTTCAACACACTTAAATTTATTTATTATTAATTTTAAATAATTTTTGTTCTTTTCAGCTAAAAGAAGTCGCAGCTTCAAATTATTTCTGAGGATGCAGGATTATGAAGCAACCCAACAATCTTTTGCAGGCAAACAGAGAAATGTGGATTTCCTGCTTATTTGAAGGTATAATGCTTAAATGTTCAAAAATGAAGGTATTTGAAACAAAATCTACAGTTTTCATACATCTTCATATTCAAATTTAGTAATTAAGTTATAAAAAAAATACTTAGATAATTACTTTAATTATTAAATTTTTCGTGCAACAGAACGCATTGAATTTTGTGGAAATGTGATAGTGAAATATCATTGAAATTTAAGCAATTTGTGAAAAAAGTACACTTATTATCGTAAAGGTAAATACCATAAGATTTTATATTCAAATAATAGACCACCAAGTTGGGAAACTTCATCGTTTTCACGGGGTTCATAAAACGATATACACCATCAAAATAAATAAACCTATGTTAAGGGGGACCCGAGCCCTAAAATCCAGAAAAATTGCTAAATTTTTTTTTCTTTATAAAACGATGCTATACGTTTTTTAGGAGGTGTGTACAAAATTTCAAAACAGTAAATGAAACGAAACATATGTTTTTTTAGATATTTAAATACCATTTATCACTTTTCTACATACTTTTCGTCTGCAACAATCGTCATTTACTCCAAATATATTTTTTACATTTTGGTCACGTTTAAAATGCTAAGGCTCTTTAAATAATTAACTTAAAACTAAACTATTAACAGTTTTTGAAGCTCTAATATTTGTTTTATAAACGTATGTATAGCTTTTTTAAATTAAGTTATAAATTATTTTTTTACAAATTATTAAACTTAAAAATTTGAATATTTTTTTTGGTTGTAACCTTAAAATAAGTTTTTGAAGACAATTAAAACATAAATCTGCAAAAGTCTATTCATACGTTTGTAGTATATACTTTGACGTTATTTGATCAATTAAAAAAATTTAAAAACGTTAAAAATTGAAAGAGGAGTAGTGTTTTAAAAAAAAGTCTTTTTAAACTTAAAAAACGCAAAAAATAACAAAAATAATTTTTTTAAATATATTTTTGTTTTTGATTATTGTTCAGAAAAAGATGTTATAATAATATAAAAAATGGTATTTTTGAATTCATTAATAAAGAAATTAATATTTGGGGCTCGGGTCTCCCTTAACGAAAAAAATATTATTTTTAATAAACAGTTTCTCAAATTTTGTTTTTATCTTAAAAAACTATTTCATAAAAAAGCTATTGGATGGAAGAACTATTGTTTAACCATCTATCATCAATGAAAATAGTTGCAGAGAGTAAAACTTTATTTCTAAATAAACAACAAAAGTTGTGAAAGAGAATGAGAAGTAAGATAAGTAAGTTGTAATAATTCAGTTCTTTTTTGACATATCGATTCTAGAGTGAAAAAACTCGTTTCGAACTTATATTTTCAGTTTTTTAAGGTTCACTTTAGATTGGTCCAAAACATATTGAGTTTAGCTCGAACAAAATCGGAATGTTTCGTCAATTGGCAATTTTTTAAAAAATTTATAGTTATGTTTCTAATTTTTAAAGCTTACAGTATGTATTGTTATTTTTATAGTGTTAATAATTTTACAGTCACCACACTTCTTCAATTTAAAAATATAAAAAAGCACTCAACGTCAAAGCTGTCTTCAGAGTGGACACTATTTAATTGTACCAAGTTTCTTCACGATCGGATCATTAGTTTCTGAGATTAGTGCGAACAAAGATAAGATAGTTGTAATAAGTCAGTTATTTTTCAACATATGGACGCAAAATAAAGTGAATTAATTGAAGCACGGTAATTTTATTAGTATTTGCTGTAGATTAAATGTTTAACGTTTTATTATTTCACCCAATATTTTAAAGTTTTGCAAAACACACCTGAAAATCATTTATGTTATTCTGCTTTTCTTTACCTGTTGTTTTGAATTTATTTGTGATGCAAATCTCACGAATGGGAATGAGTATGATGAAAGTACGTTTGATTAACGCATTTTTTATATATACAAAACAAAACATTTCTCTTTAAAGTTATGAGCCTCGTAAACTATTAGCATATTGTTTTGTCAAAATAAATTAATTGTTACAAAATTATATTAAGGTTGTTTTTAGTAAAATTCTGTTGAAACTCGCTTAAAAATTAGAAAATATAAAAAAAATATATACAATACATAAAAGAAGTTTGTTTTTAAAATATGCAAAGGAATAAATTCATTAATACCTACCAAAATATTTACAGTTTCCGTTGGCGGAATGAAAGTAGAAAATAAATAAACGAAATAAATGAGGACTTTTTACTTCAGAAATATATTTTAACAATTCATCTTCTGTTTGTCTAAAGAATGTTTTCAAGTAACATGGAAATTTATTTCGCTACCAAAAGGCCACAAAACAAACAAATATAAAAAAGGATATTTAATATTAGTTGTTTGCGTCGTCAGAATAGTAAGAAAAGAACTGCAATGGTCCATTTTTACATTTTCCTAATGGTTTAAACTAAGTATTTGCTTTCAACAAAATGTCCCCAATAAAATACATTTAATCGGTTTATTCGGATAAAAATATGGAAATGTCGTGTTTGTTATTTTCAAAGAAAATGTTAGATTTGTAAATAATCTTTTTTAATTAAAGAATGACTAATTTAATTATGTATATCATATTAAATGTATGCAATTCCTTAAAATATCTAACGTAACGTTTATTTGTATTCTGAAAATAAAATAAAATTGAAACACGTATTTTGTTATTTCTAACATGCAGATTTTATTTGTTAGTAAAACTTTATATTATCTAAATATATTTATATTATTCATAAGCTTTTATGTCGCTATCGTAGGAACAATTTGTTTTGTGTTTTGTCATATCCTTGTAAATTGACATACCGATTGATATCATTAATGGTATATATATATATATATATATATATATATATATATATATATATATATATATATATATATATATATATATATATATATATATATATATATATATATATATATATATATATATATATATTTAAACACATAAATTAAGAGACTATTACTATATTCTTGAACAAATAAAAGTTGGTAAATCATATTAATTTAGAATAGCTTTTATTTCAAATACAGCTTTATTATAAAACTTTAAGACTGACCCCGCGCTGTTGGGGCACCAATTAAGGCATATACATACAGAAAACTGATCGCCCGTCAGGACTCGAACCCCCGACCTATTTTTCCGAAAAGGCTAAGCTACAATGACATATTCTGCCATTTTGGAAATATTTTTTGTGATGTTTCTTTATACAATATTTTTTTTTAATTGTTTAAATAATTTTAAAAACTAAACGGAATTATACAAAATTTATGCCTTGAGCCTCATCTTGAGAAGGAATAGTACTTATATATATAAGATGGAAAATATAAACAAGCTTTTCCGTCTGATACTGAGAGTTTACATCCACACAGTGTTCTGTTTTATGTCAAGATTTTATATACAAAAGTGCTTCAATTTTATCGAATAAGACCAGATTCATGTCAATCGAGCTATTTGTTACAGAGCTGTAGGATTCGAAAAGTTTCTCCTAAAAGTATAACATATAGTGTTTATTTCCTATGTGGCCTCCGTGGCCGAGTGGATAAAGGCGTCAGCTGGGAATCAGAAGGTTCCTGGTTCGATCCTGTGCGACGGATTTGACTAAGAAAAATAAAAAAGTAGTGATATTGTGATCGGAGGGTTGCCAGCTTCACTACAAAATACTAGTAATATCGTCCAGAACATCCACAAAAATTATTGGCGTGTATACGGGACTGGTACACGATAAATCTGATCGGGATCCAAAGTCCCGATGTCTATCCAAGGCGTTGGTTGCCTGTTCAGGTCTTGTCCTCGTCATCTGACCATGGTTAAAAAATACGAGGCATCGTTCCCGGGTCTGTCCTTCGAGACAGGCCCCGAACCGTCGCCAATAGCCCATTGTGCTGCTGTAGCACGACGTTAATTAACAAAACAAAACCAGCTTCTTTCCTAAATCCCAACTAGCTGATTTTTAAAGACGTTTCACTACACAAAAAAATATAAAGGAATTTTATGTAGTCAAATATTTTCAAAACAATTTTAATAAGATAACAAAATCGCTAAAATTTAACCAAAAGTTAATTTATAAAAACTTGGCAATCGGGTCTTTTAAAAAATTTTCATAAAAACTAATTTTTTAACAAGTAATTTTATCATTTTAACACTAAATATGATTATATTATCCTAAGTTTTATGGAACATTTCCTGTTAGCTAATTACGTAAAATTGGAGACAGATTTTAACACGTCATTGAAAGTCAACTTAATTAGAAACCCGAAGCTTGGACAATTTAATCCTTTGCAATATGTTAACCAGACTTATCATTATTTCACCTATCTACAGCTATATTATTCATTCTGTTAGTAAAGCAGTTAAGTAAACTGAAGTTCTAAAAATTTATTTTTAAATGTTATTTGCTTTTTAAATATTCGATTATTATTAATAAATTTACTCCTATATTTTATTTCTAACGTGACTTTCAATCAGTTATATACACTTAATTTTCGGACCTAAGGTAAAGTAAAAATTAAAAAAAAAAAATAATAATTCTAAAATTTTACAATTTTACTTTTATTTTATTCGTTACTTATTCAAAATTCAAAATACTCTTCTAAAATTATGAAAAAATATTTATTAAAATTTATGCCATATTTTCGGTTTACCGACATGATTTTAAAACATGAACAATATCCCAGTGTTGGCAGATTCTAAACTAAAATAAACTTTTATAAAAGATTATACTACAGATAGTTGAGAATCAATTAGTGCAAAAAGTAGAAAATTACTTTAATCCATTGGTAAAGTGCAGATGTCGAAAGTTGATGTCCGGTATACCAGACACCAGGTCAGAAAAATTTCAATAACCATGAAAAAATGGAATTGATTTCAAATTGTCACACGATTTTCTACTGTAAGATATTTCCTTCATGTTTTAAATGGTAAATTATTGTATTTTTTAAATCAATTTGTCAAAAATTATTATTGATTAAAAATTAGTTTATGCACAATTTCCGAAAAATACAATGGAAGCAATATTCCAGAATAAGCTTTTCCATTCTTCAAAAACTTTACATTTTTGTTCGTCGGATGTTGAGAAAATATAAAACCTTTATAAAACTTAGACAGATCGCTTGTCGATTTTTTAGACGAAAGGTTTTAGAATATTTTTTGACAGTGTCATATTTCCAGAAAAATATAACTGAAGATAGATTTTTATTTTTTAGAAAATTTTGAAGGATACATTTCAGACATGTTTTTCGGACACTTGAAAGTTCAATCCGTGTGATGGTAAAACGGAGAACGTTGAACCGTTGGAAGAGCAACGAGCTCGTAAAATGAACAGTTGTGGTTTTGAACCCGTTGTCCAACTGAACAAATCCGTTGTTATGCATGTGCACGTAAAATCTGTTGTGGTTCAAATTATAGACTTATGCAATGATTCGATATATAGTGAAAGTCCGTAAGTAAAATGTCATCGCGATTTCGATTTTGTAATTTTATATTTGACGATTAATCGATTTTACGATTAATCGATTATACGATTAATTGATTTTACAATTAATCAATTTTACAATTAATCAATTTTACGATTAATCGATTTTACGATTAATCGTTTTACGATTAATCGATTTTACGATTAATCGATTTTACAATTAATCGATTTTACGATTAATCGATTTTACGATTAATCGATTTTACGATTAATCGATTTTACGATTAATCGATTTTACGATTAATCGATTTTTACGATTAATCGATTTTTACGATTAATCGATTTTTACGATTAATCGAAAGTACACTCGGAATTCCGGAAGAACAATGGGGATGTTCGCAAGACAAAAATAGCAAAGTATCTATATTTTTTATAACATAAAGTTGAAAACAAAATTGTACTATTCTTTGATTTGTAAACATATAAAGGTTATCTATCTATATATATAAATGCGAGAAACCCACTCATCACTCATCACTAATTCTCCAACTTCCCGTATACCTATGAAGATGAAATTTGGCAAATTTGTTCCTTATACCTTAAATAGGAAAAGTAAGCTATTTTTGTTCCGATCGAACGGATTTAAGGGGTTGTAAAACCCCTTTTTCGAAACTTCTCCATAGGATTAACATGGAGAACATGTAACAATGCAAAATATAAAATTTAAACAATGGAAATTTTTAATATTATGTAACGTACGAGGAGCATTCTGATTGGCTGATGACTAAATATCGCCAAAATGTCGCCAAATAACTAAAAACTGTCGCCAAATAACTAAAAACTGTCGCCAAATTAATAAATTTCGCCAAATAAATTAAAATTTCACCGAATGAATAAAACATTTCGCCAAATTAATAAAATATCGCCAAATGAACTAAAATATGATCATATATGTAAAAATAATATAAAAACCGGCCCGTCGCACCGGGGGGTATTTAACTGTGAAAAAGAAAACAAAACGAAAAATGCTACGACCAAAAGTGCAAGCCATACGAAAAATATATTATCAAACTGAAGAGAAGTATACAGTATGAATAATATAAAGGTTCAAGACAGGAAGCCCATCGCTAAATAAAAGTTTGTAATTTAGCCTCCGTGCACTCAGTTAGTTTTGTGTTATCCATTATTTATTAGTTTACCTGCCGAGAGGCCAGTTATGTTACCACTCTACCTGTGAGTGAAGTTCTGTAATCTATATATATAAATGCGAAAAACCCACTCATCACTCATCACTAATTCTCCAACTTCCCGTATACCTATGGAGAAGAAATTTGGCAAAGTTCTTCTTTATACCTTAAATAGGAAAAGTAAGCTATTTTTGTTCCGATCGAACGGATTTAAGGGGGTGTAAAACCCCTTTTTCGAAACTTCTCCATAGGATTAACATGGAGAACATGTAACAATGCAAAATATAAAATTTAAACAATGGAAATTTTTAATATTATGTAACGTACGAGGAGCATTCTGATTGGCTGATGACTAAATATCGCCAAAATGTCGCCAAATAACTAAAAACTGTCGCCAAATTAATAAACTTCGCCAAATAAATTAAAATTTCACCGAATGAATAAAACATTTCGCCAAATTAATAAAATATCGCCAAATGAACTAAAATATGATCATATATGTAAAAATAATATAAAAATGGCGAAATTAATGTCAAAAAATTATAAAATGTCAAAATGGTGAAAATATGATTGGACAACGGGATATTCCGTACTACAATTATGAAAGTTAAATTTGGCATGGAGGTACATTTTAAGTCAAAATTGCTCCCAATAACAGGATTTTCTGGTAGTAGAATTAAAAAATTCGAACTCTAACTGCCAAAAGTAAAAATCCTCGCCACTTGTCCACACTCACACTATTTCTCTAACTTTCTGTATACCCAGGAAGATGAAATTTGACAGAGTTGTTACTTATATCTTGCATAGAAAAAGTAAGCTATCGGGTAATCGGGTAGGTACAGGCCACACTGTGCCGTAATAATATCCGGCCCGTCGCACCGGGGGGGATTTAACTGTGAAAAAGAAAACAAAACGAAAAATGCTACGACCAAAAGTGCAAGCCATACGAAAAATATATTATCAAACTGAAGAGAAGTATACAGTATGAATAATATAAAGGTTCAAGACAGGAAGCCCATCGCTAAATAAAAGTTTGTAATTTAGCCTCCGTGCACTCAGTTAGTTTTGTGTTATCCATTATTTATTAGTTTACCTGCCGAGAGGCCAGTTATGTTACCACTCTACCTGTGAGTGAAGTTCTGTAATACAGTTAATAAAGGCAAAGTAGCAAATCTTTCAGTTGAGTTCAAATTTTAAAACAAGTTGTCGCCCGTGGATGTTTGTTCGCACCACGGGTCGCTTGGCTTCATGGGCCCGGTGATCGCCAGCGTCCTCTCGGTTGGCCTGGGTTGCCTTCACGGCTGTCGAAGCTTCAGTTTCTGTGAAACATCTCGCTGTATGCCTTCGGGCGGGCCAGTCGTACAAAGTGGACATAGAAAAAGTAAGCTATCGGGTAGGTACCAGCCACTCTGTACCGTAATAATTGGTTCATGAATACTTTGGACCCTACGTGGTAGGAAGGTGAGAGGGAGAGTGTATAAATGGTCAATCTGGTTAACGCGGCCTACCTCTCTCTACTCCATGTTATGTCATTTATCCTCGAAGGCTGATTTCCCATAGAATTATTGGGGTGGAAGTGTATACTGCCTGTCACCAAGGGTGACATTTTCCTTCATGCGGTATAAAAATCAGAGGGTAAAGGGTTAAAAACCTATCTGATCGACGCGACTCACTTTCCTATACCACGGTAGGTCATTTATCGCCCATACCATGATTCCCCGAGAAGTAATGGGAACGAAATCGTCTGCAGTAAAGGACGACATTCCCTTCACGGAGTACAAAGGTCAGCGGGCGGAATGGTTTAGTAATATGCTTGATCGATGCGGCCTACCTTTCTTTATATGATTGTATGCCTATACGAGGAGTTATGTAGCGGAATTGAAAACTATTGTTGTAGACTCCTCCTCACGTGGTACAAGTGTCAGAGGGGGAATGGGTTTGTGTCAATCGTCCGTAGCAGTGGGTAGGGGGATAGGGTACGATTTTTTTAAAAATTGATTTGGCAATGCAGTAAAAAATATGATTTATTTTTAATTTAAAAAAGTTAAATAATAAAAAAGTGCGGGGGCAAAATCCAAAAAAAGTGCTGGGGAACCGTGCCCCTCGCTTATTGATAGGGTTTACTGTAAAAAAGAAAAAATATTAAAATCTTGAATTTGGCAAATGAACCTTTTAAAATCGTTTTCGTTTTTTCTTCTTCTTATATTCTCACCAATTTGTTTAACTTAACCATAAATGTTGACATAGGTGTCTAATAAAAGTTTTTCGGAGATAATTATTATTAACAATTATAAGAGTTGTTCCTCTTTGGGGTGTCACTTAAGGTTATAATATGTATGTTAATCAACGGGAATAACATATATATATGTATCCACGTTATTGTATAGCCAACTTCCCCATATTATCAATCTATCCATTTCTTGCAGAACCTTGAAAATAAAATTTCATTATTAGTATTTTTAATAGTGTGGTTCCCCCTGATGGGTGACAAATTAAGAATATTGTTTATTTCGCTATAAATATTGTATCTGTATCAATTTTGTAATTTATTTCCTTTCCGTGCATAGAACGGGTATTTCAGCTAGTTACATATAAAGTTACATGTTTTTCAAATTTAACTTACGCCAGACGGACTTCACGGAGTTGTATTCCCAGTTTCAAGTTAAGCCGTAGAGAGAACGCTCATTTTAAGTAATTTAATAAAATATAAAAATCATAAAATTTTAATTTCAACAATGTGAAAAGTACCAACAAATAAATATTTCCTGTATATACGTAAAAACAACCATAAAAGAAAATATTACGAAATTCACGATATTAATTCATTGAATACTTAATCATAAATTAGTTCACAAAAACCTGCGATTGCTCTTGAAACCACGCATTGGATCCTTCCCTATAAAAACTTAAATGGTTGAATAGGTTTTAGACACTTTTTATAGCATAGTTTTTTTTTCTAGTTTTATGGTGGTATTAAACTTTTTTCAAATTATTTTTTGCAGAAGGAAAAGTTTAACCATTAATTAGTTGCAGCTGCTAAATATTCGAAGAATAATTCGCTCGAGGGATTTTTCGTGCCTTCACACCGCAATCATTATCTTTTGAATTGAAAAACGAAATATTCGACCAATGTGTGTGTATTCTAATTAAAATACCTCATTCAAATGAATGAACTTCGAATGCCTCTTATAATAATATAATGGATTTTACTCCCGTCTAATGAATAGTATAAGGATAATTTAAGTAAAATGTTAAAAAAAAGTATATAATTTTAAATAATATAAAACAACAACAAACATTTCATATTTTAATGATGAGATTTTTATATGAATTAATTCATTGACTTATACTTTTTTTTAAATAATTTTTTTAAGTATAATTTTTTGCAAATTTACATATAGAGTCGATTTTTGTTGAAATTTAAAACTCAACATCTAATTTAGCTACATGGCTATACTTATGTAGAGCGGGGCGTTTGAAATTCACCCGGAATCGAACCGCGGGCATTGCATCGGCTAAAGTAATTACTCGAGCCCAAGTGGGAGTGTCAGGTGTATGAAGTGAGCATAACAGTACCCCCTCTCAGTGAGTCGGTCTGAGGAACGAATGTTTGATGCGCGTGAAGTGTTATCACGTGATCAGTGGTTCAATCGAAGTAGCGTCACAAATGTTTGTTCGAAGGGTACTATTGTATTGTATTGGTACTATTATATTGTATTGGTACTATTGTATTGTATTGGTACTATTGTATTTTATTGATACTATTGTATTGTATTGGTACTATTATATTGTATTGGTACTATTGTATTGTATTGGTACTTTTATATTGTATTGGTACTATTGTATTGTATTGATAATATTGTATTGTATTGGTACTATTGTATTGTATTGGTACTATTGTATTGTATTGGTACTATTGTATTGTATTTGTACATTGTATTGGTACTATGGTATTGGTACTATTGTATTGGTACTATTGTATTGTATTGGTACTATTGTATTGTATTGGTACTATTGTATTGTATTGGTACTATTGTATTGCATTTGTACTATTGTATTGGTACATTGATTCGCATTCCGGAAGTCACTGATGTAGCGTGTTGCTTTTGGAGTCACTCGGAATCGTACCGGGGTCATTGCGTGTGATACGTCGATACACCGATCGGACTAAATTAATTACTCGAGCCCAAATGGTAATAACGGTTATATGAAATGACCTCCATATTTCCTTTGTTCCAAGTTAAGAAAAGGGAAGAACGATGGTAGTCCCGCAAATCTGTTTAACGCCCACCCCGCTAAAGATACCACTGAACAATAACAAGTCGTCGCGTTAACGAGTCTACTAAGATTATAAAGTAAACGAGAAACTAAATTGAGAAATTATAATTTTGAATCTAAATCATCCGCTAACTTTTTACACGCTTTTTTTTATTTAACTCAGTCTGTCTAGAGTTGTTATTGTCTCAAATCTTGCAACTCAATTTAAACCCATTTCCGAATGGCATATCGACTCATTACAAATTTGGCATAAATACGTAATCCTGATGACAATACAATAATGTGCCAAAAATTGTTAATTACTAATTAGTAATGAATTTATTTAAAATCGAAAACTCTGGCTGTGGCAAGATTTGAAACCATGTTGGAAAACAATTACGACAACTGAATGTGAAAAATTATGCGCAATGATCTAGTTTTGCTTTAACAGAAAAGCTTTAATACGCAATATTTTTTAACAAAGTAACATATTTTCTCCGCACTCTAATAAAAGTATTTCCAAAATAGAAAAGTATTAAACAGATAATATAAAAAGTGATTATACAATATATTTCTAAAAATGGCTTTTTTTCAGATTGACATAAATAAAAAATATCATGTAAAAAATTGCTCAATTTATGAAAACTATAGAACAAAACCCACTACTTAGAACAGCTTTCTTGCATAGAACTTGAGATTTTTAACTAAACTAAGTCACTGAACCCTACTTCAACTTTTACTGAATAGTATGATCTCGCTCGCTGGCCTCCTTGGCCGAGTGGATTGGGGCGTCAGCTGGGAATCCAAGGGGTCCCCGGTTCGAGCCTTTGCGCGGACTATACTAAAGAATACTAAAAAGTCGGACTATAATAAGAATAGACAAAACTACGAGACATCGTTCCCGGGTATTTCCTTCGAGATGGAAGGCCTCCGTGGCCGAGCGGTTAAGGCATACAGCTACTAATCCGAGGATTGGTGGTTCGAATCCGCGCGATGGACTTGACAAAAGAAAAGTAAAAAAGTAGTGATCTTGTGATCGGAGGGTTGCCAGCTTTGCTACAAAAATACTAGAAAGTCGTCAAGAATATCCAACAAATTATACTGGCGTGTATACGGGACTGGTGCCTGATAAATCTGATCGGGGTCGAAAGTCCCGACGTCTATTGAAGGCGTTGGGTGCCAGTTCAGGTGTTTCCTAGTCATCTGACCATGGTTCTAAAATAACGAGGTGCAGGTATGAATGAATGTGTGTGTGAATGTGTATGTGTTCCCGGTTCTTTCCTTCGAGATAGGCCCCGATCCGTCGCCAATGGCCCACTGTGCAGCTCTATTGCGACGTTAATTAACCAAACCAAACCAAAAAAAAAACTTCGAGATGGGTCCAGAACCGTCGCCAATAGCCCACTGTGCAGCTCTGGTGCGACATTGATTAATCAAACCAAACCGAACTGTTATCGGAGGAGATGGTTGTGGGAAAAAATTTCGACTTTGAGAGCATCATCGGGTGCGGTTAGTAACGTGCTCTTGGCCTAAAAAAAAATAGTGAGGTGGCTCCGAGGAACAAACGAGCCCCAGTTTCTCAGTTGATAAGGCGTTCAGCTACTAATCAGAGGATTGGTGGTTTGAATCCGCGCGATGGACTTGACATAGAAAAGTCAAAAAGTTGCGAACTTGCGATCGGTGGGTTGCCAGCTTCGATACAAAAATACTAGAAAGTAGTCCAGAATATCCAACAAATTATACTGGCGTGTATACGGGACTGGTGCACGATAAATCTGATCGAGGTGCAAAGTCCCGACGTCTATTGAAGGCGTTGGGTGCCAGTTCAGGTGTTTCCTCGTCATCTGACCATGGTTCTAAAATAACAAGTGGATGTATGAATGTGTGTGTGTTCCCGGGTCTTTCCTTCGAGGTTGACCCCGAACCATCGCCAATAGCCCACTGTGCAGCTCTAGTGCGACGCTAATTAACGAAACCAAACCGAGGAACAAACGAGCCCCAGTTGCTCAGTTGGTAAGGCGTTCAGCTACTAATCAGAGGATTGGTGGTTCGAATCTGTGCAAAGGACTTGACATAGAAAAACAAAAAAGTAGTGATCTTGCGATCGGAGGGTTGCCAGCTTCGCTACAAAAATACTAGAAAGTCGTCCAGAATATCCAACAAATTATACTGGCGTGTATACGGGACTGGTGCACGATAAATCTGATCGGGGTCCAAAGTCACGACGTCTATTGAAGGCGTTGGGTGCCAGCTCAGGTGTTTCCTCGTCATCTGACCATGGTTCTAAAAAAACGAGGTGCATGTATGAATGTGTGTATGAATGTGAATGTGTATGTGTTCCCGGGTCTTTCCTTCGAGATTGACCCCGAACCGTCGCCAATAGCCCACTGTGCAGCTCTAGTGCGACTTTAATTAACAAAACCAAACCGAGGAACAAACAGTATTCAGCTAGCAATCAGAGTATTGTGATTTCGAATCGAAGCGGACTCGCAAAAGTGAAGCTGTAGCGATCTTGTGATTGGAGGATTGCCAGTTCACTTCTCCATTACAAAATTCGTCGAAAAGTATCTTCAATTACCATCCACGTGTATATGGGCCTGGTGTACATTAAATGTGATCGGAGTGCGATGTGTCTGAAGTCTATTGAAGTTGCGTTGGGTGCCAACTCAGGCGTTATCCTCGTCATCTAATCATGGTTCAAAAATCTTGTTTGCGGCGATGCTTTCTGTCAATTTCCGCTTAAACAAACCAAGCGAACTAGTTTTAAACAAACCTAGCGTCTAACTTCTGGTGATCCTTCCCGTCGAATCCGGCTCAAGCAAACCAAACAAGACGAAGCTAAGTAACACTTCCAACCAGGCGTTCGGTCGGAAAGAGAATCCAGCTAGAGCCAGTGTTATGCAAATTTGTCGGCTAACCTTTTTGTATATAAGGAGCGAGGTCTTGGAAGACGGGTTTCACAACAGAGTCCGGATTTCGTGAAAAGAGGTCGTGTTCCCGTCGGCAATCCTGGGCTAAGATTTTTTGCTGTTCCCGAGTTCGTTTAACTCTTTCTTAATTTTTGTAAGTCCATGGTTTCCGATGATAGTCTAACTCTACAGAGCGGGTCCCCGTTTCTTAGGCGAAGCTATCATCAGCTGCCAATTCCCCGAAGGGTGGTTTGGTTAGCTTCCTTCTGCCTGGCATAAGTTGAATATTTATTTCTTGGCTTGGCCCTGGTATCAGCCATGTCCACTCCTCCTTCCACATTTTCTACGGATTCCTCTTTAAGGGTCCCTTCGGCTGTAGAAGATGATTCCCTTTCAGAGGTTAGGATTACGACAGTAGGTTAGTTAGGCATCCCGTCTCCCAGTGGAAGTTCGCAGGCGGATTTTATTTTAAGCCCTTAAGTTTTTAAACAGGATATGTGAGCGCCCACGCTTTTATTTTAAATCAGTTCCACAAAAGTATATTCAGCTTATTTAAAAGTAGTTGAAGAGAAAAGAATTAAAGGTCAAGTGGCTGAAAAGATCATGTTACAAAAGTCAATTTTCAAGAAGCATAGAATTTTTATCTACAATAACTATACACATAAGTGTAACATATCACTTCTTATAGTGCTATGTACTGCTTAAATATAGCAAGTATAGCAATAATGTTAAGATTACGGATTGACTTTTAATACGGATAACTTTTTATTCCCAACAAAATTGGAATTGCAAATATTACTTAGTCCGTGCATCCACTTATCCCGTCGAATATTTTTTACAGTTTAGTACAGTTAAGCGTGTTTTTTTTTAAAGTTTATATATTTTTATCTATTTGAAAGTCATCTTAAAATACAATTCGTCAAACCCTCTGACGAAAACCTTGACCGTAACCGACCCCGTAAAATAAAATATTAACATATTGGAATATTGTTTATGAAATTTTGTTTTTCTTTTCCCCAAATGGGTCGCACGCATGAACTGTCATTGTTCTTCTCCCTTTAAATATAATCGTACATAAACATATTTTTTTTTTACAAAATATAAGTATTTTATATTTGTTTTCATGAACTTTTTGATTTTTTTTATGGAGCTTAAATATTCATATTGATAATAATTCAGTAATTGAATATTTTTAAGAACATTAAAAATCTATATTTTAAACAAAAAAGTTAAAACAGAATATTTTTTTAAAATACCATACTATAAATCGAATATGCGGGATAGTAACAAATTTTTGGGAGGTAATTATTGTTTGGCTGTAGCACATTTAGCAGCAATAAAACATTATTTTTATCCAACTTCTTCGATTATAATTTAAACAAATCGATTAGCTTTAGTAACAAGAAACAAAGTAATTAAAGCATAGCAAATAAGAATGGATTATCATGTGTATTTAAGCAGCCAAACAATGACCAACTCCCAAACAATTGTGACCACCCTGTAATTCTCAATGCTGAGTTTGGCTGATCAAGAAAAATTACGGGGAATGCTTGTTCCAAAAGAATCTAAGGCATTTAAAAATAAATTTCTTTATTTACAAGGAAAGAAGTTCGGATAAGGCTTCCACGAACACTGATGACACAACCTCATGTCGATGATCTCTTTAAAACCGACCCAAAAGGAAATGTAAAAACAAGATGAAACGTTTACTTGCAATTCAATATATAAGATTTCACAGAATACATTGCAATTGCGAAATGTGTTTTCCGTTACACTCGATGTGTTTTTGGGAAAGCTAAACGGAACTAAGCTCATGAAAACTAAACACCAATATATTTTTACTTTTTTTATATCCCCTTTTTAAAATTGTGAAATTGAATTGGTTTTTTGATTAATTAATTTTAAATTTATTAACAACCAAATTAATCGTTAAAAAGCATAACTCTATAATTAAACTGTATTTGCTATTATCATTATTTTAAGGTAAACCACTCCAACTGACAATGCGAGCCCCAGTTGCTCAGTTGGTAAGGCGTTCAGCTACTAATCCGAGGATTGGTGGTTCGAATCCGTGAAATGGACTTGACATAGGAAAGTAAAAAAGTAGTGATCTTGCGATCGGAGGGTTGCCAGCATCGCTACAAAAATACTAGAAAGTCGTCCAGAATATCCAACAAATTATACTGGCGTGTATACGGGACTGGTGCATGATAAATCTGATCGGGGTCTAAAGTATAGACGTCTATTGAAGGCGTTGGGTGCCAGTTCAGATGTTTCCTCGTCATCTGACCATGGTTCTAAAATAACGAGGTGCATGTATGAATGTGTCTGTGTTCCCCGGTCTTTCCTTCGAGATTGACCCCGAACCGTCGCCAATAGCCCACTGTGCAGCTCTAGTGCGACGTTAATTAACAAAACCAAACCAAACCAACTGACAATGCAAATTTTTTATAAATTAAAATAATTAAAATTCATGTTTCGTCAACGGGGATTACTTTACTCCTTGCGGGGTAACTTTACTACACCTGTTGAAAGAAGTTTCGCATTTGAAAAGAGGCTGAACTTTAAGTGAAAGAAGTCAAAAATATATTTTTCCTGCGAAAGTTAACAACCCCGCTATCAAACAGTATGCCTGTTTTTTCCTCACTTTCTGTTAAGGAAGGGTACAGCTAAATATGTTGTTGTGTCGGTATGGTCAGGATGGTGTCAGTGAAAAAAGTTGTATATTTTACGTTAACCACGTGTACCCGTAATAACGTAAGTGCACCATTATGTTATATAACAATCAATTTAAAAGTATACCAATGGGTTTTCTGATCTTTTGCTTCTAATTTAAGTTACAAATCATTTTGTTCATCAATCTCATTCCACTAAAACATTCGGAGTTACTTTGCTCCACTAGTTAAATTGAAGTAAACTTTACAATAGTAAAGTAAAACTTATTAGAAACCTTAATTTTCTTCTAATTTACTAGTCCAGCAAAGAAGTGTAAGTTGCCTGTCTTTTATAAGGTGTTCGCTGTGTTGGGTCATGTTTTGCCGTAAAAGAAGAATTTTCATTATAATATAAATATTTTTTTTAATGAATTTTGAAGTTTTTATTAATTTTGTATTTTGTGTATTTTTATTTACCCCACTGAAGTGTACGAGCAAAAAATTGAACGAATAAATCAATCAAAATCCGTGAATTTTTTGTGGAAAAAAATGGAACATTAGAAATCATTTAAAGATTTTTGGGTTTTTTTTAAATGATTTTTTTAATTGGAAATTATTTTTTTTACTTCAAAAATATATCATACATTTTTAATGTCGCTATATTAGCAACAGAAGTACCAAATGTTAGTTTAGAAGAACCAAATGCTTTTATTTACTCTAACCAAGCTTTACCATTTAAAAGAGTAAATTTCTGACAGTAGAGTAAAGTATCCAGCCCCGTTTCCTATTATACTCCACAGAGAAAAAAAAATTATAATAATAATAAACAAGTATACGTTTAAAAAAATGATAGATTATCGTAATCTTCAGTTATCGCAGAATATATTGATACCAGAACATAATTTTAGCTGTACTACATGGTACTCAAACACTTCACTAAAATTGATAAATGCTAAATAACGGAGTAAATTTATCGCCGTTGACGGTATTATCATTTGAATTCGTTTTCTAAATGCGTTTTATTTTCTCTTCACGTTGTTTGTTTTGTTTTCAGTGATGTGTAATAGTGTGGAAATTCATAAATGGGTATTTTATAATGATTAGTCTACAAAAAAACACGATGCATTTAAGCACACGAAAATTTAACAGAAACGAACATTAAAAGATTAAAACAAACATAATCAAATTCCCTGATGTTTCTTTAATAAAATAATGAAATAACCACTAGCATTATTTTTATATCTATGGATAAAGATTCATAGATATAAGTTTTAGTATAAGAACGCAGAGTTTTAATACAAGAACGGTAATTTATTTAGTATTGCTTAAATTTTTGAAAAAATCGTGATTTGATACTGATGACGAGTTAAACAATTCTAAAATTACTGCGATATTGTTAGTTAAAAATTTAACTAGTTATTATTTGAATAAGTTCATTCAAATAACTAAATATACACTATAATAAAATATGCAAGACTGTGTAAACAATGCTACAATAAAAATATAAATAGATATTTATACAATTGTGAGAGAAATTTTAAATAAGAATGTATGCGAATTTTTTTTTCAATCGTTTAAGAGCAAAAACCAATATATTTATAAGGAAGAAACAGGTAAGTTTAATTTAATAACTCAATTTACCTACAAACTTTAATTGGTTTTCAACGTTCGTAAAATCTTTAAAACGCATTAAATTTTAAAACTTTGTAAACAAATCAGTTTGTTAACCATTTGTTAAACTTGAGCTGAGTGTATAAAATAATGATAAAAAAGTAATATTTTAAACTAATTTTAAATATATATATATATATATATATATATATATATATATATATATAATTTTATTCGAATTTTGTTTCCATCTAGAAGGTTATACTTGAAAATATAGCATAGTTAAATATATGAACTTAAAAATGTAGCAAGTTTTATATTTTTTAATAAAAAAATATTTGTTAGTAGTTTAGCCGCCATTTTAGAATATTACGATTATTATTAATTTTTAAATAAAAAAAAAACTAAAGCAACTTAATATATCTTTTTCAGGAAAAAAATATTCTAAGAAGCGTTTTTTTTTCTATCTCATTCAAGTTTCCTTTTAACTAATATATATAAATTTGAATTTATATGAAAATGTTCAAAGATTTATTTATTATGATTGATTTCAATTTATTATTTTATTTTTTAAATATATATTAGATTAAAAATCTTAAAATTTTAAATATATGTTCATATAAATAGTTAAATATTGTAAATACTTGATAACTATACTTATCTTGAAAAAAATATAATGACATTTTATCACATTATTACACTTTATATGAAACTAAAAACCAATTTAAGTTCAATAATTTATAGACAAAAGTGTTTTCCTTTGATCATACTGAGTTTACTTCTAAATAAAATTTAAATTTTTCTATTCTGGTGTAAAAATCATAAATTTATATTTTTTTGTTATAAATAAAAACGCACTTTTACATGAAATATTAATACATATTTGTTCTAATATATAATTTTACACCATGATCTGAATAACAATATACTCAAAACTATTTATAAAGAATTTTTTTTATTAAGATACATCTTTTAAATTAAAACCTATATATTTAAATACAAAATATTTTTTTATAAAATATTCACAACAAGTTAAAAAAAAAGATGTAATACGAACTCACATAAACATATATCCCCATGTGTTCCACTAAAACTCCCAAAACATGGAACATTCCAGTTTAAAAAAATCAAATATTACAACAGTTCAAAACCAATGTTAACTTTAAGAAACCGAAAGATGACTTACCCAACATTGCCATCACTGACAGGACACCTAAACCAACACTTCGAGAGCACATGCTGCGATAAGTCATCCCGATCCCAGTTGCAACCGCGAAACTGCGATTACTTCTCGTTTGCCGACTTGCAGACGACACCGGTAGGGAATATTCCGAGAGCGAAGTTTCCCTAATATCGATCCGTTTTTCCCCAGCGAGAGTCAAAGAGCGGAACTTCGGGATGAAACTTCGAAACCGAACGAAGAACAGATGTAAACGGCGTAATTGGCGTCCACAATCGGGATATTTGAGAAGTTATCACGCTTGATTTCATGTTGATAATTAAGTAGTCGCAGTAAGTAGTTAGTAAACTAATTTATCTCAAAAAGAATGTCTCTTAAAAGGGTTTAATCTAAGTATTAAGTTGTTGATATACAAACAAATGCATTGATGAACATTGGTGACGCTATAGGTATTTAGAGTATGTGATAATATGAATTTTTAAAAAAAGTATATTTCTATAAAACAATTTTATATTTCTATAAAACAATTTTATATTTCTATAAAACAATTTTATATTTCTATAAAACAATTTTATATTTCTATAAAACAATTTTATATTTCTATAAAACATATTTATATTTCTATAAAACAATTTTATATTTTGATAAAAACAAATTATATTTCTATAAAAACATTTATATTTAAACGAAACAATTTTATATGTCTATAAAACAATTTTATACTACTGGATCTATTACTAAGGGATCTATTTCTCTAGAGTATTTAGAGTACGTGACAAAAAATATAAAAACAAAATACAATATTATATTTCTCTAAAACATTTATATACTTTACTTTCTCCAATCACTTTCAAATCACAAAAAATTAACAATACCTTAATGTAAAAAAGCTAAATCAACATAGGTAACATAAAAATAAGGAAAATCTGTACGGTTAACATCGAGTTGCAGAGTAAGTTTTGTTATTCAAAATATGTTTAAGTTGCAACTGATAAGTGTTTAAGTATCTGAGATTTAAAAAAAATCACGTCTTGTGTTCTTAAAAAAACCACAGGCTGAAAATTTGGCAAGGCGTGCACCAACTTCCTTCGTGTTAAAAACACTAGAAAAATTAAGAAAATAAATCTAAGTTAGATACTAAATTTTAATCCATGTACATTGAATAGCGTATTTATTTTATAAATAAACTAATATTTCAAAAAAGAATCTATTTTCTTTATAAAATTAACTTCTCAACTTATAGAAATTATGCGCGACGGTTTCTTACTTCAACGTTGCAAGTGGAAAAACTGTGTATAATTGTTTAGTATGCTATAAACATATTTCTAATACATACAATATGTCAATATAGGTTGATTTTAGCATTAGAAAAACAATAGTCAAAACTACAATTACAGTAATGGAGAGTTGGAAGGTGTCGACCTCAGCAAAACGCACCTCAATCAGACTGAGGACGTTTTTAGCAAAGGCCCGCTTAGGAGTACCCAAATTAAGTTAATAACAATGTACATACCTATATAGTTTAAGTTTAAAAAATTTGGCTCTCAAAAGAAATTCCAATCGTTGTACTGATATTTGGCTCTGTTGACTATTGAGTTTGCCGACCACTGGTCTAGACTTTAATGGTTTGGAACTTATAAATAATATCTCAGATTTAATTGTTATGACTATTTACTAATAAAACTCGCAATTAAAAACAATAAATGTGATTTTTTTTTGTTCAAATATTTTGATTTGTGTTTGTATGGAAACTTTTTCTTTTTAACCATTAGGTAAAAAAAATAAGAAGAATATAAAGTCCACAGAATCGTATATTTATAGGTAAAAAAAAAGTGTAGAGTTTAAGTGTGGGAGAGGTTTACTCCTACACACAGGAGAAGCAATTGGAAAAAGAATGGCTGAACTTTTGTTCTGTTCCCTCGTTAATGGCAAAAAGTTTCGACCGCAGAGACAAAATACTTTCTCCTTAAGTCTTCATTTCGACTTGTATTAAGAAGAAAGCTGCGCAATTTCCAGAGAATTCGACGTTCGGTATTTCCCAATAATGTTTCAGTTCAAGATACAATTTTTGTTGAACTTAAAACTGAATCTTTAAGAAATAATTATAACAACATTTTGTTTTATGTTATACATGTGATACCTTAAATGTCTTTCGTGAAATATTTTTTTAAAAAATACTTTAGAAACACACCTGTGGATTTTTAAATAAGTAGTATATTTCTCTATGGATTTATACCACCAGTGTATATAATCATAGTAAATATTAGTATAATCAAACTTATCAAAAATGATATTTGTTTAATATTACGATATTTGTATAAAAAGAGTAGTCTATAAATTATCATTATACCGAAGATTTATTATAAAAATATTTTTTTAGCAGTATATCAATTAAAATCGGGGACGTGATAGTCTGGTTAGTTCGGTACCAGACCCATAATTGAAGGTTTTTAATTCGATTCCGAAAACCTCCAGCAATACTAGCGGATGAAATGCGTACCATTTAGATTATGTCATATTAGAGAGGTTGGTATATCCTTCGGGAGAGATCAGTATTTGAAACATACCGAGGTTGGTTCACAATGGCGAATCAATGCTCCTAGGTATTTTCTTCTTGGTAAATTCTGAGCCATCGTCAATTGACCATTGTATGTATCAAGTGTGGTGTTAATTCAATCAAACGATCAACTAAATATGGTTAGTATTTGTACATTAATTCAAATGATAAATAAATTATCAATATTTTTAAATGAAGAATTTTTGTCTTTTTAAATATTCAACACGTGTTTCGTCACATTTGACGGGATCGTGGAAAAACTTAAATAACTTTTCCAAAATGCATTGCTGCATGTATAGATTAAAGTTTTTTCAAGTAAATTTCAAAGGATTAAAATAACTTCGTTTAGTAGAAAAGTTGAAAGGAAGTTCAGTGAGGAGCTATTTTTTAGAAATTTTGGGCAAACTGCGTTTTCAATGTTTGCTTCTCAAATATCAATGTAGTGTTTTTTTATATAATTAGAAGACATAATATACTTACTCCCCATCCTGAATTCAACATGGTAAGTTAACACACAAAATACTTCTACTCAAAAGTTATTCCGGCAATTGCATGAATCGAAGCTAAAACATTTCCATTACTTACTCAGCCAACAACTAATTCATATCTCCCATAACTATCTCCGCTAAGAAGGTCAACAAATCCATGGATGGACTTGTAAGTTTTCCGCTTAAGTTGTTTGAGGATTTCTCTTTAAGCAGCATCTTCTGTGATTAATAGAGAGGGGATATTGCAGGATTTTTCTGGAACATACTGCTTGCTGATTTCCGCTTCAGTTACTCAATGGCTTTTCTTTTGGAAGTTTGTTTGTGACTGATAGAACCGTGTAATAAAAGATACTGCGTATTTGTTTGCGTCGCGTTACTTACTTGGATAGGTTCGTATCATTTGAATTATTTTGCATGTGTTTTTGGAAAGTTATCTTCGGTAACACATGAAATGGCAAATATAAGTTTAATGTTCAAAGTCGTATCTATCTAGAAATTTGAGCATGACCAGAAAGGTATTCATTTAGTTGAACGCCATTTCAGTAGATTAGAGAAACTGGTATTTGTCGCCAAAAAAAAGAATATACGTATGCAGTTACATCTAACTCCTTCGGCCTTTAAACGTATAGAAAGTGCTTTATTTCAATATTGTACATGCATTAGCAAATAGTTACCAACTTTTTGTCAATCGGGCTATTTGATACGTAAATATAGTGACAGAAAGAAATTTCCAAAAAGAAATATGGTGTCTCAATCCCGATATATTATGCAGCTGATTTTAAAAACATTTCGTTTGAATAAAAAATTAAGGCTTCAGTAGTTTCAAATGATGTGAAAAACTAAATATTTGACAGTCTCTTAATAATTTGAGGTTGTGCTACATTTCTAAAAGACTAAATGAAACAAACTATACATGAAATATCAAATCGTACACTGTTAAAAATTGGTACTCAAAAATAAGTAACATGTACTCATTATTGATTACATTCAATGCTTATCATGGCTCCGAATATATAATGTTCAAATTTGAAAAAGGCATGTACTCAAAAATAAGTACATTGAATAAAAAGAGCAGATGCTAGCCTACATAGGCTGCCTTTATAAATCACTTTCAGTGAATATCAACAATTACAACCAAGACTTACTGGGAATCGAATCCAGATCCTAAGGCGTCGCATTCCAGTTCCTTATCCGTTGTACTACCAGGGTGACGTAAAAAAGTTATAAATAAAGACTTCTTTAAAAGGTGTGCCAATAGAATTGAAAGTAAGATAATTGAGTTATAATAACTCAGTTTCTATTTCAGCAATCGACATCAAATAATGTGGAAAACCATCTTCTGAACAACTATTTCAATTATGTCAGGTCGCTTTGTTAAGATAGCTTGAACAGAAACTGAGATTAGTAATATTAAACGACACTGTTCATGTTTGAGAAAGTACGGTTGCTTAAATTTGATTACATCGTCGCTCATTTACGATGCAATTGTTCTAAAAGAAAAACTAGTAAGTTCAGGTACTTATTTTTACAGTGTATATAGTATAGATTTTTACATACTTTAAAATCTTTAATTTGTTTATGTAATATAATGAAAATGTGTAGCAAAACCCTCATTATTTTTTTCCAGAATATGTTTTCCATTTTTTTTTTCTAAACAATTTATGCAACTGGTATGTCGTTTGTCTATATATCTTTTTTTTTCTTTTGGAATGGTATAAAGAAAAGTTTTAAAAACAATAATTTATGAAACAGTGAAAGTTAAAGCTTTCCGTTGCCAGACAACGGGATTCTACAAGTATTAATAATTCAAAAGTTCTCGTATATTATTCTGCAATGCAGTCGGTCACAAGGTACCTTTTATTTTTCAACTTTTTGTATATTTTAACATTTTTCTATACGATTGCGTTTCCTTCAAAACATGGAATCGGCAGTGGAGTATAAAGTGGTGGAAGAGATGTGGAACTCTTTTTCAAAATATTTTCAAATATATTTACTTTTTTATAACAAAATAAGTTTTCATTTAAAAAAAAGCCGTTTTATATGCATAATTATTTACCATATTTCTTCAAATAGAAGATCTAGGCTTTTATCTGAATGTCTATTTTTGTAAAAGCGACTTTTTTCTTACTCTTAAGAACTAACTGATTTGAGAGAACTGTAAAAAAGTACTTAAAAATGAGTACTTGATCCTACTCGTTTTTCTTTAAGTGTAATTGCATCGTAAATGAGCGATGACGTACTGAAATTTAAGTAACCGTACTTTCTCAAAAGTGAAAAATTTCATTTAATATTACTAACCTCAGCTCCTGTTCAAGCGATCTAAATGAAACCTAACAAACTTAAAGTAGTGGTTCAGAAAATGTTTTCCCACAAAATTTAATGTCGATTACTTAATCAGAAACTGAGCTATTACAATAAAATTATCTTACTTCAATTTCTTTGATACGTATTTTTTAACATTTCTTTTGTTTATAACTGTTCTGCCTGGTAATTTAACTGATAAGGCACTGGGCTGCGGTACTGAGGATCTGAGTTCGATTTCCTGTAAGTCGTGGTTGTAATTGTCTATATTTATTGAAAGTCATTTATGCAAATATCTACTTACTGTAAAAATGTTTGAGCACATGTCTCTTTCAAAATTGAAACTCACATATTCGGAGCCATGATAAGCATCGAATGTAATCAAAAATGAGTACATTTTATTTATTTTTAATTACCTATTTTTAAAAATGAGGTTAAGGAAAACCGGAAACTTCATTTCTTCAAAAAATCGATTTTTTTTTTTTTATTTTTTATTTTTGAAATGTTCTAAAATCTCTATTCCTAAGGCATTTTAAACTTTTTAACTACGGTAATAAGAAGACTTTTTAAAAATATTTTTGTTCAACTAATAGTGGCAAGCCATGCAAATATTTTGTTCAATTAAAAATGGCTAGCCATACAAATATTTTATTCAACTAAAAGTGGCTAGCCATACAAATATTTTGTACACTAAAAGTGGCTAGCCATACACATATTTTTGTTTATTTCGTACCTCAGAACGATGTTATTACACATTTTATATACTTTTCTAAGCAACTACTATAATTAAAGCTTTTAAATATATAAACCCCTATTACAACACATGTGAGTTTACATTAAAACTTGCTTTTTGTAATATATCAAGAAAAGTCATGTCACTTTAAAAGTAAAAAATTGTAATTTTTTGGAGTGTGTAAATTAAAATTACTGTTTTTTAATTTTAAAGTATTTTAAATGTAAAATCCTAACTGCATATCGATACAAAATTCCAAATTTATATCAGTATTCCATCTTCTGATAAAAATATACATACATTATTTTTAGCATAAGAAACATAGATCTTCTGCAATGTTTCAGGTCCCTTGAGATTAAATAGGTATAAAAACTTTATTTTTATAAAAACCTGAGTATCAACAAAATGAGTTTTTCGTAACACAAAAGTGCGCATGGGAATCAATTATTGTAAAGTTTTATGTTTATTTAAATAATCCCACTTTGGATATTTCTTTTGTTATTATGATACTAGATTTGTTTGTGGATTTTTATAATTCATGACAAATATTGTAAATTTCAATAACTGAATACTTTTTTCCTTTTCCTCAATTTCCAATTATTTATACTTTTTTTAAGAGCAACGTATCCGTTAACAGTATATATGTTAATAAACAATGTAAAATAATAATTTAACATAGAATCACCCATTCTTGAATATAATGACCATTATTTTTTTTTTAATGTGATAAAATAATACGCCTACAAAAAATTATAACTCAGATCAACATTGATTAATTCTTTGAATACGTTCCGAATATTATAACTTCAAAATCAATTATCAAAATTTACAGCAGATTACCAACTGTAATTATAAGAACAAGATTTTAAACGAATCTTGAAATCTTGTTTTGAAACTTTTTTGCATAAATACATTACACATTCTTTTAACTAAGCTTTTATTGAAATAGTTTTCATATGTATTTAATATATTCGAATTAAATTTTATAGCAGAATTTTTTTATTACTTTTCTTTAAAAGAATGTATGAAAAGTTAATTATTATTTTATATGAAATAGGGTATTAAAGTTAGATCACATTTAATCACATATTTCTTGCCTAGTTTACTTAAATTAAAAAATATCAATTATTTTTTATGTATTGTTAATTAGTTCCATAAAATTTATTATCAGTTTCGGGGCCCGTATCTAAATGGTATTAAATTGCAAATAATACTTAATAAAGGATAAATGCATATAATAAAATATATATTTAAAAGTTTTTGCTCATCGGTTTATTAGCAGTAGTTTGTTTTTTTTACTTCTATAATGTCTCAGTTTTTTCCTGACATATACCTCGAAAGCCAACGTCTTATTCAATAAAACACACATTTTCAACGAGGCCATATTTATTTTTTAAAAAACAAATTTCTTCTGAAAACTGTGCATCTTCAGAAAAAAGTTCTGTATTAATTATAATTTAAAAAGCATTAGCGAAGTAAAACTGTTGAAATACTATCCCAAAGTATCGTCGTTTTATGGAAATTTTTTTTATCATTATAAGTAAAGTCTAATTATTACTTAAAAATTACATAATATAAAACTGTTAAGGGTTTTTTGTAATATTTTCGAAACTTTTAAAACTGCTCTAAAAATTAATTTAACGTGAGATTTTTTTTGGCATACAAATAAATAATAAAATATAAAAAGAACTTTCATTTAAGTTCCTTAAACCTAAACATTGATATATTGGCAGTTTAATTTTTTTAAAAACAAATATATGTCTTTGAAACTCAAAACTTTTTGATAAATTACCTTTTTTTGATGATTTTACAAATGCGAACTATATTACAATTCAATAGCAATTATAACTAAATAATACTTCTATTTTAATGAATTTATTTCAAAATTAATACAAATACCCGAAACATAATATATGTCACTCATTTATATTTTTGAAAATATTATGTAATATTTCTAAAATTCAAAAATAATTATTTTGTTGTGAAATATTGATTTTTTTTGTGTTTAACAGCTTTATATAACTAGTAATTTAATAATATTGGTTGAATTATTGTCAAACTCGAGGGGCTACAATGGGATATTAGGGACGGCTTGAGATGTATACCGAAGTAAAGATCCGGAAACACTGATTCGTAATTTGGAATCACAGTTAGATGACGAGAACAACACGCGAGATAACGACCCACGCAAACTGAATGAGAGTTAAGACATAAGACAAAGACGGATTTAGCTTGCACCAGTCCCTCTACACAGCGAATTATTTTGGTGTTGAAACTTAATAATATTATATGCATTTTAACAACTTATTTTATTTGTTCATTAAAAAATATATATTTAATTAGACTTGGGCGATTTGACTACTAATTTGCAATAAGTCACGAAATTCCGAAAATACACTAACACCAGCTTCCATGGCTAGACAGCTACATTGTTACAAATTATTATGACCTTGCACCAAAATTTGGTACCCATTTAGCCGGAACCAACATTTTTGGCTTACTTCTACAATTTTATTGTGCTACCGATACCATTTAGTGGTGAAACGTTGCACCAAAACTCATAACGTTGCATGAAACTTAAAACACGATTTTGTTTTAGTATTTTAGTAGCAAAGCTGGCAACCCTCCAAACGCAGGATCACAACTTCTTTTTTTTTGTAAAGTCCACCAATCGGGATCGCACTAAGAATAATCTGATTCATACCTGAATGCCTTTATCCACTGGGCCACGGAGGCTCTTGTTGGTTGTTGTCTTTCTTGGAGGGGATTCCTCGGCTGGTTGATGTAGCGACAGCGAAAATTTCGGTTGCAGTTAAAGCGGTTGAACCAATTATTGATGAAACCTCGCTCTTTTTCCGATAAAGGATTTTTGGTTCAACCCAGATTCCATTTGCTGCAAACTTCTGGTTTGAACCAAGATATGGTACATCGTTGAACTGAAATGTTTAATAGTGTAGATCTATCATTTGGCCAAGTGGTGAAACTTTAAGTTGGTTGCCCAATAATGAGTCTAATTTCATTCAACTTAAAATTATAGTCAATACGTGTCGCAAACTTTATACGCTGCTATACAGTGGCGGCCCGTTGTCAAAAATGTTAGTGCAGCCGAAATCATGTGAAACTCCCCTATTATCCGCAACCATGCATGAACGGAAACTCTTTAATATTTATTACTAAAATCAGTTTCGTTTAAATTTTAACGAAATGATAACATGCGAAAAAATTAAAAAGCACCTACTTACTTTTTGAAAATTAAATCAGTCCTTCTTTCTTTTAAACTTACGAATCTGTCAATTTTAATATGAATTTTAAGTAACGAAACAGCAACACACGTGTAAACTTATCAGGAAAACTTTTTCCGTATGGAGAGATTCCTGGAAATTCTCGGTCCCCCCCCCCCCCCCCCCCCTCGTCTTCATTTCCAATTCTAATATTCATTTAAGAAAATTAGTAAAATATATAATTTTAGTTTTAAAACACACTAAAAAAATTAGGCGCAGACCGCCTGTACTTCCTGTACCCCACGAGCCGCCACTGATCTTATATCAAAAATGTGTTCTTGAAGTTACGCCACTTGATGGCCAAGCCGCCCATTTTAAAGATCACTATCTTAAACTTACTTTCAAACTCTGAGTATAGTTGATTGAATAGTTTAAGTCAAAAATAGCATATAAAATGTCCTGACAAACCCCCATAAAGCCTTAACAGCAATAAGTCAGAATTCCAAAACGGCATAACAGGTGGTCCGAAACTTATGTTTTCTTATTTTCTTCAATTCAATCTTCTCTATAATAAGTCCTTGAAATGATCCAGGATCTTAAAGGGAACACCGAGCCGTGTAATCGTTTGAAAGTGCGTTTTTAATCTCGAAAGCGCACGCACAGTTGGAAAGTAACAGATTAACTTAAAAAAGGCGTTTCCAACCGGCATTCGCGTGTTAAAGAGACATTAGGAATAGGCGTCATACTCGGTCATATCATGACAAAGTACACTTTGATGTTTAAGTCGTCGCTAAACAGGGATTGTTGTTTGATTTGTATTTCCGAGTGAGTCGCACATATAGGGAATAAGTGTGTGTGTATTTTGTGAATAATGTCGTTTTGTGAATAACAAATTATTTTGTGAATAATTTATCTTTTCGTTTTTTTTTTTTGTAAAGTGAAAAAAATTGGGCACTTATACTGTCACTTTTGGACTGACCGTCTATTTGTCTGTAATATAAAACTTGTAAAAAAATGTGCATCTAGTTTGCAAAATCCTTAAGGGTTAATCAAATTTATATAATTTTACAAAATAGATAAAACTACAAGTTTGGCAATTATTTATTCAAAATCCCGCGCTACCGACTACGAAACAAATGCTAGAACTTGTAAATATATTTAAGATGTGTATATATGCAATTATGCATTTTAACGCATTTTTTAAATAACGTTGATATTTATTAGATGAAAGTAAGATTCGTCAATTTTCTGGAAAATTCTCTTTTTTTTTTGTCTATTTTTCTTTTTTGCGTAAAAGAGAATTATACTACAGAAATAATATACAATATTTTAATAATAAATTATATTTTCGTTTTTCAGACTGTTTCGTTTTTCAGTGGAAAGATTCAACACTTACTATGTCACTTTTAGATCGATAATCTATTTGTCTGAAACACAAAACGTGATATTTGGTTTCTATCCAGTTTGCAAAACATATAATGCGCAATCAGATTTATATAATTTTACACAATAAATAAAATGACATTATCCCCTTTTGTATTTTGCGAGCACCGTATTTACAACAAAGCATTCCATTTCGACTAAAACTTATTTGGTATATTGGCTAATTAGAGTAAGTCGCAAATATCCGAAAATTAACTAACACCATTTTCCAGTATTAGACAGCTAGATCTATCATTTGGCCAAGTTGTGTGGGACCAAGTTAAATAGGTTGCCTAATAATCATTTGTATGTTATTTTCCTTAACGTAGTAGTTAAGGCGAATTGTCAATTTTAAACACTCTTATCTCGTAACTCAGCTTTTGAACTTGCACCATTTTCCGGTCAAACTTCCTATATGTAATTGTGAAGATACAGTTGTGAATACCCTCACTGTAAAAAAAAAGTGCCTAAAATTAGTACATGAACGTACTCGTTTTTTCTAGTACAATTACATCGTAAATGAGCGATGACGTACTCAAATTTAAGTAATGGTACTTTTTCAAAAATGAGCAGTGTGAAAAATGAGCATATTGTTCATCTCAGCCTCTGTTCAAGCCATCTAGAAAATCCTGACAAAGCGTCTATTCAAAGCGACCTGACAATCTTAAAATAGTTGTTCAGAAGATGGTTTTCCACATTTTTTTTATGTCAATTGCTTAAAATGAAAACTGAATTATTACAATTCAATTATCTTGCTTCCCATTCATACATTTGGCATACATTTTTAACATTACTTCTGTTTATAATTTCTTCACGTCGCCCTGGTAGCTTAACGGGTAAGGCTCTGGACAGAGGTGCTTTCAGATGTGGGTTCGATTCTCGTTAAGTCTTGGTTGTAATTATTGATATTTATTGAATGTGATTTATGAAGGCAGCCTATGTATGTTAGCATCTGCTCTTTTTATTCATTTTATCCCATTGTACGCATTTTTCAGTGCATGTCTTTTTCAAAATTAAAATTTAAGTATTTAGAGCCATGGTAATCATTGAATGTATTCTAAAATGGGCCCATTTTACTTATTTTTAAATATCTATTTTTAAAAGTGCTTACTAGCCAAAATGTTTAGCAATTACAATTCTAAACCCTCAGCATACCAAATTCGACTATATTTTATTTGTATACTTCAAAAAACTAAAAATTTTGGGGCTAAGAGGTATTTGAATGGTTTTAAACCTGTAAAAAGAACTATTATATATATGTATTTACATATATTTAAATTTCGAATTACATGTTCCTAATTTTTTAGTTTATCTATTAAGCCTTAATATGTTTAATTTAGATTTAAAACAATGAGTATTGATTTAAGCATTGAGGGAATAACGATCAATGAGTTAAAGCAGTGAATAAATTAAGAATGCAGATCAATGAACTTATTTTGTAGATGACTAATTAGTTGCTATTATGTATATGCAAAGTCTGTTTCCATTGTCATATCTTTATGAAAATTAAGGTCGGTTTCTTGCCTTATAGTCCCTATATTTGTTATAAAATTACTTGTTATTAAATTTTTAATAAATAATTAGTATTGATCTATTATATTGCCTTAAAATATTTTTTTTTTAAATACAAGCGTATATAACCTTCTTGCTTTCATATTTTAGAACTTGTAAGTCGTCAAACTTTCAACCAAAATACTAGAATGTCGTCCAGAACATCCACAAAAAATTAACGGCGTGTATACGGGACTGGTGCACGATAAATCTGATCGGGGTCCAAAGTCCCGACGTCTATTGAAGGCGTTGAGTGCCAGCTCAGGTGTTGTCCTCGTCATCTGACCATGGTTTAAAAGTACGAGGCATCATTCCCGGGTCTTTCCTTCAAGATAGGCCCCGAGCCGTCGCCAATTGACTGCTGTGTAGTTCTAGTGCGATGTTAATTAACCAAACCAAACCGTCAAACTTTCAAGATAAATAAAAAACAAACACCAGTTATTGTTTTCTTAAAAGCGATAATAATCTAAGCGATATAATTTAAACTAACTCTTTTTTATAGTTGCACACAAAAAAAATGTGAAATACGTAATATAAAATGCGACCAAAGGTTAGTAAAAACAATTTACTCAAAAATGCATATGTCTCTTTTTCATTTAGATCAAATAAATATCTGAAATCTCATAATAACATAATGTCATAACCAACAATTCAAAAAACTCTCCTTTTATGTGTATTGCAGTTATAAATCAAACTTTACACTCTATGCAATGTAAAAAAAAAGATTTTAAAGTTCAGCACGATATGCATCTAAAAGCCACCTTCGTGACTTATGACTCGCATTTCTGTGTTGGCATTAAATAAAATCCGCCCAGATGTTTTTATTTCTGTACAGCAAAAAGCATTTATCAAAACATAAACCAATAATATTTTGTCTTCTCGAAACATTCGCCTTTTTTAACATGAATGGAATTGTACTATACTGCCTTACTACTTTGTTGTATATGTTGTTTGTAGCATATTATTTATTAGAACAAACAGGTTTTATGTATTATTTTGTAATATAATGGTTTATTTAAGAACAAGCAGGAAATTCATAGAAAGATATGAAGCATACATTTAATAATATCAGATCTACGAGTCGTCCAGTTGGAAAACTCGTTAAGCATCATCCAGATTTTTTTTTTTTTACAGGAAGTCAAAAAAACTTTTGTAGGGTTTATGTTTCGAGATAACTGCTTGAAATTTGGCATTTTAACTAAAAATTTCGTTCTAAATTCGATTTCATAAGTATTTTTACTAAATTTTGTATAACTTTTGTGTTATTTAACAATTGTTTTTGGATTGACAGAGTTTGGTGCAGTATGAAGTATGGATTAAGTTTTGCAGCAGTATACAAGAATATTTTTCTCACTTGAAACTGTTTTGCAATTATCTTACACAAAACTAAGTGAAACATATTGATAGTAGACTGGTAATGTTGATAAAAGCAGGGGAGAAAAAACGAAGATTTGACGAATTTTGCAACCAAACCAAGTGTGATTTGTGCAGAAGTCGGATTTAAAGAGTTTTGCAGCAGTTTCAAACTTTCGAAGCTTTTTTCGCAGGTTTGAAAATGTTAGAGCTATAGACCCCGTAGAGGTTGGTTTAACGGCGCGAAAATCTTGACGTCCCATTTTTTGGGGGGTAGAATTAATGAGTTTGCGATTGGGCGACTCGTATTTAGATCAAAATTTACAATAAAGACTTTCCTTTGAAAGCTACCCGTTCCAAAATTGCATTAACTTCGTTGAAAACTAAAGTTATATAAAAAGTGAAATATACACAATATAATCGATTGTTTAAATAGAAGATTGTTGTTTTGAGATGGAGTACTTATTTGGACATGGGTGGTTCTTATGTATTTAAGGGAAAGTTGTGAGTTTTTACAAAACAATGTTTTAAACGTTAAAGTTATTTTTAATGGTGCTTCATTCCCAGTATAAGGGTTGTTTTCCAAACAGGTCCAGGTTTAAAGAAATTATGAAAATGGACTAACATCTTTTGCCTTTGCTGCTAGATCTATAATTTGACCAAGTTTTGGGAATCCGAGTTCGAAACATTGACCAAAAATGAATTTAATGTCATCCATCTTAATTTCCACTTAACACGACAGAAAATATGGTAACTTACAAAATGGCGATATTGAGTTTCTGCAAAATAAAAATTGCCTTGATGAGTGGCAATTTTTTTTAATTATTATCTATATAACCATATATACGAGATATATGGTATACTTTATTAGAGGTCTAATGTTATAATAGGCATCTCAAAACTTAAATATCTACCGTGTTTTAATAGTCCTAACGTTGGTCTTGGTGTGGAAGTTTAAAATGGAGAACTCCATTATGAAGCTCTAGACCCAATTTGGTCGGCATTGCACGTCATACGTCCAGCATTATCCGACCCCGTATTCTGTACTGCAAACCGTACGAGGCATACAATGGGCAGGAAAGGACATGTGGAAAATAAACAGAACGGAGCATATACCATCCTGCTTATTTTCCGTATGTTATTTCCTGGTTTGGTTAATTAACGTCACACTAGAGCTGCACAGTGGGCTATTGGCGACGGTTCGGGGTCTATCTCGAAGGAAAGACCCGGGAACACATACACATTCACACACACATTCATACATGCACCTCGTTATTTTAGAACCATGGTCAGATGACAAGGAAACATTTGAACTGGCACCCAACGCCTTCAATCACTTTGGACCCCGATTAGATTATCCCGTATACATGCCGTTAATTTTTGCGGATGTTCTGGACGACTTTTCTAGTATTTTGTAGCGAATCTGGCAACCCTCCGATCACAAGATCACTACTTTTTACTTTTCTTTGCCAAGTCCATCGCCTGGCATCGAACCCCGAATCTTCGTATTCCCAGCTGACGCTTTTAACCACTCGGCCACGGAGGCCCTGTTATTTCCTGAACTTTCCTTTCAGAGTTCCTAACAGAGACCTGCGAGTCAGGCAATTATAATTCAGTATAGGTATTGTTGTTACTCTTGAAAATGAATTAAATGAAAATTAAAAAATATATATCAAGAAGTAGCTAGTGTGAATTCGACTAACCAAACTTTAAAAAGAATTTCTCAAAAACCTTACAATGTTAAAAATGCAGCTCAGGTTTGAAAAAAACTTTTGCCATTTTTGACGAAACAGACGCCTGCTAAAAGATCCGATTAAATATTTCGTTAAACTGAGAAAAATTATTTCGTCGTTTTTCCACGACATTTATTTCATCAAAAATGAAGTGGATTTAAAATAAGAATTGACGGCTCGACTGGAACCAGGGATATCTTGTAGTTACGCGCGCTATCAATCCAGCCGGAATAGCTTTTATGAATTGTTGAAATATACAAACCAAAACCAAAATACAAATAAAACGAAATAGAACCAAATAAGCTGACATCATCCGAGAGGAATCGGGGTAAATTTTTTTCGCTAAAAATTTGAAATTTTTTGTTTTGTCAAAAATCAAGTGATTCAATGATGAAACGATTGTCAAAATTGACGAAATTAGCCTTGACGATCGCAGAAAGCTCAAAAATGGGGGTATTACTTCTGAGAGTATAAGAAAATGAATATACGTCTTGGGAGCGATGATGTAATCCATCACAACGGAAATAAAAAAAAAAGTATGAAAACTTACAAAGGGAGTGATGTCTCTTTACATTATTGACTGAAACTGCCAGCTAACTTACACCCCGTCCAAAAAAAAAAATCCAGGCATCATGTTTCATTTTAAAATTGGCCACCACACCTGCTTTTAAAATTTCTCGTCTGAATCGATCCCTAACGATGGGTGGGGTGGCTCGCACTTAATTTAGCAGGCGTCATCCTTCTTCGAGAAAAGAACTCGGCCTTTTCCTCAGAAGGATAATTTATCGACTTGCAGAACTCTCGGTTCTCGAAACTCATCCATTGCCAGAATCTCGTCCATCATCGATGCGAGATTGAAGGAAGCAAATTCTGCACTTAATGACGACTTGTTTAAAAGAGTTACAAAATGTATAGCATTAATACGTCATATGCCTTTTTGTGTTAACAAGAAAACATCCAAAAGGAGATTGATTGACTCTGTTATATATACTCAGATCTCTTTGGAAAAGCATAAAAATCTCTTATAACGTTAATTTGTAAAGTGGGTAGCTGAGATGCAAAACGAGTCGTATACAGAAACTCGAAAAATGGGATTTTATTATCACTGGCTACTTCATTGCGTTGGCTTTAATGTACAAGGTATTTAAGAAAGACTTATTTTTACAGCTGTGACATGCAATATAACATAGAAGAAATAAGATAGATAACTTATATTTCTTGTATATAAGAGCAACGCATGAAGTTTTCTTTGTGCGCAATTATTTTTCCAAAACCACTAACGAATCATTCGGAAATCATTAACTCACCAATAAAACGTTAACTCGCTGAGCTTTCTCCTATGGATGGGTGAATGAAAATTACCTATACAACATTGACACGCCATAAAATCTGAAGGAAATAAGGTAGGGAAGTGGTTTGTTGCTTGTGCGTGTCACAGCAACACAAAGTTTTGTTTTATAAGCAAAGACAATTATGCTTTCTTTTTAACTGCGTTGAAATTAGACTTCATGTCATATATTATATGTAAAGCAACATAACTCAACTTTTTTTTAGAGTGTATTACTTGTAAAAGTTGTACAGATAATTCTTAACGAAAAAGTATTGTTTTCTAATTTAATAACTTAAAAAAATTCCCTCAACAGCAGAACTAGTTATAAAATTTAACGGTATTTCACGATTTTCTCGAAATCTTTTTAAAAAGGATATAACTAGATAAAAATCTGGGATATTCCAATGTGGATTCCTAATAAAAACAATTTCAATGGTAATAAAAATAGGATTTATTTAGATAATAATATATAACAAAAAATATTATAAACAGTTAAAAAAATATTTGTTATAAAAAAAAATGATTTTTTTTTTAAAATAAATGTAATGATATTTTAAGTAACATTTTATTTACAATTTATTTAAGTTTTTCTCCTTTCCGAGTTTTTAACAGAATCTGCTAATTGTTTAAGCATTTTCAATATATCTATAAATTTTACTAAATTGAACAGTTTCTTCTGAAGTGTTTACTTGAATAGACTGTAAGAGGCTGAATGATAAATATTTCTACTCCATTGATCCGATACTGTTGATATATATGTCTATTACTCCTAAACACATAGCGAGCCCCAGTTGCTCAGTTGGTAAGGAGTTCAGCTACTAATCAGAGGATTGGTGGTTCGAATCCGTGAAATAGACTTGACATAGAAAAGTAAAAAAGTAGTGATCTTGCAATCGGAAGGTTGCCAGCTTCGCTACAAAAGTACTAGAAAGTCGTCCAGAATATCCAACAAATTATACTGGCGTGTATACGGGACTGGTGCACGATAAATCTGATCGGGGTCTAAAGTCCCGACGTCTATTGAAGGTGTTGGGTGCCAGTTCAGGTGTTTCCTCGTCATCTGACCATGATTCTAAAATAACGAGGTGCATGTATGAATGTTTGTATAAATGTGTGTGTAAATGTGTATGTGTTCCCGGGTCTTTCCTTGAGATTGACCCCGAACCGTCGCCAATAGCCCACTGTGCAGCACCAGTGCGACGTTAATTAACAAAACCAAACCAAACCTAAACACATAGCACGACTGGCAATAATTTTGGCCTCGTTTGATAAAAAAAAAACATTATGCTCTGATGCATGTTAAATCTCCAAATAAAGAAAATAAATCATGTACGGCGTGTCAACAGTAATAGATTCTTCTAGTGTTTCTTTCATTTTAAACCCTCTTGGCCGTTCTCCGACTTAGCCACGTCTTATTTTTAGTTACCATTTATATACTTATATGCGCTTGTTTAAAAAATCTAATTAACTCCGAGTGCTTTTTGACACATTTAAAAAAAACTAAGAACTTTTATTCAGCAATGAAAGGAACACATTGAAAATCAGCGACTTCGAACCTTTTAATGAAGTTACGTTTATTATATTATCATGCTTATTAAATTCATTTGGTTTCAGAAAAGTTCCCTCTTTTACGCTATGGCGAAAATAAAATAGTTTTCTTAAAGATAAACGAGAAAGGTTAGTCCAAGAAAAAAATTGGTAGGGTGTTTACTTTAGGTAATAAGAAAAAAAAAGATTTTTAACAAAAGAATACTTAGGTTTTTTTTCGAAATAAATTATATGTACCAGGCGTTTGTTTGAATTTTTTTATATTTTTTTCAAAAGAATTAACTGCATTGTTAGGGGAACAATGACTATAAAAAGTTCAAAACCTACTAAAAACGATTAATAGTAGTTTTTTTTTTTAATTTATTCTAAGTGTTAGTGTACTTGATCTTGCTTGAATAGTTTTAATTAATTTAACAAATTCGTTAGTGTAAAGAAAGTTTTTAAAAATATCAAAACTCAACTAAATATCCCCAATTTTAAATCTATAAAAAGAAAAGAAAGAGCATGTGTCTGTGTCATGCAAAATACTATGCTCCACTGCTCGGACATGCTGCAAATTTATAAATAGATACTATTAAACCTCTAGTTGCGCTCCTGAGGCTTGACAATTTTAAATTCCGTTTAGTTTTCTCTTTATTTAGAAGCCATTTTTTTTAAATGACCATTTAAAAAAAATTGTTATAAACTAACATTGTTATAAACTAACACTGTTATAAACTAACGTTGTTATAAACTAACGTTGTTATAAACTAACGTTGTTATAAACTAACGTTGTTATAAACTAACGTTGTTATAAACTAACGTTGTTATAAACTAACATTGTTATAAACTCATATAGTATTGAAAACAATGAAATACTTTAAAATAAATTAATACATATTTATTCTAACATTCGGAGATGTCTAGTAAACAATAGACCAGTTATTTTGCCTTCGAGAAAATGAAATAAACGAGAACAAACCAATAGGGTAAATTTTTTAAAGATCTGTAAAACGCGGGTAACAGTCTAGTTTATAAAAATTGCTAACTTCCGACAAATAATACTATATGAGTTTATAACAATGTTAGTTTATAACAATGTTAGTTTAAAACAATGTTAGTTTAAAACAAGGTTAGTTTAAAACAATGTTAGTTTATAACAATGTTAGTTTAAAACAATGTTAGTTTATAACAATGTTAGTTTATAACAATGTTAATTTATAACAATGTTGGTTTATAACAATTTTAGTTTATAACAATGTAGATACTACTTTTTTAAATGGTAATTTTAAAAAAATTAAAAGTTTATAATTTAAATGTTTTAACTGATTTTTTATTATATACATACATTATTTTTTAATAGTGTTTTATGTAATTAACATGCATTTTTTATTTAATATATTCATTATTATTTTATTAGTGCTTTATGTAATAATACATGCATTTATTATTTAATATATACATTATTATTTTATTAGTGCTTTATGTAATAATGCATACAATTACTATTTTATATATACATTATCCTATACAATAAGCAAACCTCATTTAATGTCATCAATCTAAGCTTGATCGTCGTCCATTTTGTACGAGAAAAACAGTTTACTTTCGTAGAAATAATCACTCGGCAATCAATCAATCATATCACAACAATAAACATCTGATACTCTGAAATCTATATAGAAATAGTATTGTATTAGAGATTGAAAATATAAAAATAACTGCTATAGTATTTTTTGCTGAACCGTGCGACAAATAAATATATATTCTAGATTTAGTATTCTTCAAATGTCATCCTAGAACGTGCATATTTTGATAAAGTACGGGACTCCAAATGTCATACCTAGATCCGCGATGAAAGACAATAAATATTTTTTTCCAATATCCCTAAAAGCCCAGCCCTCTGAAGGATACCATGATTTAGGATGAGAGTTACTTTGTTTATTGAATATTTTATTTGAGTTTAGAATTTGGTTAAACAAAGATGCTGTCGTATCTCAAGGAATTTCAAAGCTTGGAGTTTTCAAGTATAATATTTTATCGGGGTCTGTTTTTCTTTATGCGTAATAGTAATTCTACAGAATAAACAATAGTAATGAAACATGTTTTAGATATTACTCTTGGTTGTCTAAAAGGGATGGTGCACGTTAAATTTGTTATCACTCTCTTCCATTGGCCATCGTGAGGAAATTTGGAGAGTTGGATTCCAGGTCGGGTGTTATTCTAGTCACTTTTACCGTGCTTAAAAACTACGAGGCAATATAGATACACAATGAGCTATTGGTGACGATTTGGCAACTATCTTTAATGAAAAACAGTGGGAACCCAGCATTTTAATTTGAACCATGGTCAGATGACAAGGACTGAGGTCGCAGACCTCACGTAAACAAAAACGAACCCCGATAAATTATTATGCTCGAAAACACCAAGTTTTGAAATTCCTCGAGTTACAACAGCATCTTTGTTTAATCAAATGCTAAACTCAAATAAAATATTCAATAAATTATGCGACCCACTGGAAAACCACAACCAACATGAGGATATTTGGAACCACGAAAGATTTTACGTTCACCAGCTTCTCTACAGGGCGAAAGTTTTGACGGAAGAGACGAGATTCTAGGTGGCAACCCGCCAACTATGAGCTCGGGTCTCTCTCAAGGCAATTTCGAACCCGTAACCTTCTGATTATTAGCTCGGTATACTTTCGACATGCTATCCACCTGGCAATATGGCAAGATTTTAATTAAACATTTTCGACTTGATGTTTCATCTTGGAGAAAAGTTCTCCACAAATTTACCACACTAGCATGTTTATACGATAATTATCTCATAACCCCCCCCCCCCCCCTGCACACACAATTTTGTTGTATACGGGTGAAAGATATTAGTACATTTTTTAATCTTTTAAAGACAAAAATTTTAAAAAAAAGTTTAACTGTCTGCTTATAGAGGGCAGTATCATCAACGGCTTGTTTACTAAAAAAACAATAAAACGAATTATTTTAAACTGATTTTTTAAAAAAATTGATATTCATGAGACAGTACATTCGTCACTGTCCACGGATGATTTATTTGTGATAAAACTATCATTCCCCTCTTATTGGACAGAATTTTAAAAAAATAGCCTTGCCTATAACTCAAAAGTTACGAATTTCAACCGAACATATTTCAATGATTCTTCTTTAAATTAAACTTCTATACATAAATATCATCTAAAATATCTAAATTATTTATTCCGTCTATACTTTACTAGCTGAAATGCCCGTTCTACGCACGGGAAGGAAATAAGTTACAAAATTGATACAAATACAATATTATAGCGAAATAAATATTTTCTTAATTTCTCACCCATCAAGGGGTACCACAGTGTTAAAAGTTCCAATTTGTAACGAAATTTTATTATCAAGATCCTGCAAGAACTGGAAAGATTGATAACATGGAGAAGTTGACTATACAATAACTTGGATATATGTATACCTTACTCCCGTTGATTAACATCCATATTTTAACCTTTAACTCATATATTGTTAATAATAATTATCTCCGAAAAACTTTTATTAGACACATATGTCAACATTTGTCGTTAAGTTTCAAAAATTGGCGAGAATATAAAAAGAAAAAAAAAGAAAATTATTTTAAAAGGTTCACCTGCCAAATTCAAGATTTTCATATTTTTTCTATTGAAGGCCTATCAATATGCAGAGGGGGGGGGGAAGCCACAACACTTTTTTTCGGATTTTACCCCCGCACTTTTTTAATATTGAACTTTTTAAAATAAAAAATATTCAAAATCAAATTTTTATTGCATTGCTAAACTAAATTTTGTTTTAAAAAAAATCGAAACCATATCCTACAGACAATGGACGCAAATTGATTCACCCTCTTGACACTTGCACCACGTGGAGGAGGAGTCCACAACAGCAGTTTTCGATTCCGCCCACATAACTCATCGTATAGGCATACCATCATATAAAGAAAGGTAGGCCGCATCGAGCAAGGCAATTATTAACCCATTCCTCCCTCTGACCTTTGTACCCCGCAACGGGAATGTCGCCCTTAACTGCAGACGATTTTGTTCTCGTTACTCCCCGGGGAATCGTGCTATTGGCGATAAATGATCTACCGTCGTATAGGAAAGTGAATCACGTCGATAAGGTCGTTTGTTAAACCATTTTTCCCTCTGATCTTTATACCGCATTAAGGGAACCCTAATAATTCTACGGGAAATCAGCCTTCGTGGATAAATAACATAACATTGAGTAGAGAAAGGTAGGCCGCGTCAACCAGATTGACCATTTATACACTATCCCACTGACATTCCTACCACGTGGGGTTCAAAGTATTTATGAACCAATTATTACGGTACAGTGTGGCTTGTACCTATTGTCCACTGCCCGATAGCTTACCCTTTCTATGTCCACTTTGTACGACTGGCCCACCCGAAGGCATACAGCGAGATGTTTCACAGAAACTGAAGCTTCGACAGCCGTGAAGGCAACCCAGCCCAACAGAGAGGACGCCGGCGAACACCGGGCCCATGAAGCCGAGCGACCCGTGGTGCGAACTAACATCCAAGGGCGACAACGTGTTTTAAAATTTGAACTCAACAGAAAGATTTGCTACTTTGCCTTTATTAACTTTATTACAGAACTTCACTCACAGGTAGAGTGGTAACATCACTGGCCTCTCGGCAGGTAAACTAATAAATAATGGATAACACAAAACTAACTGAGTGCACGGGGGCTAAATTACAAACTTTTATTTAGCGATGGGCTTCCTGTCTTGAACCTTTATATTATTCATACTGTATACTTCTCTTCAGTTTGATAATATATTTTTCGTATGGCTTGCACTTTTGGTCGTAGCATTTTCCGTTTTGTTTTCTTTTTCACAGTTAAATCCCCCCCGGTGCGACGGGCCGGTTTTTATATTATTTTTACATATATGATCATATTTTAGTTCATTTGGCGATATTTTATTAATTTGGCGAAATGTTTTATTCATTCGGTGAAATTTTAATTTATTTGACGAAGTTTATTAATTTGGCGACAGTTTTTAGTTATTTGGCGACATTTTGGCGATATTTAGTCATCAGCCAATCAGAATGCTCCTCGTACGTTACATAATATTAAAAATTTCCATTGTTTAAATTTTATATTTTGCATTGTTACATGTTCTCCATGTTAATCCTATGGAGAAGTTTCGAAAAAGGGGTTTTACAACCCCTTAAATCCGTTCGATCGGAACAAAAATAGCTTACTTTTCCTATTTAAGGTATAAGGAACAAATTTGCCAAATTTCATCTTCATAGGTATACGGGAAGTTGGAGAATTAGTGATGAGTGATGAGTGGGTTTTTCGCATTTATATATATAGATTTATAATAAAAATGTATTTTGCTGCCTGTTGAACTGAATTTTACACATCGCTCTCTTTCTTCAAAAGTGACATAACTCAAACACAACGGGTTTTGAGTTATCTTAAATAACGTATTTCAAAAACACTCAATCACCAAAAGTGTATTAATTTACCTTTGAAAACGGAACGGTAGAATGCGGTTATGTCCCTCTTAATTGGACAGTGTTATGCAACAACCAGTCAACCCACATATGTCAATTTTGAGAAAACTAAAGAGAAATTTTACCTTTCAATAATAGTATAGCCATAAGAACAACATCAAAAAATATTTGTTCCAGTTTTTTACAAGAACATTCCATAAAAGAAATTAATTTTATTTTATTTATTTTTATTTAAGTGTAAACAAGGTAAATCTTAGAATTTAAGAGTGTGTATATATTTTTATGTTTATAAAAGATTAAGACAAAAAGATATTTGTGGGATTATGCGGTGAAAGTAAATTTACAGCGCATATAAAAATAAGTAAATAAAGAAGCGCAAACAGCAAAATTCAATACAGCTAATGTATACAGGTATTATAAAAATAAGTATAACTAGTTTAATATAAAAATAGTAAGTCTTTTCTTGGAAAATTAATATCAGTTTTAATATTTTTATTCGAAGGTTTAAAATAAATTTAGTTAAAAAGTTAGTGTCAGTTTTTAGTGAATATATAAATTTACTGATATGTCAACAGATACTTTATTTTTTAAGTGTTTATTGCTAAATTTTATTATTTATTTTGAAGGTATAAGATAACTTTTTTGTATTAATTTTTTATTATATATTATTATTATTATGATATTTTTACTAATTAAATTTCTGTTGAAGTTGATTTAAATAAAACTTCATTCCTTGAAAAAAAACTTTAGATCCCATAGCTAAAAAAAATTGGCGAAGGATAAAATGTTTCACAATGCAATTGAGTTTTCCTGAAAACAACATCAGTTAATATTAGATGTATTTGAATTACTGAGAAGTACCTATTTTTTTTAATCTTTCAGCATAATGATTATTCTTGATAAAAGTTCACAAATAGCTTACGTTTTCTTCTTAAGGTTTATAGAAGAACTCTGCCAAATTCCATTTTGCTGTATATATTGTAAAGTAGAAGAAGGAGTTATGAGCTAATTTTATTTAAACCACGTGCACAAAACGGGTATTTCATTTTATAAATTCGCAACTTTTCTTATTTAAAGTACAAGGAACAACTCTGCCAAATTCCAACTGGCTGCAGTACACGAGAAGTAGGAAAATTAGTGATGAGTGAGTGGTCAGGCAGTGATCTAGGTTGTCTATGTAAATTTTTAATACTTTTCTTGTTTCGTTTTAGATCTAGAGGACAGTTACAGAAAATGCAGAAAGACAGCAAATGTCAGAAAACGAAAAAGGATACAAACCAAGAATGGATATAAAAACGTCGCTTGTAAGATTACGCAATTCTTTATAAGGGTAACATAAAAAAGACGTAATTATATTGGTTTAAAAGGGATGTGAAAAGGGATATAATAAAGAAAATCTAAAAACAACGACAGTTCAAATTAAAAAGTAAGAAGACATCCTTTTTATCAGGAAATCCTTTTTCAGATGAAAATACTCGTAATTTAATAATCTCTCACTTTCAGAACCCTGGTGTGGTTTGAAACTTTGTTATTGAACACTTTTATATAAATACTTTATTTCCGATTTGTACGTAATCGAATCAGACATGTTTCGGAAGAGATGTTTCATCGGAAGACCAAATAAAGAAGAGGTTTGAAATATTTATGTTATTTCACTGTGATAAAGAAACTTGTTATAAATGTTTCGATATTTTATTACGTTGAATAAGGCTGGCCGTGCAACAATTGTACTGCAACTTTTATATCAACTGAACACAAAAAATCATTCGCCAAATGCAAACGATTATTTACCAACACCAGGTTACGGTATGCGATGATCCATTCAAACACCACAACAACGTTACAAATAACTCGATTGACTTGAATTTGGTTTCTTTCAATGAGAAATTAGTCATCTGTTCGTATAAAATTTTAAAATAAAACAAAGCACTTATTTGAGGGATGGAGAGGGTGCTGCGGAATCATACAAAGATGTTTGCTTATCGTACATTTGTTGGCGTTTTTTTTGTATTGGCGACTAATATTATTTTTTAAATGCTCTAAAACAGGGGTCGGCAACCTATTGAAACGGAAGAGCCAAAAGTTACAATACTTTACAAAATTTCCCAGTTTTTAAAGAGCCACTAAAAAATTTCGTTTCAATATTATAGTATTTGCTTATATATATTTGATTCTAATTTAAAATAAACGGCTTTAAATACGGAATAATATTTATTCATATAAAAACACAAATATAGATAGTTACATCAATGGGAGCATTGACTTTGCATGCCTTTTGAAAGTTTGATTAAATCTGGCTTATAACTTGTTGTTTTAAGCACGGCTTTAGATATATATTTGTTAGTTGACTTCTAACTTTACTTTTTATTATATTCATGCAAGAAAACGCTGACTCGTACAAATATGTCGACCCGAAGATCGTCAGCACTCCATATGCCAACTTCTTCACCTAATTGTAGAATTCTGGAAGACTATTCCATGATTCCATGCGCCAAATATGAGGGCCTCAACTCGCGGAATTTCTTTTAGAGCTGTCCACTTGTGCTGCGCTATGTGCATGCATTTCTGGACCTCCAACTCTTCCAACTTGCTCTTGAGTTCTGTGAACTTGCCACTCCACAAGTCTTTGGTTTTCAAATCTAGCAATTGCATTTGGAGCGATCCAGCATCAATTCCAAATGGCTCAATTTTGATCTCATTTGTGTTTGTGTTGAGAGGATTTACTATGAACGCGAGAGTACTTTTGTTTGTTTTGAATTGCTCGAATCTTTCAGCGAATCCATCTTTCATGTTTTTTAAAGCTATGCTGAAGTAATTCGTGTCAATAGTTGCATTGGACTCATCGCGATATTGCTTCAGATTTTTAAAATGAAGTAATTTTCCGCTCTCCATGTCTTCAACAAAAAGAAGTAATTTTTTTCGAAACTACCTACTTCTTAAAGCAAGGTGTAGGCTGGGTTGCCCTTTCCTTGCAGTTTTGGATTTAGTTACATTGTGTCTCATTACGGTCATGTTAAGCGTAGCTATTTGTAATTAACGATTATAAAAATAGAAGCTATTGAGAAATTAGGTACTTAAAAATATATTTTCTTATTTTTTAAGGGTTTTGATAATAAATTATTAATTTTTTCGTATGGAACTGGAGAGCCGCAACTTTACATCAAAAGATCCGCAGGTTGCCGACCCCTGCTCTAAAATGATCTCTTCTGACCGTGCTCAGACACAGCTATATTTTATTTTACGTGATTTCCATACCTAGAGAATAAAATTTTAAATTTGTTGTCGATGTGTTTATCAATGCTAATTTATAAATGAAATTATATATAAAGACTCAAAATAATATATGTATTAAGAAAAATGCATTTATGTATATGTATATGTTGAGAAATAAAATTTTAGAATTTTTAAATTTAAAAAAAGCTTTTTTTCTCCCTGGCTTTGTTAGTGTTAATTAATCTCGGCAAATTACTATTAAAAACAATTTTTACTGCAATATTAAGTACAAACAATAACTCTCGTTTTATATAGTATATTTATTTTATTTTAGCGCCGAATGAAATACGAGTATGTCAAACTATTTTGTAGTTTGTATAAAAGTGAAGGTTTGCAACAAAGTCCTGGCTTATTTCCAAAGAAATAAATATTTCCAGGATTTCTAGAAAGCAAGAATATGGAAATTGAAAATTTTACATCGAGAAAAACGTCTCCAATAATGCACTATACATGAGCTCGATCGATTTTTGTAATATTCTATAAGAAATGAAGTGGAACTTTTTGATAAATGGGTTTCTACAGATACATTTATTATTATTAGAAACGCTAAACTCATTAACATATTCTGCTTAGAAACATGAGAGTTTTCTCAACCGTTTAATAGTCTCAAAGGTTACTTTCACTGAACTCTAAATGTAACCTCTGTAAGACTTAAACTGGCGTCTCTAGTCTAATCCAGCTGATGGAGGAAAAGCATCTTGGCGGGATAATTGTTCCAGCTTTGGCGGGATTGATAAGTTTACTATTTCGCAACCCTATGGAAGGAATGGCTGACTACGTTGAGAGAATGGTTGTTGTACTTTTTAACAGTCATTACTTTTTTAATAAAATAACCTTTCTAGAAAGAAAAAAACCGACTTTAAGGAAAATGCGCTAAAAAGTAAAAAATAATTTTTAATTCTACGAATGAGTTGAAAAATTGAATTATTGAATATCAATTTTATACTTACTTAGTACAACTTTTTGAAGTTGGTGCCAATTTACAAAAATCATACCCAAATTTTGGCGCCGATATCAAAAAGTTGTACTAAGTATAAAATTGATATTCAATAATTTAATTTTTCAACTCATTCGTAGAATTAAAAATTATTTTTTACTTTTTAGCGCATATTCCTTAAAGTCGGTTTTCCTTTTTTCTAGAAAGATTATTTTATTTTATCCACTTCGACTTAAACTATCGAATTACTTTCTATTTTAAATATAAATTGCGTTTAAAATGGCTTTAAAAGAAATATAAAAATAATTTTTTTTTTAATAAAAGGAAAACCGACTTTAAGAAATATGCACTAAACAGTTTTTTTTTTAATTTTACGAATAAGTTGACAATGGAATTTTTAACGTTAATTTTATATTTATTTCAGCGCTTTAAAATCGGCGCCAAAATTTAGAGGCATTTGTAAATTAATACGAACTTCAGAAAGTTGTAATAAGTATAAAATTTATATTAAATAATTCAATTTTTTTCAACTTGTTCGTAAAATTAATATTTAGTTTTTACTTTTTAGCGCATATTTCTTAAAGTCGGTTTTCCTTTCCTTAAAAAGAGTATTTTATATTTTCCTTTTTAGTTTCATACTGTTATTCACCAAGAAAGTCAAATTAATACTACTTTTTTTTCACGTCACTGATACGTCATGACACGTGATACACGTCACGATGTGACACGTGATACATGACACGTGATACGTCATGACACGTGATAATATCCAGTTTAATAAATTCCGGGCAAACGAAATTTTATTGTTGACAACTTCTATCCAACATTGTAAATATTTTGGAATCGAAGAAAATGTTTTTTTTTATAAAAGTCCTGTTAATCGATATTCCGGATAAATAAAAGCCGGATAACCAATTATTTTTTGCAGTTTTTGCCAAAGAGATTTTTTCTCTACCCAAGAAAAAAAGATTTTCGAAATTGGACAATATTTGTTTTCAAACTATCCGGTTAATTGAAAATTCCGGAAAGTTAAATGCCGGATATACGGATATTTTTTACAAAGGTGCCCACGTGAAACATCCCCTATCCAACTATAAAAAATGTGTTCATATATCTAAATTAGAAATTCTGCGCTAACATACATTAAAAAAATAGATAACAGTCCAATTGATAATATTTCTGCTATTTTTGGAGTACTTTCTGAAATTGGTTGGCGCTCTTTTAAGTCTGTCAAAAAATAACTCAACCCAAAATAACTACATGACGGCGTATTTTAGCATAAAAAAGTATACTCAATCGTGTTATTTGTCAAGGAGTTACAGTGTCGGAATGGAGGTATAGATCTCCCTATATCATAAATCGTAATTTTCAACATTGAAATTACACGCAGATTATTTTAAAACCGATTCATGTTAAAAGTAATAAAGTACTGAGCTTGATACCATCAGAAAAGATTCATCACCATCTCGGAAATGTTTCAAAGTTTAGATCATCAATGTTTTAAAGTGCTTACTCAAAATTTAATCTCGAATATAACAATGAGCATTTCATTTGTTTTGGGGGCGTTTTCTTTCAGTTCATTTCAATTGTTTAGTTTATTTTTAAAAAATCATTTATTTTCAAACTACATTTAACGTGCATTTAATTTTAATCTGAAAAAGGAATGCTTATGAATTTACCTATACATGTTTTAATTAGTGTCAATTTTTAAAAATGACATTTCGACAACTTTTCGATTTTCGACAACTTTTTAAAAGATATCCATATACGATCACTTTATTGCATTTCATTTGTCGTGCTGCCATCTACAATGAGAAAAGAGAACTGTTTAGGCATTTCTTAATCAAAAAGTTTTAATACTTGTTTACATTCATAATTAGTCATTCATCAATACAAATTTCTCTCAAAATAAAATAAACACATTATCTATTGATTAAAAAATAATAGTTCATTTGTGCAATCGTGATTTATTTATTTTTTATTTTTCATTCAACATAATAATAATAAATAAAACAATTTTAAATATTGTAATTGACTATATGTTCAGATATCGTCAGAATGGTTTCAATGGATGCAATATGCTCGTTTAAATATGTAAGTCCATTAAACCGTGTGAATTTATTTCAAGATTTTACTATCAAAAGATATTTAATTTATAAAATGCAAGAAATAAATTTTGGTGGAAGGAATACGTTTGTATCTTGACTAACAAAAGATTACAAAATAATTGCTATTAATGGCATGTCAAAGAGAAGAGTGTAGTAGATAAGGGAAAGAGGAGTGGAAAAGTCTTGAGACAATTTTTCTAACCTTAAACTGTACACGCCACAAATGTAGCTGGTTCAAAGCTTTTGAAACCAAAAAAATTTACAGGAATAGGGGGGGGGGGGTGTAATAAGATAATATTCCCTATTTACAGGCATTTATAGGTAAAACAAATGAATGGAATTGCATCAAATTTCATATTTAGGATTTTGTAAACACAGGGGGAGATTTCTTTAAAAATACAAAAGACTACCAGAAATTAACGATTGGGAAACTTTGGCCATGTTCTAGCAAAAACAGGTTATATGTAATAAAGTTGTGATCATCACACCAATTAATTTATTGATTAAACTCGAAACAAGCACTCTTTATTCATGAGAATTAGTGTCTCAAAAATCACATAGATTATTTTTAATGTGTTGACTTTTCTTGTGTGCAACAAACTGCATCCGAGGTGCGTAATGATTCTGATGAATAAAGGATTATTTCCTTTGAGTTTAATCACTAAATTAATTTCTATGTATATAGCAAGTTTTTTATATATTTATTTCCTGTTTTCTGCGTAGGTAGCGCCAAAATCCGCCCTATCGATGATTTTCGGTACCATTTTTATTACGAACATTTTCAGCCCATGCCTTCAATATTCTTAATATGAAATGTCGTGTAATTACGCTTATTAGTTATAGCTACAGATGACTCTAACCAATGGAATTTAATTTATGGCAACCCTGCAGTTTGGTAGATTAATATCTCTTTTTTGATTGGATAAAAAATTTAAACCACTTTTTGTTGGTTTTATAAATTTTGTACGAATAAAAAAAATGTATGTTCAATTTTTGACTTCAGTACTTATAGATAGAGAAAAATATACAACATTCCCTTCCAATAGTGTGTTTTAAATTGAACTATGAAAACTCTTTGCTCTCTAAAATTTGAACTATGAAAATACTATACCTAAATAAACTTGTACAGTTACGGTAATGAAGTTTTCAATTACAGATTTAGTAAAAATAGTTTTGATAATAATTTATTTTATATTTCAGTAGGTAAATGCCAAAAACAGTTATATCCAACAAATTCGAAAATGAGTACTTCTTTATAACTTTGTCTTCAATTTTAAAATATAATAAAGATGCGAAATTCTTTATTTAATAACAATTTTTTTTAATGTTATTCAAAAGTAGGCATATCTACGCTAATTAAGCTTCATAGATATGCAAAAGCAGTTATATCCATCAAACATGAACATGAGCATCCGCTAACCTGATTTCTGACTGTTTGGAATGTGGATATAGCTTATTTTGTTTCTTGGAATCAAAAAAAATGGCGGTGCATGCATTTGCAAAGCAAGTTAAATCTAATTTCAAAACAAGTTATGTAAAACTTAAAACTTGGATTATAAATCATTCAGTAATCTGAAAACTAAGCATATTTTATTGAGAATTTGCATTTTTTTCTACGTTTTTTACAACAACAAAATATTATTGTTCTAACAATAGTTAAGATTTGACAGTTTTTTTCAATTTACTCAAAGGAGCTTTTCGTGCATTTTGATGCTTTTGCATCTACACTATACTCATTTATAATTCTACAAAACAATACACTATCGACAACTCAAAATCACATAATACATTTAAGAATTCTATATTGCATATTGTTATTTTAACGTATCAAAAATCTGCTTTTGAAATCAGACTACTCGTATATAATTCAACAAAACAATATACTATCGACAACTCAAAATCACATAACAAATTTATCAATTCTATATTGCATATTTTTATCATAACGTATCAATTTATATATAAAATATTTTACTTTGCGAAAACTATAGCTAGTTCCAGCCCCCCCCCCCCCCCTTTCCCCCCCCCCTCCCTTCTTCCTCCCAAATACAACCAACAAATCACCGGAAACGTGGATACACCAGAAGATACAATTGCTTTAAAAGTTACGCTTTTTTCACATTTTACGCACACACATTCTTTGCTCATTTAATCTTTAATTACTACAATTATCCCCAAATGACACCCATTTCCCCCCGGAAAAAAATAAGTCATTAGCTCTATTAAGTTTCTCAAAGTATTAATTTTCTTTTTTTACGATTATCGAAATGTCCTTGTTATAATTAACAGCGAATGAAACGAGGTTTTTCTGGAAACTTCTGCAGTTAAGCACCCCCAAAGCAGATTTTAACTGCAGAGATACAGCTTCAGAATGGGTTGAATTGGGCGATTAACTTTCACTAGATATCGAAATAAGATTAATTCATTTTTAGGAACGTTATCTTCTAACTAAACTCATTTTAGGATATAAATGTTGGGTTTAGGAACTAATGCTTTCCCCGAAAGTTTATTAAATGAAATGTCTTCAACGTCATAAATTGTAATGAGTGATTTTTCCAAAGATAATAATTCTATGGAATTTTGATAAGTTAAAATTTTATTTATTGTTTGAAGTTCTGGCTAAACAATGCGTGCTGTGTGCACTTTTCTATATTTTTATTTAAATTGTTCTTGTGTAAATGAACATTTCAATCAAAATAATGACATTTTCTTCTGTACTGTAACTAAAGTTTCTACTAGAAAATACATATTTAACTCATAATGATTGCTATTTTTTCTTATTATTTTGTATTTATTGTAATTTCTTAAGTTTCTACTGGAAAATGCATGTTTCAATCATGGAAAATGCATGTTTCAATCATAATAAGACAGTTTCTACTAAAAATTAACTATTTATATCATAATGAAGATAATTTCTTCTATATTTATTGTATTTAAAGTTTCTACTAGAATATGCATATTTCAATCATAAGGATGACTATTTATTTTGTATTTATTATAATTAAGGTTTTTACTAGAAAATACACATTTCAATCATAGTGGTGACTATTTATTCTTTATTACTTATTGTGATTTAAGTTTCTACTAGAAAATGAATATTTTAATCATAATAATGACTATTACAGCTTTTACTATAAAATGTATATTTCAACCATAATAATCACTATTTATTATAATTAGAGTTTCTGCTAGAAAATGCATATTTCAATCATAATAATTAAATAATTTAAATACATAAACCAAACAATATTATGGAAAAGTACATTAAATTCAAAGAAATAACTTAAAACTTTCTTAGTAAATATTTTCTATCAGAATTGATGAAAAAAATTAATTTAACTATTGTTTAAAACACCAAAACTATTATAAATGTTCAAATTTTAGACCAATTTATTCTAGTGTTTCTAATTAAAATGAGAGGTTTAGAAAATAAATATCAATCTTAAAATAACTACTCACCAAATTTAACTCAAATTTTATGTGCCTTATCGCCTTTGTATGATTTGTATTTCTAAAAAAATATCTTAAGTTTTAGCTTTACGTTTTTGTTTTATTCATGATTTATGTTATTATACGTGGGTGCGAAATTAATAGCAAAGATCGCTAAAGGAAACTTACCAAATTATTTATATTCACGTTTATATATAATAAAAAATGTGTCAAAATAAGAATTAAATAAAAATAATTTTTATTTAGGGATATGTGGAAATTAAATTAAAGTTGTATCACATAATTATAAATAAAATATTGTGTGTTAATTATTTTTTATGTATTATGTTTGTAATACCGGGTGATGCAAAATGAACGTTATGGTTTGCATGCTTTATAACTTTTTAGTTTAATATTGCATTTTTTATTTTGCTTCAGAATTGTGTAAAGAGGGCTTGGGGAATTTGAAATGGAACAGTACACAATAGAACAACGAACAAAAATCCTTGAATCGTCGATATTTTAATGTTCGGACTGGACCCTCAGTATCAACAATAAATCGCCTGGTTGCAAATTTTCAGCAACAAGGTTCAGTAAGGAACCAATAACTGAAAAACAATATTCCCAATGAAATTCGTGCCATAACCCCTGAAATTTTGCGAAAAGCCCTGCAACATGTATTAAAATAAGCACGACTTTGTGAAGCGGAAAATGGGCGACACCTGCGAGACGTACTTTTCACGTTTAAGTTAACAATATTCTCCATTCATATGCTGTATTTTGACAAAAAAAATTAACAATTTATTCAAAAATAAAAAAAGTTATAAAGCATTTAAACCATAACGTTCATTTTGCACCATCCTATTTATTTGTTTAATTTTCAGATAATATTGTACTAAATTAATTAACTTAACTCCCCACCACACACACCCATTTGTTAGAGCCAAAAACTAAAAAAGTTCAACAGTCATGTTTTTTTGTACGACATCGTTTGGTAAATAGTCTAGTTTTGTGAATAAAGCAACAATGATTATTTATGACACACACTAAATCGCATAATATACGGTTAGAAGAAAGCAAACTCATATTAGCTTTATTAAAGAAAATTATATCATAAAATATAATATAAGCAATCACGCGTAATTTGCTACAATCAAAAAGCAAAATCCCCAAAATGACGTTTTGCATTGACTCAGCACTGGATCACCGAAAATTTCATTTACTTGGGTTTATTTGAAAAAATGTATATCGTTATCCTTTATTACTTCATCAATAATTCAGACAATGTATAAAAACAAATAAACTCATAACAAAAGAAATATCAATAGGATCCAGGGCACCAGTTACGCAAGAATCCAGCCAATTACGAAATACATAATAGAATTTCTGGAATAATAACTGTTTTTTTTTATTAAATGTATATTTTCTTTTGGAACAAAAACTATTACGCTATATCCCATTTTCTTTTTATTAGTTTGCTTACTTTATTTTAGGTTAATAGTTTCATGCAGACAATTAACTAAATGTACTAATCCTTGAATATTATGTTATGGATGAATTGCGAATTTAAAAAATGTTAAAATAATCAACCAGATGATATTAATAAAATACACATTAATGTAAATTATACGAGCTGAAATCCCCCGGCTTTGTCCACTGATTAATCTATTTATAAGTCAAAACTCAATGAGTATTTGTTATTCCAAATAAAGAGTTTTTTTTAACATTTTTGTATAAAATTAAAATTAGTCATTGTATTACTAAATATACCGATTCAATATTTAACCTGACCTGAATCTTGGCATAGTTACGTAATCCAAATGAGTTTCATCGTTTATTGAAAACTGATTAGCAGTAAATTTTCACACTTGTTAACCAATGCTCTAATCACGTTCGCTAACATAACGTGTCATCTCGTAGGACTTCGCAGCCAGAAAATTTTATTAAAGTCATTAATACAGTTTGGCAGTTGAAATATAAACACTTAATAAAAAAACAATGTGACATTTCAGTAACTGATTACTGGAATGGCATCCCGCTGTTATAAAAGCATTTATTTTATTGGTTTTCAAACGTAAAATAAATTATTCATTTAAATAAACACATTTTTATTCAATTTAGCAGTACTTTACCTAGCTTATGTGTTATATATCCTTTCTTTGATATAGCATAAATTAAATAGTATTATTTATAAGATAAAATAACGAACTGTAAGTAAATATTACTCTACTTTTAATCGATTTTAACGTAAGTTTTCATAGAAGGTGGTATTATTGGTTTAAATAAAAAATAAAGTTGTCAATCCTTTGTTTCGAGACAAACAGAAATTGGTTTAAAATTCAAAACATTATGCATGTATATCGCAAACCGTACTTTAAATTAACCAAAAGGTAAAAGCATAATTCACCATTTAGAAAATTGACCCAAAAAATGTATTTTATTAAAGTAAACTTAACTAAATTTAACTAAAATATCGAAGTGTATCAAATAATAGAATGACAAAGACTTAATGATAGAGCTACAACTTCCTTCCAGAAGAAAGCAGCATACAACTTAACTTAACTATACATAGCATTGAGACAATTCTGAGTAGTAGCAAAAAAAAAGGTTAAAAACTTCAACTGTAACATTTTTATCTATAAAAGTGCTTCTGGGAGACTTTGGCTTCGTAATATATCCCAGAAGAAAGTTTGGTATGTATCTGAAAAGAAAATCATCCTTATTGTTTAATTACAAGAGTTAAGCTGACTCCCCACTTTCCAAACTTTACGATTAACGTGAGAACGTTTTAGCAACGAGGGATTTAAAGTTCTGCTCAACACGTTGCGGGGGGATTTTCCAGGAATCGAATTTATCAAGAACCAATCAAGAATCTATTATTTATATTTTAGCAGTTTATGAACATATGTGTGATGTGTTGGGCTTTTAAAAGTTATGCCTTGACTTTCTTATCATGAGATGTTTTGAAATAGAACAATAACCTGTGTACCACCTTTTGAAATAAGACATATCATTGTTGTACCTCCAATTAAAGGTGGTCAGTTTCAAACCTACCAATGGCTCTCCATTTTAGTGCATATTTTAAACTATTGCAACGACTCCTTTAACTTAAATCGGTCTTGTTATTTTTCTACAGTAAAAAAAATTCTATAGACGAAAATCTGATATTATTTTCTAACTTTCTCTAAGTCCTATTATCTCTCTCTCATGTTCCGTTACTGGACAAAAACTTTTTAACTTTTACACTAACACCGGATGGTTAAAGTTACATTCATTGGTTCGCAAATTGTATATGGCATCAATTTGTTAAAACATTAGTGGTGTTGGAAAGGCACGTGAACAAAACTCCCACGCAAGCAGCGTCCAATCAGATGGCCGGAGAAAACTACGCAATTAAGTTCTGATGAAGCTGGAGCGTCGCCATCTTGAAAGAGACTATAGAACTGTACCATTAGGTGATCGAATAGGAAGTGCCAGTCTCGTAGGAGCACTTTCCTTGAATTGTAATATAAAATGTAAACTATCTTAAGTTTAATTAAATGTTTCATTAGATGCACCTGAAGTATTGATTTCTTGGCGTATGCTTGAATTGATTAAGAGAACCTTTTTGGATTAAGTGCCTGAAGGATAGCAACAACCACCATAACTGAGGATAATAACGTCCTTAGATACACTATAAGTGGTAACTATTTTCAATTAGGGGCCGTCCACAAATGATGTCACGCTTAGACGGAATGGGAGGCGGTTCATGAACTTGTGACACTTTGTGACAAAGAGGGGAGGGCGGTTCCAAGAAGTGTGACGTCACACACATCGTCTAAAAACATTGCAAATCCACAGAATAATAATCTATAACCAGCTTTGTTTCTGAAGCGCCGGTATATGTATATATAATTTATTACGCACTAGATTGATATTGTTAGTAGAAGACAGTGTCGTAGCCATTCAAAAATTGTGAGGGGATGGGTCAACTTGTTGTTGATTTAGCAATATAAAAAATAAACTTTAAATAAGAGTTAATTTAATTAGTAATTAGTCAGTAATAATTAGCAATTATGCTAGTTAGCAATTAGTTGTTAATTAGTAATCGTTCATTATAATTAATTAGCAATGCGTGACATGCGACAAAAGGGGGGTTGAATGGTGAAGTGTAACAGTTTGTGACATAGAGAGAGGTTCAAAAATACGGAGAGACGGTGTGACATCACTTTTAAACGACGACCCCTTATTTCAAAAATACTTTTTATTTTGGACACCAGTGCATCTCTTACAAATACTTAAGATATTTAAAATTTTAAACTATTATTATTTAAACTATTATTTCCCAATAAATACTAGTTAAACTATTTAAACCAGAATTTATTGGGGAACTGTATTGAATTCCCTTTCAACGAAACCAACTTCACAGTAAAAATATTCTTGCACGGCGGAACTAAACATTGATATATTCCCTATTATTTTTTGTTTCATCTGGAATTCCAGATAATGTCAACTTGACGAAGAATAAATATTGAATCACTTCGTAACTTGAAAACGTTTAAGTACCTATAATTGAAAGAATCATACATTTTTATCTCCACAAAAAATTCTGAAAGGTTAAAAATAAAAAAAAACATATTAATAGATCAATATTTGTTTAAAAAAGGTGTCATTTTAACTCTAAACGTTCTAACTTTAAATGATATAATTCAAACACTATTGTTTTAAAAATCCATTAACTGTAATCTGAGTTTTTATTAAAAGAAAAAACTTATCGAATTAAATCATTAATATAAACAAACAACGTTCTATGAAAAAATGGATGCCAGAAGATTAGAATAAAGGCGTCATCAATATCTGTATAATAAAAACGTGAAATCAAATGTTGAAGTTAAATAAACCTCTCGCATTTTTGAAAGGATTGAAAATGTCTTCTTGATTTTTCCGTGTAATTCACCGTTAAAATAAAAATTATTTTGAAATATTACACTTACAGTCTTAATAAGTTTTTATAAATATTTTTTTAAGTGTATGTTTTAAAGTGATAACCATCATTGCCTAAAAAATCTTAAAATAATATTTGTTGTAACAGTCATATGATTTACCTTTTGCTTTTATAAGGAAATATGCACACTAAATAGTTAACTAATTAATGATAATTAAATACAGTAATGTTTATATTATCATTCTATTAAACTCCCTCAATATACGTAAGAGGATTTTGAATACTTCCAATTATTTTAATTTACTATTTTTTAGTTATTTAGTGTGTGCATTACAAATATTACATTCATTATTGATTTAATCGTTAAAATGTTTAACAAATTCTTTTAATCTCTAAATTTGTTTAGTGCATTTGTTATTATTATTTTTGTAATGCATTTAAAAATATATAGCCTTGCAATAAACATAGAAAATAAATTTAAGTATTTTTGAATACTTCTTTCACATACATTTGTGCATGGTTTGTTCTTACCAAACTGTGAGATGTAACTTGGTTTAAATTGTCCCAGAAACTATAAGACAACATTGAATTAGGTTTATAAAGGCTGTTAATAGAATCTGTTAAAATTTAGAACTCGTAACAAGAAGTACTATTTAAAGAAAAAAGTTGTATCGCTAGAGAGTTCTTATCAAATATGTACTTATACTTTGTCAGTATCTAAACATTATTTGGTCCATATAAAGTGTACAAGATCTTAAAGTTAAGATATTAGTTTTTTCTCACTGTGTGCAATAATTATAGCATTGAATTTCCATTCGAATGGTGTAGGTTCTATTTCTTCAATTTTGTTTAGGCAATCGGATGTCTTTTTGACTTTCCCTCACCACTGAGTATGGTAAATAATTATGAAAATCACAAATTTAAACAATTTACTCATTGTTTGCAATAAATGAAGTTTTTTACATACATAATCCTACCTAATTTTAAACTTTTTCTCCGTCAACTTTCTAATTTAAGGATTCGATTTTCCGACGTTTGTTTTTTAATTTCCGTTACAAAAAAAAAGACATTTATTTCTTGTAAATTCTATCCTGAAATCTAGTTGTCTGGCACATGGGCCTCTTTATTCTGTCCTGCTAAGCTACTGTCCGTTCAGTTCAAAACTGATAATTGTCTGATTCTTATCAACAATACCGACCAAACAACTGAGAGAAAAAAGTCAACATAAAAACTTCATCGAAGTTGTGAAATTGAAGGTTTTATACAAAAATAGCTGCAATAAATGAAGCATTGTTTGTTCCAAATTAATTTATAAAATCTGCAAGAAATCCTTCAATTTTGAAGTCTCGAAATTATTGAAGTAAAAAATGCAGATTTGTTTAAAGGTTTTAAGCAGAAAAGTTTGTTAAAAAATGAAATGCAGTTTTCTTCCAAATTCCTTTTAAAATCTTCAGAAAGACTTCAATTTCACAACTTTGATGAATTGTTATACTGACTTCTTGTTTACTGGGTCCTAAATGCGTGATATACGACGCCGAACAAAAAAGAATTAAAGGGACATTGTACCGCAAAAAGTGAAAAAATTTCGATTTATTTTAATTGGCTAAAATTATATTTTGTAATCTTCTGAATGTGCTGGCAAAATTCTAGAACTGCATTTATGTTTTTTAATTGAGTTATTTGATATTTTATGCTGGATGATAGGAGAAAAAACCAAAGGAACGAAAACTTGAAATCGTTTATTTCAGTGTTTGGTTTCCTTGATATTAAGTTTTTAGAAACGCTTAGTCTGTTTTCAAAATTAAGATGACGTTGGGAAAAACATATGATGTTGGGGAAAAAATGTAAATATTTAAAAAATTTCAGCATTTAAAAAAAACACTTTTAAAATCTCTCTCTTTAAATTTTGGAAACCATTTAAACCATGGAATTTTTTTTTGTGAAATATTGTTCTCTAATATAAATAAATATTAATTGCTATATGTGGTAATAATATATATTAATTGTAGTAGCTTTTATTCTGATTATAATTACATTAAAACTATCTATACTTCCAATAAAAAAATTACCTTAAACAATTTAAAACAGATACTGCCCCCCCCCCCTCTTTACATCCCTATTAGTATTCAATACATTCACAAGGATCTAACAGACCAGACAATATTATTTCTTTTCTCCTTTTTTTTCGTCATTTCTAATGAAGGATTTTTAGAATGGAATTCCGGGAAACCGTTTTTTCCGCGAATTGTCCAGACACCCACCTCGGAGATCGAGACAGATGAATCACAAATCTGCGTTCAAGAACATCATAAACGGATGCAGAAAATTCAGACAATTATTATCCTCTACACCATGTCATCAATGACAATACCCATAGATACCTAATAAAGAAAACCGTTATTCTCAAGTCAGCGCTCTGTACGTCGTTTGGTCACTAGCTCAAGTCGAGGTTTTTGGTGATTTCGACTGCTTTTATTTAGGTGAGTTAATTCTTTCAGATTTTGTTATGTTTTTCCTCAACTTTGTATTTTTTTAAAGATAGTACACAAAAATTAATAATTCAGCTAAAATTATCGTTACTTCTTCTAAATTAATTAATTCTTCTTATTATGATATTTAAATAATATTGTTATTGTGAAAAGATAAGTTTAAGTTACCAAGTTGGTTCGAGCTCAAGTATTGTCCTGGGTATCATCTGACCATGAATTAAAATACTAAGCAGTGTTTATGGGTCTTTCCTTCGAGATAGACTCCACACCGTCACCAATAGTCCAGGGTGCAACTCTAGTGCGACGTTATTTCAAGCCCCTGAAAGATTTAAATCCCTATTACCAGAACCATGATCAGACCACGTTTTCTTTAAATATGTTTTTACAAATTAAACTAATATCAATTGTACAAACTAAAAAAGTTTTCAATTGTACAAACTTAAAACTCGGTGCCGAATATCTTAAAACCTACTCAATGTTTATTGTGAAAAATCATTTAGTTTATTACTTTTATATTGGCTAAAAGAACATAAAAAGTCAAAAATAAATATTATAAATTACATTTTAAATTATATGTGAAACTTCGTTTCCAGAATAGATGTCAAAATAAGAATTTCTAATAAATCGGAATTAATATAATATTCCAGACTTTTAAATACTTTACTTTATACTTTCAATATTTTATTTGCGATTCATTACTTACCTAAATTTTAACAAAAAAAAACTAGAAACTGATAAAACTGATAGAACTTTGAAACCGACATTATTACAAATTCATAAATTATTAAATGTATTTTCAAAAAAAATTCTTAATTTTTTTTAAATACCATTATTTAAAAAATAAATATTAATATTAATGCTAAAAATTAAATATATCTTCCTAATTAGCAAGAAATATTCAATTCAGCTTCTTTTCAAAATTTGGTGCACAGGCCCACTTGAATATTTTAAAAAAAGATCATGTGTTTACATCGTTCAACCTTGACTTTAAAATCGAAACCTATAACTCAATGGTATCCTTATTAGTATGCACCATCATAAATAATTATATTTTATATTTAAAAATATATTCATAAAATCTATAAAATATTTATCATTAAATCATGTAAGAAAGTTTAATGAATATTAAATAATTTATAAGTAAACCTTGTCTTAATGAAATATTGAAATCATTTATAGAGACATACATATAATTTATATTTTTAATTTTAATTAATTCAGTATAAAACTTTCTTTATGTTTGTTTCAGCATCTTTTAGAAATTATATCTTTGAATCTCCGTTGGAAACAACAACCTGTTAGTAAAAGTGAAACCCATATAAACAAACAGGCAATGAGTTATTATCAAGGTAAAAGACTTAAATCTTACTATATTTATTGACATATTTTCTGATTTTTTTTTGTACAATTTAATGTTTTAATTGAATTTATCTATTTACATTCAAATCAGCATGATAAATAGTTAATCATATTTCATTTTAAACATCCTATCTAGAATTCCTTTAATTTGAAAAAAAAAAACTTTTCAAGAACAAAATAAGGACACATTTAAGGATTTTCACAAGATTTGTTATTATAAGATGGTTTTGGTGGTTTAATTATCTCCATACTCAATATTAAATTGTATTATATTTACGGGAAAACTTTTATATCTCAATGAAAATAATTTTTTATATAACATAATGAACTAAATGAAAACTATTAAAATAATTAACTCATTTACTCAACTAAGATTTAATTTTTTTAGGTGAATTTAATTTTTAAAAACCTTTAAGTGATTTAAAAATTTCAAACTATTTAAATTATAAAAAAAAATTCAATTCATTATTTAAGACTACAATTTCGAAATTAAACGAAAACCTAACCAAATGCATATCACCAATTTTTCTTTTCTTAATTTATAAATGTTGTATCTAAACGAAATTTTAAACTGCGTAAGTTAATGTAAATTGCGTAAGTTACTTCAAAATATACACTTTATGTTTATAAACGAATATATTTTATTTACTTTAAAACAGTAGTAACTTTTGTTTAAAAAAATTAATATAGTATAGTATACAGTGGTGGACGATAATATTGTTGGATTTTTATTATCAGACATATTTTACATAATCATGGTACGTTATCGGTATATAAAAAAAATTCAAATTGTTGTTATGAAATTTATTTTATTCAAAATTTATTTTAATTAAGTTTGTGACGATAAAATAGTAAACAATAGCTTACCATTTGCACAAACAAAACAATTCAAACACAAACTGTGTTTTCATTTTATTTGCTTGTTATTTTTAGTATATTTTTAATTGTTTAATAAAACTTGCGAATTTGTTTCTGTTAAAATATTTTTTAAAAAACTTTAAATATTCAATACATTTTAGAGATGTAAAATTAAATAAGTTTATTCAAAATTAAAAAAAGACTACAATAGAATGAAGAAAATATAGTATTAATATAACCAGCTTTAATTTGAATAAATTAATCTAATAAAAAAAGTTACGATAATATATTTTTATTTAATACTGCGTTTATTACAAGTAGTAATTTCAGTGAACAATATGCTTAAAAAATTAACATACTTTAAAAAAATCGTTTTATTATGATAAATGTATTTTTTTATTTTAAGAAGTATTTTTGATAATGTTTTAGAATAAATATTTAAATAATAAGTTATATTAAAAGCTTTTTACCTTTGACACATAATATATCGATGCAAAGAAAGCAAAAGAGAGAAAAATATTTCAAATACGAATTGATTTCATACTAATAAATATTCTGTTTTATATGCAGACGCTAAATTAGCAACATTTAATAACTTTTTGGTACACTTTAAAATAAAATACTATACCCAAAAATATTACTCTGTTAGTAGCTTTGTGTGTATAAGAATTCCTTCTTGTACATATAATGCAACGTTTGCAGTTCTTTGTAAAATATATTAAAATAGGCATTTTTATATGTAATTTATACATTTTACATTGAAAATTTAATTTTTAAAAATTTAACTTATTTTGTATAATAAATATGGTTTGGAAAATTAACTGTATGTTAAATATGTATCAATGTTATAAATCAATTGGAATTATTATATTATAGCAGGAATATTTTAAGTAACATTTTATAAAAGTAACAGAACGACATTTTAATTATTTTGTATTTTAAACTTGTAAAACTTTTCACTTTCATCACACAAGAATTTCACATCATGAATTTCATTATTTTAAATGTAATATAAAAATGAAGAACATTTTGTGTTACAATATTTCAAGTAAATTAGTAAACTATCATATTTCTATAATTTTTTTTAAAAATGCATCCTTCTATTTTGTTTGTTTTTATATTTTCATACAAAACTCAATTGTTTTCAGTCGTATATATTAATACTTTAAATGACTAAAAAATGAAAAACATGTAATTGCACATTATCCTGAAAATTCAACTTTAATGAAATGAACACAAAGTGCTTAATCTAATTCTAATAGTGCCTTTTATCACCAAAAATATCAATCTGACTACACTGCTAAAAATAGGCACTCGAATATAAGTAAAATATAATCATTTTTGAGTATATTCGATGCTTATCATGACAAAAGTTTCAATTTTGAAAAAGACATGCACTCAAAAATGAGTATGAATAAAAAGAGCAGATGTTTGCCTGCATAGGCTGTCGTTATAAATTACTTTCCTTAATATATATCAACTATTACAGCCAAGACTTAACGGGTATCAGACCCATATCCCCAGAAACCGCAGACCACTGCCTTATCCGTTAAACTACCAGGGCGACTTGAAGAAGGTATAAACAGAAGACATATTAAAAAGGTGTGCCAAAAGAATGGAAGATAAGATAACTGAGTAGCGATAACTCAGTTTCATTTAAGCAATCGACATCAAATAATATGGAAACCACCTTCTGAACAATTATTTTATGTTTGGCAGGTCGATTTCTTAAGATGGCTTGAACAAAAACTGAAATTAGCAATAATTAAATCACACGGCTCACTTTTGAAAGAGTATGATTACTTAAATTTGAGTACGACATCGCTCATTTACGATACGATTGTACTCAAAGAAAAATGAGTAGGTTCAAGTGTATTTTTATATTAACCCTTTGCACTCCGATGTCACCTCTCAGGTGTCAACATAACGACCAGTTCTTTTATTTCCCTGTTCTTTAAAATAAACGAGAACAACATGATCTTGTGTTTAGAACATCAATCTTTTTTTCAACTTGTAATCTTGCAAATACAAAACAGATTTTAAAAAAATTCACTGTATGAGTATAAAAAAAATCTGTGGAAAAGAACGTAACGAAGAATAACTGTTCCATAGAAAGAACACAAATCTCAAAGTGTTCTTGAAGTGCAAAAGGTTAACATTTTGGACTCGAGTGGCGACTTTCAGTCAACAAAATAACGACCTGTTCTTTTGTTCCTTGTTTTTCAAAATGAACAAGAATAGAATGTTCCTAAACATAAATAATATGTTTTTTTCGTTTGCTTTTTCTTTATTTAACTACTTTTAAAAGTATGACATCCCTTGGATATTTAATTAGTCGTTTGCACACGAGTGTCGCCATTAAATCCTCTGACGGATAAGCAAAATTTCGAATCTGTATGTTTGTTTTTACTGCAAGAAAGTTTACAACACATTCCTTTTTTTAATTATATCAGTAGAGAAGGTTTTTAAAAGTACTTCTAATGCTCTAAATTTGAAAATTATTTTAAAAAATGCATTTTTTATCAACTTTTATTTTATGTGTACTATTGGAAAAACTGGAGATTTTCGAACGTTTGTATCCGTCAGGTGGTTATAAGTCACCAAAATAACGAAGTGGTATTTTTTTCTGTCTTTCAAAATGAAAGAAAACGACATATGGTTGTGGTTAAAAGATCATTCTCTCACAAACTTTAACATATATTGTTTCGGTCATCTAGAAGCACCACAAGTATTTTGGTGATCTAAAACTTTCTTCAAATTGAAATTTCTCACAAACCTTTTTTTAACATTTGACAAATGTCATATACCACTAACTTTATATTTGGTATACTGAGGTTTGGTTTTATTAATTAACGTCGCACTATAGCTGTACCGTGGGCTATTGGCGACAGTTCAGGACCTATCTCGAAGGAAAGACCCGGTAACGCTGCCTCGTATTTTTGAACCATGGTCAGATGACGAGGGAACACCTGAACTGGCACCCAACGCCTTTAATAGACGTCGGGACTTTGGACCCCGATCAGATTTATCGTGCACCAGTCTAACACGCCGTTAATTTTTGCGGATGTTATGGACGACGTTTCTAGTATTTTGTAGCGAAGCTGGCAACCCTCCGATCACTACTTTATACTTTTTTTTTATTAAGTCCATCGCCTGGCATCGAACCGGGAACCTTCGTATTCTCAACTGACGCCTTTAACCGCTTGGCCACGAAGGCCTCTTGATATATTAAAATAAATATTTATCTTATGGCATAACTTTGTTATTTATATGAGTATCCATCCTAAACATAAAAAGTACAGCTAATATTAACTCTTTAAAAAGAACATAAACGGGATGAAACAGTTTCATAAAAAGAACGCAAATATCAACATGTTCTTTGAGTGGAAAAAGTTAATATAATTGCTATTAAGAGGATAGTCTTTGTTTTCATATAATAATGCATATGCTTTGGTTCAATTAAATTGAATTAAACTAAACCTACCATCTTTTTGTGCAGTTGCAGAATCCTGTCGATTTCCAGCATCTGACTGGAATTACAAGTGGAATGCCACATCTCCAACTATATGCAATTCCAACAGAAGCTCCAGTCCTTACTTCCACGACCCGTCATCAGAGTCCAATCAAGTACCAGATACCACATTCGTGCCCAAATTAGATCGCGTTAAAGAAGAGTTACCAGAACACTATCAACAGTATAAGGGACAAAGCAGCTACGCCAAAGGCGTTTTTGCGAATGTCATGCCAGAAAACTACGGAAAGCTGAATGGTTGGTCTTGCTATTCGGAAAATCGGTTCCCACCTGACGAATATGAAGGCTTTCCACCGTCAAACAAAACCGAAGTTCCGCGATATTTTGAGAACGGCTTTGTTAAAGATAAGTATGATGATATTTGCATTTTGAGCCATTCGAAACCCGACAATGGAACTAAAAACTGGTCGAACGGTTCTGGTAAAGATGACTATGATGATATTTGCATTTTGAACCATACGAAACTCGACAATCCAACTAGAAATTGGGCGAACGGTTCTGCAAAAGATGAATATGATGACATTTGCATTTTGAACCATTCGAAACTTAACAATGGAACTAAAAACTGGTCGAACGGTTCCTCTAAAGATGAATATGATGATATTTGCATTTTGAACCATACGAAACTCGACAGTGCAACTGGAAACTGGTCGAATGCTTCTGTTAAAGATGATTATGATGATATTTGCATTTTGAACCATTCGAAACTTGACAATGGAACTAAAAACTGGCCAAACGGTACTGTTAAAGATGAATATGATTCTTCGCAAAACCAAATGTATCCGTTTGCATGGAACCGACATTTGATCAAGAGTTTTATTAAGGATGAATCTGATGAGTTTTATGGTACATCGAGCCAGTTTAAAGTCTATGAAAGTTTGTCCGGTTCAAATAATCTTTGGTTGATGACGCCGCCGAACATAGTAAAAGAAGAATATGACGATGACATAATAATGTTAAAGCACACCCAAAATAATGAACACAAAACTAATTTATATCAGGGAGGTTTGGCTGATAGTAATTCAGTAAGGCGTAACGTAAATGTGGTGAATGAATTATCAAACGATTCGGTAGAATTATTGTTCGAAAGAGCGGGATTAGAAGGTTTAATGCAGAACTCTCCCGATGAGTTGTTGCAGATTAAAGAATTTGACGATTTGTTCACTGAAGATCAGTCTCAGGCGCAAGAAGTTAAAGAAGAAACTGACAGTTCCGGGCCTGAAGTCAATCCAGTTACGTTCAACCGCAAGCATTATAAATGCTCTTGTTGTTCCTTCAGCACGAATGGAAGAGAACGCCTGAACGAACACATGGAAAAGCTGCACACGAGCAGCGGTTACAACATGCGCAGCACACGCCGCCGACGACTCCGAAACTCTGTTGACAAAGAAAACCAAAACGTAAAAGAACCACCAACGAAATCCAAAGATAAAACCTTCAAGTGTTCGGAATGTGCGTACACCACCAATCACAGGGAGCGGCTCAAAAAGCACATTGAGAAGAAACACTTCGTCGAAACGTACAACCGATACAACTCTTGGGATCAGGGTCCAAAAATCCAAGCAGCAGCAGTGGATAACAGAAACTTGAATCAGAATCAATCGAAGAAATCGGGTTCGAAACCCCACAAATGCCCGCAGTGTTCTTACAGTGCGCATCGAAACGACCGCCTTATGAAGCACATCGCAAAGATCCATTCCAAGAATGTTTGCTACAAGTGCAGCCAGTGCGATTTCGTGTCCACCTACAATCGTGAGTACTATGAGCATATGAAATCTCATTACGGCGGCCCGCCTTTCAGGTGCGAAGCTTGTTCTTACAAGTCGAAGCTCATCACGGCCTTCATTGCCCACCGAGTCACGCATACCGGAGATCGGCTCTTCAATTGCACACTGTGTTCCTTCAGTTGCAAGAGAAAATACCACCTGAAGGGTCACATGATAAGTCACTCGAAAGAGAAGAACTTTCTTTGTCCGCAGTGCAGCAAGAAATACAGCTACAAGTGCAGTTTGGTGAGACACTTGAAGACGTCTTGCAAGAGAAAACCCGCGTAGACTGCAATTGCATAGTGTTAAAATGAAAAGTGTTTAATGTGTTTTAAATGTTTTAAAATAAAAAGTGTTAAAATCAAGTGTTCCTTCAGTTGCAAGAGAAAATACCACTTGATAGGTCAGATGATAAGTCACTCGAAAGAGAAGAACTTTCTTTGTCCGCAGTGCACCAAGAAATACAGCTACAAGTGCAGTTTGGAGAGACACTTGAAGACGTCTTGCAAGATAATACCCGCGTAGACTGCAATTGCATATTGTTCAAATGAAAAGTGTTTAATGAAATAATAATTTCCAGAAAAAAATATATTGTTAAACGTTAATATTTTGAATGTTTAAAGAAATTTCCCATTTACTTATGCTGTTCGGAATTTTGTTAATAATTATAGCCTATTTTAAAAAGAAATGGAATGTTTGATGTTCGATGTTTTATTGAGAGAAAATAAAAAGTTTTCTGAGTGGGAATTTCAGTGTAGTCAGACACTTGAAGACACTTGAAAGCAAATACTAGTGCATTTTAAAACGCAAATAAGTTCAAACACGTTACATCTTTCCTGAGCAGCATACGGGTATATCATACATAAATGTGTATATTTCAAATGCTTAAATACACTTTCCTTATACTTAAAGTAGTTAAATTCCAATTAATGCTAACTTTAGCATATTTAACAGTAATTAAAATATTTGTGTTAGATATTTCATGGAAAGAAATTTTTAAAAATTCCAGTTCCCTTTGTAGAATAAATATTGCTCCAAGTGCACCTTGGTAAGACACTTGAAAAAATATCACACATCAGTCACATGTGCAGTTATAAAACAAAACCTGTTTACAAAAATTTAATTTAGTAGAACCACAATTCCCAATTCATGAACAAAATATTCAGATAACCAATAAATCAGTTATAGTAAACCAGAAATCATAAAAACCTTCATGATTGTTATGAAATTGAAGGTTTTATACTGAAAAATTCAGCATTGAAATAAAAGAAAATGCAGATTTTATAAAGGTTTTATGCATGCAAATTAAAATTTTCGAAAAATATACAGGTTTTAAAAAAGTATTTTGAACAACATGTAGGTTTCATAAGATTTTATGCAAGTTTTTGAAAAAAGATTTTATGCTTATGATTTTTATTGGACGGTTAGGAATAAATGTGTTCAAATTATGTCACTGAATAATAACAATACGTTTACTATATTCCTTTATGCAACTTTAGTGTGGCGCTATTTCAATCATTTATACATCAATACATTTATTAAAATACAAATACAACGTTAAAATACGCAATAAAAATCCATTAAATCCGGGCATGTTTCGGGAGATACATCTCCCTTCATCAGCAGGAAATGAAAAGTATGTGTGTAATAAAATATAAATTAACCCAGAAATTGAAAGTGTTGCCAAAGAACAAAAAACAAACAAACACTGGGACTGCAAATGTTTTATTGACAATCGAATCAATATTGCTAAAAATATGAAACGCCACCAGGAAGTCAAAATCAACTGAAGTTTTGGGTTTGCAAATTAAATATGGGTTAGAAAAATTGAATATATGACCATGTTCCCAAGAGTGTTTGGCAATGGATGACTTCTTTATTTCTTGTTTAACAGTATGTGCTTAGTGCTCCTTAATACGAAATCTTAATCTTTTGCTGATGAAGTGAAATGTATCTCCCGAAACATGTTCGGATTATATGGATTTTTATTGCATATTTTAACGTTGTATTTGTATTTTAATATTCTTAACGCAATGTTCTATAAGACGAGTTTTTATCTTAACAATACATTTATTTATAAATGTTGACATTTCAAACGGTTGAAATAAATTTACCAAATACTGATATGGTTATGATTTCAATTATTACTCTCATGTTTTAAAACAAATATTGTTTTATATTTCATTGAAATATATAGAAATTTAAAATATCTAAGGGCAAAGAAATATTTTAACAAAATTTAACAAATAATCCTATATTTTATTTCAGTAGTAAAGATCCCTTTTGCGGGTCTTACATAACGGATCTTAACATGTGAGGAACAAAAAAAAAAGGTAGTAAGTTTTCAAGCAGTTTTTAAACGAGCCGTTGATAGTGCTGCCATCTATGGATTGAATTATTTAAATGGAAGTCCATCTATGAGTACTTACAACGAATGAGTAGGGGGGAGGGGGTTGTTCATATGATAATTACCGCACGGGAATGCTAGTAATATGAAAATCCGTATTTAGAAATACAAAAAAAAATTCAAAATTTCAGAAATTCGTTAAAATAAACTCTGAGGTTCCCGCTATCTATGGCTAAACGTTATCATTCAAAACCCGTTAGATCTGCGTGAAAAATTGCTTGAAAGTTGGCCTGTTACGCTAAACCGTTAAATCAGTTTAGTTTCTTGTTCTCCTCTAAAATATTTCACATTTTATTTAACGAGATTTATGATAACGGGCTTCAAATGTGAATGCCATGTAGGGTACATCTGTCTTCTTGTGTAATACAGTTATACTCCACATTGCAAATCATTTTCAAATTGTCTAGGTATGAAACTATAAGCAGTAATCAAATTCTCTATATTGATATTTCCACTGGATCATCAAAGGAAAAATCGTTTACTTTACAATAACTTCTAGAAATTATTTGGGAATCCTAACTATCGTTTCTACCGATAAATAATCAAACTACAGAAATATATTTAGAACATAAGCGAATAATCGCAAGAAAACCCTTACAAATACTTGGATATGCAGTTTACTTTACATTAACTTCAGGAAACTCTTTGGTAATCCTGACTATCGTTTCTATCGATAAATAATCAAACTACAGAAATATTTTTAGAACATAAGCGAATAATCGCAAGAAAACTCTTACAAATACTTGGATATGCAGTTTACTTTACATTAACTTCAGGAAACTCTTTGGTAATCCTGACTATCGTTTCTATCGATAAATAATCAAACTACAGAAATATTTTTAGAACATAAGCGAATAATCGCAAGAAAACTCTTACAAATCCTTGGATATGCAGTTTACTTTACATTAACTTCAGGAAACTCTTTTGTAATCCTGACTATCGTTTCTACCGATAAATAATTAAACTACAGAAATATTTTTAGAACATAAGCGAATAATCACAAGAAAACTCTTACAAATACTTGGATATGCAGTTCACTTTACATTAACTTCAGGAAATTATTTGGGAATCCTGACTATCGTTTCTACAGATAAATAATCAAACTACGGAAATATATTTAGAACATAAGCAAATAATCACAAGAAAACTCTCGCAAATACTTGTATATGCAATTAACATACAAGATAGCAAATACCAAGATAAAAAAAATCAAGAAATGCTCTTATTCTCAGCTGACGAAAACTTCTAAACTCTTTTAGACTTCTTATCACCTCGGCAGACCAGACAAACGAAACACGTTCAACATTTCTCTTGAACTTCTTATCTTAAAATACTTATGCCACATAAGGTGAAAAAACAGGGTGTAAAGCATTTATGAAATTTTTATAAACTATGATAAGGCTTTTTAGATAACATTTCCTTGAGAGGACGTTTAATGAAAGATAAGTTAGTTTTACAAAAAAAAATTAACATTTTAAATAAGATGCTGAATATGTGAAGAATATAGTTATAGAACTGCGTCACCACATGACAACACCACTGAACTAAATAAGAACTGGAGAATAGACTAAGCGTGCCACCCCAAGATGATGTTGGAACTGTATTCATCCGCGCGCCACGGAAAAGTCTATTTCCCCCCCAAATGGGAGTCCTCACTCCAGTGTTTATATTATTTTAGCTCAGGGATTACAACTGATTTCACTGTTGCCACATCGTGAAGTTTTGATGAAATTTACTAAAAAATTTCTAAAATTCGAACGAAACATCGGGGATACTAAAATATAGTCACGTTAAAATTCTAATTTTTCAAACGAACTATTGTGTAAATACGGAGCTATTGTAGTTACGGAGTCTTTTTAGTTTTTACTTTCGGGCATATTTTTGAGATTTTTCCATTTTTTTATATTTATGCTGTGAAAGAAATAGTTTGTCATCTCACCATTGTTCTAAAATACGAGGCATCGTTCCCGGGCCTTTCGTTCGAGATAGGCCCCGAATCGTCGCCAATAGCCCACTGTGCAGCTCTAGTGCGAGGTTATTTAACCAAACCAAACCAAACGAAAAAAAAATAGTGATGCGAGTCACAATGGACTTCTGCCCATAGAGTAATAATATAAATAGAGGAATAAAAATGCTGATTTCCGTGTGTCCAACATTGAAACCACGTGATAGGTGGAAATGCCAATTCATTCATGCGCCAATATTACTTGGCAGGCCTTGGCGACTTTAAGAACTAAACAAGATCGAAGTATTGTAATAAGGTTTTGTGTTTAATTTTGTATTTAAATATCGTTTTTTTGAACGAGTGTCACAATTTAAAGGAGTTTAACAGATATATTAAAGATATTTTTCTTATTTTGTAGTTTTTAAATAATTGCGTTACGTTTTTATGTAAACAATTTACCATAAGCGAAGTTCTTTCAATAGTTATTTTGTATACTTCAATAAGAAAATATGAACAACAAAACCTGAGAAATATAAAGAGTTTCGCTTCTTCGAGTATTGAACACAAATAAAATATTTTCGTTTCGTTAATGAAGAGGAAATATTTAGCGCATATTGTTTGAAAATAAGTAAATACGTACATATATGTTAAAAAGTTGAATACGGGCAGAACTCCTTATCACCAAAAAAGAAGAAAGTGCGCCAAATTTGAAACTCCTGCAGATGTCTGACCGCCAAATGTGGCTGTGCTATAACCACGTGATTAGGTTTTTCTTTTCAATGTTGACACCGCGGCCTTACGAGAGTCTGGCATTGAAGGCGCTCTCTATTTAATATTACAACTCTCTGCTTCTGCCCCTTTTACCGCCTCATCTGCTTGTGTTGCACATAAATACAATGTTTCATTGCGTTTAAAAAAATGTATCCAATGCACAACACGGAAAAGGCAGTGTGGTAGGATTCACAATGAGATTTGAATTGTGTTTCCCTAGTTCGGTTCCAAGTGTCCAACTGAAGTGCCCTACTAAGTCCAGGGAGTACATTAAATCTATCGTGGCTCATGTGTTCCTACGTTGGCCATGATGTAGAAAGTTGGAGAGCGGAAATAACAGCTTGAATTACGAGACTATATTCTCGGATCTTTTCTTCGAAATAGATTCTGAACCGCTGACGATAGCCTAATGTATGTCTTTAGTCATAAAACTTATCTTTTTGTCTATTAGTCCTATTCACTGATCTCTAACTGTAACTTCTGGATAGGGCAAGCCATTTTGTTGACTTGAAGCCGATATGGAGGCCGCCATGATGGGGCACACTTTTCTTGATATCGCAATATTTCGTATATTTTTCATGTTAAAATACGCCGACATATATTATTTTAGGGTAAGTTTTTTTTATTTTCTTTTTAAACCCATTTTAAATGTAATCTGCTATTAAAATAGGAAGTCATTTGCAAGTCAAAGTAGAAGTAGTTAAAAAGCAAGAGCAAAAACTATCTGTTTGGCAATATAAATATTAATCTTTAAAAAGAAAATATAATATTTATATATATTTAATACTTCTACAATTCTTTGGTAACAAAAAACACCACTAAATCATTTTTAAAAAAATGTTGGGGCACCGTATGGCAGCTTTCAATTGGTTTCAACGCGCCCGTAGAGGAAACAAAGTTTGAGCCTTCCAGCAGTTACAGTTAGAGTTCAGTGGTCCTATTCTATATCAATTCAACAAGGAAAAATATAATCTTAAAAATAACGGTTTGGTTTGGTTTTGGTTAATTAACGTCGTCGCACTAGAACTGCACAGTGGGCTATTGGCGATGGTTCGGGGTCTATCTCGAAGGAAAGACCCGGGAACACATACACATTCACACACACATTCATACCTGCACCTCGTTATTTTAGAACCATGGTCAGATGACGAGGAAACACCTGAACTGGCACCCAACGCTTTCAATAGACGTCGGGACTTTGGACTCCCATCAGATTTATCGTGCACCAGTCCCGTATACACGCCGTTAATTCTTAAAAATAACGGAAATAGAAACTCATACAAGTAGCGCAAATGCGAAATCAGTTATATCCAAAAATTCAACAAAATAATATTATTGTACCAATAGTTACTTTATAATTTCGGCTTCAATTTTAAAACATAGTAAATTAGTAAAAAACATTTTACTAATAAAACCTAAAAAAAAATAGTCCGCAACAACAGAAGTAGCTATGTCCAGCGAACATGTGCATCGGCAATAGTGTGATTTCAAATTGGTTGGAATTTAGATATAGCGGTTTCTGTTTCTTGAACAAAAACAAAATGGCGCATCGCCATGGCGATGCGTTCAGTAACAAAACCAATAAAAAACTTTCATGAAGTTTCAAAAAAGCTATGTGGAAGATTAAAAGTTAGATTATAACTTATTTAGTATTATATTTTTAGTGAACGTTTGTTGTACTTTTTTTTTCACTTTCATTCCAGACTACTCTCAGGCCTTCTGTGATATATCCATGCCCAATTAAAATTTCAAACACAAAGATTCGAAGAAACAAAAGTTGAGACTGCAGTTCTCAAAAAAGAAACTGCAGTTCTGCTTTGTTGTTTCAAGCGTTGGTCTTTTTGAGGTTTAATTCTGAAGGATAGGGTAATTCCACGTAAATGTGTCCTAAAAGTAAATTTTAAAAATATTTTTTTACAAAGTTGAAGTTTTTATATTTGTTAGAAATATAATTGAATTTATTATATTTTGCATTATTAGAAATTTTGCGCATATTTTTTCACAATTGTGCAAATTCAAAATGGTTGCTATGTAATGAAATTGAACTTGATTGCATTCGCATTATTTGTACTTCTTGATTCCTAAGATAAGTTACATTTTCTGAATATTTTGAAAATAGGTTTGAGAAATACAACTAATGTACAATTAAACTCCTTATTTTATAAAAAAATATTGATTAAGAATTAAATGAAATAAGGATTTTTTAACTGTAGTGTAACTCACAAAAAAGAACAAAAGTTCATTTAATTTTCCTAAATTGAGCCACGATTAAAAAAAAATTCAGTGATTTCCTCCTCTATACTAATTTCTATTAGACTGCAGTTTTGATTTTTAAAAGAATTAAATTTGTTAATGAATATTAAATAAATTAAAACTGTAGTGTAAGTCACTATATGCTGTGTTTGTGAACAACAACCATTACAAAATGTACAGAAACATTATTTAAAAATAAAATCACAAGTGATCTTATTTTTAAATATTGTTATTTATTATACTTTTCTTATTTTAACTGTAAATGGGGAAAAGTAACAAAATGAAAGAAAGAGATTAGAGAAAGAAAAACAAGCAAATGGAATATTTCAAGCAGTTCAAGATAATTAATCTAGAAAGCAAAGGGAAAGGTGTAAGAAAATGGAAATTACAATTAAAGTTGATCAAAGGGATTTTTAAAGAAAATAAGAGGGAAGAGATAAAAAAAAATACAGGTAAAAATAATTTCTGCAGCCGCTTTAAATGAACCAAGCACTTCTTATCCAAATTCATTAGATTCTCCTAAAAAAGTCTATCGAAATTGTAGCTCATTTGGAAAAGATGTTGCAAGAGTCAAGAAAAGTCAACATTAAAGTCCAAATAAATGTAAGGCCATTGTAAAGAAACTAGCACATCAGTTTACACCAGAGATAGCTCAATCTGCCTGATCAACATTCAAGAATTACTGTACTAAGCAATTAAATAAAATCATTGATAAAGATTTTTATGAAGAGGCATATAATACTCCTGGAATCAAGAATTTTGTTATTCTTGGAGAACTGAACAAAAAAGGAGAAGACTTAAGAAAAAAGATAACAATCGAGAGGAACTTAAAAGTGGCAGTAGGTTATATGCTTCATTTGTAGGAAGAAGAAAAGCGAAAAATTTTGCTGGAGAATTCATTTTTAAAGAAGGCTGTACAATAAAAGTGGATTTTTTCAATGCACAAGGAATAATTTCCACTTTGATTGTAAATTCTATTATAGTTTTTCACATTATAATTTTTCAAGTTATGTAACGTTTAATTTAATTTTATTTATATCAGTTGACCAGTGTTTTGGGTGAGTGTAGTGTAAGTCACGTTTCAGTTGTAGTGTAAGTCACGTTTCAGTTGTAGTGTAAGTCACACAGCTTAATTTAAATTAAAATAATTTGAAAACACATATAAAAATACATTTTTACCTGATTAAACTTCAAATCCTATACAACAAAACTGGCATAGCATAATTTTTTTATAACAGAGCATGAGGAAGAAAACTGAAATTGAAATGATATAAAAAAAATCTTGTCCTTTCTTGTAGTGTAAGTCGCATTGTTACATTTTTATTTTTAAAAATTAAAGTAAAACAAAATGAAAAAAGTTTACATTGTCAAAAACTAGAATATAAGTTTGGTATGTCAACTGACATGAAAAGTTTTTTTTAAACACAAATTACTTTTTTTAATTAAGCTTACAATATGGTATAAATTGTCAAATGTAGTGTAAGTCACGCATGGAATTAGCCTACGGTAAATGTTTTCAAAATCCTTAAAGTTTATAATAATTAAGTCATCAATATATCTGAATATTTTAATATCATTGTTTCCATGGAAATGTCACGTTTTCGTAAGTCTATATATATATATATATATATATATATATATATATATATATATATATATATGTATATGATATATATATATATGACATATATATATATATATATATATATATATATATATATATATATATATATATATATATATATATATATATATATATATATATATATATATATATATATATATATATATATATATATATATATATATATATATATATATATATATATATATATATATATATATATATATATATATATATATATATATATGTATACATGTCATATATATATATATATGACATGTATACATATATATATATATATATATATATATATATATATATATATATATATATATATATATATATATATATATATATATATATATATATATAGGTGATAATTATATTTTACAATATAAGTTTACCATGTATTGTATGTACAACATCAGGAAGTTAGGGCCAATATAAATTTTACTATAACTAGCCATTTCATTTGATTTATGGATTTTTAATGTTATTAAAAGGTAGTACATAAGAAGGTGCATTTAAACAAATTGGAGTTGCGGCTTTTTAACTTACGACGACAGAATACTGACCTACAAATAAAAATGGAAAGCGCAATAAATCACTTGAAGACAGTCTCCAGTGCAAACTATTTTACACAAAACTTTTTGCTCCCTCGCTTGATAACCCGAGTCATTGAATCAATCGACTCGCTTCCTGTTATCCCGGGCGACCATTCCCAGCCCGGAGTATCTCAATATCGTCATATCTACTTAAAGATAAAGTACCTCCGACATGAATCAGTTCTCAAACTGTTAGGATTCTAAGATTAGAAAATGGATCTGGGAGTCTCAGTTTCTTGGTGACCACTGGGTTGATTCGGATCAGACCTCTCACTGCAAAACTTGAAAGACTTTACATTCCCAAAATAAGTTGTTGTTTTTTTTAAGTTACCAGAGATTATTAAATTATGACGGATGTTGGCAATAAAGATGGTTGTGATGGAGAGGTGAAAGTGAAAGCCTATGGGATATGCCAGGAGTTTTTAGGATCTCCGTGGAAAGATATAAGTATTTCTCAGTTTAAGTTTACGACTGTGAGGTAAGTTTTGTTTTCGAAAACTCTCTCTCGAAAAAAAAGTTATTTTAAAATTGTAAGAAAAGGTGGGGTAAAATGGGTAGTGGGGTAAAATGGGTAGCAAGGTAAAATGGGTAGTGATGTAAAATGGATGTATTGGAAAATAAATATAAACTGCACATTTTTAAACTTATGTTTTGATCTCGTTTATTTGATCTTAATTTATTTTTACAGCACTTCTTTAATAGAGAACATTTAAGTAAAATATTACATTTATGGGTGATTTAAATCAAGTCCGGCAATTGATTTATTTGTGTTTACAAAATATTCCTGGGTTTTTCATTGAAAATAAACTATTTAATGCATTCCAATGAAAAATTTAGAAGATAATCTACTTTATTTAGCTTTTTTTAATTATTTGCAAGGTGGGGTAAAATGGATAACCGAAATATTAATGCTAAAGATTAGTAAATTTTAAAAAATTTAAATATTCTAAAAAATAATAATTAAATATTTTTTTTTCTATTCTAAAAAAGTGCAATATTTCTACAAAAATATGATTTTGAAGATTATAAATGAGAAGAATTATCTACAATATATTTAACACTGTTTATATGTTAATATAATAAAATTACATGCCTGTTTCTTAGGTAAACTCGCGTACAAGAAGAACATATTTTGATAACAAAAAAAAACCGCTATTGTCTGATTTTATTAGAACATAAACAAAAAGTTCTAAATGGGTTAAAAAATAGTTCACGGAACAAATTAAAAATAATTTAAATACAGCAAATATTCCAGAATTAATAAAAAACACGAATTATTCTAGCAGACGTTTAATTTCAAAGATAATAAATAAAAAATTCTATTTTCCAAAATGGCGGATAATAACTTATTTTTAGAAAGGTTGCTACAATATATGTCCTTTAATAATCAAATTTGGATGATGGATGTTTAATGATCTTAATTAATACTTTCGATAATATTTGTATCACTTAATGATATAACGTACAACGTCCTTCCCCAAGGATGGAGCGTACTGCCAGTAGAACTCGCCTATACGATCGTATAGAGGCTTTTCCTTCCTTCTAGCAGAACTTCAAAAAATACTAAGTTATCGCAAACAAAATTATTTTCAACTATAACAACCAAATAATTCGAAAATTTGCTACCTAACAAAAAGTAAACAGAGCTTGTAAAATCCAATTTGTGTGCATCAGCACTTCAACTTCAACTTCACTTTTTAATTCACGATTTCAAGTTCAAAATTAATACAAAAAGGATGTCCTGCCTGCAAGAGACAATGATTGGTGGGAGACCACGTACAAAAGTGCTTCTGGCAGGACTTTGGCGCGTACGTTCTGTCTGTAATTGCACCAGGATTTGGTCTAAATCTATAATGAGTTAATTTTTTTATAATTTATAAATCTATAGTGTTACATTTGGAAGCTGACGAATGACCCGTTCAGTCATGCATTATTTGTTTCTTACTTGACCAAGTCGCTATTCAGGCATAGTTGTACAATTTATCCAAGTAAAGTTTAGTCATAGATATAAGAGTACATTCTTAACCAACATTGGAATCGTGTTAATGTCGCAATGATATCGCAGAGGGGAGAACACTATGATTCATAGTCTTGCCACATATAGTGATGCCACATTGTAAGCTTGTAGTAACATCGAAAATCGTTCATAATTGCTGGGGAGTATCAAACATTGCAGGATGCTCGTTGCTGTCGCGTGCTTATTGAAGCCATTTATTAATATTTGACATTTGACATTTTGATGAAAAACAACTACGGTGACGTAACTGACACACTGTGTCGACAAAAAAGTATCTCAATAAAAAGTATCTTTTAAACCCTAAGCGAAGTAAAAGCTAATTTTATGATCGAAAACCTGAGAAAATAATTGTTAAATCTTTGTAAATTGTTTTAAATATATTTATGTAATTTTAATAAAGTATATTAATAAGTGTGTTTTTTCCGAAATTTATTGCAGTTGTCGTGGAAATGATCTGTTTTACTTTAAACAGGTTCTTTTGAAAATTAACATTTCTACATCTATATAAATTGAAATATTTTTTGAGATTGTAAATCTTCCAACTCACATTTTTCGTATGGCTATTTATTTCTACACCTGGAATAAAAATGTGTGTTGTTTAATGTGTAAAACGATACCTTAAATAATGTGTAACGAAAATACCTGAACGCATTAAATGTCATACAACAACTAGAAAATTAATATTTTGCTCATTATATTGAAAATATGTTTGGATAAGATACATTTGGAACTTAATTAGATACAAGAAACATTTTGGAATTAAACCAAATGGACAAGAATCATTTTTAAACTAGTAAAAATAGACAAGAGACATTTTGTTTCCATTTGTTATGATTTCCTCTATGTTTCCTTGCCTTACATTCAGCAGCAAGTTGTACTCTTATAGTACTTCAATTCCATCATGTGCATCAAATATAAAACTATGACTGTAACTTAAGATCAAACTATATGGAGCAGTAATAAGTAAAAAATATACACTTCATGTTCCAATAAAACACACAAAAAAGTATTGCTTACAATAAGAATTTAAAACAGTATTTTACTCTAAAACTAATACGTTTAACATAATACATGCATAAATAGAAACTATTTTTTATTGTACTTTCTTTTACGCTACCCCGTTCAAAATGAATCAAACCATGTTACAAATGTTAAGCAGTGCTGCCACAAATTTTTTTTTCATATAAACATGTTAAATAACACTTCGTTTTAAAGAAAATTTAATATTAAAATCGAATATTGGACAGGAGACACTTTGGAACTGGAGAGCCATTTAGATGTAGGTTTCAAACTTCAAAGAGGACGTTTTGCTTCTGTAAATTGTTGGGCCACCATGTTACAATTATTGCAATGGACAAGATATTTTTTAGAAATAAGAGCCTTCTTTTCCATTTATTTTCAATTAGAAAGAATACATTTTTTCCCGAAATATTGTTGATTCTACATCAGATGTTATAAACAAATAATTTGCAATACAAAAAAACACATTCCAAAAGAAGTATTAATTTAACGAAAACTATAATATTTTATCAAAATTTTCTAGAAAAATAACTCTCTGTCAAACCTTTTAGAAATAATTTACTCATTAATATATTTAAAAATTCAAACATTCGAAAATTACTTTCGATACCAATACAAGAAACTAAACATTAAAGAGACCTAGATAATTTTAAAAATAACCCATTACATACACTCAACCCTTGGTATAGTAATCTCCTATCAGTATTCTATTATCTGTGTGTTATTATCTATTTCCACCTTATCTTTCAAGCCTTACCTATTCTCAAGTTTTATCGTTTGTTTGTGTTCCTTTAGTTTCCACCATAACAATCTTCAGCACTTCAACTTGTCTTACATAAGAGTTATGAAATATTTTATTTAAAATAAAAGTATGTCTAAAGGTTTGTTTGTTTCGTTTATGTGTTAACTTATGTGTTATAATTTATGTCTTAACTCTTATCATATTGCATCCGAATCGTGTCGAATTAAAGAATGTCAATAGTGCTATTTACCATGAAGTTATGCGTCAGATCAATTACTTTAAATACGTCCCATTCTATTGTTATCCGGATATCCTATGTAATTTATTTTAAAGGCATTTTACATCAGAAAAAAATATTTCGTAAAAATATTTTTGGCTAAAATCGTACTAACTTTTATTTGGCAGTTAGTTTTCGTACTATACATATGTGTTATTCATCTATTACATAAAGAAACAAAAGAAGTATAACTTTGGTTTGTACATGAATATCTCATCTTCCCAATTTGCTGTAAATCTTTCAGCAAAATATCAATAATTAGTATGCGATATAACGTCCGAGGATCCCTAGTTCTTTCAGCAATGGAATAAAATATTAAATTCCTAAAAATTATCCTTCTTTACAATACTTATAAAGTTGGTTTAAAGTACAATTCAAAAGATACTACACAAAAATTAATTTCATTTTTAAACATTGTAAAGAATCTAAATTTAATCTAAAAATTACAATTTCGAGAGAGAGAGGGTTGGAAAGAGAAAGTATGTATCAAATAGTTAATCGTAGAAAATCGCTGTTGACATTTTCAAGCTGCTATTTTCTATATGATGGTAATCTCGCTATATTCTTCACCTACTAACGCTTTTTAACTGACTGAACAGCGCGCTAACCAAAACTCCAAAATAAAACCGCCAGAAAATTTAAATTGAAACCGCCAAATCGCGCGCCAAGTCGAGAGGTTATAGATTCGACCTTTATTGATAACTGTAAAGTTGTTTTCACTGTCTGAATATTTAATATATTTTTTTTCTGTGCGGGATACTTTGTATTTTTTTAAATTAATACATTGTAATTATGAGAAAACTTTTAAGTTGTACTTCCATTAGATTTAAAAATATTTTAAATTGGTGCTCGCCTGCTTGCTCATGATTTCCACTGTTACATTAAAAAATGCGTCACGGTTGAAGAGGTCCCGATTTCAGTAACGTAAAAAGTGCTAAAGAGGTGAAAGTCAAACAATTAGTTTCATGTTTTTGTGTGACAATATTTATTATTTCAGTGGGGGGTTGTCGAACACCCTCTACCGTTGTTCCCTGCCCGAGAATGTGATCGTGAAGGACCCTCACACCCCTTCCCATGTCCTCTTCCGCATCTACGGACCCCTGCAGGAGGACAAGAACGTGATCGTGACAGAGGCCACCACCTTCATGCTGTTGGCGGAGAGGAACCTGGGACCCAAACTCTACGGCGTGTTCCCGAACGGAAGACTGGAAGAGTTCATTCCGGTGAGATATACCGTTATTCTCAACTTTGTTTGACTTTGAAAATAAGAAGGGTTTACAAAAGCATTTTAATTCATACCTCTACACTGTAATGAAGTTTTATGCTGTCCCGCCCTAAGGCATACAGTGATCGATGCAGGGCCTGGGACCCCTGTCGCCACGACAGCAACCGCTGCCTAGCACGAGAATCAATTCATTTATTAATTTTATTTATTTTATTGTGCCCTATTGTCCTCTGACTGAAAAATACCTCTACACTGTAAAAAAATTGTGCTTAAAATGTTTTTAAGTACAATTGAATCGTAAATGAGCGATGGCGTACTCAAATTTAAGCAACCGTACTTTCGCAAAAATGAGCAGTGTGGTTTAATATTGCTAATATCACCTTCTGTTCAAACCATTTTAACAAAGCAACCTGACAAACATAAAATATTTGTTCAGAAGATGGTTTTTCACATTATTTTATGTCGATTTCTTAAATGGAAACTTAGTTATTACAATTCAATTAACTTAATTCCTATTTTTTTGGCACGCCTTTTTACAATACCTTTGTTTATAACTTTTTCGCGTCGCCTTGATAGCTAAAAGAATAAGACTGGGAACAGCAGTGCTGCAGACCTGGGTTCGATTCCCGGTAAGTCTAAGTTGCAATTGTCGATATTTTGTGAAAGTGATTTATGAAGACAGTCTATGAAGGCAAGCAACTGCTCTTTTTTATACATTTTTAATCATTTTTGAGTACGTCTGTTTCAAAAATGAAACTTATGTATTCGGAGCCATGATAAGCATTGAATGTAATCAAAAATGAGCACATGTTATTTATTTTAGAATACAAATTTTTAACAGTGTACTCTTATATTAATGTTTGATCTTTTGTTTTAGTTCATAATTTTGAATTCGATTTTATTTTCTCTGATCACATAGTATATAATCGAAAATGATTATTTGCCATTAATGATAGAACATAGAAAGCCCTACCAGAAAGACACAGCGTATATAAGTTTTTCATTCCTTCTAGCAGGATGGCCGGTACTACCACCAGAAAAATCTGAGTTGGCTCCAAAAAAAGTTAAAAAATTCGAACTGTAACAATTTTTATAAGAATTTGAGAATTCTGAAGTTTGCTACCTAACAAAACTAAACTGATTTTGTAAACTAACCTTAAGAAAGAAAGAATAAACTAAAGAATAGAATATCTTAAAAGTTAAGGTCAAAATGTGTGAGGATTTTGGCAAGTCCTGGACTGCTGGAAGGCCTGATGTCCTTTCGGCAGATCAATGAATACATAACGAATGTCCTACCGGCATTACACAATGATAAGTGGGAAGTTATATATAAAAGTGGTTCCGGAATATCCTACTGGCAGGATGTTGGCATGTACGTTCTAACATTAAAACCAAATTATTTTGTTTTAATCAAAAGGAAATAATTCTTTAAAATATGTACTTCTTAGTTCAAAACGAATTTGATTTTTTTTAATTCGCCATTTAATAATTCAACCTTTATATTTTCACAAAAGCAAGGCCGGATTTAGGCATAAGCTAAATAGGCTGTAGCCTAGGAGCCCGCACCACACACTAAAAAAAGCACAATAAACTTGAGAAAAAAATTATTTGGAAAGATGATAATCCAAATCCTAATGATAATGAAAATGGTATACCACAATATTTTTATGATGGAGAAAAATTTCATTTTCTTAACAGATTTGTAAAAGGAAAACACCCTAATAGTGCTATGTTTTTTTATCTGTTTAATTTGTGATAATTACAATGGCATTGTTTTACTTTTTTTGGAAAGTTTCAGTTGTTTTTATTTTTCTAACATTTTTCTTTTCCTTACAGCCACTTGAGGGTATTACAAAGAGTAGTGCCATATTTTATTATCGTTTTCATAGATTCCAGAATGTCACTGCACCTTGAGGTTCCTTCAAACCGTTGACATTTTCTGACATGGTATTGGAAATTTACAAAAAACATTGCAACCCAATTTCATTTGTATACTTAAAAATGAATTAATTTGCAGTTTCGAAATATATATTTTTAATTCCGACTCTTCCTCTTTCTCATTTTACTGGGGCTATTCCACACCCCAGTTAGGGGGGCCCGCACCACATATTCAGTCTAAGGGCCCATTAATTCTAAATCCGGCTCTGTGCAAAAGTACTGTTTTTATTAAACTCAATGTTTACAAGACGATATTTAGAAAATATATTAACATTTTCTTTCTTTACCTTTAAAAATGTCCTGTCATCAGTCTAGGAGTTTAAAGACAGTAGATTACAGACGTATGTCCACAACAATTGCTAGAGAGATGGCGAAAATCCATGCACTGCAAGTTCCAGTCAGAAAAGTACCAGATTTCTGGCAAGAATTTATGACAAGGTATTAATTGTCTTACTCTTACAGATTGAAAATCGGTATAAATTGCTCAGGTTTTTTTGTGAAGGATTTACATATGAGAAGCATAATTTTATATTGAATTTTATTTAAACATAATTAATATTTTTTTTTAGATTACAGTATTAATACAGAAATGCATAGAAATATTTATATTTCCAATTTCCTTTCAAATTAAGTATTATGTAATATGATAAAAATACAAATTTTAACAAAAATAGTTGTAATATAAAAGACATTCTTCCATTTTTTAAAGAGAATAAATTTCTAAATATTCCTAACATACAAAAAGCATTTTTTTTAATTGTTTAAAATGTTAGTAAATAAATGTTCAAGTAAATGTGATCTAAAAGAAAATGAGTGTCACGTTTAATAATAATATTTTTAGTTTATATATTTGTAAGAATTTTAAAATTTTATCCAGAAGTTGTCACTAATGCATACTAATGCATATTATCTCAATGTCAACTGTAATAAAACATGTCTTAAATTCCTAAAAAAATATTTGGCATTTCAAAAAAAACATATTTTCTTTTAAACTCTGCATAAAAAGAACCAGAATTATGCTTTTAAACACAAATTGCAAAATTGAGTAACTAATCTTATTTTTTGTATATTTCAAATAAGTAACTCAGAAATCGAATTTAGATTTATTATATTATAAGATATCATATAATTATAGCTGGTTAAATGATGTTGAAAAAGACACAGCCTTGCGGTCCAATGAATCTTTTGAATACAGTAACTTGTACAGAGAAGAAACCGAGTGGTTGACGTAAGTTTATTTTAATGGTATAATAAAATCAAAAACAATGTGTAATATGTCGTTCTTTTCATTTTGTTTTCAGCACCATTAAAATTAAACCGTCGTTTTTAAATATTCTCCGTAGTCCGTAGAAATACTAAACAAAAGGAAATTCACTTTCTGTTACTTCAATTACTGAAATGGACACTTTGCACGAAACCTGGAGTAGAGATTTAAATGCTATTGGATTTAAAAAAGCGTTTTGAAGATGGCCTGTCATTGGTGAATAAGAATCATGTGGCCTTTATTCTCCAATAAAAGGAATTTTTAACTTGAAACATTTTAATCTCGATACCAAGTCGAGCATAGTGTTCGTTTGACGTAAATATTTGGGACGATTTCGATAGTTTCAGTATGGCGCTATGTTACCACCATTAACACGTGGTTTAAAAGGAATATAATATTCGATATAGACAATATGACGTTCATATTTTGTTAAGGTAACGTGTTAATTCTCTTCGGAGAGTGAATAATTTTTTTTTACATCCCATTTTATGGATGCGAGTTTAGCATGCGGCCATCTTGCTGCTATTAAATCAATAACAGTTTGTAACTTCATTATATTAATATTAGAGTACACTCATTCAATTTAGTACTTCCACGACCCGTACGAAACAACTTATTTCTGAACTCCTTTATCTTTAATGTTATTTTTCGAGCAACAAAAAAGCCTGAATTATCACGATGAGTGTCTGCAGACATTTTATGAGTAGTGTGTTTTTATCACTTTAAATGTAACTTCGTAACTTTTTATAGCTTTGCTCTGATAAGAAGCTTATAAAAGAAATTCCTAGCACTGTCGCAATATGAAAGGGATCTGTTTTCGAATCTTCCAAAATTTATAAAGATCTAGGGTTTTTTAAAGAAAAATTTATGTCACTTAATATGTCCAAATATCATAATTTAGTTTAAAACTACCCATTGTTGTTTATATATAATTAAAATACCTTTGCATAATTATTTGAAACGAGAAAAAGAATAACAGCACAAATCCAAATCCCACTTTTTTTTTGTTTCACTTTATGAGTCGGTTCTATAAATCTAGTTCTAAACATTGAGGGAAAGATATTACCAAATTATCTGATTGCTGGAAAGGTACGTGAAGTCATTCTGGAAGCCTTCTGGAGAGGTCCGTGGAGCCCAGGCTTACACATTGCATTTCTGAGGCCACCGAATCACGCATTTTACATAAATATTTAACACCCCATAACATAGTTCGCTACTAAATTTAGTTTTTAAAAATTGCATTACAAACTTCAGTAAAAAAAAAAGTTGTCACTTGTGTTAAATGTTTTCGAATGACAGAAAAAAAATCAAAACATACAAAATATTAGCAATACTTATTGCTAATTACATTAATATATTTTATTATATTGTATATAATGTGTTTCATTTTAGTGCCATTCAGGGGCAAGGATTTTAATGCATGCAAAGTTCGAATTGATGTTTCAGTGTCTATTTGAAAGCAATGGCTCCCCATTTAAAGACAGGCTTTCCCTGCTTCAATGTCTTAATGGGACCCTAGTAAAAGCGGTACTATACCAGCCTCTCTTCGTTAGTCCCATGCATGTTTTAAATTTGAATGACTGGAATAACAGTACCTGTTCAGCGTCAGTACTATTGTTCCATTTAGTTGCTAGGATGAACTTGGGTCTGACTGACTCTGCCCTTGCATTTCAGTTACGTTAATTTTATTTTTAAAAAAATTGTGTTCATCATAACTGAAATTATTTTTAATGTATTTTTCCTTAACCTATCATTCACAGTAGAATTACTAAATAACCTCAAATAAATTATGCAGAGAAACTGTAAAAGGGGGTACAAAATGTGATTAAAAACTTATATTCACTTTGTTACTGTGAGGTGAAAAATTTAAATTTGTTTTTCAGAGAAGAAATGAAAAAATCGAATTCGCCTGTTGTGTACTGTCATAATGATCTTCAAGGAGGTAAGCTGATCATAAAATTCACTTCAAACTACAAATAAATACTACATTGAAGTATTTGTTTCAAAGAAGAGTTTACCTTGATTTAGGTTCCAAAAGAAAGTAAATGGGAACAAGCGTTTTACAAACACGTTTGTATCCATTTAACTTACGCTTCAAAGTGTGATATAAATGACGACCACCTTACTATTTAATGCAACATTAAATACATCTCTTTAGCAATTTTAAACTACATTGGTATTTCATCTTTAAAACACATCGATATTGCATCATTAAAACACATCGATATTGCATTATTAAAACACATAGTTTTTACATGATTAAAACAGTTTTACATGATTAAAACAGTTTTACATGATTAAAACAGGTTTACATAATTAAAACATACATTTTACATTATTAAAACATAAATTTTACATAATTAAAACATACATTTTACATAATTAAAACACATTGATTTTACATAATTAAAACACATTGATTTTACATAATTAAAACACATTGATTTTACATAATTAAAAAACAAGTTTCACATAATTAAAACAAATAGATTTTACATCATTGAAAGACATTGGTTTTACATCATTGAAAGACATTGGTTTTACATCATTGAAAGACATTGGTTTTACATCATTGAAAGACATTGGTTTTACATAATTAAAACACATGGGTTTTACATTATTAAAAAGCAAACGTATAAAACCAGTTAAACCCAACGTTGAAAAATTAAATGAAACAATAATAAACATAATTATAGAAGCTATCACATTCGTCTTGCGGTTTTTAGGGCTGTATAATGTATGGAGTGATATCGCAAGTTTTCTCAGAGTTCCCGCAAAGTTATTAGGAATTTATGATTGCATCCGACCCACCGAGATATGAGATGCAGTTAAAAAAATGTATCTTCCATTGCGGCAACTTCCATGCAAACTTCTTGTCATGAGATACAGCAGCTTTCTTTGGTCGACAATTTAAATTTTACAATTTTTGTGAAATTTTTAAATATATTACTTATTAGGTTTTTAAGAAAATATGAAAAACTGAGTGCAAAAAACATGTTAAATGACATTTTTGAAAAAATAGATATATTCTGGTCGAATAATATGTTATGGCCTACTGTAAGTATAGAATATTCGTTTATTTTGCTAAGTCTTCAAAGAAGGTTTTCAGTCAAATAAGATCTTATGTACACGTTTTCGTACTGTTATCTTATAAACTTTAAAGCTGTTTTTCTCCAATTTACTAAATTGTCAATTAACATGTTCTTCCACACAGCTCTTCATATTATAACTTCTTTACAAAGTTTTTGTTATACCAACACAATAAAGTACCTGAAAATTTCTGAGTTCTTAAAAGTTGGTTGGCAAAAGAGTTATCCGATGTTTTTTTAATGAAACCTTTACTTAGAATGTATGTTTGTTTAACAGGAAATATTTTACTTAGACAAGATTTACCTGAAGAAGAGGATCCGAAAATAATGCTAATAGATTTCGAATTTGGAGCTTACAACTACAGGTAAATAATAACTACCTGTATATAAAATTACAGGTACATTCAATGTTGTTTATGTGGCTTCAAATAGTTTGTGTCTCTTACAAACCTGGACACTCTTATTTTCGCTCGAGCATTCCGTAACTTTTAACGACCACAGAATTCTGTCACATGTATTTAATTTTTATGTGGGGGTTGGGAAAAGACCTAGCATCTACTCTGCAATTTGTAATATTTAGTAGAGGGATCCATAGTGACTGGCAGTGGCTTTAATCATGTCTGACATATTTGGGAGAGTTGCTTCAGTTGCATATATACAGCCCTGGCAGGATTGGTCAGGTAGGGTCGTTCGTGGTGTGCGGTACCTGGGCAGCTTGATTGTAAAATTTAGAGCTAATTTCATGTGGAGCGTCCGCCTCACCCCCCCCCCCCCCCCCCTCCTTCTCCTCCTCCTGCAACCCCCAAAAGGACAGTTCAAGATTTTTCGGTCTTATGCTTTTGACTCCATCCACACCTGACACGCCAGACTAGCCTCGACCCTTGATTTCCGTCTGTTTCTAACCACCGTCTGAAGATGATGCGGTTAATATAGCGATGTTCCAGATCCCTTGGAGCCGGAGACACCAGAGTGCATAGATACCAAACCTGAATACAAATGTCCGAAAAAAACAGCAATCTATCCTCTAACTCCCCCACAAACGCATTAATTCGTAAGTCAGTTCTGACTCCTTTTATCCAATTTTTCCCACCTCACTTTATCCAATGAATGCTTCTTTTAGTTCACTTTAAATTAATGTTTACTTCTCATAATAAAGCACCTGTTAAATATATTTTTATGTGCCTTAAATTTATTACTCTTACAGCGTCATTCATACATTAAAAAAATCACAACGCAATTATGAAATAAATATCTTTAACTAACCTACCTTTACAACAGAGACCCAGTTTTATAACTTTTTTTACTCATACTTGTTCGAACAAACTGCTTCTGCTAACGTTGTAAGCAAACACTATTCCTTTTTCTCCACATATCTCGCCCTTTCACGGAAACAGTGTAACGCCATAGCTCATGTACTTTAAAACGTCATGTGGTCATAATATTTTGGCCATTCAGTGTATGCTTAATATGTTAATGCACGTTAGCTTTTGCAGAAGCTTCTGTGATTGGTACAATCAAACCAAATACATTGTATTGACTAATCTCAGAGGCATATGCAGAAGCTAACGAGTGTAAATAACGGTCGTGTAAATTGGGCCTTGTATGTTTACTTTCTTTGCAGAGGATTTGATATTGCAAACCAGTTTTGCGAATGGTGTTTTGATTATGCTACAGGGGAATTTCCTTATTTTACATGGGATTTTGAGAAGTTTCCCTCCGTTGAAGAACAAGTAAGTGATACAGTTTAAAGTCGTATTTTGTGTATTTGTCGAATTTGAATTTTGTTTTTCAAGAACTATAAGGAATCCGCAGACGTGCAAATCATCGTTTTAAATCAGTTATTTTAAAATAATATATTAGTATATTTAGGTTCATTGTGATATAAAATCAGGAAAATAGTAAATTTAAAAATTATATACATTGTGTTTCTTTTATATAAAATGGGTTATTCACTAAAAAAAAATTATTAAACAAACGGTTAAAGCTCTTCATTAAATGACATTCAGTTGTTACAATTTTTCTTTGGGCCCAAATTATATATAATAATTATATTAAAAACTAATTAAAATCTAAGAAAAAAAATCAATAATAAAGAAAATACAGGTGTTGAACTATCTTGTATGCCTATTTTCTCATATTTTGCAGGTCATTTTTTTTGTAAAAGTTGATGTAAAAAAAATTCTTAACTCGCTTTAGATCTTATAGTTTATTTCATTGCCAGAAGTATACTTATGAGGAAGACAAAGTCTTGAGTAAACGTGTTTTAAATTTTATTTTCCAGAAACAAAAGTGTTCTTCTCCTTTAAAATTATCATATCTTCTATTCTATTTGGCGCACATTAAAAATAAGGACTATTTTAGAAACCTAAAGACCATTCCACACGGGCGCTTTTAACGTGCGTTATCTGTTGCAAATGACTCTCTGATTGGTGAATACAAACCAAGTGTTTTGTATTCGCCAATTAGAGAGCCATTTTCAAATGCTAACGTGCGTTAAAAGCGTCGTCCGTGTTGAATGAGCCTTAAAGTGCAAGCAAAAAAATAATAAATTGAAAAATGCCCAATTCGAACTTTTTAATGTAATTTGTCCTTGTTTTTTTCGTTGTAATTATTATTTATATTAAGCGGGTTTAATAAATTAGTATTTTTAAATGTATTTTATCTGACTCGTAAGTGTAGTTCTAAGAAAAAAACAAAAGTTTATTTAGTAATAATTTGTAAATATTGTTTCATAAACTAAGTCTGGTTTTAAATTCGACATGCTTTAAAATATAATAGTAAAAAAAGGCACTTAAATAATTGATAGACTGGAGTAATTTTGTTAGAAGATATATCTACTTTTGCTTCTAAGTGACTTTTTTTAAAATTTTATTATTAAATAAAGGATATTTCAATATTGAATCTAAAGTTATAAAGTACCTATAATTATCAAAATCTCATCACTATATCCACTTTCCAGCCAATCAGAAATCAAACTATCCGTGACGCTCATGTTCAAGTTTACAGGATTTGGCTACTTTTGCTTCTGGTGACTTTTTCTTTTTAGGTTTTATTACTAAAAAACGATATCTGTTTATTTATTAAGTTTTAAAGTACTAAAATCTTATTTTTAGAATTTTTGGGATATAATTGCTTTTGTATTTGGGCTACTCAATTAATCACCCCGATTCACAACTTGATACAACCATAGAGTAATGATCCAAATAGAGAAGTAAAAATGCTGATTTCCGTGTGTCGATCATTGAAACCACGTGATTTGTGGAAATGCCAATTCATTCATGCCTTGGCGACTTTAAGAACTAAACGAGATCAAAGTATTGTATTATGGTTTTGTGTTTAATTTTGTATTTAAATATCGTTTTTTTTTAACGAGTGGCACAATTTAAGGGAGTTTAACAGATATATTAAGGAGATTTTTCTTACTATGTTGTTTTGAAATAATTGCATTACGTTTTTATATAAAAAAAATTTACCATAAGGGAAGTTCTTTCAATTGTTATTTTGTATACTTCAATAAAAAAATATAAACAATAAAACCTGAGAAATATAAAGAGTTTCGCTTCTTCGAGTATTGAACACAAATAAAATATTTTCGTTTCGTTAATAAAGAGGAAATATTTAACGCATATTGTTTGAAAATAAGTAAATACGTACATATATGTTAAGAAGTTGAATACGGACAGAACTCCTTATCACCAAAAAAAAAGAAAGTGCGCCAAATTTGAAACTCCTGCAGATGTATGAACGCCAAATGTGGCAGCGCTATAACCACGTGATGTTGGTTTTTCTTTCAATGTTGACACCGCGGCCTTACGAGAGTCTGGTATTGAAGGCGCTCTCTATTTAATATTACAACTCTCTGGATACAACACTTCCAGAGCTGTAAATAACATAAGGCGTTGAAATCTAGATTTCAACAAAAAGTTGTCCCTCGCGACACACGACATCTTCTAATAGCTCCATGTAGTTCCGCTCCATTGATTTAATAAAAAAACTTTTCTAAAAATAAATGTTTTGTAATGGTTAATGCACCCCTAAACAAATTAAAGTGAGCTTGTAATTCAAATCAGATTACCGATAATTGTCCTGCTGTACTGAGTGTGTTTCTGTCATATTTTACAGACTGAGTACATCAGAGCTTACCTCGACCAACATGTCGAGGATGGAGTCATCGAAAGATCGTCCGTGGAACGAGAAGTGGACGCGATCCTGGAAGACATTAAATTATTTCCAATGGCCGCCCATCTCTTGTGGTCCCTCTGGAGTATGAAAATGAGCTTCAAATCGAGCATGGACTTCGCGCACCGAGTAAGTTTGGGCTTTAGATTCCCCTAATAGCCCGAGGTGGCCTGGTTGGAAAAGTAACGAGATCATAATCGAAGGGTTGCGAGCTCGACTCCCTTGCACCGCCAAACATTCGCCGGGTACGTTATGGATGGGGAACATGTTTTCGCGCTTTTCATACATAGATTCCGCGCTTGACATTTGAGACACTGGATTTGTTGATTTCAGCGTCTCGGAGAGAAGCCAAATAATCCTGTGTATCCGAGAGAAGCCAACAAATCTAGTGTGTCGGGAAGCCACCAACCAAATTGGTGTATTGGAGAGAAACCAACCAATCCTGACCTGTGTATTGGAGAGAAACCAGGCAATCCAGTGTATGGGAGAGAAACCAACCAGTGTGTTCGAGAAAAAACAACCAATGCAGTGTCTTGGGAAAAAAAAACAATCCAGAGTCTCGAACGAAAAACCAACCAATCCAGTGTATCTTGGAGAGAAACCAACCAATAATGTGTCTCTTAGGGAAACTAATCAATCCAATGCATCGGAAATCAAGCGTGGTGTCTACGAATGAAAAGCATGAGGACATGTTCAGCATTTTAAATAACATAACAAAACCGAAAATCACAAAGAGTAATAATAAAACAAGATATTTATTACCGAAATAATGTCAAAAATGCGCAGACGTTCGGCATCTATAGGTTACGCAATACAACATTTTAATGTAATAAGGTATTAAAGTATTATTTGTTTTTTCAAAAATATAAACAGAATGAGCAGATGTGACTATTTTTATAGGCGCCAATGTATAACGGATGTCTGTTTGGAACACACTGGAGTTGTGTTGGCTGCAGACTGCATTAGACAACTCCATCTGTAGCCTTGGGAGCCGCAGCGTAGTATCGGTCGCAAGTGTGTAGTGAACTCTGAAACAAAGCACACGAATTTAAGTTTAATTTTACAAGTTGGACAATTTCTCATTTTCCCTTGATAACTGGTTTTCAATGCCAGTGCAACCAGCGGACATTGAAAAAGAAAAAACGTTGTAGAAAATCAATGGTAGATGATATAATAAATTTAATTGCAAGTTCTTATAGCTAAATATTCCCAAATGACGTGCGTTGAGTAATGAGTTTTGTTTCCATGTTCCTTATAGTTATCTCATAGTAACTGTTCGAAAATAATAATAAAAAAAAAGTTAACCCGGCTCTGCACTACCCCATCCCACCCTTCTCATTTATTACACTGTCATTTTATTTTCGCAGGAGCATGGAAAAGTAAGGAGGAAAGCCTATTGGATGTGCAAAGAAAAGTACCTCAGCTCCCGAGTGTGCAATGGAAAAACAGAGTCAAGTCTACAATGACAAAGAGACATTCAATTTATAATAAAGCCATTATTACAGTTAGTTGCGATATCGTGGAAATTTATTCTGTAAGAAAGGTTTTTGAATGAAATTGTTTAAAGTGACGAATGGAAGATTTTTCAAAGTATATTTAAAGGACATAATGTAAAATTTGTCATCTTATGTTTATTAAATTATTGCATTTGTATACTTCTGTACTAAAAATTAAATATTATAAATACAACTTTGTGAGACTTCGATTTTACTTTTTTACTTTGATATATTACAAACTTCCCTGATATATACTGATGTATTTCATATCGAACTCTTGCTTAAAAAGTGACACAACTCAAAGTCGTGTTTTGAGAAAATGCCAAAAAACTGTTTGTCAAGTCTACAATGACAAAGTGGCATTCAATTTATAATAAAAGCATTACTCAAGCGATCCAAAAAAGTCAGCATGAAAATTTCGTCAAAATTGTGAAATAGAAATTTTTAGAGACATTTAAAGGACTATTATATATTTAAAGGAATATTATAAATTTTTAGTTTTTATATATTTAAGTTTTTTATATTTAAATGACATTGAAACAAAAAAAAAACAGTTTTTTTAAGTTTTTAATAATTTTGCATAAACCTTTAAAAGTTTACAGTTTTGTTTCAATAATTCCAATGCTTCAAAATTGAAGGTTTATTGCATTTTTTTTAAAGATTTTTTCAGGTTTTATGAAGGATATTGTAACATAAACATTTAATTTAATCGAACCTAAAAAACTGGAGTTTTCCGCAAAACACCTTTAATTTCACAAATGTGAAGAATTTTTTTTATGTTGACTGTTTTTGTTGGGACAATTAAGAGCGACATAACTGCAGTAGAAATGTTAAATATTAAATTACACATTGTTAAACTTATGTTTTGATCTCGTTGCTTTTTTAAAAAAAATACTTCGCTTAATGGAGTACATTTCAGCAAAAAAAAATATTTCTGGATGATCTTAATCGAGTCCAAAAGTCGATTTGTTTGAGTTTACAAATTGACTTGCTATTGTGTAATGAGTAAAAACTTCTATATATAAACTATAAAACTCGCATTATTTACCCATATTCCTGGGTTTTATATAAAAAAGAAACCTTTTAACAAATTCTAATGAAAAAATTCAAATTTATCAAGCTGCATGAAGTGACTACTGTAGCACATATATTACTACATAATAACAGGTGAAAGGAGCCCCCCCCCCCTCTGACATTTGTGCACCACATGAGGGGGGGGGGAGGAGTCTGAAACTGCAGTATACGATTCCGCCCCCATAAATCTCCATCGAATCATTTTATGGGGATAAATAACATACCATCGCGTAGGGTAAGGTGGACCGCGTCAACCAGCCCTCTGACTTTCGTGGGGAGAATTATCACCCTTAAATGCAGTATATAAGTATATAATTCCATCCTCATCACTCCAAAGGTTTAACGGCAGATCAGGCTAAGGGATCTACCATCGTAGTGGGAGCATCGACAAGGTTGATTGTTAACACATACCCCTGTTAGACCTTTGCACCGCCTGGAGGGAGATATTGCCTTTGGCTGCAGTATGCGCTTCTCCCCTCCCCCCCCCCCCCCCCCTTCTCCACTTAACTCGCAAGAAAACATTCTTTATGGATAAAAGGCCTAACATCGTGTTGGAGGAATGTTACCGCGTCACCCTTTGACCTTCAATCGGCGCGTGGGACTCAAAAGTATTTATGAATAAAATTTTAAGGTACGGTGTAGTCTTCCCCTATTCGATTTGTTTTTCATCTAAAATAGCTCGAATTTGGGAATATTGAAAATTCCACTCGGCTCAAGAGTAAAAAATTTAATAAATCGCAGTCTATTTTAATTGCCAACTATAATTAATGCAAATTCAAATGGAAATTACCTATAACTCTTACTTCCAGAATTATGTTACTTATTATATATTTGTATGTGCGAATTTGGTCACTAGAAGTAGATTGGGTAAGAAAATTCAGAACAAGGAAAAATTCCGAACATCTTAAAATTTTTTAAGTTGTTTTTGAAAAGCCCAGTATGAATTATTTCAGCAGAAAGATGTTTAAGTGTTCTTAGAAGAGTACAAAACTATTGAAGGAACTCCATAAAACAAGAAAGATCATCACATTTAACATACTACCTAAAGAAAAGAGCAATTAAATACCAATGATTGTGTTAAAGTATTTTCTAGAAGACATATACCGTTATTTTTAACTTGAGAAAGAAAGATAAATTGTTTCAAATCAGCTTAATTGTAAACTTGGGATTTTTAAAATTATCTTATTAAAATTTTTTACTGTGTATTTTAATTTGGTATACTTCAAATTTAAATAGCGCAAAATAGTGAGTGTAAATATATTAGCAATGTTTATTATTATAATTTTTATTTCAACAACAATTGGAAGGACGGTCGAAATGTTGACCGTAGTTCAAAAATAAGAGGCCAGTGTTCTCAGGTCCTTTCTTGGGATAGACCCCGAACTGTCGCCAATAGCCCTTTGTGTAACTCTAGTATAAAGTTTCCTCAACCAATTACTGAGCTATAATACTCACTGGAGGGATACGTGGCGACAACTTTACACCTTTTTTCAGCAAAGTTAGAAAATATAGTCTTTTCTTCACGTGTTTCTCATAGCATAAAATACATGCATCCTAGTTTTAAAACAACATTTCTGGAAACACCACTTAACAGTACAAAAGCAAAGGACTCTCAACTTTTCTTCTGATTAGTAATCAACCGTCCGGCACGGTAAAGTACATTTTCCTTTAAGGTAAGTCTTCTTTCCAGTGCGTATTATTTAGCTCAGCTCAATACAACTGAACATTTTCTTATTTTGTTTGTTGGTAATGGCAACACAAATATTGTAAACATTCGTTTTATTATGTCAAGCTTGAAAAAATAATTTTTAAGAAGAAGAATACTATTTTTCAATATTTTTAATCGGTCTTCGGCCGTTCTTTTGCCATTTTAAAGCCAAAAAAATATTTGGCTACTTCGCAGATCACACGAGAGCTGCGTTGTTCGCATTACAGCTTTTACATACATTTGTATGCAACTTCTAGTTAGAGTTGCCTCAAGTAACGCGTACTCGTAGAAGGACAGAATATGCATTTATGTAAAATATGCAATAAACAATTTATTCGTGAAAGCAATCTTAATTCGCACATCCTAATCCACACAGAAAAAAAGCGACACTGGTGTGAAGTGTGCCAAAGGCAATTTTTTTCTGAAGGGCATCTCAAACAACACCTCCTCACCCACACAGTTGAAAATCCACACTCATGTGAAGTGTGCAACAAGCAATTTAAACACATGTGTTCTCTCAAGACGCACCTACACACCCACACAGGAGAAAAGCCATACTTGTGTGTAGTATGCAACAAACAATTTACACACATGTGTTCTCTCAAGACGCACCTCCACATCCATACAGGCGAAAAACCACACTCGTGTAATGTTTGCAACAAGAGATTTATTTCTACAGGGTGTCTCAAGATTCACCTGCTGACCCACACAGGTGAAAAGCCGCACTCCTGCGAAGTGTGCAACGAACAATTTACACTGAAGTATCATCTCACGCGGCACCTCTTCACCCACGCAGTCGAAAATCCACTCTTATGTGGAGTGTGCAACAAACAGTTTATTCACATGTGTAATCTCCAGAAGCACCTGCTGACCCACACAAGAGATAAGCCATACGTGTGTGAAGTGTGCAACAAACAATTCATGCACATGACTCCCCTCAAATCGCACCTCCTCATCCACACAGCAGTAAAACCACACTCCTGTGAAGTGTGCAACAAACAATTTGCACGCATGAGTTCCCTCAAATCGCACCTCTTCAGACACACGGGAGAAAAGCCGCACTCTTGTCATGTATGCGACAAACAATTCGCACACACGAGTGCTCTTAAGGTGCACCTTTTTACCCACACAGGAGAAAAGCCGCACTCCTGTGAAGTGTGCAGCAAACAGTTTACACACGTGACTACTCTCAAGAAGCACCTCCTTATCCACACAGGAGAAAAGCCACACTCCTGCGAAGTTTGCAGCAAGCAGTTTCTTGCTAAAGGGGATCTCAACAAGCACCTCCTCATCCACACAGGTGAAAAACCACACTTGTGTAACTTGTGCAAAAAGGGATTTCTCTCCACAGGGGATCTAAAGAAGCACGTGCTAACCCACACAGGAGAAAAGCCACACTCGTGTGAAGTGTGCAACAAACAGTTTACGCAGAAGGTTCATCTCAGGCAACACCTCCTTGCCCACAAAGGGGAAAAGCCACATTTGTGTGAAGTGTGCAACAAACATTTTGCACAGAAAAGCCATCTTAACCAGCACCTCCTCATCCACAGAGGTGAAAAGCGACACTCGTGTGGAGTGTGCAATAAACAATTTACACAGAAGTGTCATCTCAACCAACATCTCCTCACCCACACAAAAGAAAAGCCTTACTCATGTGAAGTGTGCAACAAACAATTTACGCAGAAGTGTCATCTGAACCAACATCTCCACACCCACACGAGAGAAAAGCGTATTTCAAGCAACAACACTGGGGAAAAGCCACACTTGTCTACAACAAGCAATTTAGGTTAATTCCTAGTGTCTGGTGCCCTCGCCAAATGGGATTTGGCAATAAATTGTTGGGCGATAAAGTTAATATTTTGGTAACCCTTCTTGATGACGTGCGAAAATATCATGTTGTATGGCACCCTAACTTTTTCCTCTCTCGTGTTTCACGTAGTATCATCATTTTTTAATCGACGTTCGGCTCGCGTGGTTGTGATTTTGATGTGTACGTGGATGGATGTATACGCGGATGACGTTTATTTAAATAGTAGGTATTTGTGGGAGTTGGAAATGAAAGGCAAACGTGCCGTGATTGATTGCTGCATGGATGGCACTTAAGAGTGCCGTCGAAATGCCCTAAACGACTGCCCGAAGGATCGCCTGTAAGCACCATGATCGACTGCCGGACCAACGCAATGTCCACCATTTTGATTTGGCAAAAGAAAAAAAACATCATTTTTGGCTTTGGCGCCCATTTTTGGATTTGGCGACAACGGGGCACCATACTAGGAATTTACCGCAATTTATATTAAACGATCTTCTTAAGCATCACCTCCTGATCCACACACAAAAAGTCTTGCATTCATAAGACTTGTTCTCTAAACAATTTACTGATGAATAAAATCTTCAGTGAAACCTTCTCAATTATCCACAATAAGGATGTAACTCCCTACCTCCTGCAGTGAAAATTTTGTTTCCTAGGTACCTTCTGAAAGCATACTGTGTAAGCCATTTAAAATTAATTTCTAAATTTCTTATAGTAGCATACTAAAATTCAAACAATAGTTTCTCAAATTCCAACTAATTTATATTTACCAGGATATTCTTTTTACAACAAACCTTGGTGTAGAATCAGTATAGTGAATTTTCTTGCCAAATTCGCCAAATAGAAGTAATGAATGGAAATGGCAACCTCTACCAACACCACCGTAACTGACTCAAGGCCTGAGCGCGCTTTCGATGAGTCATCACCAGAAGACCGGTATCGAAAAAAAAGCGAATGGCACTTTTCGAAATAATTTTCGGACAAGTTTTTTAAAATTCGAGTATATTTTACTTTCTTGCACATTTCGCGTAGTGTATAACGGTGAAAGGTCAATGTCTATTTTCAGAAGTCAGAACCTGTTTAATAAACCAAAGTTATTTAATTTGTTTTATCAATGTTCATGAACTGAGAAACAATGCAAATCAATTTAACTCTTGAGTCAATGGACTGTTTATTTAGCTCAGAAACATGTCCTTTTTTTTGGTCAAAATAGTATAAAAAAACGATATTTTTTTATTACATAAGTTCACTAATTTAAGTAAATAAAAAATTAAATTTTTATTTCTCATTTCAAACTTTTTAGTTAAAAATGAACCTTCAAAAAACATGTGCAAATAAAGAATACTTTTTTTATATAAATTTATACATTTTATAGAAGTTTACTTGGTAAAATATCAATAAAATTATCCGAAATAAGTGGCCGAATGGGCTGTTTACTTAAAATACAATAAACAAGTCACTTTTTCGTAGAATTGAATAAACTGGACTTTTTGCATTAATTTTCTTATTTATTTAAATAATTTTACTTACATTTTATTACTCAATTCAAACTTTTATTGTGAACTTTACAATTGCTTGCTCTTAGTTAAAAATGAGTTCAGTAATCGATATTCGTAAATTTCGACTATTATTGCACTTCATAAAATGTGCAACGAAGGTACAGTTTAATTTAACAGTGAGTAGATATATTTTGAAAACTTTAGTTTAAAGATTGATTTATTCCTACACGGATGAGATGTTTTTGTTTTTCCCAAAATATCCATTTAAAAAAAAATTAGTAATAATTATTCGACAATGAGACCCGGGTGATTATTTTAAACCTCTGAACGGACACTGCATTGGAACATGCGTGCAACAAACCAAGCGCGGATCCAGGTGGGGGGTAAAGGGGAAATTACTCCCCCCCCCCCCCCCCCTAACATTTAAGATTTTATTTTCAAAAGTCACCTTAGGCAATGAAAAATTTCAAACTAAGGGGGTCAAATTTGGTGTTCATGATAACAATATACTGTATTACCCCTCCCCCCCCCCCCCAACAATAATCTCTGGATCCGCCCTTGCAACAAACCAATACTTTTGAGAGAACTGTTTCATATTTCATAATTTATAAAAAAGTTTAAAATGTCGATAAGCTGGAACTGGGAATTTTTAGCAATGTTGAGTTATGAATTTCGATCGGTAAATTTGATTTGGTTAAATAACGTCGCATTAGAGCTGCATATTGGGCTTTGCCGACGATTCGGGTTCGGGGCCCATCTCAAAGGAAAACCCGGGAACAATGCTTCATATTTTTTAACAATGGCCGGATAACGAGAACAACACCTGAGCTGGCATCCGGCGGCGTTAAGTCGGAAATTTTGAATCGTTAAGTTGGGAAATTTCTTAATCGTTACCAAACATATATTATAAGGAATCTCAAACTTTACCATTTGTTCTTTAAATTTATTTCATAATTAGGGAGTGATTAATTAATTTTAAAAATAGTTATTGACAACTCTTAAATATAATTAATGACAATGATAACTCAAGGTCCCAAAAGTCCCACCGCTAATGTAAAATTGTAAATGTTGCAAGAAATTTTCTAGGGATTGGAAGGGTGAGGAGGGAAAATGTCCTCCATTTCTTTCTCAACACTGATACAAATGGAAAAGATACCTACCCCTTTGGAGGTCGGTCAATAAGTATATTAATTAGATACTTTGCAACAGTCCGTATCCTTCCAAAAAAAAAAAAAAATTGGGAAATAATCGGAAATGGATTAATAATCGACCTGGGCGTCTCGTACCTATTTTAAGGTAGTATCCTTTCTTTCAAATAACTCAAAATAGAGAGTAAATATAAATATGCAAAATTTATTGTTTTGGTGGCATGTGATTCTTCCGCGAATTCCACTTTAACAAAAAGCTGAATTCCAGATCATTTTAAAAATAGTTATCTCACTTTTCCTCCAAATCCTGAAGGAACGAATGGTGATCCGTCGCTTAGCAACCGTTAAGAAAGTTTTCCACCCCACTAATCGGTTTGGTTAATTAACGTCGCATTAGATCTGCACAGTAAGCTATTGGCAACGGTTCAGACCTATCGCGTAGGAAAGACCCGTAGGAAAGAAAGGGAACGATGACTCGTATTTTTTAACCATTGTCAAATGCCGAGGGCAACACCTGATTATAGCCGAGGATTGATGGTTTGAACCCGTGCGATGGATTTGACAAAGAAAAGTAAAAAAGTAGTGATCTTGTGATCGGAGGGTTGCCAGTTTCTCTAAAAAAATACTAGAAAAGTCGTCCAGAACATCCGCAAAATTAACGGCGTGTATACGGGACGATAAATCTGATCGGGGTCCAAAGTCCCGACGTCTATTGAAGGCATTGGGTGCCAGTTCAGGTGTTTCCTCGTCATCTGACCATGGTTCTAAAATAACGAAGTGAATGTGTATAGGTTCGAGGGTCTTTCCTTCGAGATAGACACCGAATCGTCGCCAATAGCCCACTGTGCAGCTCTAGTGCGACGTTAATTAACCAAACCAAACCTGATTAGAGCATACAAACCATGTGGTTTGTATCGACCAGAAATATTGAGGGGCCTCCAGTGGCGTGGATAAAGGCGTTAACCTAGTAATCAGAGGATTGATGGTTCAAATCCGTGCGATGGACTTGACAAGGAAAAGTAAAAAAGTAGTGATCGGAGGGTTGCCAGCTTCACTACAAATTACTACGAATGTCGTCCAGAACGTCTACAAAAATTTTCGGCGTGTATACGGGGACTGGTGCATTGTAACTCTGATCGGATTCCAATATACTGACGCCGATTGATGTTGCGTTGGGTTCCAGCTCAGATGTTCTCTTCGTCATCTGACCATGGTTAAAAAATACGAGGCATCGTTCCCGGGTCTAGTCTTTAAGATAGGCTCCGGACCGTCGACAATAGCTCACTGTGCAGCTCTAGTGCGACGCTAATTAATCAAACCAACCCAGAAATATTGATAAAATATATTTTTTATAAATATTTTCACCATTTAAAAAAAAAAAATTGTTCTATAGGTGATGGGCACTGCAACGTCACAGGCTGCCGCGCAGAGCAACGAGGAAAATCTAAAGGCAAAACAAACAGAATTCCGTTGCCTTTCGCTATGCTTGCGTCGCGTTAAAAGGCGGTATTTTGTTTTAAACTCAAAATAAAAGCACACGATTAGGCACAAATACAAGTCCAATTATAGTTTTAGTAACATAAGGATTATAAAAACAAAAATTTCGAATAATTTTATTTTTTATATTCGAACAAAAAAAATACTGAAAATAGACGATAATGAAACGTAAACTAATGATACATTAATTGTGCACTATTATTTTATATTTGTAGCAATAACTTATAAGTTTTTGTGTCAAGTTTTGTTTATGAGATGCCATCATAGGTTCGTTAAACACAAATAATTGAACCTAACAATAATGTTGTTACAACTATATTTAAACATTTTTTGAAATCCATCGGCGACTTTGTTGGATTTCTGAAGTTGTAAATCATTATTTAATAGTATAAATATATAAATCGTATTACTTATATTGAATTGCTTGTATACTAATCCAATAAATATATGCATAAAAACTTTAAGCACAAAAAATATTACACATAAATGTATTAAAAAATGACTTCGATTCTGCAAATATGTTTTCTTGTAAAAGTAGGCCCAAATGACACAATAAGTTGTCTCATGGAGTGATGGACTAAGGAGGGTGCAAAATTTCAGTAGAAAAAGAAAAAAAGGTGAAAGGTCAATGTCTATTTTCAGAAGTCAGAACCTGTTTAATAAACCAAAGTTATTTAATTTGTTTTATCAATGTTCATGAACTGAGAAACAATGCAAATCAATTTAACTCTTGAGTCAATGGACTGTTTATTTAGCTCAGAAACATGTCCTTTTTTTTGGTCAAAATAGTATAAAAAAACGATATTTTTTTATTACATAAGTTCACTAATTTAAGTAAATAAAAAATTAAATTTTTATTTCTCATTTCAAACTTTTTAGTTAAAAATGAACCTTCAAAAAACATGTGCAAATAAAGAATACTTTTTTTATATAAATTTATACATTTTATAGAAGTTTACTTGGTAAAATATCAATAAAATTATCCGAAATAAGTGGCCGAATGGGCTGTTTACTTAAAATACAATAAACAAGTCACTTTTTCGTAGAATTGAATAAACTGGACTTTTTGCATTAATTTTCTTATTTATTTAAATAATTTTACTTACATTTTATTACTCAATTCAAACTTTTATTGTGAACTTTACAATTGCTTGCTCTTAGTTAAAAATGAGTTCAGTAATCGATATTCGTAAATTTCGACTATTATTGCACTTCATAAAATGTGCAACGAAGGTACAGTTTAATTAAACAGTGAGTAGATATATTTTGAAAACTTTAGTTTAAAGATTGATTTATTCCTACACGGATGAGATGTTTTTGTTTTTCCCAAAATATCCATTTAAAAAAAAATTAGTAATAATTATTCGACAATGAGACCCGGGTGATTATTTTAAACCTCTGAACGGACACTGCATTGGAACATGCGTGCAACAAACCAAGCGCGGATCCAGGTGGGGGGTAAAGGGGAAATTACTCCCCCCCCCCCCCCTAACATTTAAGATTTTATTTTCAAAAGTCACCTTAGGCAATGAAAAATTTCAAACTAAGGGGGTCAAATTTGGTGTTCATGATAACAATATACTGTATTACCCCTCCCCCCCCCCCCCCCCAACAATAATCTCTGGATCCGCCCTTGCAACAAACCAATACTTTTGAGAGAACTGTTTCATATTTCATAATTTATAAAAAAGTTTAAAATGTCGATAAGCTGGAACTGGGAATTTTTAGCAATGTTGAGTTATGAATTTCGATCGGTAAATTTGATTTGGTTAAATAACGTCGCATTAGAGCTGCATATTGGGCTTTGCCGACGATTCGGGTTCGGGGCCCATCTCAAAGGAAAACCCGGGAACAATGCTTCATATTTTTTAACAATGGCCGGATAACGAGAACAACACCTGAGCTGGCATCCGGCGGCGTTAAGTCGGAAATTTTGAATCGTTAAGTTGGGAAATTTCTTAATCGTTACCAAACATATATTATAAGGAATCTCAAACTTTACCATTTGTTCTTTAAATTTATTTCATAATTAGGGAGTGATTAATTAATTTTAAAAATAGTTATTGACAACTCTTAAATATAATTAATGACAATGATAACTCAAGGTCCCAAAAGTCCCACCGCTAATGTAAAATTGTAAATGTTGCAAGAAATTTTCTAGGGATTGGAAGGGTGAGGAGGGAAAATGTCCTCCATTTCTTTCTCAACACTGATACAAATGGAAAAGATACCTACCCCTTTGGAGGTCGGTCAATAAGTATATTAATTAGATACTTTGCAACAGTCCGTATCCTTCCAAAAAAAAAAAAAAATTGGGAAATAATCGGAAATGGGTTAATAATCGACCTGGGCGTCTCGTACCTATTTTAAGGTAGTATCCTTTCTTTCAAATAACTCAAAATAGAGAGTAAATATAAATATGCAAAATTTATTGTTTTGGTGGCATGTGATTCTTCCGCGAATTCCACTTTAACAAAAAGCTGAATTCCAGATCATTTTAAAAATAGTTATCTCACTTTTCCTCCAAATCCTGAAGGAACGAATGGTGATCCGTCGCTTAGCAACCGTTAAGAAAGTTTTCCACCCCACTAATCGGTTTGGTTAATTAACGTCGCATTAGATCTGCACAGTAAGCTATTGGCAACGGTTCAGACCTATCGCGTAGGAAAGACCCGTAGGAAAGAAAGGGAACGATGACTCGTATTTTTTAACCATTGTCAAATGCCGAGGGCAACACCTGATTATAGCCGAGGATTGATGGTTTGAACCCGTGCGATGGATTTGACAAAGAAAAGTAAAAAAGTAGTGATCTTGTGATCGGAGGGTTGCCAGTTTCTCTAAAAAAATACTAGAAAAGTCGTCCAGAACATCCGCAAAATTAACGGCGTGTATACGGGACGATAAATCTGATCGGGGTCCAAAGTCCCGACGTCTATTGAAGGCATTGGGTGCCAGTTCAGGTGTTTCCTCGTCATCTGACCATGGTTCTAAAATAACGAAGTGAATGTGTATAGGTTCGAGGGTCTTTCCTTCGAGATAGACACCGAATCGTCGCCAATAGCCCACTGTGCAGCTCTAGTGCGACGTTAATTAACCAAACCAAACCTGATTAGAGCATACAAACCATGTGGTTTGTATCGACCAGAAATATTGAGGGGCCTCCAGTGGCGTGGATAAAGGCGTTAACCTAGTAATCAGAGGATTGATGGTTCAAATCCGTGCGATGGACTTGACAAGGAAAAGTAAAAAAGTAGTGATCGGAGGGTTGCCAGCTTCACTACAAATTACTACGAATGTCGTCCAGAACGTCTACAAAAATTTTCGGCGTGTATACGGGGACTGGTGCATTGTAACTCTGATCGGATTCCAATATACTGACGCCGATTGATGTTGCGTTGGGTTCCAGCTCAGATGTTCTCTTCGTCATCTGACCATGGTTAAAAAATACGAGGCATCGTTCCCGGGTCTAGTCTTTAAGATAGGCTCCGGACCGTCGACAATAGCTCACTGTGCAGCTCTAGTGCGACGCTAATTAATCAAACCAACCCAGAAATATTGATAAAATATATTTTTTATAAATATTTTCACCATTTAAAAAAAAAAAATTGTTCTATAGGTGATGGGCACTGCAACGTCACAGGCTGCCGCGCAGAGCAACGAGGAAAATCTAAAGGCAAAACAAACAGAATTCCGTTGCCTTTCGCTATGCTTGCGTCGCGTTAAAAGGCGGTATTTTGTTTTAAACTCAAAATAAAAGCACACGATTAGGCACAAATACAAGTCCAATTATAGTTTTAGTAACATAAGGATTATAAAAACAAAAATTTCGAATAATTTTATTTTTTATATTCGAACAAAAAAAATACTGAAAATAGACGATAATGAAACGTAAACTAATGATACATTAATTGTGCACTATTATTTTATATTTGTAGCAATAACTTATAAGTTTTTGTGTCAAGTTTTGTTTATGAGATGCCATCATAGGTTCGTTAAACACAAATAATTGAACCTAACAATAATGTTGTTACAACTATATTTAAACATTTTTTGAAATCCATCGGCGACTTTGTTGGATTTCTGAAGTTGTAAATCATTATTTAATAGTATAAATATATAAATCGTATTACTTATATTGAATTGCTTGTATACTAATCCAATAAATATATGCATAAAAACTTTAAGCACAAAAAATATTACACATAAATGTATTAAAAAATGACTTCGATTCTGCAAATATGTTTTCTTGTAAAAGTAGGCCCAAATGACACAATAAGTTGTCTCATGGAGTGATGGACTAAGGAGGGTGCAAAATTTCAGTAGAAAAAGAAAAATTTAGAAGATTTATTCGAAAAATTTTAGTCTACTAGGATGTTTTTAGATTGATATTTTTTATTTTAATTGTACATTACATTTGAGTAAATTGATAATATTGAGGTTCGTTACATTATCCGTGTATTATTTTAAGACGGCTATATATTGCTTGGATTTTGTTTTGAAAAATGCATGTTTGACACTTTATAATATAGTAATTTCTCCCAAATTTTTTTTAATTTGGCGTCTTCATGAAACTAATAAAAAAAAATGACATGCAAAGTTAGAAAATTCTTGTATTTAAAATAAAATACAGCAAAAACAAAAATTAGCATAAAAATTCATCGAAGTTGTGAAATTAAAGGTTTTAAACAGGCTAATCTTTAAAAAATGTAGCTTTGAAGATTTTTGTTCCAAATTCCTTTATAAAACCTACAAAAAACCTTCAATTTTCCAACTTTGATGAAGGCTTTATGCTGATTTTCTTAAACAAATTTGTCAAATCATCTATAAAAGAACTATATATATTTATGTTGTTACCCGGAAAATAAAACTAGCATAAAACATAATTAATTTGTGAAATTGAAGGTTTTATAAAGGAATTTGAAAAAACTGCACTTTTTTTTTATAGTTTTTAATTTTTTCATGAATTAAATCTTTAAAAATTCTGCATTTCCCTTTAATAATTTCAATACTTTATAATAAAAGGTGTTTTAAAGGCTTTATTTCATGTTGTATAAGGAATTTTTAACAAAAATCTTCATTAAATGCAGTTATTTTTAGATTTTAATAGCACTTAAAACTGGAGTTTTGCTGCATAAAACCTTCAAGTTCGCGCCTTGAAATTTGTATGGTGATTGTTTTTGCTTCACCTTCAATTATGAAGCAAAATAATTTTCGTTTGTGCACAAACATCCCTTGAACCGCTGTAATACAATTCCCATGACGATCTTTTACAATATATATGCATTTAATAATTTGATGTTTTTAAAAGAAATTATTAATTACAATTATCTGCCTGATATTTTAATATAAATACTAATTATGGTAATGTTTTAATCATTCTTAGAGAAAACAAAACAATGAAAAATATTTGTTAATTTATATTTAAATATGTGGATATTATTAACATATAAGTATTTTTTTAATTTGAATTTTACGCCGAATAAAACAGATATTTATTTTTTAATTGTATAAACACTTTAATTGTATAAATATACAATTAAAACTAAGTAATTTTGATTTAAAAAAATTTCGTTGAACTTGTATACACATTTTTCTTAACATTTAAAATAAGCAGAAAACCCCAAGAAATAACTAAAATGTCCTTAAAATAAACAAAAACAGTAATAAATATATAACTTAATTTTTAAGTTATAATTTTAATCAGTATAATTAGTTTCAGGTAATCCTTAAATGAAGTATTAACGAATAACGCCAATAATAATATACCAATACTTTTTCATGCATAATGGAATTTTTACAATATTTTTTTTCAATTACATAATTTTTGAATATCTTTTTTATAATTTTTGAATTTAAAAAAAATAAAAGTTCTTATAATCATCGCAAAATCCTACAAAGCCAAAACATTGCGAGTTATTTAATATAAAATAAAATCAAACGTATAAAAAAATAACAAACATATAAAAAAAAGTAGCAAATATATATAAAAAAAAGATTCGGTGATATTTCAATATTAAATGCACCAACACCACCCACATTAACTGAATTTTGCTTCAGTAAATACCCAAATGAAAAATAACCAAACGATCCAACCCAGCAATTCTCAAATAGCCATACTTACTGAGACATGGCCTTTTTCACTGAGACATGGTGACAGCAGCAATGCGGTAACACAGTAAGCACGTCTGATGATTTTTTTTCTCTTGGATCTTTCACCCCTAAAAAACGCTAATGGAATAATCCAAATGTCTGGATTGGGATGGTGTGTGACGAACACAGCGTCGCATGTCCCCTGGCATTTTTTGGGGTTGGGGTGTAATATGAAGACCCACGGAAAACTTGACCTTGGAAAGGGGAACCACACTAAGCCCCCTTCGATTAACAACAGTCAGCCATAAAAGGGATTGATGTGTTTCAAAGGGAAGAGTGGACAGTGGTCGTAAAAAAGATCCTGTGAAGAGATAAGGAATACAGCCTCCCTCCCTTGTTTGGAAAGCTGAAAATTCCCGTCCCCATGGTTTAGAATTTCTAAACTTCTCTTACTTTTCCACAGATATGTATGGCTCAAACCAATCAATTCCTAAACACATGTAATGTAAACGAAATGCTAGACAAAATAATGTAATGCAGCTCACCTTTGAACGCCAATTTTTGTAGGAAATAGTTACACTGTTAGTTTTTAACATATTTTGTATTGCCTTTGCTGGGCTTAGAGTTTCCAGTTTGTCGACAGTATTTGTATTTGCATAACTTGGCGTTGACTGTGCTCTAATAACAATAAAAAAAATGAGAGACGTTTAAAGTTTACGGAGCCAGCCAAATGTTCCTCTTTACTCATTGTAAAGAAATAAACTCTTCAAAACGGTATAAATTTATTACATTAGTTTGAGTATTTTTTAGATACCTAAACCTATTATTTTTTATTTTATATATATACATGACTTTCTATGCGTTTCTATTGATAGTAATTCATATTTCTATAGACTAAGATTAAAAAAGTTATTTGTGAAATCTGTAGTTTATCTAAAATCTGTGAACACAATCAAGATTCAAGATAGGATTATAAAACAATAACTGAATTTGATATACAAATTACTAAATATATATATATGATAAAACAGTTTGGTTTGCGTCAAAATCGATTGTTTGTATAGTGTTTATGAATGCTTGATAATTAAAAAAGAAAAAGGTGTCAACTAGATAGTTACTTTGTTGATTTTCACATTATACTCATTATTTTAATATTTGTAAGAAAAAAATTAAAGGTAGTATGGAAATATTCAGAGACCATCATGGTGCTTAAGTTTGCATAAACTAGTAAAAAACATTGGTTAAATAAAATTTTAAAACATTGGTTAAATAAAATTTAAAAACATTGGTTAAATAAAATTTAAAAACATTGGTTAAATAAAATTTAAAAACATTGGTTAAATAAAATTTAAAAACATTGGTTAAATAAAATTTAAAAACATTGGTTAAATAAAATTTAAAAATATTGGTTAAATAAAATTTAAAAATAATTGGTTAAATAAAATTTAAAAACATTTGTTGTACAGGATATTAAAGTATAGAATTTTTTTATGTTAATTTCAATACTAATGTCGTTATAAGAAAAATCCCAAATGAATTACAAGTCAAATTTCATATGAATGTTTCTGAGTATGAATATTCTCGTTGACTTCACCCAATCTAACTAGAGAATATTTTAGTGATCATCTCTAAAATGAAAAAAGAACGAACTAACGAAACTAACTGCCCACAATTTTCTTGGAGTCCAATCATCTGTTTATTATCAAATAGACATTTTCAAAAGGTTTATTTTAAAAGTGTGCTAACATTCCTGGTGGAAATTTGCGATTGAAAAACTTTTACTCAGCCAGAATATGGACTGGAAGAAATTGGAAGTAAACCGACGCAAAGGTCGAGGAAATGTGATAGTAACGACGAGGAACTTTTTGTTTTCTAAATAGGGGATGTCGCCCCATTTACGTTGAAAACTAATTAAGAAATAAGTAATAAAAGAAAGGTAAAAAGAAAATACGATAGACACTGACTATTCAGATGCATTCTGAACATAATTGATTTTACAATAAATATATATTATTCAGTTGTGTTAATAAGAATTGATTTAAGAAAATATAATAATTTTAAAAAAATTGAAAAAAAAATTATACAAAAAAAAATTGGCGCCCCCTTGAAAGGGCGGCGCCCTGGGCAACTGCCCACTTTGCCCAGCCCTTAAGCCGCCCCTGCCCACAGTTGCCCAGCGGATAAAGGCGTACGGCTAGTAATCAGAAGATTGCAAGTTCGAACCCGACTGATGGACTTGACACGAAATGTAAAAATGTAGTGTTCCTGCGATCGGCGGGTTGCCAGCTTCGCTACTAAAATACTAGAAAGTTATCTAAATATCCAAAAAATTATAATGGCCTGAATACGGGTTTTTGGTTTGGTTTGGTTAATTAACGTCGCACTAGAGCTGCACAGTGGGCTATTGGCGACGGTTCGGGGTCTATCTTGAAGGAAAGACCCGGGAACACATACACATTCATACATACATGCACGTCGTTATTTTAGAACCATGGTCAGATGACGAGGAAACATCTGAACTGGCACCCAACGCCTTCAATAGACGTCGGGACTTTGGACTCCGATTAGATTTATCGTGCACCAGCCCCGTATGCACGCCGTTAATTTTTGCGGATGTTCTGGACGACTTTTCTAGTATTTTTGTAGCGAAGCTGGCAACCCTCCGATCACAAGATCCCTACTTTTTTACTTTTCTTTGTCAAGTCCATCGCATGGGTTCGAACCACCAATCCTCGGATCAGTAGCTGAACGCCTTTAACCGCTTGGCCACGGAGGCCTGTATACGGGACTGCTGCACTATAAATCAGATCGGGTCCTAATGTCCTGACGCGTTTATTGAGGTTGCGTCGGATGCCAGCTCAAGTGTTCTCCTCGTCATCTGATCATGGTTCATAAATGCTAGGCGTTGTTTTCGAGTCTTTCCTTCGTGATAGGCCCCGAATCGTCACCAATAGCCCACTGTGTAGCTCTAGTGCGACGTTAATTAACCAAACTGTCCTTCGTGATAGGCCCCAAACCGTCGTCAATAGCCCAATGTGCAGCTGTAGTGCGACGTTAGTAAACCAAACCAAAATTGAACTACCACAATTCCACCTGCCTGTATACGGGACTAGTGCACGTTAAATTTGACCGCGGTGCAAAATGTCCTGACGCATTTATTGAGGTTGCGTCGGATGCCAGCTCAGGTGTTCTCCTTGTCATCTGACCATGGCTCAAAAATACGAGGCATTGTTCACGTGTCTTTCATTCGAGATAAGCGCCGAACCGTTACCAATAGCCCACTGTGCAGCTCTAGTGCGACGTTTTTTCAATCAATCCCTACAAGGCGAATTCTTGGTTAACTAAGACGACTTTTCCCTTTGAGGGTTGAAATGATGTCGCACTCGAGTTACACAATGGGCTATTGGTGACTGTCCGCGATCTATCCCGAAGGAAAGTCTGGGGATCACTGCCTAGTAATTTCGGACCACGGTCATATAACAGACAACAGGTGAACTGGCATTACTAAACTCTCATGAATTTGATAATGAAAATTTGTTTACCAGATTTTTTTTGCCCAAAAGATACTATTGAAGTTTTGCTGTTAACTGTTATCTGCTGCCTTCCATACTGAACAAACCATGTGAGTAAAAATTGCCTTTTTTGTGAAATGCTAACTGCGTTATATTGATTTATATTGCCTTTTATAATAAACTGTATAAATTTTGCTGAATAACAGCCAAAAAATAATAAATATCTCAGAACTATCCCGAATGAAAGACTGATATAATGGCTCGTTAGTTTTAAGCCCAAGTCATTTGCGTGAACTACATCCTCAGCTGTCAACCACGCACGTGACCTGGCGCGGAGGTCATTTGCATTGCACAATTTTACATTGTAATGAGCTGTCAAAATTCGCTATGTATATTATGCAAACAAAAAAAAAACTTTTTACTGAGTGCTAGATACCATAATCAACTGCTCGAAGAGTGTAAAATGCTCTAAGGACCAGCTACTAGGGGTATCAGCTGTTTTTAAAAAGCAATTTACACTGTCCAATTTACACAGTGCAATTTACACAGTAAGCTCATCCAAAATAGACAAGCATCAGTTTCTTAAGAGATATGTGCCATTTGTCCAAAAGACCCAGTGTTTTAACAGTCCAGTACACTTTCATAATACTTTATAAACTTTCACAATTTTAGAAATGCAGCGGTTTCGCGCTGATCCTCACTTCGAGCACCAGGCACGTAGGTAAGGGGTGTGGGTTCAGCGGTTCACCCCTTCCATTAGAGTCAAGTAAAATAAAAATTAAAAACCGAATTACTGTAAAAATCATAAAAATACTTTGGAATATAAATATCGAAACGGTAAAAATTATCATTTATTTTTCATGAAATCGTTACCAATATCAGTCATTAAATATTTTTAAAATTAGTAAATATCACTCCCTAATTATGAAATAAATTTAAATGTTAAGATTCCTTGTTTTGAAACCTCCATGTATATTACTGTGGTTACAACTTGTTTATACGGCGCCATTTTGCGATCTTTTCCCTTTGTCACCGAAATTCACATGCTATATAATGAAACACGATGACGTCATGTTACGCTTAGTTTGAGATAAAATTGTCCTCAAATCATATACCAGATTTTCCCTCATACAACTCAACAAGAAGTATTATACTAGAAATTGAAATTTTTCTAGTTTTTTTTTAATTTTTACAGTATGTTATTACAGTATTTTTATGATTTTTACAGTAATTCGATTTTTAATTTTTTTTCTTCTTGAATTTCAATGGGAGGGGTTTGAACCCCCTGAACCATTCCCTTACCTACGTGCCTGATCCTAACATTGATTCTTCGTATTTCATTATATAGCATTTTGTTTATGGCGACGCGACGAAGGGAAAAGATCGCCAAACGGAGTTGTATAAACAAGATTATTTAAAGCTTTCTATGAAAATCATTAATTACTCTAAACTGATATTCTCAAAATTTAACCTTCATTATTTGTTCTCTAAATAGTTTTCAGAATCAGTTAGTGATTTACTAATTTATGTTTATGTATGTAAAAAATATTAGTGACGATTGCATGAAAATCAATAATAACTGACGCTGTTTCGATTGTCAGCAAACATTCAACTTTTTACTTAAATAAAAACTTTTTACTTTTATGATTTGATTTTTTTTCGGGGAGTGGGGGGGGGGGGGGTCGTTTTTTTTTTATTATTTTAAAGGGGGGGGGGTTAAGTTTTTTAGTGGGGAGAAGGAGATTTGTTGGTTTATTTTTTTGGGAGGAGGGATTTCCCTCCTAGGTGAGATAATAATACCCTAAAGAAATCAGTTGCTCAGTCTCTGAACTCCCCTCATGAAAAATCTATACCTATGTGCCTGCCGAGCACCCACAATTATTTCACATTCAAAAACCATCAAATCGCGTTTTTAACACAAATAACAGTCGATAAAAATTTACAATTTTTAAAATTTTCATGGAAAATTCAGGACATTTTTCCCTAAAGAATATGGATGAATATACCCCATTCTGTACCTTTCATTATCATTGAAGTAATTTTCTGTATTTCTTGTACTATGCTGTGCTAAGAAAGTTGTCTTCATTTACATGCACTTAATTTTTTATAGATTGCTATATTACAGTTTGAAAAAAATAAATTTTTTTTCAAGTATTTGTCAGTCTGGATTTTTTAAAAAACGTTTAGAAGCCAGAAAGATGTATTTTTATCTTAAAAATATGTGATCATCCTGAAAAGCGGTCATTTTCATATTCTGAACCGCTGTACTATCGAAGAAAAATATAAGTGAAATAAACTTCTTAAATAATTCACACTTCACGTACAAATGCATTAAGGGGACAATACCCTAAAAATGATCAAAACATCTATTTTTTATCAGCTTAAATTACTTTTACGACATGTCTAAAAATATACGAAAACTTTCAGAGCTTAATTTAATATATGTCTTATGATTTTTGTCGAGAAGACGTCCTTAAAATCGGTACGGGTACACGTCCGCACGGAGTTCATAATCTGAAAAAGAAGATACTTCAGATTCCTACAACTCCAAAAAAATAAATGATAATGACCTACCATCGTGTAGAGGTAAGTGAGTCGCGTCAATCAGATTGGTAAATAATCCTTTCTAACCTTTATATCGTGTGGGGGAAGAGAATGTCGCCCGTGACTAATATACGCATCCTCCCCATAACTCAACGGGAAATCAGCTAATGGGGATAAATGGCCTACCATCACTTGTTGTTGAGGAAAGTGAGCCGCGTCAACCAGGTTGGTAATTAATATATTCTTCTTTCTAAGCTTTGTCCGCGTGTGTGTAGGAGGAGGGGATAAATCAAATTTTGCCCAAATAAGCAGCAGGCTGAGCAGGCGCTCGTAAAAAGTATTAACGACACACACTTTACGGTACAATGGGGACTATGACTGACCGATATTTTTTTTTTAATTTTTCCCCGAAGAACAGACTTTTATTTTCATAATTGTTTAATTGGCGAAATTGAACTTTTCCAAAATGGCTACACTTCACTCCAAAATTCCAAAAACAAGTTAACCCTTTGAGTACTGAATTATTTGAAAAATTGTATGCCCATGGGACGGATTTGGTGAGGTTCAATTGATCCCATTCTTGACCGACCCTACAACAAATTGTTTGCGATGAACGCCCACTGGCGGAGGTGCCGCAAACATCAACGCCTGCTTCTTAAATTCAGATGACGAGTCAGACTCGTCCACCGTAACTTCGCCCAAGTAAGCAGATGACGAGTCTCACTCGTCAAATGTACCCAAAGGGTTAATTAACTTATCACAGTACATTATCATAAATTTAGGTTTTAATTCACGTTTACTAAACAGCAAACATTCAAACTTTGAATATATTTCGTTTTCCTTTAGTTTCTGACAAAAAGATTTTTTTTTAATCAGAGTAATGATCTACTTTAACTTTAATACATTTTTTTATATAAAAGAGAATTTTTATAATAGCCGAAAATTAAGAGTGCATATAATTGAGAATTTCGGGTAATTAAACTTGTATTGGATTTTATTCCAAATCGGAATACCCAACCAAATATCCAATTAATTTTTAAAAAATCCAAATATTTGAATTTGCTCAGATGTTAGGTGTAAACATACACAAAAATTTTATTAAAAAAAATACATACAGGTTTAATCAGAGAGTTGTAATATTAAATAGAGAGCGCCTTCAATACCAGACTCTCGTAAGGCCGCGGTGTCAACATTGAAAAGAAAAACCTAATCACGTGGTTATAGCGCAGCCACATTTGGCGGTCAGACATCTGCAGGAGTTTCAAATTTGGCGCACTTTCTTCTTTTTTGGTGATAAGGAGTTCTGCCCGTATTCAACTTTTTAACATATATGTACGTATTTACTTATTTTAAAACAATATGCGCTAAATATTTCCTCTTCATTAACAAAACGAAAATATTTTATTTGTGTTCAATACTCGAAGAAGCGAAACTCTTTATATTTCTCAGGTTTTATTGTTCATATTTTCTTATTGAAGTTTACAAAATAACTATTGAAAGAACTTCGCTTATGGTAAATTGTTTACATAAAAACGTAACGCAATTATTTCAAAACTACAAAATAAGAAAAATCTCCTTAATATATCTGTTAAACTCCCTTAAATTGTGACACTCGTTCAAAAAAATGATATTTAAATACAAAATTAAACACAAAACCTTATTACAATACTTCGATCTCGTTTAGTTTGGGACTCGGTACCCCAAAATCGATGAAAATGGCAAAAAAGTTTTTATTGGTTTAAAATAACGCTTCAACTTCCTAGCATGTTTTCCCAAAGTTTCAAAACGATTGAATAAATATTAATCATATTATGAACGTTTTCTTTACTCCTTATCCAATGTGTTACATAGAGAAAGTCGTAAACCGAAAGTAAAAATGGGTACATTTAATCAAAATAATATCAATGTATCAAAGGATTGCTTCTACAGGACTGTTATAAAGATGTGTTACCTGCCAAACGCAAAATTACAACGAAATTGTACACATCATCAGCTAGTTCAGGTATCCCAAAGATACATTTGTAAACAAAAAGCGAGTCTGTGTTTTTTTGTCAAACTTTGTATGTGAATACAACTCAGAATTATACATACTATGAAAGTCTTCAAAATCTTTAGGATCAGACGAGAAATTAATTTACTGAAACTCTGTGTGTGAATTGATTTGCCCAAAAGACAATAGAGGAAAAGGCGGTGTACTGCAAAATCTGTTATTTTGCAATACGCCCCCGCATCAGGGATTTTGCACTCAAACTTGTAAATATTGCGATGCATAAAGAGAAAAAGTAATTTAAGAATAAATTAGGAGTAACTTATGCTGCAGGGTGCTTTAATTTTACAGTGAGTCTCATGTATAAAACCACTAAAAAATTTTCAGTTTTCCCTGCATTACACTCAACAATAAAGCAAATTATATAAATATCTGCAGTCAATTTTTGTTTCATAATGCTCAGTAGGTAGTGGTTTGCTAAAAATGTATTACAAGAATAAAAATTTGTTTGACAGTGAATTATTTTATAGTGTTTTTTGAAATTTTGCATGCATTGATACTGAAATTGACATTTTTATTTAAGGTTGCAGCAAAATAAATTAATTGTTATTTGTCATTAATTTTACATAATTTGTCGGATATATATTTGTTATTTATGTGAAAAAATATTTGAGTTAATTGGGACATTTATAATAAAATATTTTCAATACTGAAATCTTTAAATGCATTTATCTCAGCTTGCTGTTTTCGTGAACATACACTTACTTAAAATACTAAAACTCAAACAAATATGCATGAATTATCGTGAAATTTTTTGAACATGTACACAAGAGTATATTGAATAGAATTAGGGATGGAATTAGAAAAATATTAAAAACAACTTATTTAAAAAAATAAAATGTTTAAGAATTAGAGTTTTTTAGACAAAAATGGCCGATTTTTCACTAATTATTTTTTTTCTCCTAAACTAAAAACCTTATGCCAAATCCGATCCCTAAAGTTATTAAGGATAAATCAATACAGCTTACAAAAAAAATTCGATGCAAAAAAATGAAATCTGAAGGAGAAGAAACATTTTGAAAAATACCTTATATCTTCGAAAAATTTAACAAAAACTTAATTTTCGAAAAAGTTTGAAGAAATTTCCAATTTTTTTTCTTCTAAATCTTTTTTCCTGAATAGTTTACATGTAGTCATCACAAAAATATTTAATTTTGTATCAAATTATAGAAAATAATTTTTGGGGTACCAAGTCCCCTTAAAGTCGCCAAGGCCTGCCAAATAATATATAAAGCACATGAATGAATTGGCATTTCCACCTATCACGTGGTTTCAATGTTGGACACACGGAAATCAGTATTTTTATTCCTCTATTTATATCATTACTCTATGGGTTTAATCTCTTAGCGGTGAGTTGGCACGAGAATTAGGTTTCAAATAAGCTATCACGATAATACATGTACTATTAATTTTAACATGGTGTTTAAATCGCTGTTAAACCCTATGTGTTGCACTCTCGGCTTAAATATTTCATGGTTGTATATTTTCTCTCGAGACAATTAAACAACATATGCATTTTTAATCCCGCGTAACAAGTAACGCGCAATTTTAATTTGTTTTTGAAGAATGTTTTTATTTCGTCTACGATACTAGTTACAGCTGAGGATTTTTGTATTTTAAAGTTTTTCTTTCGAAAACGGATATTTTAAATGTGAAGTTTGATGCGAGAGAAGATAATATCTTGTTTTATCAATGTTTTGGGAAAATATTTACGAGGTGTAAGTCTTTTATTGTTTCTTGAAGCTCGCAAGCCACGGGAAATCTAATGACATTTGTATTAATTATCGTATAACTCAGGCCAAAATGAAGCGGTCCAGGACATTCCACCAAACGAGCACTCCTCTCTCCGAATCGTGTGTCGAACCATCCCCTCCTTCTTTCAAGCGTCTCAGCGTCATCCAACCAATATGCAAGGAAGCGGTTTCAAAACGATCCAAAAAGCTCATCAAGCGACGCAATAAGAGTTCAAGTACCAAAGACCGAAAGTTGGCGAACTCTTCTCTCGCGAGTTCCATCGACGTTTCAGAAAGTGGAGTGTACGACAGCAATCAAGAAGCCGGTTCATTTTCGTCTGTTTTGTCTTCGAAGGTAGTTCGCACGAAAACTGCGGGAACTCATTCTGGCTTTTCTGAATCCACGACAAAGGAACGTCGCAGAGTTTCTGACTCGACCCAGATTGGTTCCCATTATTTTCAGCGGGAAACATCGGTGCATTACTCGACAGAAAAGAACGATTTCAGTTTCAGAACATTGAGTTTCGACAGAGACATTAGACCAGAGGGCTTCTTAGGCAGTGAGACGAACGTGGTTGGTTCGGAATTGGGGACCGAAAAGAATACTTTAGGTGGCGATGAACTTTCGAATTCAAAAAAGAAGATTGTTTCTACAGGAGACATTTATAAACGTATTAAAAAAGTATACAAATCGCGTATAACAAAACATTCGGATGCACATAATGTAAAAGACACTATTGGATTTAAGATAGATGAAAAGGATAGCAACGATTTGAGTTCAGGTGATACAGCGAAAGGAAATTTAGTTCCAACAAATGAACTTGAAGAAATTACACCGTGTGATGTTTTAAGCGATAATTTAAATGAGCTTACTCAGAAGCCTCCGGCTACTTTAATTCGAAGACAATGTGAAAAACTTCAGAAAAAGTTCAAGAAGTCAAATAAACTCATAAATTCAACAAGTAATAAATTGCTTCCTAAATGTTTTGATGGTAATAAAAATGCGGTTCATGTCGGAGGGCAAATGAAACGTACTAGAAAAAATCGCAGACAAGACCTTTCAACCAACGATAATGTTAAAACGTCCAGTGAATGTACAACAAAAAATAATAAAATTCCAGTTGAGAACGAAATTTTAGATTTCATTAAAAAATTCCATGCTGGTTTGGATTTTCATGGGAAGCAATTAATGAAAAGTAATTCCAACATTAATACACAGACAAAAGGAGTCTTAAAGCCTGATATAGCAAATACCGTTTCCAGTAAATCATTGTACGAAAGGCCTGCCAATAATATAGAAGTAATTCAAAGCGCTTCTAAAAATGCTAGCTTCCAACAGCCTGAACTGATAACCATGGATTTGTTAAGTGGTAGTGCTGAATTATATAATCAAACCAAAGAAAAAGACATTAATCAAATCGATTGCTTGAAGCAGTTTTCGTTCAAAGAACAAGATTCAAGGATGATTTCTGATGAAGTATTGGACAGAAATGTACTGACAGTAGGTGATATAGCAGAAATAAATTCTCCTATTAACCATGATATACCTGTGATAAGGAATAAGTCGGTTCCAAAAGATGTTTTTAATCAATCAACTATCATTAGAAGACCAACACAAAACGTGTATAAGATTCGAAATTATGCCCGCAAACCAGAAAGAAAATCGAAGGATCCTTTAAGTTCTACAAAAAGTTTGCTAGATGGCACATTTTCATATCCCTCCACGTCCACTCCGTTCGACAGTCCAGAAGTACAAACTAAAAGAATGCCCTCCATTGTTCGAGATTTGTCTCCAGTCATCGAAGAACAACCTAAAATAGATTATAATTCTCTTTACGACATCGAACCTTCTCTGGTCTACGCCAACAGAACGTACGGAAAGCAGAGTCGTTCCAATACTACTTTGTCAAAGGAAGACAGATTGTGGTTTTCCATGACAAAGTCGTTGTCTGGGACAAAATCTGCGTACACAACGGCTTTATCTAAAACATCCATCTCTGTCCAAGAAAATTCCAAGGATATTTCCGAAACTAAAAAGGACAGTGAAGAAATTTCTTTATTTGAAAGTCCCCTCAAAGAGCTATCTAGCGAAGTTTCCGGCAAAGACGAGATTAAAAAACCTACCAAGAGGAGGTTTCTTAAGAAAAAAAGTGCTTCTAAAGCGGTGATTGAAACTAAGAAAAGAAAAAAAAGTGTCAAGGCAACAAATGTCAAGAATGTGGAAAGTAGTGAAGACTGGAATAAAATAGCTCAACTATCTGAACACTTCGAGGATATATCTAACTGGTCGCTTTGCATTGAACAGATTCCACAATAAAAATGGATTCTCAATCCTTATGAATGTTATGAATTCCAGGAAAATTAAATATTGCTGGTTTTGTATGCGATTTTATCATTTACTTCCGCGAAATGTTAACCACTGCAGGTGGTATGTGATGATGTTGGACAATTTGGTTTGTTTTTTTCTTTTTGTTAATTGTTGTTGAAAACCTTTCTGTTTTTATAATAAAAAGGAAGAAACTTTTTTTTTTATGGAAGATTCATTTCCAAATTATGTTTAAAACTCCTTAAAGCTAAATAGTTTACTAATAAAATATCTTTGAAGCTAAATGATCTAGGAAAGACACTCATAACATTTTCGTATTATTATATGATACAGCAAAAATTCTTCACTGGGCAGCCACTGTCAGATTAGGCTAAAACTTTTTTTTTACCCTACTTTATTTCATGAAGGGCAACTATTACTAAAGTATTGGTTTAAGATCTAAATTTCAAAGGAAGCCATACTTAATTTTTTTTAAACGCTAGGTGTAAAGATTTTTAAAAAATAAATTTTAGATATCAGGGTCTATCATAAATATATATTTCAGGTGGAACTTGATTGCTGGTCTTATGGTCATAGCCATGATGATGATGGCAATTTGCTTCAGTTTCTGCAAAGTACTGAAAGATAATGACGATAAGATATTTAAAACGCTGGTGACGGGGCGGACGTACAATCCTCGGGAACAATCGAGACTCACTCCAGGCCGCACGAGAACATCCCAAAGAACGTCGACATCCACGGTAACAACAATGATGTCAACTCCAACTATGCACGGGGCAGTGTCGGAACGGGTAAGACTATGCAAAGTCAATGCAAATTTCATCCATACATTCCATTTCTGAATATGAAGAGATTTTCAAAAACGGGACACATTCAAATTGCGGGCCTTATTGGGAGGAAGGGAGGGAACACCCTCTTTCCTCTTGTTAAATCCAATACAAAATTGTAAGCCTGTGTGATTCTGACGTAAACACATCTTTAAAAACGATCAGTGTACAGCGGTCATTGACAGAACCTTGCTAAACATAGAAAGTGCTCATATTTCAATTGCCCATAACTCCATAAGCAATCAGCCTATGTGAATAACTTACGTACTGTAGGTTTAGAGGAAAGTGGGCCATGTCGACTATGATTGAACGTTAATTTACTTTTCCGTTTTACACTTTGTTTCGCGTGGGGTGGGAAACAAGTCCCATATCGGGCACACTCTCACCTCTTTAACCGTCGATACTGTAAACTTCAAATCCGATCGGTTTTTCAAAAATATGAAAACTTATTCATAAATTTTATTCAAACTTATTCAAAAATTTGTATGGAGGTTACAAAGGACCCCACTACAAAGTTCGCACGTAGCCCCGCGTCTGCTAAGGTCAGCTCTGGAAAGAATAAGTCAAGACGTGCAAAATGATACTGTGAATTACAAATATAAGCGAAGAGATCTGTACTCGGGGACAACCTAAGTTGAACCTGAAGCTATGATATGTATAAGTATTCAATTTATTTAGGCTCAACTTAGGTTGTCCCGAGTATAGTGGTTACCGAAAACGCAATAAAAGAGAACACCGCGCAGGCGCGCGTACAAATTATTCACGAACCATACCTAAATAAGTGAGGACTATGCCAGCTGGATTTTTTTAAACCTTTTATAAATTGTTGACAAAACAACTCGCTTTAACTGCATTTATAATCAATTGTGATATATTTAATGAAACTATTAAACTTAGTATTTGAATGTCGGTCTGTTTCATTTATTGACTGGAGAGTTTACTACAAATTCAGAAAAAAAAAATTAGTTAGAAAACATTCTTTTACCCAGCAAAGAAAAAAGTCAGCAAAAAAAAACGTCAAAATTGCGAAATTGAAAGTTTTATGCAAAAAAAAGCAGATTTTGTTAATAAATTTCAGGTTTTTGTTTCAATTTCATTCATAAAGCATGTAAAAAAAATTGAAAAAACCTTAAATTTTGAAGCATTGAAATTATAGAGAGAGAAAATGATTTTCTAAAGGTTTTATGCAAAAAAATTAAAAACTAAAAAAATTGCATGATTTTGTTTCAAACTCCTGCATAAAACATTCAATTTTACAATTTTAAGGCAGGTTTTATGCTGACTTTTTTTTTATGCATACATCGTTTTGAAAATGATTAGAATATGGAATCGTGTGAATTAAGTGTTTGTCATAATAAAGAAACTGTGGTCATAGTAAACTCAAGTATGTACATTTTATAAACAGGCTCTTGTAAACAAATTTCGCTACATACTCTGAAGAGTGATTCTAAAGGCCATTCTACACGAACGAGCAAAACGCATATTGGGTATTTGGTGCTTGGAGAATTCATATCACCAGGGCCTGATTACCGAATAGGCCTACATTTTTGAGGTACCCCAAATCACACATCATATAAATATTTAACACCCCAAACATAGTTTGTTACTAAATTTACCTTTAAAAAAATGCATTACAAACATCAGTAAACAAAATTAGTCACTTGTATTGTTAAATGTGTTCAAATATTGGAGGAAAAAATCAAAACATACATGAACATTAGGAATAAACATAACTTATTAAAATATTATTGTAATGTTTCATTTTAATGTCAATAAGGTGTAAATATATTAAGGCATGCAAAAGTTTAATTCAGTGCTCCAGGGTAGCAATGGGGCCCCCATTTAAAGTCGGGCTTCCCTTACTGCAATGTCTTAATCGGGCCATGCATACCACGTGGTATAATTTCTCGAATCACCGAGTACCTCACTAGCGTTTCACTCATTCGTGTAGAATGGCCTTTACACAATTGCGCGACTTTGAAGCGTGCAGTTAACAACGCAGGTTATTTTTTGTATTATTATTTTTATCAGCTTTTCCCAAAATGCAACTCTTATCTCAAAGAATTCTAGATTATATAGTCATGAAGTCCAAATAAGCAGTTGTAATATTATATAGAGAGCGCCTTCAATGCCAGACTCTCGTAAGGCCGCGGTGTCAACATTTAAAAAAAAAAAAAAAACATCACGTTGTTTTAGCGCTGCCACATTTGGGGGTCAGACATCTGCAGGAGTTCCAAATTTGGCGCATTTTCTTCTTTTTTGGTGATAAGGCGTTCTGTCCGTATTCAACTTCTTAACATACATGTAGGTATTTACTTATTTTTAAACAATTTTCGCTAAATATTTCCTCTTCATTAACGAAACGAAAATATAATTTTCTTTGTGTTCAATACTCGAAAAAACGTAACTCTTTATATTTATCCGCTTTTATTGTTCATATTTTCTTATTGAACTATACAAATTAACAATTGAAAGAACTTCGCTTATGGTAAATTTTTTACATAAAAACGTAACGCAATTATTTCAAAAGTACAAAGTAAGAAAAATATCTTTAATATATCTGTTAAACTCCCTTAAATTGTGCCACTCGTTAAAAAAAACGATATTTAAATACAAAATTAAACACAAAACCATATTACAATACTTCGATCTCGCTTAGTTCTGAAAGTCGCCAAGGCCTGCCAAGTAATATCGGCGCATGAATGAATTGGCATTTCCACAAATCACGTGGTTTCAATGATGCACACACGGAAATCAGCATTTTTATTCCTCTATTTGTATCATTACTCTATGCAAATAATCTGATTGTTCAAAACATTTTTTTTTTATTTGTACGTAGCTTTCTGAAAGTCGCCAACGCAACGTCTCTCGTCCTCGGATAAACATAACTGTAACCACAGTGGACAATGAGACCAAACATCTTCACAGGGAGGCGTCTGTCGATTCTTTACACCCACCACCTTACGAAGAGCCGCCATGCTATGAAGTAGCAATTCAATTGTAAGATGTACAAATGCCTCAGAGCTGTTTTAATTATCTTTGCATTTTTATGTTGTGTCGAAATTTTTAAATAAAGCATACCTTTTTACTCAACTGTGTCCCTTTACTTAATGTCTGGTTAGTGTTATTTATGGTATATCACCAACCAATAAAAATTAAAGACATGTATATTTTTTAGAAGGATTTGGCCGGGTACACCAGTGACACCTGTGATTCATGGAGGGACATGAATCACAGTTGTCAGATCCAATCCGATGAACGCCGGTTCCATCCCAGCATGTGTGTAGCGTTTTGGTAATAGGAGAGTTGTCAAATTCGTACATATCGTAACCAAAACATATCTGATTTGTATGAAGGAGTGGTGCACGTTAATTCCGATCGTGGCCCAATATCCTGACATCTAGTGTGTCAGCTGCCAAATTAATGGTTGACCTCGTCATCTGACCATGGTTCAAAATACGAGGCGTGTTCCCGAGTCTGTACTTGAGATAGACTTCGAAGAGTCATCTGCGGTCCCCAATTGCCCAGTGGATAAAGGCATTCAGCTGGTAATCAGAGGATTGCTAGTTCGAGCCCATGTGATGAACTTGGCAAATAAAAATTAAAATGTTGTACCGACCCCCCCCCCCCCCCCCCACACACACACACAATAATTTTAAAATCCTAAAAGTTGGGAATTTCAAGTGTTGAAAATACCCGAGTTGGGAAAATTTATGTCTGAAGAAAATTAACTCAAACTTGTAAAATTAAACTTAAATTCGTGTGTTTGATTTCAGAGTTCACTTCACACTTTCGACCGATATGACGCTAAGGCTCCCAAGGCTACAGATGGAGTTGACTAATGCAGTCTGCAGCCGACACAACGCCAGTGGCGGAACTGTTTTATAAATTTCATTGTATTTTTTTATTGCGTCAAGCCAAAAAAAATTTTAACCATGGTATCGTTTCTTTAAAAAAAAGAATCCCACATTTTAAATATATAATAAATTCTTTAAATTAAGGAGCAATGTTTTCAAATTTCCAGACAGGCAGGGGCCTAAAAAAAATGCTCGCATCTGCTCATTCTGTTGTTATCAGCTTATTTAAAGAATTTTAAAATATATGGCGTTGCTCTTTACGCGAACGTCAACACAGTGTTCTTTTTATTTAAATAACTTCTCTTTTAATTGTGTTAGGTGTGATTGTCTAAATCAAAACCCACTCCTTTTTATTCGAAAATCACTTTTGTTTCATATAACTCTATTGGTTTTGCCTTCCACAATGTAAAATTTCTTCGAGCTAATATTCGAAGCGCCAGTCCCATACAAATTTATTGTCTCGTGTCTAGGATTTTTTTTTTTTCGTTTTGTAATTGGTTAGTTGAATCTTCCCATATTATGTAATGTTCATGAAGTGCGTTTCCTTTGTGTTTTTCTATAATTTTTTTTTTTAGTTTTTACCGGTTCCTAATAGAAACTTCCAGAACTTTTGATGGGTTCTTTTATTTAAACCACCCCTCGGTTAAAAAAAATCATTCAGACTTCGATACGATTGCTACGAAAAAATTTATGCGCGGAGGACGCATCTTTCAGTATCTATTCTCTTTACCTAATTTTATGTGATACGTGTTTCGTTTTAACATTAACTTTGGAGGACTCTCTCTTTGAATACTTTTAAGTGTATTGAATTCATTTATAATAATTTAAATTTCAGTTTTCTAGCATTGATTAATTTAGAATTAAAATGGTTATTAATTAAAAAATTTTAGAATTTAATTACCACTTCATAAATATGGTCATATTGGTATGTAGGTACTTTTTGAGTATTTTATTTATGTTTTATGTTAAGATTAGCAATGACTACTGGGTTGGCACAACTGTCGAGTCCCTTTGACTCCCACTATTTACAGTTCACGTTACCATTTTCAAAATATAGCTGTATTTGTTAACCCCCTTCCCCCCCCCCTCCCCTTATGACTTCCACAAAACAAATTATCGTCGTAATGACAAATACTTTGAATTTAATTTAATATTCATAATAAGATAAATTTGGTTATTCAATCTTTTAGAACTTTGAATTAAAATGACTTTTACAATTGAAATTATAGAAGTTAATATTTTTTGTTCATAAGTAAAGATACGACAGCACAATACCATGCAATGTCGAGTCTTTGACTCTCATTCAGGCCAGTCTCGCACCGCCCCTCCCCCCCTCCGAACACTACCTAGACTGACAAGGCCTGGCTGCTGTTTCTCCCCCCCCCCCCCCCCCTCAGTAAACTGGAAACCTTAAAAGTTGGAAAAAATTGAGTTTTAAAAATCCGTGAATTTGGAAAATGTATGCCTCAAGAAAATTACTGTTATTAGCAGACTATGGGAGACTAGAAATTGCCCAACTTGTCAGAAATCAAACTTAAATTAAACCTTAGGACACTGCACTGGAACATGCGTACAACAAATCAATACTTTTGAGAAAACTGTTTAATATTTACCTATCAACATTTGTCAACTTTTTTATAAGTTGGAAGTAGGAATTTTTATCACGGTTGAGTTCGGAATTTCCAATCGTTAAGTTTGGTTTGGTTAATTAACAACGCACTAGAGCTGCACATTGTTCGTTAAACCTTAGAACGCGGACACTGCACTGTAACATGCGTGCAACAAATGTTGCGTATCACAACATTGGTTCGGGTTTATCTCGAAGGAAAGACATGAGAATAATGCCTCGTATTTTTTAACCATGGTCAGATAATGAGAATAACACCAGAGCAGGTATTTGTACCCGACGCCGTTAAGTTGGGAATTTCGAATCTTTAAATTGGGAAATTTCTTGTCTCGACCCCCTTAAAAAAATTTGTGTGACGGCGCTGACCATAGTCAAATGGACGAAAACTCATACTAAAAGCAGGGAGCAGAGATAGGGGAAAAGAGAAGTACTAAAAGTTGCAGAATATGAAATAAAGCAGCCCTGTTTTGCGCAGCAATCTGTATACCAAAATGCATTCGGCTGATTAGTTCTTTTGTGCGTTTCGACCGGTTTTAAAGTTTTGCACATAACGCGTGTTGACAGTATCCCAAGATGTATTGCGCCATGAGCTTCTTTTTGCGCTACTATAAATATTCCAGGGCCCATCTTTCCCCGGGCCCAAACTCGAAGGATTGGTTGGGTTAACGTCGCACTAGAGATGAACAGTGGGCTATTGGCGACGGTTCGGGATCTATCTCGAAAAGGAGAGACCCGGGATCGCACATTCACACACACACATACATACATGCACCTCGTTATTTTAGTACCATGCGGACGAGGAAACACCTGAACTGGCACACAACGCCTTCAATAGACGTCGGGACTTTGGACCCCGATCAAATTTATCGTGCACCAGTCCCGTATACACGCCGTTAATTTTTGCGGATGTTCTGGACGACTTTTCTAGTACTATTTAGTAGCGAAGCTAGCAACCCTCCGATCACAATTGATCACTACTTTTTTTACTTTTCTGTGTCAAGTCCATCGCCTAGGGAGCCCCAGTTGCTCAGTGGATAAGGCGTTCAGCTACTAATCAGAGGATTGGTGGTTCGAAAAAAAGTAGTGACCTTGCGATCGGAGGGTTGCCAGCTTCGCTACAAAAATACTAGAAAGTCGTTCAGAATATCCAACAAATTATACTGGCGTGTATACGGGACTGGTGCACGATAAATCTGATCGGGGTCCAATTCCTGACGCCTATTGAGGTTGCGTCGGGTGCCTGCTTAGGTGTTGTCCTCATCATCTGACCATGGTTCAAAAGTACGTGGCATCGTTCCCGGGTCTTTCCTTCGAGATAGGCCCCGAATCGTCGCCAATAACCCAAAGTGCAACTCTAGTGCGAACTTAATTATAAACAAACAAACCATCGGCTAGGATCGAACCAGGAATCATCGGATTCCCAGGAAAGGAAAGCTCCGGGATAAACGGAGAAATGAGTTTTATTTTTCATCTTTGGCCAAAACACATGGTGCACACATGGTTTAAGTGCCCTCTTGACGCTTTTTTAAATGTGCCAGCTCAGGTGTTGTTGTCGTTATACTTTTATTTAAAAACGTTCGGAGTACCTGGGGGCGTAGCCCCCCTAACCTCCTATATAACTATTATTGAAAATAACATGACTTTTGAGATAAGTCTGACTGACTTGTATATATATAAATAATGACAGCACGGGACCAAAAGACACACAACATATGAAATAAGCAGTAAAATAAACAGTGAAAGTTGGCCTGAAAGCCTATGTCTTGGCCTGTGACGGGAAATTACATGATAATTTAGAACATTTTATGGAATGGTATTACATTTATTTACATTGAAATGGTTGGCGTTATCTGACTACCGTTCAAAATTATAAGGCAATGTTCACGCGACTTTCCTTTGGGTTAATTTCCGAACCGTCGTTATTAGCTCATTGTATAGCTGGACAAAGACGTCACTTTTTCTAAATTATATTATTTAATACACTTTTCGGTATAGTGCAGTTAACTGCAATGCGTGATTATAAATAAAAATAAACAAATAAATGAATATGCACCTGAATGTCGTTTAAAGAAAAAGTTAATTTTAACTTACTTAAATTTGAAATATTTACTATATTTTGCCATGTATAGTATAAGCAATCGCATATGGCGTGTTTTGTCCACTTGTATTTTTAAATATCGCGCAAACCATTCTTATTGTAAATGTTTGCAATGTGAAGACACATACTTGAAATATAAAAGGCCAGATTCTTCTGTTTTCAGCATTAAATTAACGGACTCTAATCGAAAATCATTCAGGTACAAAAACGTTTCTTTTATCCAATAAATCTTATGCTGTTAGCATATATTTCGATATAAATATAAGTGTTCTGTAACTGTGTTCAGGTTAATCTCAGGTAGAGTTGTAATGACGTTTTGGGTGGTAAAATTTTGCTATGTAGGAAACATGTAACATTTCTTCAAATTCCTAAACATATCAAGTGTGTTATTACAAACAGCAGCTACACCAAATTAAGATTACCAGGAATTCTATATAAAATGGGATTGGAGTGCTCATGATTAAGCTGTGTGTCCTCGTATAGTATCAGATAACACGGTATACCCCAAAATACTTTTAAGTTTTCTGAGAGAAAATGGTAATTTGTTTTACTTGGTAAAACTCAAATGCAGGGTGCACTTCACCAAAGCCGCTTTTGCTGACAGCATTTGTATATGAATTTGTACTGAATTGAACCATTTGTAACTGTAACTAATCAGATATTATAGATAAACAGCTTATGGTACACTATTGTGTCAAAGTTTAGTTATAAACAGTTATTTTTCCAGTTTCAGATGCTATTTTGGAATTGTTATTCAACATAACTATAACGTCACGCTCTCAGTTATTAACTGAAGAAATAAGTAGGGAGCAGAATCAACAGAAAGTGAATTATCTTTTCAAACCAATAAATGTAAGCAATCAACATGAACTAGGTCTTGTTATGAAGATTAAGGAAATGTGTATAGGCAAGGCCTAATTTAGAGAGTGTTTAGTACTATAGACGTTGCGTTATTAGTGGGGGCTCCTCTTGCAAAAACAGTCTTGAAGAATTAAAAACATGGCATATTAAGTGTATTATTTATCTAAAAACAATGAAATTATATAGGTTGATTTATAGGTTTCCGACTGCCTAGTTCTGTCTTCGTATTGAGACTCATCACAGCCACACACACACATTCATACATGTACCTTGTTATTTTTTAACCAAGTTCAGGCGATGAGGAAACACCTGAGCTGACACCAACACTACCTGAATAAAGGTAAACACACTGGACCCCAAATAGATTTATTGTGCACCAGTCCCGTATACACGCTAGTATAATTTGTTGGATGTTTCTAGACAACTTCCTAGTATTTTCGTAACGAAGCTGGCAACCATTCGATCGCAAGACCACCAAATTTTTTACTTTTCTTCGTCAAGTCCATCAGTGGGCTCGAACAAGCAATCATCTGATTACTAGCTGAATGCCTTTATCCACTGGGCAACTGGGGCCCTGAAATTATTTAATGGTTTTAGAAATTTTTTAACAATGTTATAAAAAAATTGCAATACTAAGAACATATTGGTCAAAGTATAGACAACTTTTAAATTACTATTATCCAAAGGTTCGGCGCTGTGGGCCTAAAGGCAGATCAGGTTCTGTTTTTTTGTACATCTATTTTCCAATTTAACATATGATGTTGAAGACAGTTTTCTTTTAACACTTATTATAGCTAACTACTGTACTTTTAGTGATGTACTCCTGCAAAAGGATCATTTGTTATAAACAGGACTTCCATTAAAATGGACAACCTAATCGTTGGACAGCCTATTAGTTGGTTATAATGAAGTTTTAATGTAATTCTATTTAACTGTTTACTTCAGATGGTGTAGTAAGAAGATAAACTTTAGAACAAGAAGCAATAATTTTAAGAATGGCAATCCGACTTGCACTCTTGGTGCTCTGATATAAAAAGTACTGTATTACGTGAACTGTAATGCTGGTGATTCGATCTTCCAAGTGTAAACCTGCGTTTGTGATGTGACGTGCTGCATGACCCCAGGGTTTACTGAGACTAACTGTTAAAATTGTTTGCGACATGCCATTCCATTTATTTGTTTAAATGTGCTTTGCTCATTGTGCTGATTTATACCCTTTTTAGAGTTGAAATTATGAGAAATACAGCTTTACCAATATTTAAACATTTGGCGGGGTTTTTTGTCTTAAAAATTTTTTTAATTGATAGTCAGACAATGACCATAAACCTGCACTTAATATATCAAGGCTTTAACAAATGTGCTACATAGAAAAAAAAACCACAAACTTAATGCAACTATACACTAAGACCTTGTTATATCCTACTTCTACCTTCAAATTGGTAGGTTGAAATCAAAAATCTCTATCATTAAAGCTTTACATTAGTGGGAACATTGGTTCTAGTGTTTAGATATCAATGTTCACTCTAAAAATGAAGAGACGGGGTGCAATTTTTAGAAAAATTACGCTTTTTTTTTCCACTTTTAACCCTAGCACGGTCCCCTTTAAGTCTACATCTGTTGGATATCTATGTTTCTGTATAGTTACCATTCCTGTTTTAGTAAATTACAGTGTTTTTTTGCCATTTTTCATGACATAACTGATTGGCTCTTAATATGTAGTTAAATAACTGTAGAACCAAATTAAAACAAGAAAAAAACATTCAAATTGAGAACATTTGTTTTAAATCATTTCATACAATGAAATTTTTAAAAATAGTTTGCATTCCTTAGAATTTTTTACCGGAATGAGATAATTTGACTATAAAAGCTGTAACCAACACTTAGAAAAATGCCTTATTCAGTTGTTAAAATATCTTATTTCAACAACTAAATAAGGCACACATTCCTGTTTGCTGAAAATTCATGCTTTAAATGCTTAATTCAACTTATTTCTCTTAAAGAATATATGTTTTATAAAGCAGCACATATATTTAAATTTATGAAGCAGATAAATATAAAAATAATAAGAAACAAATTAACTAAACCTGTTTATTATACATGTAATGCATTTATATTAAAAACAAATATAGTGTATGAAAAATGGTTATTTTTGCAAATTTTCTGTGGAAAAATATTCTATAGATTTGATTTCTGAAATGTTTGGCACTTATGATTTACTCAACATTAACTTTCTTCCTATATAGTCTGGTGATTGATTTAAATTAATCCATACAGTAACTTCGACTTAATTGTTAAATTGTAAACATATGCAGACATCAAGAAAAGTATTACTAAAAATATATTGAATGCACATTATCAGTTAGAAATGTTAATTTACTCCATCTACCACTGCATAAGCGGGCTAATATTTTAAAACTAATTTACATTTAAACTAATTTGATGTCTATTTGTTTATTAAAATTTAAAAGATGCACACATTTATCTTTTTAGGGCAAAAGATGGCCATTTCCTTCTGGCTGGAATTCTTACATGGCTCGGTGTCAAAAAGGAAAAAGAGGACCCAATGATAAATGTCATAAAGCTGGGAATTTTAAGCCTACAAAAGAAAGAATATGACAAATCCGAAAACATCTTGCATATGGCTCTAAAGTTAGCTCAAGAAAGACAAGATATGCAGGCGCAAAGATACATATTCGACCTTCTAGCAAATGTTGCATTTGAAAAGGGTGACTTCCCAAAAGCCGAGAAACTGTTTATTCAAGTAACCAAAGAACTTTTAGCTTCTGGAACTGCTTTTGATGACAACGCCATCATTGAAATATCTCTTAAATTAGCCGCAATATATAGTCAGAGAGACGAGCGAGAAAAGGCTGAGGCAGGGTTCCAGTTCTGTATTTCCACCCAAAAGAAAAAGTTAGATTTGATGGACACAAGCAACATGGAATCCCTGTCGCCATCCGATAAGGACACTGTACTCTTGTGGGCGATGTGCTTGGATTGGTTTGCGAGATACCTATTAGCAGCTGGAATGCTGAGAGAAGCTAAAGAAAACTTCCAGAAAGCTCTTGAGGTGTCTGAAAAAATAAATGGTGTATCCCATCCACAGACTTTGGTTCTATTGAATGACATTGGCAGTGTTCAAAGCTTATTAAAAGAGCATACTTTAGCCATTGAGAATTTCAAGACAGCAATACGATTGTCGGACAGTGAGTCCACTGATGTACCTGCTTTTTACTGTAATTTAGGAGCCACCTATTTACAGACTGGTAATAAGTCGAAAGGGGAGGCCGCTTGTCTGACTGCTCTGAAACTAGCCAAGAAACTAAAAAATAGCGAGGCCGAAGCAGATGCGCTCGATTGTTTGCTAGAATTAACTGCATTAAAAGCCAAATGAGTATAACAAAGAATTGTGTGTTATGGTATTTAGTAAAAAAAAAATGAAGTCCCATATAAGTTATTTACTTTAATTGTTGAACTTTAATAAAAAAAGAAAATCTCGGATAAAATTTTTTATTACAGTGAAACACTTGTGTTGAAAATGAAGTCACTTCACTTTTAAGTAGGCAAAATAACAAGTTTTGTATCATACATTATAGTCTGTCATAAATTAAAATCAATCAATAAAAGATGGTTTTTTAAATTTGTAAGAACTTGGCCGAGGCATTTTATAGTATCTGAAGGTGTTCAAATCTATTAGTTTGGCTTATTTTTAAAGCAAACACGTTTGCTATATTCAATTCTGAAGGCAAAAGTTATACTTTAAGACCCCTGTTCAGTAAAATGGTGTAGTTATTAAACTAAATTAAAAATGTATCACTAAGTTTACTATAATACTTGACTATAAATTTCATAAAAATAACCATGTCTGTTATTAAAATCTTAAGAAAATTTACATTTCTTCATAACTAAAATATTTGTCCTATTTTTATATCAAACTAAATTTTGCTCTTGGAGTATGGTATTCCTACCTAAAATTAAATTATCTTGAATTTTTGATTTCAACCTTTCTATATTAAAGGCAACGGAAGCATTAAAATAGTATCATTGCTATGGGTGATAAATGTATTTACATCCATGTAGTGCTTGTTAACCATTTTAAATTACCTATATTTTATTAATAAGACTAATTAATATCTAAGTATTTGTAAAGATCTATTATTTCAGAAAACGAAGCAATGTTTTTACAAGATTCCTTAACATATTTTATTCTTATCGGTTAACATAACTGTTTCAAGAATTTCTTAATGTTGAATGGTATGTCCAAATCAAAATAATTAAAACAGAATTCTATAAAATAAAAACTTTAGAAATAGAAAAAAATAGTTTCTAGCCAATATTAAAACCTTTTATTTTATCCTTCCAAAACAATTTATAAAATGTCATTCACATTTGAAGAGAGAAGTTTATTTTTAACTCTCTCTCATCCGACAACCTTAGAAATTTTACTTTACTAAAAGAATATAAAATTTATAATTGCATTTTTGAATAACATTTTGCTTTACACTTAGTAGTAATTTTATAATAGGGGTAATTATTCCCTCTCAGTGAAAAATTACATTATATAGATTACAATACTAATGTTTTTATGAAGACAAATATACTACTGATTAAAAATAGATCTTAAGGCTTTTTATATTACTTTTATGGTTACATTAACATATTGTTTAGGACAAATTTTCATTTTTATTTGTAAAAGCCCTTATTTAAAGAGATTTAATTAGCTACTTGGCCCCATTGTTACTAATGACGGAACTAAAGATTAGAGTGACATAAAACTTCGTTATCAGGCAAATATTACTTTATGTAGTAAAAAGAGTTACCAACAGCAGAATTTTTTTTTACAATTTAATTGATTAGTTTTCAAAGTACATAAAACATTCTTTTATATTGTGAATATGTATACTTATTTATATTAATATAATTTTACATAATAACAATTGCATTGTTATGTAAATGACATTCAATATAAAAAAAGCTTTTATATGAAATGTAATACAATTTGAACATATCATGACAAGACAATTTACTTTCAGGTCCTTTATTTGACAAAAGATTAAATAAAAATTTACAAGAAAGCTAAACAAAATAAATGTCAATCAAATAGCCACTTTTCTACAGTGCAATATGAACTTGTGGACAGACAGGAATCCATAAATCATTGTATTTACAGTTCTTTTTAATCAAAACTTGAAAGTTGGTCTTATTAATAAAATCTTATTCTTTGTAACAAAAAACACAAAGATAAGAATGTCTAACCTTGCCATCCACCCATACTACCCCCAGAATTATTTCCACCACCATAACCCCCTCGATTACCATTCCCAAAACCACCACCACTATTTCCATAACCACCTCCACTGCCTCGATTCCCATATCCTCCACCACTACCACCACCACTGTTTCCATATCCCCCACCACCACCACTGTTTCCATATCCCCCACCACTGTTTCCATATCCCCCACCACCACCACTGTTTCCATATCCCCCACCACCACCACTGTTTCCATATCCCCCACCACCACTGTTTCCATATCCTCCTCCACCACCACCGTTTCCATCACCACCACTGTTTCCATATCCTCCGCCACCTCTATTACCAAATCCACCACCACTGTTACCATATCCTCCTCCTCCACCACCTCTATTCCCAAATCCTCCACCACTGCCTCTACTGCCAAATCCACCGCCACTGTTTCCATATCCTCCACCTCCGCCTCGATTTCCAAATCCACCACCTCTGTTTCGATATCCTCCACTTCCATAACCACCTCTACCTCCATATCCTCCACCAAAAGATCCCCTACTACCATAACTGGAACCTCTTGTGAAACGTCCTCCGGCACTGTAGCCTCTGGGCAAGCCGCCTCCACTTATGCGGGGTCTCTTCATTGCTGGCCTGAAAAAGTGTGATTTGAATGTGAACATGTATAATAAAAATGCAGTAGTATTTAACATGAACTTTTTTTTTTCATACTATAAAAAGAATAAAGAATTTTTCCATGAGTAACTTTTACTCAGGGATGGGTTGAAAAGCATAGTACCTTTCAGTCAGTAAAACAAAATATGTAGAATATTGGATAGTGGAAAAATCAGAACTCAAAATTCAAATTTTCGAGTTTCATTAGTAATGTAGATTTGGTAATTAACGAAAAAAGAAAACTCAAAAACGAGTAGGAAGTTATAACAGATTATATACCAATTTAGGGAAGAAAATAAGAAATGTTTAAGAACATTTTATAAATAGAAAATATATTTTTAAAAATATATATGCACTTCTAAAAAAATCAGAATGAAAAATTAATAGCAATGTGTCTCAACTATAAATTTAAAAGATTTATAACACTTTTTCATAAATCTCATGATTTTTATTACCTTTAAAAAAAAATATTTTTAGTATAAATTAGCCAATGCAATTAAGCTGCTTAATAATTTTAAAATATTGTAATGTCACTATAAAACAGTTATTGATCAACAGTATGAATTATTATTTAGCTGTGATTGTTACACTTTTTTTAGGTCTATAATACAAATAAATAATGAATTCCTACACATTTTTAAAAAATAATATTTCAAACCCCAAAATATATCTTAACGTTATATGTCCATAACAAACTTTTTTTTAAGGTGTAAATATTTTTTTTTATTAAAATATAATAATACATGAAATTTATATCTAAACAAATTTATTTGACTTTTAATGCAATAAAAATTCATGCAAACAAGTAATATTTACATTAATGACTTCCCACTGAAACTGATAATATGCATTTTTGAAAGAAATTTGGATATCCTTTCAATTTACTATTAAAACTATTATTGTTATTTATTATTATTTAAAATTCACTATTTAAGAAAACAGTTTATTTGAATCACACAATAAAATTTAAATATCTTAAAATTAAGCAGTACATACCCCCCAGAATTATCTTGTGTTATGTCTTCATCTCCATCCTGCATATTAAATTTTGAAGCATGTATATTACATAACCTTTTAACAAGCTCCGTAATTTTGGTATGTATAGGGAGTGGCTCAGCAAGTGACTCAGGATCTGAAGCTACTTGCATTATAAGATCTTCTATTGCAGGCTGTAAAGCTACAATAACAGCAGCATCTCTAGGAGGCATTTTGAAATTAATCCTGTAAAAAAAATCATTATAACGACCAAATTGATAAAAATTGCAAGCATGCAACATGTAATTTACCACCAAATATCCCAATTAAATTTTAACTGCAGATCATTACAAAAAAAATATCATTAAATTTTATTTTTTTATGAAAACATCTAATATCAACAAACGTACTTTACAAATTTACTCATATAGACATATCAAGGTACCGATCGTGAAAGCTTGAAACTTGCCATTGTCTAAATATTTTATATAAAATTCGAATATTAATTGTTATGACTATAAAAAAGTTCAATAAGATTTGACGATTCAATGACAACCAACAGAATTAAATAAAGGTTTGTAAAAACTAGGGATGAAACGGATATCCGGTATCTGGCTTATTTTTAACAATCCGATATCCGGAAGTAAAGTGCCGGATATCCGATTTTCCAAGCCGGATATCCGGATGAATAAAACATCGAAGATTTTTTTTGTGGCGGTCAATTATCTTTGCTAAGAATATGGTATTTAAGTATTTTCCTGAAAATTCTACCAATGTATTAACAGTGTGCAGATTCTCCCTTGAATTTTTCTCGTTTTTAACTTTAAAATTCTATTAATTTTTTTTTTAACAAATCGTTATGGTGGAGGGTCATAACATCTCACAACTAATATAAAGTTAAAATAAAAATAAATTTCACAAAAGTTTAAGCAAACTTGAGTTTTCATGTTTGGAATGAAAGAGCATATGGTAAAAATACAATTATTCAGAAATTGAGTTTAAAGTGTACAAAACATACGCCCATTGCTAGCAGCACCCTAGACTAACCCTTTGTAAATAAAAAAGTTTTTTGAATGTTTATTCAATCTTGGTATCACCTTAAGGGGAATTGGGGAATATTAGTAATTGGGGAATATTATAAAATAAAAAAATATTTCGTAATTTTTGACCGATTTCCGTATTTTCTAGTGTGTATGAGAAGATATTTTCATAAAAAATTAAACTGCCGGATATCCGGCAAAATCCAATTCGGATATCCGGTTTGTAATGTGCGCCGGATATCCGATATCCGGCAAAACCACTATCCGGTTCATCCCTAGTAAAAACTTAAAGCAGTGACAAGTTTAGAGAGTAGTGTTGGGTGTTACTTTAAGATGTAATATTTTAGATTTAAAAAAAAAACTACATTATTAAAATTTGAACTTTATCGACATTTCTAAAAAAATTCTGTACGTTTAAACAATTTAAAAAATTAAATGTACATATCATAAGTAAAAAAATAATACTTCAGAAGTAAAAAAAAAATGTAGTCAACACATACCACCTATCCACTAGGACACATCCATTTACATATTCAACTTTCTTGCATCCAAATAGCAAAAGATGAAGAGGTGTTATCATTGTCATCTGTTTACACGAAACTGCTCTAGTTCGAATCTATAAAGAATGCATAGTTTTAAACATAGTACAAATATAAACAACAACTTAGATAAAAATGTTTGTAATGCATAAGAAAAGATGTTTCACTTAAAGTATATATATTAAAATTAGACTTTTTTAAATTTTTGCTTATAAAAATAAAATGAATTGCATCTACACAAGCACAGAACGTAAACATTCTACATTATTGAAATTATTAAATAACAGTAAAATTTATATGCAATTACCTAATTTAAATTTCTTTTTAACCTTTTTAAGATGTCTGTGTGATATTTCAATCAATGACTTAATATTGTTAAAAAATCTATGGCATTATTAACAACCTACTATTAACTCATTTAAATGTCATTTTAAACTTTCTAATAATGGTAGCCGTTGGATTAACGTTGTAAACTAAAGCAATGGGTAATTGCCAAAATATTTCAACTGTATACCACCCCCCCCAAAAAAAAAATTATTCTAAAGGTTAAATCTATATTAACATAAAGGATAAAATCAATTAAATAATTACAAAAATAAAGAGAAAATATAAATTTTCAAACACATAAAAGACTAAAAATCCTACCTATTTAACGGACAATTTGTTATAACATGGAACACAAAATTGTATGCCATGGTTTTAATGTAAGAATAATTCATTGAACAAATTAAATAAATTTTGTATGGGCAGTGTGGTAATGCATAAGAGGAGTACTTGATTTAGAAGTTATATAAATGAATGGTAAGGTTTTCCGGTCATTTTGCAAAGATGTAATTATGTTTTAAACAATGGTTTTTCCATACTATATTCATGAAAAAACATTTGTCAATCACAAATATAAAGTGATATTCAAAGCAAATTCTTCACCTTTTCGCCAAATACAAAGAAAGGGGACGGGAACCCATTGCCTGGTAAATTTGAGCAGTTTACTGATGATTTATGAACCAATGCAGCTCTGCCTTCTGTAGTAATTACTTTCCTCTTCTCTTTGTGGAAACACACATTGGGATAATGTCCCATTGCCAAAAGAGCCACAACCTAGAGAAATTTTTACAAAAATATTCATCAAAATAAAAAGTATACTTATAATACAAAAATATCAGAGTGAAATTTATCTTACCTTCTTTTATTCATTGCAGAACATATCATTGCCTCAGTGCAACAGTAAGACATCTAAAAAAAAAAAATTTGGTCTTGCTAATATTACCAAATGTGCCTTTATTTAGTGGAACACTCTGACATTTTTATGTCTTCACATCTGATGTGAAGACAAAATGTCGGAGTGTTCCACTAAATAAAGGCACATTTGGTAATATTAGCAAAACCGATAACTCCTTTTAGTTTTTTTTTTGTCTTACTGTTGCTCTGAGGCAACGATATGCGATGACAAAGTCTTGCTTTAAGAAAATTTGCAATGCTTTTTAAAAATATTGAGAATAATTTTAAAGGACCATTATGGCAAAAAATATGTAGTTAATAAAAATTAATATCAATATTTTAATTTGTCATAGATCTATATCATTTCGATGTGAAGAGTTTCATATGAAAAGCACAGATGTGCTCACAGAACATATCAATGAGATCTGGAATATCCTTATGAAAAACAGACTTAGAAAAATTAAATATTAATACCCCTCTTTGCTCTTGAAATAGACTTTTAAGTGAAATGTCATGATGTTATGTTAACTTTTAAATTGGCATTGGAGCAAGAACTATAACTTTTTAAACTTTTAATTTTTACTTTATTTTCAACTCATAAACAAGATTTTAAGATAAATAAGACATACTTTACGCACTAACAACAAAGTGTGAACGACACATCACAATAAAATTAAAAAACAAATCTTACAATATCCAATTTAGTGTCTACTCCTTCGAAATAATAAGACTGACATTCCAAAGTAGATTCTGGGAAGAAAGCTGAAATTAAGAGATCTTTCAGCTGATTCTGAAAACATAAAATTATTATTAAGTTACAAAAAATTTCAAAACATGAAGATAGTATAAGAATATTTTCATTTTATAATGATAAGTACTTTTGTGCTTATCATTATAAAATGAAAATATTCTTATTGCATTACTAATATTGCAAAAAAACTTAATATATTTAACTGAGCATTTATATACAACTGAACTAGAATTTAAATAACTCATTGAATAGTTTGGGACATCTTCAATAACCAAATATTAAACAAGCTGATAACATTTTAGTAATCATACAAATTTTGGCTTTAATTTTGCAACTATTTAAATATATAAAAAAAGTTGTTTACAATTTGCGATTCTGAAGAAAAACATATTTAATATTAAAATTTAATCAATATAGAATTTTACTTCTTTTTTCTAATCTATCAAAATCATTATGAAAATACATATATAATTTAAACTCGTAATCCCAACAGAATGATCAAGCAATATACAAAAGTATTTAACCCATTGGCAGCTACAAGCATTGTCCATCGCAAGACATAACTAACAATTAACATTTTGAGTGAGCAGAGATATATATGGTCATGACATTCTTTATTTTTATCCCTAACTGTACCATAAACCCATGAGTTAAACAAAATTTTAGTCAAGTATAGTTTGAAAGCTTTGCTTAACTAAAAATAGACATAGGTAGTAAATCACAGCTAAGGAATGCCTATTTAAAAAAAAAAGGCATGCAACTTTCATATATTCCATTTTTATAAAACAATTTTCAATTAATAAAAAAGTTTGTATTTTCAAGATATTGGAAAATGATAACATTTCCCTAAGTTAAAATACCATTTCAATAAACAGTTAAATATTAAGGTATAAATAAATTAAATAAACAGTAAAAAAGACATCATACTCTTGCATCGTGAGTGATTCTGAGAGTAGACAGGTTCAGTGAAAACTTCTCACAAAAGGACTGCTCTTGAAATTCTCCACCCATGTGCGCGTTTTCCCACTGAACAAAGGCATTCAGCATTGTCAAGTGATCACTCCAACGATTTCCACAAAACTTGCGGTGAACGTATGCCAGGCGTTTGGGGTAGGGAGTGTCAAAAGGCTCTGGAAAAGTGCTGCTGTGGGCCGCCATTGTGGAGAGGGCATCTCCGCAGCTAAAACATTACACAAAATAATTATTCTAATCTTTAAATATAAGTGCTAATTTATGTATGACTTTCAATGTTTGCTTATAAAATGTTTTTTAAGAAAGGTAAATTGTGTACTACTTACTTAAATGCGCATGATAATACAAGCATTTTTCCTAGTCTAGGCTCTACTGGCAATCGTGCGAGAATTTTCCCAAGAGGTGTCAATTCACTGTAGCGATCCAAAGCTCCCATTTCTTAAAAATATATATATAAAAAAAATATTTATATTTTGGCAAAAAAAATTCTTTTTAACAAACAAAATATTTTTTTAAATATAAATAAAAAATATTAGTAAAGTATCTGGTTTTAAATGTCAGTTATATTTTTTTTTATTATATCACCCTTTTAAACTATTCCCTTTCTAATACTATTTTTTTAAAGTTTAAGTTACTGATGCAATGTGTGATGCACTGATACAATTAGTTAGTGAACTTCAATCGTGATGGAACTTCACTAATTATAACAGTGTTTTATGTTTTTGTCAGGTAAAAAAAAGTGTTTAAAGGAAAATAAAGGATAATTAATTATTTATTTTTAAACTAACTCAACTTTCAATTTTAACACTATTGAAAATTAACCACAAAGCACATGTTCAAAGATGACTAACAATTAAACACTAAACTTAACTCGTGACTTAGACTATGATAATTATGGAAATGAATTTTAATTTTCAAAATGTAACTAAATATTTAATAAATTGAAGGGTCCAGGAGAGAAATAATGACTGTTCATTTGATGTGTTAGTGCAGAAAAGTATCATAGAAAGCATTTTGATCCTTTATTATGTTTATTCGACAGATTATCATCATTTATTTGTTGTTTCACAACTTTGTACAATTGGAAATAAAGCTGTGTAGCTAACATAAGCCATTGAGATTTCAATGTCAACAAAAAGTGAACCCAAATCGTTTTTCCTCTGGAAAAAACAAGATAGGCTCAGGCCTATAACAATCTGTGCATAGCTTAGTTAAAAAAATACATGTTAAAAAAAGTACAAAGAGGGAGGGTAATACAAAGCTACCGGACAATACCACTGCTAACAAGTTAGTTACATTACACATTATAGAACTTTCATTTCAAAGAGTAATAAAACAAAAAATTACCACGCAAGAGAACCTCCGATTCAATAACAGCATCGATTGGTGGAGGTTCCAGGGCCTTGGATAGAAAGTTGCCAATGTCTCCCAATCTAAGGAGCTTAATGGCCAAAGAAATCTCATGCAAAGGAGTACGTAAAATCTCGGGTGTTGTGTAGTTATCCAACCTGCAACACACATTTTCTTTAGTGAGACTATTAACATAGTAACATATATATTTTTGTACAAAGATCAGTATAAAAATTTTTTGGAGGGTGCTATTAAAATTAAAAAAAAAACTTTTATTAAAAAAAAATATGTAATGGGTCATTAGATAGAGTTTAGTGGCCATGCAATGAATCTCCGAGTACTAGTTTCATACTCAGAATATTTATCAATATAAAAAATAAATATATTGTCTGAAAATATGAAGATAATTAAGTGATATAATGTTGTATGTTAATATTTATTATAATAAATGGAAACATCATTCATTTGTTAGATGGTAAAAAATTGAATGCATTGCTACAAAAGTTGATGTAAAACTATACATTTGCAATTTAAATCAAGTTTTAATTAATATATATATAGTGAAAGTAATCAGAGATTTTGTTAACTGATAAAGTAAATTATAAAATACTATATTAAATAAAAAAAATATTTATCCATTGGTTAAAAAAAAAATTAAAATTTGAAAAGTAAGTCACCTGTTGACAACAAACCCGTGGCCAAACTAAAAAAAAATTCTGATTTATTGCATATTGGGCACGGCTCGGGGCTTATCTCGAAGGAAAGAACAGTACAAAATTGATGTCACTTTGTGGAAATACTTTACTTGAAATCCAAAATTTGACATTTTTAAATTCATGTTTTCGATTAAAAACCAAATCGATAGTATCCCGAATTAGGCCCCTTACAAAAGGGATGAATAAGTGGTAACCAACTAAAATTCAAAATTTGGTAATAAAATGTGTAATTTTGTATTCTTGCCCCAAACCATCTTACAGGCAACCAATAGGATTTGTGCAATGCCCCGTGCTCAAAATTACCGCGGAATAATCGCGATTTCACAACAGGCTTGGTTAACAAGAAGTTTGTTTTCTACTGTCTTAATTTACTTAATTCCAATTTACACACAAAACAAAATTTAATCGATGCTTTATTTTAAAGACAGCTAGGAAACAAGGATGCTTGTGCTTGACTTGGACAATAGGGGCGGATTTTTTTCCGAAAGAGGGCAGCATTTTTGAAAAGGGGCATGAAGGCGCTATTGAGATAAAAAAAGGGCGGGCAGGGCGTCCCGCCCTTCAAAAAACGCCTAGAACGAACACTGATAATTATAACAGATTATGCATTAAGCCGTAAGGGAGAAAAATAAGCAAAAGTACCATACAGGAAAAGCTATTGAAATATAAAGAAAATACTTTTCAAAACGAGCCCGGCTGCAGAGGCGGAAAGCAAAGCCAGCTCTCACACGACCGGCTCTTCCTTTTCTTTGTTCCAAGTTGGTTTTTGAAGCCCACACAGTTGCATAGTTTGTCATGTTGTTGTGAGACGTGAACATCTTCATTTTCACTCTAAAATGTTAAAGCAAAAATTATTATTTGCAGTAAGATATTGAATTACCTTAGCTTAATACTGGACATAATTAAAATACACTGAAACCTTGTTAGAGCAAAATCAATTATCACTAAATTTTGGATTAACAGAAAAAATAAAAATATGCTATTTTCCTTTAAAACACAATGTTAAATTATTTGTTTAACACAAGATATTACACGAAATCCTACTAAAGATGAAGTTATATAGTTATATGCTCGGGAAAAAAAACCTAAAAATCCCTTTAACAAGAACTGAATTCCATGTTTAGAAATCCTTTCTTCAAGTTCTTAGTAATTTTGTTACAGGATAACTTCTCTAAAAGGTAGAAGAAGTTAAGGTTAAAGCCCTAAAATATATTTTAATAAATATAACAATTTCCTGGTTCTCCTATCCCTTGTTCCTTTATTTGTGTGGAATTGGTCAGATAAGCAACACACCTTCAAAATGTAAAAACACAGAAACTTCTTGGAACGCAATCAATTACTATTTGAGCCACCACCTAATAGTCATTACCTTTTACGTGATTTGAATAATTTGAAATATATACGTTTTTAAAAGGTTCCTTATACAAACAAATGGAATAAAGAAAGTATAACTTTTATAGGAAAATTATCATAAAATAAAATTACTTTTTTTATGCATGCTTAGCTTTTAAAATCACTGTAATGCTTGACCTCAATTTAATTACATATTTTTGAAATTACTAATGTCAGTAATTAATAAGTTAAATAAAAATTAGTTTTTGAACTGAAATGATAACCACATTTTATTATGGCTATTAAGTAAAACAAAAGAATTAGAAATAACTTACTTGCAAGAGTCAATAACATAAACAACATCATTAATTGTAATACTGGTTTCAGCAATGTTTGTAGCCAGAATAATCTTTAAAAGAAAAAATTTTTGCTTAAAAGTACAATTTAAAATTATTTATATCAACAAAAGTGAATATATTTAACAAATATAAACGAATTCTTACCAAGAGTTTAAAATACATGTTAAAATTTTAAGTTGTTATTGTTTGACTTTGAATTTTTAATGCACATAACTTTTGAAATAAAAGAATTTTGAGTTGCTTAAACCTAAAAATTGTAAAATTTGTATACACTCAAACCTGTTTTTGTGCGGTCTTTATTTGTGCGATTTTTTTTGTGCGGTCTATGAAAATCTCAATCAAATTGGAACATAATGGACGAATAATTCATGATTTAAAATGCAATGTAAGGAGAATATTGTTCTGATATGATTCATCAAAATTTTAATAATAATTAATAACTTTTTAATTTTAAATTATCGTTTGTGTTTCAGAATATTTTCAACAAAAGATTTGTGTAAAAAAATATTCGCAACTTTAAACACTGCAATTTAAAAAAGCAAAAAATATTAACTACACAATGAACAGAAATCCTGACGGTAATATGTTTTTAAAAAAGTTTGCCTGCTTCACACAATAAAAAAAAAAAAAAATTGACTTTCTAACAGTTAAAAAAATTAAACATGATTCACTTTATAAAAACCGTTTTATTTTTCTACTCCAAAAATCATCCATTCCAAATCGTTTGCAATTCCATTTGAGTTTTAATATAGGAATTATTTTAGTGTGCAAATATATTTTCGTTAAGTTTGACGCTATCTATGTTAGGATACTTTAAAAGGTAAGGTTTCTTGATTTGAGATATATTTTTAAAAGTGTCTTGATTTAAAAGTGCGAGATTCCAAGTAGCTGCCAAGCCTCGCGTCTTGATTTCGTTCCTAGTTATTTCGTAAGGTTTTGAGTTATTTTCTACATGATACTTTTTTTATGCGGTCCCTATCCACCGCATAAAAAAAAATTAACTGTGTTGCGAAAACTACTTTTTATAGCTACTCGCGAAGTTTTGTGCTTTTTTTATGCAATATTTTTATGCGGTCCCTATCCACCGCACAAAAACAGGTTTGACTGTATATATACAATAACAATAGCCTACCTTAGTAACCCCATCAGGCACTGGCTCAAATACTCTGTGTTGATCTTCACGCGGGACTTGAGAGTGCAAGGGTAAAATGCAATAATCTGGAGTACCAAACTTTGGATGCTGTTGCAAGTGACGCATCAATGCGAAAATTAAATTCCAACCTGGGAGAAATACCAAAACCGCTCCAGGAACGTTTAAATTCTTGATATATGCAAGCAGGGCCTGAAAATTATCGAAATCATAAGTTTCATGATTTACAAATCTATTAAAAGTAAAATATTATTTCTAACAAAGGAAATATTAATACTAAAAATAAAGTAGTCGAATTAAATGTTGCAAAACAAGTTAAATTTATCTAGTGTTGCTATAATATTCCTAACCAGAAAATCAATTACTTTGATTTTTAAATAATCAACCTATTTTTAATAAAAACATTAAAAACAGGTTGCTAAGGTTTTAAATTAAACACAATTATGTTAACTCCAGTGAGTTACATTAAACTAATTCTAACCAATTACAGTTTTTATAACTGAATACTAACACAAAAATAAATTCACATTTTTTTATTCATATTTATCAAAATTAGGTGATCAGATTTTTATTGTGTAGTTGCTCAGTAATAAAAAAATATACCACAGGTGGAAAAATTATAAGTTTTTTTTCTTAAATTTTAGACCATAAAAACAATCTAAAAAAATAACCAGAGTAAATTAAGATAAATTTTAGATCCTGAAAAAAAAGGAATATTCCCCAAAAAATTAAACCTTTCCAAAAGTATTAAATAAATTCCAATAAAAAACCAATTTGCTAGCTGTTATAATTGGATACATGCAGAATGTGCAAGAAAAAAATTTCAATTTAAATATAGTAATATGAGAAAATATATTATTAGCTATCAGTATTTTAATAGAGATAAATAACTTTTCATCACCAAAGGATTACATGTAAAATTTCTAAGAACTTTCAAACATAGCTTACAAATTATGCTACAATGTTTTCATTCTCAGCTAAGTTGCAATACAATTTTTTTTTTATTTTAATAAAAAAATATAGATTAAATATTTAAGATGGCCTAATTAAATAACAATTCTAAATAAAAAATCAGAATATATTTTTATAAATGCCAGCCATCAAAAGCTCAAAAGTAATAAATATCATCAGTTATCAAACAAAATAATGAACAAGCAATCAATCTAAAAACTAATTTGCAAATTCAATATCAGCATTACTCACCTCAATAAGTTCAAAAGACATTTCTTTTTCACTTAAAGCTGCCATGGCTTGTCTGGTGCTAGGGTTGTAATCAGGTCCTATCGTTTTGTTCAAGTTTTCCTATAAAATAAATTGATAATAAGTAAAATTCTCTAACTTTTATTATTACCCCTTTTCTGTATGAAAGATTTGTAAAATATTTCAGCTATGTATCTTCGGGTCAGTACTACAACTAGATATCTACAAATCAGTTGTCTATACAAACTCATGTCATGACAATTTTGTAATTATCTAATTGTAGTACTAACCCGACAGTATATGGTTCTTATCACTAATTAATAACTAATCATTAATTAGGTTAACTGAGAGAGAATTTCCAACATATTTTTCCAAACTTGATTATCTTTATTTCATCAACCATGAATCCACTTTTTCAAGTGAATCTTTATTTAAATTAAGTGTTTCCCTGGTTGATATGTCGTAACAAAAAATATATATATATATATATATATATATATATTTTTAATTCAGTACCATGAGAAGAGCTTTTAATATTATATCAGGGTTCCCACTCATTTTTAAAAATAAAAAATAAGGAATTTTTAGGGACTTTCTAATGACAAAAACAAGTTTTTAAGGACTCTTTTTTTTAACGCGCTGCTTCTGAAGAAAAAAAAATTAAACAAATTATGACAACAATCATGCTATGTTTGACTTTAAGTTATTACATTTTTAATTTGTTCATATTCTTGTTTGATTTCTTCACCAACTGTTAAATATCTATTTGCAAAGAATAATAAATGAAAAGCACTAACTTATTAATAAAGCGAAAAAATAAATAGCATTCGAGCATCTCATGTAAAAAACAGCCACAAGTAATAAATTGCCAATGTAAGTGAAATGAACTGAGAGCAAGAAATTTTAAAGGAACTACTAAAAAACAATTAAAGTTTCTTTGGCAGGTGAAAAAATAAGGAGTTTCTAAGGACTCTGGTCAAAATTAAGGACTTTAAAGGGCTCTTAAAATTGCAAACCAAAAATAAGGAATTCTTAATGACTTTTAAGGACCAGTGGGAACCCTGTATATTCCAGTAGTTATGTTAAACACAGCTGCTACCTTTGGTTATTTTATTGCACATTTGAGAGAGTGGTGCCTACAAGTTTAGTATATATTTATGTTATTGCACTTAATTTTTTCATACATATTTTACAATGACAGTCAACTAAGAAGTCTGTACAAAAAAATCTTACATCTGGTTCATCTGTATCAATAACATCTTCATCTCGTTTCCTTTTTCTAGTATTAGGCGGTGGGATAAAGTTCAACATCTGGACACAATCTTCGAGAAAGTAATCTGAAAATTTGTTTGTATAAATAAATGGGTTATCAATGAGATCATTTATACTAGCTCAAATATACTTTCAAGAATTCATATATATTTATTGCATACTGATCCAAAGTGTTGGAATACAACTTTGCAACTAAATTACAAGCATAGTTATATTATGACATAACAGTTGTAGGTAAATATTAAAATATAATTACAGCACATATAATAAGAACTTTAATTTTTAAAAATATAAATCTCTAATATTGGAACAGGGTTTGTATGCATTTTCCAAAATAAAAATAAGGACTTTTAAAAACAAAATTTAAGGACCTTATTTTTAATGCGAAAGAATTGTATACATTTGTAACAAAAAGTTAGCTCTAAAATCTCAAAAAGGCTTCTTATCAGTATAAAAAAATTTAATAAATTAATAAAAAAAAATAGGTGCAATCAGCTTAAAGCTATTGAGTGCAAAGAAGTAGTGGGTTTTCAACTTAGATACAAACTTGTATTAAATTCACATCATATTTTTTATAGAGGTTTAGTAAAATAACTTTAATTATAATCCGTTTAAGGACTTTACAAAAGCCTTTGATAACTTAAAAGTTTCGAAGGACCCTTTGGACAAAAACAAGGAGTTTCTAAGTACTTTTATAAGGGCCCTTATGAACATAAAAAAAGGAGTTTATAAGGACTTCAAGGAGCATACGAACCCTGCAATAATATATTATTAAAAAAATCACCTTGAACAGGAAAAGTTCTGCCAGAAACTTCAATAATAGGGCAGCCACCAAAGTACTCTTGAAACATAGTGGTGTCAATAGTAGCCGACATTAAGATGACACGAACTTGGGGAAATGCCCGTACCATGTCCCTCAACACCACCATGATGAAATCAGACTACAATTAAAAAGCATGAAGGTTATAGCTAAACTAATAAAAAAAAGTCAACATACATGGTGCATTCCATAAGTAATGCGACCAATTTTTTCCTGACGCGACTATACACTGCAGCGCCCTCTAATCTGCTGGGCTAGGTGGAGGGGGTTATTAGCTTCATAACGCACCCACTCTCAGTCGGCTCCAAGCTGCCGGAAAGACAGGGCGTGCGTTCTCTGAAGCCCGTTTTGAGCTTAATGGAACACGGCGCGATCGATGCAGCAACATTACGCTATCAAATTTTGCGTTAAACTTGGGAAGTCTGCCAACAAAACGTTTCTATTAATTCAGCAGACCTTTGGGAATGATAGATTGTCCAAATCGCAAGTTCACAGATGGCACAAGTCATTCAAGGAGGCATGATCAAGTCCAGGATCAAAACAATGCTCATTGTCTTCTTTGATGTCAAAGGCATTGTCCAATACGAATTCATACCTACCGGGGACCACTGTGAACGCAGCCTTTTACTTGGAAGTGCTCAAAAGGCTGAAAAAGAGGGTCTCCCACTGCCGAAGTGACATCAAGGACGCATGGAAACTTCATTACGAACGCTCCAAGCCACAGCGCCTTCGTTGTCAACGATTTCATGGCCCAGGACCCATACCCCACTGGTTCCCCTGCCTCCCTACAGTCCTGACCTGGCTCCCCCAGACTTTTTTTGTTTCCTCGCTTAAAAGGAACCCCGAAAGGGGAACATTGGGTCACGATTGAAAACATCCAGGCTCATGTACATCGGCTCTAAAGGACCTCCCGTAGAAGGTCTTTCAGGATGCCTTCCAGGCCTGGAAACACCGCCTCCATAAATGTATCGACACAGGAGGGTGCTATTTTGAAGATTTTTAACTAATGGTACGAATATGTCCAATAAATAATTTTTTATGAATTTGGTCGCATTACTTATGGAACGCACCTTGTATATACTAGAAAGGACCTTTTTCTTATTACAACAAACAGAAATAGAAGTATCTAATTACGATACTGAAATATTTGTAGTTCTACAACTGTTAATTATTTCAATATAAAAGAATTCCCAAATGGAATATTGGACATTTCATATTTTCAAAATACCTTGTATATTTCATGTAAAGTTTACTACAAAATACATTTTAACTCAATTTATCTAAACCTACACATTTCTGGCTAGCTGATAGGTTTCAAAAGTAATTTTTAAGTAAACTAGAAAATAATTTTTAGATTACTAGTTACTACATTCATAGAATTTTTTTTCAAAAACTATAATATTTACCTACTTTATACTATTTAAAAAAAATTCTAAATATTTTTAATATGGTTATACATACAAGTTTTAATATTGTAAATAGCCAATCTAATATCTTAAAAAAATAAATGGTATTTTTTTTTAAATTCAAAAGATTACAGAGCTTACATCATTTAATCAAACACCATGATAACAAACTAAAATGAATATTTAGTGTTTTTTATTATGTATATACAGTAGAAAGTCTCAAATCCCGAATTTGTCCGACTTCGACAAATCCAGATTTTAGATTGTCATTATATTCATAAACAATCCATACTCTTTGTGCAAAACCAACTCTGTATTACAAGCCGAGATTGAAATTTCCTACAGCAACTTTTAATTCTCCCTAACATGGATACCAAAACTATTCAAAGAACTCGCTAAATTACAGAGAAGACAGTTGCTTACAGTTATTTTATAGGAATCAGAATGCATAGAAAATTGCTAAATCAGTAATGTTTTGCTATTTCTGATAGCATTACTGTAGCAGACTTGTAATTTTTTATTATTTTACGCACTCTGGGTTTGTCCATTTTGAAAATTGGTATACATGTAGTTCAGATGTTGTAGTATTCAGGGAAAAAATATAGTGAAAATTGAGAAATTCGTTTTTGGGGAATTCAAGGTCAAAGGTCAAATAATATGACCTTGAAAAGGTTTTCACCACACTTTCATGCGTTTCACATCACTTGAAAAGTCATTTAAAGAGCTTTAAAACAATACCAAAATCATTTCTATATGTTAATTAGAACAGGAGTTATGGTAATTTAAATGTAGCCATCGGAGTTTAAAATTTTGCATTTTTTACATTCTTAGTCGGTAAAAGTGAAAATTAAGAAAATTTGACAGTGGCCAGTGGCCACTAGACTTGAAAAATGCAGTGGCCATTTTACGTTACATGGCGACATTACCAAGTTCATGCGGTACAAATTTACTAAATTTTTCCAAAATTTCTAATAAGAGAATTTCTAGTTAATATCTGTCCATAATATTATCGAAAATTAAAGCCTTCATTGTAGAAAAAAAAATTATTACTTATTTCAAATAAGTTAGAAAAAATTTTGACTTCAAAATGTTGCGTCGTTCGCTACCTACGATGTTTGTAAAAAAGTCTCAAGTCTTCCATCCAAAATTTTGTTAAAGTAATGTAACTAACTACCTTCATAGATTATAAACCAATTAATTATCCATTAAAAAAAACCTAGATTTTATTTAGTTATTTTTATATGGTTGCGAAATAACGTCAATTTCGGTTGCGTTTGCGACGCGATGTGTAGCAAGCTTATGGCGACCTCGGATTTGGAAAATCGGCGATCGGCGCGATTTAAGTTGCTCAAGTCCGACCTTCCCTATCTTTATATTTTAGAGAATTTTATAACCTAGAGTAGTAGAGAGGCATAAAGAGGCAAATTCGTGCCATCGATTCCCAAAGTTGTTACATTTCTGAGAAAAAGTTGAAATCCGCAATGGCGACCACAACAAAAAATTTCGATCGCCACTTTTAAAAAGTTAGTCGAAGCGTGGCGACTGTGAATTTTCACCTTTATTAGTTGGTATAACGAGTTCACCAAATTTCATAAAAATCAGAGATGGTGAGGGAAAAAAATGCATTTTCTTGTGTTGACCCAAAAGGGAAGGGAAATTCAAAATTATCAAGATTTTAAAACACTCTGATGTCCAAATTTCAGACTTCCTATTGTACTCATAAACTAACTTTAAATTTCCTTGCACATTGATGGAATAGAAGAAAATAACATATTTCTTACATTCACATCTCTCTCATGGATTTCATCAACGATCACATGAGAAACACCACGCAATCCACTTTCCAGTTTTCTTAAAAGCACACCTAGTAGAAACAAGAAACATAATTAGCTAAAAACACTTTAAGACAAGTAAATTTTTGTAAGTAAAAAAATTACAGAACCTACCCACTGTACAAAACATGATGGAACCATATGGACGAGGAAGGCAGGACTCAAATCTCACACTGTAGCCAGTGGTGTTACCCAGGGATTCAGTTCGTTCTTCAGCGATTCGCTCAGCTACAGAGACTGCACTAATACGGCGCGGCTGAAAGTTTAATTATATTTTACTTCTACTGACCATATTTGTATTTTTAAATGTGTACATATCAATACACATGTGGTAGGTGGCAAATTACTAAATTTGGAGGTTAGATTTCATGTCAAGTTTGCAGTGTCCTCTATCGTAAGGAATAAAAAACAACAATTAATAAGGGTTTTCTTCTAATTAAAATAATTGTTTTCACCTACCACAATTACACATCATAAAGATTACAATATGATGATTCAAATAAGCTCTTAAACCTCAAATTTGCAAAAAATGCAATTAACACAACTGCAAACTAAGGCATATCTATTTATATATGTTAAATTTTAAGAACTATGAGCCTGAGTTGTAAAAACTTTTTTGCAGTACTATCTTTTAACTGTAGAAACGCATGCAATTACCAAAATGTGGCATAAGTCCATACATCCAAGAAAAAATTATTAAACAATTTTGCAAAAATTGAATTAAAATTTTTGAATCTACAAACACAAAGAATATGTCTTTATAAATCTTAATATATAGTTTACAAAAAAAAAACATAATTAAATAACTTTCTTAAAATTCTGTATATTATATAAGAAATATGCAAATTGGTAAAATATTCAATTTCTTACAGCTTGTTCCGCCTAATTTATTCAAAGTTCAGAAATATAATCAACAAGTTTCCTGTAACTTTCTATTCTTTTAATTAAATACCAGTCATACAATTAAAAAAGATATTTTTTGTGTTAATACTTTTAGTTACTTGAAAAAAATCAAATTTTTTTTTTATAAAAATGTCATGCAATGTCAATCAAAAATAACAAATTCTATAAATAAACAGCACATGTTAACAAGTATAGGGTTTTAAATTCCACCATCAATTCATAAAATAAAATCATAAAAGCAATAAACTTTTATTTACCACAAAAATAACTTAAAAATGGTGAAATGTAAAGATAAAATTATATTTTTTTTTACCTGAGTTACAACAACACAACAATCAGCTCCACATCCAGAACCTAAATAATAATCCAATATGTATTGAGGCACCTAAAAAGATATATTACTTATTATTAATGGATTTTGTGTGTAAGAAATTGAGATGTTTTTGTCATAACTAATTTTCAAGCACATTAAAATTAAGTATCTCTATATAAAAATTCAGAGTAAAATATTGAAAATCCAAGTTCAAATTTTTTATTTTCATACTTTAAAGATGAAAAGAAAATATTAATGGAATGGCAAGATACAAGTAATTAAACACATATTTCAAATTTAATAAATTTATACCATAATTTTTTTTCTAGTATTGGCCATTTTCCCCTATTAGGTTACTTTAATATTTGTAAAAATTTCAAGTATTTTTATTTAATATGTTTGTAGCCATGTCCAAACCACAAATTTAAAAACTTCAACATGCATATTTTAATACAAATTTAAACAGAATACAAATTTTTAAATGTAATCAATCATTAATTTTTGTATTACTTTTTAAAAAATGATTCTGTTCTATGTGCTTTGTTGTTACACATAGGATGGCAATCAAAATATTCTCAATGTACCTAACCAACCACCATGATTTGGCCTCAATTATTTAAAAATAAATATTTATGGTAAAATAAATTATTTTACAAAAAAAAATTATAACAGAAAATCACAGCCTAAACAATATGCACCACTTTGATCTCTTAGAGGGAAAAACAATGTTCAATGTAAAACAGTATAGATATCTAAAGTAATTAACATCAAAATTAAAGCTAATGCTCGAAATCAAGAGCAAAATTTTGATAACAGAAATAATACAGTATTTTTTTTCTTTAGTAAGCCTTTGTTATTTATATTAAATGTCTTAATTGCAGAAAAAAAATGCTGATTAAAATTCAAGTTTGATTTGACGTCATAAAGGATATTACCTGAGTAGTTTTACCACAACCAGTGGCACCCCGGATAATCACAACACTATTCTCTTGAATGGCATCCAAAATACTTTGTTGAAACTGATACACTGGCAATTCTTTACGATTTACAAGCATCTGTAAAATACCATGATACAATTTGTTAAAAGTTTAATTCTTATCATAAACTTAGTAATCTTAATTTTAAGTTTAATTTAAAGTAAATTTAAATTAAAGTATTTAAGTATGAAAGTTTAATATTTATTATGCAAAATACCTTTTCATTTTTAGATACATGTTTAAAATAAACATTATGCAGTATAATTTTTTTAAACTTGTTTTATACAGTTTATATTATTTTTATAAAGATAAGCAATATCAAACTACACAATTTTTTTTCCCATGTAATAAATATTTAAAATGAATAAGAAAATAATTAAATCATGACTTAAAAACAATTTATTAGCGCCCCATTGGTACAAAAACATACATGTCTATGCAGGGTGTCCCACAGGGAAAGCATTTTGAATTTCCCTGATAATTCCCTGAAATTTCCCTGCAAGCCGTACTTTTTTTTACAGCAATATTTTAAAAGTGTATTATTATTCCTTATTATGCAAGATATGCTTTGACATTATCATATTATTTCCCAAAAATATATTTATTTTTAATATATAAGTTTACTAACTATTTCGCTTGATTTTCTAACTTCCAAAAAAGTGAAACTAAAGTTTAACATCCAAAAATCAATGCATAAAAATGTACCCAAAATTCAAAAATCCAATATACTCAAAAAGTAGAAACCCAATGCATCCCTATCCCTAATAATAAAACTAATTTATTAAATCTAATCCAGTATATTTAGATATACAGCTTAGTACACAAAATATATTTCCTAAGATCTAAAATGTACCCAAAAAATAATAAAGGCAACAACAGTTTCGTCAAGTTTAACAGAAAAAAAAATCATCAAAAAAAGTATTTGTTCAAAAGAAATTTGAATTTTACTAGGAACTTAGCAAGTTTTAAACATTTGAAAGATCTATTTTTAAAATAAATTGAGTGGGCGGGCAAGTACCTAGTTATAGATAGCCAATTGGTTTTCAAAATTTAAACATCAGCATTTTGGTGCGGTTTCTACGACTTTGAAAGAGAAAATTTTCACTTTTACACACTTTTAAAAGTCCCATACGCAATTTCCCTCTTTTTGATTGCATTTAAAAAGTATTTGAATATTTTTACACAATCAACGATGTTTCACAGCCAGAAATCAAGTTAAAAATATTTTTTTTGACCAATTCCCTGATTTTTTCAAAAAAAATCCCAAAATCCCTGATAATTCCCTGATTTTTCCAGAATGGTCAAATTCCCTGATATTTCCCTGATTTCCCGGTTTTCCCTGCTTGTGGACACCCTGCTATGAGATAAAAGTTAAATTGCTTCCAGTTAGAAATAAATTTTTATGGACTTGAATAGCATAAAAGCTGCCTCAAAGAAATATAAAATGCATTAAAAAGGTATCATACACAACAAATCTTGATTGCTCATATTTACCTTTTGAAAAGCTTTATCTTCAAACCTACGATCATATTCTTCTTTAAGACCACTGCTAATTGCTTCAATAGTCATCTGTAATCAATAAGTTTTTTGATTAAACGAAACTGGGGGAAAAATAGCTAATAAATTGTAAATGTGTAGATTTAATTTTCCTAGATAAACTTAAATATTTAAAAATGAATTTAACACTTACAAATCTTTCTGGACAGGAATAATATGCTGAATAATTCAAGTTAACCAAATGCAATATAAATTTGATTTTAAAACTAAAAATAAGCTTATCCAAATCAACCACATCTTCCGGGATAAAGTAAAATTCTGTTTAATTCACAAAGTTTAAGCTAATTTAAAATTTTCACACAGACCAAAATCTAGGTTCCCAGCAAAAAAACACTTAGTAGTAGGAATAAGAACAAGGTCCATTTCTGTATTAAAATATTGTTATAACTCTTATTTATGATTGACATTGATCAACTTATCATTGTGTAAATATAATAATGCTAAATGTGTCTTATTATATATTGAAATTGTCATAAAAATTTACTTTTTTAAAATTAGCAAATTTCTAGTCTTAGCTCAAACAATTAAATTTACTATCAAGTGGTTGTGTGGATTTGAAACCTAATAAATTATATATTTATTTTTAAGGCATAAACTTGGTCCTAAAGTCTAATCAGGAGGATTAACCTAATTGCTTCAAAGAAGGTTAATGTAGGGATGGTCTATTAAGTTCTCATTAAGGCCACTTAACACCTTAGTAGTCATTATAAAACAACTTTAAAAGATATTCCCGACAAAACCTTCGAAGTTATTTTCAGTTGCATTCATAACATTCATACATATCTACATTTGAAATATATATTATTTGGTTAATACTACAACTAAATAACTATAAAATTGGCACAAAAATGTTTTGTATAAACAGCCTATTTGTAATTATGTAGTTGTAGTACCGACCTTTAAAATACCAAGAAATGTTTGTAGTGAATCCATTATTCTTTAATAAAAATATGTTGTTGTTTTTTTCATCAACACAGGCTGAGAAAAATAAAACACTTTGACAGTAGCATTATTTAAGTTTACATATTAAATTAATCTTATAGTACAATAATTTATTAGTCTTACACACAATTTTTACTTGGAATGTTTTAACTACATTTATTGTAGTGTAACTACATTTATTTTAAATAGGAAAAGAGTTTTTCAACTTTTGGAGATTTGTCGTAGCTAACATTAATTTAACATGTAAACATAAATAATGCACTGTAATAACTCAAAATTAAAGTGATAAAGGAAAAATATAAAATCTGATTTCATATTTGAAACAAGCACACCAAATAGTCAAAATATTCCAGGAAACAAATTATGTATTGGCCTGTACTATAAATTGAATCAAAAAAATTATGCAAATCTATAGACATTTTAAAAAGTAAAGCTTAGAAAAAGAGTTCTTTTATTATCACAATAGAAGGGCTGAGATTACAAACAGACAATGATCACCCTGTATGTTTTTAAAGAAAGGTGTTCAAAGTTTTGAGTTTCTTATACATCCAAGATGTTAAGCTGTTAGTATTATAACTTGTATTAGTTTTCAGGTCTGATAGCCAAAAGGTCTATGTTTATTGTAAAAAAGCTTATAAAGCTATATCCTTAGAAACTAATAACTCAAAACAGAAAAAATTTGACTTTGTTTATATTCTTGGTCCGCTATTGGTATTTAAATCTCGGTTTATTTGTAGTATTTTTAATTTTGAAGTACAGCCGGAGCAAATTGTTCACCAAAAATTAATAACCATATACAGACAGAAGTAATAATATTTATCATTTTAGTTAATTTACTTATATAACCAATTAGCCCAGAATGCACTTTCTGCCTAGCAAGTAACAGGTCAAAGGCTAAACATAAAAAGTTTAATAATAGATATTTATGATAGCTTACAGTTGCAAGAGGCCCTTCATCAATATTGCAGCCTGTCCAGGGGTTCCAGTTGGGCTGAGGGGGAGACCAAGGAACCACACCCCCAGGGTGTGTTCGACTTTGATTGTCCACTTCGACATTCTTCTCAATGGTGAGAAGAATCGACTCTTCACTTGCAACATCCTGTTGTATTTAAACAGAATAGTCAAAGGACATTTTAGCCCAAATACATTTTTTTAAGATAGAATATTTTCTAATTTTCCACCATCAACAATTTTTATAGCATTTTAAAATATTACAATATTGTGTGATCAGTGTGAACTGCAATAAGGTGAAAGTTAAGATTAAAATTGGGTCCCTATAATGAAACTCTACAGAAATGCATGTTTACATGAACGACTTCACAAAATTATTTAGAACGGGCTTATTTATCTATAACAATAAAGTGTCTGTCTGTGGCACACAAAACACTATCTTTCACTACACGGAAATGTCTGACATAAGTACTATTCAACTTCTAATTGTACACCCCAGTGACAGAATTTATAAATTTTAAATAATTATCTTTTAAATAAAATTCAAAGTTTCCTTCCAATAGTAATAGTAGTGAGGGAAAACTAATCATCTATGCCCTTTTAGCTTAGTCAGTAGAGTGTTCGACTTCGGAACAATAGGTTGTGGGTTCAAACCTCATTGAGGGCAACTTAATTTTTTTAATGCCTTCACGAGTGCCCTAGCAGGACCGAGCAAAAAACAGCCAAATAAATAATAAGAAAAAGTAATATACTATGTTGTAATTTGAACAAATAGATAAATGCAGGATTTGCATGAAAAATATTTTATGTAATAAAAAAAATATTGTGCAAATCACTCTCAAAATAGTAACTGATGTTTATTGATGGGTGGCTTGCTGCTAAGTAGTTTAAGTCACAAAAATCAGAAAATGAACAACTTTTTTCATAACCATGACAGCAGGAACTATTATTTTGGTCAAGTGGTGTAGCTTCCCTGGATTCCCACCTTCCCCTGAGCATTTCATATGTGGGCACAGGCAACCAATAGGATTCAAGGAACCTTGGATTTCACAACATGTGTAGTTATAAAGGAGTTTGTTTTTCTACTGTCATAATTTACTTAATTCCAATTTACACACAAAAAATAATAATCGATGTCTTTTTTAAAGGCAGCTATAGGGAAGCAAGGACGCTTGTCCTTGAGTGAAAAGGGCAAGAGGGGCGGAATATTTTTAAAAAAGGGACATGAGGGCGCTATCGAGATGAAAAAAGGACGGGCAGAGCGGACTGCTTCAAAAAACGTCTAGATTGAACACTGTATTAAGTAATGACAACTGCAAGCTTCATTTCCAACAAACAAAATTTTACTCACATTAGGAATTTCAACAGGTGCAATTTCCAATTCTCGTAATGTATCTTCAATCTCTAGAATCAATTGAGGGTCGACACTAACTTCATATGGTGCCAACTGCACAAAATTAATAAAAAACAAAATATCTAAATGAACTATTTAAAAAATCAGACAATAAATAAACAAATCTGTCATTCACATCAAAAATAAAATTGCTTTATATAACATTACAAAAGTTTTTTAATTAATGTAAAATATGAAAAACAACAATTTAAAATTTTATATATTTCCCACTAAATCTTTAGTGATACCCAACTTGATTCTTAATTTATTTCCAATTTGCATTACTCATACAAATATGTTAATTGCTTTCAAAAGCATATGTTACATCAACAACAAAAATTTCCATAAAATTTCAAGCAAACATTTTTTTTGTAAAAAGGCAATAAAATATATTTAAATTAATACAATTTATATATAAATCGTACAATTGTGCAAAGCAGTTAAAATATATACATTGCACATACAACAATCGGTATAAGTTGACAAGTATACAAATTGTAAAATAATGCAAACTATTAATTTGAAATTTAATTTTCTTCTTACTATACCTTATCTGTTTCTTTTTTCTTAGTCACTCCAGAGTATGCCTCAATAACATTCAAATGGTACAACTGCCTTACTAGAGACAAGGCACATGACTTTGAAGCCATCTGCTTATTTGAGCCGTGTTCTCTAGCATATAGAGCTAAGGATGAAAGTAGAAGAAACAAAATGTGAAATGATATAAAAAAAGTTGTGCCAAAACAATAAAAATAATGAATTTTGAATAAAAAAAAATCACTAAAAGAAAATTTAAACACTAAATGGAATATATAGGTACATTTTGTTTAAAGCATATATGTAAAATTATTGTTTGGTATTTCACATTTATTAGGCATATTTTTGCCTTTCTAACTTTTCATAAACAGGTAAACTTAAAAATTTAAGGTAGACATAAAAATTTTATGTATGATTTTTTTAATTAGTTATTTTTTTAAGAGTGAATTTGGTTTACAAACAATATTTCAAGAGGTTCTTAAACCATTTAATTTCCAAAGCACTGTGTCTTCAGAACATGAATTATAACAGTGTTGCCACTCAATATTAAGATAAAAATTCCTCGACTTTTCTAGGTTTTCCCAGAAGATTGTCAAAAAATTCTAGACCAATTATTTGTTCAAATATTAATATTGAAACTGGTAAAAATATAGTGCCGGTAAATAATAACATATCAAAGCATGCAAAATCAAAAAAATTTTGCATATTTATTTTCATGCTTAATTTTTTATACATCACCAGTACTTACATCTAACATTTTTTTTTTTAATTCTTGTGATTTTTCTAGAAATTTAATTTTAAATATTTTTTCTTGTTTCTCCTAGACAATTCCAGATTTTCCCTGTTTTTCAGTTGCATGGCAATCTTATATAAATACAATGGTAGGCCACAATGAAGAAAATAGTTACAAAAAGTTTGATCAATCTTCATTTTGTTAAAATTAATTTGAAACATGTCAGCCAATAAGAGTTATAAAAATTCTAACTTTGAAATGAATGTTTCCTGAAAAATTAATTTTAAGTCTTTTTTTTAAAATGATCAAAATACAAAAGTGACCTATTGCGTGCATGTTTAACACTGGTCGTTTCATAATCTTCTCATTTTTTTTAAACTTTAGTCTAACTAGAATTTTGTTATAAATACAAAAGAGGATCATAAGTAAAAAACAAACATGAAATGTACATTTACCAAAATAACTATATTAAAAATAACTTACTTCTACCAAGTTGTTTAACGAAAATGTTGAGTTCGCAGAGGAAACTCCTATAATATTCAAAGTTTTAAAACTAAATATAGAAATGAATGTCATGCTACAAAAAATTATATCATTTAAGTTTGTGCTGCTAACTTGTAATGTAATATTTTTTATAAACTTATAAAATATGAACATTAAGGTCATAATTATTAATAGGAAATTAATTAATCCAATACCAGACTATGTTAAATTGCAGTACCATTCCGAAAAGAATAAGATTGAAATATATGAAGATAGTGATTAAATGATGCGACTATTTTTAATGATTAATAATTCATTTAATATCTATCACTTACTATTCTACGTGGAATACTATAACTTAACATGACTAATATAGAAAGATTACATTAACTAAAACCGGGAAAATAATACAGTTAATAGTATTATTGAGAAGATTTGTTTTTCAATGGAAAAGGAAAAATAAAATCGTGTGGATTGCTTTTAAAAAATATTTAAGAAGTACAAGTTTTCTAGATTTTATTTTTGAATTTTATCAAAAAAAAAATTTTACTTTAGCAAAATGGATATTTATTTTAGCATTTTGAAAAAAAAAACTACAAAACATGCTTTAAACATTGGCAAAACTTACTTGTGGAAATAAGTTAATAAGCAAGCTTAAACATCTTTTTACAATACAACTTTTTTATATCATAAGCTTAGTAAAAAACTCACTCAGTCACAAAAGACTGGACAGAACCAGAGAAAAATGTTAATCTCAATATATACAGTAGACTCTCGATAACTCGAACTTCCATAACTAGAATTTTTCGATATCTCGAAAAAAATCGATTTCCCTGCACCTTCATTACTTATTTAATGTAATTTTATCTCTTTAATTCGAAGTTTTTCTTCTTTATTTTTGATAACTCGAAGTTTCCTCACAACTCAAAATTTGGTTTTCATCTTAAAACTACGGATTTTGAAGAACATTTAGCATATACGTAATTGCCACATTCTTCTTTATCAGTTCTCTTTCTTTTTGTGCGTTATTGAAAGGGTATACGTACAATGGATTCCTACCTGTGCCTCACCCTTTTGTTTGAATGTCGCCAGACTGGATTCCTTGAGCTGCATCCCCTCCTGTTTAACAGAGTCAGTCCCACAAGGAAGATTAATGATTTATCGTCCCTCAAGCCAGCTGGCGTTTTCGGTAAAGTGCAAGTCACTTTCTTGGAACATTACCGACTGTCCAGAAAGCAACTCACTTATAATATGAAGACGACACTCGACCCCTTCTCATTTTTGTTTAGGCAATGCACTCTCTATAGCAGCATTTCATGAGAGATCGCTCTCGGAAGAAGAATGATAATGAAGAATGCTAACCTCCTCCAAAGATAACTTTGTAAGAGGCTCTATCTTCTATAAAAAATATGCGTGCATTCATTGAATCAAGGCCGGAAATGGAAACATCATAAACATTTCAAGCAATCGTGCATTTGGAAAATATAATTGATTTCGAAAAAAATAGAAATACTCACCAAACTATTTTGGGTTAACACTAGAACGACAAAGTGGGTCAATTTGACCCAAATCTAATTTCGTTTCTGTTTTTCTCAAAAACTTACCAGCCGAATTAATTGAAATTCCTTGACTTTTCCTAAAATCATGCATATAACAGCCTGGAAAAATATTATTCGTCTGGCAGTTATTATAGTTGGTGTTTTTAACACTTATACCTAGAACGACTGAATGGGTCATTTTGACCCAAACACCCTTCTCCTATACAGAAAGCAGATATCAACGATTTATAGAACTAAAACACGTTGCACCCATGTCGTGCGCATTTAGCTTGACCCAGGGGGTGAGTGACCTTGACCTACATATATAATGTTACTGGTCGAGCAATATTGGAATTTCATTAGTTCAAACTGTTTTTAAATGAGAAAAAGCGCAGATGGCATTTTTTTCCACTGATGGAGACAGGACTGCATCTGAATAAGTACAGATAGGATAAAGCTTGAGTAAAATGTCTCGGAAACTTACTGTTAGCGAAGCATTAGAATACTTTCAACAGTTGTCGGAAAATGAATCCGAAAACTGTAGAAATAAAGAGTTTGCTTCTAGGGATGAAGAATTTGTGCCTTCAAATACTAAAAGTTTATCTTCAGATTATGATGGCAATTATCTGATTCTTGCGAATTACATGTTGCATGTAGTAGCAATGAAAATGTTTCTAGTAAAACTGAAACGTTTCTAGTGCAAACAACCAAGAAATCAAGGTTTCATACATAACTGTTGATGAGCAACTGTTTCTTACAAAATCCAGATGTCGATTTACACAGTACATGGCTAACAAACCATATAAATTTGGAATTAAGTTCTGGCTTGCAGCCGATGTTGATACTAAATACATAATAAATGGCTTTCCATATTTAGGTAAAGATGAACATCGTCTTGCAAATCTAGAACTCGTCAAACACGTCGTTTTACGTTTAGCGAAACCTTTTGAAAACAAAGGAAGAAACGTCACCACTGATAACTTTTTCACAACACTGAAACTATCGGAAATTTTAAAAGCAAAGAACACCAGTTTGATAGGTACTGTAAGGTGGAATCGAAAGTTTTTGCCTGAAATAGTGAAAACAAATGAAGACATAATTGTCCAAACATTGTTACTGAAACATAATGATAGTACAACTACTATGACAGTTTACCAAGGGAAAAATAATAAGAATGTCATGTTACTCAGTTCATTTCACCCCACAGTTTATATTGACGATAACGGGCTAAAAAAATTCCCATAGACAATATGGTTTTACAATTCTACAAAATTCAGTCATCAAATTGCTGTCAAATGCACGAAAATACTTGGTGAAGGCAGCATCGAGAAGGTGGCCAGTGCCTGTCTTCAACAATGTTCTAGACCTTGCTTGAATAAATTCCAGGATTTTGTATAAAAGAGTTATCGGTAAAAAGCTTTCGAGGCGAAAATTTCTCCAACAACTTATTGAAGAGCTTCGCCATCCTTATATTGAGTCTACTCGTAAAAAGAATAATTCAGATTTATAGAAAACAAGTTAAACTACCGGAGTACCATCAGTAGCACGCAAATGAGTTCGAAGTCAAGTTTCTAAGTGTGTAAACAAAACAGTTCATATTTGTTCCAATGTGTAACAACTGCACAAATTACGTAAAAAAAAGTTGCCGCAACTTTGTGTAGTATATGTACGAACACTTTCCTGATAATAACTTTTAAATAATGAATAAAAAATTTACACATCAATAACAAAATGCCTCAAAAAAGTTCAAATTGAATATATTGTAAACAGTTTTTAAACATAATTTTTTGTTTATTTTTAAGGTTTAAAATTTAAATATTCTATTTTGTACTCTTAAGATTACTGTCAATGAAATAATTGTCATTACTGGAAAAAAAGTTATATTTTTAAAAATTAAACATGGATTTTTGTACTCTGGGTCAATTTGACCCATCCCGTCGTTCTAGGTATACCGAAACTGCCGTCGTTCTAGTGTTAAATAAAGTAGTGTAAGTATACTAGTATTTATTTTTACCAAAACAGCTTTTTTATAGGATTTTCGATAACTTGAATATTCGATATCTCGAATTTTTATACACTTCCCTTCAAGTTCGAGATAACGAGAGTTGTCTGTATAAGTGTTTTATTTTTCAACCACAATCATTAATGACTTGAGGTTTTGCACTATGCAGGCACTTTAAAAACATTAAAAAATATTGACTTAGTGTGTTTGTTTTTCTATAAAGCTTACAATAGAGGTCTCAGAAATTAAGGAGGACCCATTTTAGTTTTGAATCAAAATTGAACTAATGTATTTAAAATATTTTGCAAACCTGTAAACGTTTTTAGTTTAAGAAAGTCATAGCCAAGACCATAATTTTTAACTACAGTAGAACTTCAATTTTCCAGATCAATTGGGACCGGACCATCCAAATAATCAAATATCAGATAATTCATTAGAAAAAAATTATTTCTCAGCAAAAAAAAATATTTTTTGCCTTTTTAAGTAATGTAATTTAATGACTACGATAGCAATTTTTTTAGCATTTTGTATTTACTGTATCAAAAGTGACTCATCAGCCGTGTATTCACAATCACTACACTAGTGCACTTTTCATAAAAAAAAATTAATGCTGATTTTGCCGATTTTTTTTTCTCTAAGCAATTCGGATAATAATTGGAGTTTTACTGTACTAGATACCAATTCAATTTTTTTAAATGGACTATGTCCACTTTAATTCTGAGCCCTCCATTTAATTGTTGTTAAGGGTGCTGGGAAGGGTATACAGTAGAGGAGGCTTAACTAATACTACAACTATTATAATCATAGAAAACAATAGAGAATACAACATTTTCTTATCCTTACTAACCTTTTCAAAGGCAGTACATTCCAGGGTTTATTAAGTTGAACATTGTGTGGTGATAATAATGAAGGCTGATAGACTAATCACTTGCAGCATCACCATTGCTTTTTATATAGTAGATTCTATATAAAATATAAAAACATTCAATTTGGAAACCCTCTCATGGACACATTGAAGGTGTTAAACAAAACCCAACAATTGTTTCAAGTATTTTTACTGGTATTACCAAGCATAAAGCATTAGCATTTGTTGTAGGTTGCCTAATAAAGGTAATGAAACTATATGCATTTCAATACCTTTATTAGTCTTTGAATCACTTGTTAAACCTTCCTAATAATTTGTATTGGGATTATTATTTTAATTAAATTTATCAAAATGAAACATTGTTTAACAGTGCATTGAAAGCTTATACATACAAATATTTAATTATATTTAATTTTAATTTTTAGGGATAACTCTTGAAACGACTCATAAGTTAAAATAAAATTCTTATTTCATTATTGAAGAATTTTATTTTTAATTATTAAACTCAAAATTGGTAAATATAATTTATTGATGTTAAAGATGGTAGCTAGGACAAAACTAAAAGAGGTTTAAAAGACTAATTTAAAAAAAAAAAAAACTTGTTAACTGTTTACAATTTAAGTTTGTTTAAATATGAATGACTTAATGCATGTGAAACACTATTTCCATACAATTATTTTATAACCAGAAATACTATAACTATATATTTTTTTTAAAATGAAGAATTCTTAAATTGAAGTTAAAGAGACAAAGTTATTTTAAATCAATGGATATTCACAAGAAATTCAAATGAATAATTTCAACCAGTTAGACCCTAAACTGATTAAAATTATTTCCTTCAACAGCATTGATTTCCTTTCAGTACTTCACAGAACTGAGAGAAATTCAATTTTCTTTCCAAGATAATTCGAGGCTGCAAGTGATTAGACTGAGCTTCTATGATAACTCTAGAATGTACAGCCTACAAAAGGCCCAAGATTCCGATGCCTTGGAATGGTGGGAAATAAAATCAAACCTAATGTGATCTGGCCCCACTTGGGAGTATTTATATTCTGGATTCAGCTTGTTGGATTGGAGAAATTGATGCAGTCGTGACTTTGCATTGTCTAGGGTCCAATTGCCATGAATGCCAGAATTAACATCCAAGTCCTCTGCCTAGAACACGATTATTTTTTTAAGTATTAGCATAAGGCATTTTATAATATTTATTTTTATAAAAAAAAATTAGTATAAGTTTTACAGTCTTGCTTTACAATAATTGTAGGACATAACGTACATATAATTGTACATACAATAATTATTGGATTCATAAAATATGAGCAAATATAAGACTTTTTTATTATTAAAAGTTAGTGAGTATCTAAGAGCAGCGAGAAAACTTTAAATGCATTTGAAATATATATTTTTTTATTATTGTCATATATATTCAAACAAAATATTTAAAAATTTTAAGCATGAAAAAGTTTAAAAGAACTAATCAAGCCAAAAAATTGCACTAAATTAGTAAAGTACAGAGAATGGTAAGGAATGCAAGAATAAAGGGTATCAATTTAGAAGGGAAAAGATTAGGTAAGGCTGGGCCCCAAAAAGCAATTAGAATGAACAGTATATAAATGAATAAAATTATAAAACACCATACATACAAAATAGAATCAAGTACTATGGAATAAAATAGTTAAAAAAATTAATTGACTTAACTAGAGAATCTAAATTAATAAAATCTAAACAATTTACTTATCAAATAAAGTAAAACACAAAAATAATTTCATATTAGTTAGTAAAAAACTGTTGCATTCTAAAATCGCTTAATAGCAGGTTAAAACATATCATAGCTTAATTTACAAATATTATGCATTAAAATGAATATTAAATCACCAAATATATGGAAAAATTAAAGAAATATCTTCAGAATATAAATGAAAAAAGCCTTTGGGAAACGCAAAATCAAAACTAATTATCATATGACAAAATTAATACAAACATATGCTTATGTAAAAAATTTAGCCAGCTTAAAGTCTACTACAATTAAAAAAGTAACCTCTTCGGTTCTTTTCTGTTCCTCCACACGCTCTGCATAGTTGGGAACAAAACTCTGGTTCAGTGGAGCGTAGTTGTTGGTGATTGGGTAGTTTTGTTCAGATGCTTTCAGCTGAATATGAGGCGCTGCAGGCCCACCACTGGGAAGTTCAGAAGGGCCAGTATTCAAGTTGTCTGCCTGGAGTCCCACCTGCAATTTGATCGGTTAGCATGTAGGAGAATTGTCAAATCACATAGTAAACTCGGTCTAGAAAGCTATTATGATAAAAAAAATGGTTTTCTGCAAATGGAAATACCTTGAAGGACAAATTTGCAAAAACTTTGCATAGGAGTAAACACAGTACATTCATGACACAAATTTTCTACAACAGATTTTTTTTTTGTTAAGTTTGGAATATATTTTTTTCTACAAATTATAAAAACAATTAATTTAATTTTTTTTAAACATTGCGCTTAATTTACTGGTAAAATATCTTACTGTTTGAAGATTAACCTATTCAGTATTATTAAGTTATTAATCTTTTCAAAATCTAATGTATTGTGTGTTTACGTCATTTCCATATGCGATAAATTTCACAAACATGAAACAAAATTTTACAATTATTTTAAGTTATTTCGAAAACAATAAGACTTCATTCTTAATACCAGACTTTCAAAATTGCTGACCCAAGAGCTTGCTGCATAACTAATATAAACAAATTCTGGGTTACACAGAGAAATGAGCCAGTATTCAGTTAAGCCATGGCATGGCATGTAAATTGAAGGTAAAGGTTACAATTTTCATTAAATTATCGTCACTTTGGGGCTAACCACGCACTGTCGTAATGTTGATGTTTTTTATTAAAATTTACTAAATAGTCAAGTTGATATGATTTTATGCACTTATACTCACAACTTGGATTTAATCCAACTCAAACTATTTATGATCCCAATAATTTACTGCATCCATTACTACATTTTGTTTGAAATAACTGAATTTCCATTAAATAAAATATTTGTGCTTGTACAGTAGACGATAACTCGAACTTTTCGATATCTCGGAAAAAAATCGATTTCCCTGCACCTTCATTACTTATTTAATGTAATTTTATCTCGTTAAATCGAAGTTTTTCTTCCTTATTTTTGATAACTCGAAGTTTCCACACGAATCAAAATTTGGTTTTCCTCTCAAAACTACGGATTTTGAAGAAACTTTAGCAAATATGCAATTATCGTGGTGTTGATTTGTCGCTGCGAATAATGGCGACAAAACAAAAATGTAATACACTCTCTAAAGCAGCTTTTGATGAGAGATCGCTTTCGGAAAAAGAATACGAACCTCCTCTAAAGATAACTTTGAAAGAGGCTCTATCTTCCATAAAAACTATGCGTGCATCCAGTGAATCGTGGCCGAAAATAAAAACAGCTACATTTTAAGCAATCATGCATTTGGAAAATATAATTTATTCCGAAATAAATAGAAATACTCACCAAAAAATTTTGGATAGATATTTTAAATAAAGTAGGGTAAGTATACTTGTATTTATTTTTACCAAAACAGCTTTTTTATAGGATTTTCGATAACTTGAATTTTCGATATCTCGAATTTTTATACACTTCCCTTCGAGTTCGGGATAGCGAGAGTTGCCTGTATGAAAATTAGCTTCCATTTGTTTTCAGATATGTGCACCAAAGTAGATCGGTGCGTACACAAATGCTTAAAACATAAAAATTTCTTTTATTTTTTTGTTTAGGTCCAGAAAAATTCACACTGAATAGAATCTTGGGTAACATTTTTAAATGAATCCCTGAAAGTACCAATGTTTTAAACTCATAAAAAAGAATGGAAACATAAATAAATACAATAAAAAATAAACGAAAGAAATATAATTTGAAGCTTCCATACTTGATTTGCTTAACCTGGCAAGGAAAATTAGCTAATCCAAGAGGAAACAATCATTTTCTCCCATTCTATTTATTTATTACAATCCTAAAAAAAATATCTAATTTGACTTTTGCAAAAATATGACCACAACCTTCGGTCCAAAATCGGCAACAGACCACACATTTTTTATATTGAGAAGAAATTTATCACTTGCAAATTAAATGGCCTGACCACAAACCTTTTCAAATTTTCAACTGTAATTTTTTACATAGAAAGATCATAAAACTGCACAAAGCAGGGGAAAATCCTACCCTATGGCACTAATACCGAGTTAATTTTTTTAAAATTTATTTGCTAACTTTAAACAAATTATTTTAGATATGTAAACTTACTGGTAACTCAATGGGAACTTCAGATTGAGAAAGCTTTCCATCTCGCACCAAATAAAGTAAAAAGTCTCGAGCAGCATTTGTCTGGGCATCTTTTTTATTAGTCGAATTTCCAACTCCAACGTACTGATATCCAGGAACCGACACCTACAAAAGTTTCACAAAAAGTCTACATGGAAAATAAAACAATAAATAATTTTATCATAAAACTTAAGTATGGAAGGGTGGGGGCTTGAATTAATATCACACTACAGTTGTACAGTAGGTTATTGCCAACTATTAGACAGGATTAATCAGTGTTTTGGAGCAGCTTGGAGCAGAAATCGCAAATTAGCTCAGTTTGGCGCAATTTGCGCGGGCGCAACACCGCTGCAATACATTTAACACTTTCATGTTGGCAGTCTGCTCACTAAAATTGTAAGGAATTAAGCAGATGGCCAATATGCTCTCATTTTTTAAACCAATACAAGGACAGTGGTAGTCGAATCATCTCATTTCAACTCGCAATCATCTTATTTCTAGTCGGATCAATCAATCTTATTTCTAGTCGGATCAATCAATCTTATTTCTAGTCGGATGCTGACTTCCAATGGGCTTCCGGTATCTACATTTGTAGTAATCTCATGAGAGAGGAAGTTTGTCAGATTCATTACTATAAAGATTGTCTAAAAATATTCATCGCAATGTTCGACGCCGTGTACAGGGAAAATTCTAACATATGTTTGGAAATATTCAGTAAAGTAGACTTTCCAAATAGCATAAAAATCGAAGAAATAAGTAAGTGTTAATGCATTGCATAAGTGGTAATAACTCCTAGAGTGTACACCAAGCTGTTTGTTTCTAATATTTAAGCTAAGACAAAACATCCATATAAATTAAAAAATTGTAACCCTAGATATTTTGTAAACAAAGTTAGCATTCAAAAATTGTTTAGGCGGATTGCCATCTTATACTGAAGTATAAAAGGGCACTTAGTAACTTTAAAATGACAACTAGCACTTTACAAAAAAAAATCCATACTTCACACAAAAATCGAGATCGTTGTTTGTTTCCAGAGGATCGAACTTCATAAGCCGGAGTTATTTTGTTTTTCCCACACCAGGAGTAAAGAAACGATTTAGTAACATCTCCCATTATAGCCTATAATAAAAAATACAGATTAAAACAAATCAAATGGTTTAAAAACATTAGGTATTAACTTGAATAGTGAAATTATGTTTTCTAAACAGCATACAGAGAACAAAATTTTACCGTGTAATGCACCAAAAGAGCATTAAGCAGCAAACATTAAAACTTGTGCGATGCAGCAAGAAAAAATATTTTTTAATAGAATAAAAATAATTAGTTTCAATAAAGTTTTATTTTAATTTTTAAATATAAAACTTAATCAACCTGTACCGGTATAATTGTTTTTACATGTACGCTGCATTTACAATACAGTTACAGTTAAGCTATGTGCCTCATCTAAATATGGAAGTTTGGTCTTGGTTAGTTCATAACCGAACTGGATTGTGTGCAGTCTGTAGGATTGTATTGTGACGGTTCTAAAAGAAAGACGTGTGAACTCGAACACTACCCCGTATTTTTAAACCATGGTCAGATAACGAGAACAACACCTCAACCGGTACCCGACTTAACCTCAATATGCGTGAATACATTGGACCCGATCAGATTTAACGTGCACTCGGCCATTATAGAAAAAAAATTGGAGAATACAAAGAAGGAAATTGGAGAAAGAAAAATGACAAAATGGCGCTAGTGTTTACGCCCACATTAATTCTGTTTCTCCTCTCTGTGTTGCCCTCTACCGCAAGTTTCGAAGCAAAAGTCTTATCTAACTGCCGTAGTTGCGGCGCGGGATTGCTCCATACACCTGCAAAAAAACCATGCCTCCTAATGATGCACTGCTTTATCTATGCGATAAATGGGAATGTGGGAAGAGGTTCTAACGTTGATTATCAAAGCGGGAGCATCAGCGAGGAAGATGACCTGTAATGGCCAATCCTTGATCAGCCTCGCTCTTAAATTGGTGGCACTATTATGCCGAATCCCCGATGCGAGAAGGCGTTTCTTTGATTGCCGAGGATGCACCCTTCCCTCTAACACTCTGTTTTATACCAGATTTCCACAAACTTCAAAAGCCATTAGCAGGAGATGCGGTGTAAAAGTATTGCTTGGCGTTGGGGCTTGCTTTGACACTGTTGTTGAGAACGGCAACAAATGGTTCCTTAATGACATTTTGCGAGATTAGGAAGCCCCCTGCTTAATTAAAAACTAAAAGGGAAAAAATAAAATAATCTTTAAAAAAAAACGACTTTTAGAAAAATGCGCTAAAAATTAAAAAATTATTTTTAATTTTACGAACAAGTTGAATTTTTTTTTTAATATCAACTTATCTCAACAATAAATATAAAATTTATATAAATATGAATAGTGGAAGCCTATATAGACGATTTAATAGCAAGTGTTTAGTTTTTACTTATGTTTACTTTTAATTATTTTTTACTTTTTATTGCATTTTTCTTAAAGTTGATTTTCCCTTTTATTTTTAAAGATTATTTTATTTTTTACTTTTTAATTTAGCAGTGCGATTCGCCCCTTGCTTACTGAATGTAAGAGAAATGTCATTGTTGTACAACTTCTACTAAACAATGAAATCGTTGAAATTGAAGAAATTGTTAAAAAAAAGTACGGTTTATCGATATTGCAGAATATATAACAGTCGGAAAAACGAATGTTTTTTGCATTTTTTTTTCTAAATGGTTTTTCTCTAACCAACAAAAATATAATTTTCGAAATCGAACTATTTTTTTTAAGTAGTCCGGTTAATGGAGAATAATTAAATGCTGGATAGTTAAATGCCGGATAATCGTTTTTTTTCCCCAAGAGGTTCCCAAGTGAGACAGCCAATATCGAACTATAAAAGAAATTTCCAAATATCAGAATTCGAACAGAAATCTTGCACGAATATACATAATTTTTTTTAAAAAAATACATAACAGTCGAATTGATAACCTCTTTCCTTTTGGTGCGCTTGGTGGTTTCATTTTAAAGTTTTGGTTGGTGCGCTTTTCAGTCGGTTAAAAATACTACACTGGAAATTTAAAAAAAAAATCTCTAACAAGTCCTTTGTTAGACGTAGCTACTGAGAGAAATGGTTGAACATTTCCTCTTCAAAAATAAATTTAAAAAAAAAACTTTTCCAAATTATACAACAAATGTAAAAATGGTAATTTATTAGTAAATTTATCAAATGGTCGGTTATTAATAAACCCAATCGGATGCTCCTAGCATTGTTAATTTGATTATCGATATTTATACTTTTCGATGTATCAGGCAATGTAATTAATCTTAATTTATATTGAAAATGAAAGTATTTATTTTATTACTTAAGATCATTATTGCATAAGAGAATATTTAAAAAGTAAGAGCGATTTTTAATTTTACGTTATATAGAACCGCGAAATTTTTCTATATAAAAAATATATTTATATATATTTTACATTTTTAAAATTTAAATTCGCAAAATTCTGGAAAATCTAAGTTTGACTGATACCATACCATGTAGCACGTTAAATCTGTTAAGCCAATAAATGCCCTCGCGTTATTCGTGGTGTAAAAGTTTGAAGTGTCAACTAAATCCCCAAGAAAGTATTTCCTGGTCTGTTCCTCGGGATTGATCCTGAAACATTACCAATAACTCATGTCTTTAGTGCTACATCCATTAAATACTACAATAAAGGTACAAAGAAAAATTAGATATATACTTTATTTAAGTTTTCAAGTTTTATTCATTTTACAAAAAAATACTGTTTATAAAGTTGTTCCCGAAGGATAGGAATGTATTCGAAAAGACGGTGCTTCACGTACACAAATCCAAAAGTCACTGTTCACTCGCCCTTTGATGTGAAACTCTTTGAACTACTTGCCGATCTCTCGGTCGAATATTCGCACGAGCAATTGTGAGGCTAACCACGCACTACCAACACTTGGATTCCAGCTTTTAATCAACTGAAAAACTAAAAAATCACACACCAACTGTGGGCGATTATTTAATGACATCACATTCAGAGTTTTCAGGTCTCAGATTTCTCAATCGCCAAAGGCAAGGTGAAAAATCGACAATCTACACATCCGCTATCCACACAAAATCGCCAAATTACCGATTATTTGCCAAACAGTCAGCGCGGTCACGAGCGAACGGATATTTTGTGTAAGTAAAAGTTGGTCAGTGAGCATATATATATTTTTTAATTGTAGTTGGTTAAACAGTTTAGTTGGACGTCCGATAGTTGGTGATCCGTGGCTAGACTTACTCGTATACAACTTGGCGACATTCAGAGAGTGATAATTACTTTGTTTGCCGTACTACCGTGAACAGTTCTTGTATAGTGCCCACGCTTGAGGTGGCAGATGTTGCTCTTCCACGAACACAGACACGAACACGTGTACGAGGACAGATGCGAAGATGAAGTATACAACAAAATCGTTCATGAGGGTCATCGCTCTGTGATGCTTCTCATCGTCGATGTCCCATCGTTCCTTGACGAACAGCATGATACCGATTAACACCTGTTGGAGAATAAACAAATTATGTTAAGATGTAGAATTCAATCGAATATTCATGTACAGTACGTTTGGAATACATTGTACTATCTCTGCTCTACGATATTTCTTGTTAGAGATTTTTTATGTGGAAAGGAAACAAGTAACCTAATCTACAGAAAGTTATACACAAAAATGGTCAAAATATTATGACCACTTATTGTCGATTCTAAGTAAACTATCTATGAGCTTTCCGCCATGGGGGGGGGGGGGGGGGAGATATCAAAAAAGAAATGATGCTTTCTTGCAGCGTTAATAGAATTGTTTTGTTTGAACATGTATGGGTAAATAACGTGGTTTACAGATTTTGAACGTGGGGTGATTGCGACTGCTCAGAATATGCATTCGATAAACCATTGGCATTTGTGAAATGTTCAAGAACGGCTGCATTGAAAGTGTTTAAAGCTTGGACTGTCAGTCAAAAAACTGGGCAACTCTGGGTTTAACATTCTAATATCTATTAGGTTATCCTATGGATAAAAAAAATTTACAATGTAATTATTCGATAATAAACGATATTATATATAAAATTAAAAATATATTTAAGATTTGTTTATTTTCTGGTTGCATAAATAAAAAATAAAATTTCTCAATTTTCAGCAAAAATTATGGAATATAACCACACCGATTTTATTGGCACGTTTTTCAAATGAAAGTTTTTAATTTTAAAGAAAGCTAAATATTACATGTTTTTTTTATCTGTTATAAAAACATTATCTTCCAATTATCAGGTTTAAGCTTACATACATCCTTATCACAAATATACCTCATACGACTCGTGGTTTTTTTTTATCCACGACATATACAAATTGCATACAATCGATGTTAATAGTGAATATTTGATTGGAATTAGTGGTTTTGATCTCACAAACCTCCGATTATAAGTTTTGAACCCTAGGTAACTTATTTCCAACACATATGTAGCCCCACCTCGATAGTTAGCAGGGACATGTATAAGTTATAACCACTGAGCTAAAATAATATAAACACTGGAGTGAAGACATACATTGGGCGACAATGTACTTTACCTTGACGCGAGGATGAATACTATTCGGAAGGGAAAATTTAGAAAATTTTCTATTTTGACTTTTACAACATTAGTCGTGTTGTTTCGGTCTTGAGTATTTGATTAATTATTATATTTTCCATAACGGTGTAAAGCGGTTGCCACGCAAAGTATACCTTCCAGTGATTATTACAGTTCGGTGGTTATAATTTAAATTGCTTTCAGATGTTGCATTCCTACTAGCTAACGTGAGAGCTATTTCTGGGGCTCGGCTCCATATACATCTACTTCAAAAGGAGCCGTTAATATCTTCCATCATGCACCCTTGTGGAGAGGTGAGGTTCATAATGCGTGGGCGTGACATGGCGGATGGGGTCTCAGTGGTTGTGTGACGTAGCGAAACTGTATAAAAATTTTATTACATACTTTGATATATAAATTAACTTTTTATAAAAATCAATATCTTTCTAATGAGATGTTTGGTAAAATACAGAGAATGGATGACTGATTTTTAATTGCAGAATTTTTTTTTTAACAGTGAGATGGGTGAGAAGGGGGTAAGATTAACGTGACAGTAGGGAGAAGTGAACAAAAGGATGAAGAACAGTGTGATGTAATAAATGTGCGCACCATAAGAGCGCTATGTCGTTAGTTGTAAAGCACTTGAATGATATTAAAATCAGGGGAAGGACCAATTCATTAAAATAATATAGTCTTGAATCGATCAATTCCTTGGCATATCGATATCATTATAATTAAGCCGAAAAAAGTGGGGTCTCCAAGAAGTTTAACATTGAAAATAGAGATGGCGCCACTATATTATATTAATTTTAAAGTGGGGTCTTCCAAGAATTTCAGCAATATGGAGTAAGCGCATTTTTCTCTGCAAAATGAATAAGAAATAGAATTTATAAATTAAAGCAGATTGAGACACTAGAAATGAAAACTTTTCTTTTACGTTAAATTCATTGCACCAATTTTCTTCGCATTTGACGATTTTGAAGTGATATTCTTGTTAATCATGATTTCCTACATTTCCAGAAAAAATATTTAATTACACTCGAATAAAGTATATTCGAAAATACGTGAGCTTTTGCACTAAAGAAAAAATACAAAAATCTTTAATTTTCCATTATAACTATGCATAAAATAAAGCAATTCGAAGGTCGTGTCTGTATCAGGATAGAAGTTACACACCAAACTGTTTACAAAATACCACCATATTCTTTTAACTATTTATTTTCTTATTCCGGTAGCATAAACAAAATTCTGTAAATTATCTTTTGATTATGGCATAATCATGGAAAAATTTATTTATTTATGCGTTTAGAAATTAAGAATAATTTTTAATCATTAAGTTGACAATCTACCCAGTCGTTCACACATGCTACAACAATTCGGCCAATTTATTTAAAAAAAAAATAATTTCACCAAAATTAATGTTTGAAAATGTTTCGTAGTCCAGACGATTCATAGTAATAAATTATTATTATTACCTAAACGCAAATTAAAATTTTTCAAACAAAATAAATCAGTTTTCTTTTTTTTTACATGATTGAAGAAAATTTGTAACTGATTAGACACATTTGTCGATTTCTTAACTTTAAGTTCATATGTTTCTGCGTCTCCTTGTCTGATGTGTCTGTTTTAAACTAGACATTTGTAGTACATAATATACATAATTTTTAGGAAAACAAAGTTTAAAACATAAAAAACGCAACAGTTAAAATTAGTATACGCATGTAAATTATAAATTTTATGACATTTTCTATTAATATATAAATTTCCGCATTATACGTCAATATATAAAATAATCAATGACTTTTACTTATTTTGTAGATATTATTTTAAATTTCTTCATAGCCCAATAGCTTTGTACATTGTTAAAAATAAGTATTCAAAAATAAGTAAAATGTGCTCATTTTTAAAAAAGACATATTCTTAAAAATGAATAAAAAGAGCAGTGGCTTTCCTGCATATGTTGCCTTCATAAACCACTTTCAATAAATATCAACCAAGACTTAACAGGAATCGAACCCATATACTAAGGCACTGCAGTTCAGTGCCTTATCCATTGTACTACCAAGGCGACCTGAAGAAGTTATAAACAGAAGAAATGTTAAAAAAGGTATGCCAAACAAATGGGTAGTAAGATAATTGAATTGTAATAACTCAGTTTCCATTTAAGCAACCGACATCAAATAACAATCTTCTGAACAACTCTTTTATGTTTGTCAGGTCGCTTTGTTAAAATGGATTGAACAGAAGCTGAGATTAGCAATATTAAACCACACTGTTCATGTTTGAGAAAGTACGCTTATTTAAAGTGAGTACGTCATCGCTCATTCACGATGCAACTGTACTTAAAAAAAAACAAGCACGTCCATCTACTGATTTTTAAGCACATTGTTTTACAGTGTAGTAATGCTTACTATTGCCGTAATTTTTTCTGTATAATTTTAGAAATGATAGCTTGGAAGCAATTCAAAGATATATCTAAATTCGCATTAACAGAATACGAAGTGTAAGTTTTAAAATGTGGGCTGCAAATAAATAAACCTTACTATTTGAGAAGAACAATATGCTAAAAAGGTTTTTCTTTATTCAACTTTTTATGCCGAATTTATTTTTTACAGGTTAGATCTGGCATCGTATTTATTTTATTACAGTAATCATCAGTTTAGAGCTGACCCTGATCTACTTTAGACGCTGGGAAATCTGCTTTTGCTATTAAAAAAAATCGTTTAACGATTTATGCGTTTTTGATTTTATACTTCAACTTTTAAAAACTTAACCTCTGTGTGTGTGAAAAATACTTGATTAACATAATTTACATACTAATAGCTTATGCTATTAAAAAATAGGGTGAGGATCTGTCGGAGCACGACTAGAAAGATTGAACGCGGAACGTTATTTCAGCAGATTATGGAAATAGGAATTGGTTGCCAAGTAAAACCTCCCAAACAGTACAAAGATAAACAAGCTGTTCCGTCAAATGTCGTGTACAGTCATCCGCGCTCCTTACTTTATTTCAAGATTTTACACGCAATAGCACATAATTTCTTATCGAACAAGACCAAATATCTGTTCATCGAGCTATTTGTCCCGGCGTTATAGTGTCGGAATGGATGATAATATTTAACTTTTTACAAAAAGATGCGTAAATAAAGTATATTTAACTTTTACTAACTGCGTAATGGGATGTTTATATCCTAGTACTTCATGTATTATTCAACTCTGCCAAAATGGCGTCTGTGACGTCATATGTTTTACATGGTTTAAGTATCCGATTGCTAAAAGTCGTTTGTTGATTCCCTAAAACCAGTACTGATGGTCGTCACCCAACCGCCAATTAACCGGAGCTAAACTATTGCTGATTATAAAGATGTTTCACGTTAAATTTAAAATATATATCCAGGGACAGTTCAAAGATTTTTTTTTACCGTAAGCAATCATGGACTCTTGATAACGTAGTCATTTCTTTGGTAAGAACATAAGAGATATACTTTGGAACTGCAGGGAAATGTACGAATATTTTAAAATATGAAATAATCAAATATAAAGAACAAAATTTATTTGTTAATCTACGGTTAATCAATTTTACATTTAAATTTGGCGTCCTTCTTATTTCGGCACCCCGAGCTGCCGCTTGGGTCTTAAGCGTATAGCTTAAAATTTAATTTATTAAATAATGCTTGTTTTAGGAGATTCGTAAATTATATTCAAATAAAATTCCTTTTACCACCTATTAGTTCTATTATAATTTATTGTTTGGCATTGCAGACAGCAACATGAAAAAATTGTGTTTAAAATTATATACTAAAAACAAAATAAATCCACCACCATGGTACTTACTTCTAAAACGATAGACACAGCGATCAAAATAATTTTCAACGTTCTGAGTTCATCATGGGGATTATTGCTTCTCAGGATCCTAGTCAAATGAGCGGCATTTGTCACCAGCAAAGCCACATCGGTCGAGATCTGAGAATAGGACTTTCTTCTGCAATACTTGCCGAAGGTCATGTTCTTGATGTAGTTCAGAGTAAAGCAAACCCTGTCTCCCGGCCTGCACTGCATGATGATAAGTTCTCAGAACTTCACACGAGCAATGTCTCTGTGACTCTTGTTCAGACTCCAGTCGTATGTTCATTCAGTGAATTTCGCAATCTCTTTCGCGAGATGTATTCTGTCCTTCACTAGACACAATGCGGCACGGAGTTTTCATTCAAATGGGAGCAGAAAAACTCCCTTCTGTTCAATGTTCTTTTTTATATTCGCCAACGAGAAACGTCACGCCAGATTTGGCGGGGAAATATGTTTCCGTTCAATGAAATATAGGCAGTGGCGTACGTTGTGTTTGTCTATCACATTTGAGGTCCTTCACTAAATGGCGTGCGTGACCTTTACAATGAAACATAAATCTCCCCTTGGCATTTGGCGAGTAGAAAATCACGCCACTGACAGGCCTATTTTCGAAAAGTGGAGTTTTTTCCTATTTTTTTTTTCTGCCTTGGCTATTTTTCTCGCACAGGCAACCAACCATTACTTTATCTGTCAGTCCGATTGTATTTACACGCTCCAGATGACGTCACAGTTTCAGAGTGGGATGTATTTTGCTCAGCATCAATTAAAACTTTCGTAGGTATTGTCCACTTTCAAACGAGCCAATCCAACGTGGCTTCCGGTCGATGAGGTTGGTAACCCCTGGCAACAAAAGGACGCTTTGGTGAACTTTATTGTAAATATTTTACCTTTACATTGCGGTTGGACTTTTAGATAGGAAATTATGAGCCTTATAATCTTTTTTATCACCTATATGGTATTTGGTTATCTTTATTGGGTTTAGTTTTGTAAATATGTCTTTGTGGTAAGCGAAAATACGGTTTTTATTCCGAAATTGGTGGGTGAACTTGGCATTTCATCTTTTAAAAAATAATTTTTCAATTTCAAAATACCTCCATTTTTAGTTTTATTAACACCTAAAACTGTAAACAAATATATCCAGCCGCACTCTTAAAAATGGATGCTTAAATTTGACGAAAGCTTCGTTATATAAGCTCTGATTAAATATTTCGTTAAAAACAACAACATATTTTGGTGAGTTTTAAATAAAATTTCAAAATAAATAAATCTTTTATGAATTTCGACATTACATATTTTTATTTTTGACGAAAAATTTAATTTATATTTAACAGCACTTTCGTCAAATTTGAGTATACAATTTTAACAATATAAAAATTAAATATTCCTCTGCAAAAATCAAAGTTTTTGTAACTTTTTTTTTAATTCATTCATTTTTTTTTGTAACTCATTAATTTTTGATTTATTATTTTTTCTTTATATTCAGTGCCTTCAATTTTTCGAATAAAAATTATAAATGCTCAGGAAACTTTACTCATGACATTTTGTTAAATAGAAAATTGGAAGTGTTACTTAAATTCGATGCAATTTAAAAATTCAAAAATATTGTCGCATTTTCCCATCCATGTACATGTGCAAAACACTATTATTTTGTTTTGTACGTGTAAGACTATTCAAAAAAGAACTATTTTGTATAAATATAGTTGCTCGTATTTTTCTTACCTATTTTTTTTACCTAGTTTTACCACAAAGTCTAGAAACTTATTAATTTTCCAAGTATTTGAAATATCTGTGTCCTTGTCATTTTAAAAACAAGTGTTGCTTTTTATTAATTATGTTCGGGGTTCCTTTAGTTTTGGTCTAATTGCAATGTACTGTATTATAGATATTGCTTAATAACAATTATAATTTGCAAATAACCGAATAATTGTTAAACTTACTTACTTTAGCTTAGTTTTCACGACAGAAGCTATTTATTATTGCGAACTACGGCATCTAAAAACTAAAGTAACTAAAATGCTATTTACGGAAGGAAATGAAATGTGGGTCTTGTCACTGAAAGTTCGTTAAAAAGGAAATAACAACTTTGTCGCAATTTTACAAGCTCGAGATATCTGTTTCAAAATACAATTTAATAGTTTAGTATAACTTCCGAAAAAAGGCAGATCCCAAATAGTGATTTTACTATTTCCTTTATTTAAAATTTTTAGGTCCACTTGAAATTTTATATTAGTTAAATTTGTATAGTTTGTTTTTAAGGAAGTTGTAAGAATGAATTTCGTTAACCGTGTCCTCGCAATTTTCGCTATTTGGCCTGCTGTGATTTGTTTTTCGCATTTGTTTTCAAAATCAAAAGTTGATATATATTTAATTATTCCAAATGTTTAAAGTCCACAAGCCTGGCTACACAGGTGCGTGGGGTGCTAATTCAGGTATTGTCATAGTCATACGACCATCATTTAAAATTATGATACAGTATTTTCGGATATTTTCTTCAGGATGTCCCCCAAACCATCGCCAATACCAAATTAAGCAGTTCTAGTGTGATGTTAATTCAACTAACTAACATGAACGAATTAAAGTTTCGAGACAGTAAATCCGGGTAAGGATCAAGCGACAAATATCACAAAGAACCTAACTGAGAATCGGTAGTGCGAAGTCAATCTAATCCACATAATATGAAAACTAGAACATATCACAATCACAATACTTTTTGCATAAAGGTTTTAATCAAATACTAGTTGTTCCATTAAAGCATTTTTTTAAAAACTTGTATCAAATAACTCTTAAACTGTCTAAAATTACTCATTAAAATATAAACAAAAACCTGAAAGAGGTCAGAAGTAATCTGACTTCAATTCTTGTATAAGTTCTTTTGCTGAACACATTTGAAAATTCATTTGAGATATGCACGTTTAAAATAGAATGTATACTGGGAAATGCAACGGATTTTGTGCCTTTTATTTTACGAAGAATGACTGGCCTAAATGTCCAAAAGTAGTTCATTACACTTTGTTGTTTTTATTTTACATGTTGTTCTCATTTACCATAAGTTAAAAAAAAGTATTGACTACTGCTCGTATCAAAAGGAATCGAACATGAATATTTTTCTTATCTACACATTAATTTACTTTTTATGGAAATTTTATATTTTGATTAAATTAATGCATTCTCTTAACTATAAACGTTCATCCAAAGGTCTGGCTATATTTGAGTACTTTTGTACAACAAAACAAACATATTAATTTATTTTATAACACACTGTTAAAAACAGGTACCCAAAAATAAGTAATATATACTCATTTTTGAGTACATTCGATGCTTATCATGGCTTCGAATACATAAGTTTCAATTTTGAAAAATACGTACTTAAAAATGAGTGCAATGAGTAAAAAGAGCACTTTTAAAAAATATCGACAATTACAACCAAGAGAATCGAACCCAGATACTAAGGCACCGCAGTCGAGTTTCTAATCCGTTGTACTACCTGGGCGACATAAAGTACTACAAACAGAAAAAATCTCTCTATTTTAAAAAAAAGTAAGCCCTAGGGGGAAAAAGTAAGTACTAGGGGGAATTTTCAGTTCTTTCAATGTTATTCAGATCGTATCTCAAAATGTAAAAGTCCTAAAATTACGAAATTAAGTGAATTTGTTAAGAAATGTTTGATAAATAAGAAGAATATATTTTTGTTTCAATACTGTTATTAGTTTATAAGTTATTTAGTATTAAAGTCGTCGTTGATAAAATTTCGCTTACAACTAATTTTGTCCGTCGAGTTTCTGAAACACTATTAAGAGGAGAGATCCAATTTTTTTAGGGAGTGTAGAAATAGGTTTGAACTGGAAATCCAAGTAAGCATTTTTTTAAATTCGAATTAGTTTTGGATTTATAAATTTTTGAAACATTTATACACGCTCCACTTTTTGAAGTTTTTTCACCCTCATTTTTGAAACGTGATTTCTAAATTGCTATAAGTCATTTAAAATTACATATTCTCTTATTCAAAAAAATATATTAATGTTCGTATAAAAAATAGCGAAGAAGGATAAAAATGTCGGATATTTCGAGAAAATTTTAATTTGCAACTTTTTGTCTCATTGTTCCGCTTGCATCTCAAAAAGTAAATGTTCTAAAATTATGAAATTATGCCAGTTTATTAAGAAATGTTTGGGTAATAAGATGAATATTTTCTTTTTTCAATACGATCAGTATATTAGACGTTATTTTATGTTAAAGTCATGATATTAGAAAATTTTGAAAACAATTCATACATTTTTGGATACTTGTCTTCCAATTTTCAACAAAAAAATAAATAAAAAATTAGGGATATAGATTAAACTATTGGCTACAAATGATCCAGAGCGTTTGTGAAATTTCGATTTAGTTTTGTAGTTATAAATTTTTAAATAATTGACGAAATGTCTGAAATAATCGTCAATTATACGGGTAAAATTTTAAATGATAAATTAAAACTGCTCTAAATAGTTCAAAAGTATACTTTTTTCCCGTTAAAAAAATATAGTTATGTTCGTAAAATCTTTCTTTCTTGAATGGTATCAATACTGAAATTCTATCTTAAAAAATAAATTAGATGTAACTATTTATGTGAAGTACTATAAATATTATTAAAAGATACTCCGGAAGGAAATGCCAACATTGGCAAAATGCCAACGTGTATTTGGCTGCCAACGGCGAATTATTATTAGCGCCAATTCTCAATTATCTTACTTAATATAAATATAAGTTGGCGATTAAGCCTATTTTTTCTTGGCGCGTTTATGCTGTTGTTTGTTTACACATGTTTCGCTTTTCAATGAGCACAATTGCGTTGAAGCAGTTCTACAGTTGAGTTTTTCCAGTTATGGGGGGGGGGGGGGATTGGGGAAACCTTAAAAGTTGGGAATTTCGAGTTTTAAAAATCTCTGAGTTGGGAAAATTTATGCCTCAGGCAAATTAATAATATTAGCAAAGGAAAGCGACGGACTACTAGAAATTGCCCAACTTTTATTAAGATGAAACTTAAATTAGACCTCAAACGGACCACTGCATTGGAACATGCGTGCGACAAATCAATACTTTCGAAAGAACTGTTTAATATTACCTATAAAAAAGCTGAAAATGTCTTATAAGTTGGAACTGGGAATTTTTTTAGCACTGTTGTGTTGTGCAATTTCGAATAGGTAGGTGTGGTCTGGTTAAATAACGTCACACTAGAGCTGCACATTGAACTACTGGCGTTGGTTCGAGCAAAGCGCCCTTGATTTGTTATTGGTACGTATTTACTTACTACATCAAGGACGCTTTGGTTCGAGGCCTTTCTCAAAGAAAGACCCGGGAACGATGCCTCATATTGTTAACAGTGGTCAGATAACGAGGACAACACTTCAGCTGGTACCCGATGTCCTTAGGTTGGGAATTTTGAATCGTTCAAGTTCGGAATTTCGGATCGTTAAGTTGGGAAATTTCTTGTCTCAACATACTAAAAATAAATTTGTGTGACGGCACTGCCAGTAATAATTTATATAACTAAAAAAAGTATTGTTGTTAGGACACATTGTCATTGCCTACAGTGTATGAAGCCGGTATTGGTTTGCGAAGCAAACTAAAGAGGATTGCGTAGCAATCCTCCGGGGGTTGGTGGAGCGTTAGCGGAGCAGGGGGCGGAGCCCCCTAGTGATTAAAAAAAAAGTATGCCGAAATAATGGGAAGTAAGATAATTGAGTTGTAATAACTAAGTTTCCGTTTAAGCAATCGGCATCAAATAATATGGAAAAACTTCTTCTGAACAACTATTTTAAGTTTGTCAGATAACTTTGTTAGGATGGCTTGAACAGAAGCTGAGGTTAGCAACATTAAATCACACTGCTCACGTTTGAGAAAATACGGTTACTTAAATTTGAATATGTCTTCGCTCATTACGATGCAATTGTACCCAAAGAAAAACGAGTATGTTCAGGTACTCATTTTAAGTATCCTTTTTTACAGTGTACTTAGATATCTCAAAAGTGTGAAAAATTAATTAGAAAATATTTTTTTCGTAATTTGTATTTTATTTTATGTACATTTGTAAAAAAAAATGTTTGTAATATTTTGACTTGTTATATACTGTTTTCATTATATTGTCTGTTTTTTGACTATACATCAGAAATTAAAATTTTAAAACATATTTCCCTTCTATTTTATAAAATGCTCAATAATTTTTTAAACTTTGGAATTTTGAAACTGCAATTAAAAAAGGCGAGAAGTAATAATAAAAATAATATGACTAATTAATTATTCTGTGTAAGCAATAAAACTATTTTGTGAATATATTGTAAATATAAAGTTTATACTTAAGATAAAGTTATGACAAGTTCAAATTTATATATTCAATATTTCTCATGAAAAGTAAAACTTATAACTAAATACTTTAAATAAACTTTTATTTAAATTTCTTTTTATAAATAACTTATCTTTTTTTTTTTTTTTTTATATTTGCAAAATAAAATTGTTGGAAATTTATTTATTACATTTGTTTTGCTACATTATTTTCTAATATTCTCTTTATAATCTTGATTGAATCTTAAAATAAAATTTCAAAACAGCTATTTTCTCTGTTTTTTTTTAGAAAACAATCATTAGATTAAATATAAAAGATTACATTTGAATTTCTTTTTATAAATGAATTATTTTCTATTTTATAGTAGACTAGCAATATGGCCCGGCGTTGCTCGTGGTCACTTTGCGCAGTAAGAGCTTCACGATTTTGTCTTGTCAGCGTAGCCATGGCATATCACTCTCTGTGCACTGTGAAAAATAAACTTTATAAAAATCTAGATTCATTAAATTATTTTAAGTATTTTTTGAGATACCTAAATCTATTTTTATGAATGAGATATCTAGATCTATTTTTATTTGAGATACCTAAATCTATTTTTATTTGAGATACCTAAATCTATTTTTATTTGAGATACCTAATTTGGCGATATTTCTAATTCATTTGGCATCATTTGGCGACATTTTAAATTTATTTAGCGATATTTTTAATTCATTTGGCGACATTTACTCATCAGCCAATCAAAATGAATCGTTTATCCCAGTATTGTCGAAAAATATTTTTGGTCGCCAAGGTGATTTTTAACAATAATGTTATGAAGAGAAGATCGAGATGGAAATTTCCCATAGGCGTAATGTTAGAGAAAATGGAAAAAGTTCTATAACTTTTGAATGGTTGTAGATATCCACATGAAACAAAGTGCAGATTTTATCCTAAGAAAATATTGTTCAAATGGTGCAAGTTTCATAAAATCCGTGCAGTAGTGTTTGAGTTAAATCCGGACAAAAAAAAAATTATGTGATTTTCTGAATTAGTGTATCCTAATTCGTGAAGAAAACTCAAAATGTGGGGTTTTGTTCGATTCCACAGACAGACACTCCATTCTTATATATAAGTATTGATACATTTAAAAAACAAAAATTAGAAATTTTCTTATAATATTTTTCTTGGTACATTATTTCTTAATATTCTATTTATATTTTCTTTTTTTTTACTAAATCTTAAAATAAAATTTCAAAACATATTTTCTTTGTATTTTAGATTTAATACAAAAAAATTTAGATTTACATTTCTTATTCTATAAATGACTTATCTTATACTTTATTTTCGATTAGCACATTTACAAAACAAAATTTGACATTTTCTTATAATATTTTTCTAGATGCATTATTACCAAATATTCTTCTGATATTTTCTGTTTATCGATGATATTTTCTGTTATCTCTTTATTTTTACAAAGCTTAAAAATTATTAAGATTTTTTAGTATAGTGTGGCTTTAATTTCCACACATTTATGAGAAATACATAATTACAGTACAAAATTAATTAAATATATTATTTTATTTAGTTAAAATATTTGTCTAAGTTACTCAACACACATCATGTAAATTTGGAAAAATGTTTAATATGCATCTACATAAGCATTCAATGTCAGAAACAAAATTAAGTTAGTCGCGTATTTTGAAGATAAACTTACGCTTTAAAATGCTTATACATAAAGAAGCAGCTTTTCCTGCTTTTTGAAATATTGCATTATTGTTAATGAGGTTTTTTATCTATGTGTTAATCACAATATATTAATTGATTACATTTTAGTTTTGTATTTAATTTTTTTTTTAAATTGCGAAGAATACGCCAAATAAAACAGTCAAAATAAATTTTTAAAAATCTTTATTCATTAACCACATTTATAAAATTTGAACTGTGTAAAAACGTAAGGATATGCAGAAGACAATGAAATAAACGAAAATAACTCAAAGCCCGTACAGATTTCCATAAAAAAAATATATACAACAAAGAAACTTTTTAGACAAATCTAACAAGGGTTCAACTGAGAAATTGTGATAATATAAATATTTTTAATTGACAGCATCGAATACAATTTTAAGAAATATATTTTTTAGTTTCTGTGACGCAACATTTAGGAGGTAAATAAAGAAACTTAAAGGGAGAAAGAGACCCAAGCAATTGTGATGAATATATGGAGTGTCCACTAAAGTCACTTCTCGGTCTATAACTAACACCTCTATAACTTTTGAACGTCGGTAGCTAAAGTCAACAGTGGTGTCAAGGTATAGTAAAGTGACTATGCGTATACGGTGAGACCACTTAAAGCGCATACTGGCGGAAATTTACAGAATTAGCATGTCTATCTCTAAAATTATTGGACATGCATGAAAATTGTGATTTACAAATTTGTAGAGAGCATCAATTTAGTACGAAAATGCATAAACATGAATACTACGACTATGCTTGAATTGTACGAATAGTATTAACGTTACTTTGTTTGTCAGACTTATTCTTCTTTACCTCTCTTTATACATCTACCGAAAGTGGATAATCCTGCTCTGTAGCTTGCTTCGCAGATAACAGTGGAAACCGTGAACAAATAAACGAGTCTTGTAGGTGTTCTATTCACAGCATTCACGTTCTCAAAGTCGAGATATAGTCACGACGAGATATAGAAAAGATAACTCCATACATTTCATCTAGGGGCGATGTAAGCGTTCTCATTATATAGAGTCACTTTACAAGCAGAGACTGATTTACGGGAGGGCATTCGGGGCACTTGCCCAGGGCCCCCATTTTAAAGGGGCCCCCAAAAATAATTTAATGCTAAATATATGTAAAAAAGTTAAAAAATAAATTTACTAACGAATTTTTTAAAAATCAATTACATTTATTTTCATCAAAATTTTAATTTTTTTTTGAAAAAAAATCAATCGTTAATTGTTTTGCAAAACTTATATTTTACCCAATTAAATCAAATTCTCAAAAGAAGAAAATTAGTAGTTTAAAAAAAAAATTATATTTGCATTAAAGCTGACTGATTACGTCATTTTGTATTGTGTGCTTGTTCATAAATTTAGCAGTTTTATATTGAATTACGTCGAGGGGCCTCCTAATGTTCTTTTGCCCTGGGCCCCTAAGCTTGTAAGTCGGTCCCTGTTTACAAGACCGATGTGAACGTTCTAATCGTATACCTAGACACCACTTTTATGACTATAGAGCTGTCGCCGTTCAAAAGTTATGGGGGGTGAGAATAATGACTTTAGTTGACATCCTGTATTTTGTATTTAACAGGAACAACAAATACAACCTTCGACGAGACATTCTGCAAGATTGCCGACTTAACACAGAGGATTCAAATGAAGATTCTTAAAGCGACAAAGAGGAGAACTGATGGTAGAGGGGGGGAGGGGTTATCTCTTGGACGATGCAGCAGCCCCGAGCGACGCGAGAATGGTGGCCTGGAGGTCGTCGCTGTTCTTGATGCCCAGTGCCGATATGAGGATGTTGAGGATGGCGACGAGGAACACCCCCACGGTGATGGTGTTGTTTAGGTTATCGGCCCTTCTCTGCTTCTTCACTTCGTTGAGGTTGGTATTGGCCACCAGCAGCATCAGGCAACCGGTCAACACCTGGGGGACAAATACATAACCATAAAGAGTGCATGCAGAGGTAAACAGAAATGGATGTGTTATCTTAATCTAAAACCAGAAGTAGGACAATACTTAAAGTTCAGGACATCAGTACATTCCTTCCACGAAAAAAACAATCCCTTTACAAGTTGGACCCCTGTATTTGCATTTAAGATTAACAAATAATTTGCATTTAGCTATGTGTTTACATTTAATATTAATAACGAATATAACCACCAAAGAGACATTCTGCAAGAGTGGCTACTTAACACAAAGGATATGCAAACGAAGATTCTTAAAGAAAGATAACTCAGTCTATTTGAAGGACTATGCATACAAAGACCAAGTCTACTTTTTTCTGTCTTGAAATGTCGATACAAGGTATTTTACAAGGATTTATCAACTGAATTATGCAAAACAGGTTACATCCAAATGCCAGATTTTGATATGAATAAGTAATTTATAACTCTAGATTCAGTTTTAAAATATAATAAGTGCACAGAAACCGTTTTTAATAATAAAACCTCCCAAAAAATAGATTTCTCAGAAGTAAAATAGCTAAATGCAGCGAATGCGAACATGAGCGCCAGTGATAGTTTGATATCTGATGGGCAGGAAGTGAATATAGACAGCTTTAGCTTTTTGAACAAATACAAGATGCCGATGCATACATTTGCAAAACCATTTAAAATCCTCCATCCAGTTACCAAACAAGTTATGTGAAAATTCAAATTTAGAAGATTATAATTTATTCATTAATGTGAGAACATACGCATTTTATAAAAAAAAGTTTTAATTTTTCTTCATTTTTACAAAAAATTAATTCATTATTGCATTAACAATAGTTAAGTTTTTACAGCGTTTCGCAATTTATTCAAAAAATTAAAAGTATATTTATCTGCTTTTGAATCTGGGCTACTCAAATGTCTTGGTCCACAATGCTAACGAAAGTAAAGTTATCAAAACTACAATTACGTCTGTGTTTTTTTTTTTAAATATTTCATAAATTTTATAAAATAGTCAAAATACATTTTAGTGTTGAACTATACAAATATAACGTATACAATGCAATAAGCATTGGATAATTCTATCAATTGTTAAAATATTACTTTTTCATTAAATATCATGAAGAGGTAAAATAAAAAACACGTTTTCTAATTACAAATCTCCAAGAAGCTTGCTTTTTTGTGTCTTGTACATATTAAACAATATAAAATTTAGAATGTAATGTATTTTTAAATGTAATTTATTTTAAATAGATATCTAATTTTCAATTTCGACACTATACAGAATTAAGTTTATACATATAAAAAACTATACGTATAGAGCAAACGAAAAATAAATTAAAAAATCGCTAAATAAAAAATTTCAGAAATTGAAATTTTGTCATGATAATAAATATACAATCGATATACAAAACCACTTTTGATTGAAAATGAACATTTATTATAGTATTTCACATTACATTTAAACAACATTTATGAAGAAATATTTATTGTTAATAATTTATCAGTAATCTGTGTAAAGGCCCTTTCTACGCGAACTAGATAAACGCGCGCGAGCTTTTTTATATGGCTCTTTAATTCGAGAATGAAAATCACGTGGTTTGTATACTCGAATCACAGAGTCATATGAAAAAGTGTAGAAGGGGCCTTACACATAAGGTTATAACAATTCCAAACCAATAAACAAGGTGAAGTTAGGTTTATATTTGATTACAATTAGATCATGAACATCAAATAAATGTAGGACATTATTTGAAACCATTCCTCAGTCATGTCAGAATAAGATGTATATTTAGATATTATACAAGATCAAATAAATTGGTTTAAATTACTTAGAAATACATGGAGAATTTCATTTAAGAATAATTTTGTATTTTTTGGAGATTACTAAACAACTTTTAAATACAATGACATTTTATTTTTGCAAGAATTACACATTTACACATCCAATTACACATTTAATACGTTGATTGCCATAGAATTTTATATAAAATGGATAGAAATTAGTTTAGACTTTTAGAATAAAGATATATATTTTTTTATCATTTAGGTGCATATGTTTACAAAATGTAACGGCTTTTTATGTAAGGTCACCAATGCCCGTTACTGCATTTTTCACAAAAAAAAACACATATTATATTACTTTTAAATAATATTCTCAGGCAAACTCGCAACAATAAGAGCCACGCTGGTCGCTACACAGTGAAATACACCGAAAGTGTCACAGACAGTGTTGAATGACAGCTCAAAGTTATGTCAGCTTTGACGGTCACTTAAGACCTCCAATGTGCCAGTCACAGGTGCCAACACACACACAGCAATCAATATGTTACATAGTAATAAAAATGAACAATTATAATAAATTTTAAGAATACCAAATACCATGAAAGAGTTTTCTTAGTATTAAAAGGATTAAGCCTCATTAAAAGAGACTTGAATCTTCTCGAAAGAGTTAATATAACATGTAAAGTACACACTGTCTAGTTGGTTGAATTTACAAAAGTAAAGCTCCTTTACTTGGGTATTTCCATAAAAAATACAAATTTTGTCAACTCTACTCATCATGTAGTTTACACATACAGTCATCTCAATGAATTTTTCTCTCCCTACAAACTTCAGCTACACGTATGTACAGACGACTTTTGATTTGGTTAAATTTGACACATTTTCTTGTTAAAACAGCCTTCATCTTTGATTAATGTAAATTTTCACACAGTTTGGTTTACACAGAAAGACGTTTTGTTATGTTGACTCACTTGTAAATTAACACACTGAAACTTCGATACGTTTGTTAGAACACTTTGAAAGACAGATACCAGAACTCAGATCATAAGTATACCAGCTGTTTGAAGGACTACAAAATATACATAAATATTTTAAAGTGTATGTTTTTAAGAATTTTTAATTAGCGATAGATGAAGCATGTTATTTAATATTACATCAAAGAAAGCGCAATTAATAATTTATAAATCAAATTTGATAATTTCGAAATACATACATCCTTTTGAAAGTAATTCTCATTTTCTGTATAAAGAATTGAAAGAATGTCTTAGGATGAGCGACATTTATCTTATTGATTTTAAAGATACATATCCCAAAGATTCTTTTCAAAGAACATCGTGTTATTTCCAAAGAGAATTTAAAGAAGGACTTAAAGCTTGGTTATGAGAAAACTTTCAGCAGAATCTGAGTTGTATAACTTTAAAATTAAACTCATTTAGAACACAACATCAAATATCGCACGACATTTATTTTTTACGCTCAGAGTTCGTCGTGATGACTTAAAAAACCCAAACAAACTCTTTTACAATAACGACATTATTTACCCTGAGAATTTTCACAATGCCATACAATTCCTGACAAAATGAAACATTTTAAGTGGAAATTCACAAATTCTCTTTCAAATAAATGACGTTATTTAACCATAGAAATTTCACAATGACATACAACTCCTTACAAAAAGAAATATCAAAATTCACAAATTCTCATGCACGCGACGCCATTTTGTGGTATAAGTGACGTCACTCGCAGATTGTCTTAAAGTATTAATTTAACCACGCAGTTAATTAATACTTTACCAATCACAGAGAGATAAAATCGGTTCTTTATCCACAAGCATTTAATTCCAGGTCGTACATAATATCCATTCTTGACTAAAAAAAATACCCTTGATGCCATAAAAATTTAAAAACTCTCATCCCACAATTTGCAATGAAGTACCACACAAATGAAGAACAAATCTTGATAAGGCAAATTCTGGTATCCCAATTGACACAGGGTAAGTCTTTAATCATTTATGTGAAGTACCACACAAATGAAGAACAAATCCTGATAAGGTAAATTCTGATATCCCAATTGACACAGGGTAAGATTTTAATTATTTGTGTGAAATATCACAAAAATGAAGAATAAAACTTGATAAGGCAAATTCTGGTATCCCAATTGACACAGGATAAGTCTCTAATCATTTGTGTGAAGTACCACAGAAATGAGGAACAAATCCTGATAAGGCAAATTCTGGTATCCCAATTAACACAGGGTAAGTCTTTAATCATTTGTGTGAAGTACATCACAAATGAAGAACAAATCTTAATAAGACCAATTCTGGTATCCCAATTAACACAGGGTAAGTCTTTAATCATTTGTGTGAAGTACGACACATATGAAGAATAAATCCTGATAAGGCAAATTCTGGTATCCCAATTGACACAGGGTGTCTTTAATCATTTGTGTGAAGTACGACACATATGAAGAACAAATCCTGATAAGTCAAATTCTGGCATCCCAATTGACACAGGGTAAGTCTTTGGAAGGTAAGGAGTCACGGCCACGGATACGTCTGCTACGAAGTGTCATCTTCGTGCCGGGGTGTCGTCATATTGCTGTAGAAGACGAACGGTTTCTGTTCCTCCGGTTCGATGTGGAACACGGACAGGAAGGTGTGAATAACGGTCGATGCGAACACGATCCACAGGACCGCGTTGTTCAGTCTCTCCGCCCTCTGCTGCTGGCAGTTGTCGTTTATGTCGCACCGACCCTTGATGATGAGGACAGACCCCAGGCACATCTGCAGGGAAAAGAGAGACAAAATCCATTGCTCACCCTGAAGGCTAGGGTGCTGAGTTTTGAAACAGTGCCAGTTCTTAAGACGGGCATAGTGTGTCGTATATACTGTTGAATTTTAATTATAAATTCGGAAGTTAACAAAATATATAATTAATTTTTAAATATTATAAATATCTAAGTGAAACATTGGAATTTTGTATCCTGAACCTAAAAGGCGAGTCTCAAAAAACTGTAACTTTTTCTGTGAGCATTTTAGTAATTAATTAATTAAAAATATTATTTATCAATAAGAATACACAAAAACCTGGATGTTCTTTTGGGGATTTGTATTTGAAAAGTACCATTCGTATTTTATTTAACAGTCAAAGAATTAAAATATTTTAAAGAGTGAGAGAAACGCTCATTTTTATAAAGAAAACATTAGTGCAACGTTATAAATGTTGATTGGCAGGATAGTACTTAAGTAAAATATGATGACTATATTATGGATTGAAAACATATGACATTTAAGAAATACAAGTATATTTATTTCCTAAATTTACAAAATTATTAAATGTATTTAAAATTTCAAAAAATGTAAATTAGAGTAAAAATTTGTATTATTATTTTTTAGAGAAAAGTAGTTGCAAAAATAATTTTACAATGGCACTTTTCAAAAACTATCAGAATAATTAAAATTTTTGTTAGTCCTAAAATTCAACACCTACTGTGAATTTTGAAGCCTCTTTAATGTTTTGTGTAATGTAACTAACCCTTTGAGCATTGCATAACAATCGAATATCCCCAATGAAATATTCTACTGAAATCATTGACAGGATAATTGACAAGTCAAGAAGGTTCCAAAAACCAAATACATTTGTAAATGGGCTTTTATCATTATTCAGAGAAAAATATCTTACAGTAAATAAAGAATCCATTCTATACCTCCAATATTCAAATTAGAATCCTTAAAAAAAGACATATTCGTATATTTCTTAAAAATTCATAACGGAAATTTTTTATTTTCTAGTGATTTCCGAAATTGGATTTTGCACCCTTCTCGATTTCAATTCCCAAGAAGTCATCAATTACCTGAAGGATGATGGACAAGCTGATAAGGGTCATCATGACGTAGTAGAACTCGTGTTGCTTTCCCACCTGTAACAGGTACTTGAGTTGGGAGGCGTTGGCCGTGAGGAGTGCCACGTCCAACAGCCCCTGGGCGATGGTCTTCTTGGTGGCGTACACATTGGCGTCCAGGGCAGAGGTGGAAACCTTCCCTTCGCCAGTGCCATTCTGGAAGAGAAAGGAGATTGATTTTAAAAGTGAATTTAGTCGAAATATATATACTTTTTACCAAACGTTTAGAGATAATATGATGAGCTAACATTCAAGACGTGTTTTGTCACATTTAAGGGATTCATGGGGAAATATAAATAAGTATTAAATGCATTTACCAATGCGCAGATTCTAATCTTTGAAAGTTAATTTCAGTGGGACAAATCGTGCTTTTGGCTAATAAAATAGTTGAGTTCGTAGAAATTTCAGATGCTAATTCGGTGATGTATTATCTAATTTTTGAAAATTTCGAAAAAAAGCTTTGAATGTTTGTTTCTTATACGTTTTATACTCATATGCAAGTTTTAAGTTCATTTGTTTGAGAAATGACGCGTAATTGAGAGATAGCTAAAATTGAAAATTAAATATGTCTAGTACAAAAAAAATCAATCATTAAAATTGTAAACAAAAAAAAATAGATAAATTATGTACTTATAAAAACGTTTAGAATACTCATAATAACTTTTTCTGTGATGTAAAGCGATGCATATCCAAGAACAAACAAGTTTTGATAACTTTATATTTATTCTCTAACAAACTAAACTATCAGTAGTTGAAGCTTACAATATGATTCAACAATATATACAATTCTGATTAAATTAATGATAACTTCTTTAAACGCCACCCTCACATAAACAGAAAAAAATTCTCTCAACAAGCGTCCAAAGTCTTAAATAAGCCTGGAAGAGCTCAAGCATGCGCACCAATCATCGCCCATTAACACTTCCACCACGGTCGTGGGTTCAAGCCCCCTTACTAAAGGACTTGTCAATTGACTGTATGTATAAATATTGTAAATTATAAAGATTAAAAAAAATCTTAGTTCTAAACAAATTTTTTTATTTTATTTTAAAATCTTCTCAAATTTTAATCTAATAGAGCATGTAAAATTATTCTCAGAAAATTTTAATTTAAAAACTCTAAACCTGTTAAAAGGAATATCTTATTAAGTGAAGTAATATGATAAATATGAAATGCATAATAAGTTCGCCCATAGAAAAAAAATTATGGTTACTATGTTTTAACGACGCTTAGTAACCATAGTTGCTTTTATATACTAGCAACGATTGCATTTTCCAATAACCTACTAAAATCTCATCATTTTAAAATCACATTAGAATGTTCCAAAAGCAATGCACGATATGTAACATTCAATCATCTACCAACGTCAACCCTCCTTTCTCAATACTTTCAATAACTTAACTTTACGATAAAAGTAAAGAGCTAAACAACAGAGGGAGAAAACTCACATTTTGAAGCGGTATCGCCGCAGTTCCGTGCTGAGACACAAAAATTGATCGATTTTGAAGATTCGACATTTCCATGCTCTACAAATGTCCCTCGCAAAACGAACTACAGGCTTCTCTCGCAAACGAACGAACCAGACAGTTTTAAAATGGTCTGACAAGACTAAAGACACACTAAGGCCCCCACGATGCTATACTAATTTTTTTTACATGGTTTTTGGGTTGTAAATTCAGGGGAAAATGCTGCTATCCGTTTAAGCTGCTAACTCCGAGTGGCGTCGTATTCGCCAAAGGCCACCTGTTTTGGGTGCTTTTCGGTGTTGCGTGACTTGGCGCATTCGCGGTAATTCACAGTCCGTTTGCATTTATGAATTAATCAAGCATCGCTGGTCACGTTCGAGGGAAAAACACCATTAATTTAACTTCAAATTGAAGGTCTGAAGACAACGGAAGGGTTCGTTGTTACCAAATTGAGCGTTTAAAAATGCCCGATAATGTTACAAATGTTCGTGAAAATAAAATATTATTTCTAGATTATTCGAATATGTCCGTTGTATGAATCTGAATATGATTTTTTTAATAAGATATGCTGGCAAGTCTATTAAGGTTTTAATTTCTACTTTCACTGGATTTTGAACAATGCGATAAAATTGAAAGAAAAAAATATTCTAAAACAAAAATTATTCTAAAAATCATTTCGAAAATATTTCTTTTCTTCTTTTTAATTATATACGTTTATTTTCATAGTGAAGGTGTTGCATTTATATTAAAGAAACTTATTTCTCCATAACTTTTTTGACCGCTGTTAATTTGAAAGAATTTTCTTATTTTGAGTTTTATTTACATACAATGAATAAATCTAAATGGAAAAAGGAACAATTTACATATAATGTTTCCTCAAAAAATAACATAATAAACGTGTATGGATTTTGAACCAAATTAAAATAAACATCAAGGACTATATTTAGATCGGTTTTGTACTTTCCTGTATAAAAATTGCGGCAAAATTTAAATAGCCTCTGTAAAAAAATATTTATAAATCAGCTTCTGCTAAATATTACAAGTCTATACTCGACATGCATACGATAAGTGGAATGAATGTGTCACTGACGAAATTTAGAATCTGTCCAGAAAGACTGAAATATTTGTTATTTTATTACTACAGTCAAATAATGACAACATCTGAATCCACACCACGATTAACGTTAGAACATTTGGGACACTAGATATTTAACGTGCGCATCCCTCTTTACAAAGGAAATTATTGATTGGTATTTTCAAAAATCGAATTCGCGACACTCCAATCATGAGTCTGGTGCCGTACCCTCCAAGCTATCGCTGCCTCAACAACAAATATCTATATATATAAATGCGAAAAACCCACTCATCACTCATCACTAATTCTCCAACTTCCCGTATACCTATGAAGATGAAATTTGGCAAATTTGTTCCTTATACCTTAAATAGGAAAAGTAAGCTATTTTTGTTCCGATCGAACGGATTTAAGGGGTTGTAAAACCCCTTTTTCGAAACTTCTCCATAGGATTAACATGGAGAACATGTAACAATGCAAAATATAAAATTTAAACAATGGAAATTTTTAATATTATGTAACGTACGAGGAGCATTCTGATTGGCTGATGACTAAATGTCGCCAAAATGTCGCCAAATAACTAAAAACTGTCGCCAAATAACTAAAAACTGTCGCCAAATTAATAAACTTCGCCAAATAAATTAAAATTTCACCGAATGAATAAAACATTTCGCCAAATTAATAAAATATCGCCAAATGAACTAAAATATGATCATATATGTAAAGGAGCATTCTGATTGGCTGATGACTAAATATCGCCAAATAAATAAAACCTACGGCAAGTTATTAAAAACATCGCCAAATAAATTAAAATGTCACCGAATGAATAAAAATTTTCGCCAAATGAATCAAATATTGCCAAATGAACTAAAATATGATCATATTTGTAAAAATAACATATAAATGGCGAAATTAGTGTCAAAAAATTATAAAATATATGTCAAAATGGTGAAAATATGAATGGATAACGGGATATTCCGTACTACAACAACTATGAAAATTAAATTTGGCATGGAGCATGGCATTTTAAGCCAAAATTGCTCACTAAGAAAGGATGTTCATTTTCAAAAATTCAAACTCTAACTGCCAAAAGTAAATCTTGCCACTTATCCACTGACTCATCACTAATTTTCTAACTTTCTGTATAACCAGGAAGATGAATTTTGACAGAGTTGTTACTTATATCTTACATAGAAAAATAATCTATCTGGTAGGTAGAAGCCACTCGGTACCGTAATAATTGGTTAATGAATACTTTGGACCCCACGTGGTAGGAAGGTCAGAGGGAGAGTGTATAAATGGTCAATCTGATTGACGCGGCCTACCTTCCTCTACTCCATGTTATGTCATTTATCCACGAAGGCTGATTTTCCATAGAATTATTGGAGTGAAAGTGTATACTGCCTGTCATCAAGGGTGACATTTTCCTTCATGCGGTATAAAGATCAGAGGGTAAAATGGGTTAACAAACGACCTGATCGACGCGACTCTCTTTCCTATACCATGGTAGGTCATTTATAGCCCATAACACGGTTCCCCTGGGAGTAATATAGTGAACGAAATAGCCTGCAGTTAAGGGCGACATTCCCTTCACGGTCAGCGGCGGAATGGGTTAATAATCGGCTTGATCTATGCGGCCTACCTTTCTTTATATGAAGGTATGCCTATACGAGTAGTTATGTGGCGGAATCGAAAACTGTTGTTATAGACTCTCCCCCCACGTGGTACAAGTGTCAGAGGGGGATTGGGTTTACGTAAATCTTCTGTAGTAGTGGGTAGGGGGATTGATTCGATTTTTTTTAAAAAATTGATTTAAAGTTCAATGAAGTAAAAAATAAGATTTATTTTTTATTTAAAAAAGTTAAATATTTAAAAAGTTCGGGGACAAAATCTAAAAAAAGTGCTGGGGAACCATCCCTTCTCGCTTATTGATAAGGTTTACCGTACAAAAGAAAAAATATGAAAATCTTGAATTTGGCAAATAAACCTTTTAAAATTCTTTTTCGTTTTTTTTTTCTGCTTATATTTTCACCAATTTGTGAAACTTAACGACAAATGTTGACATAGGTGTCTAATAAAACTTTTTCAGATAATTTTTATTAACATTTATAAGAGTTCTTCCCGTTTAAATCTTTGGAATGTTACTAAAAGTTAAAATATGGATGGTGATCAACGGGAGTAATGCATACATATTCACGTTATTGTGTAGACAACTTCATATTAGCAATCTTTCCAGTTCTTGCAGGACCTTGCCAATAAAATTTCGTTTCAAATTAGTACTTTTAATACTGTGGTTCCCCCTCATGGGTGACAAATGAAGAATATTGTTTATTTCGCTATAAATATTGTATTTGTATCAATTTTGTAATTTATTTCCTTCCCGTGCGTAGAACGGGTATTTCAGCTAGTACATTTATAAACGGCTTGGAACAATATAATTTTTATTACGTTATTAAATAACTATATGTCAGGTTGTAAATTTACACTCTTTTTATCATGAAATAATAGCATAAATAAAGTAAGCCATATTATTCATGCAACAAAACCAATAGTAGTTGTAATTCTCGGGAAAATTATATATCTATTTAATAACATGTTAAACTTAATAACATGTTTGGAGACTACGGAAATTTTAGGAATAAAAAATAACAGTTATTCTTTTGCCTATTTATTCATTTTACGTTACTAGTTTCACCATTTTTAAAATATGGCTATTCCATTTTTGGCCTTAGGTGGGGTTTTAGAAATATCACTCATATGTATCTGAAACAACTCTTCGCAAACCTGTTTTTAGATGTTTGATTTTTATTCTGTCCTTTATCTAATGACTTTAAATTCATATTTTGTTTTATTCTGCAGTTCATGAGCATCTGTTGTATGATTTTAGTTGCAATAGCGTCATTGATGTCTTTCATTAAAGACCGGCTGATGACAACTTTCGATGTTAATGCATGCACAATTTAGTTTTGTTTCTATGACATTCGTATGAGAAGGAGAATACTAACATTAAAAACACAGATAATCTAGTCATTAAAGGCACACATTTTTCGCGAACACTGTATTGGTTATTCATAAAAAGATTTTATAGTTCTCATTTAAAATGCGATCCAGCAATTGTAATCAAGCATTAAATATTACATGTACATTGGATAAACAAGTCGGTTTCTTTGAAAACGTAATAAAAGTAATTTCACTAGAAACAAGATTTATCTGATAATAAGTGCAAGTAGCACACACACAGTCATTAAACCGTTTACTTTAAGCTGCATGTTTCCTGTGATGAATCCGTGACTGCATGGGAAACGTGATAACGTTATCAGAATTAAGCAATTGAAAAGGTAATCTTGGAGATCTCCAGGATTAAACAGAAATAAACTACTTTTAAAAATACACATTACTTCTAATACATTTATAACAATATCGAAAAACATATACAGAGAGAAAAATTCAATAGCCTAAAGTGTAAAAGCAATTTTGTTTTCAAAATAAGTTAAAATATATGTAGGATGGAGGTTTTTTCCCCTTCATTTTAAAATTGTTACTGTAAAATAACTACGAGAAATACAAAAATAAAACTCAGAACACACTATTTTGGGTTATTTAGATACAATAACTTGCGATTATATATTTCTATCATCTGTTATTGATTTTCTACTATATTTGTTTTTTGTTTTTCAATGTCTGCTGGTTTCATTTACCCCAGGCAATCGGGACAAGTGCAACAAGCGGCTCTTGAACCCCCATAGGATGCACACAAATAATAATGTTGCAAGTGTCTTATACATTGAATGTTACTGATTCTGGCAATTTTGTATTTTTACTCCCTAAAAAGTATAATCAGATAATCAGAAAAAAGTGTTTTTATTTTTAATAAACAGATATGGCTGTCATTAGATGGAGCCACTCTTTACTACTTTGCTGCATGATACTTTTCAGTTTTAAAATTAAATTAACTCAATTTTGATTTTGAAATTTTTATTTTATTATGAAATAATTCTCAGCTTCTACACAATAAATCTCACTACAACATACATATAATATTATTGTTTTTTTTTTATATCTAACACACCTGGAGAGACCCCGATGATAATATACTTGAGGTTGCATTATTTCCCAAAAAACAAAGCCGGAGTCGTTATCCTCATAACATGCGCTTGAGTACGTGACTAGGCTGCAGAACTATTGTTCACTTTCCATTAACTGGGCTTTGGACTCTTTCCTAGAAACCAACGACGTAAATGGTCACGCTAGCTGAATTACTCGAGTAGATGGGTTGCAAACAGCAAAACGACAATGCTAAATGCAAGCTGCTACTCTTATCGCTGGAATACAACTTTCGATATTCTTAAAAACAAAAACAGTTTTGAAAATACTTATATATTATCCGATCGGCCAGCAAAATATCAAATTTGTAAAATTATTTTCTGTGTAATAGATATCTGAATTATAGTTGTGATACACGGATTTCAAAAATCTTTGTCTCAACACTGCATCAGTAACACTCCTCAAAATGACGAGCACTTGCATTGGAATAACATTGGCGGGGGGAGCATCTTACTGATACAGAGATAATATTGGAAGGCTTGTATTGCACTTCAATTAAAAAAAAAAATAATAGTGATTATTTTTATGCATTTGAAAAAGAGTGAAATTTAAAATTTAGAAAATTCTAAGAAAATAAGTATGTAGCTTATTTTTTCCACTTTAATCTGAGAACTTACATATTTTAGTGAATTTTTTTTCTACAAAAGAAAGTATTATTGTACTAACAATTATTATAGTTTTCGTACATATAGCTGCTTTTGTACCTGAACTACTAATATACACAGGAGATGAATCTGCATAAATAGACGAAGACCGCAACCTTAACGATATTAAGCCTGTTATTTTAAAGAAATTTTTATTTAAAGTACTGTAAATAGGAACAGAATAATAAAGGCTTGACCCACAAATGCAACCCTTTCTTGGATCACCCGAAAACTCTCTCGCGAAAGGGACATTAGGGTCACACGAACTCCTGTAACTAGAAACAAAAATAAAACCAGGACAGCAAGTGCGTCTGAAGTGAGTCTAAAGTAGTATACGGGTCTTATTGTTATAATGTAGAACAGGGGCAAGGTTTGTAGGAACTACAGTACATACAAATGTACAATTTCCTGCATTGAATACAAAATACCTTATTCCACAAAAAAATTACTTCGTTTTCTCACATTTTTTTTAACGGAAATTAAACAAATTATTTTTCTTTTCTAGATTAGCCTATATTACATATTATAGGTACAAAGGGGATTTTACATTGGAAGCATTCATTTATTGCGTCACGCTAATTTTCATCCATTTATACCTCCTCCTCTCACATACTGTTACGCCCCCCCCCCCCCCCCCCCCCTTCCCATGTCACTTCCGAACGATACATTTTTGCTGTTAAAAAACAGTTATTAAAACTACCATTGTGTGTATTTTACCAAACACATCCCATTAGAAAGATTGCGAGTTCTATAGAAAGTGACTTTTGAAACAGATTTCAGCAATTCTTTAGCATTTTTTCTAAAAAGTTTTGCTACATCATGCAACCTCCCCTTCGCCATGTCACGTTACAAGTACCCATGATGGAACCCCTTTTCTCCCCCTCCCTTCTCTCCCCAAGGGTGCGTGATGTAGTAAAGGAATGATCCCTTTGGCAAATTTATGTCTTGTCAAATTCTGATATTCTTAGCTAAAACGAGTTTATTTACTTTTATAAGTTTAGAAGTGCGATTAAGAAGCAAAATCCACTAACGAAGTCAGGCGACATAAAAGTCCCTACTTTAGAACTTTTAAACTCAATACAAGGTTGTCTTTTTATTTAAAACCAGCGTTTTTCAATACAGGAAAAAAATAGGCCGTTTGAGCTTGACTGCAAGTGTGGTGTAATCCAAAAACAGAGTTTCGTTAAAAGTTTGCTCTTCCCTTTAGCTATATTATTCAGTGAAATGACATTTACCTCATTATTGGGCTATCTTTTAAACTTAGAGCCACACCACTTGGCTAAACAATAGAACTAATTTCCTAGTAATGGTAAATGGAGTAAGTTCATTTTCAGATTTCTGTGACTAATACCGCTAATAAAATGCAAAAAACACAGTAACACCGATACCTTAATTTCGAAAACACGAACAAAACAGAGATTTGAAGTGGACTTTATCACACATTTTCTTTATGCAAGGTGAATGACACTTTAGTAGAAAGAAACCTGCTATTTTCCCTCAACTGGCAAACAAAGGCAATCAATGAATGCTCTTACTGCTAATTTCCTGAACACGTGGGAGGTGAGTCAGAATTAGGACCAAATGAAAAGCTTGAGTCACCCCCATTAGAGCACCCAACCTTAACCTGTGAGTCCTTTTAAATAGAGCGAGAGAGAGGAGACACTTCTTTGGTTTTAGTAACTGAACTGAAATCACGGACTTTTATCACGATCTGTTTGTCGCAATAATGGGACACGTTATTTGAAATCATTTAAGAAACTTTTTTGAGATTGAGACATGGAACTTGAAATTCACTTGACCGTCTCTTGATATTTATTATAAAGTAGAATTTTATAGAATATTTATTAATTCATAAATGAATGTATTGATTCATTTTATAGTTCATATTAAAAGTTATTGAAATGAATATTTTTTTATCTGTAACTGTTTGATATTGAAAACAAATAGATATTGATTAAATAAATATAAAAATTTTTGATTACTGACATTTAAATATATATATATATAATATATATATATATATATATATATATATATATATATATATATTTAAAAAATATAAAACAAATACCAATTTTGAAGACGAACAACAGACTCGTAGCCCAACAAGGTTAGTCCAGTCTAGTATCACCTTCCTATTCCCCAATTAATGTACACTTTCTTCTTAATCTTTGAAGGGAGACAGTAGTCCTCGACAGATCAGTCGTAGTCTTCGAGCATGAATGGACTATAGTAGAGCGAATATGACGTCATCATTGTGATGCAAACATCTCAGACCTGATGGCACCAGACACGTGACTTCCTTTCAAAATTTATGAATGAAAAAACGTTCGCGATTGGCTTGTGATTTGGAAATAATAGTAAATGTTTTACTTTATAAGGTACAGGATATTTTTATGAATGACCTAGAAAAATGTATGAATGGATGGCGTAGTAAAACCACGTGTGTGAGGCCATACATGTTGACCTCACTTTGATGTTAGCGAGATTATAACCTTATGATTTCTCTACTATGAGTGATCCATGCTCGTAGGTCGTAATCCTTTTAAAAAATAAACTTTTTTGTGTTTTTCTCAAAACTGATATTTTAGTACATTGGTATATGCTTTTCTGAAATTCTATTCAATATTTTCTTTTAATTTTTTTTAAAAAATCAGTCGTATTTCATTCAACTTAAAATTTCTCCACATTATTTAAAATTTTATATTTTATTTAAAAAAATTAATACAGTGAATAACTAAACATTTTTTATGTTTATTACATTTCAAAAATTCAGTTTTGTGTAAAATTTTTTAAAAAATAAACTTTTTTGTGTTTTTTTCAAAATTGATATTTTAGTACATTGGTATATGCTTTTCTGAAATTCTATTCAATATTTTCTTTTAATTTTTTTAAACAATAATAAAATATATATATATATATATCAGTTTTACATATTGAACCTAAAATATTTCTTAAATTATGAAAATAAATTCTTTACATGGCATTTTATGTTGCGAAATATATAAATTTTTGAATATACAAAATAATATTTTTTCACATATTTTTTTTTAACATAGGGTAAAAAATTAGGTTCATTGTTTGAATTAGAGTGCTTACTTGCATTTGGTAAAAGTTTTTTGTAAAATTATTGTATATTTATTCTGAAAAGTGTATTAAACTGATGGTTATCAAGTTAAAAATTCTATTTGTCAAAAAAAGGTTTATTATTTAAATTTTTATAAAAAACTAAATTTTTTAAGTGTAATAATCATAACAATTGTATAATTTTTTTTTATAAAATATAAAATTTTAAATAATTTGAAGCAATTTTAAGTTGACTGAAATACGACTGATTTGTGTTGTCGAGTACAACTGTCTCCCCTTAATAAACTATAGATTGGATAAAATAACCAAAAAAAGGTTGGGTGTAGAACAATAATTATTATTAACAAGGTGAAATTTGTTATTCGCAAAGTGAGACAAACGAATACGTGTTTTCATTTTGACAACCTATTATATCCTCTTTTAGCACCAGATGGTAATAGTAACACAATGATCTAGATACTACTTTACAAAGACTATCCAAATGAATGATGTATCCTTATACTAACCCATTAGAGGCCAAAAAAGGCTTTATGGCAAAGAAAATATTGTCTTGCTATCAAAGCTAAAGTTAATTAACATAAGCTACATAAACTTTAAGTCAAAATGTTCTGAAAGTATCTGTAGTTGCTAAGGTAAAAATAAACGTTACAAATTAAAATATATATATATATATATATATATATATATATATATATATATATATATATATATATATATATATATATATAACACAACTGCTGTATTTAAATTCGTGATTTTGGGCCAACAAAGTTTGTATCAAACCAAACTGGTGAATATTGTTTTGCAAACAACACTTCGCAAATTCATTAACTAACCAAATTTGGACATCATATCATTGTCTAGTATTTAGATATTTGGTTCGTATACATCAATGGCTAAAAACATAGCCGTTGTATATCCACTTTGTTTCAAAAAGATAATTTTTACAATTAGTTAAAAAAAATTGGTACTTAGTTCAATCAAGTATTATTTTTTTAAGCATATAATTTTAATATTTATTTTCGGAATAATTCAGACTTCAAAGCAATCCATAAGGTATAAACTTTTAAAGAATTTGCATAAAAAATCGCTTATAGTTCTACACTTCCAATCGAAAGTTTCCACACAAATTAAAATAACCACATTAATCATACCTAATTACTGTTCACATTATCACATACGATAAAAATGTGAATATTAAAATGTAATTTTTTTTTACTATAGCGTAGGAATATTTCTTCTCTTTTGTAACACAGGAAGATGTGATCATTCTCTATTATCATTGACACAGTCAAGCGATAATGTCTTGTCCTTCTACATATTCATAATTAGCGCTGAATGGTGTGTGCCTACCTACTTAAGATCTTGAAAGCCCACTCGAAAGTCTAGCAGCTCTTCACTTATTTTCAAAACCTACTAATTCTTTTAATTGTTAAATAACTCAGGATGTCAACATACAACAACAAAAATAGATTTGCTTTATGTGTACTAATCAAAATAAAATTAGCGACGTCATAAATTTTTTCATATTTTGAATGGTTCTTGAATTTATATGGTGTTGGAAGTTTCACACTGTTAAAAATGTATGATCAATTTTGACAACATTTTCGTCATTTTCAGAAAGCAGGCGCCTGTTAAATCCTTCGATTAAATATTTCCTTCAAATATGAGAAGTATATTCGTCGAAAATAAAAAAATATTTTGTTGTTTGGGAAAACTAACAAAATATTTTTTTATAGTATTTGACGAAAAATTTAATCGGAGCATATTTAACGATACCATTTTTAACAGTACATGAAAATATACGTCCATATGAAATTTTATCGCTACGACAAAATATTCTATTTAAGAATAATTCAAACTTTTTTTTTCAAATAATCAAATTTTAAGTGAATTATTGTTATTAAAAATAAAATATCGATGCCTTGGAACGCAAATGTGTTAAGTATATAGAAAAACCCATAAAAATACTTAACACGTCCTATGCACAAAGGCATCAATAATGTTCGTATTATATAGGACCTTGTAAGAAAACCAGCCAATAGAAATTGTAGACAATATTTCAAGTTACATTAATTCTTTCTTTGTAGTAAATGTACAAGTTTTCAATATGATACTAATATACGTTTTAAATATAAAATTGTCATTTTCGGACGCAAAGTTCATAACAATTACGCTCTTCAAAATAATACAAATTATAAAGTTTGTCAGTTTTCTAATGTTATGCGATCATTTGTCCGGTGATAGCCTACATATCTAAGCATTTGTAGACTTATTTATACTTTAAATTATTAATTTTTCTCTCATTTGACGAATAAAGCATATATTTAAAAAAATATTTTCATGAATTTAAATGATTGTTTGAATCACGAAGTTTAAAGCATAGAATCAACATCCTAGTGGTCCAAATAAAATAAAGTATTTTTCTTTGAGAAAAGTTATCCTGGCGATTTCTAGACCCTATATACGGCAATTGATTTGATTCAGTACCGATTGTGCTTATAACAATTACAATTCATTTGATTTAATTATTAAAATAAAAAAAATATTTAAATGTAAAAGCAGTGGATTTCCGTGAGAGGGTGATTTAGAAAAAATTAAATATAAATTTAATCCGCATGATGTAGCTAAGAAGATGTTACAGTTAGTTGCTGGTTCAGGAAAAATTGCGCGGCCACAGATTAAAATGTTTTTCAAAAAATGAGACTGAAAATTTTAAAATTTAATTTACAAATAATTAAAGGAATTAAAAAATAATGATAATAAATTTTAAAACAAAATATATGTCATTTATTGAAGAAAATAAATAAATATAAGAATTTTCCAAATAAATAACGCGCCTTCTGATTTCGCCAAGAAAACTTACAACCATCAGTAAGTGTTTTGGCATTTTTATTAATACGTTAACTACAGTTTTTTATTTACTTCAATGAAACTAACTTAGAGAGACTTGTTTGAACTTTACTTTTGCATGCATATTGTTTTAAACTCATTCGAAAACACAATTTAATTTTGTTTTACATTTAACTATTTATCAATCTAGACGCATGCTTGAACTTAAAGAAATTATTTGAATTATACAAATAACATAACAAAAGGTTACGTTATTAAAAAAAAATTTAACAAAACAAACAGGCATACGAAAAATGTATAGAAATAATGTTTTTCTAAGTTTCTTGATAGTACATCAGAACTTTTCAACTTGAATATAAATTTGGAATGTTAAATGTGCAATAATGTGAAACTAGAAGATAAAAATTGCTTTACAATAAGTTTATTTAACCAATTTAATTTTTTAAAACTAATTGTTCATATTTAAAAATAATAATTACACTATAATCGTTTGACACTCCTGTACTATAAAATACAGTTAAACATAATTTTGTTTAAAAGATTATTGTCAACTTTGTTTCGAATTCAGCTATCATATCATTCAAATTTAAAACACACAGAAAATTATGATATGATTAAAGCAAAATGAAATGCAAATCAAAATATTTCTTTTATAATTTATGAAATAGAATAAAAATTCCAAATAAAAAATAAACAATTTACTTACTGCGGCGTTTGTAGGACTGACGGCAGCCATAAGCGAACTGAAATCCCCACTCTTTTCTCCGCATGCAACTGGCAGCAACAAAACAGACATCAAATTATATGCGCGCGCAGCTTTTTCTCGTCACCTTGACAACGAACCAGAAATGGAACACAAATAACCCCCGCCTTCTTTCCTTCCTTTCCCCTCTCCGAAGCATTTAATTTTTGTTGCCAGAACCAGCACAAAAGAGAAAAAAAAAAGATGAAAACGATTTTTCGAAATAATAAATTAAGGAATGAACTGGTTGTTCGTGCAAGTGAATCTGAGGTGCGATATAGCACGATGAATATTGCAGTTGTTCGAGTTATATGACAGGTTTATTCGGAAAATTGTAATTTAAAAAAAATTATTTTTGCGTATGGTGGAATAAGTTGAAATAGAATACTCTTTTCATTTGATTTTTTTTAAATGTAGAATTTGAATTTAAATGCTGCGATTTGAGGGTTGCATATTAAAGTTTTATGTTGCAATTTTCAAATTTTCTTTAAGCATTCGTTCATTATTTAAATTTACAAAAGACTGGAATTGTTTTGTTCAAAATACATTTCAGCCTTTATTTTTTACTTGTAATCACCAAAAAGTAGAAAAAAAATAAACATAATAAAATCTATTAATAAAACAGTATAAAAATTATTATCAGCTGTAGTCTATTAGAATTTGAAAAATTAAGACGGATTCAATGCTTCAATAAAAATTTGATAAAATTATTCGAAAATGCAAAATTTTACTTTCTTTTTATAAATATCGTCACTTTTACAAGTCTTAAACTCAATGGATCTTAACAAGTGCAGTAACAAAAGAAGATTTTTCCTCAGAAGAGTAACCTGAAGCACTGATGAATAGTATGATGATCTCATAAATATCAACGGTTTGTTTAAAAAATGCGTTTAAAAGAATTATTGCATAAATAAATGTCTTAAAAAATATTTCCAAAAACTAGCTATATAAGGAAAACCACTAGCTACATACCACTAAAGCCTATGCAAAAAAATCTGACTGTAATGTTGATATCTGAATCAGTGGCGGCTCGCCCACTACAGCAAGTACAGCCGGGCTGCACCTAGATTTATTAGTGTATTTTAAAACTAAAAAAAAATATTTTACTAATTTTCTTAAAGGAATATTAGAATTGAAAATAAAAATTATGCGGTAGTAAACAAAATCTCCGATAAATAGCAAGCCTGTTACCGTAATGCACAATTCAGGAGGGGAAAAAACTCCATTCAATCAAATTGCAGCCAAAAAGCGAAATTCGAAATCGGCTGCATCGTTGCCATGGCAACCTCTACGTAGTATGGAGATTCCCCCCATACTAATGCACTGCATTTGTGAGAAGGTACAGCCGAAATGAATATTCTTGTTTTAGCTGTACTTGAGGTTCGATATGCTGATTGGCCCGTGGATAAAACGAGAACTTACGAGAATATCTCACAACGGAAATGGTTTTCGTGATACATTTACTGTGTGCTGTTGTTTCAGGACATGGTCCTGCTGTTGTTTCGTTCTGTAAGTTAATATTAAAATTGACTGATTCGTATGTTTAAAAGAAAGCAGGATTACTTTAATTTTCAAAAAATAAGTAAGTGTTATCATTTTGTAAAAATTGAAAGGAAACTTTGATTTGAGTAGTGAATAATAAAGAATTTCCGTTCATGTATGGTTTTTGGAAATGTATGTTCCGTTCATGTATGGTTTTAGGCGGGGGGGGGGGGGATTCACATGATTTCGGCTGCACTAACACTTTCGACCACGAGCCGCCACTGATCTGAATGGAATTTGTGCAACAGTTTTAGAACAAATTCCCATAGTTGACATGGAAAGCTGTTGCTAAGTTATTCAAACCGAATCGAGCTCAATGATTTCTGCCATGTTGTATTCTTCAATAAAGAGTAATAGAACGCAATTAGTGTGATGTTGCTGGTTGGTTGAAATAACGTCGCACTAGAGGAGTTACATAGTGTGCTATAGGTGACGGTTCCCGATCCATCCCAAAGGAAAAACCCGGGAACGCTGCTTCTTGTAATTTTGAACAATGGTCAGAGAGAGCACTGTCGCACACTATTTTTTATAGATCTTTTGCAACTTGTCTCGGAAAACCTCCGCTGAACTACTTCCGAAAATGCCGTGAAGTGAAAAGTCACAAATTGTCAGCTCAGATTTATTTATGAATCTTGTATTTCATTCCGAGAGATTAATAGCAATGCGTTAATCTGTCATAGAAACCCCATTTTTATACCCTATCCATACGGGTTCCCATATCCAGTGTATAAGCACGCACGCTACGGCCTGGCCTCAAAAAGGTGATATAAATGTTTTTGTTTCATGCTTGATGGTGCGAGGTGAACAACCATTCTTGCTCATCTCATGAAAGTTCGAATAAAAATGTATTTTCATTTTCATAATTGTGGGGGCTCCTTTTAAACACGCTTATCAATCTCCTGTCCTTGATCAAGCGACCACCTATTCAAAGTAAATGACCATTTAACGTGTACGGGTTTCTAAATACATAGCGAATGTTGTTTGTCGCGCAGTACTTTTGATCATTTTTGTCATGTGAAACACGGAATAAGGTCTACCTAGTATTTTTTTTTGGACTACCGAACGCATATCGAAAGATATGTGATCACCAATTAAAACAAAATAAGTTCAGATTTATAAAAATGTTGCACATCGTTTAAGTTAAGAATTAGTTTTACAACTTTGACATGCAATAAAACCTAAAAAAAAAAATAAGATAGTAAATGATTATTGTACATGTAATAATACATGTAATATGGCAAAATTTTGTATTAGTGGGCAATAATCATATATACAGACCAGCAAAATATTTTTAGGTTTTTATATTGCACGTAATTTTTTTAGCACATAATTTTCATTTGTCAATTTAGTTTGAAATTATTTATTTATATTTTTTTTTACACAGGGAAATCGATATTGGTATGGTAAGTACTTACTCTGCAATATCGAATTTAATTTAGATACTTAATATTATAATATATATTCTAAATTTTTTTCCCAACAATTTAGTCGATAAAAGTTACATTTTCTACAAACATTGGCAAATATTTGGGTAAAAGTGAGGAATAAGGGGGCAATAATCCAGATCAATTTTCATCGAAAACTTTGGCGTAGAAGACTTAGGGTTTTCATTTCCTACACCGAAATATCAATGTCACGTAAACAAGTGGGCGGAGCTACATTCTGGAGATTAAACTTATTAGAGACAAGGAATGCAAAACTTACATAAAGCTATTTTGGCGATGGTTTATTACTTATACGAAACTATTAATAAATATACGAAATAATAATGTAAAACTGGCGTATTAAGTAATTCCAAAATGACGATTGAAAAACTAACAATAGTACAATTTCGATTCGAATTTGCACATGCATTGTAAAACATATTACTTAACTATTGGTAAGAGTTGCCAATTTGAACTGAAATCACATTTGGCGACGTGAATTTTGAAACCTTGGCGTAGTGGCAACCAAATAGGATTTTTTCATTGAAAATGCAAACTTATTGCTTACTCAACGCATAGGTGTTTATATAGACAATATTCATTATTGCGCGTGCTATTCCATTGTCGACATATAAATGAGGATACAAGACAAGAATTTTCTTAATGATGATTTGCATTGGTTTTTGGCGATGATACCCACATTTAATTTAGAGAAAATACTCAGTTGCGTCCCGTAGTACTGCTATTATCGCCAAACAATGAATTTTACGTCAATCTCGGTAATAATATTTAGCAATAATGTTTAATGTTTTACAGAAAATTTGAATGTGCACGCACATTAAAGATATTCAAAAATTTTACTCACTTTCATTTAAATTTTCCAGATTTGATAAGTAAATTTTTAATAGCTCCTTCATATGATAATATGTGCAAGTTAACTAGCAGAAAATATTTCAAATCGCGCCAACTTGGTACCCTCACTAAAAGCGTTTTCCTCGCCATTGTTCACATAATAGTTAATTTTCTCAATAAAATTTGATCGCGAAAGTTTGTCAGAGGAAAGAAAAAAATGCTTTAAATTATTTACTTCTCAAAAACAAAATGTTTCCGGTTGTTTAAGCAATAATGTACTACGTCTTATATTAAACACTTTTTAAGGAATTTAGAAACTAATGATCGTATGCGACTAGGTCTTATTTTATCTACTTGGAAACACCTCCGAGCTTCAAACTAGGCAATTTGTAGGTTTTCTACGTCTTTATTTTTGCATGTGATATTTTGAAGATAGAGGGCGAGAGCATGCTCTAAGTTCTGAGTAATTATTTGGCATAAAAACCATACTAGTGACAAAACACATGTTAATCCTTTATAACCCCAAGTACCCATATGTACCTCACTCCGCTGAATAAGTTTTTGATCGCCAACTTTGTCGACAAATGGTCTGGGGGTTGCAAATTCTAATGCCCGTGAGTTGAAACATTCGACTTCTTTTACTTTGAAAGGTCTTTGACTTATTGATCAGATACTTTAAAAAAACATCGTGTAAAATTTACACTGCACTAGTATTGCAAAGGGTTGTAACATTGAAATGAAGTTGTCTCTGGCGACAGTGATTTATACGCCTTGGCGGAGTGCCTCCGTGTTCTTAATTTTAACTAAGGGGGCTTTCCTAAACGAGAAACATCTTCATTTTCACCAATACAAAACATATTCTTAATTTATTTGGACTCTTGACAACTTACCGATATCTAGTTGGCTTAAATACAACTGTTCATTGATGTGGTATTCTATATATGTATATCTCACAGGCTCTCAGGATACACTTAACTGTGTTATTTTGAACCTAATCAGGAGTAAACACACTAATTTACAAAACAATTTTTGAACTTGTTGTTGAAGGTTTCTACCATGGTTACTCATTACATTTTCATCGGTTTGAAGGATAAATAGCATGAAAGCTCTCAAAGAGTGTTCACGCCGTCATTCAAGCGATTTTTTAATTTGTAGAACTATTTTCGCTGCATAAAAAGTATGAATAAAGCACTTCAGTATATGCTAAACCTGAATCCTTTTCTCAAAGAAGTAGATTTTAAGCATATGTCAAATCAATATTTTTGAAAAACATTGTAAAATAAAGTATTTTTCGATAGTTAAAAATTGGATACATTACCAGAAAAATGAAGGTCCCAGAATATCAGACAGCATTCGTGACCAACAGTAGGTTAAATAAAAGTTATAATATATATTGCTTAAAATAATTAGCTAAGTTCTCAAAGACACGAGTGAAAACATTTAAAGACCTTTTAGTACTTTTAAATTACTGTATGCGAATTTCAAAACAGCAGCGGCTTCTTTGATACAGTGTTTAAAGTTGGAGACTCGTTATCAAATGTTACCGATTGATATGAGATTTTACATTACTTTTTCATAACTAATTAGGACTGGAATAACTTTTTTTAGGTAGGTTCTGGAAGTCGTTTCAAATACAATGTTCCCGACAGCGATTCGGATGATGGCTATGAAGATGCATTGCAAGTCTCAAAGTGGAAAAGGAGATGAGTCTCAAAGTAATGAAAGAGATGATTTTCAAAATGAAGGAGGAGATAATTCTCAAAGTAATGAAAGAGATAAGTCTCAAAGTTATGAGGAAGAGGATTCTTAAAATAGAGAAAGAGAGGATTATCAAAGTGATGAAGGAGATGATTCTCAGAGTGATGAAGGAGATAATTCTCAGTGTGATAAAGGAGATTTTTTTCAAAGGGATGAGTCTCGAAGTGATGAAAGAGAGAATTCTCAAAATGAATGAGGAGAGAATTATCAAAGTGATGAAGGGAAAGATCTTCAAAATGAAGGAGGGGAGAATGATCAAAGTTATGTAAAAGAGGATTATCAAAGTGATGGAGAAGATGAGTTGCAAAGTGATGAAGGAGAGCATTCTCAAAATGAAGGAAAGGATTCTCAAAGTGATAAAGGAGAGAATTCTCAAAATGATGAAGGAGATGATTTTCAAAGTGAAAAAGATTCTAATAGGTATGATGTAAATGAGTCTCCAAGTGATGAAGAAGAGAATTCTCAAAGAGAAGAAGATGATTCCATTGACACAGGAGACATGTTGGTAGATTTTTTTGGAAGACTTTAAGCATTTCCCTTTGGATAGAAATAAATACAACAGTATTGGCAACAATAGTATTCATCATAACATTGCAAAAGAAGTTCTATCTGACGCTGAAAACAGAGGAATTAAGCGGAAAGGTAATTAACTCTTGAATAATTTTTTTCAGGGATTTTGAAAGCGACTGAATATAATTTAAGTCCAGAAAGCAATATAAAAAAAGCATTTACTCTTTCTAATATATTACAATGTATTTTATACAGCAGCAAACTTTCATCAAGTAAAGTAATAAAAATAATAACCAAGTAAGGCTTGAGACCCAAATTTTCGGCCTAGTCAAAAAATTTCTAACAACCCCGCAATGCAGATCTAAATGGCTCTTTACAACTGCAAATCAGTTTAGAATTAATAATAGTTACTCAATAACTCTTACTACAAATGCGTAAAATTGGCCCTATTGGCCTAACCTCCCCCCCCCCCCCCCCCCCCACAACACACACACTCAATATTTTGAAAAACTGACTCAACTTCCTTATAGTTTATGCCTTTTATTAAAAGTTAGAGTTATTAGCCACCCCCAATAATTTAAAAAACTTTACGCTTTTGCTTACTATTATATATAACTAATTTTTTTAAACAAAAATGTATTTTTGTCATATTACAGTTTTATGTCTAATGCTATTTTTTAATAGGCATCAATATTTGGAGGATATCTTTCTGTAAATTAATACAAAAGAGGCTATCAACATAAAATTAATATTACGTATTAAACGCTTCTTAAAAACATAAAAAAAATACCTTTTTAGATCATTTGATCGAAAGGATATACCTACAATTAAATCCTAGACATACATGCTATTACCACAGGCAAAACATTAGCAATGATAACCTTATATAGAGACGACTGTACCGCTAACCTTGTTTAACTTCCTAAAAAGGAAAAAAGTAATATTTTGTATTTCAATAGCCACAGAACCATTGAAGGAAGGATATTCGAACAAAAAGCCCTGTCCCTTTCAGAAGAATTTGATATGTCTGATTTGCCGAGAGTTATTAACAGGAAAGCGGACTGTGGCCACTAAGTGTGGTCATCTCATCTGCGACGTTATGCAAAAAGTCATGACCTACAGGTCTTAAATGCCGGACGAGAATACATTTGAATTGCGTTCGGCAATTGTATTTTTGATCAATTTATTCAAGCACATCAGAAATTAAGAGTGCGCGTTATTTGTTCAAGTTGCGCATGTTTATTGTTACATATGTTGCCACATTTATTCAATATATTTGATTGAAAATAAATTGTTTTTGTTATTATTAAATATATTAAATTTATCGAATAAAATTAATATTAATTAAAATTTTAAGAGAAAAACGGTAGATAAGTAAGAAAAACCACAAAAAAAATCGTAGATAGTGAGATGTTTATGAAGTATCCGGGAATATAGAATATAATGTACAAGAATTGGAATGTTTGTTAATTTTCTTCATTTATATTATTTTTCTAATAATTCTGAACATTTCGAATATTTATCAGATGACCGGGAACGAATTCGGAAACTTCCGATTATGAGCTCGCTAAGAGTAGCACAAAAATTAATTGTTTTAATTAGCATCCGTTCTGCATAACACATGGGGTCCACGGTGGCATTGTAGAAAGAGTACCGAGCTCATAAACGAAGGGTTATGGTTATCCTCGTTTTGAGAAAGCAGCGAGCACGTAGTCGGAGGTTTGTTAGTTTGGGTTTCGTCGTCTGCCAAACAAACTGGGTTAGTGCACATTAAATATGACGTAGTTAAAATGTCCTCATCAAGTATATGGAATGCCAGCTCAGGCAGGTGTTGTCATCGTCATCGGACCATGATTGAAATTTACGAGGCAGTCCCCGATAGCGCATGAGGGCTAAATGGACTGCTTCGTTATATAGCTCTAGTGCGTTGGCTATTCGACCAACCAACATTACACATGGCTATAAGTTTTTGAAGCACTGACATGCTTCGCGATTGGATTTTTAAAGTAACGTTACACTGGAGCTACACGCTACACAATCAGGGGAACTCTTCCGACCAGACAATAACTCATAACACAGAAAAAGGGATAAAAAAATATATAATAAACACATTAAAAAAAAACTCGAATAATCTTCAGCCAAAGGTGTACTTCCATCAAAGTTAATATATTTTTAGAATACGTTACACAGAACACAGGTGTTTGGAGTTTTCACTGCATTGGCATGCTTCATGAAAATAAGAATATAAATCAGCTACACCTGATTCGAAGGGTTAATAAAAGAATAAAAATAAGTGGAATTCGTTTCCTCAACCTTTCCAAGACAAAGCCCTCCAAACAGGCGACTTTCACGCTCAGGCGAATCCTCAGAAATCGAACAGTGATTCACCCTCTTTAGTTCCATGTGTGGAACCGCTCCGCGGAACAGATAACCTACAATAGATGCGAGACCTTCGCGGCATTTCACGTTCACAGGTGTTTTTCCCCCGACGAAACAAACAATTATAGCAATTGACTGGGTGTAAACTTTTTTTCGCGAGAAGACGAATGAAGCCATTGTGGGCGAGTTTTTCAGACGGTTGTTAGAGGTCAGACTATCGATAAATTTCGTGTTGCAAGGTAGTTTTGTTTTCAGTTGAAAAGAAGCTTTTATTTCTTCATTTTATACACACTTAAATGGTTCTTTGTGGAAAAATACGATCTTTAGAACATATAAACAAATCACAATTCATTGGATTGAATGAGTCAGGATTTTTTTTTCCGGTTTAAAAATCCAGTAGTCACTGAAGGCCTCTGTTTTATTAAAGTATTATTGTAACAATCACGTTTCACATTAAAACTGTGTGAAATAGAATAATCTAGACACGAATCAAGTTTGGAATTTATAAAAATATTGCCAAATATTTCTCCATTGGCCGAGTTTAAATATCTATTTTTTACCTATGTAAACTATTCTTTCGAAGTCGTCAATTAAACAATTGAAAATTCGAGATTTATTTTTTGTATTTTGTGTTCCTGATTGAAGTTTATCTTTGTTAGTTATTATTAGTCCATTTACTAGTAGTTACTATTCCACTTAGTAATTATTCCACCTGGAACACAAAACAAATACACACAATGTGACGTGAGTTTAAAAAAAAAAAAGAAAGAAAACACTGTATTTGATCATAAACATTTTTAAATAGTTTCAAACAAATTGCAGAAGTGATGAAATAAGAGAAAAAATAGCATTTTTATCAACGGAAACATTTAAATGCAGATAAATATATTTTTATTCAATATATTTTAAACTAAAATATTAGCAATAATAATTTTTTAAAGGTTTTTTATTAATTTAGGTATTAACGATGCGCACATCTCCATTTTCTCCATTCACTATGTATTTTTTCTTGATTACTCCGGGCTTATATTTATATGCAACAGTTTTGATACTTGTAAAACAAATTCATAGTTATTTATACAAGGTGTTTGATTGGTTGAATTAATGTCGCACCTACATAATAGGATACTGGCAACAGTTCGGAATAGGGCCAAGGATTTATTCTCATTCCAGGTAGTTGCAGATGTTTTAATAAAACTTTTTGCTAATATTAGGAGGTTTATGTACTAAATATTTTTTGCAAATTTTATACATCACTGCCAATAATAAAAACAACCGTTGGGTGTAAAATAAATTTATATTGAATTTTTTAGGTCTCTCTTTAATAGTATTTTTTGTTTTTCGAAGGTATTTATACTAGCTAGGTAGTCAGAACAAAATATAGGAGAGTAAAAATATATGTATTTTTAAACTAATTTTTATTGGATATTTCTGTGCAGATAGGTTTGTTGAACATATAATATGTCATAGTTATTTTGGTGTGAAAGTTTGAAAAATGGGTGTGCAGTCCATCATATCTATCCGAGGATTTAAGTTAGAAGGCAACATTTCCAAACGTTCTTGAAAATGCAAGATCGTTCTAATAGATATTGTGTATTAAATTATATGATTTTTTTATATAATTCTTCCAGAACGTTAAAAAGTTTATTTTAGGAAAAGTAAGTTAGAAAATTTCGAAGAAGGCAATGACCCCTGTCCTACAATAGAATCCACCTGGAAACACTGCCTCGTAATTCGGAACCATTATCAAATGACGACAATAACACCTAAGGGTAAGTACCCCGCTCTCCAACTTTCCACATCGCACCATGGTCAAATGGAGGACATTTGAACCACGGCAGACATACATAAGCTTACGACGAATCTTCGGTTTAGAGACGAGTTCCGAAATTGCACACTCTGAATACGAGTTTGTGGCTCCTCCAACCAGGCCATCGAAAGCCTCGTATTTTAAATAAGAAACAATTGAATGTCATATATCAAGCAGTTATTATTATAAGAAAAAAATATCGAAAACAAAATGGATTAATGATACATACAAAAATGTATATTCGTGATAGGAAAGTTTTCAATTCTTCAAATGAATATGTTTTTCTATCATTATGATAATTAGACCAAAAAAAATTAATAGTTTCTAAAATTTAAGCGGAATGTTTAAATTTTGATAGAGATGAAAATTATCTTTTTCTGCGACTTAAATCTCAAATAAAGTTTAATAAAAAAGACCACATGTAGTTGGTGCTGCCATCTTTTGCTATATATTGAAAGCTATCCATTAAAAAAAATATTTTCTCACGAACATTTATTATGAATTATTATTTTTTTCTTTTAAACTGAAAAAATTAATAGACAGTGTAATATTAAAAACGAAAATTTTGAACAGTTTCATTTTTTAAGGATTTATTTAAAAATGTACATTAACATGATATAGAAGTACATAATTTAAAATATTTTATGATTAAAAATAAAATAAATTTAATTTAATTAATATGCACTAATTCTCCATGTCAGTGATATCAAATTGTTTTTCTCCAGAAACACACGTTAATTCGTAAAATATATTGGCACATTCAAAAGATCTGTAAGATCCAATACAAGCATATGAAAGTTTAAAATAGAGTTCTATGCATAAAATTATATTATTTTATAGCAAAACTTTTGGAATTTCCATTTAAATTTTTTAACTTAAAAATAACACAATTTTAAAGAATGCCTAATTTTTATTTTTTAAGCAACACAACATATTGATTGAGTAAAAGTTCCAGACCTTCATGCGGAACACGTGTTGAGATTCATTGGTTAAATGTATAATGCATTTAAACTTATTTGCCTTCTAAGAGCAAATACCAACTGTGTCTGTTGTTAACGTTCCTATGGTTACCACATAATAAATCAAATGTTTCATAAGTAAAACTTTTGTTTATTCAAATTTGGCCTAAATTCTCTATAAAATGTATTGTACTGAAAGATCTTCGAAGGTATATCTTCGACATCAAATCTCTGCCCAAATATCTATAAAAAGTATTGTACTGAAAGATCTTCGACATCAAATCTCCAGGAAAGAACATGGAAGACGAAATTACGCTAACAAGTTAAATCACCCGGAAAAGTATATATTTTTTAATTATAGGGGAAGTGTGGGCAAAGTAGCCATTGGAAATTTAATACTCTTGCGGTGCAGCCACGTAGCGGCAAATACACCAATTACTCCATTAGTTCGCTATCATTGTCATACTGAAGTTCGGAGATGTTTTGATCACTTGTTTGGAAATTGTTCAAGATTTTCGTGTTTTTCAACGTGTTAATGTAAATAAATTTTATAACTAAATACAAGTTTATAATACATACGATTATCAGTAACCGTTTAAAATTATTTATATGCCTTAACGGGTTCCCCAGCAACGCTGGGCCAAACAGAATTGTCCATGTTAGAATTCTCACACTTATACGCTAGTCGAAATTATTTCTATAGTATCGGTCCCTTTTACGCCTCTAACGAATCATACGTTCACGTCAAATATAACAATAGTTTATTTAAGAAAGAATTACTGCATAAAGAAACTTTTAAATAAATATTTTGAAGATCTAGGCTAAAACGTGGCTTTGTTGCTTGGTTTTTAGCCCGAGGAACAATCAGTCGCGGGTTCGAGTCTCAACGGACCCACTCAAATGTCCCACTAAGGGTTCCCCAGTAACGAGAAGCCAAACAGTTTGTAAATAATTGTTCATACTAATCAGTTATAAATGTCATTATTTGAAAAATTAGCCAGTTCGCAGCAAGTTTCAAACCCTCGCAATCAGCACAATGTTGTAAGCACGTACTCGACCCAATAAAAAGATGTCTTTAGAGATGAAGGATTTCCAGCAAGCAATGCTAATTAATAATATGATTAAATTTCGTCATTCTAAAGATAAGAACAAGGAATTTCACAAACTGTGAAAAGGTTCAGGGGAAGAACGCTGACAGTCCATCCAGAGGGATTTTTTTAGCCAATTTTGAATGTTGAATGAAACCAATGTTTCATGTCCCTTGTTCCATGTTTCCATGTTTTTGAACCATGTTTGATCTTTTAACATGTTTTTGAAGCATTATTATTTATAATATGTTCCCGTCACGCACCTGGATGCAGTGCAAAAGCAGATTTGTTGTTAACATAAAGCGTTGACATATCCATTTCAACTAAAGATGGACCGTTTAGTTATCAACTAAATATTACTTTTTTTTAAAAAATTTGTATTTACTTTAGTTAATCAATTTTTGCGATTTTCAGCTCCCTGAAAGGGATTCTAATTAAAAAAAAACGTGTTATCGTATGATTTTCTTCCTTAAACAAACCATACTTTCAAAAACCTAACCAAAACTTTAAATTCATTAAACATTGACTCACCTGTTTTATTAATAACTCACCTTACGTCTGAAGAACCTTTTGAATTCATCCTCTGGTCTGATCTCTCGAAGCCACGGAAAACGTTCCTCTTTCTCCGGTGTAAACTTCCTTCTTCTGTGGGTATCAAAGGAATCCAAGTCGGCCAACTCGTTGATTGCAATGACGTCCTGATAGGGACGACAGCTGACCACCGTGTCCTCGTCCAACAGGTCTTCGTCGAAGGTTACCATCTTCAATTTCACTCAATATTGTTACCTGTGATTATCAAAATCGCTTTTGCCAGAAGACAACCATGTGCCATGGCTTTGGTCATCAAGTTTAATGAAATAGGATAGCTTCCACTCAAATTGAGTTTATCCATATTGAAATGTACGACTAATACCATGACTCTTGTCATCAAGTTTTATGAAACTAGATAGCTTCAGTTCAAAATGAGTTTATCCATGTTAATATCTTCTATCAATGCCATGTCTCTTGTAACCGATTTTTGTGCATTAAATATCTTCAAATCAACTTAATTTCTAATCATTAGAAAATAATCTGATTATTATTTTCGGAAAATTCAAAAATAATAAAGCAAATAGAATTACAATCTTTTAACGCGGCAGGCATAAATCACCGAAAATTACAGAGTAAATTTTTACCACTGATAATTAAAAAGTTACCAAATATGTTTCATATCTATATTCATCAGTTCAACTATAGTTTAATCCATTCATTGACTTTTGATTATAACTATAATTAAATTATTTAAGATTAAGATATTTATGATGATTAAGCTATCATTAAAATCTGAAGTCTTTATTTTTTGGCGTTTAAACGAATATTTCAGGTTGATGTTATTCAAGTTATTCTGTATTTTTCAAGACAAGCTATATTTCACTAGTAAAACTGCATTTTTCAGATTAGTTTCATACAATGTTTTGAATACATTTTGTTGCTAGATATATATTAGAATAGATTCTAATTGTTTTAGACTGGATTTTTAAAAGCAAAAAAGATCGAAGATATTGATCAGTTTTCTATTATTAGTTTTTTCTTTAAAAAAAAACATTTAGTTGAAGTATTTTGTACATTACTTCAATAAATTTCACAAATTTTCTATAGTTTAAACCAGCCTAAAAAAATGCTATGTCATATTTTAAGTGTAGATTCATTAATCCAAGCGAAATTAAGTTTATAGCAACATTCCGTAAAATATTTTAAACTTCAACTAGCTCAATTCCAGATATTTGTTATTACCGAAGTTCCTAATTTTTTCAAAATATATTCTACAATACAAATATTTTCACAAATTCTATATTAAATACAAAGTTCAAAATTGTTTATAATACTATTTCAAAGAGCATTTTTGAAGTTCAAGTATTTACATCCACTAAAGATTTTTTTATGGTTGATATTTATAACGATGTATTCAAAAACTTTCTAAAGTTTGAAAATCACCATATTTAAAAATTATTTTTATGCACTTACTAACAAACAGTTATTCAACAAAGCCTTCTAAATCACGCATACAAAATATGTTGCTGCATTTGTAGATCATAGTTATAAATCACCATATTAAGAAGTTATTTAAGTTTAAATATCGGAGAGTATCATTTAAAAGATAGCAACTTATCAGTTTGCAGTAGCTTCAACGAGTAATCTGAACACTAAATACAAACCGAAAAGGTAAAACAGAATCAGCAACATTGTGTTGCTTAGTTTGAATATTTTAAGAAGATTTTTTCGAAAAAGAAAGATGATGTAAAATAATTCAAATTTTGAAATACTTATTTAATTTTATTGATATGCGTTTTTTTCTTTGAAAATCTTCTTGATGAAATTGCTATCACACATATTGATGTTGACGTACAAGTATTTAAGTATAATTCAGTGTAATTCTGAAAGAATTAAAGAGTAATTATACCAGGTCCATACTGTTTTACATTGGAATTTATAATAAGTAGAATCCAAATAACAGTACTAAAGTTTACATATTCACGAAGTTCCAGGTCATTTTTGCAATCATAAGTCTAAAATGACATTTTAAAGAATACTAGTAAAATGATGCACATCAACTTTAAACTGCTGTCTAATATTCAAAGTTTAAAATTACCTACTAAAAACATTCGTCTAACTTACTTCTCTAAGTTCTAACTTACTTTTACTAGTAAAATGTTTGACGATAATTTAAGGAACATTCCATAGTCCTAAAATATTCTTCATTTTAATATCGTCTGCACAAACTTTACAACAATACTCCACCGAGCACTCTAAAGTTCGAATATTTAACTTAATTCACACGTAAACATCGACGAAACTAATATAAAACTATCTGTATTCAAATGATTCTCACAGACCGTCTTGCGCAGTAGAAGACCCGTTCTTCGATGCTATCACAAATCGTCTGATCAAAACGAATCCCACGTTTCCATTCGGAAAGAAGGTGGTTGAGGGGGTAGGGGAGTCACCCACCTGTCGATTGGACCGTCACGGAACTGTCTCCACTATTGATTCTCCCGCCCAAACTCTCGAACTGAGTGTTCGGTAATGGCCGAACTTCGATCATTTTCTCTAGAACAATTAACGGTCCAATGTTTTATTTGTCATCGCGACCTAACACGCACCTCTGAGGGAAATGGACTCGACTGACCAATGTAGTAAAAGGTTATAGGGATAATGTCTTGTTACATGGTTTAGGTGTGCCTACATTGAAAAGAAAGTTAGGTGATTGGAAATATATTTATCGTCTGTGCATGATAGAAACCATTACACATATATGTATGAGTGCGTAAAAGTTATTCTTCGAACCATAATAAGAAACTGTAGTGTATATAACCTAGAAATTGTATACTATAGTAATCATTAAAATAATTTTTTGAAAACCATTTACTTAAATTGCTATGCATAATTCAAAACACTCGTAGACTTCTCTTTAATTATTTTAATTCAATACTTATATTTAGAAACCATATATAATAATTATCCAATGGATCTTATGCCACGACCTGGGTCGAGATTACAATTCTGGAAGAATAACAAAAACACATGTTTCAGGATGCTTTCGTGAATGGTGCATGAGAACCACATGGTTTGTATTTACATATCCAGACCTCATATACTTCATAACAAAGGAAGATGCTTATCTTCGAAAAATGAGCTTTTGTTTTTCTTCCATAATTGTAATCTAAACCCAGGTCGTGCATAAGGTCCATTAATAAACACATTAATACTTCATTGGTGACTTTATAAATACGAGTAATGAGGACAACTACAGTTCTAAGTCCAGCAAAGTTGGTCCTGTTTAACCTGTCCTAAAACAATCCCCCAAGCCAATCTAGTTGTCTTTTAGAACCAACTACTCCTGACGAATTAACCACCTTTTCAGGCAAAATATTCCATTTATCTATTATTCTATTATAATAAAAATAGTGCGTCTTACTTTCTCGATTATGTTGTAATGTATAACATACCATTTCCTCTATTCCCATTGACTACATTAAATTGTATGTCTTCAATGTTACAAGATTTAATAAATTTAAGTAGTTGAATAAGGTTCCCTCTGACACCATAAAATTCCGTCAGTGTAGCATGCAATACAGGTACTGCAATTTTTCTCTTATTGAAAAAGTAAAAAATGAGATACAAAAATCGGGTGTGGATGTGTCGCAGCACGGTCACAATGGTTTTATGTGAAGCGTCGTGTGAAAAATCGGGTATAGTATCGGCAACAAATCCCTAATAAACAATAGGAAGATAAACATAAGAATTTTTTACTGTTGAAAATTTATGTCAATCGCACTATTTTTCACAGAGTTGTAGTACCGCAATGGATAATTCTAATAAAAGTGTATCGTATTGCTTCTGCCCTGATACTCCATGCAACTGATCCAAAATTGTTTCATATAAAAAGTATAAAACTGCCATGTCTTCAGAGTGTTTTAGAGTTCTCTAAAATGCAAAAACGTGGGCTTAAAAATATTCCAAATACACATATGGGCCACGATGGCTTGGCCAGATGAGTACCGAACTCAAAATCGGAGAGTTGTGGATACGAATCTCGTCTTGTGATTTCAGCAAACTTATAATCGAGGGATTGCGAGTTTCGTTCCTCGTCATCCATCACTATGTAGAGGAGATGTTAGAGAAGCAACGTTAGAGGGGACTGGAGCACGTTAAATATGTTGTGGTCCAAATGTTCTCCAACCAAAATTCGGTGTGTGGGGTGTAAGCTCAGGTGCTTTCCTCCTCTCCCCATCTGACCATGTTTTAAAATAACGAGTTAGGGTTCCCAGTTTTTTCTGTCAAGATAGATTCCAAACCGTCGCCATTGTATCGTTCTAGTGCGACGTAAATTCAACCTTCCATCCAACCAAATATATGTAAAACTATATTTTTATTTAAATAGGCAAATCTTGTATAGTTGGCTGCTTAATTAACGTTGCGCGTTATAGCTGCGCAGTGGACCATTTTTTCAATCTGGCGGGACAAATGTGCGTATGGGTAAATCAAGGGCTCATTAAAGACAAAATATGGCTTAAAATAGTTTGTTTATCCTTTAAGAAATGATTTGTTGTTTTTAGTATGCTTAAGGAACTTTATTCAAGGCATTATTTGTCCTCTTATTAAAAACCAACTAGTTGTATGCACGTTAAGAACAATATAAGCCATAGACTTTATTTTACAATTTATATAATGACTACCTTCAACATTTATATTAGAAAATTGTATCTAGATTTAATATATTGATCAGATATTTAAAATTTAAATATCGCAAAACGTAAACACAAATTGAGTCATGAGAACAATTCACTGGCATCTAAACATGTGTTTCTTTGAGTAGAATTTTTTTAAAAATTTTTTTAATACCTGTACTATTATTGCCCTTTTAATTAAGATGAGGTTTTAATTTATTGTGATTAAGATCAAAAGAAGCTATTAAAAAAACAAATATAAATTAACTCTAATATTATATGAGTATATTTATTTCATCCTCTACGATGTCTATCTAAGTCTACAAATGGGCCAGGGATTTCATTTTTAATTGGAACATTTCTTGAAAATAAAAATTTAAACTATAAAACATTTAAACAAGAGAGGTACAGAATCGTTTTAGTTAACACTCAAGAACTTCCAAAGAGGTGCAGACGACTTTTTCTCATGCAACCGACTTTTCTTCATGCACAGTCGTCAGGCGTATAAACAAAAGCAGGTGTTTTTTATTCCACATCGCATATTTTTCTTTTTACCAATGCGATGAGGATGTTTTATTAGTCCTGTGAATTTAATATTGAATTTAATATTGTATTGTACCTGTATAGAGACATGAAAAAACTGCTCACCGCAAAAATGCCCAAAGTTAGATGGAAAGCATATTTTATTAGTAAACAATTTACTTGATCGTTTTCAACAAAATATAACATTTAAACTTGCTTACTGTACACATAGTTAAAACGGTTTAATTAAGAAAATATATTTTACATTACATGTAAAGTTCCATAATGTTTCAAGAAAGTTACATATCTTGAAATAAAAAAACGTATTATTGGGTTATAAAATTTGAAATTAAGCTAAGGGTGACCTTTACACTATTGTATAATTTGTGAAAAGTTGGAAGCTGTTGCACATAATTTTAGTACGGGAATAATCTGCATAAAAAGTAGAAAAAGTAAATATATTACGTACGAAGGTAACGTATTATTGACTTATTACAAATGAAGTTTCGCATTATTGACTTATTACGTATGAAGCAATGTTTTAAGAAAGTTATAGCTAATTAAAAAAAAAGTTGCAAGTTGTTACAAATTACTTTAGCACAGAAGTAATTTGCAGAAAAAGTAAAAAATTTCAATATATTACATATGAAGTTTCATAAGGTTTCAAGGAAGATACATCTATTTGAAAAATATATTTTCCAAAGATTAGCTTTATAATTCTGCTAAGGTCATGATTTAAACTATTGTATATTTTGTCAAAAGTATAATATTAGTATATGAGTAATCTGCATAAAAATTAGAAAAAGTCTATACATTACATGTGAAGTTCTATTATATTTCTATTCTATATTTTCCCTCTATTATATTTCAATAAAGTTACAGCGCTTTAAGAAAAATTGTATTATCCGTGATTAGCTTTGCAATTCTGATACAGGCGCGATGTAATTGTTATTATTTATTTTGCAAAACGTTGCAAAAGTTATTGCACATAATTTTAGTACGGGAGTATTCTACATAAAAATAGAAAAAGTTAATATATTACATATGATATTTAATGAGGTTCCAAGAAAGTTATAGCAATTTTTATAAAAGAAATTAAAACTGAATATTTGAATATTTTGTCGAAAGTTGCAACTAAATTTAGTACGGGTGTAATCTGTATTAATGTTAGAAAAAAATTGTGTATATTACATGTAATCAGGAAAGTTGCAGCTTTTTAAACTTTTTTTTTTCTTTTTTAGACTTTTTTTAAATATTACATTTGAGTAACTTACACTTTCAAAAATCTCAAATAACCTCGTTACATTAATTATGATATGCCAAGTATATACACAGTTTGCAATCTAATCAGTATTTAATAAAATTTATGATGTTTAAAGTAAATAAATTATTAAGGAAGTTTACGGCTCGTTAACAATTCTAAAACTGACATATGAGGGAACGTGATGGTTTGATTTGGTTAATTAACGTCGCGCTAGAGCTGCACATTGAGCTATTAGCTACGGTTCGGGGCCTATCCCGAAGGAAAGATCCGGGAACAATGCCTCGTATTTTTGAACCATGGTCAGATGACGAGAAAAACACCTGAGCTCGCACCCAACACAACCCCAATAGGCATCAGGACATTGGACCCTGATCAGATTTATCGTGCAGCAGTTCCGTATACACTTTAGTATAATTTGTTGGACAGTTTTAGAAGAAAATTTATTGAGATCATCCCATTGTCCAATATAGAATATTGATTCCTTAAGCAACTGAAAAACGAAAATAAGGGCTAAAACGAAACTCAGAAATTCAACAGGACAAAAGAAACAAATCCTCTACATCACATAGCGTGCAACAGGTGCGGACGGCCGTTGCTATGGGGACAGTACACAACAAATAAGCGGAGAGTGTTTATTGCCCCGAAAAACGGATAACAAATCATATTTTATTGATGTCCGTTACAGTGACAATGGATTTCTTATAAACACGTGGCATCTTTTTATTTTGTTTTCATGTTATTCGCATAAATTATTTTTAATAGTAGTATTAATTACAATATTCAAAATTTTTAAATTGTTTTTTAGAGTTTTGATAATTTTTTTTGTATAAAAAAAAATTAAATAATTCATACCGAATTGTCTAGCAAAATGAAATTTACATTGTAATGTAAATTTTATTTTGAAAACATTTATTTTATAATTGCGGAACATAATACTAGAAAAGCTAGTTACTATTGACGGTAGTGATATTGTTAGGGATATGGGTGTGTTGGTTAATGGGGCTTTGAAAATGGCACATTAATGAGGGATTGCTAGAAAAAGGCGAATTGAATGTTGGTATTTATTGAAAGGAATGTATCATCTAAATATAGAGATGTAATAGTATTGTTATTGTTTGGGGTTAGTTAGGCCGCATCTTGAGCAGACAGTACAATTTTGTTTTATTTTAAAAAAGATAATAATTTGATAGAACGGGTTCAGCAGCATAGGGCTACGAAATGAGTTCAAGGAATTTAGGTAATAAACTGTAGCAACAGGCTTAGATCTTTAAACACCTGTGTGTAAATGTAAATAGAAAGGTTGTGAAACAAGAGTCTGACTTAAGAGTCTGAAGAGAGAGTTGAAGTCTAAGTGAAATCTAAAATCTAAGTGGGGTCTCTTGATGTGGAGGGTATAGTTCTGTCGAGGGGGCGAAAGTTCCGCCCCACTGATTTAACCCCCGTTTGTTCCATTGGTTCCTTGGATAATATGTATCTCGTCGGCTTTCCCGTGATTTAATAGATTCGACTGATTCACTCGATTGGACCCGACGAGATGAAAGGACCACATATATTTCATTTTATGGGTCCGAGATCCCCCAAAACGAACTTTCTTTGTCAAGGTTTCTTTCAGCCGTTTTATGGTGGTCCCCAGACTGGCATCTCGCTTGCATGGGAAAAGTGGGGTGGCAGATATTAAATATTGCCTCACCACAACCTGTACACTCGATGAGAGGAAGATTAGAAGGGTCCTTATGCAACTATTTAAATTTATCAAATCGGGAGATGTTGAAGGCATACAATTTAATACAGCCAATGGGACTAGAGGACATGGGCACAAGATATACAAAACAATTTAATCGGGAAAGTAGAAAGCATTATTTTTGTAATAAAGTAATAGAAAAATGGAATAGTTTGCCTGTAGGGAGGTTAATTCGTCAGGAGCAGGTAGTTTTAAAAGACAGCTGGGTTGGCATTGCGGGATTGTTAGGATCATATTTTTACAGATTTTGAAATGGCCAGATCTGTAATGTACAATGCGTTTGAAAATGCAATTTTGAAATATTTCCAAATTGTTGATCTAAATTGCGCAATATTTAAATGCTAAAACTAACTTTTTGACTGGAGAATAAATCAATTTCTAATATACAACGATCAGAGATGTAGCTATGCACTCTACACACCACCACCTATGTGAATTGTTCAAACTCGAAGATACTCCACTATAGTGGCGTGTTTCGAATGTCTGCAGCATATCTTCTGTGACATATTTTCTGTGTTCCTATTCTCTGTGACTCACCGCGTCTGAGCCTGAAACGCACTCCTTACCCACCTGAATAGCCCGAGAAAAAAATCAAGGGAGAATCTGCACACTGTGAATACATTGGTAGAATTTTTAGGAAAATACTTAAAGTAAGAACAAAAAAATCTTCGATGTTTTATTCATCCGGATATCCGGCTCGGTAAATCGGATATCCGACACTTTACTTCCGGATATCGGATAGTTACCGAATAGTTAAATATCAGTCGGATATGCCGGGTACCGGATAGTTACCGGATATCCGTTTCATCCCTAGTTATTACACAAACTGCTTGGAAATTGCTGTTTTCCCGCTGCTGTAATGTACTATCAATTCTAGTATAGTAAAGGATGATATATCATCCTTCCTAAGGGATGATATATCATCCTTCCTAAGGGATGATATATCATCGTACCAACGGACACTTGGGAAAGGTTTTCTATTTCATTTGTCACGGGAAAAATTATCTGTCCAATCTTTTTAATTAAATTAAAAATTGTGCCAAAGTAGTTATTGTACATTCACAAGAACCATACAGTTCTAAGCAATGGCTATATAGATATAAAGGGAAAGGATCTGTACTTTAGTATTATTGTTTTCCTTAAATAATTTCAATGCTTTGAAATTAAAGATTTTGCAGGTTTTTTTAAAAGAAATTCGTCTTTTCGCATACATTATTTTTCGTTTTTCATGAACAATTTGAAAAACTGGAGCTGTCTGAGTCTTACATCCACGTCTTCCACTGTGAAACAATTTTCAATCAACAGTTTTACTGCCTAAAACTTTCAATTGTAAAATTGAAGGTTGACAATTGAAGGCAATTTTGAAGGGAAAATTCATATTTTTGAAAAGTTTGATGCTAAAAAAAAAAAAACTAAAAAAAAAAAAAAAAAAAAAAAAACTTAAAAAAAAAACGTAGTTTATATGTTTTAAATTTCCTTACAAAACATTTAATTTCAAGATTTTAAGAAAGATTTATGCTGACTTTTTGCTGCGTTGTCTTAACCAAAATAATGACAATACTAATGATTTCTAAAAAAAATAAGTTACATGGACTAAACAAACTCTGGAACTGTAATTCTCACATATCCCTCACTTTCTTCAGATACGTTAAAAAGTAATATCGTCAAACCAAGTTTTGTGAACAACGCTATTTCATAAAAAACACATATGAGAATATCAATTGTATAAAAAAAACCAGCTGAATGGAATATTAATCTTCACATAGTTTCTAATAACCTGAACTCGGTTTCGGTTGCTACAATTGAAAATACGTTACTGACCGTGCGTGAGAAATACTTTGCGACTTTCTTTCATTCTACTTGGAGTACTCTACTCAATAAAAACGCACTTTAGAATTCTGTCTTTGCACGAAATGTAGTTAATACTACGAAATTTCAATTGAATACCCGGAAAGATCAATAAAATCAATATGCCCAGTATAATACAAACTATGCCCAGTATAATACAAACTATGCCCAATTACAAAAAAGCTTCTTTGCTATTGTACATCGAATAAATTTTTCACAGAAGTTATTAAAACTAATACAAATAATTTATTTAGGGCATCTAGTCATGTTAGTTTAGTTTTCCAAAGTAAAAGAGGCTTTATATGTAAAAACAAGAAATGGAGATAGCCACAAACATTAAACACTTAGTATTTTTTTGTGTGTGAAATTGATGTTTTTGAAGGTTTTATAAAATATTTGCTACAAAAAAAAATGCATTAAAAAAATGTTGCATAAAATATTTTAAAAATCTGCATTTTTCCTTAAATAATTTCAATGCTTCGAAATTAGAGTTTTGTTGCAGGAATTTTGAAGTTCGTTTACAAATGATTTCATAAAGGAATTTGAAACAAAAACCTTCATTGAATGCAGTTTTTTTTAAAGTTTTAGTAGAACTTAATTTTGTTTTTTTTGCAGTTTTCCTGCATAAAACCTTTAAGTTTATTTGAAACAATCTTTTTTTGTAAACCATTTGTTATCAAGTGGCTGCGAACCACCAAGTTGAAAGGTATAAAATAAACGTGGACCGCCATTTTGTACCACAAAAAAAAAATATCGATTATCAAATATAAGTGCAATTCAAAAATTAAATACAAATCTGGAAAACAGGTGTTAAACGCTGTATAATGAAATAAATATATGGGATGTCCCCATGTCCCGTTGCGTTTACTCCCCCTCCCCCCCCAATTTCAGGTCAGGTCATGACTAATTTTTGCATTTAAAAAAACTCATTAAAACTTTTATTCTGTGAATTTTACCAAACATCCCATCAGAAAGATAGGGATTCCTATGAAAATTAACTGAACGGTCTCTAACCTGGATATCAATTTTAGTTGCTTACATATTACCCGTTATTGTGATATTGCATACGATTTTTAAAACCTTCTTTTTGTATTCAGAGGACCTCAAAACGTGTCCAACTCTAAAATAATTTATTCGAAACTTAGACCCAAAAACAATATTTTAATTACTCTATATTTCTTGCCAGGTAATCAAATAAATTGTACTGCCCATCCCCAATCACTTATACGGCATCGGTAATGGCCATGGGAAATAAAATTCTCCGGTACATTTCTGCTAATGGACACATTTAATCACCAACACCAATCTGTAATGGACACTTCCCCCCTAATTGTCCACATCGGGATGCGAAAATTTATTAATGTGGTCACCAGGTTTTTATATATATATATATATATATATATATATATATATATATATATATATATATAAAAACAACGCTTCTCTTATTCATGCACAACTAAGACCTTGACTATGTGTAATGTGAAAGCTATTTCTAGCTTCAATTTATGTGATTGAGAAAAGAAGAGAAAGAATACAGTCAATGGAGAAGCAATCAACAAATATTTCTGAAGTATGTGTTGCGTCTTTACGTTAAGGAGACTAGCGAAATTTTAGAAAATCTACCGTCTCTATAAGCTGTAAAAAAAAAGTTTAAAAATGAGTACCTGAAGCTACTCGTTTTTCTTTGAGTACAATTGCATCGTAAATGAGCGATGACGTACTCAAATTGAAGTAATCGTACTTTTTCAAAAATGAGCAGTTGATTTAATATTGCTAATCTCAGCTTTTGTTTCAGCCATCTTAACAAAGCGACCTGACAAACTTAAAATAGGTGTTCAGAAGATGGTTTACTGCATCACTTGATGTCGATCGCTTAAATATGAACTGAGTTATTTCAACTGATTTATCTTTCTTTCCAATCTTTTGACACAAATTTTTAACATTTAGTCTGTGTATAACCTCTTCACGCCGCCTTGGTATTACAACAAATAAGGCTGCTTTGCCTGGGAATCTGGGTTCGATTTCCGATAAGTCTTGATCGTAATGTGGATATTTATTGAAAGTGATGTATGAAGACAGCCTATGTCGGCAAGCAACTGCTCTTTTTTTATTAATGTTTATTCACTGTACTCCCTTTTGAGTTCATGTGTTTTTCAATAATGAAATTTATGTATTTGGAGCTATTATAAGCATTGTAACATGTACTCAAAAATGAGTACATGTTACTTATTTTTGAATATATATTTTTAACAGTGTACCAGGGCCTATTCTAGCGGGCAGTCGTGGTTGCATTCGCAGATTGCATTTGGACAGTTGAAAATTTGGAAAACTCATTAAGGAAATTAAATTAATTAAGGAAGCAAAGTTGATTAAGAAGTTTCATCTGAATAATGAAATAAAATTAATTAAGATTTAACCATCGTTACTTCATTTTGAGATTTTCAAATTGATCAAAAATGTCAAAAGTAAATTAAATTCAGACTAATGGCATTCATATCCAAAATTTCAAATTAATATTAGAAAAAATTACTCAGTTTTCACACAATAATTATATTTTTAATTAAAACCTGGTAATCGTCACGAATATAACTGAAAAAGTACTCAACACTTTGCTCGTTTCAAAGTAACCATTTTTATGCTGTTATAACCACATCGGACATTTGAATTAAGTATTATTGCAAATAGAAAATGCATCCTGTTTCATGATCTCAGTTAAATAAATACTAATAACGAAGGGGGCTACATATTGAAACGTGCTCGATGCAATGAGGTACGTAATATTTTAAAGTGCTCGTTAATACTCAGGAATGTTCTGCACTTAGTGTGTCCATTCAGTTTTAGCTGTTAAAACCGCTCTAAAATTAAACAACATAGCTTCTATTTTTTTATAGATGAAAAAATTATCAATTCGCAAATATAGCTGTAAAATAGGATAGGCGTGTCGATTTCCTTATTTTTTCCAATAATTGTATATATAAGTTTTATTTACCAACTTAAAAAAATAATATGTTTGTAAGTTTTATTTTATATTTATTCAAAGAAATGTATTCTTTAATAGGAATGAGAAGAATATATGATGAGCGAGTCATTCTAGCAATAGATTCTGTACAGTTTCCCCACTGTTTCAAAAAAGTTTTTTAATGTTCTTCTCATTGCAGTATTTTAAATAATCAATACAAATATGTGTGAGTTTATGCTTTATATATGAGTGTATGCATATCATTAAAAATATAATATTAGGTAAATAATCATTTAATCGAATGTATAAAGTGTATACTATAGTTTTCGGTTTTGCTTATTCGGATTAATCAGTTTCGATAGTCCTACTGATTAGGTATCTATAATCGTAGTCTTATTTCGCAATGATCTCTGTGAAACCGTCCTCCCAGAAACCTAATTTCAATATAACATTCGTTCAGAAAAGTGTGCTGAATAGAGGGTTGCTGCTATGCAATTATTAAAGAAAGAAAGAAGCAAAACAAATTTAAATGCGAAAAGCATCTCTGACTGATATGTCTAACAATAAATGGAATGGCCGAAAATAAAATTTCGTTTTCTATTATTAATTTATTATTTATCACACACCATTTTTTTAAGTCATTTTGTTGTCAATTTTAATCATCTTCCAAATATTTAAATAAACCTAAACAGGAAAAAAATTATCATTAAAAGAATGGTAAGTAATAACTAAATAGCATTTAAAAATGAATCATAAATTATGAAATAGTTAATGAATATTTATCGGGTAAATATCGAGAGTTTGGGTTCCAGTATATTGAAATTAATATATTGTTACATTCAGATGCCAAATGTAACCTTTATAAAAATTTAAATATTATGAAAAAAATATTTATAAGCAACTAATTAAATAAAAAAAAACTTGTAATGTATTACTTTTAAAATATACCTTCGTGTGAATCTTTTTCTTCAACATTTTTTTTTTCTTTCAGATTTTTAATTTTCTTGCTTATTTTGTTACTTCTAAATGACTCTGAAACTGAAGTTCAAATGTCTAAATCCCTGTTAGGTAATTTAAATTTGAAAAATACTTATATTGCACTTTCTTTTATATTCTCCTATTTTCTTTATATTTTCATAACATTGTTAACAAAGAAAATAGAATTAATATGTTTATACATTTACTAATAAAAAATATAAGTGCGAATCACTGAACTCTATCTGCAATTTCTGGAAGACACAAAACTTGTTTCCTCTATGGGCCCGTTGAAGCCTAGGTGGAAGCAGCCTTAATGTGCCCCAATATTTAAAAAAAAAGTCATTTAGTGGTATTTTTTAATACTATAGCATTGTAAAAATATTAAATGTACTCGTATATAAAAATTAAATTTTCTTCTTATAAAATTAATTGTTATATTGTTAAATATAACAATTGCGACTTTGCTGTCTTCGATTTTGACTTGCAAATTACTTTCTATTTTAATAGCAGATTGCATTTAAAATGAGTTTTAAAAAAATAGAAAAAAAACTCAGCTAAAAGTAATAAATGTCGGCTTATTTTAAAATGAAAAATATACGAAATATTGCGATAGCGCTGAAAGTAGGGTACAGTTATTACACCTTCCACTGGCTTCAAGTCAACAAAATGCTTTGCCCAATCCAGAAGTTACAGTTAGAGATCGGTGGCACGAATTCACATATTTCGGAAATGGTTACTTCAAGTAGCACGAGGACGCACGTGTAATGCGCACCAATGTTTACATAACACGAGCGTTGCAATGTTAGAATTTAATGTGGAAATGAAACGAGTGCAGATAATCAAAACAAGTATATGGAGCATTTTATCCAGAAAACATACCTTTTAGAAAACAAAAAAATTATTAAAAATAAAGTTTCAATAAAATATAACTTAAATTAAAGTACACATTACTCCTCGAACAACCTTTTGAGAAAATATATGCAGTTCCAAAGTGTAATGAATATTTATTTACTTTTAATGTAGCAGCGCAGAATAGACGCATAAAAATTTGTATTCTTCTTTCTTACCATATAAATTTGTTCTTAATGAAGAATTCTAAATGCAGTATAGCTGCCATCTTCCCAACTTAGCATCGTTTTGGGGATTTCTAATTGTTTTTAAGTATTATGTTTCTACAAATACACTGCTAAATTTATTTTCTACTCTCGGTGATATCGAAGATTATTCAGGACTAAAGGTAAAATTGTGACACCAAAGTCGGTTGATTTGCTTCTCACTCCAGTGATTAAAGTAAAAAAACTTTGAACAATTCATAATTAATTTTTTTTGTAGTATTTGAAAGAAAAAAATGTTTGTAAAGTTTTTTCGCGTCATATACACCTTTTTCTTTATTTTAGGAACGCGTACAGCATTTGGCGTCAAATTCAGGCGTCACAAACGTGTGCATAAGCACAAGACAATAACAAGAATTGTTACAAGTTCTCTCGATATGTGCGTATTATTTACACTACTTTATTTTTGCTTTTGATTGCAATTAATGAAATCTTATTTTCATATATTACTTAGATGTAAGTATTCGTAATGACGTAGCCAAGTGGGATTCCATGGAGTCTGCAACGCCTATTCCCAAGTTGTTGGTGATGCTGCCATCTATGAACAGGCAGTTAAACTTTTTATTTTTTGGTTCAACGAATGGGTGTGTAGTGTGGCTGCGGGGGTTGTTCATACCATAATTATCGCACGGACATTTTAGTACATATTATTTCTGTATCAAAGACCCCATTTACGCCGGTTAGACGCAACGAATCTTAACACATGTGATATAAAAAAAGATAAAATTTCATATACCAGGGACGAACCGTACTTTCATTTCATAAATATCAACGGTTTTAATAAATATCAACGGCGTTTAAAATAATTCATTTTAATGGGATTTTTAAACAAGCCGTTGAAAATGCTGCCATTCATGAGCAAACCGTCAAACTTATTTATTCTTTTGGCTATTTTTTTTTTGGGGGGGGGGGGGGGGGGGGGGGTGACGGGAAGGAGGGAGTAAAATACGGAATTGCCACCCTCCCCCCCAAAAAAAATCTATGTTCGTTTTAAAATTGAGAAGCAATTATTAAAAACGTGTTTTGTCATCTGATATAACTTGTTGTAATACGTAAATACATTTTCTAGAGTAAGTTCTTAAAAAAATTAGTAAAATACGAAAATTAGTAAAATATGGAATTGCCATCCTCCCCTAAAAAAATGTATGTTCGTTTTAAAATTGAGAAGCAATTATTAAAAACGTGTTTTGTTATTTGATATAACTTATGGTAAAACATAAATACATTTTCTAGAGATTTTTTAAAAAAAAATAGCTTTAAAAAAGTTACTCCTGCGTTTATATCGTAGGCTGACGGATACCCTGTGGTTTGAAACTAAAAGGATTAAAACAAAATATATACGAAACCTTTATAAACTTTTTAGATGTAAATATAATTTCATTTTTTGAAAAATCATCACAATTGGTCCGGTAGAAGTCCATAACTTTTTCCAGAAAGAAATATATTATTTTCATGCATTTATGTATTCTATTCAAGTATCAATCCATAATTAAAGTTATTTCCAGGGAAAACTGCAGGAAAATGCATCAGCATTGCAGATTCACACAGGATTGTTGCCCGGGAACATACTGCTATGAGGACGTAGGAATCGGTCATAAGAGATACTGCAATATTGCATAAAATTTACTATGCAGATGGACATTGAATAAACAGAGACTGCTTTTCTGAAAATAAAAGTAATATCCAAAACTAGGAATGAATTTTCAGTATTAATCAAATCGTATATTTTAAGTACAATGTAACAAACTATGCTATACAACATTATAAAATAAAGTTGTAAATATTTCAATAAAAATTCAACAGAGGTTTTATTCTTTTTAGAAGTGTTTAAATTGCGCATTTTTAATTTTGATTAATTAAATTTATTTATGAGTTTCAGAAAGAGTGACTATAACTCTATACAAAAGTACTGCTACCTCTCACAGGTATTACTAGATAATGACATGCAATCAGATCCGTCGGGGGGGACTCCACAGATATTTGAAAATTATTTACGCTCGTAAATAACAGAGAGCACTGCTTTTAGTTTTTCTCTCTTTAACATATAGGATATGCTAACACCAGTTTCTTCTGATTCCTTTGCAAGAAATGTTTTGCGAAAATTTGCAAAATGTTCCGACGCTAATAATTTTTACATCCCCACATTGAAGCTGATCAACGTGGGGCATAATCCGATTGAAAAATGAAAGCCAAATGAGGAAATCTCTGCCATTTAGCATACGTAAAAGGTCTGATGCTCCCTGGACTGTGGGAATATCGTTTACCTTCTGAAGCTCTACAAAGCATTCTTTCAGCTCATTAATATATTCATATACAGTACTGACAACTCTTGAATTAAAATTCCATTTAGTAGTAGAATCATGAGGAAATTTACAAATCAAGTCTAGCATAGCGAGACGCTGTGATGATCGAGGAGAAGAAAGTTAGTATGCCATATAAACCGCTAAAAAAAATATGCACTTGTGAATTTAAGCTGCTTTTTCCATAACTGATTTTAATTGATATGCATAACAGTGAATAAAATTTGCACTGGTATATGTTTCTTTAATTTTGGAATATCTCGAATGTAAACGTGATAGAACGAGATGAGATTACGATTTACAGGGGCAAGCGTGTTTTCGACGGTTTTCAGTGACAATCAAGTGTAAATGAAGTGACAACATTTTCCACGGTTTTCGGTGACAACCTTTTCAGTGACAATCAAGTGTAAATGAAGTGACAACGTTTTCGTAAGCGCATGTGCTATCTGGGAAGTTACTCGAAGTTGTTTTTTAAAACCATATCTAATTGTTCTAAAACATGCTTTGAAAAACTTTTAGCATCTTGGGTCATATTAGAAAATTCCCAAAATCTTTCATGCCCTTCTCCTTTGAATTCATAGCGAAATACTATCGCTTCTTGAGTTTTCTCTGAGACATTGCTTGTGTCATCTGTCATGACAGCTAAAAATTTTGATCCATGGATTTCATTAGTTATTTCGGTTCTGCATACTTCCAAATTACAATCAACAGTTCATTTTGTATTGTCTCAAAACTTCCCTTAAAGGCCGAGGCAGTTTCAAAATGAGCTTTCAAATTTACATCAAACTTGTCTGCATATTCCAGCAGTCCTCGATAAACTCCAGTGTTTCCAGCTTCATCATGGTCACAAAGTGGTAGCTCGAATTTAACACAAAACTTAATGCAGTCAATTATTTTTGAGAGTATCTCTCTCCCAGATAGCACATTTGCTTACGAAAACGTTGTCACTTCATTTACATTTGATTGTCACTGAAAAGGTTGTCAACGAAAACCGTTGAAAACGTTGTCATTTCATTTACATTTGATTGTCATTGTAAAGGTTGTCAACGAAAACCGTGGAAAACGTTGTCACTTCATTTACACTTTATTGTCACTTACAAGGCTGTCAACGAAAACCGTGGAAAACGTTGTCACTTCATTTACACTTAATTGTCAATGAAAAGTGTAATCTCATCTCGTTCTATCACGTTTACATTCGAGATTATGTGGTTCAGTTTCAGCGTATCGGCCGACATTTTTCACCCATTGCTTGTTAGGCTTAGAATCTTCCTAGGAAGGTAAGTTGCATATTTAATTAATAGTTTTTATATATATATATAAATTGATCGGAATAGGTTATTTATATTTCTCTCTCCTCAATTTCTCTGTCAACTTGGCAACGTTTTGAGTTAATCAAACGCCGACAGCGACAATACGCGCGGGAATTGCGGATTATTTAGTTGCTTACATAAATGCATTACTTAAATTATTCGCAAGTAAAATCTGTTGATTATCGCAATCGATTTCTGTACTGACCTTATAGAAAAAAGGGCTACAAATTTATGCATTTTGTAAAAAGTAAGTGTTGTCAAAGTTATTTATAACAAATTTAGTGAATGAAATGTTATTTTGTAAAGTGTAGTCAATGCAATGTTGATGTTTTGTTAGTGGGGAATGCAATGTTTACTTGGAATGTTTTCAAAAGTTGGAGATAGTAGTTTTTAAATGATAACTTTATGATCCTTAGATATATATTTCATTAATTTATAGAACAGCATAATATTAAGTTATGCATTTAGAATTTGTTTGTATTAATGCATATAATGTTTTTGCTTAAGCCATTGATAATATTACAAAATAATAAGTATTTTATAGATACATTAAAAAAGAATCTTATATATGGATACCAAATGAACATTTAAATATGATTGTATGATCCACATAGAAATAGCTTCAAATCAAAACTACCAATCCCTTCCACCTACAATTCTATATAGGTATTAATACTTATATATTTATCTGCAGAAACGATAACCAAAAAACTTGTAATTGGTGATCTCTTCGTATCTAGTTTTCCAACAGTACAACCCAATATAAAATTCATAAAAAAGGCTATTTCTTTAAAAACAAGTGAGTATTAAAACATTACAATCGCTGAACACTTTAAGCGGCGAGAAAAATAATAAAAAAAATTTAAGTGATTTTCAGTGCAAGAAAGTTTCATTTACTTTTTTAATACATGAATTGGTACAGATGTAGTATAGGACATTTGGCGCGCCAGTTGTTTTTGGAGTGTTTTATAAGAGCGATAAATTTTTAGTATGGCGACCCCACCTGACATTGTTGATATTTTCCGATTCTTGTGCCGACTTTCAATCTGCGACTTTTTTCGTCGCCAACAAAATAAACGCGCCAAATGTCCTATAGTACATCTGTTCCCATGGATTTTGTAAACTTTTTTTTTTAACTTTTAAAATATACCCTTAATGTTTAAAATTGGAAAAAATATTTAAAAATTAAGTATTTTTTTATTTTGAATTCTGTGAATTGCTGGAAAAAAACTCATGGACAACTAGACATCCACACCACTTATAGAGTTAATGATAGAACCTCCTTCTGGAAGGATGCATTGTACTGCCGATAGGACTTGCGTTTATGATCGCATAGAAGTTTTATAAGATTTTCTGAGTTGACGCAAAAAAAAAGTTTAGAAATTCCAACTGTAAAATTTTTTTAGTTAAGTTACAATTAGAATTTTTAAACTGTTATTCAAATTTTTTATTATGAAAATTTGAAAGTTTCCAAGCTTACAAAGGCAAACCGATAAAGTCCACTTTGTGTGCGTCAGCAGTAGTGTTTTCCACAGCTTCGCTTTTGAATGCCAGATTCCAAGTTTAAAATTAATACAAAACAGGTGTCCTGCCTGCATGACGCAGTAATTAGTTGGAGGGCATGTGCAAATGTGCTTCCGGAAGGTACTTCTGGCAGGACTTTGACTCTATCATTAAGCGTTAGAGGGGATTTCAATAAAAGATATAAATAAATTATTACATGTTTCTTATAAATTATAAATATCCGTAATAATCTTTTGTCCATTTAAGTCTATTGTTCTTTCCCAGGCATTCTTCCAAACGGTCGAGTTCTCTTAGTTTTTACATGGGCATGTACGACTACAGGCCCTACGTGAAGGAGGTGACCAATAATCGGCAGATCATGTAGGAGTGCCTCCGCCATTACACCCTCATCGATGGGCCCCCCAGGTATAACTTACGTGGATGCCCCAATTGCTAATAATAAGGTGTATTTTCTTTTTACCAATCTTCTATAGTTTATAAGCTTTTGTTATCAAGTTTTTAAAAATACAGAAATTAAAAAATAAATTTCTGAATTGCTGAAAAATACTAATTGTACGAAAGATTGCAATGGAAGTTGAGGTTTTTTCTACAGATGAAGCTGTGTTCCATGTCTACCACAAAACTTTGTTAGTCATTACCAGATGCCAGGCACGTTGGTAAGGGGATGGGTGGTTCAGGATTCAAACCCCTCCCATTGAAAGTCAAGCGAAGAAAAAAATTAAAAATCGAATTACTGTAAAAATCATAAACATACTTTAAAAAACTAGAAAAATTTCAATTTCTAGTATAATACTTCTAGTTGAGTTGCATGAGGAAAAACTTGGTATTTTCCGGGGGTCCTATCCCGAAAAATAGTTTTCAAAAGGCGTCATAAACATGTTTTGAGGTTATTTTTATCTAAAAATAGGCGTAACATGACGTCATCGTGTTTCATTATATAACATTTGAATTTCAGCGACGAAGGGAAAAGATTTTGAAACGGGATCCATATATTATTTTAAACAAGCAATCTAAAAATTTAAATCTGTTCTCTAAATTTATTTCATAATTAGGGAGTGATATTTACTAATTTTAAAAACAGTTAATAACTGATATTGGTAATGATTTTATGAAAAAATAAATGATAAATGTAGCTGTTTCGATACTTCTATGCCAATGTATTCCTGTTTACTTGAATAAAAATTAATCAGTTTAAAAAAATTGGGGGGGGGGGGAGAGAATGAGTTACTCAGTCACTGAACCACCCCATGAAAAATGTATACCATGCCAGATGCGGTTGCTAAGCCAGGGTCACATGTTTAGAACAGCTCTCTAGTCTATATTGTCTGAAATTAAGTTATTTTGTACATGCATATGCACCTCACAAATGAATTAAAATGTGTAAAAGGGGATATGTTTCATAGACTTAACATAACACATATCCCTCTTTACATCTTCCAATTCAAATATATCTGAATGTTCTTACACGATTATTTGCATCGTCCTTAAGAACTATATTTTTGGTAGGTATTTAATCAAGAACCCTTAAAATCTTTAAATTGCAAATATTAATTTCAATTAGTAAAGAATTTAAATTTGGTGACACTGTAGGTACTTAAGGTGTACATTTAAGTTATGATATCAAGTGCAATAAAAATGAAATTATGTTTTTGTAGTTATTTTTGAATTTGAACCTTTAGGCACATTTGAATTTTGATCTTTAATTTATTAAAGCAAGAATTCCTTAAAAAGTTGCAACAAGTCCTTAAAACTATTTAATTTCTACTTTTTTAATCTCTATGAACCATGATGCAGAATATATGTACCTTTTTTAAAGATGTATAATGTAAAGATTTGTTGATACATTGCAGTAATCAAATCTGCATGTTGTTTTGAATTTAAAAGGTGCTTTCAACTAAAAATCAAAATAATTATGATTAATCAATTTGGTAATAATACTTTTGACAAATCTTTTTCTCAAATATTTTAGATTAGAACACATCTTGAAGAAACTATGCCGAATTAAAATTATAAAATTCATGTAGTGCCTTTAAAGCATTCTTTTGTTTTTTTTTGTTTTACAGGTCCTCATTAAACTTGTTGTTTCTGCAAAGTCTCTTCTTTAAAGCGTTGGGAAGAAGAGTTGTGTCCTGCATTATTCTTTCTTGGGAACATTTGATGGTGGTTGAATATTTATAAAGGATTAAAGTAATTCAATAATGTTAATTTTTTTATTTCTTATATTGCACCATAAAGCAGTAAAGACCAATATATTTATCCTATTTTAATCTCTTTCTAACCAACCATATGAATGTGTGCTTAAATTTTAAATATTAAAATAAAATAATTTTTCATTTATAAATTGATATGAGGAAGCAAGAAACAAATGAGTTGACACGGATTATAAGTCAGACATACAGTATGAAGCAGAATTGTGAACAAAATGTCAACAGAAAAGGTTTTACTCATTTGAAGAGAAGGACAATAAAAAAATATCCCTTTCTGTCACAATCCACTTCCTACTAAATAAAAAACTTCTATTGTTATATTGTTGAAAAAAATTATGAATTAAATATTTTTGACAGGTATCTTTTAATTTCCTCAAGAACTGAAGACTATTACATAAATGTATTAAAATTCTTAATTTCAATTAGGTATTCAGATATGATGTGAAATCTTATATTGTTTATATATATTATGCATTTTCTTTTTAGCATTCCAGAAGAAAATTCTTTCAAGATTTAAAGAAACCTCCAGAGTGTTCTTCGTTAGCCCTAAAAGAAATGGCCAGAATATGAAAGTTTTTTTTAAAAAACAAAAATTTAACCATATTGTAAGTTTGTGCTTCTTTCTGTATTTTGAATGTTTAAAAAAAATTATGTTTTTAATTTATTTTTGAATGTTTAAATGTTGTTTTATTTTAAGCTTGTTTTAAATCTATTGTAGGTAAGTTGTAATATTTTTCAATGATGCTGGAAAACCAGTTGTCATATGTTTACATTGTAGTAATATCCACCATTTTGTTTTTCATTAAGTTAGATATTTTGATTTAATTCATGTTCTGTATTTACATTACCAGTCGTTACAGTTTTTTCTAATTTGAAAATAAGGTTGATATTGTTCTACATTGCTATATTGATGACAACACATGCATGGAGGGATACCTAATTAATTAATTTCAATTAAAAAAATGTGTTAATTTCAATTAAAAATTTAAATTGAATTATTTCAATTAAAAAAACCTATCTCTGCCTTTCTCTTTATTTCTGATTTGCAAATTTTTGTATATATGATAACATTATATATATATAAGTTGTATATTTAACTGTTATATTCACTTTCAGTTAAAAATGTTCATATATTTCCATGTTATAAGTATTCGTCTTGCATCGTTTATTGACTTATAATAAAAATTCATATCTTATTCCAATTTTTCTTCATCACATATTTCATGGTATAGATATTTTATTTAAATCGATTATTTCAGAAAACTTAAATTGAGTTCAGATGTAGGCATATGTTAAGTTGAATCATTTATCCTTACTAGAATCAGTCGTATAGCCAGATGAGAACTATCAAGATCAAGCCCTCTCCAAAATTTATACAGGAGATAAAACAGTTTTTTAGATTTCTCCAAGTCATTTTATTTTTTAATTCTATTTCAAGTCTTATAAAATTATTTCACTTTGAATTTTATTGGAAACTACTAATTATTGACGAATAAATACACACTGATAGAATATCAAAGTTGTACTAGTCAAGTAACTCTAAAACCATTCCTCATTTCAGATCCAAGTGTTTAATACTTCAATCCCAAAATTATTTCATTTTCATATTTATTTGTACTTGTGAAATGCACTACCTTCTTCTGTTGTGTAAAACAGAAATAAGTATAAAATAACTTGCATAATACTCCAACCATCAAATTAATAATTATTGAGTTCACATACTTTAGTGCTCATGCACTCTTTTATTTAATTAAGGTAATTCTCCAGGTGTAAATATTAAAGCTGTAACTTTAAAGTATCCCAATTCATTATCAATTTGTATTTCATTATAACTGATTTAAATTTATTAATATTAAATAGACAGGTTAATAATATATTTAGAAATACATATTTAAGTTTATTTTTTTTCTTAAAAAAAAATTGCTTGGGCCTCTTCTGAAACTAAATCGTGGATTTGCCACTGACTAGGATGATGAGCATATATACTAAGATACCAATAGATATTGAATTTGTAATATTAAATTTTTTACTCTAATATTTTTTTAATGAATTATGTAAAGCAGTCGAGCCGTAATGAAATAAGTGGCACGAATGAAATTTTTAGATAATAAAATTCAAAATTTGTGTTGACATAAATAACAGTAACATAGTGTAACAATTAGTGTAAAAAGAGCAAAATTATTCAGTAATTATTTGTATTGAACTTGTTTCGAGTAGAAATGGTCTGCCTCTATAATATTAAATGTGTAAACCCATTTTTGGAAATTGTTTTACTCGTATCACTATGCTTCGGAGTGCCTCATATAGGCACATACAGGGTTGATAAACTTATATTTTTATGTGCTATGTAACTTGACTAGAATACAATATCAAATATGCACATTTACCACTTATTCAAACGGCATTAGTCATCTTATGGGATATATGTTCCGTTCAGTCTTAAAATAGTCCGAAATTAAAAATGCTTTCCATGGTTTGCCTCCCTCTGCAGCCAAAGGATTCCATTATTGAATTTGTTTTTGTTATAATTAAAACAAATATTTGGTTATATTTTCTTGAACTATGCCTTTATTTTTACAGGGAGAAAAAATTAGTGCAGAGAAAGCAGTGTCTTGCCAGTCAGATGAAAATTCTATTATCCAATAAAAAATTTTGTTTTCCGATAAAAAAAAATAAACTAAATTAAAAAATATGTAACATGTGTTTGTGTTATTTTTAGTTAGAATCATTTAGGTATAGTATTTAATGTACAAAAAGAAATATACATGTGCAAATTATATGTAAAAAAATGCCTCTAATTTTTAACATGTTAATCGTTTTGTATCGGCCTCTAAGGTTAAGGTTTTTTATTGAGAATATAAATCATCTTTATTGAACAGACATAATAAAACTTGGAAAGTTATAAATATAATAGGTCATTAGTATGTTAATTTTGCTTGAAATGTAAAGTAAAAAGCTACATTTTTTTTTTAACGTTATTGCTTTTATGAGCATGATTGCAGTTAATGTATTTAATTCTCAGATTTTCTTTTAGATGTCGCAATATCTTTCCTTGTTGCATAAGTTTTTTTTTTATAAATACTATGAAAATTCTTTATATTATGTTGAATATTTTTACATGTACATCAACTAACCTTAAAAGAAGTCAATTTGATATATGTAAAAAATATTTGGAGAGTATAGCGTACAAATAGCTAACTGAAAAAAGGGGACATCTACAATACAATGTTGGAAATTCCCTTTTTGCAGTTAGCCATTCACTTAACTGTATGTTTGCAAGAAAAAGCTTCGAATAACCTTTTCATTGTCAACCTTTTCGTACGCTTATAAACGAAAAGGATACATTTTCATAATCAACCTTGTCGTATGCTTGCACGACAACCCTTATCGTATGCTTGCACGACACCCCTATCGTATGCTTGCACGACAACCCTTGTTGTATGCCTGCACGACACCCTTATCGTATGCTTGCATGACACCCTTATCGTATGCTTGCACGACACCCTTGTCGTATTGTTTGCTTTTGTCAAGTAGCGCACCTTGTCGCACACTTGTTTCAGCCTTGCACCCTTGTCACCGGCAGTCTTATGACAGCCTTTACACTTGTCGTTGACAAGGTAAGAACAATGTTGAAACAAGCTTAAATTGCTATCTGGGCTGTTTTTTTGCATTTCCTCATTGTGCTTGATTACTGCCAATCTATTTTCCTCACTTGATTGAATAGTGAGATTAACTTTCCCAAGCATAGCTAAATTAATAACATTTCGTAATGCTTTTCTTCGGAGCTCTCGTGGTTCTTTGATTTCTCAGGCAAATGGCACAAGTCTTTCACAACTTTTTTGGTCCAAGCAGAATCTCCACTGAATTTCCTCTGGTATGGAGTTTTTCTACTCGACGAAGCTTGAAAAATATTTAAGTCCGGCAAAGGGCGACCATTATTTTTTATATTAATTTTTTCAGTCAAAGACAACTGGGAAAAAACAATATTCTGCAAAAACAGAACACACTCATGGTTCAATATACCTGAAATGTAGAAATAAAATACTAACTTGGTCGGTTTCAGATCTAGCTGTAAAATCAAAATTTATATTTACCAAAGTCAGTCTCATGTACATTACACCTTTGTCTTAAAGGAGCTATGATTTGTAACTATACAAGTGAAAACAATTTTGCATACTTCACACACATGGAAGCTTTCTCTTTATATTGAATGTCGATATGTGGTTTTTGATAACCTTATTAGAGCAAATGCCTTACAGCCAACTCTGTAGAAGAGTAGATGATGTTTGTGATTAGTCCTACATTGCTTGTTGCATACTTCAAATGAAATACATTTTTTTCTTCCCTAAATGAGATATTTCTTCAGCAGTCATATATCAGTTTGTTTGAGAATTCCCATAAATGAAGTATTACTGCCTGAAAGTCGAAATTTTATGAAATGACCTATCGCAAATTTCACACACGAGCAGGATGGTGAGAAATTGTTTTTCAGTGTAGAGTTAGTAAATTTCTATATGTCAACTTGGCAAATTTGTGAAGCAATCGGTTATTTTTAAAGTCAAATTTATTAGTTTCATCCCCCCCCCCCCTCCTATAGGAATTGTCTGAAAAAGAAGAGCTTAAATGTCGGAAATAAAGAATCATGAATATCGATGTAAAAGTATTTTTTTAGCACAAAATACATTAATTGACAAAGAGAGCAATAAAAAAAAAATAGTTGATTACAAAAAAATGTAGACTACAAGTGTTTTTTTCTTTTGTTTTATGGTTGAAAATAAAAATATTTTTTTTTGCAAATGTTGTGTATTTAAAAAAACATTTAATATTTGTTTTGATTTCTTATTATACAAACCAAATATTTAGTATTTTAAAGATACTGAAAAAATTGCAGTAAATGAAAAAAAAAATCAAAATCTTTTTTTATTTTTAAATAGGAGTATTACAATTAAAAAAATTAATTTATATACTTAAATTAATTTTAACTTTATTTATCCAAGAATTTCTAGTATTGTGTTTACATATTTTGTTTAATTTCTGTTTGAATAATCCTTATTCACATAATCATACCTTCTATCCTTTTTAATACACAGGTTTAATAAATTGCAAGAAATGTCTATTTCATACAAAATAAGTTGGATTACAATAAGTAATTAAGGTACGTGAAAGTTAAAATTTACTCTGATCAAGCATCCTTTTTATTTATAGTGCATGTCTTTTATATTCTTTTTTTACAAGTCAGAATCGCCCCATAAAAAGCTTCATGCAACTAGTCAGATAATATGCATTGTGACTTGTGTGTGTAAGACTTTTCCTAGCAGGTTTAAAATAAAGTTACAAGTTAGATCTATGTAAAAAAATATAAACAACTGATACTTCCCCAACAAGTTTTCTTTTAGTTTAGTAAATACAGAGATATTTATTTTCATGTTTTAAATTTCAAAATCTGTCGCCTCTGTAAATTTTAAAAAGTAAATATCTGACAATATATCTTTTTAATCGTATTATTGCTATAGCTATACCATTAAATAAAAACAAGATGTAGCAAAATATAAGTTCTTATACTTTTCCCATTAGTTATTTGCAATTTTATAACATTATTCTGCAATTCTCTAATTAAAATAAGTTATAAAAATTCAGAATTTTTATACTCCTACCAGATGTGTAAAAGTACAATCATAACTGGATATTACATTTTCAAAAACATTTTTTTTTTTATGAAAACTAGTTTTTTTAAAAGTAATCAGGTACATTTTTTGTATTTTATACATTTCAATTTAAGTTTTCCTACCCACAATAACAAGAAAATTAGTTTAAGGAAAATAACACATATAATAAACTAACTAAATCTTAACTATTCTTTTCTGTAATAATTATAATGCTAAAGTAGTGCAAGAGAAAATACACATTGTTTTACAAAAAACATTTTAATCTGATAATTCAGAAGAAACTATCTTTCAATCAACAATTCAAATCAGGTTACATCTCAAGAGAAAAAAAAAATTACTATTCCATGCACCTTATGAAGAAAATAATGTAGAAAATGCATTTTCACGATACAGCTGTAACATAATGGGAACATTTAAATATAAAAATATTAAGTATTGGAAACATTTGATAGTTTGAACTTTAGACACCTCTGTTAGGCAAATCTTTCACCTTGTAAATTCTAACCAACCAATGTTCTGTAGTGTACGCCTCCTCCAGAACATCCAGCTCGAAATTCTTATTTCCGATTTCGGCATTTCGGACACGATCGTAACCAGGAGGTTTGCCAGCCTCGGTGTACACCGATCCGAATCTGTAATAGCACATTTTATACATCAAAGACTTCAAAAGCGTTTCCGACCCATCCTTATCAATACGGAACTCTCCAGAGGGCGTATAGTAATCATTTTCCTTAATATGCTTTCCACGATCAGTGCTGCCACCAATCCTAACCATCCAGAGGAACTTATTGATGTCATCTGACGAGTACCCAGTCAACCCGCCAAAAATGACGAGCACGTAATTGACATCCAGCTCTTTCATTATTTCATATGCCTTGTCTTCGGAAGAAGCCATAGCCTGTCCTACCCTGGATATGTGAGTGTTATTCCAAGTGTTATTATCCACTAGAATCGTTCGATTGGCCATTGCTGTAATTTGGTAACCATAATCCCACCAAGACATTACTTTTGCATCTTCTGGGGTATTGTGCCTCAGCCAGTAGTAAGCTTCTCGGAAATCATCGAAAATGATCCTGGATCCGTCATGGCTGCGTGCTGATAGGACGATGGAAGGTGACGAGTAAGCTTCTGAAGTCACCCAAGTGCAGTGGAACATGTACGCTGTCAAGAAGAATGACATGCATATGATGAAACACCATGCCACTTCTATTTTCTTAAAGTAATTGCTTCCATACCGCTTTACTTTTTTCTCTTGCGGGGTTGCCTCGAGTTGCTTGCAGTAGGTGCTCAGAATGGACGAGACGCCGATTCCCGACAGTATGCACATGACGGGAGCAAGAACAAGCATTAGACGAACCATGACACCGGCAAAGTAGATGCTGGTCACCCCATACAAGATAATGAAGATATTGGCATCGGTCAACTTGGAGAAGCAGTAATAGAGTCCGACAGGAAACATGAAGACAAGGAACTGGAGGTCGAAATAGAAACTGGACCAGGACGTGGGTTGATGCTCAGATACCGAGGCAATGATGGGGATGTTGTTTTTGGCGTAAGAGGGATCCAATAATGAGTAAAATCTGCCAGTCCAAGGGGAGATTTTTCCGGTTACGGTCAAGACGGCTCCCACCCCAATGGTCAGCACAGCACATATGGTGTACACAGCTTGGAAAAGGATGTCAAAGTCCTCTTTGCTCAGGCGAGCATAGACATAATCGGCAAAGGCATGTAGCTGGCAAAGTCCAAACACACCAAGTGCAGCCATGTGCTCACTGGATTGAACAGGCTGGAATCCGACAAAGGATATTTGCATCGACAGCAAGGTTCCCAGGCAATAGAGTGTGCTGTAGGCGACGTAAACTCGATGGGAGAATCGGCCAGTGACCATCAAGGCAAGAACGTGGAGGGGGATGAGGTTGATAAGGAACACATATCCGCCCCAGGATGACACCATGTAGAAATAAGCGATGCCACACATTGCCGCCCAGTAGATGGAACCAGTTTTCACAGACTTGATCCACATGTAGTACGTTAAAAGCATGCAGAAGATGGCTATACCTTCGTTGTCATAGGAGCCTGCAACGGACCTGGATATGTATCCAGGGACCACAGCAATCATTGCAGCGGCAACCAAACCAGATGAGGCATCCTTCAGCTCTTTTGTCAAGAGGTAAGTGATGATGACCGTGAAACTGGAGAACAGCGGAGCCAGGAACACACAGACATTTCTAATATCGATGGTTATGTGTAACCACTGTAGGACACTATACAGGGTTGCGGATGTAATCATAAGACCAGGATATATAGTACCGCCGATGATCCTACCCAAGGGATACCAGGCGCGGTCGTCGAACCAGTTGTGGAAACTGTAAAACCCGTTTTCAGCTAGGTACTTGGTCGTTCGGTAGTTGAAGTAGGGATCGAATTCGTGGATGACGCTCTCGAATCGCAGAACTGAAAACAGTCGTGTGGAAAAGGATAGCACAGCTGCCATGGACAGGATCAGCATCTTCAGGAGAGTGTCCTGTTTTTCTGGCGACATTCGCACGAACCATGATGGTTTCTTGTAGAGAGAGCTAGGAGACATTTTGATCGGTCAAAATTTCGAAACAAAACTGTAAATAACGTGTTATGCCTGCTCGATCATCGGATTTGATGGTTGGCTTCGAGCAAAATGCAATTCCAGAATATAGTTTGAATTAATTACCCAAGCTTGTTTAATGCTTAGGTAAAAATTTCTTGCAGATTAGTTTGTTTAATTATCTGATTCTGAAACTATCAATATCGCCGTAACGCCACGAATTTCATTTAAAAGCCGGGGGCAACAGTTACAGTAAATAAGATGACGTAGCCTTAATCCATAGATTTATAATATCTACTATAATATTTTACGCTTTAATCACATCTTTATCAATTAAAAAACTTCAGTATGATTAATGAAATCAAATATTAAGGTGTAATTATTTACAAATAATTTATTGAAATACAAATTTTTAAATCAGCTTAACTGTAATTTTCAATAAATAGTTTTACGCATGCGCAGTTTGTATTTCTAATTGTTTACATTACAAAAAACACAAACAACTTGAAATTGAATTCAATTTTGTTGCGGCATATTTCTTTTAAAGTAAAGTTTTCTTTTGAAATTAAAAGTGTGCTTAACATCAGGTATACATTATTTTAAAACATTATTTTGGTAAATACGTTTGAGCAGTTTCATTTAATTATATGAAAAATATTTTATCTAGAAAATTATGTTAGGGTGTTTTTTTTTTTTTTTAGTAGTAGTTTTGGTGATTATTATGGAGTTATCGAAATTGTAAGTTAATTAAAAATAGGCTTGCCATACACACTACCTTGGATTTTCATAATCATGCCCCGTAGAAGTGTCATTTTGTTCAAGTTTTTAGGAAATCAATATTTGTAAATATATAATGTTATTGTTTAATGTTGTGATTCCTTATGGGATTAAAAATATTAATACAATTATTGAATCCCTGCATTACCACAAATGGGATATCACGATGGATGTACTAGATAGTTAATGAAAAGAAGGTAAAAAAAAAATATTCTGTTATTACCCTAGAAAGGTAGAATATCATCAAATGAAAAGACCATTATAAAGAATGGAATAAAATTATGTACTTATTTATGTACTTCTGATAATTGTATGTAATATGAAATTCTCTTAACCGAATGGGTTTTGGAATGATCACAAAAGGTGTTCCAATCTAGCTTTACCCTTTATTATTCACCCAAAAAATATCTAGCTTTTAAAATTAATTTGTGGAATGTTAATTCTGATTTTTAAATTAATTGATGTTTATTTAAAATAAAACTATATATATATATTTCATGTAATCAATAAACAACAATAGTATGTTTATCATTTTGGTCTACATTAAAATTAAACTGTAATTTTACATGATATTTATTAATAAATGATATTATTAATTAAGATTTTAATGTTATTTATTCGGATATTTAAAGGAAAAGAGATTAAGATAAAATTTAAGATTTGAGGGGGGGGGGGGGGGGAAATCAAATTTTAAACTTTGTATTTCTTTGGCACATATATTTAACCTGAGTTTTTTTCCTACTCAAATATATTTTATTGTAATTTATTATATGAATAATTATTTTTATATTATGTTTAAAGTAATATAATCGACTAATTAATACAAATTTAACAATAGTAAAAAAATTATAATTAATCTATTTATATGTGTTAGCATTTGTAGGCTAGAAAATTATGATGCTTACAAAATTTTACAGGAAAAATGTTAGGACCAACAACGTTATTCATAAAGCATCTACCTGCCGAGCTCAAAGTAGGGGATAGAGAAGATTTGTTGAAACTCATGGGAGCAATAAACGTTCGTGTGATGCCAGATACTGGAAAAATGAAATACACTGCCTTTGCCACATTCGCTAATCACGAAGATGCAAAGCATGCATTGTCCATTCTACACCAAAGAGAAGTACTGAATAGGCGTTTAGTGGCAGAGTTTTCTAAAGAGCAGCATGAAAACCTTGTCCCACATCAGAGTGATTACGCCAAGTTTCAAAATATCCCAAACAAAGAAAATGCAAGCAAGTCATCTGAAAAAGAAGTTTTGAGGTTGGATATGGAAGAGTTTTCAAGAAAAATTCACGGAGTTGCTCCTGTCTTAAGCTTAGATTACTTGCCATCACCCCTTCTGAAATACAAATACCCCCCACCAACCCTGACCATCATACAGAACATAAGCCATGCACTAGCCTCTGTTCCTAAATTCTACACTCAAGTTCTTCATCTTATGAATAAAATGAATCTTCCAGCACCATTTGGGCCTTTAACACCAGCACCACCTTTGGCGCCTGATGTTTCAGAAAGACACGCAGAAGAAGGTTTATTGGAGGCAGGGGACATGTCAGAAGAAGAATCTGAGTACGAAAGTGGCTCGGAAGAGGATAGACCTAAAGTAACCGAGCAAATTCTTCCTCAAAAACGAAAATTGCAGAAACCTAAGCCAAAGAAGAAAAGGCAGAAGTTGTTGGATCTGCTGCCCGCAAGGAATACAAGTGGTGTGAGAAAGCCCACAGAGCCATCTGAAGTGTTCGAATCGCAACCCATAAACCAGAAGAAAATAAGTATGAAGAACATTGACCAGATTCCTGTTACAGACACGGTTGACTCTGAGATAGTTGGTGGTTTTGGTGAATTTGAATCATCAAAAGTACCAGATAGTGGTGAGGTTACTATGGTGGAATCTGGTGAAGAAAAGTGGAATGAATCACAGTTTATTACGGTTGATGAACTGAGGAAGAAGAGACTGTCATCCAGGGAGATGAAAACCATGTCAATATTTAGAAACTTTTCACCTGGAGAGCCGACATTTCGATTATATATTAAAAATCTTGCCAGGCAAGTGGAAGAAAAAGATCTACGCTTTGTATTTGGAAGATTTATCGATCGAAATTCCGAGCAGGAAAAGAACATGTTTGACATTCGACTCATGAAGGAAGGTCGAATGAAAGGTCAAGCTTTTGTGACACTGGCCAATGAGAAGCAAGCTGTTGAAGCAGTAAGAGAAACTAATGGTTTTGTGCTCCACACAAAACCTTTAGTTGTGCAATTTGCACGATCCGCTAAGCCTAAAGAGGATGAGAAGAAAGCAAAGAAAGTTTTATAAAGTTGTTGTACATGTATTTTTATTTGTGATATTGACTCTTAAGTTTTATTTTGTTTTCATTTCAGTGCATTTAATGATGCAGGAAGACAAGGTCTGTGTCAAATTGCTGTTTTTTGCTAAAGCTAGAGAAGTTATGGGAAAACATGAGATGGAGGCTATGTTATCTCCAGGACCTTATAATTCACAAAAACTGTTAAATGAAGTTATTAGTTCATGTGCAGATTTGAAACCACTTGCTGAAACTGTTATTCTTGCATTAAATGAGGAATATATTCATAAGTTGAGAAAGTTTTCATTGAAAGATAGGGATGAAATTGCTGTAATTCCACCCTTGAGTGGAGGATAATTTGAAACAAAAACTCTGAGAAAGGAATACCAAGGGCGAAATATTTGTAAGCTATTGATTGTTAAGTTGTTTATATATCTTTGTACAAAAATATCAGATGGTATTCAGTGATTGAATGTTAAATGTTTTGGGAATCACTTTGATTGAATCAAGTTAGTGTTGTAATAACACATTATTTACAACTGAAATTATTCAGAAAGTTATTTTATTAAATAAATGATAAAATATATCAATACGTTTTTATTGTCTCAGTATTTTTATACATCTTTGCAAAATTAAATTGGAATTAATGCAATTTATTTTCAAGTTGTCAAAGAGATCAGCATGTAAAAATGTTTTTCTTGCAAAGTATATTTTGTATATTCTTAGTAAAAATTGTATTCATTCCTGCATTTAAAAGCACATATAATAAAATATTCAATCAGTTATTTTGTACCACATAAATGTACAATGTTTAAAAACAATAAATTTGTAATTATATTTAAAAAGTAAGCAATCACAATGGGTTTTTGTCCAAAATTTAAAAAAAATAGATTATTACATCACTGAATTCATGTCCGATTTTCTACTGAACTCAACTATTTCATTTATTCAAAACATGTTTTGTTCCAATAAAATTCTTTAAGAAGTGAAATTTGTATTCAGGAAACATTATTTGTATTTTCCCTCAAATTATCAATGTGACAAAACATGTTTTGATTATTTGCTCCTCAGATGTAGATTTTAAATCTTTGCATTAATCTTTTTAGAAATTGCTCTTACAAGATTTTGTTGCTTTAAAAAAAAGGTATTTTCTGCAAAACAAAACTCATTATGAAATAATTTGGTTTGAAATAAGATATTACTAAAATTATAGCTGTGTAGTGACTCCTAATATTTTATTTGTATGAAAATTATTCCAAAATTTTGAAAAAACTATTTTATCAATGAATTTGTTTTACAGTAAAATGAACCTTTTTTTAAAATAAATTTAATTTCAAATTTTTAATTAAAAGACTACATCTATAATTCAAAGTTTATTTCAGTACTCTTTTTTTTAAATTGTTTTTTTAATAATTATAACTGCATTTAATATCACTAAAAAAAATTAGAGTATTTTTTTTTTATAGAAATTTATTCGATTGAAGTTTACAATCTACGTAAAACATATTTATACTCTTTCACCGCAAGCATTCTTGTCTATATAATCCAGGAGTTCTGCTTGTGTGAGTTTAAAATTACTTTCAATCCATTGAGACTTCAATGCTGTAATTATCTCAGTCATTCTAGGTCCTGGTTTGTGTCCCCTTTCCATCAGAACATGTCCAGTAATGGGGAATTTAGGAATCTTCCACTCGGTTAGTTCTTTCAGCAAAGTAACTTCTCCCCTGTATTTCAAAACTTCACAGCACCACTCGTGAGTATCGCACACTTTTGATTTTGTGTGCATTATAAGACATACAAGAGGTTTTAACGGTGGATGGCCATTGAGTGACTTGTTGTTAATGATGAATAGGGCCAGGTCTCTCTCATACTTGGAGAATTTTATACGAGAATGCAAATTTCCTACCTGAAAGAACAAAAAATATGAAATTTTCTATTAACCTCTTGATCAGGAAATTAATTCAACACATGCACTGCTAAAAAGGACTATTTAATATCTGAATTTGGGAAGTATCAGCTGAAGTGATATGTGTCACATGCATCGAAAATAAATGTTTTAAACTGGTTCAACATGAACTGAACAAGTACGAAACGAGTACACAAATGAGTGCTACTCATCATTGTTTGTTTGGCTAGTTTCAAGCAGGATGAGTGGCACTCGTCATTCTTGGTCAAGGGATAAAATATGTCACTATTAAAAATTTATAATTCTCCTTTTTTTATTGGTCGACTTTGCTTGCTATACACTCGGCATTATCTGGCCAGCTGGCGACCCCACAGGCTAAACGATGGGCACGATATAACAGACGAATTAGAAGAATAGAAAAGATTGAGACCTTACCAGCCAAATAAATTAGAATTCAGTTTATAACAAGCAAAAAAATATATTTTTTATTTTTGAAAATGAATGTAAGAGGCCCTATTTATTACATCATGTTTCCTTAAGGGGGAGGCTTCACATGGCATAGCAAAATTTCTATAAAAAAAAAATTGAAATTTATTTAACAAACTTTGATACAAGTAACTTTTTTATGAAAACCACTATATTTGGTAAAATACTAGAATGAAAGTTTTTATATCTGCATAAATTCATAGTGACATAATATGGCAGAGAAGGGGGTGTACAAAAATGAAAAATAGTATGATGTAGTAAGTAAACAAAAAAAATCTGACTAAGAAAAGGTTAAGGAGTATGTGTAAATAAAAATCATAATATAATAGTAAACTGCATATAACTTTTATATGATTAACAAAGAATCATTTATGAAATGTAAGCAACTTTTAAATGAATAGCAGTGTACATAAAAATTATTTTACACAATCACCTAGTAAAACAGGTCGTGATATAAATAACATAATAATCTTATTTACTTTCAACATTAACCTTTTAAGAGCTCATTCAATGTGAAAATGTGTCACTCAGTTTCAGGGTAAGAAAATTGAATAAACTAGAAAAACATGCTGTTGCGAAAGAAAAATATTTTCAGCTTTAATTTGTATTTTATTAACTTACTTCATCTTCAGTTTGAAGTAAAGCTGTTAACCTTGTTATTGAATGAGGTTTTAAACCTTGAGTGTTTTCACATACATCTTTAAATTCTTCTATGTTTACTTCTTCTGGTAACCCTATAAGATCAGAAGCAATTACATTTTTAAATATAACAAATATTCAAATAAAAATAACATGATCAGATTAACTTTACTACACAGCCCACAGTAGGATATTGCATACTACACAATAGGATATTGCCACCATTTTGGTATGTATTCCAACAGAAATACCCAAGAGTACAGCTTCTTAAATGAAGCATGGTTAGATGACTAGAACAACACAACTGGGACCCCCATCCCCTGATAAGAACCACTAAATAAGGAACAAACATTCAAAACGTTTCGTCCAAAATTTCCAAAAATTAGATTATTACATCACTGAATTCATCTTCGATTTTTCGATAGAACCTATTTTATTTGTGTAAAATACATTTTGTCCCACTGAAATAAGCTTGAGTCAATGCATTAAAAAAGTTATTTGCATTTTCTTACAAATCACCTAAATGCAACAAAACACCTTTTGAATGTTTTCTCAAGTATTCTGAAGAGAATTTTGATTATTTGAGTTCAGTAACCGTCTCTATAGACCGATTCTTACGTTAAGTGTTTCAGGGTTAGTTAGGGAGTTTAGTCGTCATTAAGAACACTTGGACAAATTTAAAATAAAAAATGCTTTTATAATATATTACATGTTATTATACTGCATTATTTCTTTGAATATTAGAAATTATATATGTCTGCTTGAAAGACTAAACTATTGGCACAAATTTCAGGATGATGTATCAAGTCACATAATGATTTATTCTAGAGAAGATATTTAAAAAAAAAATATTATCAGGCTTATTGAAGACATTTAATTATAAAAAATCATTTTATATAGATAATACAAGTCATATGGATAATACAGTTCTGGGATAGGAAATAATTTTTCATAAAATAGTATATAAGCATGATGCATAAACTATGTATTAGAAAACAAAATGAAATAGATGTTAGCTTTTAATATATTCCATACATAGTAGTTTTTATATAAAGCATCATGTTTGTACACATAAGGATCAACTCAATAAGTATGTTATTTCAAACTTTTGGAGTTTTTCTGGACACGAACTAGATTTAAGACAGTGTCACTAATCATTGAAATACTTATGTGTTGTATAAATACTGTTAAATTAAACATTATTAATTAGACTAAATTACATGCTTTTTAAATAATAAATTTGTTTAAAAAATTTGCTATTGTAAAAAATTACTAAAAAATATAAATTAGCAGTGATCTTGAGCTTGTAGTTTATTCACAATACTATTTGTATTGAATACAAATTTTTTTGTTTTTCAAAAAGAATTGTTTAACATACATATATACAAAAAGAATTGTTTAAGCCTAAAGTACCCAAGTATTACCAGAGTAGTGGGAAAGAAATATTGAGATTTCAGATTCTTTTTATTTTCCTTGTTAGCCAAGCTGCCCGTATAAGGATAATACATCTAAGATGTTGTGTCAATTTGCAATAATATGACAATAGTTTAAATTAATAACTCGAATATTTTTGCATTTATCGTCTCAAAGTAGTTTGAAAATGGGCATGTAATTAGGATTTAATTTAAGGTATTTTGCATAAAGTAATTTACAGTTGATTAATAAAGTTAAACTTTTTAAATCTAAACTACGTACAGTAGGAAACTGGGGACCTATGGTAATCTTAATCTATGATTCATTTTTTATAACATACAAAATTTACATTAACATTCACAATTTTCTAACCAACAAATGGACCAATTCCTAATTCAATCATTCGAAGCATGATTTCTTTTGCATAATTGCCACTAAGGATTTTTTTCAATTCAGTCCACAATCTTTCACCAGATATTTCTAAAAACAAATAAGGATAGACAATTTAGCAAGGATTTTCACATAGAAGTTTAAAACGTATTTCAAAAACAAGTAAATTATAAATAATGTTAGTTAATATTAACAGAAATCACATAAATTTCTCTTATATTAAAATGGAAGAATAAGTATGAAATATTGTGACTAAACTATTTAAAAATAGCTATGATTAAAGTTATATTCAAGATGAATATAAAATAACATATTATCTTTTCTTAAAGGGAGAACTTACTTTCCAAACCTTCTACATTCTTTCTTATAGCTTCTAGTGTCTGTGAATCATGATTGTCAGGTGTAACTGCTATTCTTCCATAAAATCTAAAGTGCATTTAAATATAACTTGTTAGAGTACATTTAAATATAATTAATTCATCAAACAAGTTTATCTGAAAGACATTTGATAGTTTTTACACAAGATAAGTAGTTTAAATGTGCCGGTTAAAGTAATGGTAGTGTAAGTCTATTTTGTCTTAGTCTATTAATTTAACTGCCTGATTTAGCAGATTAGTGTGCAGCAGGTACTTTGAAGAATAACCAAAGCGTTTTACTTGTAATTGTCAACTTTTATTGCAAACATGAAAGTACACAATATCTGTTCTAAGGGGAAATATTAAATATGAATAAACCTTAAGAAACTTTCATGGCATTATTAAATAGAAAACTATTCACTGAATAATAGATAAACAACAAATTTTGAGTTTGTAAAGGTTAATATTATTTTTTATTCACATAACCAACCATAGGGATTCTCAAACTTTTTAAGTCATGTGCCACAACCCGAATGATATTGCCATGAGGATTGTGTGTACTAGAGTTTAACAAAACATTAGCAATGCATATTTCAAAAATGCTATTTTAATGCAGTTTTATACTCTAGAAAATTAATAATATGCAGTCAAATTTTAAATAGTTTAAACATAAAACCTGAAATATCGAAGTATTCTTAAATAATCTTCTTTAATTCTGTAGCCTGGGTCACCCACAAAACGGACACTTCGGCTCTTCAAATCTTCCACACCATTAAAATAATCATATACGGTTCCATCTAATCCTGCAAAAAAAAATTGAGTATCAATTTTAATTATTGTAGGGACAAATTTAAAAATCCTATTTTTAATTACATACCTAAAAACATTGCATTGAAGGTAAGATCTCGCCTGCCAGCATCCAATTCCCAATCGGTTGTGAACTCCACTTCCGCGTGTCTGCCGTCTGTTGTTGTGTCGATTCTCAGTGTGGTTATTTCGAAGTTTTGTTTGTCGTTTAACCTTATGGTTACTGTGCCGTGAGCTTCTCCTTTGCGATGCAACATACGGATACCTAAAGAGGAGAGCTTTTATTTGAATTTTGCACACTGTAATATAACATAAAAGAAACAAAAACTGTAAAATGGTATGAATGTTCGTTGAAAAGAACTAACTTGAACTTTTTTCGTGCAGTTCCATTTTAGAGCAATTTCAGTGAAGAATACTCTAAAATATCTCATCATTTCAATATCTAAACTTTCCTCCTTAGTTCAGATAGGGTATAGTTTCTTATAGGCACAGTGTGGTCTATGTCTGTAAGAAACTATATCCAATCTGAACTAATAAACTTTTATGAGTTTTTTTTTAAATCATGTATATAGTAATTAGCTGTAAAACACTAAATCATTTCATTGAAATAGTCAAACAAGCCATCATTTAATGAAACCATTACCTAAAATTAATATAAATTAGATTTTATTTTTTAAAGTATTTGTATGTCCAAAACTTTTTATTTGGGGTTTCTAATTTAAAAAAATATTTTCGGGAACCTAATTTCTTTTTATGACTAAAACTATGTTAATTATTATGAAAAAAAGTTCATGTATACCATGATTAGAAATATGTTTATCGTAAAATATTTAAAAAATCCTATGAAACTATTATTTAATTTAAAAAATATTAAAACATTAAATTATTATTTATTCTAGTAAAATTAGGAAAAAATTCCCATTATTATGTTTTTAAATGTAGAGAATGGATTTTTTAAATGATCATGATTCTCAATTGCTGATTTTGAGTAAGGAAGACCAACATGATAAAATGTATTCATTAAAAAAAATCCAATACATATATGTATTTTTAACAAGACATGAAAGGTTTTTAGCTTATTTAATACTCAACGCCTAACATATAAATGAAATAAAGCATACAAACAACTTTTTTAAATTTCCAATTTATATTAAATAGTATTTAAAAAATAAAATATTACATGAAATATAGTAAGTTTGAAATAATATCACTTTCGAAAACGTGTAAAAATGTAATTACGTTCAGCTTCAAACATCTTTTTCATTTCCGTTGGTGTTGCAGTAGTTGCAAAGTCCAGGTCATCCGGCTGCTTATCCATGAGAAGATCTCTAACCGCTCCTCCAGCAATCCGAAGCCCAAACCCGTGCTTCTGAAACAGCTCCGATAGGCTATTCACCTCTGGGGTGAAAATACCTTGGAAATATAGAGTATCCAGCTTCATTGTGACTAATTTAGAATTGGGTCTTCTGGCATTAGATGCAAATCTAACGAGAATCGTGGATCCACAATAGCAAGGGCGTATTAATTTCCTTGCAAAAAACAGCTGAGCAAATGTGTGTATCCTCATCAATTTCATTCAGGTATTGTTGACCTAAAGAGAAAGAGCAGATGATTGATATTCAAGACTGTTCACAAATTGTGGATAAACAATATTAAAGGCTTAGTGTATATATAATATGTTAAGTTTACATATATAGTGTTCCTATTAGACGTTTTTCAAAGAGCTTGCCTTCTGCTCTTTTTTTTCTTTTAAAGTAGTTCCCTGCCCTTTTTCCAGCAAATGTTTTGCGATCGTCCTGTAATTTTTCGAAATATTTTTCTTTTATTGTTGCAAAAAAGTAGTTCTGTATGATTTACTTGTCCTGAAGTTCAGAAGGTAAGGAAAGTGCACCCTTTTTGATTAATCCATCCTGCTGATGCCATTTTTAAGAAATGTGAACACTATACATGTATTCAATACATTTGTGTTATAATATGTAGTTTATTCTGGCACTGACATAAGTATAAATAAGGTTTCAAAAACCTTTTGTGAATAATTAAAAATATATATACAATTTGTACAATAAAATTCATTTTATCATGTAATTTATATGCATTATGTTTACTTTAATTATAACTACTGTAATGGGGTAATATAATTTTGACAGATTTTCTGTTTGCTCAAATTGGCCTTTGAAACATGGAACAATTTCATTCATGATCCCGTTATTAAACGGAAAAACTGCTGTACTTACAAACACATTTTTTAAACATGGAAAACTTTTTTTCATGATTTTACTTAAAACAAAATAATTTGTACTTGTCCAAACATGTGGAAAACAAGAAAACCTTTCGTTCATGATCACACTATTTTGTTAATTATATTTTGCTTCCAAATACAGATTTAAAACATTAAGATTTTTATTCATGATCTCCCTATTGAAGGGAATAGTTGAAAATAAAAACAATTGCAATAATTGCTCTGTAGTGTTTTTCGGCAAAAAGGGGTCTTTAAATTATTTTACTGATGTGAAAACATCTTGAAAAATTTAAAAGGAGAATTTTGGGTATAATATATGCAGTGTTCACTCTAGAAATAAAAAGGGGCAGGGCGCTGTTAGCAGAAAAAGGCTACCCCGTTTTTGGAAGGGCACTTCTTGTTTTTAAAAGGGCACTTTCAAAAAAAATAATTGGGGTGGGCGTGGCCACCCGTTGACACATCGAACCCGTGACTAAACAAAAAAAAAATCCGATTTATTACATATTGGGCTATTGGTGACGGCTCGGGGCTTATCTCGAAGGAAAGAAGAGTACAAAATTGATGTCACTTTGTGGAAATACTACTTGAAATCCAAAATTTGACATTTTAAAATTAATGTTTTCGCTAAAAACCAAATCGGTAAGTAGCCCGAATTAGGCCCCTTACAAAACTGATGAAAAGGCTACTAAAATTCGAAATTTGGTAATAAAATGTCTAATCTTGTAATCTCGCCCCAAACTATCTTACAGGCAACCAATAGGATTCGTGCAATGCCCCGTGCTCGAAATTACCGCGGAATCATCACGATTTCACAACACGCTTGGTTAAAAAGAAGTTTGTTTTTCTACTGTCATAATTCACTTAATTCCAATTTACACAAAAAAAATTAATCGATACCTTTTTTAAAGACAGCTAGGAAAAGAAAGCAAAGATGCTTGCGCTTGACTAAAAAGGACAATAGGGGCGGAATTCTTTTTCGAAAGAGGGCGGCATTTTTGAAAAAGGGGCATGAGGGCGCTATCGAGATGAAAAAAGGGCGGGCAGGGCGGACCGCCCTTCAAAAAACGCCTAGAGTGAACACTGATATATGTAAAAAAAATTTGCGATAGACACATGTAACGACTTCCAAAACAGAAATTATCAAAACCCCTGGTACTGTTTTAAAAGCCTAAATAAACTCTGGTAATTAACCAAACAAGGCTTTAAGGGTAAAACTAAATCTATATAAATCTCTAATAAGATTTGTTTTTTTGTTTGGTTCTAAGACATGGAAGCTCAGAGTGGCATAGAAGAAGAAACAGAATGTCTTTCAAAATAAATGCTAAAAAATAATTGATTTTTTTTGGACAAACACCATTACGAATGAAATACTATTGCATACATCAAAATTAAGAACAATTGACAAAGAAAGAAAAATCAGAAGATGACAATTTATTGGCCATAGGGTCAGGTGGGGTAAAGTGGTCAGGTGGGGTAAAGTGGTCATACTCTAATAAATGTTGTGGTTTTTCCTCCCTATATTTTATTTTTATCGTAAAGGTTTTACATATTTTTGTTTTAGTTTTCAATGAAGAGGAGCAATGTTTTTCACACAAAATTATAATTTTAGCAACACATTGAATGCCAATAAATAGCCATTTTATTTTTGTACGTTTCAGTACAATATTTTGATTCTCTAATGAACTTCTCTCCTACATTTTGTTTAATCAAAATCTTAATATATTAGTTATACAGGAGGCTTCAAACATATCTCAAGAACACATTTCCATTGATAGGCAAGTTGTGTTTATTAAATTTTTTATTTTATAGTGTTTTTAGTAACATGGGGTAAAGTGGTCATATGACTAAGTTTAACATATTCATGGTAACAATGAGTTTATTTAGGCCTAATATTTAAAGATTGATTATTAAATATTAATTTAGAATAATAAAGCATATATTAATTTATCATAGTTTATAACATAAGATAAAGTAAACGGCATTAGGCTTAACTTTTACATTGCTTGGAATGACTTTATTAAGACCTAATATTCAGTGATTAAAATTTGGATAAACTTGTATAATAAAATAATTTTTATTGTCTTATTTTTTTCCCCCTTTTTTTACGTAATAAACATGCCGAGAAAATATGTTAGGAAGATTGTACCAAATTACTCTGATGCCAGTCTACAATTAGTTATGCTGGCAAGGCTAATTAGCTATGCTGGCAAGGCCAGTTAGCTATGCTGGCAGGCCAGTTAGCTATGCTGGTTAAAAAGGGCATATCCATTTATGCCGTAGCTCAGAAATTACCCGACTTTAAGAAGGTGGGTCATTAACAAGTCCAGGCATAATGGTCCTAATGAGAATCATGGCTTCGAAGAAGAATCTTGCAATATTAAAAGCTTCAGATTCATTGCCCATGTTGGGCATTCATTTGATTGTTCTATTATATCAAATTTAATCCAAATGTATCTTAAATATCCTAATAGCAGAAAAAGTCCATTGGTTGATAAGACCACCAAGACCTGATTACCACAGAATTTGTGAAAACTGTCAACAAACAAATTGACCAAACATAACAATGTCCGTACCGAAATTACAGAATTGCCCATTGACTTCACCAGATCAACAAATAGATATTCATCAGAATTCAGAACCATCAACATCTGATATATGCAATTTAAATTTTAAAAGTACAAAACTGTCAAATATGGCTAATACAACAAGTGTATATCCACTGAAGGACTTTAAGCTAATACTGACAACAATATCTCCACCAGTGTCAATTGTACATAGAATGGCTATACATAACTCTAAAGATGAAAACAGAAGAAACAGTTGCACTTTGTCTACAAAAAAAAAAAAAAAAAAACAAGGGATGCAACAAAAAAGCTAAAAAAAACAGAAAATTATCAAGTCAACAAATTCTTTTGCGCCAATTTGTGCCACAGATATACAAATTTGACAAATCATATTTGTGGGATGTTAGTAAAATATTAAGGGAAGAAATCAATTAAACAGTTTATTGGACAAGATTGAGATAGTAATTAATGGGACATTTCATTAAATATCTAGAAAAATCCTAAATTGGTGACTACTACACATTTTCAGAATATAAAGACATTGAAAAAACAGAGAGTCGGAAGTTATTAAAATATCTTTTAAAAAAAAACTTTTTACCACAGAGCACAATATAAATTTATAATTTAATAATAATATTATTTAAATTTTAAATTTAAATAATAGTTAACAAATATAGAAGTTGTGTAAAATATTTTTAAGTAATAAAATGGCACTGTTTACTTATAAGTTCCTTTTATGTCATATTTCTTCAATATGACCACTTTACCCCACACACTGACCACTTTACCCCACCCATGGGGTAAAGTGGTCATAAAAACATGACAAAAGAAAGATGTCATTAAAGGATGTTACTCTCAAAACATATTTTTAAAATATATTCTAATGTACTCTAGAACAATGTAATGTAAAATAAAATCCAAAACAATAATATTTTTTAGAAAATTTCTCATATTTATATTCCTGCAAAGTTAAAAATGCCTGATTTTATGACCACTTTCCCCCACCTGACCCTATTCAAAGAATGAACACAAATGATCCCAAGCTTTGTTCCCAGTTAGGTACCAGAGACAGTATCCTTTTTTTCAAAATTGCACTCTAACAATTTTATTTTTTGAGTGAATATTGTAATACAAACTACACCATATTTGAATTATGCCACAAGTATTTTTTTAATGATTGAAATTTAATAAAAATAAAAAAACACTGACTTTTTTTACAAATGATTCAATAAAGATGATTACAAATGATGCACTAGTTATAAATGCGGGGTGACCTAAATATGATGCAATGTTTCAATTTAATTTCGTTACACATCTTTGGAAACTATGATTCATAATTTTTCAAAAATAATTTAAGAAAGTTTCAAGATTACCTTTATTATGTGCATAATATAAGACAAAACACTTTGATTTAAAAACAGAACTAGCAATGTCCCCTTTTAGAAAATATTGTGTTATAGGTTGTTCCTATCATTCAAAACCAGAAATTTTGTTCTAATTTACTATAGAAATCCACAATTTTTGTTAATAATTTAAAAGAAACATGAAATGCCTGTTTTCTACCCTTTTTTTGTGGTTTATAACAATCTCAAGTTATTCACAAATTAAAAAATATAATAACCATATCATCGGTTCCTCCGGTTCGGGTTTGTAAACAAATGTCATGCAATGTGTTTAAGGTATAGTTACGGATACATTTATTTGATTGTTTTTTCACAATTTAAAAATATTCAAATTATATATTTTTTATAAAAAATATAAGATTTATAACCATTTCCATCCAAGATATTTTATTTATAATATTTGTATTATTGTCGTAAAGGGACCATGCTTTTAATTTTCTTGTTTCTGCCTCTGAACTGAACTGACTTTAATTGTTTATTTACAAGTATTCTAAGAAAAGAAATTTTCTTTGAAATATTTGTGTGATTTGGACGGTATTAATAGAAACGTATCTTCATCGAACTTGAAAGAATACCGTTTAATTAGTGCATTTTAAACCTGATTTACTTGATCTTTATAAAATGTTATTCTGAAATTTCATACAGGAACTGGTAAAATTTTATGTGGTACTTTCATCGACATTCAGCCTTTTGTATTTTAAAAACCATTTTTCGTTTAAGTAATTATGACACTTAATATTAGTATTCCTGCTCATTACGATGGCAGATTTCCTACCTTTCGTAAGCCATCGGAAATCGGTTCCTTCTCATTAGATGGTGAGAGAAAATTTCACAATGATAATCGTCAATTGAAATACATAAAGCTTCCACGACAAATAACTGATTTAAACATGGACTTAAATATAGGATACAAAGACGCAATAAGAAAAGATTTTGGGGCAAATGAAAAGATCAGCATTATGTTAACATGGATTCTACAAAATCAAGACAAAGTCAAGAACGCTTTTCATGCTGCAAATTCACAAGGGTTTGTAAAATTTTTAACATCTACTAAAATAGAATTACTTTTTTTTTACGGTTAAGGGTTAATCTGTCTTATATGGTCGCCTTTGACCCACTTATGTTTCCTTATTAAAGTCGAATGCGAAAAGTAAGCCCATAGAGTTAAGTCGAACTTAAAACTACAGGGGCAAAGCATCTAAACACCTGTTACCAAGGCCGATTTTATCTTTAGAAAACCAAATAAGATGCACAGAAGATATTTTTAATTCATCCGAATGTGCAAACTCGTTGTTTTATTATTGATAATAATAAATCGAAATAACTTTGTGTATTTTAATTAGAAAATTTAAATTATTCTAATTGTTAGATTAACTTTTTTTCAGGGTGAGACATTTTTTTATCTTAAAAATGCTTAAACTATAGAACAAAATGCTCAATCGTATTGTCAAAGATTGTAATTATGTTTTGCTGTTTTAATTCTTTAGCATTTTACCATAAAAATAACTTCTCGGGTTGCATTTAAACGTTTTATAGTTTATAAAATCTTCAATAATTATGTGGATGACAAGTTTAGTAACTAGTTTAGTAACCTGTCTTAAGATATTGATTTGAAAAGTGTGTTTTTATTATTTTCCTTAGTTAAATTTTCTTTTTGATATTTACAGGCTAGATATTGATTTTGTTTGTTTTCGAGGACTGCTAACTGTAATTTGTGCAACAATCTACGAAAATAAAGATGATTGGATGATATGTGCTACTAAACATAAATCAATAATTTACTTGTGTGCTTTTGAAACTGAAGAAAGTCTTCATAGAAAAGAATCAGCAACAGAAAGAGATAAAGTTATGAGTGCATGGGGTTATAAATTCGAGCAGTACATGGTATCAGGTAAGTTTTATGATTAAATTTTAAGTACTTTTATATTTAATGTTATATGTACATGTTATAGAATTTGGTAAAAATTTACTGCACGGTCACCCTTGGCGACGTTTTCAAAATCTCGCCAAAAGTCTCAATTTTGGCGACTTTTTGCACGAGCGAGATCTAAAGAAAACAACTGTTGTCCAATAGGGTTGCTGCAATTTCTTGTTGGGTCGGAGGGGGTTGCCATTTAAATAAAATTTACCATAAAATTTGGTAAAAATCACAGGGGGTTGCCATTAAAAAAAATTATCGCCAAATGTGGAAAATCGCGCCAAGGGTGGCCGCACAGTAAATCTGACCCTAGAATTTGACGTACTATTCATTCTAGCAATATAAAATTAACAGGATGCTGTTTTCAAAAAAAGTCATTGTTTCCCCTAAGAGCACTTTAATAAGAATGCAAAATCGAATTTTGATAATAACTTTTATCTAGTTAACTGCTAAAAAAATTATTTGGAAGTTGTAATGAAGCTATAAAATCTATAGTTGCATTATCAAAGTTGGCATAATCACAATATCAAATTGCAGCTTTTTCAAGTTATACTGTTTTTTTTCTGATTGGCTCTTAATGTGTAGTCAAATAACTGCAGAAACAAATTAAAACTAAAGAAAATATTTTCATAATCAGAAAATCTCTTTTAAATATCTAGAAAACACGCACACACATTAATACTTCCATCTTTAAAATCTGAAAAACCGTCTTGCTAAAGCCGTTTTGTTAAAACTGGAAATTCTAGTTAGTTGATGACAGCCGAGTGGTACAGCCTAGTAGAACTTGTAGCTACAAAAACAGCAATCAATCCACAAAAATTAATTTTCCATCATCAAAGTGTTAATTTTAATCAAATTGTCGATATTTCAAGAACTTTACACCATTGATTATAAGTTGATAATCAAATACCTAACAATTGTTATAAATACTAAAAAATGTCATTAAAGTTAAAATCCGAAATGAAACAATGAAGCTTTATTCATCCCTAAAGTCGAAAAACTGCAGAAATTTAAATTAATGCAGATTTTGTTCTAAAAACATGGAAACACTTTTTTGCTACTAACATTTTGCTTTCTATTTCTTTTAATTTGTTAAGGTTAAATGACAATTTATGATAAATGATGACAAAGTATGACAATCTTTTTCTTACACTATAAAAAAAACTTTTGATTTCTTTTCATATATTAGTAGTATATTTTAAAAAATTATTTTAATTTTAATAATTATAATTTTTTACAGATACTCCAGATTCTAAACCAGATTTAACTGTTCCTGTTAATGAAAAGGAAGAATATTGCATTGTTACAAAAGGACGTTTAAACAACCATACTCTTCTTTATAGTGCAGAGGTAGATGGTAAAGATCCTCTTCTTTTGAATAATTCAGACACTGATTCACAGTCAACAAAATCTTATATTGAATTAAAGACTTCAAGAATCATTTCTACTAACAGACAAAATCGCAACTTTTGCAGGTGTTTGTTAAAATATTTATATTTATTACTTAATAATATATATATATATATATATATATATATATATATATATATATATTAAAGTTTATTATTCATAAGCAAGCGATAAAATATTATTTTTATATGTTTTTGTTCTGAGATGATTATTCTTTTATGTGAATATTTTATTTCAATTGCACAAACCTCTTGCTCAATGCAATTTTTAATGCTTTTCTCAATCAATTATTCGTGACAAGTTTGTTAGGAAATGCATTTTTATTTGTTTTGTATATGAATAATTTAATAAGTGGTAAATTTTGTTTTCAAACTGCCATTAGTCGAATTAAAAAAAATATTTTTCCATTTGTTATGTTTGTATGCTTACATAAAAATACATTTGAGTTTTAGATGTATTTTTTTAGGAATTGCTTAAGTTTTTTTCCCGTAAATTTAAAGCTATAGTACATATTTATAAATTAGTATAGGTTTTGACTAAATATAATTTTTATACATTAATACTTTACATTTGTCAGGAATTTTTTGTACTAGTAATAAGAATTATACCTTTGAAGAGTTTTACTCTTAGTAATATTTTTTTTCATAGTTTCTTCAACTGAATAACACCTTTATGTTAAAATCAGAAATAAAAATTACTTATAAAAAACTTAATTATGAATTTGGTATTTGTGTTAAACCAAGAATTGGACCCTTAGATTATGCATTAGGTTCTCTTTACAATCTCCTCCTGGTATAACGACCTCTTCTTGCATGTATTGAAAAAACAAAAAACCTTATTGTCTGTCAGCTTAAAAAAACTAATCATTTTAATGTTTCAATATTATGATATTAATTGAGTTAAATTTATTAGCTATTTAATACTAGTCGAAACAATAGGTATATTTTTAAAAATTAAAAAAAGTAGTTTCAATATTAATCTGAAGTTCCTTGTAACAACAATTTTAAATTCATCATAACAATTTCAAAGTGTATTTATGTTGAAATGCATTCATAAAAAAAATTTAAAAGTTTATTTTCAATCTAGTTTGACAATATCCGTATAAAGTTTGATGTTTTATGAAATTTTTTATTTTGAACCCAGAGAAAAGCGACCCAGATTTGTTTATTATTGTATAACAGTATTTATTACCTGTATAAAATTTTATTTTGCAATAAATTGTTACATTAAAATGTTTAGATTTTTTTTAATACATATTTTTGGTAAAAACCTCGCAATAACACAATGCTAAAAAGTTAGGTAAGTTTTAAAATATCGTATTTTTACTTCAATTAGAATTTTTATTTTTCAGGTTCAAACTTTTAAAGTGGTGGTTGCAATCCTTCTTGGTGGGAATTCCTAAAATTGTTTGCGGATTCCGTGATGATGATGGGATAGTTCAAAATTTAAAAGTTTTCCCTACAGCTGAAATACCAAAAATGGCTCAGGTATTGCATGTTTTGGAATTTTAATCTATTATAATAGAAATAGATTTGAAATGTTTAAAGAGATAAGCAGTTTAGGTATTCTAGCAGGGTCATCACTATGGCTTTTTTTTAAAGTGTGGTATGATTGAACGGGGAATCCTTAAAATTGCCAAGTCATTTATAATTTTTTATGAACTTTTTAGTCAAATTAGTGATTTTTATTTTTAAAGTCTGGTAATATACCATTTTTTTCCGCTTTGTGAGAAAAATTAGTTTTGGATGGAAAATTGCTAATCCAATCAGAAGTAAATTTATTAAAATGTTGCAGTTTTTTACAATGGTTCACCTAGGCTCATTATCACATTTAATGATACTAACGGTCATTCATTGATAATAGATCATATTTGATACATTCAATGATTAACATTACATTCCATGAATGATCTGTTATTATATTCAATGAATTAGGAATCTTGGCTGTGACACTCTCAGTGATTTACACTCCAACATTTCTCATGCCTACATAGGCCGTAGGAATGTTGGTAAATTCCTAAAGACTTGGCAAAAACACAAACTTATTTGTCAAACTTTTGAAACATTTGGCTTTTTTAAAATGAAATTTCTTGGTTTCATATGCTGGGTTTGATGTGGAAGCATTTTGTATTTTAGTTAGATACTCTAACCACCTGACCAAAACGATATTGAAGATTGTAGAATCGTATAGACTATTTAAAGTGAAGCATTAATTATATAGTGCAGGTTTTAAATGATTTAACTACTTTGTTTAGACTACAAATTTTTTATACATATACATTATTAACAAGGTATAATTACATATATGCATATCTTCATTTTTAGAGCAGTTTTAAGGTTCAAATTTCTTCTAAAACTTTTATTTACATGGAGAGTGTTGCATAAGGGAGTTTTCAAGTTTTAATTTGCTGTATATGTTAAATACATTAAAGCTATAAATTAGCAAATTTGTATTTTTATGCTACTCATTTTCAGAGCAATCCATCATATTCAAATACCATCTAACAAAATATCATCTTACAAAAATCACAAATTCTGTAGTTACTTCACTTCATTAATAGCAATATGTTGCATAGAAATCCACCTAACATATATATACAAATTAGTTAAACAGAAATATCTGAAATTTAGCTATAACTGAATTTCGAAAGTTATAGAGTGCACATTTAATTAAAAAAATACAAAATTTATTTTAACTAAAATAATTAAAATATTTCAAAATAGAAATCTCTCAATCTACTTTGCATTTTTTTTTAAAATTGCATTTTATTTAAAAAAAGTATTATCCTTTGTTTTTTTTCCGTTTTGAGGATACATGAGCAATAAGCATATACATTTTTGATACTATTTGACTATGATAGTATGACTAGTAAAATGATGATATTATATTAACATTGGCAGATGATTAAAATGTATTTTTATCAATATCCATTGTTGTTTAGGCATATACATATTGTTAGCACATTTAAAGATTTCTAGTTATGAAAAAATGCATTTTGTTAAAGATCAGTTGGAAATTATTAATTTTGAAATTTAGTTATCTATGCTTGTCTAATAGTTGTTGCAATAACTTATAAATTAACTAATAATAATATTGTCGGTATGAATTTTACATTGCTTTGTTTGCCATATTTTTCTTCTAATAAAAATAATAGAATGAATTGTCAGTGGTTTCCAAATGGTGCAATAATTTTTGATACCAAATGAACAAATTGTGTTTAAGTGTATATAAACATTATTAAATATATATAAAACGTTTTTGTGGCTAAGATGATAAAATAGCTATAAAGAAGAAATTCATTTCCTACAAATATACATTTGCAATTGGTATTAAAAATTTAAAACAATTATTTATGAACATACCATTATCATTGTCTTTTCCCTCCCAAGTGATCTATACCAAACTAGCTTTCACACTGCATTCTCAGATAAGAATTATATAATCTAGACTCTCAATGAATTTTTGAAGGAATTCTGTATTATTACAACTAGGTACATCTATATTTCTGAAAACAGTAAAAAAGGAGTGATTTTCAACTAGATTTAGCATTGAATATACCCATATTTTTAATTTTTTGATTGCCATAAATTAATATTCTTTTGCAATGTATATCAATCTTCTATATTCTCATCTCATAAGTTTTTATTCATTAAACAAAACCAGGAAGTTCATACTTTGTTATGAGTGTCTATATTATTTCCTTTTAAACTAAACAATATTCAGAAATAATTTATATAATAATTTTTATAACTTACAGTGTTTTTCATATTATTACATAATGTTGTGCATCATTAAAAAAGTGTATTGTTTAAATATTTATTTGTTTTAGTAGATATCATGCTCCGTCATGTTTTTTAATATATCCTATTTTTGTTTTAAGGAAATGTGGTCACCAGCTGCTTGTTTAAATTTCTGCTCACATTTCTTTGATTTTGTTAAGAAAAGTGTTAAAAAAGATGATCCATCGTAAGTGTTTTCATTTTTATTTTTACATATTATTCTCCTTCTGTACATGAAATTAATTTTTATAAATAAATTCAAGTACCAGTGTTCACTCTAGAAATTAAAAGGGGCAGGGCGCTGTTGGTAGTAAAAGGGCACCCCGTTTTTGAAAAGGCACTTGTTTTTAAAAGGGCACTTTCAAAAAAAAGTTTGGTGTGGGTGTGGCCACCATTGACACATCGGACCCGTGACCAAATAAAAAAAGTTCCGATTTGTTGGTTGACATTGCGCTAGAGCTGCATATTGGGTTAGTGTTGACAGTACGAGGCCTATCTCGAATTTTACATTTAAAAATTAATGTTTTCCCTAAAAACCAAATCTGTAAGTAGCCCTAATCAGACTCCTTACAAAACTGATGAAAAAGCTACTCGAATCCAAAATTTGGTAAAAAAAAATGCATAATCTTGCAAGTACGCCCCAAACCATCTTCTTTTTAAAAAAACACAGAAAAAAAAGCTTTGCATGTCATATGTGGGCACATGCAAACAATAGGATTCGTAGAATGCCCCGTGCTCGAAATATCGGAATTATCGCGATTGCACAACACGCATAGTTAAAAAGGAGTTTGTTTTTCTACTGTCATAATTCACTTAATCCCAATTTACACAAACAATTTTTAATCGATGTCTTTTTTAAAGAGTTAGGGAAGCAAGGACGCTTGTGCTTGACTGAAAAGGGCAAGATGGGCGGAATTTTTTTCAAAAGAGGGCAGCATTTTTGAAAAAGCGGCACGTGGGCGCTATCAAGATGAAAATAGGGCGGACAGGGTGGACCGCCCTTCAAAAAACACCTAGAGTGAACACTGCAAGTACCTTACACTGTAACAAACACTTTAAATAAGAAGTCATTTATGTTGACCAGTTATTTTAATAAAGAGATTGAATTACAAAAGCTTCTATTTAATATATGTAGACTTGCTATAAAATTTTTTCTTTGTAATAATACACGATTTTAGTAAATTTTTATTTAATTTCACTTTGAAAGTTATTATTGTTAGAAGTTTCCTTGAAAGAACCATTGTATATTTACATTTTTGTATGATTCAATTTTTATTTAGCATTTCATTTACTTGTAGTATCACTCACACAGCCAAATGGAGATTTGATTCATCATTATCAGAAAAACAGACATTTACGTTAATATATAAACATTGCATGAAATAATTGCATCTACCTACACAGTAAATATTAAGTGACTGAAAAATAGTTATTTATTTATATATTAGAAATTAAACATTGTTTGTAAAGATAAATTATATAAAAGTGTGATACAAAGTACACAAGTTTAATACAATTTTGTTTAATAATAACTACTTCTAATACACAATAATTTGTTTTATGTTTTGAACTACTTTAAAATTTTCACGCATTGACTTAACAAATGACTTTACTGAGTTATGAATACCTTGTCATCAAAATAACTATTTAAATGATATAAAGCTATAAACTCTGATTAAAAAAATTTAATTTAATTAAGTATATTGTGTGTAAGCATAAAATAATATTAAGTGTCCTTGTTAATATAGATTTGTGTGTTCTCTTTTCAGTGTTGTGTACAGGTTTTATTGCAAACCTGGCAGTCACATTACATGCGAAGAAATTACATCTTCTGGGGAATACCAAGTGTTACCTGAATGGTACACAACTCATTTAAAAATTTGATAGGTTTACAGATGCCTATAGCAAAATAGTATTTTTGGTAAAATTAAAATATTTTTATTAGGAATACTTCATTTTGTAAATACACTTTTGTAATATGAAAATTAATTATATTGGTAATCTACAAAATAATCTTTTGTACTTGAATCATGTTTTTTTTTAATGTGCAATCAGACTTTTATAGTTTTAAGTTATGTATTGATGTACATAAAACGTTGTTTCATGCTTAATAAAATATTTTATGATATTTTAAAAGAAAGTTTGTAAATTTTATATATTTATATTTTATTTACAATTTAAAATATAAGATCATTTATTTTTATACATATGTAATTTGTAGTGTATGTATCGTCAATGCTTTAAGATAATTTAACGAGAACAATTGTTATACAATTAAGTTAATAATTTAAATTTAATAACAATAGCAGGGTTCCCACGGTCCTTGAAAAGTACTGAAATTTAATTTGGCGAACTCGGGACCCCGGAAAAGTACTTGAAAATTGCCAAAAATGTGCGAAGTCCTTGAAAAGTACTTGCTTTTTTTTCATTCACGGATTCCCGCGAAGCGAAACTCCGTGTCTGAGCGTAGGGGAGCTACTTTTCCAAGTCTAACCCAAAATTCAGGGGTTTTAAAAATTTCTAAATTCGAAATTTTTCCGGTGTATTGAAAATTTTGAAATGCAGAATTCCGGAATTTTTTTTAAATTTCGTCAATTACAATTTTAAGTACAATTTTTAAAGTTTAAATATTTGTTTGTTGCGCTATTTTGGCCGCTATACGCGAGTGTCAAGTGCAATACGGCAAGGATAGACGTGAATTGGAGCAATTTCGCAGCAGAAAAAGAGACTTTTTTGTCCGATTTTTTAGTCAAGTGTATTTCATTATCATAAAACACTTCACCAATGGAATATCACAGTTCGTTTGTTGTTTTGTGAAGAATCGATTCTCAATCTAGAAAAGCAAAATTTCTCAATAATGTAGTATCTTTAATGTGTAGAAATATTTGCGAACTTCGTCAAACGGGGATGATATGACTCGAAAGTTGAGATGGTTAAAACAATGATTTCGTTGCATCTGAGGAATAAGACTTCCCTGCGCTCTTTTGAAATTTTTGTTTTTAATTCATGATAATCTTGAAATTGTAGAAATTCACTAAACTCGATCTGCTGCGATCTTCATTGAAAGGCTTTCAATCCTTATGCATCTGATAAATAATTGCATATATTTAATTATTTCCTATTTTATCATGATTTCCTTTGCCCTATTTAACGAAATTGCATGAAATTTTTTGATTATTTTTTTTAATCCGGAATTCCGGGTGTTTTTAAAATTGTTGAACGCGGAATTCCAGATTTTATTTTGATTACAAATTTCTCAAAAATTAAATTTAAACAAATTTTTTAAAGTTTAAATATTTGCAGAATATAAGATGCGAATTGCGCGCTTTTGATCGTTGTACGCGAATGCAATATGGCAAGAAGAAAAAGGCGCGATGGAGAGGTTTCGCAGTAAAAAAAAAACAGAAACTAGTTCCTGTTCTCTGATTTTTTTAGTCAAGAGGACATCATCATTGGAAAATATCACTTTGTTTATTGTTTTATGACGAATCGATGCTCAATCTTGAAAAACGTAGAATTTCACAAAATATAGCATCTTTAAACATGTAGAAATATTCGCGATCTTCGTCATACGCGGAAATGTTTCACTCGAAAGTTGATAGTTAAAAGTATTTCGTTGCACCAAACCTCAAAATTCAACCGCAACCACAAAATTACGCTATTTAAAATATTGTTTTGCACATGAAGACTTTGAAATTGTAGATATTCATTAAACGCGATCTGCTGAGATCTCCATTGAAATACTTTCAATCCTTTTGCATCTGATAAATAAATACTTATTTTTCACTATTTCATTAGGATTTGCTTTGCACTACATAACAAAATTGCTTTAAATTTTTCGATTTTTCAAAAATATAATTTATTTTCGAAATTGAAGTTTGGGACTTGTATTTTTGTGTAGCTTGCAATTCGTTAATATTTGATTTATATATATTTTATTATTTGAAAAACTCCTTTACTTCTAAAAAGCACAAATGTCTCTTTGAAAGTTTTTCAAATTTCTTATACAACTGTTTTTGTAAATTTTAATAATTTTGGTTAACATGCTTATAATAAGTAATTCCCCCGAGATAAACTGGGAGTACTTTAAATATTGCTTTTAAAACTGGTTTTTAAAGTTCATTGGGAGGTAAACTGGCTTGTGTTACAATAAGAATTTTCAATTTTTTTATGGCTTATAGTATGGTATATTTAGCCAATGTTTTTAATTGATATAAATGCAGTCATCAGGACATGAAAGATATTTACATGTTATCATTCTTTGCATTTTTATTAAATGTATTGATTTATAATATTAAATGAAAACTGATCTAGAGAATGGTTAAAGTACTTGAGAAACGCTTAGATTGCTTTGCATGTTATTCTAGAAAATTTGACATGCGTTCAGAAGAATTTATGAAAATCCATAATCATCCCTGGAGACTTTCATTTTGAGTAATAAAAATAGATTTTTTTAAAGAAGCTTTTTTTTGTTTGGCTGGCATGAATATTCTAATTTGTTTAAATGTTTAATTAAATGAAAAAAAACTTATTTTATGCCCAGAAAGCTGAGGGTCTTCCATGAGCATATATGAAAAAAGGGGTCCTCGATCCTATTTCAGTTTTACCAGGGAAAGGGGTTCGTGGCTTAATGCTAATTGGGAACCACTGCCTTAGACAGTGGCAGTTTTTTTTAATTGACTTCTTCATGCACAAAGTACAGAAAAGTGCCACACTGTGTTGGTTTTTTGGTTTATTGTATAAACCATATTTACTAAAAGCTTAATCTTTAAAGTTTAGAACACTATAAAACAATTTTTGAAAAACTGCAAAAGAGAGAAAAAAAAAATCTATAACTGAAACAGATTGATTATAAGATTAATAGTATGCTGGATGAGCTAAAAAAAAATAGTCTTAAATATTCCATTATTACTCATTTGTAAGAAGAGTGACATAACTCTTTTTTCAATAAAATGTTCGGTTTAAAGTTCTCTGGGTAGTCATTTTTCTTGGAGTAAAAATAAAAATATTTTTTAATTTAATTAAATTCTACAATTTAAAATATTTTATAAACTTTTGTAATTAGCATGCAAATTTTTTGATATTTTTCCTTATTATAAAATAACTCATTAAACATTTATTTAGAGGTGGAGGATAGAATCTTTTGACCCTTTGCTTTGGTCTAAATTTTAAAAAGTTATTTCCATGATCACAAAATTCTTATAAAATGTTTTATTGGCTGATTTCACAGATTTTCTAATGTACAATGATACATTTCTTATTAGACTTAATATTTCATAAATTTAGGCAATTAGTGCAATATTAGGTCCTTGAAAAAATTATATGGGTCCTTGAAAAGTACTTGAATTTTTTCAAAGTAAAAGAGTGGGAACTATTAACAGTTCTTAACTTTAAATGTTGACCAGAAAGTTTAAAGTTTGACAAATCACAGACATTACTTTTTAATAATATTAAACAAAATTTATGTCTGAAATGTTGAATTTTAAACTTTTTCATTATTAAATAACAAAACTTTTATAAAGATATTGATTTTTTAGAATTTTCTACCATATTTTACTTGCATTATTTTACTTACCTAACTCGTTCTCGCTTAGGGCTGCTTGTAGCAACAATACTAGAGGAGAAAGGGTTAGATGAATAAAATATCTTCTTGGGTTAACTACTTCGAGGGAAATTTTTCTCTAATACCTAACTTTGACAAAACTGTTGCTTTAATATATTATTATTTAGCTTTCTTTTAGTTCAGTGTTTCTAAATTTTAAATTACAGTAAAAATTTAAGAGTCACTGTCCCAGAAAAATTTGCAAAGCTATCATTTTTTTTTACTATTATGATTTTTAAAATCTGACAATGCAGGTTTTAATAAGTTATCTTCAATGATAACATACAGATCGCTTGATGTTATCCATCTTTAAGTCTTATTATGTATCTTGCATATTTCCTAATATCAATTTGGATTATAAGACGATGAAATAAATTATTTTTTTATGGTTGATACCGCCATTATTGTAGATGTTGAATCACGGTTACACATTTCAACGCCTTTTCGATTTCATTAATTTTCTTTTTAAACAAACATTTCCATTTCTAATCATTTTCTCAAATTGCATATGAATTTTTTCCAAGGGGTATGGTATCTTACACAAGACAAAAATATTATGTACACTTACGATTCAAGCTACAAAAAGGCGCTTTATTTTTTTTTATCTATAATACAAAGAAAATAAAAACTATTATCTTTAAAAGATATACTCACAGGACATGGTCCAAATATCTCCCCTTCAATCCGCAAAAAAACCTCACAAGTGGATATTTTATCAGTCCGAAAGCAAATAAACTGAAACTAAAGCAATGAACTACTGATAAAGTCACTAATTTCTTCTCTTCTCGTCGCGTTGTATTCGTCTTGACACATGTGCCACGTCGGGTTCATAAAATGGAAAGTGAATTTATGCCCCTGCGGTCCGAAGATTCCAGCCAGAAATCAACAATCACCATCGCTGATGATCAGTGTGGAATCGGACGTTTCAAACCGAAATGGCTGCAGAGGTTCGCAGATCCGAAGGTCTACCTCGTCATCTTTTGCATAGTGGGTGTCCTGGAAGGGGCCTATTTCACTTATTTTGTCGGGGTGCTCACCACTTTAGAAAAACGTTTCGCCTTCGAGAGCAAAATCTCGGGAGTCATCCTCATAGCTGACAACATCAGTGCCATGGTCATAAGTTTGGCTGTTGGCTATTACGGTGGGAAAGCCCACAAACCGAGGATGATTGCCATAGGGATGGTGATGGTGTCCATCAGCTGCTTCCTGAGTGCAGTGCCCTATTTTATGTATGGACCTGCACTCCATTTCTTAACTCGCGAGACGTTCGGAGCGGAAAAGAAGCAGCAAGAGGAATTTTGCGAATCGGGGCCAAGAGATGAGGGGTGCGATGATCCTGAGAATTCCTCTAATTTGCCTGCCATCGGTATTTTTTTTCTGGCGAATCTGTTGTGTGGGTTTGGATATTCGGCTTATTACACCATCGGGGCTCCGTATTTGGATGATAACGTGAGGAAGAAAAATTCTCCAATGTATTTCAGTAGGTATTTATATTTTTTATTTTGTAGAAGATTAGCTGGTGAATCTAGTTTGATTATTTTTGGTTCGCCGTCATGTTAATATTAGAATGCTATAACAGGGTGGCAACATAACCTGGGACATCCGGGAATTATCATGGAATTTTTTATCCTGGAAATATCAGGGATTTTTTCAAAATTTTACATAAAATCAGGGAATTTTTCAAATTTGGATAATTAAAACGGCATTTATCGTCTATTATGCCTTCTATTCTGGGTAATTTAGTTGTCAATATTTCCTTTTCTTTCTGAAAAGGAATTTTTTTAAAAAGTATGGTTATGCGCATTTTCATATTTTCAGTTTTATTTTTGTAAAAACGTGAACCACTGATGGAGGGAGCAGCAAAAGCAAAGTGCATTGGACCTTGAATTGTAAGCAACATGTGAGGGGCTAATGAATATGTGATTTATTGAAGATTGGAATAGGAAATATTAAGCATATAAAATATTTAAAATTATCTACAAAAGAAATAATTTGAAAAAAATTGCTTTTTTTTGCATTATCTGCTTCCAGAGAACATGTTTAATTACTATTATGCTTGTCGCACTTGAATAATTTTATGTTGTATCCATAAATTATTCTTTTAACTGTCAATAAGTATTGCATATAATTTTTCATTTATAATGCAATATATTTATTTTGGCATTATAACGTGGATACTTTGTTTCTATACAAAGCATCTATTGCAACATTTCTTAATGTAATTGTAAAATCAGGGACATTTTTGTGACACCATCATGGAAATCAGAGAAATATTAGGGAACTTTTTTTCCAGAATGTTGTTGCCACGCTGTATAAATACCTTTTTCTGAACCCTTTACATTCCAAGAACTCCTTTGACACTTGCCTTCTTTTATGGAACCGTTATCTGTTTTGGAGTTAGTGGGAGAACAAGCGAATGGTTGAGCGAAGTTTTATAAATTCCAGAACCTGCTGCTCTCGCTCATTTTAAATAATAGGTAACGAATAAATAAACCTTTTGTTTTGCCATTTGAGGGGTGACAGGGAGTACTGACAGGGAGGGAAAAATGCACTTATTAGTATCCTGTCAGCAGGACTTGTTTTCGTTTCTACGTTTAAAAGAATTTATAACTGTTAGAATTTTAACATTTTAAATTTTAAGTTATGTTCTGGAAAAAAATTTACATTTAAGAGTAAGATTACATTATCAGAATAAATTTGCAATCCTTTCGTGCAAAAAATTAGACAAATTCAATAACTTGACATCTGTACACAAAACCATTTAACTGAATGCATTTGAGGAACACGTTATTTTTATGGAACAGTTACATCCGGTTCCTGTTATTTTTAAAGAGGTATTATTTACACTTTTTTTTTTAAGTTTAGGGTAGACGATTATAAAAATAAAAATATATAAATATATATATATATATATATATATATATATATATATATATATATATATATATATATATATATATATATATAAATATATATATATATATATATATATATATATATATATATATATATATATGTGTATATATATATATATATACATACATATATACATACATATATATATATATATATATATATATATATATATATATATATATATATATATATATATATATATATATATATATATATATATATATATATATATATATATATATATATATATATATATATATATATATATATATATATATATATTTTAAACAAGGGTTGTGAGGAATTTCAATCTGAAGAAAGTTTTAAATTCTCATCATACTTACTGCTTCTAGATAATAGTTTATATTAGAGTTTGCGAGATAATAACTTTTTAAACTCAAAAATATGCAATTCTTTTGTTTTTTTAAAAAAAGAAAATCGTTAATTTGATGATTTGAAAATCATACGCGAGTGCAAAAAAGTTTATAAAATATATTGATATCCAAGTGCTGTCATACTTTTAAATAGAGTTAGATATAGAACTAGCTAACGAAAGAACAGCGTTTTTATGTTTAAGAACAAGTAGTTCTTGTTCAATTTGAAGAACAAGGAACAGAGAATAGGTTCTTTTGGGGAATAAGAATTGCCACTCGAGTCCAGAGGGTAACAAATCGCCATTAAAATATTTATTTTTTGAAAATTTGTTTGAAAAATTCTACCTTGAGATAGGTTTTAAGAATTTGAGAATTTCTGATGTATATAGTTTTTAGTCAAAATCTTAAATTAATGTATTTTAAAAGGTTAATACATGTACGGAATATCTAAACTAAAAATATTAGTTTGCCGTCCCTTTTAATAATTTTCCTTAAACTTCGTATATACAAATTTCTAATATACATATATTTTCACCAAATAAAATTAGAAACCCTCGTGAGGCTTCTTGCGATGGTGTATAAATTTCTTGATATTGCAGTATTGTATTGAATCTTACTGTGAGTACTTCGAGCATGAATTGTCTGTAGTAGAGAGAATATGATGTCATAATCGTGAAGCCCACATCTCGAGCGGAAGGCCCATATCACGTGCCATCTCTTCAAAATTATGAATTAAAAAATACTCGCGATTGGCTGATGAATTGGGAAATGTGTATAGTAAAAATTTATGAATGGAATAACTTAATTAACCACGTGTCTGAGGCCATCATTTGGCTTCGCTTTGATGTTAGCGAGAGTTGACATCATGACTCCTCTACTACAAATAATCCATGCTCGAAGTGTGAGTATCAAATACTAGGGACAAAATGTTGTTTTTGAATTTTTACTTTTTCTGTTTTGCGTTATATGAAATTGAAGTTATATGAATTGCGTTTTATGAATGCTCTAACTTCTTAGACATATTTTATATTTTTTTATCATTAAAAAAATTAATAACAAATTAATTAATTTTAATAAAAATTTATCAGGATTAAGCAGATAGTTTTACCCCGTAAGAATTAAAAGTAGAAAATCATTTCTATGTGTCCCTCGGTACGACGACCTATCCTTTGTAGGGATACCATCCTCCGTATAAAAGGACACGGTATGTTACAAATAAAAAATAAGAGTTACCTCTCTCGGTAATTTTTTTCTCGCAATTATACAATAAAACGCTAATAAGAGGTTCATTACACTCACCACTGTCAAAAAGTACGTATTTTTTTAGTGCTTCGTCAGTTTTGGTTACACTGTTAAAAATAGGTATTCAAAAATAAGTAAAATGTACTCATTAAGTACATTCAATGCTTATCATGGTTCCGAATACATAAGTTTCAATTTTGAAAAAGACATGTACTCAAAATGTGTACAATGAATAAAAAGAGCAAATGCTAGCATAGACTGCCTTCATAAATCCCTTTCAATAAATATCGACAATTACAACTAAGAATTATCGAGAATCAAAACCAGATATTCAGGCATCGCTGTCTAGAGCCTTATACATTAAACCACCAGGACTACTTGAAGAAGTTATAAACGAAAGAAATCTTAAAAAGGTTTGTCAAAAGAATGGGAAGTAAGGTGATTGAGTTCTAATAACTCAGTTTCCATTTAAGCAATTCACATCAAATATAATGTGGAAAACCGTCTTCTGAACAACTATTTTAAGTTTGTCAGGTCACTTGAACAGAAGCTGAGATGAGAAATATTGAATCACACTGCTCATTTTTGAGAAAGTACAGTTACTTAAATTTGAGTGCGTCAACTCTCATTTACGATGCAATTGTACTCAAAGAAAAACGAGAAGGTTCATGTAATCCTTTTTAAGTACTTTTTTACAGTGCTACCCGCTAAAAAATGAACTAACAAAGCAAAATTTTAATTTTACTAGGGGTTCTACCTCTTACTCGCTAACACTCGTCCACCCTTGAATACCTCGCCTTCCGACGAGGAGCGTGATCTGTACCCATTTTGAAAATAAGTGTCCATTCTTGCTTCTACTTTTTAATGTCTTGCATATATTAAACGAGGTTCTGCCAACCCAGAGCATCTCTAAAAAGCTGCCTTTTCCTTTCTTTACAACACATTGGTGATTTTTATACTCCCCATTTAAAAAATGCTGCTTCTTGATCAACAACACATTTAATATAAAAATTAGTGAAATGTCGTTGGCTATTGCGTTTGAGTGGTTTCCATACATTGAGTTTCGGCTGAGGCTGTGTCGTTGTCAAATGACGATTATTATTTTATTTAGTTTTAAAACTTATTATAAAGGGTAATTCGTATTAAAATTAAATTGTTAAAAATGTGGCAATTCTAAAGCCAAAATAACATTAAAAACACAAAAGAAGCAGGTATTTCGCCAAATAAATTTTTGATCGCCAAGTTTGAATTTTTATAGATACAACTTTTTTTCTAATTAGGATATCCAACAAAACTCGACGTCGCGACCCTATTCAGATTAAAAACTAGGATTTTGTTGATTTTTACCAATTTTCAACAAAATCGGAAAATTGTTGCCCGTGAAATGAATAACTAAACACAGAGCCTTTTGTTTTACCGTTTCCCGCCAGCGGTAGTTACTTTTTTTGCAATAACTTCAAAACTAAAAAATATATTTAGATCAGATATATTGCTTCTTTACGTTTTGCTTGTCATACATTCCAATTTTTGCATTTTTTAACTTTAAAGCAAATTTAGCATAAAATAACTTTTAATATAAATGTTCCATTACAATAAAAAATACCACTATCGTATTCCGCAAATATTTCTAGGCAAATTCAGTAAATTTAATAATTATCTAATAGTTACCTTTTGAGTAGTGACTTCAAATATGGAAGAAAGAGGATTACCGTTCGCCGACAGCGACAGTTATTTTTATTTAAATAACTTGAAAAATTATAAATATATTTAAAAAAGTAAAATGTCATGCATTAGATCAGATTCAATAGGTGTTTCGCTTGACACAAATTCGATTTCTTGCATTTTTTTTCAACTTTAACTCAACTATAACATAAATAACTTCTAACGTAAGTGTTACATTACAATAAAAATATAATCATCCTATTTTCCAAACATTTCTAAACAAACTCGGTGAATTTCGCAATTATCTGACAGTTACGTTTTGAGTAGCGACTCAAAATAGGGAAGAAAGATTTTACCTGACCTTAGGATTTTAATAGGATGGGGATATAGGCAATAAGGGTAAAAAATATAACCATTCGAATATATAACCGACCTGTTCATACTTCTATTTAATTAACATAATGTCTGTTCGAATTGTTTCATACTTCTTCTGTTTCTGGACACTGAAGAATTTAATTTATTGTTTGACTAGTTCTCCTGTTATTTTTAGCTAAGTTAAAACAACTTTCATTTCGTGAAATCTTAATGTGCAAGTTAATTTTATTTTGAATGCATTTTTAACTTTTTCATTTTTGATATATGAGACTTTATATTTTAAGTGTCATAATTTGTAACTATACTAAATAATATATCTCCAAAATTAGAAGGAAGGAATGCAATATTTTTTGTAAATTATTTTCGAAGGAATATTTTTCAAAGTTTGTTTAAATTCTTACTTACGCTTTTGTCTTCATGTTTAATATGATTGTTTTTTCAAAAACTATTGTATTATATTTTTTTCCCACGAACTAATTAGTTATGATATCAATATAAAGTTGTTTTCACTTTTTCCTCCCAAGTGTTTATTCAAACTTAGTTCATTGTTCTATTTAACAGACAATCGTTCTGAAAAAGTGAATTGAATCTACAGAATTTAAAACTAATCTTTTTTATTCTACTATCAAACACTTAAATAAGGGCATGGTTCGAAACATTAGATTTGATTAAACGAAACGCAATATCTTCATAGGCGTTATCTTCAAAGCAAAACAAAGATGTTACGTTCTACCTTTACGTAAGGGAGGAGTTTACCCAAAAGACAAAACCTTTACAATCAGCAGCATTCAGTACTACATGAGAATCATTTAGTTAGTAACTTTACAAAATGGCGCATAGATTTTCACCAGTTTCTACAATAGAACCAGAACTCAGAAAATACCAAAATGAGCCGGAACCAGACGACAGCGACACTCGTTGCGGAATCGGACCATGCAAACCAAGCTGGCTCCAGAGGTTTGCTGATCCTAAAGTTTACCTCATCATTTACTGCATTGTTGGCGTCATTGAAGGCGCCCATTTCACCTACTTCGTTGGTGTCCTCACAACCTTGGAAAAACGGTTCGCATTCGAAAGCAAAGTCTCCGGGATAATCCTTATAGCCGACAATATAAGCGGTGCACTGCTTAGTTTGATTATCGGCTATTACGGAGGCAAATGGCACAAGCCGAGGCTTATTGCCTTTGGTATGGTGATGGTATCAGTGAGCAGTTTTATGTGCACCATACCTTATTTCATGTATGGCCCCGCCCTACATCTACTCACTCGCGAAACGGTCGAGTCCGGCAACAAGAAAGAGTACTGTGATGCTATAATTCCTGATGAGGATTGCGAACGTCCTGGGAGTTCGTCAACGTTTCCTGCTGTCGTTATTCTGTTTGTCGCCAATTTCGTGTGGGGCTTTGGAAACACTTCGTACTATATAATTGGAACACCTTATTTAGATGACAACGTGAGGAAAAAAAACGCTCCTATGTACTTTAGTAGGTATAAAAATGGTTGCTCCATTTTTTTTTTAATTTCTTTTTTTCTTTTCATATTTCATATCGATTTCTAAATATAATTTGTTACAACTGTATTACTGTATTGCGTTGAAGTCCATAAAAATGTACTAATATGTTTTTAATAAATTTTTTATCGAGCTTAGTTTAGGAATGAAATATCGTTAGCGCACTGCCAAAACTAACCAATTAAGAAAACGCAGTTAGTGTGAAATTGCTAATTTGAATTTTAATTAGTGCACAACACCAGGATTTATTATTTTATTCATACTCAATATGAATGAAATATTAAACCCTGAGTTTTCGTACTAACTTGAACCTAAAATTTAAATTTTCCACAAATTGCTTTTTTTTTAGTTCCTGCGGAATACTGACAGAATCTTATTTTAATAAGTAGGATTTTTTTACCTTTAGCATAATTCAAGGAAATCAAATGGACCAGATCAAAAAGAGTCTGGGTCATGGAAAATAAATGATCTTAAACGAAAAATACTTATAGGAATAACCGAAATTGAAGTTTTGACGTATTGCTTCCTAGATATGTGCTTTATACACCTATAATTTGTTTAAATAGTCCATATTGCTGTGTTTTATAATGATCTAAAGTTAGGAATTGCATTGAATTCCACACAGATGCATTAAATACAATTAATTTTGGTTTGTTCCATTTGTTTTATGGCCAAATACATGAAATGAAGGATTTTTTTTAAATAGCATAGTCAAATAATAATAATATGATTAGCAAAGTGTTGCAAAAAGCTCTTTAAATATTCTTTTTATTTTATTTTGAATACAATACAAGCCGTAATTTGTGATTGGTTTTCAGATAGAATAAAAAGAAAATAGTCGTTATACAGTATTTAATATTTTGGCAGTAATATATATAATTTTATGAACACTACATATAATATTTGTCTGATTATGACTATACTATATGTCACATAATATTATGTAGTTGAGAATACCATTAAGAAAAATACCTTTACTTTAGTTTTAAAAAGTATATTCCACATTTTTTTAAAAATTTTAATTTAAACAGTTTTAATTTAAACTCTTGTGGTTTAATTTGCTTACTGCTATTTGCTATTTTAGAAGAATTTAATTTTTTCCCGAATTTTAAGTTATGGTTTATTGACTGAATACGTGTTATACCATATTACGTTCTGAAGTATTGAATGTTGGTGATACGAGTTTGTTCAACAAGCAATATGTCTATTCCATTATCAAATCATTTTATGATTTCACGATCGTACATTTTCTTATTTAAAGTTAATCTAAATTTTTTGTGTGTTTTCTGTTTTAAAGCTATATAGGGGGGAAGGGGGGGGGGTCACAAATTGTAGGGATATGATTAATTTCTTGGCTGTTTAATTACACAATAAATAATTATTTTTGCTGTATTTAACTACTTTGTTGCTGCTAAATCTGAGCGATTTTTTTAAAATGTAAGCTTTTAAAATATAAATGTAGATGGGAAAAACTAATGTTTTATTATGCCAATATAACTAATTGTGAAACAGTCAAACAATTACTATTGCAAAAATATTTGTGACCTCCCTTTAGGATTTCTATATTTTAATTACGAAGCGGAGTTAAATTTTGTGTGTGTCATTTTAGCTATTTATTGTTTGCCATATGACTTTCTGTTGCGAAATATGTTAATTTTTTTTTATTAAACAGCCAATACAATATTGAATATGACACCTTGGATTGAACATTATTTCGAAAAATATTTTCATATACACGGATGCTTTTATCTAACGTACAGCCGGGGGGAAAAAAAACGAACCACCAATGATTATTTCGTTAGTTTTTATAGTAGAGCTAAACTTAATATACCATTTTGTATGGAATAAAGTCTACTACACATTTATATACAAAAAAATTGCATAGGGGACTATCTTCATATAAAAATCCGCACCAACTTTAAAATTTACAATAACAACACCCAATTTTGATTCAATACTTAAAATCCACGACAAAATTTCTCGTTGAATATCAATTTACAAGTCATTTGGTTAAGTAGTTTTTTAATTATGAATATCGAAAGTTTAGAACTCATAATGTTAAATGAATTTCTTAAACTTTTAATCATATCTTTCGAAATAACAACTTTATTAAGCTGATATTTTTATCTGTGTTACTTCTTAATGACCCAAATAAAATACACTAACTTTCATTACTTATATGTATATTTTTTAATTTTATTTAAATTAGGATATTAATATTCATAAAATTTATGAATAGCAACCATGCTATATTTTGATAGTGATGGTTTCAGAAAAACGCATATGCATATCTAAAATTTCATGATTTTCCTCTTTGTAGTTTTTTTGCAAAATTAAAATGTGCATCAAATGATAATTTCAGAGGTCATACACTAATTTAAAATCTACAGAACTTTACAGAAATATTTACTAATTTTGAGAATTAAAAGCGCTGTGATCGCGTTGGCATAAGATTTTAATTCTTATATAAAGACGAGGGGTATACGGGAGTGGGGGAATGAATGACCACGGGAAAAGAAGAACCACGGCTGACGCTAAAACATTTTCTACCAGCGTCCTTCATTTCGTAGTCCAACTAATACTTTGTTAAATGTGGAGGTAGCCTCTCAAATAAGATCGATACATATTTTCTAATATCTCTGTATATAAATGTATGAAATTAAAGAAAAATTATATTTAGATTATTTTGAGAGCGGGGAACATTTCTGTGCTATCAAAAGTAGGTGTTGTAATTGAAAATTTTAAAGTTGGTGCGGATTCGAGTATAAAGATAGTCCCCTATGCAATTTTTTTTTGTATATCAATGTATAGCAGACATTATTCCCTACAAAATGGTATATTAAGTTTAGCTCTACTATAAAAACTAACGAAATAATCATTGGTGGTTCGTTTTTTTCCCGCGGCTGTTCATCATTTGGTATTAATAGATGGATTTCCCACCTAAGTTTAGCCCCATAACCATATTAAAATTAAATTACGTTATTATACTAAGAAGTACACAATTTATTTTTCATTAATTATCTTTTTATGATTAACCTATTCCTATTGACATACATATCTAGAGTCGTCGGAACTTATTACGAAGAGGTATGGTATGGCAGGGGTAAATACTGAATGTTTACTGTTTCACATTCCACATGTAACATCTTTAAAAGTGTGCAAATGGGGTGTTAGGACAAAAACATTATGTTACGCTTTTAGGGTAATCTCAAAGTGATGTTCCGATATTATAACTCGGTGGCAAATAGCACGATTAACGCACATATATCCTGTCTCGTTACATAGGAAATTGGACATCGATGCGTATAATATCTAGGAATTAAGCAGGGTACATTCATTTTATTTCTGTTGACGTTATTTCTGTTGGAGACCAATTCTTATTTTTATAATTCTATAATCGTCTGAAATGACATTTCACGTAAAATCTTTCTTACCATGCTTCAACATAACTACACCCAAATATTTTTATGGAATTTTTTTTATAACATTATATAAGGGGGGGGGGGAAGGTATAGCAGCAGCTATACCTTCCATACCAGTTTCGGCACCACCGTACATATCATTACATCTACTATTCTTATGTAATCTTCAAAAATATCAGCTACTATAAAAATTAAAAAATAAGTTAAACCCCTATTGTATTTTTAAATTTATTCTAAATTGTTTTGCATTACAAAAATTCCAATGTTTAAGACACATTTAAAATAGTTAAAATATTCCATAAAAATTCGTTGAAGTGACAATTGTATGAGTTATAATTTGTACTAGACCTATAAATATTAAAATAATTTAACTGAAGTTTAAACTTACTACATTATATAATTTAGGAATTCCAATGAATTCAAAACAATAAATTGCATGCGATATCATTTTCAAATAAATGCTCAAGATTGGAATAAAAGCTGTAAAATTCCGTTTAGATAAGCAAGTAAAATCATAAAATTTTGCAGTTTTCGAACCGGTACCTTGGATGTCGCACAACTTGCTAAATTCATCTTATTTTATCTTCCGAAAGAGCAAGCACTCTTCCGAGGGCAGGGTCCACAACATCAAGATCGATAAAGCCACGATCGTCTCATCGTTATCTTCTTTCTTATAATTATTTTAAATCTCGGATCTTATTTTTACGAAAGAAAGATCAAACTCACTGCCCAGCATCGGGATCGAAACCGTTGTCTACCGTTGAAAAGGGTTGTTGGGCCGAAATGGGAGACCAAAAGTACTCTCTTCTGAACAATGCTGAAGAAATAGAACCAAATTATACTAGACTGCGTAGAGAGGAATCAGAAGTGGAGGAGAAATTAATACCGAAGCCCAACGATTCTGATTATTTGTGTGGCATAGGGGGATTCAAACCGAAATGGATACAAAGATTTGCCACCCCCAGATCCTACCTGCTAATCTTCGGCATAGTCGGAGTGCTAGAAGGAGCTTACTTCACCTACTTCATCGGTGTCCTCAGTACTTTGGAGAAACGTTTTGCCTTCGAGAGCAAAGTGTCCGGCATCATCCTGATAGCCGACAACATCAGTGGTGCCGTGCTGAGCTTGATTGTCGGCTACTATGCGAGGAGATGGCACAAACCGAGGCTTATTGCATTCGGAATGACAATGGTGTCTGTGAGTTGTTTCATCTGTACCGTTCCTTACTTTATGTACGGACCAGCTCTTCATTTGCTGACTCGTGAAACGATAATATCGAGCACGAAGGATTATTGCGGGTCTCAAGCTGCCGATACGAATTGCGATCATAAAGGGAGCGGGTCTATCTCTCCCCCTGTTGTTGTCTTATTTATGGCTAATTTATTATGGGGGTTTGGGTATACGGCCTATTATACAATAGGGACACCGTACTTGGACGATAATGTGGAGAAAAAGAATGCTCCTATGTACTTTGGTATGTAAAATATGTTTCCTTATTTTAAATCTTTTATATATTTATGCTGAATAATTTGAGTGCACTCTTTTATAATTCTATAAATTTTTAAAGAAGTAGTCTGGTATTTTGTTCAATTTTCTTAAATAGTAACATGAGTCCACATATATTATTTTATTTGATATAAAGTGCAAGGTTTTTTTTAAATGCAAATATATTTTAGCACCTTGGAGGAGGGTTGGTATATTTTTTGATTACCGTTATTTTATTGCTGTAAGTAATCATTACTCAAAACTTTTATTATTGACATTATCTTAGTTTTATACAAAATACAGTTTTTAAATAAGTCTATTTTAAAACTAATCAAGCACAGGCTTTAATTGAAAAAACTGAAAATAATGAATTTTCACTTTCATACAATCATTAGAAGATATCTTTTTTAAATTGCCTGTGAATCGGTAGCATTGTTTTAATGAGTATAAAGTATTTTAAATTTCTATATATTTTTAATACGAAGACCCTGTATTAAATACAAAATGTCAATACGATTCCAATTGAGGGGCTGACCTGGAAAAGACATTAAGTCACAAATTTCGAGTTTTTCGTTTTTTTTCACGGAAAAAACAGTAAACGCTGACGCTAATGGAATGGAATAAATAGTAAGTCAATCGTCAAAATGGTTTAGTTTCTACGAGCGACGGAAGATGGCACTTGCATGTAGTCCACGATACTTGGCCTGGAGAACAAATGCTTCCCCTGTAAAATTTACTTTTTGTGACTTACTGTCTTCCCAATGTCAGACCCTCAATTGTTTTTAAAAGAAAACACTATGACGAATGATGACTGACATATTGACTTTTCTTGTAAAGCAAAGATAACATAAAAACGTTAAAACGTCTCCGAACGCATTATCTTAATAACCGTTATCAGCCAGCCGAATTGCCTAGGTGCAATGATAATAAATGATAACAATGGAATAATAAGTTTAGCTTCAAGGGGTGGGATCCATTTGCAATGGACATTTTGATTCAACAAAGAAACTAATTGCTGTGATGGTTTACGAATCGAATTAGATAAGTTATTTTTAATGTGAGATTATTTTGATTTGTTATAATTTTAATGAAGTTCATGTAACTATCAGCATTTGTATTACAAATGTACACAATGTATTCGAGATTCGAAGCTGTCCCTACATTGCGAGCTGTCAAGCCACAAGTACTTACAGACGACAACTGTGGAATCGGAAGATGGTCGCCAAGATGGCTTCAGAGGTTTGCGAACCCCAAATTCTATCTTTTCATATTTTCTGCTCTCGCCGTACTCCAAGGCGCCTACTTCACATACTTTGTTGGCGTAATTACAACCCTGGAAAAGCGATTTTCATTCAGAAGCAAAGTCACGGCTTATATATTGGTCGCCGAGAATGTTTCGCCAATAATTGCTTGCATACTTATTGGCTACCTTGGCGGTAAGCTGCATAAGCCAAAAATGATTACCATCAGCATGCTTCTTGTAGTTGTTGGCTGCTTTCTCAGTTGCTTACCGTACTACTTGTATGGACCGGGATTGCACATCCTTTCTAAACCTGATGAATCTTTGGAAGATGATGCGAAAGACTATTGTTCACCAGGGAAAGATGTTCAGAAGTGTGATTTGGATGGTAGAGTACCAGAAAATTCCCACCCTGCTGTGTTGATGTTGTTTATCGCTAATTTTCTTAATGGATTCGGATATGTGGCCTTTTACATTGTTGGGGCAACGTACCTTGATGATAACGTTAAGAAAAAGAATTCTCCAATGTATTTTGGTAAGGTTCCATTTCAAATTCGCAATGTTTAATTGTTTCTTTTTAGTATATGTTCATAATTAAAACAATGCAAATGAAACTAAATTTATGCAAATATAAATTAAACTGGTTACCTATTTTACAGCTATTTTTACATAGTAGGATAATATATAGAAATATAGTAAGTTCTAAAGTTATATAACTGTTGTGCTTACTATTTTTAATTATTAATAGTATAGTTTTGTACGAAAAAGATTATCCCACTGACAATCACGGATGGCTTTTATCCAGTTTTTATAACAGTGCTCTCAATTTTTAAATTCTTAAAAATACTCATTTTACAATAGTTATCAAATTAAAAATTTGGGGTACATTATAAAAGATATATTTTTACATTTATTAACATTTTTGAAGAAATATAAAACATTTTGTGAAGGAAAAATATATTTAAATATCAAAGAAGAGAAAACATATTCGCTTGAACGTCAGTGAATTAGTTTAGATCATTTATTTACTACAATATTCAAAATAATGATTGTGGTACGTAAATTAATTAAAAATTTTACCAACAAAACCATATATTTTCAGTATTAAAGTTTTTGTTAAAGTTTTTTAAAAATACCTCTGATAATTCCTATTTTAATTTTGATAGTTTATTTTTAACCTACCATTTAAAATTTACAAAATCTTATTTCTTCAAAATATTATACATCTGCTTCGGCATCATTTATATTGTGCCAATATCATTATTTTTTTTCATACTTGATTTCATAGACATTTTATTAATTATTTTAATAACATCATGCAAAATTTATATTCTAAAATAAAGTGGGAACCTGAATCTAACCCATTTTTTTTCAGTGCAATTGTTTAGTAAACAACTATGCGCAATGTATGAGTAGTATACTTACTCGAATATGAGTAGGTATATAATAATAATATATTTAAAATTGTGTATTATACAAATACAAATACAAATATTGACGACCGACAACAGGCTCCAAGCCCAACAAGGTTGGTCCATCTAGTACCTCTTAACTATCCCCCAATGCATATCTAACTTCTTCTTAAAATCCGTTACTCCTTTACAATTAACAATATTCATTGGCAAGTTGTTCCATTTGTCTATTACCCTATTATAGAAATAGTGTTTTCTCCCTTCCCGATTAAAATGGGATCTGTTTAACTTAAACCCATGACCTCTCGTTCTATCACTCATATTAAATCTAAACCCTCCACATCTCCTTGTTTGATAAATTTGAATAGTTGAACCAAATCTCCCCTAACCCTTCTCTCTTCCAGAGTATACATATTCAAATTTCTTAATCTATCTTCATAATTCATGCCTGAAAACCCTTGAACAATTTTCGTAGCCCTGTGCTGAATTTTCTCTAACAATTCAATGTCTTTTTTAAGATATGGTGACCAGAACTGTACATGGCCATTATTCTTAGTGGTAAAATGTCACTCTTTCACAAAAATACTGTGTTCTCACAATTGACCTCAGACATTAGTGCAGGAGCGCTTCCACCAAGTTTTGTGTAGTAAAGACTTCTTAAATACAATAATATGTGCAATTTTTCCTTAGCATAATAATGAATATTTCACGAGGCTCTTTTGAGATTGATTTGATTTTCTGTACACATTTTAAATCTGACCACGTTAAAAACTTAAAAAGGATCCTTTCTATGTACTTAGCCTCTTCACATGAGCTCCATAACAGAAAAGTTGCTCTGTCTGTGGGCAAAATCCTAAACGGGGAGAGAAAATGTCGATTAGGTGGCAGGACAAAGTCTTCTCAAAGCAATGTGGAAGAACGACTTTCCTTACAATAAGAGGCGTGTAACTATCTGACGGATGGATCATTAACAATTCTTCCTCAAAGATTCGCAGATGGGGTAGGATTACTTGAGGAGTTGGTAAACTGAAAATCCCAGCTGAAGACGATCAGTAGAAACTATTAGTTAAGTGTCACATGTTCGAAACCATGTAATTACCTGTTCTGCCGCAAACAGCAAACTTCATACCTAACATGTTTTAACAATTCTGCTCCCTTTCTGTGGTCAAAATTGTCCCAAGTCCCTCGCTAGACCTGTAAAATCTACGGGACACATGCAGTCCCAGCCCACACTTAAGGTTAAAAGGGTAACACGTAACAAGGGTAACCCGTAAGGTTAAAAGGTTAAAAGAATTTTTATGTATTAGAATTCAAATTCATATCAATTTTGGTCAGATAAGTTACTAAAACATATAATTTCAAAAAGTTTTTCGACATAGTTTTTGCTGTTTAATAAAAATTTAGTTTAATAAAATTATAAAATTGAAGCTTTTACTTGCCGTTAATTTGTAATTAAATAAATTATAAGCTAAGTTTAATTAAGTGTATCAATTATGGTTAAATTAATACCCAATTAATTGTCAGGAACAATGAACTAGATGTTATGCCTTGTGATATAACTCTATCAATATAACGTATTTTCAGATAGGATAAGATAGATTTCGATAGATTATATTGCTATTTTTAAACAGATCTGATTAATGCAGTCTAAATTTTGGATGAACCCGTAACTGAAATTCAAAATTACTTATTGCTTACTCTTCATATTGGCAAAAATAGTATATTCTTACATTTTTAATTGACTATACATAATTTATATACACATTATTTTAGATCTATCTTCGAAATAAATCTCGCTAAAAATTCTTTCATTAATGTTCTTTTAGAAAAGTTTTTACACATTTTTATTGAATTCTGTAATATGTATGTTCTATCAATTAATATTAGAATATTATTGAGTGAGTTTTGAGTTCGAGGCATGCTTAAGCATAAATTTGTTGTTGGTTTGAGGCCTTAACTTTGCAGTAAAGCTACGCAATGGCGACGGTTTGGAATGTATCCCTACGAAAGACCCGGGAACTCCGCTTCGTAATTTTAAACCATGGTCAGATGACGAGAACAGCTGTGAACTAGATGCCCACACACCTGACATAGGCGAGAGGATTTTGGACAACAATAGATTTAACATGCACCAAGCGGGATTTTTTTTTGCTCACGACATGGAACGCCCGCCACTTCTTTAAATATAATTCCCATCGATTTACACAGAAAGAATGCATTACTAAATGAATTCATTGTGATATTAGTAATGTCATATACCAGAACAATATAATAAATCTATTTTCGGATATTATTATCATATAGTCGAGTTATGTTTGGTTTGAAATTCAGAACACTTTAATAGTTGTAATAACTCATCTTCAAATTTATATATCGAATAAACCTATTTGATAATACTTTTTTCTGAATAGATAATTTAATTTTTCCTAATATATGTTAGTTTTGTGTTAATATTTATAGAAAATACTAATTATTTTTTAATTTTATGCAATAATTTGTCTTATATAGGTGCTATGGCTGCTTTAAGAATATTTGGACCAACTCTCGGTTTCCTTCTCTCTTCATTTTGCCTGAAATATTATGAAGATCCTTTTTGTAAGTTGCGAAAGTATTCATGATCAAAATACAAGAAAAATGTGCCAGTATTTTTTATAAAAAATGTTTCCTTTAAAAGATAGATTAAACTAAAAATTGTAAAATTCTTGAATTTTTTTATTTGATAAAATTATAGTTTTGAATCTTCCAGAACTTTTCTTCGAAATCTTAGAACTTTATGCTTTTTATTGAGTTATTTGAGGTTTTATTCTGAATCACAGGATTGTTTTTCAATCAACTAAAATTTAAATTTTTTTATGTTTTCCTTGATATAAAGGTTATCGAAACGCTAAGGCTTTAATTTTTATTGTTAATGGAGAAATGTATAAATTTTTAAGCATATTGTAAAATTTGTGTATACTATAAATAGGCATGCGTAAAACTCAATGAGTAGAAGTTTAAAAAAAAAATTCTTAAGTAAAAATGTTATGAATTTTTGTGTGTTATTATGAATAACTATTTATATAAAAATCAAATACATGTAGTATACAACATTTTAATGTAAATTCTTATATATTCTTTTATATTTTGATTCAAAAAGAAAAAAACAAGAAAAAAAAAACAGTTTAGATGGTACCATGTGTCCCCTTAATAAAAATATCACTTTAGTGAAAAAATTAAAAATTTCCCCACTTTTCCCGAATTTCCATGTTTTACATGGGTTTAACTAAAGCGGCCCACAAATCGTAATACATAAGCCTATATGCCTTGATTAAATACAAAAATACATACACCCCCTAAAGACAACGTTTTTATTGGGTTTTCAAATATCCAATTTTTTCGGAAAAACTCCAGATTTTCATTACAAATCTATGGGATGGGACCACTATGGAATATAACTCTATCATTAAAAATAACATACCAAAATTGAAACGTATATTGAAAGGTTATGTTCGTACAAAGATAAAAAAAAAGGTGTGCAGAGAGAGAGAAGAGAAGCTAGTTGTAATAACTCAGTTTCTTTTTTATATATTTTCCGAATTAGTACAAACTTCCTTCCGAATTAGTACATTCAGTTTGTTAAGTTTTATTCGAAGTTTCGGTCCAGCAGATTCTGATATTGACGCGAACAAAAATTTGATTTTTACATCAATTGGGAAAATAAATATGTACCTAGAACGCTTTTATAATTGTAACATAACTCATTTTCTAATTTAGATACAGAATAAAACAGTATGTGTAAACCTTCTTGTAAGTAGATATTTTAATTTTATTTAATCTCATAAAATTCGGTTCATAAGTTTTTGAAATATGAGCAAAGGGAACGAATTTCACCTGAAATATCCGAACTATATAATTCTAAACTATATACATTACGTAGTGCTGCCATCTAGTTATCAGAGTGTGTACTAAAAGTTTAAACTAAATATGTTTTATATATTTTCATTTGTTTTAAAGTATCTGGATTTCACTATATGCATGTTTATATTTTTATTTACTTTTATCGATAGTTTATTAATTATATCCTTTAATCGAATTAATGACATTTATGTTAGGAAATAATTTTTAAACCTTCTAATCGTTAAAATCTTATTCCGTCTATTCAAAATCTGAACCATTAGTTAGGTAGCTCGGTAAAATCTAAATTCCATCTAAATTTATTAATATAAATAACCCACACTTTTATTAAACAATCAAGCTTTTATTGCACTTTACAATATTTTATTATAAAAGATGTTGATTTGATCAAAATAAGTAATACTTTTATGTTGTTCGTGATAGATGATCCGGGGATCGACCCCCACAACCCAAGGTGGGTGGGTGCATGGTGGATGGGATTCTTCATCTTGGGTGTGGCCATCCTCATCTTCACCATCATGCTGGCACTCTTTCCGAGGGAACTACCTGCACGATTCAGATCGGAACAGAAGACGAAGGAAGACGAAGACAGCGCTCTGCCCAAACTCAAAGGTGGTGGATCATTTCTAATAGTTGCATATGAGTGCCTCAGATACAAATTCAACTATATAGATAATTTAAATGTTTTGAGTAAATCGTCAAAACTGACAAAACTTAACGAAAACGTTAATGAAACAATATCAATATAACTAAAATTCCCCAAAAGTCTAAAACGTTATAGTTATTAATACCCGAATCTTTTTATGAGCATAAGCACACAAATATATACTACGTGCTGAAGATGCAGAAACTAACAAATAGCGCTCATATAATACAAAATCAGAGTATGTATAATTAAAATAAAATTTTATATTTAAGAATATCCCAAACATCGAAATTCTAAATTAGATATATGGACAAAATTTAAATTACAAATAACTGAAAGCGAGGAGAATTGACTAATTTCCTTTTCAAGGGGTTTCAATTAGATCGGAATTCCTAGCTGGGATATTTATGAATGATATGTTGGTATTTAACCAAACATAGATAATGAAACCCCTGGATCCCAGGAACGAAAGAATGGTAAGTCAGGAATGGAATGAAAATATATACAATTAAAATACAATAAGTCAAATAAATTTTTTTTTTATTTAAACCTTTATAACCTTATTTTAATAAATCATATTCTGATTTTGTATTGTACTAATAAATAATATTTTTTTCAAAAATACAACACATTTTCAATTGAATGTGTGAGTTAGATTACTGAATAAGTTAACCTATATTTTAATTTTCACGTAACTTATTTCGAAACTGGATGAAGAATTTAACTGGATTTCCAAATGTACGCATTTCCATTTTTATTAAAAGAAGCACCCCCCTCCCTCCACATTCTAACCAATCAGAAATCAAGGTCGCTGACGCTCGTTGGATATAACTTATTTTGCATCCCGTATATAACGTGGATATAGCTACATTTGATAATTTTTTTTAGTAAATAACGTTAATTGTTCTTTTATTATATTTTCAAATTAAAGCCAAAGTTATAAAATGTCGATTGCTACCAAAAAATAATTTTTTCACATTTTTATATTTACCCAGTTTTTATGCATCTGCCCTAATTTTATCTAATGTTAATAATGTTCTTGTTCTTTAGATTTTCCGCAAGCAATCAAGAGATTACTGAAGAATCCCATATTGGTGTGCCATGTTATCAGCATCACATTCCAAGTAAACGGTTTCGTTGGGTACTTTGTTTTTATGCCAAAATTTATGGAAGCGCAGTATCACCAGTCCGCGTCAGATGCGAGTCTTTTCTCAGGTGAGTTCAATAGATGATGAATTTCCCCAATTTGTTAATTATTGGCATAAATTAACAGCGATATATTTCGTAGTCTGTGTTTCGAGAGATTGATATACATATTTGGGGAAACAATGTATTGCGGAGAATTTTAGAGTTGTGGTGGAATTAATTCTGTTTTTTATATTCTGTAACCTGACAAACCAATTAATAAAATTCACGTTGATAGTTAGAAAATACAATGACTTAACGTTTCCTTACTCGAAGCTATTTAAAATGTTTGAGACTGCCTGTTATTTCCAAAAGTGTAAGATTTTCCTTATGTAAGAACGAGATTTCTAATAGATTTGATATTAATCTTATTAATTTTCTAGGTATTCAATCGGATCGTTTTCAATCTGTTCAATATTTTTACCATCAATATTTTATATATGTACTCAATGAGATAAATTTTAATCTATTCAATATTTTTACCATCAATTATTTTGTATATATTCAATCAGATAATATTTTTCTCTGTTATTCTACTATTCAGTTTGTTGTTTATGCCCTGAACAGGTCGTTTTTTAACTATTCAATCTACTCCCACCTAATTATTCTCTGGAAATTACTACTAATTATTCTCTGGTACTCAATCAGATTAATTTCTATCTATTCAATATTCTCCTGTCCGATTATTCTTATCAATCAGTTAAATAATTAAAATAATATGCGCCTATATTCCGCACAACTATCCTTCACACAAATTTATATATGAGCGGTCTAGTTTCAAAACCAGATAGATCCATTTTCATAAATTTTATAGGAGATGTCTAAAACGATTTGCAGCCATTTACTTTTGGATTTAAACTCACTACTTCAAATGCATTTTTAGATTGGATTTAGACACTTTTGTTTCATACCACTTTGTAATGCGATGCATCGAAAAGTAATTTTTCTTCTTCGAAAAATGGGGATTTACCTGGTTTTGAAACTAGACAGCTCATATATGATCACCAATTGTATTGAGTGTAATACATATGCCTTTATTCAAAGTGTGACAAAAAACACACACATTTTCAGTACAAAATATTCAATTATATTTTAATTTATTTCAGGAGCTACTGGAATAGTTTCCATGTTAGTCGGCATTTTATTGGGCGGGTTTCTGATAAAGAAGTACAAACCCCGACCGAGGTACCTCACCGGGTACATGGTTTTTGTGGAGATATTTTCCGTGTTGGGTCTGTTCCTTTCCATATTCTTGGGTTGCGATCGCATACAGATGCCTGGAACAACCGTTACTAGAGAGGAGTAGGTATAATTATTAACTCTATTTTTTTAATTAATTTTTTTAAATATAAAATCAAGCTTCATTTAAAAAAAAATATTTTATATAAGTTATTTACTGATGTAAGATAGTAAAGAGAGAAGGATTACAGATAACTGACTCGTAAAAAAGATATAAATAATTAAAAAAAATATTCAGGTCTCAGAAATGTAATTAAAATAAAAAAATTAAAAAAAAGAATTAAACAATTTATGTTTGTATTTATAAAAAAACAATATTCAAAAATAAAATTTATAAACGTATTCGTTATAAAAGAAATATAGCAAATTTTATCGTTATTGAAATAAATTGTCGTAACCCGCTTTCTTTTATGGTGCTGCCCTCTATTAATTATAAAGTTAAACAAATGTTCACCCGTAGGTTTTACATTTATTCGCGGATATCTTGTCAAATTCGACACTCAGTCTACCGTGAGTGTAAGATAAGGTGGAATAAAACACATCATGGAACAAAATGGGTCTTTTTACACACAATTAAATGTAAATTTCTCTTTAACTTACATTAAATCTGCTTTTGTGTTGTATTTTAATTTAGTTTTTTAAAAAATACGTAAATAAATAAATAGTAATAGTAATAAATAACCTGGAAATTCTAAATTAAGCCAATATATCATTTTATTTATGTAGACACATTTGTGTGGAATATTGTAGTGCTTCAAAATTACTGTAAAAAACTCAGAAAAAGTTCGACTCTATGAATTTCAATTTAATTTTAATAACAACTGGAAAAATTTAAACATAATTCAATTGTCAGATAAAAAAATATTTTTTGAAATTTTATTTTATCGAATATTGTGTATAAGTAAAATGGGACATCGAGATTTTAAGGGTAAACTATATGGAATTCGATAAAGTTTACATTCACAACAGCAATCTTCGGAAAAAGTGCAATATTATTTAAAATATGAATTTCCATGCACTTTACTTATCATTTGTGTCTGATGATTATTTATAAATTAAACTTGCACCCAAACCCACTGCTGAGTTTGACGTTACACCCATACATCCCTGCGACCGTCTCGATAGACATGTCTGCCTACTTTTTTTTTTAAAATATGTGTTTGCATTGTTTCTTTTTGTGATTTCACTCCAGAACACTGAATTTGTACAATGAATGCAACGCTGACTGTGGATGCACGGCCCGGGTGTTCGAGCCAGTGTGCGGTCCAGATGGGATGTCGACCTTCTTCTCGCCCTGTTTCGCCGGGTGTCCCAACATGACGGGCCTGACTTCGTCACTCGTCACGACTGCAGCCACTGCATTGTCGAATGCCTCGGTAAACGCAATTTAATTGCTACAAACAAAATCTGTATTGGAAGCGGTGAACCAAGGATAGTGGAGACTATATATAAGGTGTGCTTGTTCTCGCGCTTTCTGACAGGAGGGCGGGGAAAGGATATTTTTGACGTCATAGTGCTGCCTACCTCCGCGTTCTGTTGGCGTGTCTAATGCTCTCGTTTGTACAGTGGTTTTATGAGTCTACGTAGCAAACTTAATTTACCAAGAGTTCTTGTTTTTAACTAATCATGAATTTATTTAAAAGAAAACAGTTAAAATTTTCTTCAAAAAACAATTTGAATCGATTAGTTATTAAAATAATACGGAATCAATTTCAGCCAATTTGAACCAATGGTTCGTGAAGTGCTGCCATCTATTCGTTGTTTTGTGAACTTTTTAAAAGTGTTTTTGTTTTGACTCAAATACCGGGTAAATTGAATAGAAAGGTGTTTTTAACCTTTACATGTGGGTTGGGAAAGCATCTGTCCCATAGAATTTAAAGGTGGGCTTGGGACAATTTTAGGCCGCGGAAAGTATTTTTAAAGCATGCGAGAAGACAGTTAAAATTTGCTTCAAAAACAATTTGAATCGATTAGTTATTAAAATAATACAGAATCAATTTCAGCCAATTTGAACCAATGGTTCGTGAGGTGCTGCCATCTATTCGTTGTTTTGTGAACTATTTAAAAGTGTTTTTGTTTTGACTCAAATACCGGGTAAATTGAATAGAAATGTGTTTTTAACCTTTACATGTGGGTTGGGAAAGCATATGTCCCATAGAATTTACAGGTGGGCTTGGGACAATTTTATCCCGCGGATAGTAATTTTAAAGCATGCGAGGAGCCAAATACATTTTGGGAATTTTTATAATAACTTCATGTCCCAATTAAAGTATGAAATATTATAAACTTTTAATATTTACAAAACAACAATGAATGAGATTTCATAACTAATTTATGATATACAATTTTACACACGTGTATTTTTTTTTATGGAAAACATAATTGTACATTTGCATCTTTTCAAAATAGTAGACCACAGGAACATAGTACGCCAAAGGAAACGCTTCAGAGAGATTGTCTCCCAAATATATACAATTTAAATATTCTACAATTTAAGAGAGAGAGACAGAGAAATATCATAAATTTTTCTAGCCTTACGTCCCTTCTTAATATTTTTGGATCCGTTAATAGTATATCTTTTAACTTATTAAAATTGCGATGGTTTTGTAAATGGTTTTGATGCTGCTGTCTTTTATTATTAGGTTTTTGAGAATTGCAAATGCGTGTACGCACCTAATTCGACAGAGATTGCTACTTCCAGTGTCTTCAGCGGGTTCTGCGCATCTGGTTGTAACATGTTCATCGTTTATATAATCTTTCTGTGCATCAGCAAGTTTATATCGTCCACAGCGCGCGTTGGAAATACGCTGATCACTTTCCGGTAAAGAACAAAAAGCATATATTGATACTTTTATTTATTTTAGTTATTTAATGGAAAATATTTACAACAAAGTAAACTTTTATTTGTAATAGAGGCTTTTTAAAAGTTTTCAAAAAGCCTAGGAAATACAACACTTTACACTAAATATAAGAAACTCATCACTAAAGATAATAGGAATGTATTTATGTCATATAAGACATTATCAATTACAATTTTTTTTTTTAAATTAATACAAATTTATTTAAAAATTTAGTACTTTAATGTCGTTAGTGTAATTTATTTATATAATTTAAATACTTTATTTAATTAGTGATACTTTAATTGTAATTAAAATATATTAATTATTTAATTTTTATATAATTATAACTGATTTCTATAAATATAATTATAACTGATGTCTATAAATATAATTATAACTGATTTCTATAAATATCATTAATTTATTTCTATAAATATAATAACTTAAACAACATTATAATTTTTTTTAAATAGTTGAATTGGAACAATTCAATACTATAAAAACTTAACTTACAAAATGTTAAATTTTATGCACTTTGTATTACGCAATGCATGTACCAAGTTAATTAAACACTCGCTTTCTAAAAGTAAATTTGTACCGTTTTGTTTAACTTTTTATGTAAGCAATAATTTGAAATGTTTTTTTAAACTTTATTTAACTAATGTTTTTTTTAAAAATATTAAGAAGGACACATTTACTATTTAAGAAATTTAAGTAAAGATTTTTCAAAACAGATTTCGGGTTTACAATATTTTTTAATAGCAAACTCAATTTATAAAGTTTTATATTTAAATTATTGTTTTGATAAAAAATATTTTGATACAATATTAAATCTGTATTTTTTATTCCCTAGGTGTGTGGATGCTAAAGATAAGAGCTTTGCCCTTGGTGTTTTCGGAAGTGTGCTGGCGATGTTTGGTAGGCAAATTTCTTTAAGATGTTTTTATATTGCTGAATTCGTTAGTATTGTTGAAAGCTTATTGTGTTATTTTGATGTATATTTATTTTATACAACCCAAAATTAAACACTAGATAATGAAACTATTGTTTACGTTTCCAAATTTCGTTGTTCGAGGTTTGCTTTTCCGAATAATTTTAAAGTTGCCATTGTGTAAAAAAAATCTCTTTATAGAGTTATTTGCGCATAGCGGACAATAGCATGTGATAATTGCAATATTCTTAACTGAATGGTATGTCTTGGCTACTAGTGGCTTTAATGGCGTATTGGTAGTTGTATATTATTTTTAGTTGTAATTTAAAGAAAAAAAAACGACAAATTATTTTAGATTTTTTTAAAAATTACTTATTTAAACGATTTTTCTAAAATATCTTAAAACTTTTTCGCTGACTATTATTTTTTTAATTAAATATTGTTCTACTCTAATTCAACTACACATCCTAGCTACTACATTTGACATTTATGCAAAATTCACTAAATATTTCATGTAAGGTCAGACAATTACGGCTACAATTTAGGTAGATTGTGCTATGTATTTAATAAGATGTGGTCATGCGTGTTGCTCTGTCCGTTATCCTAACAAAATTTTTACTCTCACTTCAAAAAGACATACGACAACATATCGTAATTTCTCCCGTTTACATTTTTAATAATAATAAACATGTCATTTAAATAAACAATTCAATCACATTCTGTCCTTACTTTCCCACAGCGTTTATCCCATACCCTCTCATCTACGGAGCACTGGCAGACTCGGCTTGCCTAGTGTGGGAAGAAAGCTGTTCCAAGACGGGCAACTGCTGGCTGTACGACAGCGACAAGTTCCGCTACTACCTGCACGGCATGTCCATGCTGCTCATCAGCATAGGCATCTGCTTCGACGTCGTCGTCTTCCTGCTCAGCGACCGCATGACCAACTTCTACGGCGAGGACGACGAGGACAGGGTGGTTAATGTCCAGGATAGAGTGGCCAGGTGGATTAAAGAGGAGGAGGAGGAAGATATTATATTTACGAAGTGCGCGAATAAGGACCAAGTTCGAGATATTGATTCTGTTATGTAGGATTTGATGGTGGGCTATGCAGGGAATATTTATGTCTTTCTGTAGAAGTTTTATAGGGCGAAAAACTAATTTTTCGTTTCTATACTATATGAGGCACGTAGCAGAAAGGTGGTTACGCGATTTATGTCATTTAACTTAAGATACGAACTAAGTCAATTGAAAAATGAAGGAAAATTTTTTATCAGAAAATTTCTTAGATTTTCGTGTTATTAATATCATTTTTTAATAGTTTTTTATACATCTACTCTTCTCAAAGATGTTAATTAAAATGACAAATAAAGGCAAATATTATTTACTAAGATATTTAAATATTCTATAAATCGACCTTTAAATTTTAATGCTCTGTAAAAACCTGATTTATATAATTCTTTGATATATGTGAAAACAGGAAAGGACGGTATAAAAAGTGATACATTTTAGATTTTGATTACATTTCTTTTCGAAAACATTTGAACACTTTATAAAACATAAATTGAGATAATTATAAAAAAATTGACACAAATAACTCTACTCATTTTGTTCATCGAAACAATTCCAATTATTTCAAGTAACAAAGTGCTTTCAACTTACATTTAAGATATTTTTACTCACCAAACTGTCAAATAGTATTGATAATAAACTTGAAAAATAATTAATTATTATAATATTTAAAAAAAATCGTTAATATGATTTGCCTTATTATAAACAATTTAAATTATTTATGTATCTTCAATGCAAAATGAAGATCACATGTTTTTTTATTTTTTTTATTTTTTATTGAAATTAATGCATGACCTATATATAAATCAACGAATTTCTATTTAATGCATATAGTATTTCCTAACTAGATATGGGTGTACATGAAAGCTAAGTTGAAATAATTGGAATACAATTAATTCTACAGGAAAATAGAAATAAACAACACTATGAATTCTAACATGTATTCAACATTACGATACAGAAAAGCGAATATTTATTTGCACTAATATTTAAATTATTAATTTAACACATGGAACATAGCCAGATTGGTTCATTCAAATATATATTATATTTCGCTATAAAAAGTAATGTACATTATAACTATCAAAATCGATAAATTAATGCTCACAATAATTAATTTTAATTCGTTAGTTAGTTTTTAACTAACGAATCAATCAATTCTAACTGATATCAATTCTGTATGCGAAATTGAAATAGCGATAAGGATAATGAAGTCATTGTATTACATTGAAATTGGAATAAAATACTATGAAACTGGTAGTAAGAGAATAAATGTAAATTGCTGTAGACAATCGAAATTCTTGAGTTAAAGACTATTTGTTCATGAAAGTTCCGTGAAAATATTCTCAATAAGTTTAATTTTATTTCGCAGAGAACTCGTAATTGAAATATTGTCAGTTATGTCTTGAAGAATTGTTATCGATGATAGCTTCTGTTTTATATTAACTTTTCTTCTCATAAAATTTTATAAGATAAATTTAAAAACACATTTTTTATTTGTGATAAAAACTAGCTAGTCTTAATTTTTGTTACTTTTTTAAGTGAATTGTTTTATTTATTGAAATTATTATTTATGTAAAAACTCTTAATAACTTTAAAGAAGTTCTTTAATCAAAATTGTCTATAAATGTAAATTAAATTGTGTCAAGAATAAGAATTACTATATTACAGAAAAATAGTTTTTAGATATTTGCAATTTAGGGTTCTTAAGTAAATTAATTAATTTTTTATAGTACAATAATTTGAATTGAGGCTTCTGAAAAAATAGGTTTGTTAATGCATATTTTTATTATTACATTTCAAAATACATCCTTTGTGAAACTTTTTTTGGTAAATACAGGAAAAAAAGTGTAAATAGGTTTTACTTTGTTTATACCGCAATTAAGATTTAAAAAAATATTTGCTTAAAACGAAGGAATGATATGTGGGAGTTATTTCAAAGCAATTTGAGAAATATCATGAGTTATTTTTATAAATGCCAAGAAATGGGTTGAAATTTGAAATCTTAGGCAGGCCTAAGATTTACTTCTTTTCTTCATAAATATTTGTAATTTTGAAAAGACTCTTTCATCTTTTAGAGAACTTCTTAATTAATTTATTTCTGTCACTATGTTTAAAAACGAATATGAGTGTATGAATATTGTTATTAATAAAGATCCTATATTAAAATTATCTTCTTACTTTACTTTTGTTACTTGTCACTCCAGTTTTGTCTTTATTCTTTCTATGTTTGAATTTTATTGTATATATATATATATATATATATATATATATATATATATATATATATATATATATATATATATATATATATATATATATATAGATAAATAGATAGATAGATATAGATATATATATTATATATCTATCTATATCTATCTATCTATTTATCTATATATATATAGGATTTTTTTCTATATAGATAAATATATATATATATATATATATATATATATATATATATATATATATATATATATATATATATATATATATATATATATATATATATATATATATATATATATATATATATATATATATATATATATATATATATATATATATATATATATATATATATATATATATATATATATATATATATATATATATAAATAGATATATATATATATATATATATATATATATATATATATATATATATATATATATATATATATATATATATATATATATATATATATATATATATATATATATATATATATATATATATATATATATATAGATAAATAGATATATATATATATATATATATATATATATAAATAGATATATATATATATATATATATATATATATATATATATATATATATATATATATATATATATATATATATATATATATATATATATAGATAAATAGATATATATATATATATATATATATATATATATAAATAGATAGATAGATATAGATATATATATATATATATATATATATATATATATATATATATATATATATATATATATAAGATAAATAGATATATATATATATATATATATATATATATATATATATATGGCCCTGGACTGCGGTGCTTGGGGATCTGGGTTCGATTGGGTGAAAAAAATTTCGTAGTTGGACAATCTTTATACAACTATGAAAATAGAGAAACTGTTGATACAAACTTTATACAATTGGAAATAGAAAAATTAAATCGGAAAAACTGTCAAAAAAGTCCAGTCAATCGATATTTCTGAATAAACAAAAGTCGGATAACCAATTTTTTTTGGCATTTTTTACCTAAGTGGATTTTTTTCTATCCAACAAAAAAAGAATTTTTGAAATATCTGAATTAGTACAGAAATCTTGCGAGGAGATGCATAAAAGAAATGCATATAAGACGAATTGATACCCGTTCTCCTTTGGCGCACTTTGGCTGTAGGTTAGCACGCATTAAGTCCGTTAAAAAGTACAACTCCTGTTCCTTTATATATCTATAGCCATTGCATTGTCTGGGTCTTGCAGTAATCGATATAGGATTTTTTTTCTTTATATCAATAAATCAAAAATTGTAAATCAGAAAAAGTGGAGCTGCCTTGTTCTTGATCCCATGCTTTCAATTTAACGCCATCAAAGTGGGACATATAAAAGCTATTAATATTAAATACTATTATCTATTTTCTTTTAAATTGCACACCCTCTATGAGTTTATCGTTATACAGGTTAATAGGTTATCGTTATACAGGTGAATTCCGTTTTAAATTTTATAAGAAATTTTTTACATTGCGAATCAGAAGAATAATGTTTGATCCACCTGTCTTACAAGTATTCCTCACCTTGCAACCACATTATATCCATCCTATTTTGTCGAAACGATTTGAATACAATCTTTTCAGGCTTTTAGGTGCTAACAGGTGCTTATACAGGAAGACAGACGATGAATAATAGTTGATATATATTAAAAAAAAGTAATAGTTTTGCATGTCAAGCGTGCTATTTAGATAGAAGCAAATTTGTATGGAGAGTTATGCTTTAGTGATCACTGCATTGTTGATTAACAAGGAAGTCTCATAGTCTTTTGAATGCGTATTGGTGAAAGCGTTTGAAAAAAATGCAGGATTTTCCCTTTGTAGCAGCAAATCCAGGAAATGGTAAAATCTGTTTTTACTTAAAAATGGACAATTTGTATTGCGTGCGTGTATCTATTATTTTTTGGTGATATAATTTACACCACGCACTGGCATTGTTTTAGAGAACTTAAACATAAAAACGTGTTTTCAAAGGAAATAAAATTAAACTTATTAGTTAGTATTTTCAAAATTTAATAATTAGTATTTGAGTGAAAAACACGTGGGATTTCAAAATAACAATGTTGGTGAGTTATGTGTACCGGTTTCTAAATTACATGGTTTTGAGTGCACGAAATATGCGCCAATTTAGAGAAAATTTTCATTATGTAAAACACAGCATATAACTTCCTTATAAAAGAACTTAGAGAATATATCTAAGTTATATTAAACCGCATGTTGTAAAAGTTTTAAATAATTTTTTTGTGATAATTGCATTGGCGAAATATAAATGACTTTAATTTTTACCAAAGATAGTAGCTAATGGAAAATAGCTATACATACACTTAGAAGAACATTGATATGGCGCGAAAATTTTCAGTAGCACTTTAAAATAAATAAATAAATAATATATATTTATTGCTTTAAACAATTAAAAGTTGGCGATAAAAATTGCTTTGACGAGATAACTATTTCTGACAATATTAATACAAATCTCATAAAATTTCTACTTATGCTTCAAATGGAAAACTAATGGAAAAGCAATTTTTTGGAACTGTATATGACAACGGGAATTCTAGCGGTATATATATTATTTATATAATATTTTTCTATTTTTTAAGCAACAATTTTTGGAACTACTATATTGTCTGGAAGGGTTTGCACACGTTTCAATTAGAAGGAAAGATACTCGAATCGTTATGTCCTCTGACTTCTTCGTACGACGTGAAAGAGGAGTTTCGATCAACTGCCGAATACCATTCTATACAATGGAAGTAAAGGAAAATGGGACTCTTAAACGCATTTTATAAAAATATTTCTATACTTATACGGTATTTTTAGTTATATTTAAAAAAAAAATACAATTTACTTTGAAACGAAAATTAAGACTGTTGAAGTAAAAATATCAAGATGTTTTGGCAACGCCACTTTTAGAGTCGGAACTGGTATGAATACTATTTAAATCCAATTAATGTAACTGTTATCTTAATATTTGCTCATCAACATTTTAAAGCATCAGTGTACCTTCGTAAAACTTCTTAAAACATAACAATATAATCATTTCGCTTAATGAATGTGGGGAAATCCTAATGGTCATTTTCAGCCTTCAATGATTAAAAAGTAGTTGAACGCATGCATAAAACTACAAATAGGAATCTCAGGCAAATCATTGTGATTTCATGAAAGGACATATCCTACACTCTTACATAACGCACTTTACAACATGGCATGAGACACACGCAGACTTTGACCCTTCTCTGAGATAATAACCCATTAGAATCGCTCTTCGAGGAGAACAATTGCAAGATTTCTTAGCTTCTTCTTTAATCGTACACGGGGCAAATCTTTGAGCATGTTTGCTTTCTTTTCGTTTGCACAGGATGGAACAATTGAAGTGGCGCGTTGCGATATTCATTGAAGAAGGGGAAAGAATTAAGAGAAAAAAAAAAGCAATTTCTACTTCAAAATATTTGTTATCAGTTTTCAAGTGTTTCGGTAAATACTTGAAGTAAAAGTGATATATCCTTTTGCTCCAAACTGATTTTAATTATAAATAATATTTTGGTGTAATCAAGTAATTATTTTGATAAAAAAATTTTAAGTTATAGAGAAAATCTAATAATTAATACTTGATAAAGAATTAACTCTATAAATGGATCGCTTAATTGAAGAAGATCATTAACATATTTTTTTTTGCAATAAACCGTGTAGTTCGAGCATTGATATATTTGCCACGGTACAGCATATGAATAGTTCAGATGCAAAAGCAATTATATGCATCAAAAGTCGTTTTTAAGTAAATCGCAAAAAGCAGTCAAAACGTAGTTATTGTTAATACAATAATATTTTTTTTGTAATAACGAAGAAAAAATATTAGTTATTGTTAATACAATAATATTTTTTTTGTAATAACGAAGAAAAATACAACAATATTTCACTAAAACGTGTATGTTCTGAAATTACTGCATAAGTTATAATTTTAATTTTCACATAACTTGTTTTGAAAATACATGAAGGCTTTTAACTCGTTTTCATGTCGATGCGCCAGCATCTTGTTTTTGTTCAAGAAGAAAAAACTGCTAAATCCACATTCTAAACAAGCAGAAATCAAATTATCCCTGGCTCAGGTTCAAATTTCGCTGGATATAGCTACTTTTGCTTCTGAGATTTTTTCTTTTTTAGTTTTTATAATTAAAAAACGGTTATTGCTCCTTTATTATGTTTCAAAACTCATGGTAAAGTTATAAAGTACCTATTACAAAGTTATGAAGTACCTATTTATACCAAAATGTCATTATTTTTATTTTGGATATAACTGCTTTTGCACTTGTATTACTCATATAATCTTGAGAAGAAATCCATAAAAAAAGTGCACTCTAATATTTTTCTCAATAGTAACAAACACATTCATATTTTATCATATACACTTACACGGGTGCTTTTAGTGTGGGTACTATGTGAATAGTCCAAGGTTAACTGCCATCTTAACTTTTGAACGTCTACCGCCTCTGTAGTAATAAAAATAGTGTTTAGATATAGTACAATGGCTATGCGTTATATTATAAAACTACTTACAGCTTCCTTAGTGGCAAAATTAAGAGTTAGTTTGCCTATCTGAGAAACTATAAGAAAAAATTAAATTATCATTTATAAAGTTGTAAAGTAACATCGATTTACTTCGATAACGTACCTTGCGTACATGAATGATATAAATGGAACGCGTACAAAGCTCGTTTGGAATGTAACACGTTTGTATGAAACAAACCATATGTGGGACAATATCTGTCGAAGTTCAAAAGTTATGGGGATGTCAATATATTTTTGTGGGATCTCTGTATAAACAACTATGTAGAAGAATCCTACGTTTGTTTATTGTAATTATGTATACTAAGCATATGGCGGTGAAGATTGATAATCCTCATTATGGGAAGATATACGCTATTAGTAAGAAAGAATACATACATATATATATATATATATATATATGGGTAATTCCACGTAAAAGTGTCCTAGAAGTGAATTTTAAAATATTTTTTAACAAAGTTGAAATTTTTATATAATATAGAAAAATAATTGAATTTATTATGTTTTCTATTAATATAAATTTTACGCATATTTTGTGACAATGGTGCAAATTCAAAATGGTTGCTATGCAATGAAACTAAACTTGCTTACATTTGCATTATTTCTACTCCTTGATTCCTAATATAAGTTACATTTTCTGAATATTTTGAGTATGGGTTTTAGAAATACAGTTAATGTACAATCAAATTCCTTACTTTATAAAAATTTACTTGATTTAATTATTGATTTAGAATCAAATGAAATATGTATTTTTCAAATGTAGTGTAAGTCACAAAAAAAGAACAAAAGTTCTTCTATTTTTTTTAAATTGAGCCACAATTAAAAAAAATCAGTGATTTCCTCCTCTATACTAATCTCTATCAGACTGCAGTTTTGATTTTTAAGAGAAGGAAATTTTTTAGTGAATATTAAATAAATTAAAACTGTAGTGTAAGTCACAGCGTAGAGTAAGTCACAACTATATGCTGTGTTTGTAGAACAACAACGATTACAAAATGCACAGTAACAATATTTTAAAATAATATCATTAGTGATCTTATTTTTAAATATTGTTATTTATTATACTTTTCTTATTTAAACTGTAAATGGGGAAAAAGTAGCAAAATGAAAGATAGAGATTAGAGAAAGAAAAAAACAAATGGAATATTTCAAGCAGTTAAAGATAATTAATCTAGATAGCAAGAGGAAAGGTGTAAGAACGTGGAAATTACAATGAAAGTTGATCAAAGGGATTTTTAAAGCAAAGAAGAGGGAATAGATAAAAAAAAATACAGGTAAAAAATACTTTCCGCAACCACTTAAAATAACCAAGCCCTTCTAATCCAAATTCAGTAGATTCTCCTAAGAAGGCCTATCAAAATTGTAGCTCATTTTTTAAAGATATTGCAAGAGTCAAGAAAAGTCCACCTTAAAGCCCAAATAAATGTCAGGCCATTGTAAAGATACTAGCACATCAGTTTACACCGGAGATAGGTCAACCTGCCTGCTCAACATTCAATAATTACTGCACTAAGCAACGAAATAAAATCTTTGATAAAGATTTTTATGAAGAGGCATATAATAATCCTGTAATCAAGGATTTTGTTATGACAAAACTGAACAAAACTGGTAACTGAACAAAAAAATGAGAAGACCTAAGAAAAAGATAACAATCGAGAAAAACTTAAAAGTGGCAATAGGGTATAGGTTTCATCAGTGCTTTTACACAAACAATATTTTTGGTTGTTGAAACAAGAAATTTCCCACTTTAACGATTCAAAATTCTCAACCCTACTATTCGAAATTTTCAGCAGTGCTGAAAATTCCCAATTCCAACTTATCGACATTTTTCATGATTTTTTATATATATTTTAGGTAATATTAAGCAGTTCTCTCACAAGCATTGATTTGTTGCACCCATATTTCAATGCAGTGTCCGTTCTGAGGTCAAATTTAAATATAATCTGACAAGTTGGGCAATTTTTAATCTTCCATAGCTTTCATTTGTTAATGATATTAGTTTTCTTTAGGCATAAATTTGTCTAATTCGGGGTTTTTGGAAGTTGAAATTCCCAACTTTCAGGGTTTCCAGATTATTGGGAGGGTCGACCCCCCCCCCCCCCCCCACCTGCGACGGTACTGGGTTTCATTTGTAGGAATATGAAAAGTGAAAAATTTTGCTAGACAATTCATTTCTAAAGAAGGCTCTACAATAAAAGTGGATTTTTGCAATGCACAAGGAATTATTTTCATTAGCCAGAAAAAGCAGGTGCCGCAAATGCTGTAATTGTTGAAATTTTTTTTAAAAAATGCCTGACTGAAACTTTGATTGTAAATTCTATTATATTTTTTCACATTATAATTTTTTAAGTTATGTAAAGTTATAATTTAATTTTATTTATATCATTTTACCAGTGCCTATTGTGAGTGTAGTGTAAGTCACACAGATTAATTTAAATTAAAATAATTTGAAAACACATCTAGAAATATATTTTTTACTTGATTAAACTTCAAACCCTCTACAACGAAACTGGCATTACATAATTTTTTATATCAAAGCATGAGGAAGAAAACGTAAATTGAAATAATATCCAAAAAACCGTGTCCTTTTTTGTAGTGTAAGTCACACTGTGATATTTTTATTTTTAAAAAATTAAAGTTAAATAAAATGAAAAAAGTTTACATTGTCAAAAAATAGAACATATGTCTGGTATGTTTTTTGACATAAAAAGTTTTTTCAAATCGCAAATTGCTTTTTTTAATTAAGCTTACAATGTGGTATAAATTGGCAAATGTAGTGTAAGTCACGCGTGGAATTACCCATATATATATATATATATATATATATATATATATATATATATATATATATATATATATATATATATATATATATATATATATATATATTTACTTTAATTTTTTTTGGTCGCGATGTCTACTGTTCCCAGAATTACTACTTACAATCCGATAGTTTCGACACTCTTTTAAGTTGCTTCACAACCAGGAATATCGCCAACTCTACCATCTCATCACGATAGCCTCCAGGCACGATCAACAGGTTTTGGAAGAAGAGATAGAAAACAAAAAAAAATCGGTCACTAGACGCACGTTTGTTCTGTTAGGTATTCTTTTACAATTGCGTAAATAGGGAACCAGTGGTGTGCGAGTATTTCTTTTATTTCGGTTTGAGGTAGAACGCACGAGGTTATGTTGTGATTTCTCGCAAGCGTCTGTCATTTGCATCTCTGTACCACTTCGTAATATCTACTAATGTAAGTTAGGATAGTTATTTATGTTGAGTATTATATATAAAGCAGAATATAAAGTGTATGTGAGTAAAATGCTGTTGTGTATTAAGTCACAAATATTTTGGGACATTAATGTTATTTTGTGTTTGTTATTTTATTAGTGACAATTTACTAGGAATAGATTCTATTAACACTCTCAAATTAATTAAAATATGAGGATTGTTTTGTATGATTATTGTACATAGCATTTCGGGCATATATAAATTCTGCTTTTCGACATGTAAATTCCGGCAATAGTCGTTAACGTTTGTTTTTTGTAAAATATTAGATGAAGTGGTACAACCTTGGAGCAGTCGTTTTGGGCATCTCATCCCCGTTCAGCAATCGATTGTTGAACTAACTGATAGCATATGTATGTTCGAAATAGCTGGTACCCCCTTGGAGTAATCGTTTAGGCCTTTCGTCTCCACCGAGCCGTCGGTTTTATCATCTCATCCCATTTACGGGCAGTTATTTTGATCATCTCGCATCATACTAATTTTTTTACACAAATTGAAATTTTCAAAAAAAAAAAAAAAAAAAGCACATTTAACGCTTATTTTACATTTTTTATATATACTGTAAAACAGCGTATTTTACTTTGTATTTGCATTTCTTCAACTTTCAGGGTTGCCAATTTCGGCTTAGTAATCTATTTGATTATAACATATTGGCTAGAAAAATTAGAGATAATGTTTATGGCGGAATTTAACCTATCGATTTAAAAAACAAGTAAAATATTCAGCCGAAATTTTCATACTCAGAACATTTCATTGATAACTTTACATGTTTACATTAAGTTTGCCATATTAATTATTGAAAATATAAAAGTAAAACCATTTTAAAATTCAATGCAAAGAAATATTAGTTCTATTCCTTTTTGAAAATCGGGATTCGATGACCTGGTTGGCATAGCAACAATTTTTGGATTTACAAAATCGATTATGATCCCGAATATGTACCTAGGCGTCTAACCAAAGATTCACTGTTTCAAAATTAAGGGATAGTGTTCTGATTCTTTCCCTAGGGATAGATATCAAACAATATCCAATTGTGTAGCTCTTGTGTTCATTTTATAAATAAATAAATTAATTCAATTTATTTGACATTTGTTTGAGGTTTTAAAAAATGTATTTAAAAGTTGTATTGTGTTTATAATTTTTTTTTTATTTAGAAACATTTAAACATTTCTCTCTATAAAAAGCAACCAATCTCTTAACTAATTTTATAAAAACTCTTACTTTTTAGCCGTTGTAAAAAGTTTTTGATTTCCAATTTATTTTGAAAACGTTTAAGTATAATATTTTTTTTAAAACTGTGGCAAATAAATTTAATTTCTTTATTATTTTAAAATCATTTTTAAAGTTATTAAATTTTTTTAAAAAGTTATTTAAAATTTTTTTAAAAGTTATTTTAAAACATTTGTAAAGTTATTTTAAAAACATTTGTAAAGTTATTTTAAAAACATTTTGAAAGTGATTTTAAAATCATTTTGAAAGTTATTTTAAAAACATTTTAAAAGTTAATTTAAAAACATTTTGAAAGTTATTTTAAAAACATATTTAAAGTTAATTTAAAATATATTTTTAAAAAAAATTACTCGAAATTTGTTTTAGGTTTTTTGAAAAAAATATTTAAAAATTTTTAGTTTTCTAAATTTATTTTGAAATATTTGAGTTTTTAATTTATTTTAAAACAATTTAGTTTTTCAAAATTCAATAAATTTAGTCTCAATGTTTAATTAACATATATGCAAGATTATATTTTCTCATAAGTGAAATAAAAAAACGAAGTTGTAGTTTTATGCAAGAAGTTTGCTATTAATATACACTTTTTTTCAACTAGAAAATTTTTATAAGTTTATATGAAAGTATATATGAATGAACATTTTTGTTTAATTTTTGTCCTAAAAGTTTTGGAAAACATAAATTAAGTTTTTGTAATTATTACCTTCGAAATTTTTGACACATGCAATCCGAGCCCAACTATATTAATATATATCGAAAAACACATTTTTCAAAGTAACTTAGTTATTTTTTTATAAATAATAAATTGAAAGATATATCAATAATAAGTCTTTGCTATAAATTCCCACATTCAACTTTCTTTTCATTTTTTGAACATGTTTTCAAATTAATTTTATTTTAAAATAAAAATGCCATTTATTTTAATAAATAGATAAAATATTCAAGGTATATTTTAAATGCAATCAATCATCAGTCAGCAACAACAAAAAATACCGAATCTTTGGTTTGAGCTACGCTTGCATCGGGACATAGCAATTCAAAGAGATAGTTCTATTTCTTTTTGAGATCGGGACGCGATGGCCTGGTTAGCATAACAATGGTCTCGGGATTTTGGAAATCAATTATGATTCCGAGTTCGAACCCAGGTGTCTAACCAAATACTCAATGTTTCAAAATTAGGGGATAGTGCTCTGGTACTTTTTCTTGGGATGGATCTTAAGCACTAATTGTTAAGTTCTTGTGTTTATCATATAAATAAATACATTATTTAACGTATTTGAAATTTGTTTGAGGTTTAAAAAAAATGTATGTAAAACGTTTTTTAGGGTTTTTGAAAAAATATTAAAAAAAAAACATTTAAACAATTCTTTATATATAAAAAAGTGATTTTTTAAAATATGAAAATTAGAATCGGCTTGAAATCGCCTTTAAAATTCAACGTTTCAAAAATTAAAAATTATTTCATTACGTTGGCATTTAAAAAATCTTGAGGATATTGTGCACTCTATAAAATAATTTTGAATGTAATTTTCCTGATTTTCTTTTACAATTGTGAAAGTCATTTTTAATAATTTTGATTATCAGAAATGAAATATTCTGTCTAATATTTATAGCATTAGATATTATATAACCTAGAGAAAAGTCACAAAGAATATGCTGTCTAGTTGCTTTAATTGAAATTTATAATTGATTCACATTACTTTATTTAGTTCTCTAACGGTATCTTTCATATTAGAGGTTATATTTGAAACTATTCAGGACTTTGAAACGTGGTATGGTGCTGTTTACTTTTTACCTAAAAGTTTTGAAAAAATTAAATTTAGAAAAAATTAAAAAAAAAAATGTTTATGACTGTGTAAAAACAAAGGGTTTTAAGGGAAACGTGTCATTTTCCAACCTAAAGAAGACAAACTAGCTGTTATGTTTGATTCCGCTTGGCTCTCTATCTACTTCTGGTATGTGGGTGGCTTTATTTATAGATTTTACATGCACTGGGGCCAAATTGCCTATTGAACGAACCAAATTTAGGACAATTGTGTTATGTGTTAAGGAGTCATAGAATCAGCATTGATTACCCTAAACGCTTAACATGGCATTCTTATTCTTACACCACATGTAGCTGTTTTAAAGACGTCCTACGTCAAAAATTTCGAAGGTAATTCGTACATATAGAAAAGATGATTATAATTTGAGTTGGATTTTATTTATTTGAAAGTCGATACATACAGAAAGTATAGGAAAATATTTAATAATATTTTATTCAAGTACAGAAGCTTTTCTAATATGTTTAGCAATAACAAATGACTTATTTTTACTTGCATATAAAGCGTAAATAATTTAAGTATACATACTACAACTTCACATTTACTCTTATTTATGTCATATATATTTTCCTTCAATTACCGTATTTTAATGTTCTTTAATGTATATATATTATAAGTAATTCCCCTATTAATCATTATAAGTAATTGCGTCGTAATAATCTTCCCACCTGCCCAAAGAAATATTTTTACCATTCCACATAACTTCTCTTTCAGATTCATGTTTCTTTTTTTAATAAAATAGAGTTCTCATCAATAATTCGATAATGACTTACTTTCCCAGCTTCAATTAGTCATAACAACCTCCTACGCGCAAACTTTGGCAGTAAGTTTCACACAAAGGTTTAGGTATTTGTTTGTGTTCCTTCACTTGAAACATCCATTTCTGACCAATAAGCTGATTTTCCTGACTCAATCTAACCCAAAAATTTCCTGTTATGAAACATGAAAACTCCCTATCTCTCATTCATCATGTAACCCTGAAGCTGTAACGTGTAAGAAGAAGAGAAATAATTTTTTTGAACCTAACTTAATCGGGCTTTCTTATTATACTTTAACGTCTGACTCCATCAAAAATAATAATGACTGCCCCCTAACTATAACCCTATTGTTGTTGTTGTTACATATTCCACCTAGTTCAGAATATACTAGACCAGGTCCACCAAGTCATTCACTCTCAGAAAGTCCATCACCAGGGCAGGGTTCTTGTCAAGATCTTCATGACTCATGCCCAAGCAAAATAGAATATGCTTGGGTGAAGCCAGTACTTGCTCACATTTAGTGCACAGGGCAAATGTCTTACATCCCATGTCATAGGAGAGTGACCTAATATGTCCAATATTAAATCTTGTTAGGAGGTCTGTTTGTTTCTTTCTCCCTTAAACCCCAATGCAATGGGGTACAGAGGTACCCCGGATGGGTACCTCTGTACCAATCGCGAAGGGAAGCAAAAACCTAACTATAGAACTATATATTTTCAAGCCTGTCGACGGCAGGATTAAATACTAGAAAAATAATAAAGATTCAAATTATTTGAGTTCAATTTTTTTTATATTTTGAACACCAATTTCGTGACTGCCCATTTCAATTTACAACAGCTCATTTTAAATTACGATTTTTTAATTACGTCTGCTCATTTTTAAATTGCTATGGGCGAGTTTCACGTCGAGAAGAAGAAGACCGCTATTCCAACGAAACATGGATAAAGTTCCGCGACGCCGAAAAAGTTCCGTAGGGTTAGCGTGGAGATTTAGCTCCTGTACTATAATTTTAAATTTTAGTCTTTAAATAATACCTCAATGTAGATATATTTACTACATACACTGAGATAGATTGTACTCATCGTTTATTAAGTATTTTAGTGTTGAAATAAAAGTATTTTTTCGTATTTTGTTGTAATTCTAATTATATACAAATATAATATAAGTATTTCTGTACTTAAATTTATTCATATATGGAATAAAAATATTACTTATTTGGAAAAAACAAATATTATAAACAAACTTTCCCATAATTGCAAGCGTAGCGACTAAACAAACAAAGCAAAGTTGTCTGCTGTAGGAAAGTAATCGATACTAGTAAGTTACCATGTTAATACGTCACGTGAAACTCTCCCATTGCCGAATTAAATTACGATTGCCCGATAGAATAGACCTTGTTTCAAACTTTAAATTGCATGATAGTTATTCAAGTAGCATATAAACTCTTATATAATAGATTTTATGGCAACAAAAAAACCTTTATTCTTCGCGCCATTTCCCTGACTGTTATTTTGGGTCATTGCGACAGGCATCAGCAGTCACTTGCTTCGAGGAAAGCGAAGCTCTCTCTGTTTAGAAACCATTAAAGATGGAGAAAAAAATCAGTCGGCCTAAATACGCGCAGAAACAGTGTTTTATAACCGAATTGAGATGATTCGCAAATCAGACTGAAAACTAAGCATAAAATGCTTAGGATAATAGTTTAATAAAGGATAATAGTTTATTATGTGGAAATAGTTAGGTATAAGGATAGTAGTTTCTTATGTGGAAATAGTTAGGTTTAAGGATAATTGTTGGGAATAGGTATGTGTTTATAAGAAAAGGATAATTGTTTCTTATGTGGGAATAGTTAGGTATAAGAATAACTGTTTCTTTCGTTAAAAAATAATTATCGAAAATAATTAGATTTGGTTTTGAAAATTTTAAAAGATATGCTTGTTAAAAGTTAAAAAAAGGAGCTTGATTAATTTATGTTATGGTAAAACTGTCGTTATTATTTATTCGATAATACCGGGTTGCTTATTTATATTGCTTATAATTAGCTGATTTTCGTTTTGTGTGCCGTAATAAAAGAATCACTTATTTGTGATGCATTTCAGAACTAATATTTTTTAAGATTATATAATAAATGTACAGATACATTAAAATTTATACTTTGGAATGTATTAGAGCTTATAAAAATGGCTAAAGGCGTATACAATCGAAGGGAAGAGGGGGGTGGGTGTTATATGTTTGTCGGGATTGGGCTAGATCTATCTTTTTTTTTCTTCATGAGGCATTACAAATTTTGACGATTCATGCTGAAATTCAGATTTGAGGGTCGCACTTAGCTTTCTGCATTAACAGTTCTAGTACTTTTTCTAGTTCTTTTATATAAGATTTATCTTAAATTTATATAAGAGATAGACAATATCTCATACAAATATTCCATAATTGTTTGCATTTTTTTAAAAAATTTAAACTTTAAAAAAATATTTTTAACATTTCCGCTAAACGCTAAGACTTTTTTTTTAATATTTAATTTTTTTTCACCAAAATTTCTTCTCAGATTCTTTGAACTATAATACATAAGAATTAGAATTGGAATTTTATATTCTACATGTGTTGGATATTGATATAAATAGTTATTTATAATAATTCAAATTATTTTTTTAGAATTCAATTTTTTTACTTTAGTAATTTATAAAAAAAACCTACTACTCATGGAGTTAATTTATTATAAGTTTAAAAATTTTACATTTATCAATTAATATTAAAAAAAAAAACTGAGTGTTTCGAAAAGCTTAATATTAAAAATAACCAAACACAGAAAAAACGATTTAAAATTTTCGGTTTCTGAAAACTATATATATCAATCCAGCATAACATCTAAAATAGCTAATTAAAATATAGATACAGTTCCAGAATTTTTCAAAACTCGGTTGCTGAGTACCCTTAAGCACACATAAAACTCACCATAGGAAAGATGAATATTTATTTGTCATGGTAGTAATGCTTCTTTTTAAAACGTTATAAAATTAGCTTTATGTTCAAATAATATCACGAAACATTATATTCAAATCTATGAGATGGGATCGAAATGTTGCCAACCCATAGATATTCCATGAAAATCCTGAGTTTTCTAGGATTTTTTTTTGAAAAAGTCTTCTATAGATACGAATAAAATAATAAGTTTTTAACATCATGTCGAAAAAAGAGTTTATCCCTGAACCTCATAAGTTGATATGCGCTTTAACTGATAACAAACAAAAAGCTAGGAAATAATTTGTCATATTTAGGACTGTGACCTGCTTTACTAGCACAAATAACTGTGATATAGAATTGAACAATCACTCAATTTTTTACGTTTTTATTGCAAAACATTCATTCATATTAAAATGACATTATAAAACCATGTAAAAATGATTTACAAATGATTTATTTAAACGTTTATCTCGACACATATATTTAACAGCTTATTAATAGCGGGCGTATAATTTTCAGCGCTCCAAATATCACCTACAGAAATAAATGAACATTTAGAAACCATTCCATTAGAAAGCAAAGATGGCCGACGAGAAGAAGGGAGACGACATCTTCATCGTATCCCCAGAAAAATTCTCTCACAGCACAGCAGTGCTGACAGACATTATTCCAAAGAAACAACTCCCCAATGACGAGGACGACACCGACACCAAATGTGGCTTCGGTTCTTGGACACCTGACTGGCTTCAGAAAGGAGCCAACACGAAACTGTTCCTGTTCGTCTATTCCATGGCCGGACTCGTACAGGGGGCACAATTCACATACCTCATTGGCTGCATGTCCACTCTGGAGAAGAGGTTCTCATATGACAGCAAGCGAAGTGGCATCGTCATGATATCCGACGAGATCGCGCCAATCCTCCTTGGTGCATTGATTGGCTACTTTGGCGGGATAGCTCACAGGCCAAGATTGCTGGCTTTCGGCATGCTTTTGGGGTCTGTAAGCAGCTTTATCATGTGCTTGCCGTACTTCATGTATGGAGCGAAGAGGTCCGATGAGTTCTTGGAGTATTCTGTATCTCGGTTTGCTGGAGTGAAGGCCCAGTTTTGTGACAAGGACTACAACGCTGTTCAGGAAGGCTGTTCGGAGTCTATTACCACTCCTGTTCTGATTATATTTGTGATGAGTAATTTCTTGAAAGGGATAACCAGTGTTATTTATTATACTATGGGAACATCGTACATGGATGATAGTGTCAAGAAGAAAAACAGTCCCATATATCTGAGTGAGTATATTTTTTATGTAATTCTAAAAGGCTTTGGAACTCGTTACAACATTTTTCAGCCTCATTATTTTAATGGTTTGGTGATATATAATCAATGTGTCGATTATAGGTAAATAACATATAGTTTTTTTTGTTTGTTAATTTTAAGAATATAACTGTATGCTACTCAATTATTTGTTGTATATTTGTTTTAAATGCATTGTTCATAGATTTAAATATATAGATTTTCTGAAATAAATACTTTTGGCAGTACTTACAATTTTAGGAATATTATTTTTTGGAATAATCTGCATTGCAGGAAAGTTCCAATGTAACAGGAAGGCTATATGCTATATAATGATTTAATTAGAATGCTGTTATTTCTAGAAGTAAATAAAAACAAATTAATGAAAAATTTTTAATAACGAATTCATAAATTAATAAAAAAATGGGTAACTGATAGTAATAATCATTGGCGGATCCAGGGGAGGGGCACAAGAGCACGTGTCTCCCCACTTCCCAACCGATTCATTTTTTGCGGACCCAGTGATTTTTTTTCTCCATGTAATAGTGGAAGACATATTTGGGTGAACGTTTTTGCTCAGTTTTTGTCCTGTTCTACAAAATCAGAAAGTCAAAGCCTTAACATACTTTGGACAACAACCACTAAATCAATCTAACATGCAGTGATCTCTCTTTCCTCTCAAATAATCACAATATCTCAACATCTTTACATAAACGCCAGCCTCTCCTAACACGGTAGTGTAGATAGGCCGGCGTGCGTCTGTCACGTCTTTACAATAAAATAAGTGGCCGCCTTGTTCTTCTCGGGTGGTTCCCTTTGTTTTACTAATGACTTTTTAAATTGCCAATTACGTATTTCATCGGTAATGTTAACCAGGCACAGAGGCAGATTCTCAGAAAGGTTCAAATCTATTTCGGAAAGGATTCAGGAGGTTCGGAGAGGGGGAAAATAAAAATATTAATTATTGGAAAAATTGAAGCTAAAAATGTTAAGAACTTTAAGAAATGAATGCTAATTATGTAAATATTTATGCATGTTGTATAAAAAATTAAAATATTAAGAATACAATTTTTTACATAAAAAAAATTAAAAATGCATGGAGTAATTTAGAAGAATATGTAGGATATATAATGCAAGGGTTGAAATTGACCTTTTGTTAGTGTTACAATTGCAATTCGTCAAAATATTTAGGTGTCCAGATTAAATGGCCGTTCCCTACTTCATATACGGTCCTGTAAAGGAGTTCAGTTCGGTGACTCTTAGGCACGTTGTGAACAGAACCAAGTACGAGTTCTGTGACTTGAATGAGAAGGACTACTTTTGTGAAACGTCACCGGTTTTTACTGCGGTGTAGATCCTGTTTCTTTGGGATTTTTTTGAAGGGATCCATCTTTGGCTTTTCCCACGATACGAACGAAATATCTGGACGACAAGTGTAAAGAAGAAGAACTCACCTATGTACTTTTCGCAAGTGAGACCAATTTCCATTTGAATTCTATCTCAATAAAAAAGAGGGGTTTTTTTTGGTTTAAATGTATACGTTAAAATGTTAAAATTCATCTCTATGTGGAGTTTTTTTTCGAGTCCCTTTTATAAAATATTTTTAGAGAGATATACACATAACTTGTTGTTGCCATATTATTAAAGTGAAATTTTTTTGAAAAGGCTAGTGTAACTGTTTTTGTACGTAATTAAAATATTCTATGAGCATATTATACTTTAGTAGATATCTTTTAAAAAGTTATATTGCATTGAAGTATTAAATATAATGCAATTTGGATAAGTTCTAACTATATAATCATGAAAATACTTCGATAGAGCATACATACACACCACATATTTAATTGCTAGATTTTGAGTAATAAAAAGAAAGCTATCCAAATGTTTTTAATCGTGCTCAAGATATTCGTCTGTGGATTTTGTATTTTCTGTGGCCAACCGGTATGTCGGAACACAAGTTTATTTACTGAATTTGTTGTTGAGTACTTTCATATGTTTTAATACAAATACGAGAATAAACTATTCTTTTGTCTGACATATCTTCCCTTCTTCAGAATATTCTCTTAATTCTTTTCTTTAGAAGAAGTAATCAATTATAGAATTATTCACGTTCCTGTACTTCGTTATGCATCGTTTGTTGAGAATAAAGTACCCTTAAATAATATGAAGTAAGACAAAAGTAAGTCGCTTTTTTACTCATCAGTTTTTGCCTTCAAAAAGCATCCTTGGACATGGGATTATAATACAAAAAATGCCAAGCCTAAAAAATTAATAAATCGTAGTCTCTGTTTAATGGTATACTGGTATATAAGCAAAAGTCCTTCATGTTCATTTTCTTCGCTTTGCAACGTTGTTTATGCGTTTGTTTTGCATAATATTTCATATTTTTATGTCTTTCACTGTCGAGTTTTTAGGGAATTTCTCTTCTTAATAGGTTTAACAAACCTATGAATGCAATATTATTACTCTAGGCATTTTCGGCGATGCTAGTTTTTCTGAATAAAAAAAGATTTTGTTTTAAAATCAGCTACGCAATGTAATTAATATTACTCAACGTTACCAGAAATATACTATTACATATATAGTATAAGTATATTTGTATTGATGAAATATTAAAACCAAAGATAGGGGTATCATTAAGGGGTTCTATACATAAAACCTTAAAAAAATGTTTTATTTATTTAATTATTCATTATTTTGTTAGCATAGAAGATGTTTAATTGTTTACTCATTTGTACTATATGTAAATAACGGTTGATAAATCAGTCAATTAAATAAAATGGGATATTGAAACGTATTTTTATTCATGAAAATAAATGCAAGGCAATTTTTGTAAAATATTTAATTTGGTTGCAAGTTATCTTTATCAAAATGAATACACGGTGAAGCATTGGTATTAAATTGTCATTATATTTCAAGTAGTTTATTTTTTTTGGTAAAAAAAAAATGGTTTCAAATTATTTAACCTTTTGTTTATTTGAAGTCGCCACACTATTTCCGTGAAGCCTTAAGAAATCAGCATCATTTAAGCTTTTTAAATTGGGCAATGGCATTGTATCGTTATGTAGATAATTTTTACTTATGGCTATTTTCTTGTCAAAGAACAGCAAGTAAGTGATAAGTTATTAGCTATAGAAGATTATTTAGTACTTAATAAGATTATCTATTAATTTTTGGAACAATTTTATCAGCAAGAAGAACACATTTTGATCACAAAAATGTCATTTTCTTTGGTTTGATTAGAATATAAAAAAGTTTTAAACGGATTAAAATATCGTCCTCGGATACAAATAAAAAAAATAACATAAATACAGCAAATATTTAAGAATCAAAATAAGCCAAAAATTATGTTAGCAGACGTTTTATTTTGAAGATAATAAATAATAAAAAAAAGTCGATTTTTCAAAATGGTGGATTATAAATTCATTTTATGAAAGACTGTTACCGTGTTTACTTAGTTTTTATATATTGAGTAAAATATATTGATCTTTTAAGAGTTGATGACTGGCATTTTTTTAAAAATTTTATTATAGTTACTAATTTGACTAAAAAAATTGTTGTAATAATACTTTTTTACACGAAATATTCCATGATTTCACACTTACTACCCATTTTACCTAATTATTTATGTGAATATGTGAATTATATTAATTTTTATGTGAAAATGATAAAAAACTATATTTTTCAACAATTTAAAGTAAGTTTCATATTAATAACCTTTGATAAGTTAAAAGAAATTTGAATGAAAAATTGTCACTTTTACAGCCCATTTTACCCAGCTTACCCTACTTAATAAGATTAGACACTTGATTTTTGGAATAACAATATAAGTCAGATTTTTTCTATACCAATTTAGTAATATTTTCTAAATAAAAAATCAAGAACAAATTTTGGTATTTAATGTTAGTTTTATCAATACAGAAATGAAAATTTACTTGAAGTTAAGGAAACATACTAAAAAAATAGAGGCATAAAATATAAAACTGCGCTGCTGAAAATATCAATTACTGGATCTTATTAGGTCTGGTTCAATTTCACGCAGATATAATGTTCTTCTAAATATATATAAATTGAAGGTTTTGTTAGAAACTCTTTGGTATAACTTAAGGAAAGAAATATTTTGCCAAAGCAATTTTTGATCACCAACTTCTAATTTTATATATTATATTTTTGTTTATTCTAATTGATATATGTTGCCACCTTTATGCAACTTCGCTGATATATAGTAAAAAAAATGTTATAACATTCAAATAGAACATCGTACGCTGTAAAAAAAAAAGTATTTAAAAATGAGTACCTGAACAGACTCGTTTTTCTTTGAGTACAATTGCATCGTAAATAAGAGATGACTTACTCAAATTTAAGTAATCTTACTTTCTCAAAAATGAGCAGTGTGATTTAATATTGTTCATCTCAGCTTCTGTTCAAGCCATCTTAGGAAAGCGACCTGACATACTTAAAGTAGTTGTTTAGAAGAAGGTTTCTACATTATTTGATGCCGATTGCTTTAATACAAGTTTAATTGAGTTATTACAATTCAATTATCTTACTTTCCATTCTTCTGGAACACCTTTTTAAAATTTCTTTTGTTTATAACTTTGTCACGACATTCATTATTGATATTTTTCTCATTACTTTGAGGAATATTATATCTAAACTATCGGTTATAAAAATTAGAATCTATCGTAACAGCACCAATTATGTTACATTACATTTGTATGATTTTCTTGAAAACATGAAATTCTTTGCACACCCTTTTTAAGATAACACACAGCATTTCTCTTCGAGTACATTGAGCAAAAAGGAGATTATATATATCGTATTTTATGGAAAACAATATGCCTTTTTACTTAAGTTGTCTTGGTCGTAAAATCTCAGCTAAAGCGCTTACTAGAACGACACACTGCGATAACAGACAAAGATTGACCGCCAATCACGTGGCGAATGAAACTTCCTCGCAATACTTGAACTCTAACTTCTTTTGATTACGTCACTTATCTTAAGCTAAAACTTTATCAAGTTAGATAGGGAGAATTTCGCACACCGAGACCTTAAGTAGAATACCATTTCTGCTTCATTTAACCTCACAATGTGTATGTGTTAAATTCTGTTTCATGCTTTCAGTTGACGGACAGATTGACTCGTAAAAAGCAGTCGATTTGATGACAAACAATTCCCATTGATATTTCACATCTTTAAAGATTAATATTCTTTTATTTAAATTTTTTGGTTATTTGAGTTTTCAAATTATGAAGAAAACGTGATGGTTCTTTTTTATTAAAAAAATATTTAAAAAGAAAATTTAAGTTTTGGCATTCTTTCTTTTATTACATTCACAAGCTAATTAATTGACGTAGATTGTCAGTCATTAAGTACGTAATTGCCCGTTTTACAAACTGTGCTTTCAGGATAAGTTGATGCCATTTGTGTTCGATACACAATGAGGTGAAACCATAAAGGAAGACAAACTAAAACCGACCAAACTAAAACCGAGTACCAAATTACCAAACATGAATAAAAACTCCATCAAAATCGACTTCGCCCCGGTTCCAACCAAAGAACCGGACGAAAAATCTCAGCTCGAAGTGGATGGCGAAGACACCCTATGCGGCATCGGAAGCTTCCATCCGTCCTGGATGCAGAACCTCAACAGCCCCAAAGTATTCCTGGTCAACCACAGTATCCTGGGCGTCCTACAAGGGGCCTTCTTCACCTATTTAATCGGCTGCTTGTCCACCTTAGAAAAACGTTACGCATTCGAGACCAAGGTGACAGGTATCATCATGATTTCGGATGAAATAAGCCCCATACTTTTTGGCCTGCTTCTGGGGTACTTTGGCGGCAAGTCCCATCGGCCAAGACTGGTTGCCGTCGGGATGATCGTGGCTGTCTTGAGCTGTTTCGTCATGGCCGTTCCCTATTTCATATACGGTCCTGTAAAGGAGTTCAGTTCGCTAACTGTTAGACACGTTGTGAACAGAACCAAGTACGAGTTTTGTGACTTGAAGGAGAAGGACCACTTTTGTGAGACGTCGCCGACTTTTACAGCGGTGTCTATCTTGTTTCTTGGTAATTTCTTGAAGGGATTCGGATCGTTGGCTTTTTACACGGTGGGGACGTCATATCTGGATGACAGTGTTAAGAAGAAGAACTCGCCGGTGTACTTTGGTAAGTACAATTTATATTTCGAAATATCATTATTCTGGACATTTCAATTTTTATCTCAATTTAAAAGGGATAGTATTCCTCGGCATACACATCAGATATCGATGGACAATATTTTTTCTTGCCTCTTTTATGAAATATTTTCTCTGATACATACTCATAAATTATTTTATTGTCCCTTTTATGAATTATTTTCTCAGAGTCTTACACATAAATAGTTTCTTCCTTTTTATACGTATCATTATCATATGAGCATATTATATTTTAGTCGAAATCTTTTACAAAAGTTATAGTGCAATGAAGTAATAAATATAAGACGATGTGGATAAGTGGTAGTAATGTAATAAGGAAAATATTTCAGTAACGTACACCATACTTAATCGCTGGATTACAAGTAATAAAAAATGTATTAATAAAAATTGTTATTTTGTATATTTTATAAATTATCTTGTAAACTGGTAAGACGGAACCGAAGTTTACATGCTAAAACTGTTGTTGAGATTTTTCATATTGCGTTACCACAAAATGTATGAATTAACTATTCATTTGTTGGACGTTTCCTTATTTTTATGTACAAAACTCTTTATTCTTTTCTTGAACAGAAACAATCAAGGACTGAATTATTCATGTTCTTGTACCGTGGTATGCATTTTTTGTGGAAATGAAAATCTCCCTAAATAGTACGACGAAGGATATATATCTTTTTCACACATCGGTATTTTTGTTTTTGCCTGAAAGGATTTATAATATATAAAAAAAAAGTTCGGGGGCAAGAAACCTTAAAACAATTCCATTCTTTTATTCAATTAATTATTTATTATTTTGTTAGAATAGAACAATGGTTCTCAAAACGTTTTCTTTCATGTGCACCTTGATAAGACTTTTCATTTATCAGTATCCCCTTCTCCCCAGCATCCCTCTACGCAAAAGAAAGTTTGTATTCATTAGTCAGTAATGTTCTCAGGTTAGATGGCAAATGAATAAAACGACTCAAATTGATGACACTTATAGACTCTTCTAAGATATTTGATTTTCCTTATTATATTCATTATTTTTATTTTAAGTGCTTTCCGATATTATTAATATTATTTTTGCGTACACCCAACAAAACTGCCACGTACCCCTAAGGGTACAAGTACCACAGGTTGAGAATGACTGGAATAAAATAATGTTTTATTTTTCGCTCGGTTATTCTATGCAAATAAGAGCTAATAAATCGGTCAAATAAAGAAATTGGGACATTTATCAAATGTTTATCAGTGATTCACCAATTTCAAATGCTAAAATACAATAATTTTTACCATATTTTGTTTATTTTAATTGCATTTCAATCATATAAATAAACTTAAAAGCAAACAACAGTTGTGAAAATTTCTATTCCCAATGTTTCAGTATATATCTCACTTCCAAATATCAATGTGAAATTGGTCTTTGTTTAGTTTAGCAAAGAGAAAATAAGTCGCTAGACCATTTCCATGAAGTTACGCATATTTAGAAAAATAAACGACATTCAGACTTTTCGAACAGGACATTGACATTGTATCTTTATATTGATAATTTTTTCTTATAACTATTTTCTTGCCAAACAACTGAAAGTAACTGATAAGTTATTAGCTCTAGAAGATTATTTAGTACTTAATAAGATTAGTCACTTATTTTTGGAACAATGTTATCAAAGTCCAAGTTTTGTCTATCCCAATTGTGCAATATTATCTAAATAAAAATTGTTTCATTCAAGAAAAAATATTTGTTTTTTAAGATAGTTTTATCAATACGTTATTGAAGACAACTTGAAGTTAAGGTAAAGTAATGAAAATATAGAGGCATAAAATTTAACTTTAAATTACAAAATATTTCAATTATAAAACTTTTTTTATATTAGATTCCTATGGCTCAGCAAAGAAAGTCAGCATAATACCTTCACCAAAATTGCGAAATTATGGTTTTATGCAAGAAAATTGTCGGTTCTTCAATCATTTATTAAATAAAATTTATTTTCAAATTAAAAAAAAACATGCAAAAACCTCCTTAAATTCTGACGCATTGAAATGACTGAAGGGAAAATAATGCAGAGTTTCTAAAGGATTTTTGCAGAAAAATTAAAAAATTTTTGATTAAGCAATAGTATGAATACTGTTGTTTAATTATACTATTAATTGAAAATTAATTATTTTTTATAATACTATTATTAGGTAGTTTGTTACTTGTTTTCTAAATGTTCTCTCTCCAACTTTTCTTTCTGTAAGCTCTCTTCTCAAAAGATTTATTTATGTATCATAGGTGGTAAGAGTCGGGCCTTTATATAATTTAAGTTCAAAACGTGTCGATGTACAAACTTTCAATATAAATATAAATTTATTTTGTTCGTGGCCACAATAGTATCGTCGATAACGAATTATAAGGAAACCAAAAAGCTTAAATTCACATCTCTGTAAACATTCTAAAATCTGATTAAAAAATATTCGAAAAATGTTTCATCAAGCTGTGAAACAATACATATATTCAATATCCTAATGCAGTGACAACTACAATTTAACTTCCCTTCAATTTTTCAGGAAATTTCTGTATTCACTTTTCTACAAATTTTTAAAATTTCTCAATTTTTAACAGGTCACGGTAATTTTAAATCTTATTTATATAAATTTCATTTGTCTCTAACAAATATATGTAATTTCAATACAAGAATAGTTCAACATAACCAACATATTTTCTTCGAATTTCCAATGCTTTAGAAAGAGAGATGTTCTTAAATTGGAACTGAGACTTATAAATGTCAATTGAGGAGCTGACATGGGGAAGACAGTAAGTCACAAATTTCGAGTTTTTCATTTTTTCTTTCATTCTTCAAGGAAAAAACAGTAAACGCTCAAGCCAATGGCATGGAATAAACAGTAAGTCAATCGGCAAAATGGTTTAGTTTCTACGAGCGACGGAAGATGGCACTTGCATGTAGTCCACGATACTTGTAAAACCCGTTTTTTGCTTCCCCTGTAAAATTTACTTTTTGTGACTTACTGTCTTCTCCATGTCAGCCCCTCAATTGTCCTCCTAATTGTTATCAACTTGTCAGAAAAAAGGGTTGCATCAATGTTTTAATAAGTTTATTGATTACTAGTTTGTAAAATTGTTTTTTACTGTGCATTTTATTTTTCTCATTCAAGAATGTTATGCTACTATTTGGAGTTTTATAAAATGTTCATTTTGTTTGCAATATTTGGAGCTAGATTTCATTGAAGGAAGCTTTTATAATACCGTCCTCTTTTTATAAAAAAATATATTAAAATAGTCGCACAGTAAAAAATTTTATTCATACAATCATAAGGAAAGATGTGCCGTCGAAGGGACAGCAAGAAAAGTAAATTGTAATAACTCCCTTCTTTTTCCACATATCGTCAATTTTTTTATTTTGACATAGTTTACTAGAAAAATTCCCCACTTTATAAAGTAAAAGTTTTGTAAGGCATCTTTTATCTTTTAAAATGCAGTCATTAGTTCCACGTTCTACTTGAGAAGATGAGTGAGAATTGATTGACTTGTGCTTTGTCATCAAAGAATCAGTTTCCTCTATCATAGCAACATCTTGTCTAGACACCATCCTTCACTATTCTCTCATGATTCTAACACAGTAGCAAACATGAATAGCGATAACTACAATCAGAAACTTTTCAAAGCATACATTTTTCATTGATGTTAATCTTCTGAATGAAAGGATTTTGAAAGTGATGTGTTTGATCAAAATTTAATGTTTTTAGATGTTTTTTAGTCCCCCAATGTAATTTCTATACAGTTTGTCTCGTCAAGATAGCAAAACCATCTATGGTATATGCAAGTGTATATCCATTTGAATATCGTTAGGTTTGCCAGAATTGCATATAATTTAAAAGTTCATAGAATATCTACTTTTAAACATTTTCAAATAAAATGATGCATTGGACGAACGTATGAAATTCTCCTATAATAAAACAATTAAAAAATATTTTGGTTTAAAAAATAATTAGTTGGAAATGTAAACTAAATGTAAACTAAAAAACAAACTTACAGATAATAGGTATTTTTCTTATCCATGATAGGGTTTTTTCTCCAAAAGGAGGAATCCTTGCTAAAATAACTTAAAAATTTATTTAAAAGCAGAACTCGTGAATCCATAGTCATATTCGATACGAACAAAACTTTGTGACGTCACATCCCTATACTTTCAGAGAAAAGATTTTATTGCAACATGAAAAAGTTCACAACGGTTCAAAATAGTATTCTATATATTGTCGACTTAATGCACAAACCACTTGACTCCTAATCATGGATTTAGAAGCTGCTTGGCGACGAAATTCAAGCTTGGAAATCACGGGACTCTTTAACCCAATCCGTCATCTACAATCTAAGCTCAAGAATTTAGTCGCTAAGCAGCTTTAGCTTCGGTTGCTAAAACCATGGTTTGGAGTTACGTGGTTTTTGAATTAAGCCGACGACATACACATAAGAAAGCTCTCACTCATCACTAACTCTTATACTCCTCATAAATCTAAGACGATAAAATTATTCCCTATACAGTGAATAGTAAAAAGTAAACTATTTGAAGGGTCCAGGGGTAAAACCACTTTACAACACAAAATTAGAATTTGAACTTAAATGTATTTGACAGAGAAGAAAGGTGGTTTTTCCCCTGCATAATAAAATTTTATCGTTCGTTTTTTACAACTTTAAAGTGGTTCTACCCAATCTCACTCATCACTACCGCGAATAGAAAAAAATAACTATTTGCAGTGTACAGGGATAAAACCACTTTACAACACAAAATTTGAGATTGTGATAAGCACGAATTTGAAAGAAAATAAATATGTTTTTCTACTATCATAACGAAACTTTATTATCAATAACATTGCCACCAAGTGCTTTCGTTTTTTGTGTAGAACCACTTTAAGGCCGTAATAATGAAAGCACGTGGTGGCAATATTATCTTCGAAAAAAATCCCGTGTAAAGTGGTTTTACCCCTGGACACTTTATTTGTATTCCGATCGCATTATTTTAAGGCCGTGTAAACTTCGAAACTCAGAATTATTTTATTTGAAGTTGAAATTAGACACAATTCTTCTTCTAATTAAAAAATAATTTTATTTTCTGCCTCTGGAATCAGCAGTATTATTCGGTAAAATATTTCCATTCCGATTGCCTTAAAAGGACATCAATATTTACTTACTATTACAATTCGTCACTAAATATTCAAAAATCTTTATTTATATATATGCTTATATAACGCTAGAGATCACTTACTTATTTTTATTAATTAATCATAGTGTTATCTAATAAGTTTTTTTAGAGGCAAGTCAAATAATTTAAGAGAAAAGTCGATCTGAACTTAGCGACATCGGCATCTTCTTTTCAATACAATAGAGAGATTACGGGAATGCTCAAAATGATTTACCCAATGCCGCCGTTTACAAGAGTTTAACGTTTTAACGTTAAACTCGTGTAAACGGTGACATTGACAAAGTCGTTTTGAGCATTCCCGTAATCTCCTATTGTAAAGAGAAGAAGATGCCGATGTCGTTACGTTCAGATCGTTTTTTCTCTAATATTCTTTGACTTGCCTCTATAAAAACCTATAAGATAATTATTATTAATTAATTTAATTAATCTTAATATACATGCAAGTCACAATATGGTTAATGATGTCGTTAAGTTGAGATAGTCTTTTTTCTAAAATTCTTTCACTTGCCTCTATAAAAATCTATAAGATAATTATTATTAATTAATTTAATTAATCTTAATATACATGCAAATCACAATCTGGTTAATGATGTTCAGATGGTCTTTTCTCAACATTTTGTCGCTAAGTTCAGATGGTCTTTTCTCGTTAAGTTGAGATCGCCTTTTCTCTAAAATTCTTTCACTTGCCTCTATAAAAACCTATATGATAATCATAATTAATTAATCTTAATACATGCAAGTCACAATCTGGTTAATGATGTCATTAAGTTCAGATCGTCTTTTCTCAAAATTCTTCGACTTTATTCAATTAGAACCTATAAGATAATTATAATTAATTAATTTAATTAATCTTAAAACATGCAAGTCACGATCTAGTTAACATTATCACGATCGATATTGATTTTGCAATGATTATCACCTTGAATTTCCCACAATCAACAACTCGAGTTGAGTACTTAATCTCCGACACTGAATGAAATTCAAACACATTCCACGCTCTCTTATCTTGATTAAGAAATATTTGTATGTTTTGTACTCGAAGATTTGATAAAAACTTCTTAGAAGTGTGTACTCGGTTTATTTTTTTTATCAACAATCGTTTTATCTGTAGAATGACTTGCAGGAAGATAATGTATTTTTTAGATGTATTTTCCTGTTGAAGACGTGATGATACTCAACATTTGTTTGGATATGGTTTTACAAAAAATAAATTGCGGCTTATCGAAATAGAATTTTTAGTTATATTTGAAGTATCTTTAAATTAATGAAAATTATTGGCTGGGTGTCAAACGACTTTGCATTTGCAGTTAACGAGAAAATACTTTATAGAATGAAAGCGTTAAAACTAATCATGCATAGTACCAAATCAAAAAGGGTTATTTATTAAACATAAAATCGAACTCTAAAAATTAATTTTTGAGCATTCTGACAATCTACAATTCGTCAATTTTGGCAATCGTTTTGTTATTGAATCACGTGACCTTTGACGAAACAAAATTCCTCAAACTTTTAACGAAATAAATTTATTATTATTCCTTTTTCGTGGCAACAGCTTATTCGGTTCTAATTTTGATTCTTAAATATTTCCACAATCGAGAACAAGATTTTCTGGCTCGATCGACAACGCACGTGACTTCTTGTTCGAGTCGTGCTTTATCTGATTTAATTAAATAGTCCTCATTAGTGACGAAATTAATTTCGTGCAAAAAAAAAAAACCCGATCAAATAAATTATCTTAGTTTAAAGGAATATTTAATCAGAGCATACCGGAGACAGCTGTTTCGTCAAGGAAAACTAAATCGTCTTCAAAAAAAAGCATTCAATATTAACAGTGCGATTGTAATTTAAATGTGTCACAACATTGATGTTAAATACGAGCAAAAAAATGTGACGTCACATCCTGTACTTACTAAGAAAAGGGTTATGGCAAACATGAAAAAGTGCACAACTGTTTAAAATAATAATCTATATATCGACGGTTTAGCTCACAAACCACATAACACAAACTCGTGGATTCAGAAGCATTAGCGAAAGCTGCTTGGCGACGAAATTCAAGCTAGGAAATCACGTGATCATTTAAGCCTATACCTCATCTACAATATAAGCTCGGGTATTTGGTCGCCAAGCAGCTTTCGCTACGGCTGCTGAATGAAAGGTATGGAGTTACATGGTTTTAAATTAAACCGACGAGATGTACAGGAAAAAGCTTCCACTCACTTATACTCTCATCTATCATTTAATCTGATACTTCTTATAAAGATAAGATAATAAAATTAATATAATGTGTGTTATAATCTTTTTGAGAAAATTTTCTTGGAAATAAAAACGGATTTATTTTTCTTTGCTGTACCTTTTTTGAAATGGGGGAAATTGTCCTAGTGACCGAGGAAAAACGTTCGTAAATCGTCAGCAAGCATCTCATTAAAAATAAATTATACGCTTTGCCTAAAATGACCAGGTATTCTCTACGATATCCAGATTACAATTTTTTCTTGCAAGATATGTAGAGTAGAGTTCAAGAACTTGCTTTGTCCATGACAACTGTTTTCTAGAAATAGCTGGTTTAATTATATTTTGGATAAAATAAGTTTTGAAACTACGCTTTTGATATTAAAAAAATAATATACTTTTATGGAAATTGACAAGTCTGAGAACACAACTACTTTTTTGTTAAGGTTATATACTTAAATCAATTCAATTCTATTCAATTCTATACTTAATTCAATTCAATTTAATATTATTATTATTAGAATAAAATTCATTATTGAAGTAAAACTCAATAATGAATAATTCTTTACCTAATTTCAGGTAAACCTCTCAATAATTCTTTACCTAATTTACATTTATGTTAAATAGCAAAAATATGTTTTTCTCAGATTATTATCAAGATAATACTAGTTTGCGAATTGTTTTTCTCATATGTATACAATCTATTTGCTAATCCATTCATAGTTTAGTGCATAAAACATTAATTTTGAATATAATCTTTTTTGCAAGTCTCATTATGATTACTTATATTTTAACATACATCTATTCATTTGATATGCAATGAACAAAAAAGAAAGAACCGGCTTCTTAATTTTAAAAATAAATATTTTAACAGCGTTTGTTCCAAGGCAAACTTTTGACATGAATACATCATTAGAATCAGCCTGGGTACAGCAATCAACGGAAGGCATAAAAAGTGTTAATATTTCAAAGCCCCATAACTCCAGTAGGAAACAGCCTATAAGGATAAATAATATACCATCTAATATCATCGGTTGTTGGTCGCGTAGACCAGGTTGGCCGTTGATCCACACCCTCTGATTTTTGGAACGTGTAGGAGAAATCAACTTTCAGTATTCCACGGCCTGTTTTACCACATTCACTTCAGTTTAAAATCGACGGATGCGTGATTAAATTAAAGAGAACGGTGAGTTCTAAAACTCCTTTGGACTATTTGACAGTTTAAACCACTTTCGTGAAAATTGTGTGTAGTGGAAAGGTACGATTTATAGAAGATGTCAGTACAAATAAACTCAATATATCACTCTCAAGTTCAATTGGGTCATAAGAAACTTAAACAGGTTAAAAGAATAGTTCAAGACGAACAAAACTTTGGGAAGAAGTTTAAAACAACTTAGCTAAAATAATAACTGAAGGGATTACTCCCACTGTGAGAAAAAGTACTTTACCTTGGCGCGCGGAGGAATACTGTTCGGAAGACAAGGTTGAGAAAACATTCTATCTTAGCACCTTTTTCACCATTAATCGCGTTGCGTCGGTCTTGAATATTTGATTATTTTTTTTCTTTTTATAGTTACTAAAAAAGCATGTATGGTAAAACATTAAATGTGTAGTATTTAATGTATTTTTGAAAGCCATAAGTGTGGTTTTTAGACTATGATGTATGTACTTTATACAATACACCCTTCAAAGGGACTATATTTTTACACCTACCTACTCACTCACCCAATGTTCAGTATGTTATTTTATTGTACTCTTTAAACACTACATCGAAATGTACAATCCCTTTAATAATATTTTTTTATATTGAATAAGTATTAACTTGATGGCGGATGGTTTATTATACACTGATAAGAGATATAAAAATTTTAAGCACACTAGGCTGTGTCAATCAAAAAAGCTTACTACCATTTACATTGGCGATATCTTTAGATAGATTACAGAGAGGTTGTGAACTTTATAGATTGAGAATGTAAAGTTTGGGCTGAACATTGACGTTGATTATTTTGCACGGGTCATTGAATGAATTTTCTACGAAAACCGTAAATACCGAAGCATACTTGAACTTTATAACTTCCCCTTTAATTCATTTCTTAATTTGTTTTGAATGAAATTCCTTCCGTATCTTGAACAACATCTTTGTCAAAGTAATTTCGGTGTGTATAAGATTCTTCTGAGTTCATTGACTTGTAACTCACTGCGTTTTGTTTAGAAACTTAGAGCAGAAGCAAATAATTTCCCAATATTTTTAACCTATTATTAGGGCAGATTTAAAGTTCAAGATGGGAAAAGTTTATTAATTATTGTCTTAGAGATTGATATTACCAAACAAAAACAAACTTATAGATCGATTAAAATGGGGTAGTAGTTCCTGTGAGGTTAACAGTTAGTCAAACGTTTTAGTTTGAGACATTAAGAATAAAAATTTAAATTTTTTCTGCATGTAAATTGTTTTAAACTGTTTTGGTTATATTGTAAAATAACTATATAATTAAAATATTATTTGTACATTTTGCCTTCCAGTGAATGCTAGTGTAAAATAGTTATATTTTTATGCTCTTTTTACTATTTCCCAGAAAGCAGTGTATACTATAATCGAAATTAAGTTTTATTTTATAAATGTGTTAAACTACCTGTTATTTGATTTAATAAAAACGAAAAACATTTGTGTGTGGCATTGTATTGCTTGTATCGTGAACTTTGCATATCATAACACATATTTCATCTATTACTTTTTATACATTTAGTTATATCGCACGAAACTATTTGTATTACTGAATATTAACAACATAATTCCTTATTATTTTTACCATTTTCATTACTTTAAAATAAAGTTTAGTAATTTATATTTCGTTAAAACATAATGTAGCATTTTCGGACTAGAAACTGGAAAAAAAACTCGACATAGAAAGCTTAAGTAATCTCCAGAGCAAAGAGTAAAACATTAAGCAGGAAGATATATACACGTTTGGTTATTTTATTGTCTTGATAAAGGGTGGTAAGAAATTAAACAAAACTGACTCACGTGTAGACGTTATAAAGCGGTTCCTTTCATGAAAGAGATTTTTACTCGTATCAGATAATACAAATGATTGACTAGTAGTAAATATCCTTATGCGGATGTTACATAAAATTAAATGCCACATCTGTCATTATGTAACTATTTATTTAATATCTCAAATTAATACTTAACCTTTATAGTTATCAGCATTTGGTTTTATATATTCATTGTATAATTGATGTTTTACCAGCACTTTTAATACCTTCTACAGACATACCTTAGTGGTTATTGATATTTGTGACAAGGTCAATGTTATGTCCACAAAAATATTTTATGTTAATTTATTTGCGAAGTAAATGCTTTTTTTAAACAAAATGTAGAAATAATTAAGTTAAATGTAATTTAATGTAACTTTATAAAATAAAGTAATTTTATTTATTTGTACTAAGGTTTAGGCTATTTAATACAATTTGATTTGTGTTGAAGATAATTAATATATAATACAAATATTTTGATGCTGATTATTTACTATTTTTATTTATTTGAATTTAATCTTAATTAATATTTGACTGGTTTTAATTTTTACTATAATCTTTTTTTATTCAGCTTTAAATAATAAATTTGATTTTTTTTAAATATTAACCTTTCATTCCACACATTTTTTCCTCTTTAAAAAAAAATCTTGTATATATATATATATATATATATATATGGGTAATTCCACGTAAAAGTGTCCTAAGAGTGAATTTTAAAATATTTTTTACAAAGTTGAAATTTTTATATAATATAGAAAAATAATTGAATTTATTATATTTTGCATTAATATAAATTTTGCGCATATTTTGTGACAATGGTGCAAATTCAAAATGGTTGCTATGCAATGAAACTAAACTTGCTTACATTTGCATTATTTCTACTCCTTGATTCCTAATATAAGTTACATTTTCTGAATATTTTGAGTATGGGTTTTTAGAAATACAGTTAATGTACAATCAAATTCCTTACTTTATAAAAATGTATCTTGATTTAATTATTGATTTAGAACCAAATGAAATATGCTTTTTTTAAATGTAGTGTAAGTCACAAAAAAAGAACAAAAGTTCTTCTATTTTTTTTAAAATTTAGCCACAATTAAAAAAAAATCAGTGATTTCCTCCTCTATACTAATCTCTATCAGACTGCAGTTTTGATTTTTAAAAGAAGGAAATTTTTTAGTGAATATTAAATAAATTAAAACTGTAGTGTAAGTCACAGCGTAGAGTAAGTCACAACTATATGCTATGTTTATAGAACAACAACGATTACAAAATGCACAGTACCAATATTTAAAAATAATATCATAAGTGATCTTATTTTTAAATATTGTTATTTATTATACTTTTCTTATTTAAACTGTAAATGGGGAAAAAGTAGCAAAATAAAAGATAGAGATTAGAGAAAGAAAAAAACAAATGGAATATTTCAAGCAGTTAAAGATAATTAATCTAGATAGCAAGAGGAAAGGTGTAAGAACGTGGAAATTACAATGGAAGTTGATCAAAGGGATTTTTAAAGCAAAGAAGAGGGAATAGATAAAAAAAATACAGGTAAAAAAGAATTTCCTCAACCGCTTAAAATGAACCAAGCCCTTCTAATCCAAATTCAGTAGATTCTCCTAAGAAGGCCTATCAAAATTGTAGCTCATTTTTTAAAGATATTTCAAGAGTCAAGAAAAGTCCACCTTAAAGCCCAAATAAATGTCAGGCCATTGCAAAGAAACTAGCACATCAGTTTACACCGGAGATAGGTCAACCTGCCTGCTCAACAGTCAAGAATTACTGCTCTAAGGAATGAAATAAAATCTTTGATAAAGAATTTTATGAAGAGGCATATAATGTTCCAGTAATCAAGGATTTTGTAATTCTTAGAGAACTGAACAAAATAACGAGAAGACCTAAGAAAAATATAACAATCGAGATGAACTTAAAAGAGGCAATAGGGTATAGGTTTCATCAGTGCCGTTACACAAACAATATTTTGGGGGTTGAAACAAGAAATTTCCCAACTTAGTGATTCGAAATTCTCAACCCTACTATTCGAAAAACCCAACAATGCTGAAAATTCCCAATTCCAACTTTTCGACCCTTTTAATGATTTTTTATATATTTTTCAGGTATTATTAAACAGTTCTCTCACAAGCATTGATTTGTTGCACCAATATTTCAATGCAGTGTCCGTTCTGAGGTTTAATTTAAATATAATCTTACAAGTTGGGCAACAATTTGTTAATAATATTAATTTTTTCTTCCGGCATAAATTTTCCCAACTCGGAGTTTTTGGAAGTTGAAATTCCCAACTTTCAGGGATTCCGGACCAACCCCCCCCCCCCCCCCCTCCGGTGCGACGGGCCTGGGTTTCATTTGTAGGAAGAAGAAAAGTGAAATATTTTGCTGGACAATTCATTTCTAAAGAAGGCTCTACAATAAAAGTGGATTTTTGCAATGCACAAGGGTAATTTTTCATTGGCCAGAAAAAGCAGGTGCCGCAAATGTTGTAATTGTTGAAAAAATTAAAAAAAATTACCTGACTGAAACATTGATTGTAAATTCTATGATAGTTTTTCACATTATAATTTTTCAAGTTATGTAAAGTTATATTTTAATTTTATTTATATCTTTTTACCAGTGCTTATTTTAAGGTGTAGTGTAAGTCACGTTTCAGTTGTAGTGTAAGTCACACAGATTAATTTAAATAAAAATAATTTGAAAACACATCTAGAAATATATTTTTTACCTGATTAAACTTCAAACCCTATACAACGAAATTGGCATAACATAATTTTTTTATATCAAAGCATGAGGAAGAAAACGTCAATTGAAATTATATCCAAAAAACCGTGTCCTTTTTTGTAGTGTAAGTCACACTGTGACATATTTATTTTTAAAAATTAAAGTTAAATAAAATGAAAAAAGTTTACATTGTCAAAAAATAGAACATATGTCTGGTATGTCTTTTGACATAATTTTTTTTTTAAATCACAAATTGCTTTTTTTAATTAAGCTTACAATGTGGTATAAATTGTCAAATGTAGTGTAAGTCACGCGTGGAATTACCCATATATATATATATATATATATATATATACATATATATATATATATATATATATATATATATATATATATATATATATATATATATATATATATATATATATATATATATATATATATATAGATAAATAGATAGATAGATATAGATATAGATATAGATATATAGATATATAGATATAGATAGATAGATATAGATAGATAGATATAGATGGATAGATAGATAGATAGAGAGAGAGAGAGAAATAACAGCCAACTAAGCTTGATGGTATCATCAAAGAGCATCAAAATTAAATGAAAATACTTATGATTAAGTGTGAATGAAATTATTGTACTTACTTTAATAATTACATTTAGTGTAATTAAATTATTGTACTGTATTAATTACTATTACTGTATAAATATAGCTATAATCATGTTCATTAAGAAATATTAAAATATTAATGCACTGTCTAAAAATAATATTCTACATAAATTAATGCTTATTTAGAAATGTCTTAATCGTCTTTTATATAGTAAGACTATTTTCCTTATTTTAGATACTTTAAGTTTTCCTAAATTTTCAGGTACTTTGTTTTCTCTACGTCTGCTTGGACCAACTGGTGGATTTTTGCTATCATCTCTGTGCCTCAACTTCTACGAAGATCCCTTTTGTAAGTAATGATACCTGATGGAATATAAATGTATGTGCCAAAACGAGTAAATAACTTCAACTATTGTTGTAATTTTTTTGTCAAATTCGTATACCATTTGAAACCCATTTCAATCAAAAGGTAATACCTTGTATTTACTATAATATTTTTGGAAGAAGCATTCTCTGGTCGCCATAGTTTTATAACTCCCACCTTACAAAAATTAACAATTATGAGAGAAATAAATTCCTAACATTTTAATAAGGACTATAAAAAGTAACCATGCATCAGAATGAAATATACAAATTATTGGCCCTAAAGTTTTAGAATCTTATGAAGCACTAGTATGAAAATTGAGTAATGTTTTATTTCCGTCTATTCCAATGAAGAGGTAATCCCAATCTGGGATCATGTCAGAACAAATTTTGCAAAGTGGATAGATGAGAAATCTTATAAATTCCAAAAACTCATAACGTATTCTTTGAAACACAGAAACAGAAAACGTATCCTATTAATTTAATAATGACCTATAGTTTACAGTAATCATTTGATAATTACTGATCGCTAATAGTAGTAAATATATGAATTCTATAATCAGTGAGTGAAAGTAGATGCAAGCCTGTTATGCAAATAACTGGAGGGTCATTTTAAACATCTTTCTGCATGATAAAACTAATTATACACTAAATGAACATTTAATGAAGTTAAGAAACATGCACTTTAAAGAGAATGCACGCTTTTCTATTTGCGTTTTTCTCGAAAACTAAGGGCGGTCGGTACAATTTTAAGGTAATTTTATATGTATTCTAATTAAAGTTTATCACTCTGAAGAGTTTATACACGCTTAATTGTTATATGTATTTTTACAGATCAAGTGAAATAATAATTATAGTGTTCATTCTACAAATGACAAGGAGTAGGGTGCTAATTCGAGAAAAAATTGCACTTCTTTTCCAAAGGGCACTTTCATGACCAGATTGGTGATTTTAGCAAAATCGATTTTTGCTACAATGGCCAATCTTGTTAGCTAATGTAATTAAACAACTCACAAAACCAATCGCAATAGAAAAAATTATGCAAATATTGAGAAATGGCAATAAATCTGCCATAAATATAGTTACGTTATCAAAGTCGGAAAAGTCGTGGCCACCTCGAATTTCAGTTTTTTTTTTAAATTGCCGTTTATCTTAGTATAACTGATTGACTCTTAATATGTAATCAAATAACTAAATTAAATTGATACTAAAGATAATACTTTCAAAACGAGAAAATGCGTTTTAAATATTCAGAAAATCCTAAATTTTTTATCTTTAAAATCGGAAAAACCGTCGCGATGAAATTCCGATATTCGCTAAAACCAGCAACTCTAGTTAGTTGTTGATAATCCAATGCTTAAATTACTCAATGAAAAATGCTTATAAAGCTATAGAAATAGCAATAAATCTTCAAATCGTATGATTTTTGAGAAGGGCGGCAATTCGTGCAAAAAATAGCACAAGAGGACAATTTTTAAATGTAAAAGGGCGGGCAGGGTGGCTCGCCCTTTGAAAAATGCCTAGAGAATGATAATATCTGAATGATAATATTTGAATGAAAATATCTGAATGAAAATATCTGAATGATAATATCTGAATGATAATATCTGAATGATAATATCTGAATGATAATATCTGAATGATAATATCTGAATGATAATATCTGAATGATAATATCTGAATGATAATATCTGAATGATAATACCAGAATGATAATATCTAAGAATATATTTTTTTTGGGAAACTTTATGAATTTCACATTATTTTTGTTTCACAGATGATCCAGGCTATGGAACAAAAGATCCACGTTGGATCGGCGCCTGGTGGCTTGGATTCATCATCCTGGGGGTCCTTATCTTCATCTTCTCTTTGCCGATGGTTCTGTTCCCTAAACGATTTCCAAGTAAGAAACTTCCGGCAGCGCACAAGAAGAAGGAAGAAGAGCCCTACAAAAAACCCATCGAACAACTCAAAGGTGCAGTATTTATTTCTCTTTTAACGAGTTAACATTTACAAAAATTCGAAAAATTAAATTTTGGTGTCATTAGCTACTTTATCACTATGGCTTCGATTTTTCCACAGAATGAAATAAAAAAAATCTAATTATTTACTATAATAAAAACCTCGACACACAGAATTAAAACTTGTTATATTGAATGACGGAGTTTCGGGATTTTCTCAAAGTTAAAAATGTATATTAAAAATACTGTTTCTCAAAGTTAAAAGTGAATATTAAAGTTATATTTTTCAGAGTTAAAAGTGGATATAACTTGTTTTATATCTGAGATACTCTTATATTGTATGGAACTGAACTCATTTATTTTATAAAAACAGTTCTGCCGAGGAAATTCAATAACCGTTAACTTGAGAATTTGAAGTTTTATATAAAATTGTTGAAGTTATTTTAAATATGTATTAAAAATTCAACTTCAGTTGAATTGTTCGAATGATTTTAATTGCAGTTTGCATGGATTTACATAATAAATATATTACAAACAGCATCATCTACAAATCGGAATGTGTTTTTTGAAAGATATTTCCTGATATGTCCTAACACTAAGCCCTTTCTATTATAAGTTATGCGTAGAAAGCTAAAAGTGAATTGTTTATTGTTTGTAGCAGGTAGAATTTAAGTGTTTTAAAAGTTTGGAATGTTTAGAATTTTCAGTTATTGAAAGGCTTGCTAGTAAGATTCCCAAAAGTTTTGATTTTAAGGGATTTTTGAATGTTGATGACATGATAATAACACATTCTAAAAAAATGGAATGTTTTACAAGCTAACATAGATAACATCTAAATTCCACGCCAATAAATATTAGAAATATAAAAAAAATATTTTGAATTTTTTTAGTGTTTCACCATACTTTCGTCATAAAAATAATAATTTATTATTTTACTTTAAAAGCGAAGAGTTTTATATTTTAAAACCATCCAATTCCATAACGTAGCATTTTTAGTAGGAAAATAATAGATTTTTCCAGCTAGTGGTAGAAAAACATCAAAATAGTAAAGTTGTCATTACAGAAAAAAACGTATAATAGTTTATACTCGAATTTCCAATATATGTATTTAAAAAATCCATCTTCGAGATCAAAGGACACCTGGAGACATCTAAATTGCTTAAAATGTCAAATGGTTAAGATTTTCAATATACTGAAATTGAGAAATCAATTGTAACGAATTCTATTCACTTGGCATAATAACATTTTTAAACGCAAGCTAACGGAAATTCAGCAAAAATAACCCTGTTGATTCTTTTATTTAAGAAACAAACAAATTGAAACTAAATTTTTTCATTTTATTTTCCAGATATGTGGATAGCTATGAAGCGGCTCAGCAAGAATCCAATTCTGATTTGCCACTATCTCGGTGGAGTCTTCCGTTTAAATGGTCTTGTGGGCTACTACGTGCTCTTACCTAAGTACATGGAAATGCAATTCAGGCAATCTGCTTCGAAAGCCAGTTTGTACTCAGGTAAGGAAGATAACTAAAATTCTGTTACATAGTACGGAAGAGTGATGGAAGCGTTTGCGTTTAAATTGGGCCAAATCCACTGAGAATATAGGGTTAGAAATAATGTTTTTCGTATTATAATTGTTTGGTTGCGGCTAACGCAATTTATCGTTTGAAACCGGTTATGTTATTTTATTTTATTGTTGAGGTCAACATTTAAATTTCATGTTTTCGGTGCGAGGCATCTTTAATAAAAAATGCATTTAGTAATCACAACTTTCTTATATTTAGATTAAATTAATACTAGGGGGCTACTCGCTGATGCTCATCAACTCCTGGAGAATTACTACACCCACGCAATCCTTGGGAGTTGACATTCGTCACATTAATTCCATGCCTCCACGTTGATCACATTAATTCTATGTCTTTCCTTTCGTTTTAGCTAAATTAAGCTAGTATGACAAAGTCATTTTACTGTTGTCAAATTTTGAGATGTAGATGGGGCCACGACAATTACTTTGCGTTTTTTTTCAAAGCGTAATAAAATAATTAATTGCTGAATATTTTATAATTTTGCCACGTTTTGGCACATACAGTTCTCTTCCTTTCAAATGATACCTTGATAATAAAAAATGGTTAGATAGTTTAGGAGGGCTGACTTGGAAAATATTCAGCCTTTCCTATTAAATATATAGATATAATTTGAAGTGTAATTATTTTTCAGATTATTTAAGTATTCTTCGTCTTCCAATGTACCCCTCAGTTAAATAATAATAATATATATATGGGAAAATAATCTGTGATTTTTGTTGTAGGTCCAGCTGGTCTGATCGGTATGCAGCTGGGGATCTTGTTCGGGGGGATTGCCCTCAGGAAGTTCAAACCCAGGCCCAGGATGATGACGGGCGGCATCGTCGTGGCCGAATCCTTCAGCTTCTTCGCTCTCCTCGTCTGCATGATCATCACCTGCCCCGTCTATCAGATGACGGGGACGAGCTCCGTAACACATCCCAGGTACGTAATAATTATTATAGCATTATTGAGAAATTAAAATTGCTCACCCGAAATTGTAAGCTTGCACGGGCTAAGTACAATTTTAATGATAGAATCAAGATTTCTTGATACATTATATTAAATGGGTATGTTCGTACATGGGATTTAAGTCTGATTAGTATAAGTGACCAAAATAGTATGACTACCAAACGTTTATAAGTAAATTACCTATTACGTTTTCCGCCAGAGAGCTGGAGTTGTAAAAGAGAGAGCTGGAGTATATATAAAACAAAGGACAGGTAATTACTTACAACTTAGAACTATAAGTACAACATCGCAAGTGAATTTATAAATAGACTATTAGTTGTATTTAATAAATAATTACACTAAAAGTATTTTTTTTATGTATTCGCAGTTTCAGTTTGCAGAATGAGTGTAACACTGATTGTTTATGTACGACCAAAGTCTACACTCCTGTGTGTGGACCCGACGGCCAATCGACATACTTCTCGCCCTGCCATGCTGGTTGTAGTGGGTACAATAAGACTAGTAAAAAAGAGGTGGGTAAAATATTTTTAGTAATTTGCATTAATTAAAATTCTTCTTATAATGATAAACATTTCCATTGCAAAACATCATATTCATGGTAATTTTGAAACTTTTGAACTTTATTTTATGTTTTTTTAATAATTATGTATCTTGACGTTACAAATTGTTAAAGATCACAGTGTTTGTTCATTTATAGTATATTAGGTAACTACATCGGTAACCAGGTATTTTTCCCTTAACACTAATGACAAATTATGTTCATTTATAAATTAAAATGTATTTCAGCCTCAGGCTATTAACTTTTCTCCAGGTTTTCAAGGATTGCAAATGTGTTCATAATGACTTAGAAGAGATTACCGAAGGAGACGCAAGTAAAGGGTATTGCAACTTCGAATGCCAATGGATGATCACATTTATTGTTGTTTTGAGTATCGGAAAGTTGGTATCTTCAACAGCAAGAGTGGCGAATGCACTGGTAACGCTCAGGTAACCAGTCTTTTTACTTGTGAGACATTACTTTTTATTTTATTTTTTAACATTCAAATGTTTTTGTAACTACAGAAGACTCCCCCCCCCCCCCCCACTCCACAAACAACGATTTTTTGATTATTGTTGTACAGCGATATTTCGTTGTAACTACTCCTTCTTGGTACAAATGGAAGTCGTTATACCGAAGGTATACACTAATAGGTATCATATATATATATATATATATATATATATATATATATATATATATATATATATTATTTCTGTAGTAACGATCCCTTTTACACCGCTTGTATGCAATAAATTTTAGCACGAGGTATCAAAAGAAAGAAAATGTTTCGGAACAGTGATGAATCGTACGTTCATTTCATAATTATTAACTTTAAAAAGAATGTGTTGATAATAGTTCATTCAAACGTGTTTTTTTTAAATAAACCGTTGATGATGCTGCCATCTATGAATTAGTAGAAGCGTTAAACTTTTATGAGATTTTGGCTATAATTTTTTTTAATGTATTTCACCCTTGTGTATGTGAGTGGGTGTGGGGGGGATTCATGTGATAATTATTGCACGAGGGCGGGGGGGGGGGGGGCGGCGGTCATGTTATAATTATTGCACATACTTGCTAGTATACTAATATTTATAATAAAATGACATTTTTTAAAGTGTTATAAAATAGAGCGTATTTAAATTACTAACAGAAATTGATTTAAAAATATACTTTTTTATTTCAAAACAGTTTCATTTGTAGTATACAAAATAAATGCAATTCAATTTCAGATGTGTTGATCCGGAAGACAAAAGTTTGGCATTAGGAGCTCTTTCGGGAGTATTTTCATTACTTGGTAAGCTATGAATAAATTTTTTAAATTATGACATGATTTGAAACGATCTTTGTACATCATATTATGTATATGTCATCAAATTATGTCTTTCTTTAGCATTTTACCTACTAATGTCGTATTACATTTGATTACAGTAAATGACGCAAAAGAAATTTTGACATTTGACCGATGCATTTAATTAAAATAATAAAGAAGTGTTAAGTACTACATTTTGAAGCAACTTATATAACTACTAATGATCTAATATAATTTTTTAAAATTTCGTGAAGATTGTGTAATTAATATTCAATTAACAATAATTCTTATACACAAATCATATAATTAATGATGCTATAAGTTATTAGAATTTATTATCATTACTAAATTATCAATTAAAAACTTATATATAGGTCATATTTACCATACAAACGTTTGATACGTTTGCTATGTCTGTTAACAATATTAGTTAATAATAGCTATTATACCAGTTTGAAGCAATGTGGCCTGGTTTTGATCTAGGAACCTTTTGTGAGATAGCTGATTACTCTAATCACTATACCAAAACAATCACCACGGTTGCATTATTGTAGCTGCCATTTTATGCGACATCCACATATTCAACTATCAATTATCCATACAAAAGCTTTTTAAATGATTTTGAGAGTGAAACTTTACTAGTGATACTAGTGAATATGAATGACCGCGACACGGAAATCAAACATGAATTTCATAAGTCCATAACCTAACCTAACCTAGCATAACATAACATTGGAGTGGAGCCGAAAGGGGAAGAACGTAGGCAATGTTGCCGATTGCTCTATCGCCAGTGGATTTCATTTAAATGGGTTTTTATTAAAACACCTGTTAAATGTTATAATATGACTATTCCTAAGGAATTGTAATTTTGGGCCGTCACTATCTAAAATATAGTACCAGCCGGAGTGTGCCGCATATGCATACCAGTCAAATAAAATTTAAATCGGTGTCGATGCGTCATTTTTTGTGTAGTGGGTGTTTTTGTACGGTTTATTCTTTAAAATAATACGTTAATGTGGACTAAAGTAATTTCACTTCAATCGTGCGCTTATGTCGGTGAACAACACGTTTTTATTTTTGTTTTCTTCGCTACAAGTAAAAATCGGGTATGCACAACCCCCACTGTTTTAATGTTTTGTTTACTCAAACTAATCGATTATTTGTATGTGTTTTTCATATATTTCTTGCTGTATAACTGTGGTGGGGTCATTTCAAACAGCAGACACGATTAATACGATTTACAATACATTAATAATAGTTTTGGTCATGAGGTAGCGCAACTGACTATGAAACAAAAGGTTCCGCTGCTTCTCCAGTTCAAAGCCACTACGTAAAATGCTCTTAAATGTTCCCCACGATAATTATATAAAACAATATTAACTTTATTCCCAGCTTTCATCCCATACCCGTTGATATATGGTGCCCTCACCGACGCCAGCTGCCTCGTCTGGGAAGAGAGCTGCGGCAAGACCGGCAACTGCTGGATCTACGACACCGACAAGTTCCGCTACCTGCTGCACGGCGTGTCGGCCGGCTTCGTCTTCCTCGGCTGCCTAACCGACGTCATGGTCTGCGTGCTCAGTCCCAGACTCAAAAACCTCTATGATGACGACGAGGTCCCCAAGAAGAACGACGGACCCTTCGACGAGGCGGACATCGTCAACAATGGCGGACTGCTGGGCATCATCAAGACTGGGGTGATGAACGGGAGCGTGGGATCTCTGAATGATGGCGAAAAGAAGTCTACCCCATTATAGTCTATATTGTATGGTCATGTGGTATTAAGTAACTACTATAGCGTATATTGTGTATATTGTATATAGCTTTAAATGCATGAGAACGTACAATGACTATTTTCCAATGAACGGTATGATCCGTGGCAGCTTGACTGCATCCAATTTATTAAAATATGTTGTTCTTTGAAAGACAAACATGCTCGAGTCAATCCAGAATGAAGTTGAAAGTTATCGAAAATTAATCATTATTGCCTTAACGTGAGTAGAAAAAGTTCTTCTGTTGCACCAAAATGCGTGTGAAGAGGTAGTATATAAAGAATAACATCCCGTTCTTTCTATTTATTATAGTGTAAATGACACTTGTTTATGTAAATCAAATGCATAAGTATGACTACTACTTTTGGGCAAAGTAAGTTTGATATAACCATTGTATTCTACTACGAGATTAGCAATATTCTTTAAAAAATATATGTGAACTTTTCCTTTTGTACTTAGCACGCAGTACCTGTAAGTGATAATTGTTCTTAAAGTTGAAATGTTAAATTTTTAAATTAAACATGATAGTGTACCATATGTAAAGAATTGTAATAAATTTAAAACGCATGATAATGAAAGTATCGAACTTTGTATTACCAGAAATAACTGTTTCTGTATAGGACGAAAACTGTGGTAAGCTATGGCCAAACTAGTGTGCAGTCTGATCCAATAGTCATTCGTAAATATTTGCTTCAAATATTTGCGTCCCCCTGCTTCCATGGAACACAAGCGGCATAGGATTACTACACACTCGCACAGCCTGGCCCAGTGTTTCCTAGCTCCTTTGACTTGTGAATTTTGGCTGGCAGGCCCTGATCGTTCTCTTCGACCAGGCTTTTAATATTTCCCAGCCTCCAGCATTTGATGATGGTGGAGTGACCATATTTCTCGCTCATATGGCTAATGCATGGGCCTATGTGGCTAATTTCTCGCTCATGTGGCTAATTTCTCGCTCATATGGCTAATGCATGGGCCTATGTGGCTAATTTATCGCCCGTGTGGTTAATGCATGGGCATATGTGGCTAATTTCTCGCCCATGTCGCTAATGCATGGGCCTATGTGGCTAATTTCCTGCCCATGTGGCTAATGCCTCATGTATTGGGCCACGATGGACGCGAGTCTGTCCCTGGATTTATTTGATGTCATGTAAAATACTCGCTGAGAACAAAAAGCATATATGTATAGTTTGGATCGGACTAAATGGCCTCTGTAATGTCACTTTGTTTATACGGTTTGGATAAGCCGTCACGTTTGTCAGTTTGCTAAAACTCGCTTGTTGATTCGCTGAAACCGGTATTGATGGGCGTTATACAACCATCAATGCTAATTTAATCAGTACTGACCACCAATTACCACGAGCCAAACTATACCTAACTACTACGTTGGATGGCGTGTCACCGAATTCCATTTAATAAGTATTTTGTAACTATTTCTGCATTTCAAATTGAAGGTTTAGATTACTTGTAAATAGTATAGTTTTATTTTTTTAAAGAGGTGTATTTGCTGTTTACCGATTTAGTTTTATTTGGGCATTGAAACAAAACTATAAATTTCATCTTATATAGTATTTGTTGTAATATCGTGAAAAAGATATGTAATAATGTGTATAGTAAATTATATATTTTTCTGAAGAATATATATTTTAAATTGTTACTAGTCTGGTATCTTAATACTTTTAAATATAAATACTCATTTTTAATATTCTACGAGAAGTTTAATCCATTCTCTTAGTTTCAGTAATGCAAAATTTCCGAATTAAATTTTGTAATAAAATGCATTTCATTGAAAAATTATATAAAAATTTTGGGGATATTGTTTATCAATATTATATCTAACTACAAAAAGTTAAAAACACCTAAGTTTATTCCGTAGAATTTTATTTAATGATAATTAAAACAATATTCAAATAACCAAGTGTATTTAAAGCAATGGTTCTCAAAGGGTGGTCCTTGGACCCCCGGGTTCCAGGGGAAGATGTTAGGGGGTCCTCGTGGTTACAAAAGATAAATAGTTAAAATGCACTGATTTTTGAAATTGCCGTTATTCGAACTGTATGCTATGCAGTTCGAATAACGGCGCAGTAACAAACTTAAGAGATGATGTTTTAATAAAACTTAAGACTTAACTTAGACTACTTAAGATAGACTACTTAAGATAGAAACTTAAGACTACTTGAGATATAACTTAAGATAAAACTTAAGATATAATGTTTTTATGAAGTTAAATGTACAAGTAAGTGACTCAAACTAATAAAATTTCTGGTTATGGCGATATCTTTTTTGTGTATTTGATGGGTAAATTTGTATCCTCTATATTATTAATAAAAAACTGTATAAAATTATTTCAGAATTTTTTCTTCTCTTCATTTTCATGTTAAAACAAATTTTCCATGAACATATATGAAAAAAAGTGGTTCAGTTCTTTTTTTAGTTTTAGCTAGAGATTCCTTTGGTTAACTCTAATTAGGAACTAGTGTAAAGTGTCTTTTATGCCTTTAATAAAATATTTTAAATTTTTATAACACAATGTTACTTAGTATTTATGTATATATATATATTCTTAACATATAAACCATAATTAATGGACTTATTGCATATTTATGTTAGGCATTAGTCAACTAGTTTTTATTTCTAATTTATAGTGCATAATTTATGTCAATATATTTTCAAATTGTTATTCATGTAGACTAGTCGATTATTTGTAATATTTCATTTACTGTAACTCTTACGTATTTATACTTTGAAAATAAAGCGTGTTCTTATGTTTTTTTGTGCGAGAATATATTTAGAGTAAATATGAATTATTATGTTAATATTGATTCAACTTTAAGCTATTCCTTTACACAATTCTTCTGAGAAGCAACCTCTCTGTGGACTAGATTTTAAATAGGGTACTCTCTTGACTTTCGTACAGTTTACATAACAATAATAAACATAACTCGTCTAACATACAATGTTTAAATTATCGAGTGCAGTTCGAAAAACAAACATGCAACTTAGTTACAAAGTGCGATTCTACAAGATAAGTAATACTTTGCAGTGCACCCAAGCTTGCGATTTTTTTATCTAAATTGCTGTACTCGATATATGACCACAGTTCAAAATAACGAGGCAGCGTTCTCGGGTATTTACTTTGGGATATACCCCAAACCATCGTTAATATCCCTCTCTGAAGCTGTAGTGCAACATAAATTTACATTTCCTCAAAAAAATGGCAGAAAAGTTTTATGGAAGAACTATTATTTAAAGTAAATAATTGGAGGTGGCTGTATGGGAGCATGTTAAAAATATTTTACCTAAAACGTCATTTCAGAATAGAAATAGATTTGATCGCCAACAACACCTCGCCAACAAAAGGAAGATAAACAAGCTTTTATTTCGAAGCAGGCCTTCCATCAAGCTTTAATTTCAAGATTAATTTCCTATCCTTCTTAATTTTCTATCGAACTGGATCAAATTTATATCAATCGTGCTGTTTTCACTGAGTTATATTTCTAAGAACAGATCGTCCTAAAAATGCGGCATAGGATTTCTTTTCTCATTACCTAAGTTGTTGGATGTAATTGGCAACGACTGTTTGTTTTCTGTTTTCTTAGTTCTAGCATCTGGCAATGTTGTATCTTTGGAATTGTAACTCAACAAAGTATAAATGTGTTCTTAAGTTTTCCAAGTGTATTTTTCAGTATATATAGTTCTTTCTTATACTCTTCCACTTACGTTCAAACATATGGAGAACTGATTTTAACTGTTTACACGTCGAAATAGTCAAAATAGATAAAATGGACTATAGTAGAGTTATCCACAAGCATAAAAAAATACATACAGGTCGAAATGATAACCTCCTCTTTTTTTGGCGCCAAGTTGGCACTGAAAGTTATTTAAAAAAAATAAAGTCAAAATTCACGAGAATGTAGCTTATGCAAGCAATCATTGTTCATTATTCTAAAATACATTGATTTAACAACTATCTCCCTAAAGATGATTTCGAAGACATCATTGAAATTGCAAATTTCGTAAAACTAATCTTTATTATGAAAGTTTCAAACAATAAATGACCAAATTCATAATACAAAAGGTGACCTCTGAATTTTAATCAAACGCAATAAGTATAGTGGTAAGACTAGCTAAAGCAAAAAAAGGGATTTAACACACACGTGTTCATAAGTTTTTTTTATTTTATCAAGGACTTCAAACTGAATAATCCATTACTGCATAAATAGGCATCCAAAGGTCAAGTAAATAAAAATTTAAGCTTTCCTGATAGTTTCTGACATTGAAAAGCACAACACAATTATTTTGAAAAGATTCCTTTTTGTGCTTTTGAGGTTATTTAGCATAAAAAAAATCTTCAATGACCTATACTCTGGAGGAAAATATATTCTGGATCTTTTTATGATCTTTATAATCCACATATGTTACATTGATAAAACATCAAAACTGTCAATTTTGTTTCGAAATTCGTTATGCATTTACATGTGTTTGCGTAGAAACAAAATAGTGATTGAAATAGTTTTTCTTTCTTTCTTTTTAAGGATTAATATTATTTTCAATGTTGCTCAAAGTTTTTTAATAATCCTTTTCAAGTATGTTTTTAATTTACATGCTGAATAGAAGAAATCTGATAAGAAAATTATTGTTAAAAGCAATCTAATAAGAAAATAAATTATTGTTGGAAGTTATCTGATAAAAACATTATTATTGGAAACAATCTATTAAGAAAAGTAAGTGTAAAAAAGTAATCAAGTAAAAATGTACTAAAATAAGATTTTAGTTAATAAAGCATATTTATCACACTTGAAAAATTTCTAATGATGAGCAATGATTCGATATTTCGCGATTCATCTACTATGTTATTAGGTGTAATTGAAAACTTTTAAAATTTTAAGCACTTTGACGAAATACTTTCTGCCAACTTTGATTTCTACAGCTTAATAAGCATTACGCAATAGATTTTAAATAAATAAAACTTATTGCTGAGTGATTATGAAATGAAATAAACTCTTGTGTGACGAGGCATCTATTAATATTTTATTTCATCAAACATATTTTAGTGAAAGCCATGCTTTGCAGCTAACCAAAGTTATTTAATCAGCTTCCCGTCTTTTTATTAGCTGTATTTTGTTACGATCGTTTGCACCATCGTACGACATTGTGATCACAGTAGAACCTTTACTTACCAGCTTAAAGGTAACATTTAACGCAGAATGCCATGTAAGTAAAATCATTGTATTCCTCTAATTCTCTTTCAATTTAACAATAATTTATAATTAGTGACTCTGGATGTTCAAATCAATATTTAGGTTTGAAAATAAAAATTATAATGCTAAAACGAATCTACTAAATTCAACTTGAAATTAATTAGGAATATCATAAAAAGTATGTTTGATTTATTCCTGGATACTACTACTGAGGTTTGGGACTTTCAGTTTAAGTTAGAGATAAATTGAGAATAACAATGTTGAAAGCGTGTAGCGATTTGCCCGGAACACAAAAAGTGCCACTCACTTGAGTTTCACTTTACACGCCATACTCTCTGGTAGGTTAGTAGGTTTGTTTTCATTGCAGGAAAATTTAATTTCTATTTTCACCACATTCCTTTATTTTACAAAAGATTTTTAAAAATTATATAAAATGAGAAGGTTTTCAAAAGTCCTCCGAATGCTTAAAATATAAAAAATATTTCAAAAAAGAGATTTTTTATCAACTTTTATATTATGTGTACTACTGGAAGAACTAAAGATACTCGAAGGGATATACACGTTTGTATCCCTCAGGTGGTAAACGTGTATATCCGTTCGAGTGTCTCCAGTATTTCCAATACAACACATAATATAAAATTTGATAAAAAATCTCTTTTTTGAAATAATTTTCAAATTTAAAGCATTAGGTGGACTTTAAAAAAACCTTCTCTACTGATATATATATAAAAATATTTTTGTAAAATAAAGGAATGTGTTGGAAATATAAATTAAACATTCCTGAAGCGAAAACAAAAATACATATTCTAATTTTGCCTATCCGTCGGAATCAATCTGCAGCCGTCTCAATAAATACGACATACATATATTTCTTTATGATTATTATGATTAAATCTTGATGATTATTTGGAAAACTTTTAAGTCAATACATTTTCTAACAAATGTACGATCTCGGTGAAATGCTATAAACATTTAAGTTTTTTCAACTATCCGACCTTCGAATGAATTATCGGTGTAATGACGTGATTCTCTCGAAACAATGATCTTGGTAACTTGAGAATTAAGAACTCATTCCACAAGCAAAATCAATCGAAAAAAACAAATCCTCAAGGGTGTTTCTCTAGCAGATGACAGAGAAGAAACAGGTAGAATCGGGAAGAAAAAAAAGCTTTATAGAAATAACGTGGAATTAAAATTCGTTTCTGCATGCAAAAAAAAACCGAAGGCCGTCGAATGCCGGTAGACAGAAAACCGGATGAAAAACCTTTCAGAAAAGCTATCCATTGTTAGAAGGATAAATGGAATGCTGAGATGTGCGAATATCAGCCGAGTAACTGGTATTCGCAACTGTTGGTGTCTAGTGTTTGTTTACACTTGTGTGTTTATTGAGTTTGTGTTGGTTGATTTCATTTTGGAATATAAAAGAGTACTTCATCGTGTAAGAAAAAATAGGTAAGCGCTTTGTTTCAAATCCCTATGCTGCAGGAATGAGTACTTTGAATATAAATTTGTTTTAATTAAATTTTGTAATATAGTGAGCTGCCACATTTGGTATATAATAAGTTATAACATAACTTTTAACAAAGTACATTGATATATACTTCGTGTTAATCAACTATGTGAGGTTTGAAATTTGTATTTTTTAGCTGCAGTGTTCTTAAAAACATTGGTGGAACAATTTCAACGTAGTCGCAATGACATTGAATGAAAAAGATGGTGCTAGTGTTTATAAAAAAAAGGTAAACCGTGATTTAGATTTTTCTAAAATCTAAATAATCGACCATTTTAGACTAAAAAAATATTGGACTTTAATTTAAAATAATAAAATGTAATCGGTTATTAGAACAAAACCATTTAAAGATCAATAATCATATTCAGCTAGAGTTTTCATACACACGTATAGAGTTTTAGTAACTGGAAATTGAATAAATTAGTGAAGGAAAATAAATATTTAGAATATTTCTTTAAAAAAAAACGTTGCATTTATATTAATTACAATTAAATAATATTTGTGATGTGATAAATGTATGAACATTGAATGATTTACAAATATTATCTACAGTTCAGTAAAATACAGGATTGTGAATGATGTTTCGTGCTTAGCAGTTGATTAGATCTATAGATTTTGATTATAGACAAAAACTTAATTTATATTCTTTTATATAAAAACATTTCAAAATGTCAATTGCAAATTCCATAAACGATGTAAATATTCGGCTGATAAAAGCCGAAAATATGGAAGCCGGAATTATTCTAAATGACCCGGAAACTATAATTACAGATGAAAATGATACACCTACAAACATTAGTTCGGAATCAAACAACTTGCCATGCGATCTTCAATCGAAAACTAATTCAATTGATGCTCAAGGAAATACGAAAGCAGATTTGGACTCAAGTGGAATCAAACTTATTTTGAGCAATGAACCAGTTGAAAGTTTGCCAGTTCAGGAAAATAAAAGAAATGGCGTGGATCATATGCTTAACATGGATGAATTGCGAAAAATTAGTTCTGAGATTGTAAACGAAGTGTTGGCGAAAGCTGGAAACCAATTGATAGACATGCCACACAAGCAACCGGAATTAAATTGCAATGTCCCAATTTCGGACAGCAATTTTACTCTAAATGGAAATTTAAATTCGGAAATTAATTACACATCACAAGCAAAGGTTGAAATAAAATCAAAGGAAATTGTAGACAACGGAAAGGAAATAGTTTTAAAGGATGTTTTAGATAAAATGTACAATCCTGAAGACTTCAATAAGAAAATTGAATTCGAAATGAACAAATTCGATCCTGAATACGATGTCGATCCGGGCACAGTCTGCGGGATAGGTTGCTTCAGGCCGCAGTGGCTGCAACCATGGGCAACCGCCAGAGTCTACCTTGTCCTATATTGCATCATCGGGATACTCAGTGGTACCTACTACAGTTACCTTATCGGTTGCATGTCAACACTGGAAAAGAGGTTCTCTTTCAAGAGTAAAATTAGTGGGTTAATAATGACTGTGGACGAAATAACACCGTTATTCCTTGGAGTCCTGGTGGGTTACTTTGGTGGAAGAGCTCACAGACCGAGAGTGGTGGCATTCGGAATGCTATTGTCTTCGATTTGCTGCTTTGTGTCTGCTTTGCCATACTTTGTTTACGGCCCTGCGACTCATTTGAGTCTCAAGAACTTTCAGAACGATACTGGACTCGAGTTGTGTGCTGCGGAAGTTGCAGAGGAGAATTGTGGTTCTGATGATCGACCTCCAACTATGGCGCCAATTCTTGTTCTGATGTTCGGTAGTTTTCTCAAGGGGTTTGGGAATTTGGCGTACTATGCTGTTGGATTGGCGTACATGGATGACAATTCCAAGCAAAAGAACACACCGATGTATTTAGGTAAATATTTGCTTTATCATATTAAAGGGAAGACTGCGCAATATTTTGGTAAAATTTTATTAATAGAACATACAATGTCATTTCTGAAGGACGCAACTTACTGCCGGTAGAACTCACGTTTATGATCGTATAGAAGCTTTTCCTTCGTTCTGGCAGGACGGTCGGTACTACTCTTCGAGCATGAATAAACTGTAGTAGAGCGAATATGATGTCATAATCGTGAAACCAACATCTCAGACCGAATGGCCTCAGACACGTGACTTCTTTCCAAAATTATGAATTAAAATATACTCGCGATTGGCTGATGAATTGAGAAATGTGTAACAGTGAAAATTTACGAATGGAATGACGTAATTAATTACGTGTCTGAGGTCATACATGTTGGCCTCACTTTGATGTTAGCGAGATTATAACATTATGTTTTCTCTATTATGAAGGATCCATGCTCGAAGGTATTACTACACGAAAATTATGATTTGGCGCAAAACAAAAACATCAGTTATAAAATCAGTTGCAAATTTTATACGAAAATTTAAAAATTCACAATATTGCTACTAACAAAAGTAAGTTGAACTTGTAAAACCCACTTTGTGTGCGTCAGCACTGGCGTTTTTGACAACTTCGGTTTTTAATTCGCGATTCTAAGGTTCAAAATGAATACAGACGGATGTCCTGCGGCAGGATGCATTATTTCGTGGGAGGTCTTGTACAAAAGTGCTTAGATCTATGCGGTTGGACTCTGGCCTGTATGTTCTATTATTAAGATCATATCAGTTGATCATAAATTGTAATTAATCCTTAAGATCATAAGTTGTAATTAATAATTTTTTCATTAAAATTCAGTACTTAAAATATTTTTTATTTTTTTATTCCTTCAATTTTTTTTAAATATTTCTGTATATTTCAAATATAGATTGTATATTTATGTATATACACGATGAATGTCTAGATAATTTTTTTTTTATATTTTCAAATATTTGACTAAAACGTTTTTTTAATTTTTTTTTATTTATATATTTTTATTTTTTATAACATTGCTTGACTTATGTAACTATTCTTGAAATAAAGATGCCAACAAATCAGCATAATAGAAAGTTATAAGGAATGTAAATAGGCTGTGAATTAAATTATTAATTAAAGAAGATGTTTATTATAATTTGATTTTAAAATTTCCCACGATTTTTTTTAATTGTGATATAAAGTTGTTTATTAAGTTTGATTTGTGTATATCTAATATTTTTTTCAAATTAAATAGCCTTTGCATTTGCATTGCGTTTGCTGGGACCCTTACTTGGATTTTTAATGTCTTCTGTATTTCTTAAGTATCCAGAAAATCCTTTTGGTGAGTTAATTTCATTTTGTTTAAAAAACATATTTTTAAAAATAAATATCAAAAGTAGTATTGAGACTGTGTTAAGATACATATCCAACCAAAAAATATTTTATTAAAATACAATCATAAAAAGTACTATTTTCAAAGAAACCTCTTAGTAATTTTTTATTTGTACTATACACATAAATATTTTACTTTAAATTTACTTTAAGTCTTTAAAACCTTTAAAAACACGAGCTCATGAAGTATGTGTGATGTTACTCTCAATCAAGGGAGGATATGTAACAACAACAAAATTTAGTTTTTAACGGGAGGGTAACTGGAATACATTGTCTTAAAATATTCCTTTTTGAATAAAATACTATAAAAACTCCATCATTTACCTATATTTTATTTAACTATCACCACAAGCAATTATAAAGGACCTGCATTTCTATCTTTTTATACACTATAATCAAGCGATATTTTTTATGCTTAATTTTAGTTTAATATTAAGTCAGATACACTTAACATTACAAGGCACTTAGTCAACTTTTCACATGTCAAACTTTTCATAAGGTTAGTTACAAATAAAGAAGCACACAAATAATGAAATAATACAAATAAAGAAACATACAAATAATAAAATAATACAAATAAAAAAACATACAAATAATAAAATAATACAAATAAGGAAACATACAAATAAGGAAACATACAAATAATAAAATAATACAAATAAATAAACAAAATAAAAAAATAAAAACAAAGTAATAAATGCAGTGAACCATAAATATTAAGCGAACATCTATTTTAAAACATCTTGTATAAGATGCTAAATATTGAACTTTTTTTTGTAAAATATAACTATAAAATACGAGGCGTTGTGGAAATAAAAAGTGAACTCAATATTGGGACAATTAAAAAAAAATGGTCTTCTGAAGCCCAATCTACACATATATAATTTACGCTCGTTAGATTTTGCAGATGGCTCTGCGAGTGGTAGATACAATCCACGTGTTTTGGATTCACCAATCATAGATCCATCTGCAATAGATAACGCTCGTAAATAATGTCAGTGCCAAATACGTCAAATATGTGATGGTAAGTTTTGTTTAGTTCGACTTATTAACCGCATAAAGATAAAGATGAAAATAATCCTTAATATATTTCTCCCATCGTTTGTTGAGTTCGCTCTTCGTATCCTCAGCACCTCATACATTCTTCAATGACCATATCTTAGGTTCACTTGTGTGATTCATTTTCAGCTGATCCAGGATTCGGAAAGGATGATCCCCGATGGATCGGTGGATGGTGGATGGGTTTCCTTCTGCAAGGGGTCCTCCTGCTCATGTGCACTGTGCCCATGGCATTGTTCCCCAGAAGACTTCCAGGACACAAGGGATTCAAACAAAGTATTTTACAAACAAACGGGGATAATTTGGAATCGAAATTGGGAAGTGAGTAGCCCTAAATCACAGATCTCTAACTGTAACTTCTGGATTGAACAATACATTTCGTTTATTTGAAGCCAATTGAAGGGGTAACAAGTGTACCCCACTTTCATCGCTACCGCAATATTTCGTGAATTTTTAATGTTAAAATAAGCCGACATGTATTGCTTTTGGTTGAGTTTTTTTTAAATTATTTTCTTTTGAAACTCATTTTAAATGCAATCTTTTATTAAAATAGAAATTAATTTTCAAGTCAAAGTCGAAGTGGTTAAAAAGCAAAAGCAAAAACTATTTAGTTGAAAATATAAAAATTAATTCTATCAGAGGAAAATATCATATTTATATGCATTTCATATTTAGACAAAGCTGTGGTATCGAAAAACACCGCTAAATGACTTATATTGTTTTTGGTGTACAGTATATATGACTGCTTTCACATTGGCTTCAATGTGCCCATAGAGAACACAAGTTTTGAGCTTTCCAGAAGTTGCAGTTAGTGTTCAGTGCCCTAAATTCATATTGATTTTAGCATAAAGAATGTGTCTGGATACTTAAAGTAACACTTGAAAACCTATCGAAAGGAGGAGTGATTTTGCACAAAACGAAAAACAAAGTTTCATGTCTAATATATATACTTATAAGTCTAATATTTTAATCCCTTGCCCTAAAGGTTAAGTTCCGATAGCAAGTGCCCATAATCAACAATAAAATCGGTCACTCGTCGAGCTTTTCTACACCTCGTTTACGGTGAGCTCAAAATACAAATCATGAGCCTCACTCGTGGTGTTCATATTTTCCCGAATGACAAATCACAAGTGCCAATCGTGTTTGGCCCATTTTTTAACGAGTCTCACTCGATATTATAGGAGGAGAGATTAAAGTTTTTTTTAGACGAGTGATTATAGTTCTTCAATCGTTTTACAATTTCGGATATTGTAAATAATATAATTCAATGGATCTATATAAAAAAAATGAACTGTCATCGGTTTTTTCATAGAACTTATAATTCTAACAATAAACAATATATAATAATATTTAAGAATGCATTGCTTTCGTGTCACAACCATCTCGAAACATTTGTAAATAAAAACTGTTACATTTAAAACTGTTAACTGTTTTTTTTTTGTGCCAACTCGGAATATTACAATTTTCCGGAAGTAATACCGGCCTTCTGGAAGTAATATCAGCCGTGAGGAAGGAAGAAAAACCTCTATACGATTGTAAAGGTGAGTTATATCGTCAGTACACTACGTCCTACCGGAAGGACGTTGTATGTTCTATCATTAAAGTAAATTTACTACATGTCGAGTACTACAACTAGGTAACTTATATGTTAGTCCTATGTAGTAACCTAATGGTAGTAATAGTGCAATGATGTGATGCTCATTCGAAAATGTAAAAATATTTTTCAACGATTCACTTTTAAATGGCTTATTTTGTTTTTACTTTCAGGCTTTTTTGAAGCTATAAAAAGATTGGTAAAGAACCCTTTGTTCATATTCATTACTCTGAATTCGATCCTGTCCACCCTGGGCACTTTCGGACATTTTATAATGCTGCCCAAGTACATGGAGAACCAGTTCAAGCTGTCAGCATCGGAAGCCAGTCTGGCATCAGGTGATTATTTGGGCGCATCGTTGAATAACAATAATAGGCGATTTCCTAGATTATTGTTGCGAGCAGAAGTAATCAAGGTCGGCGTGTGCTTTTCAACAACGTTAAACGAAATTATAATTGTAATTTAAATGTTATGCATACACGTTATCTCTTTTTCAGAAAGTAATAGTTTAGGTGACAAGTGAATATATTTTACCGATAAAAGTGTTATATGAGTTCGTTATTAAGAAATCGGAAGCGTGTTAAAACCAAGGTCAACATAGTAACGTTTTAAACTATAACTTTATTATATGGTTGTATTTTCAAACTTAATTGCATTTTTAATAAAAAGTGTTTAAAAATACTTATAATATTTTCTTTAAAATTCAGAATAATTTAAAAATAGTAATTTATTTATGTAACATCTAATAGTAGTAGAGAAATCGTTTGGTTTACTTTATTAATAACTATAATTCTTTTTTGTTGATAGGACATTTAGTAATAGGTATTTGGTATTAATCAGAAATACAAAGTGTAATTTTTTAAAAAAAATTCTGAAACAATATTGTTTTGCCATGATAATGTTGCAAGTAGTTTTTAGAAGTGAAGCAGATTATTCAAATGAACAGTGGCTGGGCAGTCGTAAATGATAAATATGCAGATAGACAGTTTTAAATTTGAAATGGCCAGTTGTGAAATTTCAGGTGGTAAACTAAAAAATATAATTGAATTTATTAGAGAAATATGAATATTTGTTATTTTATTAAATTGTATACATTCTTTTTCCGTTGCCATCGAATATTCAAAAATTAAATTAAATTACTGTTTTTTTTTAAAGCTTAGTGATTAAATTCGAAATCAAAATTAGTTGATCGTAAATTTTCAAAGCAATTGGGTACACTAAAAATTTGCTTAGAATATGCATTGGTTTAAAATAATAAAAAATAAAACTTAAAATTTTACATTGTATAAGGTGGTTTGATGCAAGTAAAATTGTTTTAAAATATACTTTTTAAAATTATTTCTGCAGTCTCAAAGGTATAGAAATATACACATATTTAATTTAATTTAAAGCCTTCGCCGTAGACAGAGGGCAGAAATAAAATCAAAAACTGGAAATGAAATAGCAGGAACTCCAACGATAAACTGAACTTTTATACCCTTTAAAAAATTAGATATCCATCTATAATTTTTTTATATTAATTTAATACTAATTTGAAGGTCATTGTGTGTCTGGATGTTTCTGATACATTGAAAACTGTATTTTCTGAAGTTATAATGACAAAGATAATTATTAGATACTATTATATTTTTGACTTCCGACTTTAATTTTATTCAATTGACACCTACTTATGGTTAAAAATATAATTCGTTTACTGAATTTACATCACACTAGAGCCACACAATGGGCTATGGACGACGGCCTATTAACTATTGATGTGTTTTTGTATACATGAGGAATATTGAAGGGATTTTTTTTTTTAAAACAGGTCCACCCGGAATTGCGGCTGCTGTAACGTCCATATTGGTTGGAGGATATTTGATATACCGACTGAGGCCGAATCCCAAAGTGCTAACTGCAGGAATGGTCACGCTCGAAGTAATCACTGCAATAGGATTCTTAATGTTGATGATTCCTCACTGTGAAGTCACCGAAATGTCCAACTCCGGACTTAATAATGATGGGTAAGAAGTAATGGAAAAATGCATGTTTCTAATATAAATACACTTGAAGAAATTCGTTACGTGTTTAGCTAGGTTTTACGATACTTGCTATATACTCAATTGTTTTTTTGAAGCTTTGGGTTTTTATTTTTAAAAAGTTTTATGTTGAATTTGTAAATGTTTTTCTTTATTTAGTGATATCTTCATTTGCAGTGCTTTTGCAATGAAAAATATTGTATTATGTAATTGAGGCTTACTTAAACAAACACACTCACTATACAAACTCACTAAACAAACACACTATATAGAAGTAATGGAAAAAAAATCCATGTTTCTAATATAAATATACTTGAAGAAATTCGTTACGTTTTTAGCTAAGCTTTACGATACTTGCTACATACTCAATTTTTTGTTGTTGAAGCTTTGGGTTTTTATTTTTAAAAAGTATTATGTTGAATTTGTAAATGTTTTTCTTTATTTAGTGCTATCTTCATTTGCAGTGCTTTTGCAATGAAAAATATTATATTATGTAATTGAGGCTTACTTAAACAAACACACTTTCCCCTTAAAATTAGAATTTTTTTTAAAAATTGAATGTGTCGCATTTGGTTTTATTCCTCTTACCAAAATATCCAACATCGGTTTAACATCGTAATAAAGCGTATAATACTACAATAACGCATAAAATGTATTGTATTGCTTCGTTTGGAAAAAACAGTAATGTCATTCCTACATGTTACAATTCATTTATCTTCCACAGTTTGATGCTAGAGGGCGAATGCAATGCCAATTGCAACTGCTCCACTTCGAAGTTCACACCTGTTTGTTCACACGACGGAAATACATTGTATTTTTCACCTTGTTATGCTGGATGCAGGCAGCTGGGGGATCAGGTACAAAGATGAGGCGAAAAAAAAATTGTATAATGAGTCAATTTATATTTGCATGCTATTGGAGTATGAATGGTGGTACTCCTCATTTTCTTGTGTGAAAGTTTGAGTGATATTAGAAGATGTGAAATTATGGTTTTCATTTAAAGCATATTAATTTAATTCACTAAAATAATGATTTATATTTACATTTATTGGGGGTAACGCGTATAAAAATTATAAAAAATATTGTGTTTTTGCTGAAATAGATTGAGCACATTTAATTAATTAAACGTTAATTAAATAATTGAAATATGTAAGGTGAAAAATTAATTGCCTAAACACATGTTATAAAATACATTTATATGAATATTGAGAGTTTTTGAGGAAAAAATACTAATCATTGTAAAATACTCATATCTCGAGGGTTTTTCGTTGTAATATAGACATTCCAGAGATCATGGATACTCATTTGCTAAAATTGATAATAAAGAAAAATACTATTTTGAGATGGTTGATTTTTTTGGATCTTATTACTTAAAATAGCAGTGCTATAGCAATGCTGAACTCTAAATATTGTGCTTTATATTCCATATAATAAACTAAATTGTGTATGCACATAGTAATTTTAAGAACAAGGGTATCTTTAAATTTCTATATAAAGAAAATATCTCTTGTTTCATAAGAATGAGCTAATAGGCAATTATGTGACGTTTTTTTTATATAAGAAATAATGTTCTTTTTTTCTTAAGGAATATACAAACTGTTCTTGTGTAGCGAATAAAGTTGATCTTCAATATGTAACAGAAGGCTTCTGTGTTTCAAAAGACTGTTGGCCCCAAGCATTAACGTACATAATTAGTTTTCCATTACTGCAAGGAACAGTTAGTTTTCTAAGAGCAGCATACAGCATGATTCTTTTGAGGTAAATATGATACTTTACTACATAAACATGATACCCCATGATACTTTTAAGGTAAACATGATGCTCTATGACACTTTTAAGGTAAACATGATACTTTATTACATAAACATGATGCATTCTGATAATTTAGACGTAGGATATAATTGCCCATTTTTCCGTCACCCCTGCTTGTTTGTAATAGAACACCCCTTGCATATAAACATGTAACTTAGTGATGGCAACATTCTATTCATGTTGAAAATCTTCATGTAATCAGTCCTGTGCCGTCCCAGTGGGTCAATCCTGTAGGCACCCACTTAAATGTTCCTATCTTGAAATATTATCTTAGCTTGAACCTAAAGTTTAAATATATTTCAATAATGTCTTGTCTACCATCTTGTATTCCTTTTTTCTGCTAAAACACCACATTAGAGGTAAACGATGTGTTGTATTTTCATTATTTTATTAATTTTCTTTTACAATTATAATAAACAACTTGTGCTAAATATGCACAAAACATACGCAAATATTTGAATTCTAAAGTATTTTCATCGTATGACAAGTAGTTAAAGTCTAAAATTTTATTCTGCCAGGTGTTTTATGTGGCTTGTGTATCTGAAAGTTTATGGAATATCGTTTCAAGCCATTATTTGAAATACTTTGAATCCAAAACAACTTAAAACAATTTAGTTAGTTTTATTGTTCATTAAACACTAGAGAACCACTAAACAGATTTTAACTTATAGTAAAGATCACTCTCGAATACCTGTTGTATATACAAATAAATTATTCAAAATTGTTAATGCATGATAAGAGTATATAAATTGTTATTGAAATAATTTTGTATAGATTTAAAAGATTTCTAAACTACAAAATATTCACTTTAAACTGGAAATATTATCAATAGATTTTTATTAGTGACGAGGATGATTTTTTTAATCATTATCAAAAATAGTTTTAGATAATTTTTTATTGCGAATGTAATTAATTTACTTTCCAATTACCATTGCACACTTCAATGTGCACCTAATTTTTGTTCTCAAATAGTTAAAATAATGCTAACAGTGATCTCAGCTACCATCTAGTGACTTCTTGAGAACCTTCCAGCAAAAAAGTCACCATAAAACCTTCATCAAAATTGTCAAATCGAAGGTTTACTGAAGGTTTTATAAAGGATATTGAAACAAAATCTGCAGTCTTTTTTTAAGTATATAATTTTTCTGCATGAAACCTTTCAAATATCTGTATTTTCCCTTCATCATTTAAAAATTGAAGTTTATTTGCAGGATTTTTTAAAGTTTTTATAGAAGGTATTGAAGCAAAAATCTTTAATTTCATAAATCTTCAATAAAAAAACTGCATTTTTTCTGTATAAAACCTTCAATGTTCAAGTTTTGATAAAGGTTTTATACTGACCTTTTTTTGATAGGATTGTACATCAAAAAATTAAAAAAAAAAATTGCAAAAATAATTAGTGTAAATTTCTAAAATTTGTACAACATAAGAATAACAGATGTTTTTTATAATGGTCTATGGTGGTTTTATAGCTGTCGTATTTAGTGGCCACGAGAAACTAGAAAGTTAAAATTGATAGAAAATTCACTGATAGGTACTATTTGGTAACTGGAGTGTTAAATAACCAATAAATGACTCAAATTTTGAAAGCCTCCATCCAGGAACAAATTAATTGCTTGTTTCGTTATTGTGATAATTATTATTACTATAAGGGTTTTACTTAATTTGTACATGTTGAAAATTCACCACTCTTATGATAGAGCATATTCAGCGTATATATACAGTTCAGCCAAATGCAATTATTTTTTAATTATTCTTAACGGTATTTTTTTTCTTTTAGATCAATAGACCCACAAGACAAGAGTGTGGCTCTTGGAGTATTTGAAACACTGATCAGCGCATTTGGTAAAATAATTTCACATTTTTGTGGATCTCAAATGTGTCAACATATTTATAATGTGAGACTAAGATATTAAGTTCAATATAAAACACAAAATATTTACAAATTTAGTTATTTGTCAGATAAAGTTGGATTAATTTGATATTGAATACATAAGTATGCATAAGATTTAAAATCTATATGTAATTTTATCCGTAAAAACCGAATTGAAACAAGTAAAAGTTTAGTGAAACATTTTCGCGATAGATGGCAGCAGTACATATTTATTGAAATTATGTCTTATTCATACAGATAAATTTAATTAAAAAAAAATACCTAAAATATTACTATTTTTTGTTTTTTATGTGATTATTTATAAAATCTACTCTAAATCGATAAAATTATCCCAAACTATTAAAAATCGATTTGAAACAAACGACTATACACTTATTGAATAATGGCAATGTAAAACTATGTAGAGTGATTTTAACAATATTATAACTTAAGACGAAAATTGATTATTGTAGAACAGAATTATGGCTTACTTTGAATCCCATAAAAAATATGAAATACAAAATATGACAAAAATTAATGACAATGAATGTTGCTGAATACATAAAAAAAATTATAATAAAAATCACAGTACAGTTTATTTTCTTGGTCTCAAAATTTAAAAAAACATTTTACTCGTACTGATACATTATATTATTATATTTTTAGCACAATCCTTAATCGTAACATTAAAAATTTCAATTAATATGTTATTGAAAAGACCGTAATTTTCAAATAACATGTATCGTAAATATTTTAATTATAGAATAACATGCGTTATGTAAAGACTTTAACTTTAAAAAAAACATGTTATTGTACACACTGTGACTGTCATTGAAAAAAATTATTCATTAATTTCAGGATTCATACCATTTCCCATAGTATTCGGATCCCTAGTGGACTCTGCGTGTCTGGTATGGGAAACAAGTTGCGGTCAGATGGGAAATTGCTGGTTCTACGACGTCCCCAAATTCAACTACTTACTCCACGGAGCTTCGGCCCTGTTTTCATCTTTGTCTGCCTCTTGCCTGTTTGTAATATACCTCTTAAGCTCGAGACTTAGGAATTTGTATGAAGATTTCGAAGATCCAAAACCAGAAATGGACGAAAAGTCCAAAGAGAAGGAATTAACCGAAGGAACGGATGTAGTTACCAAGTTTTAGATGGATTCGGTGATTGCATTAAAAGTTCGTTGGGAACAGCCCGAATGCGTGATAGGTATTGATGAGCAATTATAAATTCAGGTAGGGGTGATCCGAGTAGTATTAATATGTGAAAGTGGCATTTTTACTATTGCAATGAACCCAGTGTGATGTTACCATTCTCAGAGTGGAAGATCAGGTTTTCGTGCTGCCATCTATGGAGTTTTAAATTAACTTTGTAGCTTAGTAAAGCTTTCTGAATAAACAGTCGTTATGGCTGAACGTCCGACTTTAAGGATAGCTTTCGTAATGTCAGGAACGTCTTCATTTTATATCGAAAATTATAAATTTTGAATGAAATGTTTTGTAATTTGACAGTAACTAGTAAGAAGAGGCGAATCACTTTTAACGAATTCCTGCACAAATTACTCTCTCCTAAAACCGGCTACGAATCGCATGATAGGTACTGCAAGTTTGAGCATAGCAATTGGTTATTTAGGACGTTGCTATGAAATAAGTTTTAGTCAGCCCATACTTCTGTACGCTATCAACAGAGAAGTCACGACTTATGGTGTGTACTGGAAAAAACTTAAGAATTATGAGCTAGAATTATGGCGTAATATTGCCGCACAGCATGCGTTGTTTATGACTTGAATTTTTTTAATAAACGACTGTCATTCAAATTTTAGAATTGTTTAGATTGAATATAGCAATTTAACGCTACTGTATCCATGGCCAAAAGCCCAATCGCTGTATGCCCACTTTTGTAAACTTTCGGAAAACGCAAAAAGTAAATTTCAGACTTGGACATCTCTCACCACAAAAATATTATTTGGAATTCAGTCTGCGTATACAGGTTTTTTCGTGGTGATATTGTGGAGGTCACTTTATAACCTATATTTTTCCGCTGGATCGAGTAGCTGCTTTAGCTTGACGTTTAAAATATCGGCGTACCATCCAAAACGCCCAAGGTTTGATTTCATGAGTCTTCTAAACGCACAGAGTTACATTGGTGATCCGGCCAGAAGACAGGTTCTCCTACCATATTCTTAACAGCAATCTGCTTAACTTCACACACGCCATACGCTTCACGGGTTCTCTTCGATCGTTCTTCGTAAAATATGATTTTATGTTAGTGTATTTTTTATTTTAAAGTTTTTTTAATGTATTGAACATTAATTGTCTATAATATCATGTCGTCGTTCTTATACTGTCACACATTTTTAGTAAGAATTATTAAATAGGTGATTATTGAACATATTATGCAACACGAATTAATTATTAAAAAAAGGATTTCAGTGTTTTAATAGGTCTTAATGGTAAAAAGCCCTGTAAATACTAAAGCAATGTTGTATTAAAAATAAAATAGTATCTATTATTTTGTTTTAGTTTACATATAATAAATGTACATAACAATATTTGTGAAATTAAGTGTGTTTATTAGAAAATGTATCTTTAATATGTACGTTAGTACAACCATCCATTTCTGTGAAGTGTTGATATTAATATAAATAATAAAAGTATTTTGGCTTTATGTAAATAAATATGCCTTAAATAGAATTTAATATTGTTTAAGTATGTATATCACTATTTAAATTCATATCTATATTTCTGAATATACTTTCATTAAAATAAATGTTTATTTTAAGATGAATAACGTAGTACACATGTTGTATCTTACCCAATACATGCAAACACATTTTCTTGTTAATTTTTTACACGGACGACTAACGGCTTTGTGATTGGAGCATGCAAACCACGTGGTTTATATCCATCAATCGCAGAGTCATCTGAAAAGGCTATGCACGTTTATCATGATTTTCAGTTAACTTTGTAACCATCACACATTTTAATGTATTCATAACACCTTCTAAATTGCCGTCACTACGAATGCCAGCGCCATCTGGTGCGCAACAAAAACTTCGAACTCGCCAAGAAACCCGTTAAATGCGTTTTCCTTGTTAGTGAGAAGAGGATGGTTTTTATTTAAAAATCAAATTTTAGTACTGTAAATTTGCAAAAAAATTAAAGTTTATTAACGAACTCAGTCACCATTCCACTGACTACAGTTTTAAAAATAATATATACGTCGTTAACTCTTAAGTATTGAAATATTTTAAATGGATGATATTCATAGTATCCATATAAATGCCACATACAGCGTTCTTCCTTGACTTAGCATCATTTGCATATAACAGAAAATGACATTCACATAAATATTCCGATGAGTCAAATCATTTCAGACACATATCCAAAAGATAATGAGATGTTATCTTGTCTTTATAACTATATCGATAGATATAATTAGACATCGCAAGTGCCATTTTCAAGGGGAAAACTATTTTTCGACGACATTAAATGTAATAAATGATATTGTTACAGATGCAATCCATCGGGACATAAAAATGCATGCAATAGATAAAACTCTTTTTATAAATAACTCTATTCTTACATATTACTACAATTAGTAATAGACGGCATTAAAAGTTAATATTGTGTGTAGTACGTTTCTATTTAACATAAGAACTAAAAAAAAATCGAATTAGTATATCAACATAGGAACATATGGTTACTGGATATTCACAAACTGTGCCGCAAGTATTGTCTTTTGTAAAATATTAATTAATTCAGTTATAAACCTACAGAAAACATGTTAAATTATCGATTTGTGACATGATGAAAATGAATATGTTTTAAGGATGTTTTTATTTCGTAGAAAAAGTATTATTTTAAACGTATTTAGCCGAAGAATTAAAGTGATTTAATGAATTAAAGCGCATATCTTTAATAAAGTAGGTCTTCCTGGATTACGAAAGCGATTAATCGTTTACAGTTGAAATATTTTAGAGCAATTTTAATAAATTATAAAGGTAGTACCTTTGCTCGTAATTCCTAGTTCATTATCAGAATTTTGATTTATAACCAAAAATTATTTAAGAGAATTGTTAGTTTATTTAAGAGAAGAGTTTATTTAACTAACTACAATGTTAAAAATGGGTACGCAAGTATAAGTAAATTTTATTCATTTTAGAGTACATTCGATGCTTATCATGACTCCGTATACAAAAGTTACAATTTAAAAAAAGACATAAACTAAAAAATTATTAAAAAATAAATAAAAATAGTAGATGCTTGCCTACTTAGGCTGCTTTCATAAACCACTTTCAATAAATATCAGTAATTACAAGCAAGACTTACCGGGAATCAAACCCAGATATCAGGCACAATAGTCCGATGCCTTATTCTTTAACTTACCAGGGCGACTTGAAGAAGCTATAAACAGAAGAAATGTTAAAAGGGTGTGCCAAAAAAATGGGATGTAAAATAATTGAGTTGTAATAACTCAATTTCCATTTAAACAATAGACATCAGATAATGTGGAAAACCATGTTCTAAACAACTATTTTAAGTTTGTCAGGTCGTTTTGTTAAGATGGCTTGAGCAGAAGCTAAGATTAGGAATATTAAATCCCACTGCTCATGTTTGAGAAAGTACGCTTACTTAAATTTTATTACGATGCAATTGTACTAAAAAACGAGTAGGTTCATATGCTCATATTTAAGTACCGGTTTTTACAGTGTAGTAGGCGATGGGGCTATTCAGCTACCTCTATATCCCGATATCACGTAATATAAAAATCATTACTTTTAAGGAATAGAAAAAACTTTCTAAGTTTATATATATATATATATATATATATATATATATATATATATATATATATATATATATATATATATATATATATATATATATATATATATATATATATATATATATATATATATATATATATATATATATATATATATATATATATATATATATATATATATATATATATATATATATATATATATATATATATATATATATATATATAGAGAGAGAGAGAGAGAGAGAGAGAGAGAGAGAGAGAGAGAGAGACCTCTTTATGGCACATTTCGTAATGCTTAATGCTTTCACAACATCCACCTCTTTTATCTGAACAAAAACAAAATGATTTAAAAATAGGTTTGTTTACACGTTCGGACTTACGTGATATTGCGCCTACAGTAGCGATATGTATTTGTTCAGAAGTTGCGTTGACTTATATAAAATAAATACACAAGAAAATATCAATTAGACAAGAAAAACAATTTTAACAAATGATTTGACAATTTATGAAATGATCGAACAATTTACGATTCTATTTAAAATTTATTTCTATCTGTCATTGACATAAAATATTTTGATAGCTTTTTTCAAATTCCAGTTTATTTTATACAAGTGATAGAACTTTAATCCACCTTATAATAGTTGAATAATATTTATCATACTTTTCTAACAGCAAATGAAAGGGTGTTTGTTCTAAAAATCAGATTAGGTTCCCATGTTGCTATTTGAGAAATCTCAAGTAAGGTCAGCCTTCTATTCGCGTTATGAAACGCATCGGAGATTTCCCATTATCAGACCAGCGAAAAATACCATTTTAAAAAAATGAGACAGCACTTAAGTAAATCTATAAACAACTCCGTCAACCAATCGTCTCTCCATCAAGATCAGATAAAAGATCACATTCCGTGAAATCGCCATGAATGCATTTGAAATTTTCTATCCGACGCGGAAATCGCAGGAAAGGAGAGTCGCACGCATGGGATGATTGTGCACGGCCCCCGCAATGGACGAAACAGACAGTAAAAACGAGGAATTAAAAAGCGATCTGCATGGAAACTCGAAGGTCAAAGTGCCGCTGTTCGAAAAACCGGATTGTAGTGCACCAGACAGAGAAGCAGGGAGAGATGCCATTGGTGTAAGTTCAGATCCGGACAGGTGTGGTGTGGATAAAAACAGTGAAAGTGCAACACGTGACTTTCAGGGATTGAATTCGATTCAGGAATACGCTAGCAAGATCAGAGCATTCATCGGTCTTGAAGACGATTCTGCTTTGTCTCCTGTTGTAAGTCCTGGATCTGTAGGTAATAACGAACCTGATGACCCATTAGAAACACTTACTGAACTTGGTGACAATGAAAGCGATTTCCCAAATGGTGAGAATAAGTATGTATCTATAGGTGATAGACTTGATGATCAACTGTCTCCTGTAGTAAGTCCTGGATCTGTAGGTAATAACGAACCTGATGACCCATTAGAAACACTTACTGAACTTGGTGACAATGAAAGCGATTTCCCGAATGGTGAGAATAAGCATGTATCTATAGGTGATAGACTTGATGATCTACCGGGGATATTTTCTGAAACGAATAAAAATAAAAGGGATTTTACAACTGATGGTAATGGAAATGAAACTTTAGACACTGAACCTGATCATTCAACGGGAATATTTTCTGATAATGATAAAAACGCATACGATCTTGCAACTGATGACAATGACACTTGCGTAGGCAGTGGACTTGATGACAAATCAGGTACGTGTTCTGTAGTTGATAAAACTTTAAGTGATGTAACACTTAATGACAATCTAAGATCTATTGATAAAGGACTTGATGATCAAAAAGATATTTTTTTTAAGATTGATGAAAATAGTAGTAATCTTACTTTAGAGCGCATTGATATAACGGAAGATGAAATAAATAATAACGAGGATATAACCTGTGATATTTCTATTAAAAGTAACGATTCTCAGAGATTAGAGGAAAATTACAAAAACTCTTTGTCAGAAATAGATGAAACTATAAACGAATCGGATTCTAGTGAAATAAAGGACGTTTGCGAAACGTTAAACAATGTATTGAATAGCTCAGAGAACTCGAATGACATTGTTGTTGATCAAACGCCAAAGAATGATGAAAATGAACGCGTAGTTTCGAAAAGCTGTTTGAAAATGTCGGACTATAACGTGAATTTGATAGGAACTGATACATCCTTCAGTGACGGTATAGATTTGAATGATTCGCAAGCAATTGTTTTAGATGAACTTGCTGATAATGATAACTTAGTAAAAGGGTTAGGTATTTCTTCAGAAGTTGTTGAAAAGAAAATATATTCAAGTGATTTAAAAGATGATGATATGCGAGGAGAGTTTTTTCATACAAACGGGGAGAATAATTACGCAAGTGTGAATAAAGAAGAGTTGGATTCCCAAGTTTTAATTGGTGACGAAAATCAAGTTGAAACGGGTCGATTTAGCGTTTGTTTAATAGAAACAGATGACGGACAAGAGCCTTCCATTGAGCATTTGCGAAGACTTAGTTCTGAGATTGTAAACAGAGTACTAGATAGCGCTGAAAATCAATTAAAGGATATATTAGAAGAATCTCAAAAAGAAACTATTGATACAAATATATTAGCTTTATATGACAAAGCATCAGAAATCAACAAGATAACTTCACCGTTTAACGGTGCATCTGAAATCAACAAGATAACTTCACCGTTTAACGATTCATCTGAAACTATTCCAATGAAAATGGCTGTAAATAACAGTTCAAAAGAATCTAATATCACTAAGGAAACTAATAACAAGCCAATAAAAGAAATAAACCTAAAAGATGTTCTATCTAAAACATACGATTCTAAGGATTTTACGAAGAAAATCGAGATTGAAATGAATAAATTTCAACCAGAGTACGATGTAGATCCTGACACAATTTGCGGCATCGGCAGCTTCAAGCCACAATGGCTTCAACCATGGGCGACTGCGAAAGTCTACCTTGTGTTGTATTCCATTATTGGGATTCTTAGTGGCTCGTACTACTCTTACCTGATAAGTTCGATATCAACTCTTGAAAAACGTTTCGCTTTCAAGAGTAAAGTGAGTGGCTCGATTATGATGGTAGACGAAATCACGCCCTTGCTTCTTGGCGTGCTTATTGGATATTTTGGTGGCAGAACTCATCGACCAAGGATGGTGGCTTTCGGAATGCTGCTGTCTTCCATTTGCTGTTTTGTGTCGGCTCTTCCTTATTTTATTTATGGAGCGGCTACCCATTTGCATTCTGTGAGCATTCAGAACACCACCAAATTCGAGAGCTGTGAGAGTGCAGTGCAATTGGAGGATTGCGACTCCGATGATCGTCCTCCGACGATGGCGGCGGTTCTCTTCCTTATGCTTGGAAGTTTTCTGAAGGGATTTGGAAATTTGGCGTATTTTGCTGTTGGCTTAACATACATGGACGACAATGCCAAGAAAAAGAATACGCCGATGTATTTTGGTAAGTAAAATTCTTTTTAAAATTTAAATTTATTCAAATATAAATTCATTGGTACAAATTCAGAAATACGTTTTTCATATTTAAAGATAGGGTTTTAGGCTTGTAAAATTCAAACACTTACTATATAAAGCATGTAATATGAAAATGATATAGGAAAAATCTTAATTTATAATATATTGTCCAAACTACTTGATCACTTTTAATAATAATAATTACATTTTAATAATAATTAAATTTTATTAATTTTAATAATAATTACATTTCATAATTTTAAAAATAATTACATTTTATTAATTTTAATTATAATTATATGTTATTACTTTTAATAATAATTAAATTTTATATTTTTAATGTGTTTTTTTGCTTATAACTGAAATAAACCTAAATTTTAATACGTTGATAAAATCATACACTTAAAAAAAATAAAAATAACTTATTTCTTTTAGATGGAATTAAAAAAGGTTACTTTTACTTAATAACAAAGAAATATGTGTTCGTAATACTTGGCATTATTATCTTTACTTGTGTAATAATATAATAAACCTATGAAGCGAAATTCACAGAAATAAATTAACAAATGCACATAAATGCAAAATGTTTTATTCGTACTTTTTTGTAGTTAAAAAAATATTTATTTGAATTTTGAAACATTTGTTATTCATAAAATATTAAATCTTAACTAAAATTTAGCACATGAAAATAATAAAAAAATTGCTTTTTAATTTTATAATGAATTTTTGTAGCTGTTGCGTTTGCATTGCGGTTACTAGGACCCTTGGTTGGGTTTTTGATGTCTTCTGCATTTCTGAAATTTTATGAAAATCCGTTTGGTAAGTTTAAACTATTTTATTCGACTTATAATAATAATATGCCTTTATTGTGTGTTCTAGACTGTGTATGTAATATTTTTTTTTAATTCTTTAGAATTCTTATTTAAATACTATTCCGTAAAAAGTTATTTAGTAAAATGAAATTCACTAGGAAAAAAAAAGTTGGCTGAAAAAAAAATATTGGGTGATAATTTTTCTTTTATTAATAAAAAGTTACATTTTCTAATTTTTCTAATTGGTAATTCATTGACAGTTTGAAATCAAAACCAATTTTATTATATTTCTCTCGGAAAACTCGTCATATGATGTATTATAATGAGAATATGTAAATGTTAAAGATACATGGAAGATCATTTTGCTTATTTATATTATTACTATCAGATATAATATTTCTGTAGTAAAGATCCCTTTTACGTCCCTTGTATTCAGTGGATCTTAACACGAAGAATTAAAAGAAAGAGAATTTTCAGGAGCAGTGACGGAGCGTTTTTTCATCTCATAAATATGAACATCATTTTTAAATGCATTTAAAATAATTAATTTAAACGTGTCTTTTTTAAATAAGCCATTGAAAATGCAGCCATCTATGAATTAGCAGAGACGTTAAACTTTCATGATTTTTTGGTTATAAGAGATACGCTAATATATTTCGCCCTTACAACGAATGGCTGGGGGTGGGTGGGTGGGTGGGGGGGGGGGTGTTATGCGATAATTATCGCACGGGCATACCAGTGTTAGTCATTTTTGAAGAACCACTCAACGTGAACTAACTGTGTTCTTCTTTTCACACCTTAAAAACATAAAATGAAAACAAGATTTCTTTTAATAGTGGTTAATATAATATGATTTTTTCTCGGAAACTTTCGAATTATCTGTTAAGGAATTTCTGTTTCTAGCAACCATATTTTATATACTGAAAATCAACAACTAAATTTCCAAAAATGAATTTTTAACGCGTCACACATTTAAATATTATTTTTAAAACATTGGCAACGTGCCGTAAGAGTATTGTTGTATTATAAAAACAAATTGCTCATGAAAACTTATACGTATCCATATGTGTTTCAAAATTAAACATGGAGATTGTGGCTCTTTCAATTGAGATTCAAACGTATTAATTTATTATGCTAAGAATGTTTTTAATTATGCAAAACTTAAGTGTAAGGGGGTTGAGGGGGCACTCGCTTTCGTTCAACTTGGTTTTTCAACAACAATTTTTAATACTTTTTTAATTGATTTTGTTTAAAGATTTTTTTCGAATTATAAGCAACAAAGTTGTTTATATCCAATCTTTACATCCAAATAGCAGCGATAAAGCTTTATATACAAACCTTAACCACAAACGTGCGATGTATGCTGTCTATATGTATAATCTCTGATTGGTTAGGGCCAACAAATCGTCCAACTCCCTAGTTTTAGAAATTGTCATACAAGACCTTTTATTAAAAAAAGTTGGCGATCAAAAAGCTCCCAATACTAAAATCTTACTATTATTTCCAGTTGATCCCGGATTCGGTCCCGAGGACCCCCGATGGATTGGTGGATGGTGGATGGGATTCGTGCTGCAAGGGATCCTTTTATCGATTTTCTCGGCGCCATTAGCCTTGTTTCCGAGGAGGCTTCCTGGACATAAAGTTACCAGACCGAGCTCAAAGCAGGAAGGGGACTCTGAGGTGTCCAATGTTGCTGGTTTGTAGGGCATTTTAATTTTCTTCAAAAATAACTTGCATTTTAATGATTTCAAAGGTAACTTTAACTGAAATATATTACTTTAACGTTTAAAGCAAGTCAAACGCATATGAAACAATGTTTTAGAAATTCAAGTGATGAATTGATTTTGATTGTTTTTAAATTTATGATGTATTTTCTGTACTCTTGTTAAAATGTTTTAAAATATTTAGTATACAAATAATAGTTGTAAGGCATATTTTTAAACAAAGTTTGTTGCTGGAAATAGTAAGGATATCTTAAAATAAGTTATTTATAAAGCAAATATTAAATATTAAAACTTTTTAACAAAGAAAACATTGAAAAGAACTATGCCACATATGCTTTGTTTTATATGTTAATATGTTTTTATTAAAAGCATATTTTCAATTGTTCGCTTGAGTTAAAATAACTTTCCAATTCTATGTTTAAAAAACTAATTAAGATACTTTTTTATTGCAACTTGAACAGAGTTATGCAACAACTGATTAACCTACAAACTGGACATATGTCGTTTTCAACGCAAGTGGAAGAATATGAATTCCCTTTGTATGGAAAAAATATCAGTAGCTATGCTGGGCTTGTAGCACATTTCTGCAGCAGAGATTTTTCTATTTAGTGGTTATTGTATGGTTAACTGGTTGTTGCATAACTCCACTTATCTTAAATGAATGATATTATATGTTATGTTAAATGAATGGTTTTTTGTCAAGTTATGAATTAGCGATACTCCTTTATACAGGTAGATATGAAGTATATTATTCTATAACAGACTTGGTGTCCATTTTATAATAATTGACATAAATTTCCTTTAAAACAGACATGATAAATGTTATCTAGAAAGCGTATACAGACGCTGTAAAAACACCCACCCACAATATGAAACCTTGGATAGTCAACTATTCACATTCAAGGAAAAAATCCCTTAGAATTTCGAAATAAAGACTATATTATAATTGATACCATTTGTTCAAACGCGTGAATAATACCATTTGTTGTCTAAAGCATGATTGAGTGAATTGGTTGTTCATTTTTTTTTTAGGTTTGTTAGCTGCTCTGAAAAGGTTAGGGAAGAATCCGCTATTCGTCTTTATTACTCTGAATACCATTATGTCCGTATATGGCAGCTTCGGACATTATATAATGCTTCCGAAGTATATGGAAAATCAGTTCAGGCTTTCTGCGTCACAAGCTAGCTTGCTCTCAGGTATGTGTTATAGAAAACAGAGAATACAATAGAAACACCTGTTTTTTATTTCATGATCGAAAGGAAAGTTCGAAATTTAAACAAGGTTTTCGATTGTAGAGATTTGAGGACTTTGAATTGATCAAAATAGAGCATTTCTATCAGGAATAAAACTTGATACCTTGCCAGATTTGGGAACAAAAGAAAAGGCTCATTTTCTAATTATTAATATTTTTACTGAACTGTAATTTCTTGTGACTTAATGTAAAATTATGAGTTACAATAAACATCTGTAGAGATACGTTACATTATGCTCGCGATATTGAATATATTGTCTCAAGTGACACACACATTCACATTTATATTTAACGTCATAGTTTCCTATTAATAGTAATGCTCAACAATTATTTTATAAACTCAACTTACTTATTAATTTGTATAAAGTATTTAAAGAGTTAATAGTAAAAATAAGTCTATGATCATAAAATACGGAGTCTGTGCATGTTAATACCAACACCCTTCCAGTCGTACGACCTTTTCTTTGACCTTCTTACGACCTTTTTCTTTTTTTGCCTTCTACTTAACCAAATCAGTAACAACCGTTACACCTCTTTCTAGTATCAAAATCACATTCATGCAATGTTAAACTGTTGACAGTAATATGATGGCATTTTAACAAACTAGGTTGTCTTGGTAATATTAAATTTGTCCTAAAACCTGCTTATCGTATAGCGATACTAAGGCTATATTACATACGATATACGTATGTGAAAGTAATAAGTTAGCCCTAATTCAATAACGAATTGTAATATATGTAATATATGCCCCGTCATATGCTTTTTACTCCCCAGGTAATCAGTCCATACATTTAAAAGTTTTTGTAAAAGACGAATTTTTTTTTTGGGAGAGTATGGAAAATGTGTATTTTAATAAAGCATTTTGCATATAAAAATAATCATTTTGATATTTAAAAAAAGTTTAGGATAGTTTTAAAATTTTTTTTTTGAAGATAAGCTTAGGTGGACTGAGCACCATAGTATTTACTGATTCCTATGAATTGAATTAAATAGTATAAAAATATATCAAATTAATAGTATATCATATAACTTTCTGAACAGGACCACCAGGAATTGCTGCTCTCATAGTGTCAACCCTCATCGGAGGTTACATGATCTACAGGTTCAGACCCAGCGCAAAGATTCTCACAGGGGGCATGGCAATCCTCGCAGTCGTTGACGCCTTGGGGTTCCTGCTTCTGATGATTCCTCAATGTGAAAACATACAAATGTCCAACTACGGGTGGGATGGAGAAGGGTAAGATTGATATAGGGACAGTTCAATACTACTATTTACACAGAGTGGTCACAACTTGATGGGTGATGGTCGTTTATTGGCTGTATCAAATTTGGCTGTATAAGCATAATATAACCTTATATTTGTTAATTTATATATTGCTTATATTTTAAACAAGTCACTTGTTTTTTAGTAGCAACAAACAAACTAATTAAAACGTAGCAAAAAGGATGGATTATATTATGTGTAGTTAAACAGAACAATGACCATCGCTTTGCAATTTGTAACCACCTAGTACCTTTTTGACTCTATAAATGTAATTTTTATCTGGACGGTAGAGTTGTACTTCGTAACTATAGCAACACATTATTTGCTTAGGTGGTACTTATTCAAATGAAATTAGTTGTAGTGTATATCTACTCAAATTGACCGTTATGAATTTTTTTAAAAGAAATATCTGAACTTGAATCAAAATTAAGAGGCTTGTACTGGCTATGATAAATAGCTTAAATGATGACAGAAGTAATTGCGTATTTTTATCTTAAGCTATGTTCAGACGACGTGAGAGTTATTTAAAGTCCAAGAGCTGATAAAGGTTCAGAAGAAACACGCCGAGAGTTTACACCAGAGAAGATTTTGTTATCGGATAGTTCTTTTCACGATTATAATTGCTTACAACAACTGTCTGAGAGTGAAAAACTCTCACGTGTAAACGAGAATTTATGAGTTACTGTTACTAGTCATAAACTTTAAAGTTTGACATATAAATTTTCCAAAAGTGAAAGTTTCATTCAAATTCATTCAGTAACTCTTGTGCAAATGTTATACAACCATAAACAAAAACAAATTTTTTGTTATTTATTATCGATTCTTTGAAAGTAAAATCACACCAAGTCATCCTAATCGTGTTATTTTAAAGGTTTTAAATTAATTCAGATTCAGAAATAAGATATACCCTTTGGCAACCCTAACCGACAACAATATGCTTGAAGAACTGATTTTAGTTATAGTTGGATTAAGTTAAAAACAACCCACTCCTAAAAAACAAGAAACTCGTGATTTTTAGGTATCCACTACGAAATCTAGACATTCAAAAGTACACGAAGTCTACACCAGACTTAAAAAATTAAAAAAACGATTGTATTGTCTTTTAAACAATGTCCCTGATGTGGAAATTCCATAATACAAAATCGTTCAGCAATTACTTATAATCATCACGCTCTTCTGGTCACCCATTAAAATATTTTATCATTTTAAGTACTTCCTTGTTTTTTGCTGGTTTTTATGTTAACATTGGTAAAATATGTTTATATTCTCAAAAAGTATAATTCAGAAATAATTTAAGTGTGTTAGGGACTTTAAAACCATACTTAGGTTTACTTAAAAAACAAAAGATGGAAGTTGGTATTTATAAGTTCCAATAAATCACACATAAACACGCTATAGGATTAAAACAGAACAAGGTTAACTTGACCAAGAATTTCGACATTCCTTTGTTTTGTACAAAATTATAGTAATGATGGAAATTACATAATTCAATTCATGACAGAGAATAATTAAAAGTTATGATGTTAAGAATAAATACTAGTTGCATGAATGTTATTTTTATGAAATGATATAAAAATAATATTTCCTTTTCGATAAATCGTATATTTTTCATCTACCGGGTAAACCTTTTGAACACAATTCAGAAAACAAATATGTATTTTCAAAAAGTATGCCCGTCTCAAAAATAACTAAACATTTAGTATTTTATATTTTAGACATTTCCTTTCCATTTAAGCCATATATGTTCAAATTTGGAATGAGCTAAGATAACTAATTCTGAGCTATTAGATTACAATGGTACTCATAGTTCATTGAAATCGTTATAATTACGAAAACAAAGACAGTCTTTGAATTTTCTGATTAACGATTACTACCCTCAGAGATTTGAATTGATTCTGTTTAATATTCGAAACTTGTAGAATGTAATTTTTATTTGGTTGAATTAACGTCAATCTAGAATAGGGGTCTTTCTTTTCAGTGGACTACAGGTGGTCTATGTTGGGATACAATGTGGTCCGTAAATATATTGTTTGATAAGAAGAAAATTTTTTGACATGAATATGTTTTTAAAATAGATAAGAGTAGTAACTCAAAGAAATATTTTATAAATCGTTGTAAGAAGGATATTTTGAAGTTTTATATATAGTTCTATCTTATTGCATGCGTTAAAAGGAAGCTGTTAAGACTGTTAACGTTTGTTTTGTCGCAAGTACGGAAATCGTCGTTTTAATTGATTAAGTATCGTATGTTAGTTTCGTCAATTTCGTTAAAAAAGGGGGCATTTGCAAACATGAATTTTTTTTTTCAAAAATTCCTTGCAAGAAGTTCCTGGCAACAACTCCTGCAAAACAAACGAAACTTCAGAATTTCCTACTCTCAATGATTTGTGGAATGGAACTCTAAGTTATTTAGTTACTGAGATAAAATCTTTCAAAGTTGTTTTTTTGTAATCACACGTACATGGAATAAAAAAATGCACTATTTATGAAGTTTTAGATTTTTTAGTAAAAAAAACCCTTTTAATGATGGGGTTTGCAATTTCATGACTGATGTCATTGTTATGAAAATAGTTGTTAATAAACAATTACATTTTTACATTACAGACTAATTTTAGATGGGGGTTGCAACAGCAACTGCAGTTGTTCCACAAAAGCATTTACGCCAGTTTGTGCGCCAGATGGGAAAACGCACTACTTCTCACCTTGCTTTGCTGCTTGTCAGGACAAAACAAATGGGGTAAACAAAGATTTAATTTTCTATGACGTTTTAATTGAAATTTTGTGTTGAGTTTTCACTGATTCAAGAATATTTGTGGTGTATAAAAATGTATTTGTATATTTACATGCAAATAAAATATCTGAAAGCCGATATTTCAATGAAAAATAAATTTTGTTTAACAATTTTAGATAGTCAGATAGAACGGAATCAATTTCAGATTGAACGGTATAAATGACATGCAAACTTAAATTAATTAAAGTTATCAAAATATAACTTTTTGTAAGTATACTATTTAATTTCGAAATCACAATAAATGTAACACTTTTACTATATCTAAAACTACCTGGAAAATATTTAAATATTTAAGTATAATGATGCGATAATTTTAATAGAAAAATACTGAGCTTGATGCATTAACTAAAGTTTTTTAAGAATGTTTAATATCTAAATATTCATAATCTGGAAAATAATACTTTCTTATACTCTCTTATAATTACTTTTGTACAATTTTGTAATTATGATTTTGGTACATTTTTTTTTTTAAATATAACTGATATTTTATACTTTCGTAATCATTAAACACAGGAGAATTAATGGCAAATAAATGTGAAATATTAAAAAAATATTATGGCGTAAAGGCTCGTTTGTTGGTTCTTTAAAAAACCGCCAGTTTCACGTGTTAAAACTGTTAAAAGTCTAGATTTAGCAAACAGTTGCACATGTGTAAATATACCTCCTAAAATATGCAATTCCTTAATGCAGTTGATATTGTAAGGGTTATTAAAAATATGGTCAAATATGAATATATTAAGAGCATGAATGTTTCTCTTAATCTGATAAAAGAACTTGCTACATTTTTAATTAAATTCTGCTTTTTAAATGTATGCCAAATGCATTACAATTAAGATGTGAGTAAACAAAGGTTATTTGAAAAAAAATAGAAAAATTATACTTTTGTATTAATAAGTATTTTATAACTTTCTAGTCAATTTAAAAATATAATAAAGAAGCAGAAACTATTATATGCTAAAAAATTAAAGAAGACATAAAAGTAGCTATATACACGATATCCTTGCTGGATACTGATGCAAAAGTAGTTATACCCATTGAACTGGAAAGTTAGTGTCAATGAACGTGATTTCTGATTGATTAGAATGTAAATATACCAGGTTTTACTTCTTAAAAAAAGAGAAAATGTCGACGTATACATTTCAAAACCAGTTAAAACCTTCAACCAGTTGCAAAACGAGCTATGGGAAAATTAAAACTATAACTTATTCTTGCTTATTATAACTTATTATTATAACTTGCAGCTTTTAATGCATTTTTTTTGTATGTTTTCTTCGTTTTTACAAAAAAAAATAGTTTTTAAACAATATTTAGGTTTTGAATTGTATTGTTATTTTTTCAAAAAAAAGTGAAAAGTGCGTATAACTGCTTTTGCCGAGAATTTTCATTGTATAATAACAAAATTGAGAAATGGAACAACTTTCAAGATTTAAGATTTTATTCTAATAGTGATTGCAAAAGCAGTTCAATGTGTGAAATTATTTGAGGTTTGTAGCTTTCTGCACTGTAGCTTTCTTCATTATTTTCGAATTTATTATTATACTTTCAATTAAGTCACTATTTGATATTTTGTTGTATTTTTCAGACATTTACAGGCTGCTCTTGTGTAGAAGAAACATTCGGCCAAAGTTACGTCACAGAAGGGTTTTGCGTTATTCATGGCTGTTGGTCACAAGCTTTGGCTTACATTATCACACTGCCCATAATATCATTCATCGTGAGTGTGCTTAGAGTTGCACATACGATGATTTTATTGAGGTGAGGCTTGTGAACTTTAAACAACTAGAAATTGAAAGATTAAATACCGAATGGCGCTTATTTAAGACATGTATGGGTTATTCTGCACACTTCATATTACTACCAGTAGGATTAATAACATTTTATTAAGGGCTTACGTAACCATAGTGTAATGATACAAATAGAGGAATAAAAATGCTGATTTCCGTGTGTCCATCATTGAAACCACGTGATATGTGGAAATGCCAAATCATTCATGCGCCAATATTACTTGGCAGGCCTTGGCGACTTTAAGAACTAAACGAGATCGAAGTAGTATTGTAATATGGTTTTGTGTTTAATTTTGTATTTAAATATCGTTTTTTTGAACGAGTGGCACAATTTAAGGAATTTTAACAGATATATTAAGGAGATTTTTCTTACTTTTTTAGTTTTGAAATAATTGCATTACGTTTTTATGTAAAAAATGTACCATAAGCGAAGTTCTTTCCAGAGCATATTTTAAGGAATTTTAACTGGTGGGGCAAATTAAATTCTGCAGAAAGCAGAACCCCAAATGTTAATGAAAACTTTGTACTTAAAATAGCAAATTTTTAACTAATTTAATAAACTTAGTTTAAAATTATATATTTTATAAAAAGTTAATTAAAAAGAAATTATCGAATTCATGAAATTTTCTAACGATACATAAAAGTATGCTTTATTTGTTTTCATAATGCACATTTTTTTTAAATATTCTTTTTTTTAAAAACCTAATGTTTTGTATTTTAAAATATATATTTCCTACATTTCCGCCATTTTACTTCACACATTTGTAAATTTTAAATCTATATTATATATACATCTAAATCCGTATACTTAAGTAAATTTTAGACTAGTACCCGAGCATATTACAAATAAAATGTGCATTAATAAGTAGCATTTACTTTATAAGATGAACAATAATATTCTATTTATTTGTATTCAAAAAATATTTCATTTTACAGCACAAAAATGTAGATAAATAAGAAGTTTTAAATTTTTTAAAAACATAATACTTTCTTAAAACTTGTTATCATTTCTGAAAAATGTTTTTTATAATCTCTGCTCTTGTAAATTGCTGCTCCGACAACTTTTTTCGCCGTTCCTTCAGCTGCAGAAATTTTAGCACTGAAGGGCGGTGATGGAAAAATGCTGTTCCTTTTCCACTTAAGACTATTATGAGTCTCTTATTATTTGTTTCGAGATTATCTGACTGCCTATGATCTGACATCAACATGTTGTAGCAGGAAATTACCCTTTTCACTTGCATGGAATGTGGTGCGACCAAGAGTCAAACTCCCCTTCCCTTAAAGACCACATTTTTTGAAAATATTAAATAATTCTTTTTCAAGAGTAAAACAAATAAATTATTCTGGTGGGGAAATAGAAGTTTATTGTGAATCGGAGTTATTTGAGATTTATAATAGTATTATTAAAAAGAAAAGTATTGGAAGCATTGCCGTTTTCACCGAAGCATACATATCTAAAATAAAAATCTAAGTTGAATAAAAAAACTAGTATTAAATGGCATTTACAAAAGTTTTGACTATTTTTTTTTGCATCGGTTTGAAGTATTTTTTTTTAAATCAAAATTTCAGACACTTTTTCATTTCTACCAACCTTTATTAAAGTTACTCATATAACCTACGCATAAACGTAAGCTTGTATTGGGCCCACGGGCTCGAGGCTTATGACTTATGACTGCAGTCCTAGACCCCCGATCTATACCGAAGGTTAACAGGTATTGGCCCAAGACTGCTGCGTAGTCTGATTTGGGACAATTATTAACATACATAAAAAAAAATTTAGTTCTTCTCCTTGGTTAAACAATGAATTACTTGCGCAGTAAACCCTCACCACAGCGACTCCTCACGGGACCAGCACTAAATGGTCTTAAAAGTTAAGTCTATACACCCCCCCCCCTCTAAAAAAAAAAAAAAATTGAAAACTTTACGCCTCTGAACCTACGAAATAAATATCCAATGAAAGATTTAGTCGCGAGACTAAGACTTACTGTTCCAGAATTTAAATGTATTACCGAATGGCTTTTTATGTAAGATAGTTGGCATTAACCTGGCATATTACATTGTTAAAAAGTAATATATCCAATTTTTTTTTTTACTTTTTGATTAATTTATATTGGTATCAATATATTGAGAATATTTAAAAATAAAACATTTTCATAACAATTTTAATAAAAAATATTTAGTCTCTTTTCGATCATACGTAAGTAACGAAGAAAAAAAAGATATTTTTCAATTAAATTATTTTAACCTAATTCTTGCTGTCGTTTCACTCTAGACATTTAGTACAATAACTTAAATATGCTAATTTTGGTTACCTTAGAATTATACATCCATGATATATTTTGTTCATATAAAACTACCAATCAAAATTTAAAAAAGTAAAAAAAACATATTCATAAGAATAATCTTCTATAATCTTTTGAAAGACTGGCTATAATTTCATATAGTGTATGCATTTTATTAAAAATTAGAGCTACCCCTCCCCAATAATTTTGAAAAATTTTGGCCTCTATTTATATGTATTAAAATTTGTAAATAATGATCCCTTCAAAATGTTATTAACATCGGGAAATACATTTTCCCCCAAAAGTATAAATTAGAAATCTCTTTTAACTATACAAATAACATTTAGTTAAACTACACACCGTAAAAGAAATCTACATAAAAAATAAATGTAATTTACTTACTTTTTGTAGTTGTTAAATGCAGGTAAAAATATCTTTTAAAATTGAAGTGAAAAATCGGCCTAAGGAATGATACTGGAACGTCTTGTTTCTGACAACATTTCAAGAGAACCATACCAAAATGCATTGGAACACTTTCCACCCCTTATATGACACACCCCCAGGCCATATATTTCTGACCTAATACCTATTCAAATAGATGCCAAGAGTTTTCCCGACTATAAAAAAACAGCTGGTGCCCACTTTAGAGATCCTGCGTATAGATAAGGAAAGCAATAAAACGTTTTGAACAGTAGGCAATCCAAAATATATTGTCAACGGCTCGACCACCCAGTTCTGAACAAAAGGATTTTTGTGGATGGGAAGAACTAGCTAGACGGGGGAGGGGTGTGAAAGCTTTTTTTCCCTCGTTAGGAGGTTGAGTTTCGAAATCGGGCCTTTTCACGGGGATGGGTCCCCCCGTCCCTCTGTCTAACATCATTCTTTCCTATGCCACAGATTCAAGTTTATGTTTTTACTGGGGAAAATTGATTAAACAAAACAAAATTCCGGTGGGGCAAATTTGCATGACTGGTGGGGCATTTCTACACACTGGTGGGGAAAAATCCCCACCAACTCTATGTTAAAATAGGCCCTGGTTCTTTCAATTGTTATTTCGTATACTTCAATAAAAAAATAGGAACAATAAAACCTGAGAAATATAAAGAGTTTCGCTTCTTCGAGTATTGAACACAAATAAAATATTTTCGTTTCGTTAATGAAGCGGAAATATTTAGCGCATATTGTTTGAAAATAAGTAAACACCTACATATATGTTAAGAAGTTGAATACGGACAGAACTCCTTATCACCAAAAGAGAAGAAAGTGCGCCAAATTTGAAACTCCTGCAGATGTCTGTACGCCAAATGTGGCAGCGCTATACACGTGATGTGGGTTTTTCTTTTCAATGTTGACACCGCGGCCTTATGAGAGTCTGGTATTGAAGGCGCTCTCTATTTAATATTACAACTTTTTGTACGTAACCCTTCACTTTCCTGCTGAGCCTCAAAAGACTCATCCTAGACAATACCATCTAAAACGGTGGTTACCAACCCATATATGCGAGGGTTTCCAAAGTAGTGTGTGGAACCATTGTCCAATCATTAATGTTCGTTTTTCGCTTTTCCATGAATAAAATTAAATTTCTTAGATTTTTTACTTTATATAACAAAAAACATGTAACATAAAAAGGAATTAGCATATGCAAATGAAATAAAACTGTAGGATATCAATGCCCATTTTCCCATCACCCCTGCTTGTTTGTAATAGAACAACCCATGCATATAAACTTGTAACTCAGTGGTGGCAACACCCTATTCATTCGTGTTTACAATCTTCTTGTGATCAGTCCGTGTGTCGTCCCAGTGGGTCAATATCGTAGGCACCCACTTAAATGTTCCGTTTTAAATATTATCTTAGCTTGAACATAAAGTTTAAATAAATTTCAATAATGTCATGTCTACCCTCTTGTGTTCATTTCTTTGCTAAAACACCTACAAAAACCCTATGCTTTAGAGCTTTATTAATACACTTCCATATGTTTGTTTTAAAGTTTTTTAAGAAGGGTAGATGGGTAAGGTTTTTTAAGGGTACCTATACCCCTTAACTATTTAAAATTGAAACTTTTTGAATGTACATCTAAAAAAAATTGTAATTATTTTTTTTACAAAAATATTATAATGTGTAGTTTCCTATGTTATATTTACTTGGTTTTTTTTCACAAACTGGTTATACATCCATTGTGCATTAGTTCTTTAATAATTTCTTTAATTTTAAACTTGTATAATATACATTTTTTAAAAAGTGAGAAAATATAGTTTTACATAAAAAAAGTTTTTCTAGATTTGGATTTATCTTATGTTAGTTGTAAACAGGTTATATTTATTAAAATCTTAAAAAATTCAAAAGATGTCAATGAAGCCATAGTTATCAAAATAACCGAAACCAATTTCTGTGATTATCGTCTAAAAAATTTGGAACTTATCGTTTTACATGTCGGTATTAGCGTCATTTTTAATGTTGACATGATGACTGACACATTTTGATATGTCCATATTAGAGCCGTTTTTAATGAACGTTTATTAACAAATTAATAATTGCAGTTGTACAGCTCAAGGTCATATTGGGATACGTAGGATGAATTGTGAATTATATTAATAACATTGGGGATCTAAATTAAAAAATTAAAAACAAATTATAAAATGGCCTACATCAACTTTTTTTTTAACTGAGAATTAAAAGAGCCGATAAAAATATGATAACAGGTATTCTAAAAATGCATGTACATCAGTGAATTAAAAATACAGTGTATTTTTTAATGATTACTTTTATGTATGATTTAACTATTTTGTTTGTTTAGTTCATTGTCAACACTTTTTATGTAAGAAGTAACATACAAGTGAATAGAACATGTAATGTCCCGAAATTGCCAAAAAAAGAGTTTTTAAACTATTTATGGGTTTCTAACGAGCTTCTCAAGGATAAAAAACAACATAACGGTTTCTTTCTAAAAAGTGTATTATGTTATGTTTCCAGTGCATTGTGTCCTTTTGTACGGCATATGATTATTTTTAAAGATATATTCTTTTATAGTTTCGAATTTTTACTATTAGTTTCCTTTTGAAAATTTTGTTAAATATAGTAGATAACATTTTACAAATTATGCGTTACGTCTACTGAAACTTTAGAATTCCTTCATGGTATGGCGAATATATTTTAAAATCGTTTTTTTTTTTGTAAGAAAACGTAAAATCATTAAATTTTGAGTTGGTGATGAGCCATTTTCTAGATTGTTTTCAATCGACAATTTTAAATAATGATAAAGCAGAATTTTGTTTTATTATTTAATGATATTTATTATACCACAGAAAATCTCTTTCATTGAAAATAATTCGTTATTATTTTCATATTGAGAAACATTTAATAATTTTGATGTTTGGGTATTAATAAATTTTTCCTCAATATAAATGAAAGAAATAACGAGAAAGATAATAACACAACGTATCTTGTTTCAGATCTATGGAAACGGATGATAAAAGCGTAGCTTTAGGAACGTTCGAGGCATTTTTATCAGCATTTGGTTTGTAATATTATGCTCATTTATTATTTTCTAAGAATACAAGTAATTAAAAAAACATTCTTAAATAAAGGTATCTAAAACCTTTCATGGAGTATGCATAAAAATTATAAAACAATTTTCATTGGTTAAGATAAAAATCAATTGAAATAGGGCTAAGCATTGAAATAAAATTGTATGTAAAAGTTTCTGTGTATATACAGGGTGGTCATAAATTTTTTGTCAATGGACATTGTTTGGCTGCATCCCAATTTACTGTAATAACATAATAAAACATTGTTATTGATGAACACCTTTGTTTAAATTTAAAATAAGTAGCTTAGCTTAAGTAGCCACAAACAAAGCAGTTAAAGCACCGTAAAAAGAATGGTTTATTATGTGTAATTAAACAGCTGAACAATTACCATTTGTTTACAAGTATTAAATTTAAATATTTATTTACATTTACAAGTTTGGGTATTGAGATTTATAAAAATCAACTGTCATTTTACTAAAACTCAAAATATGAATACGAATTAACTTCTAAATTAGTTTGACGATAAATAAAATATTATAAAATAGAATAAAAGTTTTAAATAATAAAAAAAAAGATAATTACACATTAATTCCTAGAAGTTATTACGTTTGTGTATTGGAATTGTGACATTGTACCAACTAAGATGCCTGTTACTTGATATTTTTTTAGAATTGTATAATCTAGTTATTCTCTAAGAAGATATATTCGTACATTTTGTTTAATGATGGTAAAAGCAATATATATATATATATATATATATATATATATATATATATATATATATATATATATATATATATATATATATATATATATATATATATATATATATATATATATATATATATATATATATATATATATATATATATATATATATATATATATATATATATATATATATATATATATATATATATATATATATAAACTTTAAATTATTTCTAAATAAATCGTCTCATTTCGGTACGAAGTTTGGCACACAATACGTAATTCATTATATTTCAAAGTCACCCCAATTGTATTAAATGATTAAAAATAACTTTATATAAAATTTAATAAAAAACTGGTTTTATAATAGATTCTTTTATTTCTGAAATGTCAGAATACCACCTTAAATAATATAATTTAAAATAAAAAGTTCAGTAACATTAAATAAGTGTACGGATTATAGATCATTTGACGTCAAAAAATGTGGTAATAGAATTGAAATCAAGAGAAACTATTACTCACACGTCAAAATCCAACCTAAATATTACAAATTAGTGTCACAAAATGTAATTCTATTAATATTTTAATTTTAGGGTTCATACCATATCCTGTGGTATTTGGAGCACTAATTGACTCGGCCTGTCTTATTTTTGAGAAAAGCTGCGGTAAGACCGGGAATTGCTGGTTCTATGATGTCGACAAATTCAACTATTTGCTCCACGGGTCTTCGGCCTTGTTTTCGGCGTTGTCCGCCATTTGTCTGTTCGTCGTATTTTGCCTCAGTGGAAGGGTAAATGATCTGTACGAGGAGGACGAAGACTGCGTAGAAGGCGAAGAAAAGCAAAAAGAAATCGCAAAAACACCACGACAGGAAGAAGGAGAAAATTACGTTACCAAATTTTGAAATAAACGCAGTTGTTTGTTGTGTCGCTATTTTATTTACGCAAATTAAAACTTCTTAACCAAATTTCAAAGATAATAAATAGTTTTTGAATATAAACATTTTATTTAGGCAGAAATAATAGCTCAGCATAAATGGTGAGTTAATTATTACTCAAGACCCTCCAATCTCCAGTCGGGCTCTGTGTCAACTAATCTGTCACTACCTAATTTATGTATCATAGAAGATCTAAATATTAAAATCTCAATACTCATGTATTTAATATATTGCTTTTATACGTTTGAAATACATCAATCAAAAACATAAATCGAGATTTTAGTAGGATCATATTCAAAAGGGTACATATAATCTGCTAGCTCCTTTAAAGTTCATAAAGAAAATATTTATATAAATATATATATTTTAGAGTATTTGAAAACTCGAAGTTTTGTAAATAGATACGTACATCAATGGAGACGTGATGTAATGAAGTCAGTCATATGTACGACTTCAAATGCCGAAACGCCTATAACATTATATTTTATTATATTTGTGAATTAAAATAATAATTTTGCATTTTGTTTTTTATTTCGAATATCGAGCAAAATAGAAACAATAACAAAATTTAAAATAATATATCTTTTAAAATAATATATCTTTTAAAATATAATTTTTAAAATTGTTAATTATAATTTGACACTGAAAGCTTTAGAATATAAATAAGATGGAAATACACAACTTTTTCTTCAAATTATACAACAGTTTTCTAAAGATAAAAAGTACTTGTTGATCGCAATTTAAAAATAAATATATATTACCATAAAAATAAAATAAAAATGCAATGTTGCTTTTATTCATTAACGTTAAACATAATAGAATTCAGGTATAAAATGTATGCCTACGTTAAAAAGATTCAAAATAAAATCACTAAAAATATAAATTTCTTTAAAACATGTGTTTAATAATAAAGTTCGTAGGAGCAAAAATAAATAAAAACAGATGTTCGAAAAGCAATGCTTCACATATAAAATTGACCTAAATTATAATAACTTTAAAAGAATTATATAATTTATATTCAAGTTATAATAACATATTGATTGTTAACAATTTGAAATCTTTGAAATTTAATTATCAAAGAGTTGTAACATTGCATCAATATATAGTTAAATTAGTTATTTTATATTTCCTATATCTTGAATACTGTGTTTGTTTAAATTAACAACACTATTATGATCAAAATGGTTTGTTTAATACCAGAAATATTCATAAATATTTATTTGTAAAAATAATCATAATCCAATAATAATAATCCATAATCGTAAACTTAAATAACTATCCAAATAAAATATGTATTTATAGAATCAAAATTTATATACAAGTTTTACAGTTAGATTTGTTTAAATTAAATTAGTGAAAAAACTTTAAATACATATTTAATACTTATAGCCTATTTGCAACTAATGATATTTACTTAACAGAATATTTCGATTGATGCAAAATCATTCAAAAATACTTTAATTTGCTCAAGTTACGAGTTAATCTTTAAAAAGATTATATCACGTTATATTAAAAAATGCACTTTTGTTACTATTTTTTTCAACGAAGTTATATAGTTCATTTTGTATATTAAGAACACAAAAATACTAAGGAAACTTTTAAAAGGCATATACAATATTATATAAAATCATTTAACATTCACACCATTAATTTAAATAAACAATATTAACTACAAAAACTACATATTGAATCACAATACAAATACAAAAAATTACAATCACCTATATTCCTACAGACTTAGAGCACAGCAAGATTAGTGATATGGGTAGAAATAATCTTAAATCGGTCAACGATGTAAAGTAAAAACTAGCTATAAACACTTTAAAGAAATAATATCTTCTAAAATATATAAAAATCACTATTGAAATGTTTGATACAATTTGCGACATTCATTGGCAATCAAAGCATTTTCGCCAACCTCAAACTCTCTTTTCCTTTGCTCCTTCAACAACTCCAAATGATCTTTCAATCGAATCCCATCAGGATTCAGAGCAAAAATCCGATTCCCATTCTCCACGCTGATTCTCTGGTAACCGCTTCTGCTGTGGCGAGACTTCCTCTTGGGGAAACAGCAAGTGTTGATGCACACCCCAAGCATCAACAAACAGGTCATCGCAGCAACGGTGTAGGTCACCACAGTGAACATGGCGCTGAAGGACATGTATCCATTCCTGCAATCGAGATCCAGCACTGGACCACACTTGCAGAGCTCGCAGGTCTCGTTGGCACTGACTGCCATCTCGTACTGGCCTATCCTGGGCACCAGGAAATCCCGGCAGGTGCAGGATCCGTTGCCTTTGAAGCCCTTGTACTCGACCCTGGCTGACAGGTCGGCTGTTGTCATGGTCGCGTCCGAGCACGAGCAGGAACAGAACGTCGGGGTGTTGTCCGGATCGTACTCGTAGATCAACCAGGCAACACGGAAGGTGAAAAGTCCGGCTGTGATCACGAATAAAAACGATAAATAATTCATTTTGGGGAATGTATTTTAGCTTCTTGTTTAGCAACTGTTTTGGAAAGTGTAACTGCAAGTGATCAGGTTTAGGGGACTGGAATTGTTATCTGTAAACCCCCCCACTGGAAACTCTGCTTAGTGTTCCAGATATCGAGTAAATACTGATATTGGTGATAGTGGATCTAGTTAGGTGAGTCAAAACTGGATGAGAATTTGTTGGGAAATGAGGGAATACGATAAAATTGGGTTGCTTTGTAGCTGGATTTTAAGACATAAGTTTTATTTATTATGCTCAACAGTTGTTTAATTGTGGCAAATAATTGAAATTGGATCATCTTTAGACACATCTAATTTGTAGTAAAGTATTAATAGAATATTTGCTAACAGGCAGCTGAATTTTTTTTTTTTTAAAATTAACGTCGTACTTGAGTTGCACAATAGGCTATTGGCGACTGTTGAAAATCTACCCCAACGGAAACTTCTGTGCTGCTAAATATAAGTTCACAAAACTGGGCTTTATGACATTTGAAGCAATCTAAATCTTACCATTATAATAGTAAAATTCATTATCAAAGTCGGATAAAATATTAATTTTTTTATATAGAGAGTTCCTTTTAATAATTGTATATACATATAGTAATTTGTTTTACTTTTAAAAAGAATTCGTTCGTTCAGTTAAGTAGTAATTTTATTGCGAATATTTCATTTAATTTACATGTTAAATGTTTTATTTAACATTCAATGTAAAGAACTTATAATAGTTTTGATTGTTACTTAAGATACGTTTTAATGTAGGTTTTTATTAAAGTAATCAACAGAATAATTTATAAATAAAAGCAAATGATTAAAAAAAATTAAACAGATTTAAAGTTGAAATAAAAGAAGTGAAGTAACGCTCATTTTTTTTTTCTATACAAATATCTGCCTTTGAAGACTTGATTCGTACACTTTCTGACGTAATGAAGAAACGGACTTCCTGTTTGAAGGAAGGAAGTTGAAGGACATTTGAATTGAAAGAATTATTTTGCAACAAGAGCCTAAGATCAAACTGCTCAAAAAAAGAGACTCCATAAAGTAGAAAGGAGCAGTTCTTTCTTTCTTTTTTAACTACTTTGTGGTATTGGGAAATATTAACTTTTAGTCATCATCACTTAACAACACTTAATATACATTTATTAACTCTTCTGACGCTCATAGCCGTATATATACGTCCAGAGATCTCAAGTTTTCTAGCAATGCCCCCAATTTTTAAATTCCTAAAAATACTCCTTTTATAATATATATATATATATATATATATATATATATATATATATATATATATATATATATATATATAATTTAAATGTTTTAGGTACAACTTACCGGCAAGATATTTACAATTAATTAAAAAAAATTAAATAATATAAAATATCATGCTCAGGAAAATTTATTTAAATTTAAAAACAGTAAAAACAATTTTGCAATTGAAAAAGTCGTGTGAGCGTTAGTGGGTTAATATTGATTACAAAAATTAAAATTCTAATGATACATAATAGCACAATACTTAAAAATACTTCCTTCAAAAGGTTTATGAATTTCCTATTGTAGTTCGATTATTTTTTTTATAACCCAACAGTTTTTCAATTGATAAAACACAATCTTGTTTTAAGTATTAATGCCTTAGTGCTGATATGTGTGACAAGTGTATTTTTCGCGTCAGTATTAGAAAATAATCTCATTTCAATCCTCAAGTTGTAATTTATGTAGTACCTAATTGCAGTAGGTAACACATAATCATCTTAATTGAAAGAAACCATTGATAATTTATATTTTCTTTTCATTATATTAACGTTACAAACTTTCAAATGGGTGTCTTAAATAATAGACAATTGTCACCTACCATATCTGTGGACTAAATCCTCGATATTCTCCCTTTGAAGAAAAATATACGTGGGTAAGAAAAATATAAGAGGAATGCGTAGCAATCCTAAGGGGGTTGAGGAGCGTCAGCGGAGCAGGGGGGAACCTCCTAGTTAGCATATAATCCCCGTAACGTATTCCAGTTAGCATATAATCCCCGTAACGTATTCCAGTTAGCATATAATCCCCGTAACGTATTCCAGTTAGCATATAATCCCCGTAACGTATTCCAGTTAGCATATAATCCCCGTAACGTATTCCAGTTAGCATATAATCCCCGTAACGTATTCCAGTTAGCATATAATCCCCGTAACGTATTCCAGTTAGCATATAATCCCTTTAACAGATTCCAGTTAGCATATAATCCCCGTAACGTATTCCAGTTAGCATATAATCCCCTTAACAGATTCCAGTTAGCATATAATCCGCGTAACGTATTCACATAACATAATACAATATGGAACATAATCAACCATAATTGAACATATAATATAACCCAAAACATTATAAAACAAACTCTAATAACAACACACTCTGAGTGTATAATATAACACAATATAAACTTAAATAGAGCATATAAAATATACCCTAATAGAGTATATAAGATATTCCGATATATCATATAAGGTACTAAACTATTATATATTAATTACATCAATAGAGTATATTGTAACATAGTACAAGGAGTATAAATGACCCCTGATGGAGTATATAATGAACCACAATTGAATATATAGCAACATACCCCTATATATTTCATAGTAATGTACCATACAGGAGTATATAACGAAATAACCTGCCAGAATAGAGTTATAAACTAGAATTTAATTTTAGACCAACGCAATACTATGGGTACCACTAAAGCTAAATAGATAAAGTGCGTAGCGAATAACAACTTATCTTACTTCGACTTACTGCAATCGTTAGATGGGTCAACACACGATTTAAAGGTCAGTTTTTTCTATTTTTGTATTCGGGTATAGCAGCGAGTGTTATTTTTATTATGTTATTATGTTAATGAATTACATATAAATGAGAAATTTATTTTCAAAATTTAAAATAAAAGTAACATTTATGGTTTCAAGGTTTTCTTTATTTTTTTATAAATTAGTATACTCATATAAAAAAAAATTAAAAGAATATTAACTAATTTTTAATTTTTTAATATAATTCATTTCAGTTATCATACTTTTTACCTTATTCATGGATTCATTATAGATGATTTCACAATATATAAAATTATACTATCGTTTTGCAATTCGATATTATTCTTTTTGTAAAAGTAATGTACCCAATGTCAAATTTTATATTTTTGGGGTTATGTGTATTAGATACTGTTTACCAACCGGAATATCTATAATTATCTGGTAGTGTAGTGCCTTGTGTTCTTAAAATATTTTATTTAACTTCCTTAAATTAAAAAAAATATTATTTAAAAAAATAATTTTACAATTAATTATATGTTAATTTTTTTTGCAAAATGTATCCATAGATTTTTGATTTAAATTATAAAAGAAAGGAATACAATAAAATTACATTAAAAGCTTAAATATTTAATTAACTATATACGAGCTAATATACAAATACGCAAATTTTTACTTTTACAAAATATTTTGTACTCGCTATGTAAATGTGATCAATAACAAACAGTCTAATTATTTACATAAAAAATAGTTTATTAGGTTTATAGCTTGAGTAACATCTTGTAAAATAACTAAGTATATTTTTTAAAATTAAAACAGCTATTTTAATAAGTAAAAATGAAGTATTGAGTTTATCAACATGAAAATATAACTATTTTAATATTCTTCGAAAATGTTTCGTTAATCGATGCATCTTTCGTATAAATCAAAGATTCCAAAAATTGACTTATTTCTGGTCTTCCAATCAAATAAATCAAATGTAGCAAAAACATATTAAACAATAAGTGTTTAATAGTTGCCGTTTTTTAAAAGATAAAATTATAAAATGTTAAAAAAAATTTTAATGCTGGAAATATAATTATAATGATAATCAAAATATTTTGTAAAAAAAAATTAGCGAAATAAGATAGCATTCCTTTACATTTAAATGAAATAAGTTGAGTTGAATAAGTCTGTTTTATACCCAAACTTTATTTTAATATCCAAAAGCTTGAAATAAATGTTTAAATTATTAAAAAAATAGTATAATATTTTTTTTATTTTTATGACCTTAGAAACATAATGTGTTTATTCGCAATAAAAATAATATATAGTTTGAAATATGTGTTTTCTACGTAGTGTTAAGGGGAAAAATAAATATTTCAAAAGGTATCAACCTATATTTTACGAGCAAATATTCAACAGAAAAGTAAAGTAAAACTTATTTGTCAGAAAAAAAGTTTTAACGTTCACTATTAAGACAGCATACATTTTTTTTTTAATTTTCCGCAAAGTATGCGAAACGAGGCAGTGAAAGCTTTCAATTTCCACTCATACATCCACAACTCTTATCACTTTCGATTAGATTAAGAACACGGTCATCTAAAGAAAATCGAATATATGCTTTTTACGTCATGCATGAAGATCATCCAAGTTTAAATGTTTCCCCGGACTTGGAATTATATAACCTGTACGGAATTAGAGTCATTGTACCATGCACGCAGACAAGCAGTTTATTTGAATTGATGATAGGGAAGAGCTGAATCCATCTGGCATTTGCGTGGTGTAAAAAAAAATCAAGGTCGTAGGACCAGTTACCCATTGTAGACAGTTACGTCACAGCAAGAGTTGCAAGAGATGAAACCATCACTTCTGAAACGCTTATCAGTTTGAGTAGGATCGTTTTTTTTGTGGTGTCCGGCATGCTGTAGTCATGATGTTTACGTTTGAAGTTTACGTATGATATTTACACTCATCTGCATATAAAATATTTGACCAAATTCAGAAATTCATCGAATATGGCAGATGTGTCCGGTGATTCAGCAATACCAGAAACAAAACAAACTGATTCAGATATCAACGATGGCACGAAAAATGCACCTAAAGTTGTAATTTCAGATATTGATGTGGATATCAAGAATGGGCAGGTGAGTTATAGTAACGGACATGATTTACTAAACAATGCAAGCGGAAAAGAAGATCAATTGAGTTCACCTGAAAAAGCAAAGGAAACGTTTAATCACATTTCAAAAAACGAAATTCCAATGGAGGTTGTATCTTTTAAAGCTGCCAACTCTCAGGAATTAAAGATTGAAGACAAAGAATCGGATGAAGATCCTGATACTATTTGTGGATTTGGTAACTTCAAACCAAAATGGCTACAACCATGGGCGACTCCGAGAATGTATCTCGCATTGCATTCTATAATTGGAGTTGTGAGCGGAACGTACTATGCTTACAGAATAGGTGTAATGTCCACTTTGGAAAAAAGATTCGCTTTCAAGAGCAAAACAACTGGGGCCATCATGATCTTCGATGAAATCACGCCTTTGTTCTTTGGGGCTCTAGTGGGATACTTTGGCGGCAAAATGCATCGGCCTAGGATACTAGGGCTAGGCGTTTTTCTATCCGTGTTGTGTTGTTTTATATCAGCCTTGCCGTATTTCTTGTACGGTTCTTCTAAGCATGTTGGTTCGCTGGACTTCCTGGTGAAGAATGGAAGTGATCTAGAGCAATGCGATGGTTCTGAACGTGTTGATTATTGCGATGCTGATGATCGTCCCCCTACCGTCATGGCTGTCTTTATGTGGATGGTTGCCGGCATTCTGAAAGGATTCGGGAACTTGGCTTATTACTCCATAGGACTTTCGTACTTGGATGATAATGCCAAGAAGAAGGACAGCCCAATGTATTTTGGTAGGTAATTTTTAAAACTCTATTTAAAATTAAAAAAAATATTTTAGACATGAGTATAAGTATCTTGTACATGAGTATAAGTGTCTTATAAATAAATACGTGTATACATGCATAGTATAAAGCAAAATGTGAAAGCTGCTTATTCTTGCATTGCACTTTACCCTTCCGCTTTGTACTTTACTTCCTTAGTACTTTATAAACCTACAAGTATAGTTATATTTTTATGTACATCATAAACACAATATTAGCAACAAGCTTATGTTAAAATATGCATGTTGTGCAAAAACACGTCTTTAAAATTCCGATTATTTTCTGGATAGGTAACGCTCCTTGAAACTAGTTCCAATGAATCAACAACCGAATTTGAGTTAGTTGATCAATTTTCTTATCTAAACCATGTAAAGAATGGGTCGTCACATCAGCCATTTACACTGAGCCGGACTATAACTCTAAGCATCAAAGGAACACTATCCAATAACCAAGTGAATTAAATGATAATTTTTTTTACAATTAAATTTAGTAGTTTGTTTCTGTTATATGTTTTACTAACGTCATATCTAGGAATATTTGGATCAAAATTAGATTTTTTTAGCTTTGTAATTATTTGTATTTGTTATACTTTGATTGCTCTTGTATTATACATAGAAAATTATTATTATATGTAGATAGTTATAACACTACTTGGGGTTATGAAGTAAAATTAATTAAAGTCATACTATTCTTTTTAGTTTAAAAATATTTTTTTTAATCGAAGTATGTTACATTTAATAAATTATACAACCTTTTCTAGTATTTAAAGTTTTAATCAAAAGGAAGATTGAAATTTTGTATGGTCAATAAGTTTAACTATTTACATTTAAAAATAGTTCTTTATGTGATTGCTTGAGTAGCATCCTTAATGTAAGTAACTATATATTGAATTCCATCGAAAAGTTTTTACGTTCATTAGTGGCTTTGAAAATACACACTGATATATAATTATTAAAATAACATTATATATTTTAAAATAAGATGCACTTGTTGTGAAGTTGTCAGTTACTAAAAAATTGTATCAAATAAAATATATATTAAGCGAACGGAAAATACAGATTCATTCGCAAATTATAATTATAAATATAAATATTGAACAGAGCATAGAATCACATATATTTCTTAAAACCCTCTGAGCGATTAGAAAATGTCAAAATTGTAAAGTTCTGTTATCTGCAAAATAGTTTATATTTCTATAATAGTTTATATTTCTATTTCTATAATAGTTTATATTTGTGTAAATTTTTTATTATTGTAATTGATTTATATACCCTTCAAAAACACTCCAACACAATTGAAAAAAATGTCAACAACGAGTATTTTTATCAATTTAAAATATAAGTGTATTGCTAGAAAAATCGGATATCCATAGTTGACTTATGTCGTTCAGCTTCGTCAGATGGTTAAATATTTGTCAGGTTTCACACTTTCAGGATTTTTTTCAATTACTTTAAGTTTTTTTTTCTGTTGTTGAAATTTTTTTTGCAACTTTTTATATCCTAAAATGTGTGTTTTCTGAATGACCAAATGCACTTGTATATTATTTTCATCTCGAAATAGCTAGTGAATCCCATAAATAGGATCAGTTGTTTGAAGATGGATATATTTTTCATCAAGATCTAATAAAATATGTTTGTTCTATTTTTTGCCACAGCTATTGCATTCGTTTTGCGTTTGTTTGGACCATTGTTGGGATTTTTGATGTCATCAGTGTGTCTAAAATTCTATGAAAATCCATTTGGTGAGTACTTTTTAATATTTTTTTAAATATTAAACAAATATAATTTTATTTGGGAAGTATGTAAATAATGTAAGATGATAATGAATCTATTACTAAACCCTTAGAATACTTTTTGCATTATCAGAAACTGCTTTTAAAATAATAACACTGTGAAATTCTTTTAATATATGTACCGAGTTATGCAACAACCAGTCAAACCACACAATATTCATTTTGCAAAAACTGGCTTTTAATTGTAAAGTGATTTTCTCTCAAAATAATTTACTTTATATTTTATTTCCAATGCATGTATCTTATATATATATTTGTTTTGTGAAATTTCAATAGATATAGCTTCCAAAAAACACCGCAACGCTTTAGATTTGAAAAATATTTCAACATCAAATATTTTTGTGCTAGAAAAATTGGAAAACCTTAGACGATTTAAGTCATTCAAGGGGGGTTAAAGCAACCCCTCAATAGAAAATGCCATATTATAACAACAATTTTCTACATGTCCAGTGTCGCAACTGATTTTTTTTTGGCATAGAAAGTGAAACCCTTTCAATTCAATTTACGTTGAAAACGACAGTTGTTTCGATCTGTGTGTTATCCGGTTGTTGCATAAATTAGTCCAGATATATTTACTGTACAGCGTGACCACAAATTGTTGGTCTATGGTCATTGTTTGGCTGTTTAACATAACAAATCATTCATTTTGCCATACCCTAACTACTTTGTTTGCAGCTAATTGAGCTAAGTCACTTGTTTAAAATATAAGAAATATAGTTGGGTAAAATTAAAGTTTTATTATTCCAATAGATCTAAATGTGATACAGGCAAACTATGACCATCTCCCAACAATTTGTGACCACCCGGCCTGTACATAAATTAAATAATAAAACGTGGAAAATATGTCAAATGTAAACTACAAAACTCACACTAAAATAATTTACATGTTAAGTTTTGTACAAAAATTTGGCGCCATCCTTATAGTCTGGCGCCGTAATCGGTGCTTGGACTACAAACAGTTCTGAATATCAACATGACCAAATGCTTAGCCCTTAACATTTTTATTTACCAGTTGAAATATTTTATTTTCTGGAATTATGCCTCTTTTTAGTCTAAATTAACATAAATATTCAGTATAAAAATATATTTAAATTTTTTAATTAATTTTTTAATGGCGCCATTTGGCATCATTGGGGTTTAATGGGGCCTAATTAGGTACAACAAACTTTCATTGCCATTTCGAATAAGTGAAACTTAATGTCCTGGAATGAAAAAGACTATTCAATTGAATAAAGACCCTTGTTAACAGAACAAGTTGGAGTAGTAATTATTGTTCGCAACAATATTTTCCCTTTTTGCTTCAGAGCATGTTCATATTAAAAATTAATTTCCTAAATATAGTGGGGCCATTTACAATTAAACATAAAAAAATACTTGGGTATTGACAGATAAGGCACCTTCTAAATGGCTTCAAGTGGAACCTACGTGAATTTATGTTTCAATGCGAAAATAAAATTAAAATTAATAATGCATTGGTGCCATTTGGCCCAAACGGTTAATATAAAGATTAACAATAGTTTTAATTAATAGTTCTTAAATTCAATGCATAATAATATTTTATGTTTATGTTACCGTTAAAGTATGTAATGCAGTTATTTCATAGAATACCTAGTTATTCCATGAAATAACTGATCGTGTCCGTTAAAGTGTAAAACTCACTTGCATTTCCCGGTTTAACTAGTTATTTCATAGAATAACGATCTACAGCCCGTTAAAGTGTAAAATAATCTATATCATATATCTCGCACGACAAATACATTTACCTTCCACCCCTACTGCATTTATGAACTATTCCAGGCCATAAGGAGAGAACTTGTTTAGCGTGTTGGCGCGTGTAAAACCCAGTGTGTCAACAAAAAAATGTTTTTGTTTTAGAAATAATGTTCTATGTAATTCCAAGTGTCATTTTAGTAATCCTTGTTGTAACAAATGATTTTATGGTACGTTTCCATAAATACCATTTATACGCTGCATAAATTAGATAAATTGCTTCTTTTTCATTTTAATTGTCTATCATTAGTTTAATAGATAAATTGTTTATTTTACACTTTAACTGTCTCTCATTAGTTAATTTATAGAATACCTAGTTATTTCATAGAATAACTAGTTAAAGTGTCAAATTAATAACATATTAAACACTTTAACGGACACGATCAGTTATTTCATGGAATAACTAGGTATTATATGAAATAACTGCATTGTATACTTTAACGGTAACATATATATTAAATAATAAAATGTAGAAAATATGTCTAAATCGGTGCTTGGACTACAAACAGTTCTGAATATCAACATGACCAAATGCTGAACCATTAACATTTTTATTTACCAGTAGAAATATTTCATTTTATGGAATTATGCCTATTTTTAGTCTAAATTAACATAAATATTCAGTATAAAAATATATTAAAATTTTTTAATTAATTTTTTAACGGCGCCATTTGGCATCATTGGGGTTTAATGGGGCCTAATTAGGTACAACAAACTTTCATTGGCATTTCGAATAAGCGAAACTTAATGTCCTGGAATGAAAAAGACTATTCAATTAAATAAAGACCCTTGTCAACAGAACAAGTTGGAGTAGTAATTATTTTTCGCAACTATATTTTCACTTTTTGCTTCAGAGCATGTTCATATTAAAAATTAATTTCCTAAATATAGTGGGGCCATTTACTATTAAATATAAAAAAATACTCGGGTATTGACAGATAAGACACCTTCTAAATGGCTTCAAGTGGAACCTACGTGAATTTATGTTTCAATGCAAAATTAATTTAAATTAATAATGCTTTGGTACCATTTGGCCCAAACGGTTAATATAAAGATTAACAATAGTTTTAATTATTAGTTCTTAGATTCATTGTATGATAATATTTTATGTTTACACTATTTAACTCATTAACTGATTTGTGACAGATGATCCGGGATACGGTCCGGAAGACCCTCGGTGGATTGGGGCGTGGTGGATAGGGTTCGTGATCGAAGGAGTGCTGCTCCTGATCATCACCATTCCGATCTCCATGTTTCCCAGGAGATTGCCTGGGATCGAGAAACCTGCCTTGAAGAGCAAAATGGATACAAAAGCTAATTTTTCTGGTTTGCAGACTATTATTATAACAATATCACTCTTACGGAAAATATAAAAGAATATGAGATTAAATTTTAATGAAATTATATTAAGTATTATTTTGGATTCAAGATGGTGATGCCGAGGTTTTAATGAAAACGAAAATCTAAATAAGTTATTTTCATTGTAGTAGTAAATAGATTAATTATTATTAGAAATAGAACCCATCATTGAACAGCTCAAATGCAAAATACTTTACATCCAAAAAATCGGAAAATTATATTTTGGTATTAATAGGTAGTTTATAGCTTTGGTTTCAATATTAAAATATGAAAAAGAAACAAAAACTATTATGTATTAATATAAATTTTAAAAAAAGTCACACATAAGCAAAAGTAGCTATATCCACGCAAAACGCACTGTAGTGACGTGAACGATAACTTCAGGGAATGTGATTTGTAAAAGATTTTTTTTTCTTGAACAAAAGCAGTTCCTTGATCCAGTTTAAAAATAAGTTATATCAAAATTAAAATGTAAAGTATAAATTATTCAGTAATATGAGAAAGTACACATTTTAGTGAAAAATTATTGAATTTCTTCTTCATTTTTACAACAAAAAAATATTTTAATAACAATAGTTATGTTTTGAAATTTTTCTGTAATTTACACAAAAGAGTTAAAAGTGCGTATATATGCTTTTGCAATTGGTCTACCCAATTATGACTGGATGATATTTTTATGAATGATTGTGTTATTATGTATGTTACTATTATTATGAGGAGTATGATTTAATTGACAATATTTTTATTTTCCAATAGATATGTTTGTCGCCCTTAAAAGAATTTTTCTTAATCCGCTTTTCTTGGCAATCATGTTAAATGATATTATTTCAATTTATGGAACCGTTGGTCATCATGTAATGCTGCCAAAGTACATGGAACATCAGTTTAGATTGACAGCTTCTGATGCAAGTTTATACTCAGGTACGTTCATGTAAAGCTAGTTATGTAACTTATTGACTCCCTGTATTTTAATAGTACATGATGGAACATAAAGCAGAAATATTGGATTTATTTCAACTTGAATGCATCATAAACCAGAAATATATATATATTTAACCTTCTGACACTCATGGACGTTATATCACGTACAAGGATCTCCAGTTTTTCGAGGGATGGTCTAAATTTTTAAATTCATAAAAATACTCCATTTTAGAATATTTTTGAAATTTAAAAGTTTTAAGTACAACTTACAATCTATCCCATTACAATTAATTACAAATTAAAAAAATAATATAAAAACATTATGCATAGGAAAGATTAATTAAACATCTGTACTGTGAAAACAACTTTACAATTGACAAACTCGCTTGAACGTCAGTCGGTTACTATAGGATTAATTTTATATTTAAAAAACTTTTAAAGCCTCATCTGGTAACCACGCAACACAGAAAGTATTACTTTGTAATATACACCGAAAATAAATTTTTTAACCAATAGAGATATTAAGATTTTGCGTATTTTAACAATAACGCAATGTTAATTTTTATATTTCAGGAATAAATTATTCTTCCATATAAGTCTAACTTATTTTCCGTCTAGTACAATATTTTAATTGAAAGTCTAACCTTATTCGTAGGTGTACCATCTATTGCTGCTATCATGGTTGCTGTAACGCTTGGAGGCTACTTAATCTGGAAATTTAGACCAACTTTGAAGTTCCTACTTGGTGCGATGATTGTATCAGAAATCATTGGAGCAATTGGATTTCTCTGCCTAATGATTCCGAAATGCGAAAAACTGGAAATGGCCAACTTCGGATTCAATTATGAAGGGTAAGTTTACAACAAAGAGTTTCGATTTCCTTTACGTAGAAGTAATTTTCCACTCACTTAAATTTTGAACGCCAACAGCCATAGTCATAAAATTTGTGGTTATGGGTAATAAAGTGACTGTAAGCTATACGATAAGCAGGTCAGGCTGGAGACTGGAAGCAATGCCCTGCCCCTTCCCCCTTTTTGGACAAAATGGTATTCAACTTCAAGTATGGTGTGTTCCTATATCCTGCTGATTTGTTGAACAAACTGAAGTTTTCTTACTTGTGCATTACTCTGTTGAAATTATAGTCAGACTTTTCAATCAAGTGAAACTCAAGCCCCAGATTGAGAACAATTGCTGCTGTTTAACTGAGACTTTGCTACATGATCAGTTCACAAAATCATTTACTTTTGACCACGTTTGGTTAATTAACTTTTCCTGCACGTTTTTTGTTTTTTAATTAGCTCTCTTTCTGAGTTACTGTTTCTTTTAGTTTAAACTGTAATTTTGGTTAGCGTTGCACCAATTTTTTAGATTTAAACGCCTTTTCATTTTACAACTGTATACCACTGGGTTCTACTCATTTTTTGATTTTTTACCACTGGTATACTTCTTAATATTTAAAACTCTTAATGATGAATTTACTTATTGAGGGTTTAAATCCGTCCTTTTAGTTTGCGTGTTTTTGCTTTCTTTTCGATCCTTTGGGCAATTTTTTTTCTTCTTTTTTTTTTCCGGGGTGCGTTTGGTTTTCTTGTCGTGATTGTTTTTTGGAGTGAGTGGGCTGGAGTGAAGGGATGTATCGTTCGAGTTCAGTTTTCCAACTTCGGTTTTCACATTTAGATACAATTCAGATTAATTGGTTTTAGTCTTCGGACACAGGTACCAAGAGAGAAATAAAATTAACGTAACGTAACGATAAGACCGCTTACAACGACCCCTAGCGGAATTTTACGGAGTTACCAGACCTAACTCTAAAATTATATAACATACATGAGGATAGTCAATTACAAAGTTGTAGACTTGTCTCTTTGTACTACATAAACACTCTACTACAACTTTGTAATTGACTATTTTTATGTATGTTGTAAAACTTCATAATAAGATACGATAACTCCGAAGTGTGATAAACTTCGTAAATTTCCGCTAGGGAGTTCTGTAAGTAGAATCTTCATAAATCGTTTTATCACATAGTCACTTTATTGCACAGCTTTTAAGACTATAGCTGTCGGCAATCAAAAGTTAAGGGGGTGAGAAAGGATTTTATAAAACAATAAGATTTTTGATTTGTAACTTTTTTAAATAGATTCCAGGTACATGTAGGGCAAAATGGACAGTAACAAAAACTTTTCTCATCAAAAAACTTTCGTAAAACAAAAACTTTTCGTAAATGCATCTCTGCATTTACGATGTTACTTTTTACTGATAATCTCTTCCGTCGAGCTGCACATGGATGGTGCTCGCTTCGTTACGCCATCTGGTGTTACAATAAGGCTTACTTCACAGTCATTAAAGATTCGAATTTTACTTAATAATAAAAAAGTTGTCAAATAATCTTCAGAAATTCCTCAGATAACGGTTTATAAATTATAAAAGTATCTTGTTTTCAAGTAGCCAAATTTTTTAAATCCAAGAAGATAAGAATTAGTTCGTTGTATATTACTCTATTACGTTCGAAATGCAAACAAAAATACAACTACAAATAACGGCGCCCAACTACTGGCTCTAAGGTTTGTCCCTTTTAGCGCTTCTTAACAATCCACTAACGCCGACCTATTTGTATTTTAAAACTACCTACTTTTAACGGATTAACCACCTATTCAAGCAAACTATTCCTTTTATCTAGTACTTTATAATAAAAAAATGGCTTCTATATTCTTGATTAAGTTGGAATTTGTATAAATTGTTCCCATGACTTCTATTCCCATTGGCTGCATTAAATTCTATACTTTGAACCTTACCCGATTTCAAAAATTTAAATATTTTAATTAGGTCCCTTCTAGTCCTCGTCTCCTCGAATGTATACATGTTTAAATGTCTGTGAAAGTTGTATAATATTTTTGAATTCCAGGTTAATACTAGAGGGAACATGTAACGAAAATTGCAATTGTTCCACCAAATCGTTCACACCAGTGTGCGGCTCAGATGGCAGTACGCAATACTTCTCACCACGCTATGCCGGTTGTGAGAAAAATATAAACAAGGTATTAGGAAAAGGCTTTGTGTTTGTAATATATATACATAATGATCCCTAAAATATTCAAACTTATCGATGTTAATCAAATTTCTGACCGGTTTAGCCTCTATAACTTCAGTTCTAATAGACGGGTCATGGCGAGTACGTTCTTAAATTAAAGATGACTGACAGCTCAATAATTACATTTGGGTAGTGGGCAGTAAATAGTTTGTAAGAAGTGAAAAGTGACGACTGATCGAAGCTTACAATACGAAGCCAAAATAGCATTCTAAAGTTCAGTTGTGGCATATGAAACTTAAAAAGTTTGGAATAGCTTTGAAACGAACAAAAGGATTCAAAGGAGTCTAAACCTACGAAAAGTGCGAATAGATCTGGAACATACAGAAGAAGCAAGCCGAGTAACCGCCTTGTATAAAGTATTCACTTATCAAACCTTACGGTACAGTGTGTCTAATTTTTAAAAAAGTCTCTCACCTTTAAGGTGATCAAAAAGTTAGCGTAAATTCAAACTTAATTAAAATGCGTCATCATAAAAAAATACATATTTATTTGACTTTTCAGTAAAACCGTTATTATAACCATTCGGCCAAACCTTAAGTTTTAAATGTGTTCAAGTGCGTTAGACGGAAAAGCTTGTTTACCTAAGTTTTGTTGTACCTACGTTTTGTTGATGTATATCCACTGCCTGATATAATATAAACCGTTTGGCTTGTACTTCGTCCCATCCACACCACATTTTTATTTTAAACGCACATATTTGAACATAAGCGAAACAAAATAGTACATGACAATTGATTTCTTGTACATTTTCTGGAAATCGCTTTTAGATCCACATAATATCATCGATAGTAATACAATCATTGTTTTGGCTATAGTATTAACTATTATTCCGTAAATATAAATCAAAATTTTATAAGTAATATGTTTATAATTTCCTATAGGTATAGTTATACCTATATGATCAATTAATCAGCATTAAGTAATTTAATTACAATGCAATTGCATTTGATAGTTTGATGGTTATGAATATAAAAACATGGCTAGCTTTTCCAAGTTTACACTTCAATGCATCTAAATTTTAAATTTATAAATAATTTCAATATTTTTTTTTAACTACTTGTTTAAAAATTTTTGTTTCCTAAAATCTAGTTATTTAAAATTAATTACAATTTTAAATCATATGTTTTGAAAAAATGCAAGATAAACAATTTTACATTTGCAAATTTTCTATAGAGTCAGTTTAAGAGAGCTACTAGGTTTAAGTTCTCAATTGTAAGTTCTGATTTTAAGAAGTTCTGGTTGTCAATTGTAAGTAAGTATATTCTTAGAGTGACTTTATCATGTGAGAATTAAAATTTAAATGTCCTTAAAAAGTTTGAATGTACCCATAACTCTTTAATTTACCCAAACAATAATTTTATAATTCTTCATAAATAAAGTAAAAATGCTCCACAGGAATACATATTCACGGCAGAGTCTTACATTCCTCTAAACGATAGTAGGTCATTTCCTCTAAATGCTTATTCTTTCTGGGATTATAGTGTTCTGAGATATCGTTACTTTTCGTGTCGTGCAAGTTTCTGCCATCGGCGATTTTAATCTTTAAAGGTCACACAGCTCCGCTGCGCAGACGAATTAAGGTTGTAGGAATCGGGACGCCATTCAAGAGCCATAATATATTATATATATATATATATATATATATATATATATATATATATATATATATATATATATATATATATATATATATATATATATATGTCTTACATTATAGATAAATCATTAATTTTTATTATGTAAAATTGGTACGTACGTAAGTTTACGACCCCCATGATAAATCGCCAATGATTGTCGCCAAACGACCGGCATTGAAAAGAATAAACACAACAGATTCTTGGGACTTAGCCAAACCCCCTTTACCGGTTGGTATATATTATATTAATAAATCTCGAGCGTTATGTGTTAAAGACGTACCTACTTCACAAGATCTTTTCTTATTAAAAACCCTATACATATTTATTTTTTTAGAAGCTGCGACGTTTCGTTAAAATCTTACCCGTAATTACCCGAAGTACAGCGTATCAGCATTGTTTTGGCATGTGAAGGTCGAATATCGCACACATAAGAACTCAGGTATGCACGATATCAATTAACGGAAGACACGCGTAGATTAATTGCTAAAGAAACAATGAAAGTGGCAACTTGGATTGCAAATGGTTGCTTCTGCACGGTTGTGTGACTGGCAATTCTATGGCACGGAAACAGATCTTCTTTTTATAGTTGGCAAGGTCATTCGAAATATTTTGTAATAATTGATACCTTCATAGAACGCATGGACATTTCGCTCTTTTAAACTAATATAATAACGATGAACCATTATTGTAGATGGATTAAGTATTACTTATACTAGTTTCGAGCCCTTTTACGAAATGTTTTCTTGCATAAGGTTTTTTCTACAGGATAACATAATTAAGGATATTTCCACAATTTAAAAATAGTTACACACGTTTGAAACGAGTTTCGTTAAATATATTCCGATAAAATTTAAATCAAATATACCGTAATGAGTTTATAAAAAATTATTAAATACCTCGTCGTTTTATAAATTTTAGAAACAAATTTAACAAAATTGTTTAGTTTTTTAATCGGAACATATTTCGAAATATTGTTTTAGCTAAATTGAGAATTTTTTTCTAACAGTGATACCTTCACTTTTGAAACTATTTTATTAATTATCAATTATCTCTTTCAGCGGTTTCCAATTAAGATTGAGGCACGGATATCATTGATCCTCTACAAATTTGTAATTGGATATTTTCCAATTACAAATTTGGAAAATATCCAATTTCTCTAACTAAAATTAAAATAGTATTCTGTTTTCATATATGCTCAGACCATGAAAGTCCCCACGCTTTCTAGACATTTATACGTGTCAATTTTGTTTAATCATAAAAATGAAGGGAAGAAAAACTATAAAATTGATTTAATAATTTCTTTAATTTTACACAACTTTTACAAAGAAGACGGACACAAATTTACCTATAAAAGATAGCACCACAATCAACAGTTTAATTACTTTTAGTCTCATGTACATTTAATTAATTAAACTCATTAAACTTATGTGTGTGAAAACATTATAATAGAAATTCACATAGTAAACAATTTTTCTTTATGACCCCGTGGGCCCAATAAACATTGACCCGCGAACCCCGGGGGGACCACATTTTGGGACCCACTGATCTATTAGATTAACACTTAATGAAACACATTAAGATTAATTAGAATAGATTAATTAGATTAACACTTAACACTCACAGAAAAACATCATTCCAGACAATTAATTAAATAAAGCAACTAAAAATAATAAACAGTCTCTTTTTATTAACATGTAATGTTCTGTGACAAATTAATTGGGGCATTAAAGTCGTGTGTCTGTAAATGAAATATTAAAAAACTAAAACACATTATTAAATTAAATTTTACGATTACTTTATCATAATTTCTTAAATTTTATTAGTTTTTACACAAAAATGCATTCAAACCAAAATGGAAGCCGACTTTCCCATATAGAAATAAGCTATTTCAAATATAAAACTTATCGACATCTACAGTAACAGTATTTAGATACTTATATTTAACTCTTTGACGCTCACATACTTGATATGACGTCCAGGAATTTCCAGTTGTGACGTAACTATGTCTTTATAATAGGGGGTAAGGGACAGCAGTCGTCGGCGTAAACTTGATTGTCATATAAAAATGCTGGTATTTCAAAGCCCCATAGCTCCATGAGGAATCAGCTTACAGCCATAAAAGAATGCAATCGTGTTCAGAAAAGTGATTAGCGTCAACCATCAATGTAAAGCAATAACCGTAAAAATTGTTTTGAGTTTCGTGTGTAGTTAGTTGGTTGTTTAATTGAAATAACGCCGCACTAGAGCTGCCCAATAGGCTATTGGAGACAATTCGGGATTTATCCCGAATGAAAAACACAAAAATACTTCCACGTGATTTTGAACCATGGTCAGGTGACAAGGACAACACATGAGCTGGTACCTCACCAGACATGAAGACATTTGATCATTACGAATTTAACATGTAATAGTTAATTGTACACGTTGGATACTTTTGGTGAGTAACAATAAGGATTTTGACTACCCTTCGATTATCAGATCGCTACTCACTTGCAGGGGAAGGCATTTTTGTCTATAGGAAGCTGAATCCAAGGAGTTCGGCATTCAGCCAGCATCGGCTGGTATTGGGTGTAAGGAATAAAAAAAAATCCAATTTACAGATAATATTTTACACTTTATTGCGTATTCAGATGATATAACTACTCGGAATCGTACAACTATTCAACGTTTAAAACAAATGTACCAAATATTCATTAAAATTATTAAGGTATATGTATTTTTAATTAAGGTTGAATTGTACATTATGTTTAAATTGTATTTTTATATTGCAGACATTTTTCAACTGTTCCTGCATTTCTGATTCAGTTGACCAGCAAAACTACGCAACTGAAGGGTTTTGCATGTCAGAGAGCTGCTGGTTGCAGGCATTAGCATACATCATAGCTTTTCCAACGATCCAGTTCATTGTGAGCATTTTACGAGTGATGCAGAAGCTGATGCTCTTAAGGTATTTAAATGTAACACAACTTTATTTCATTTCATGTAAAACACGACCAATTAAAACCTAGATTAAAATACGAATATTCTCTTTTAGGTGTTCTTTACCACAAGATAAGAGTCTTACATTGGGGGTATTCGAAGGTGTGACGTGTATTTTGGGTAAGTAGAAAATAAATTCGGCAAAACAATAATATTTAATCTCTTTTTGATTTGCATCACATGTCATACGTACATGACATGTGATTTCCCGGTACGGTCCTCAGGAGACATTATAAGCCAGACAACAGTAAGGATAAAACATACGTGGGATTAGCAGGATAGAATTGATAAAGAACTGCGGGCCAGGCAATATTCTTGGAAATTTATGTAATGGAAATTTTAAAAAACAGTAACCAGAAAGGATTAATATAAAAAATTAAATAGTCAGGCCACACGGAATGTTTTTGTAAAGTATCATATTTCAAACTTGAATTTTATTATCATCCTTTACTTATCAAAAAGAAATATCATTTTTTGTATCTTATAGTAACAATAAACAGATATATAGATAGACAAATAAGTATTATAAAAAAAATTTCATATTTCTTTTCACCTTTGATATAATTTGATAAGCATATTTTGATATTGGTTTTGCTACAAAATATTGTCAATTTTTAACATATGTAATTCACTAAATACCGTAATTACCATTTGAATGTAAACTTAAATTGTAATTTAAGTTGTATCAATAATTGCCATCCGCCCCAAGTAGACTAATAAAATATATTTCTGAAATAATATTGTATTGCATTAATATATGGGGATGATTCTATTGTGTACCTAAATAGGTTTCGACTTCAAATAAATCAAAAGTCAAATAAAAATAAATCTCTATTTAAAATGGGCACTGCCCATGTTAAAGTTTTGTTGAAAATAAGAAACACCTTGGTGTGTTTTATATAAAAATATTTTGTTTATGAAAAGCATATTTAACTTTTCAAAGTTTCCAGGAAAGAAAAAAAAATCTTGAAGAATATTTCTAAGCACTTTCATTATGTCTTTTTTTAGGTTTTGTACCGTACCTCATAATCTTTGGTGCAATGGTGGATTCTGTTTGCTTGGTTTGGGAGTCAAGCTGCGATGAAACCGGAAACTGCTGGTTCTACGACACAGACAAATTCAGCAACATCCTCCACGGGATGTCTGCAGGTTTTTCAGGGCTGTCCGTGTTAACCATGTATCTCATCTATCGGCTGAGAGGACGCTTCTACGATTTGTACGACGAAGATGGAGATTTATACGTAGAAGATAAGAAACAGAAAGAACCAAAAGATATGGGAGAAATGAAACCAATGAACGAATGAAAAAAAATATGTGGACCTTGACGCATAATGAACTTAACATTTGGAATGAAATAGTTTATCTCTTCTATAAAACTCATGCAAAATAAATATTTGCTTTTTATATTTTGATTTTAGGAAATATTATGCTTTATTTTATATGTAAGGGATACCTATGTACGTAGGGACCAAATTTATTTTTTTGATTTTTTTCTGTTTTGTTTTATATAAAATTGAAGAATCGTGACATGTTTTATAACTTATTACACACATATCCCTTTATACGAACACCTTTCCTTTTTAAGAACGACATTTTCAGTACTAAATGACAAGGTATTTTAAGAGTAAATAACAAAAGATCCCGGATAGTATTTTCCCAAATATATGAAAAGATTTTTATTTCCCTTTGTAAAAAAAACGGATTTTTGTGTGTTAATAAAAGCTAAAAATCTAGCGAAAACAACATTTATTTTTTACAACACAAGCTTCCCCTAAAATATTTATTCAGTCATTATATGTCCAATAGTACTAATAATAGCCATTACACATAAATTCAAGGTTAAATCAAATAATGAAAAGTTATATTATAAATAATTGAGGACTAGAAATGGAAAACGACCTAAGTGCAAAAAAAAAAAAAAATCAAACATATTTTTTTTACGGAAAAATGTCCTAAAGACCAAGCTAGACAAAGTGGCGAACGCCCAAAGTGCGAACTCCAGTAGTAATACATATTTCAAAAATGTGAGTGAAATGAAGTACTTCCTAAGTAACAGATGCGAATGTTTTTTGTTTTTCGGCTCTCCTGAAAATTTTTCTTTTTTTGGACTTGGGTCATTTTCCATTTCTAGTCCTCAATTGACACTTGATACATGTGTCCCTGGATTCAACAGTAGTATGTGTTCTGTGTATGTATAAGGTTCCCCTTTTGAGTTAAATTTAACTATCTGTCATTTTTTAGTTATGAAATCAGGCATTACAGGGGAAAGTGTCCAAATCAAATAAAAAAATATATATAAATTAATTGACTAGAACATTTTTGAAAAATATAAATGTGAATAATCTTTAATCTACATTTACTTACTAAAGGAGCTTAAACTGTACTCTGTAAAACTCCTCGATTACATTTTTTTTATTTAAGTCGATTCTTCTATATGACGACCTCTTATTTACCCCCCCCCCCCCCCCCGATATTAATACCACTTTTTTGCACCGACCTCTCGATATAAAGACCGCTTCTTTACACCGACTCTTCGATATAAAGATTCATTCTTTACAACGACATACATTAAAAATCCAAATTTATATTTATTGGATGTTTTTTACAGTTATATTTTGTTTCGTTTCGTTATAACGATTATGTTGTGTTGATATCGTGTGGGCTCGTTATTTCGAGGTTCTAATGCTTTTATAAATATTCATTATTCTAGTTATCATAATTCTACAAGGAGTAATTTTTACACGAACCTAAATAATGAGTTAATATTCGATCTGTAATTTATAAACAATTTCAGAATTGCAGGGCCCAAAGAATGCAATATTTTTTTAGGGACATATAAAGAAATAATTTTAGCTCAATCATAACTCTGACTACTTTTCCACTCCTTTTCCACATATTAACATTTAATACGCAATCAACCAATCTTCTAAATATTTTTTTTCCTTTTTGATTGCTTAACTAGATGACTAAGTATTACACCTGTCAAAGTGCTTAAACACTAAAATTGAGAAGCAATCATGCAAAATCAAAAATGTTTAAAAAAAAATTAGGTAAGCATTGAATTTTATAAATTAGGGTTACCTTTATCCGTTTTTTTCAATATCTTAATATTTCCTAAAATATCCCTTTAATTTAAAAACTTAAAAAAACGGAGGTCCATATAATGCATACAGCTAGTAAACGTTTTTGCTGCTTTCTGCTATTTGTGATCTGTCTGACATGTTTGTTTTTCTGGTTCCATGGTTACCACATGAGTGAAAAGAAAGCGTAGAGCGCAAGCTGTTGGCGCACAGCAAAAATTTTAGATTAAATAACAGAGAAAATTTGAAAATTTAAAAGTCACATGGAATTGTGCAAATAAATATTTTTTTTTAAATGTAATTTTGGTAAAAATCTTCCAATTTTTGCTATTGCTAGTATAATATATTTTATGTTAATAATATTTTATGTTAATAATATTTTATGTTAATAATATTTTATGTTAATAATATTTTATGTTAATAATATTTTATGTTAATAATATTTAACGTTGATAATATTTTATGTTAATAATATTTTATGTTAATAATATTTTATGTTAATAATATTTTATGTTAATAATATTTTATGTTAATAATATTTTATGTTAATAATATTTTACGTTAATAATATTTTACGTTAATAATATTTAACGTTAATAATATTTTATGTTAATAATATTTTATGTTAATAATATTTTATGTTAATAATATTTTATGTTAATAATATTTTATGTTAATAAATAAATATTTATAGCCTTAATCTTGATAGTTTAAAATGGAAATTATAAGCTTTAAAGATTTATCCATTGTTCCCTTATGAAGCTACATTAATGTTTTTAATTTTGTAAATGAGTGATTCAAATTAAAAAAAATATATAAGTGTCATATTTTGGTGACTATAAAACATAATTAATTTTCTTTTACTAGGACTAAAAAGTTGAAAATAAAAGGGTAAAATTGAATTTTATGATTTTTGTAATGAATTATCACAGTGCCGGGTATTAGGAATAGCGAGCGGGGGCAAGTGCTACCTAATTTTTGAAAATTTAAACTAATCTTTCTTCTTGACTCTTGACATTTACTCGCTGCCACTGACTCAACGTATGGTTTCCAAGCAAATATTTGATAAAAAAAGTAAAACATAATCTCAAAAATAAACCAAAAGGGTTGTAACTTTTTTTAATATAAACAACTTAGATTTTACTATTTCCTTTCTTTTGAACTTGCCGCAAAATACACGGAAGAAAGGAAGGAGTGAAATATCTCGATTGCAACTCAAACTTTTTTATCACTTTAGATAAGATAAAAACATCTAAGAGTTCAAGACCTGCTTCTTACTTGCTTCATACATTGAGATAATATCATTTAAGATGTTCCAATGGACTTGGAATTACAAAACCAGTTCAAAATTGGTGTCATTGTACTATACACAAAGAAGAGTAGTGTATTCGGATCAATGATGGAAAAACTCTGAAGCCATCTGGCATTTGCGTGTAAAAATATTCAAGGTTGTAAGACCAGTTACCCATTATAGCCTGTTACGTCATTGCAAGGGATAAAGCCGTCGCTTCTGAAGCGAACGCTTATCAGAATGAGTAGGATTGCAATGGTGTTAGACACGCTGGTGTTACGAATGTTTACGTTTGAAGTTTACGCACGGTGATTACATTCAGCTGCATATAAGGACATAATTAAAAAATTCACAGAAGATGGCATGTGTGATCGGTATTGTAGCATTATCCGAATCAAAACAAGCCGATTTAGATCCCAACGATGAAAAACAAACTAATCTTAAGGATAATACATCAGACACTATTTCGGAAATCGAGAATGGAGAAGTGAATTGTAGTAACGGACACGATTTACCAAACTCTGTAAGCGTGAATGAGGATCATTTGAGATCGACTGAAAAGGTAATGGAAACTTTTAATCAAAACTCAAAACACGAAATTCCAATGATGGAGATTTCTTTGAAAGCGGAGGAACCCCAAGAATCTAAGAATAAAGACAATGAAGCAAATGAAGATTCTGATACCATTTGTGGATTTGGCAACTTCAAACCAAAATGGCTACAACCATGGGCAACTCCAAAAATGTATCTCGCATTGCATTCGATAATTGGAGTTGTTAGCGGAACTTACTATGCTTACAGAGTAGGAGTGATGTCCACTTTGGAAAAAAGATTCGCTTTCAAGAGCAAAACAACTGGAGCCATCATGATCTTCGATGAAATCACGCCTTTGTTCTTTGGGGCTCTAGTGGGATACTTTGGCGGCAAAATGCACAGGCCAAGGATACTGGGACTAGGCGTTTTCGTGTCCGCGTTGTGTTGTCTGATTTCGGCCCTGCCTTATTTCTTGTATGGTTCTTCTAAGCATGTCGATTCGCTTAACGTTCTGGTCAAGAATGGAAGTGATCTGGAGCAATGTGACGGTTCTCTGCGTACTGATGATTGCGATTCTGATGATCGGCCTCCTACCGTCATGGCCGTCTTGTTATGGATGGTAGCCGGCATTCTGAAAGGATTCGGAAATTTGGCGTATCACTCCATTGGACTTTCGTACATGGATGACAATGCCAAGAAAAAGGATAGTCCAATGTATTTTGGTATGTAATTTTTAGCATATGTGATATTTTCTAGTACATCTTTCTTACATATATATATATATATATATATATATATATATATATATATATATATATATATATATATATATATATATATGTATGTATGTATGTATGTATGTGTGTGTGTGTGTGTGTGTGTGTGTGTGTGTGTGTGTGTGTGTGTGTGTGTGTGTGTGTGTGTGTGTGTGTGTGTGTGTGTGTGTGTGTGTGTGTGTGTGTGTGTGTGTGTGTGTGTGTGTGTGTGAATAAACTGTAACTCTCCTTGGCAAATGGTAGAAATAATATAAATTTATTAACATTTAATAGGAAATTAGGAATAATTTTAATTAGACAATCAAATTAACATAAACATTTTAAGGGACAAATTTATCTAATAAATATTCGATGCAAATGAAATGTATCCGCATCAAGCGTTTTTTGATTATCAATTATATATATAGTTGATAAAAAAAATTCTGTTGAGTTTTTAAAAATCTGACAAGCTTCTGAAAGTTTCATAATGCTCATAATGCATAACTTCATTCTAACTTGTTTATAAGAACGGTCCTGGTGTAATGCTAACAACCTGAGTTCAATTCTTGTTGGTAATGTTCTGGCTTCTACAATTACATGACTGTAAACCTTTTTTGACACATATAACTTTTACTGAAAGTCCATTGTACGAAAAACTGCACTTTAAATTAGTACGCATATTTCAAAAAATTGTAATAAGAGTATTCTGATTTCTTATAAGCAAAGAAGATACCTTTTTATAATTGTATTTATCTAATTTCATAGTACTTTTTTTATAGTAGGCAGATAAATAAAGGAATATAAGCATTGTTTCATTTCTTCTAAAAATAAACTTTATTTGTATAAAAAAAATATTTTTTTTCTTACTCTTTCTGCAGCAATTTCATTCGTTTTGCGTCTGTTTGGGCCAATGTTGGGATTTTTGATGGCATCAGTGTGTCTAAAATATTACGAAAATCCTTTTGGTATGTATTTTTTTAATAATATTTTAAATATTTTTTCATTAATTTTTTTCTCAGTTTTAAGGTAATTGTAAAATATTAAATTGTTCATTTTAGTAATTTTTGCGACAGTACTAGATGGTATATGTCTTTTATCTAGTAATTTAGTTCAGTAAGGTGTTGCCTGTAAGACTATTCTATGTAACTGTCCGTGATTTGTTCCTTCCGTAAATTTTTGTTATTATTTTATAATATGTTAATAATTAAAGTAAAATAAAGCCTATTTTTTTAGTGGATATAATAAGTTTTCAGTTTAGCTAGTTTTATAAAAATTGGGTTGTTTTAGGTTAATTAAAATAATAACAAAAAGTTGCGGAGTGGACAAATCACAGACAAATACCGTGGAATAGCCCTATAATAAATAATATAAAATGTTTGTGAGTGAATCGCGCAAAGCGCCTACTTCACCTGCGTATAAAAGGCTGAAAATTGTTATATAGGCACTTTTCCTTCTCAGGATATGCACCTGAGAATCTGAATTTAAAAATTCTGTTTAGTTTTCAAAATGAATTTATAACCGTTTTAGAGACATATTTTTAAGTTTCCATATCAAAAGAAATGTCAACATTGTTGAACAATTGTGAAATACTGCCAACAATAAAACACATTAAAAATATATATATGTGTTTATTTTCTTATAAATAATTGAAACAAATACTTATTTATTTTGACCTTGCGATCTTATATCAAACGAAATTATTACAACTGTTTAGAAAGTGTAACTGTTTTTTTTTACATAACACGATTATTTATCACGCTTTGACCCGTTAAGGCGCTTTATTTACGTGTGAAATGCCCAAAGGTTACTAAAATAATACTGTAAATGTAAAATGGTTACTAACAAGAAAGTCAAAATTTTGCACGATTTACTGATTTTTCGGTAGTATTTAATCTTCCCAAATAATATAATTTCTTTAGATCATCGTTTCAAACTATATGGTTACATTTTAATATTAGTTAAAATCTAACGAAACTTCAATGATGAGAGTTAAAGTTAATATATGCGTTGCTTCATTTTTTCCTATATTAAATTGTTTTTTTAAAAACCGTGCGAAAAACGGACATTCTTACTAGTTTTCAATAACATTCTTATTAACAGGTAACCTAGATTGTTTTTAAAAATGAAAATGTAGTTACCAAATGAATAGTAAAGTTGGAAAAATGAGCTTTTGCGCATTATCAGTAAAGCCTATAAAAATAAACCGCATTTACAATTAAAAAATAACTTAGCACAATGTAGAACACCAATAAATTAGTGTTTTCAAGAATTTGTGTGTTTCTATTACGAAGGAAATCACATAAATGACAATAAAAAGGAGTTAAAGGAACCCATATTTATTTTAATATTACGTAATTTTTTGTAATTACCTAAATTTTTTAAATAAATTGGGAGAAAAAACATTTTCCCCTGAAAATTACTGGTTTTCAAATTTTTTCTTGTGCGCGCTTGGTAACCCTGTCTTAGTTATTATTATATTACAATCTACTACATTTATATACTGATTTGTAACAGATGATCCCGGATACGGACCGGACGACCCTCGTTGGATAGGGGCGTGGTGGATAGGATTTGTGATCGAAGGAGTGCTGCTTCTGTTCATTACCATCCCGACCGCCATGTTTCCCAAGAGATTGCCTGGGATCGAGAAACCCGCCTTGAAGAACGAAGCAAAAACCCGAGCCAATTTTGCTGGTATGCACAAGAACATTCTAATTTATTTGGTAATATAAAAATAACATGAAATATAAGAATAATTGTAAGTATTTTTTTCTGTCTCAAAAATGGCGAATATAAAAATTGTAAATAAATAACTTCCATTATTTCAAGGAACGTTTAATTTAAAGTTAAGTCTATAAGAGATAGACCCATGCAATATAAATAGAAATTATAAATTGTAGGTTTAAACTGCAGTTCAAAGCTATTATTTCACTTTTCAGAAGGCGTACCCTAAAGACGGTCACCGTTTGACCAAAGTTTATTGTCCTCGACTTGCTCTGTATGAATTTAATTCCTAGAATTTTCCTTTGTTTATAAAAAATATCAGTTTTCTATCGGTGTGAGGCATTATCTTATCTCTGGGCATGCTGTAAAGCCCTTTGGTGTAACCAATCATGCTTGTTTGGCTCTGGGAATAAACGTAATAAAATGCAATAATGTAATAAAATGAAAATAAAATGTAATTTAATTCGGCTATGTTACGGCCATTATTTAATCATGTAATAGTTTGACGACTGCAACCCCTAGACATCCATATTTTTACATATATCACAATATTTATGTTATTTAACAGGGCAATTCAAACCATAAATTTCTCTTGAAAACGTAAGGAAAGGAGGATGCTTCTATACGTTTTATGAGATACGTTATAAATTATAAGAAGGAGATATGAATTAGAACTCCATTATGTTTGAATTGTGTTTATGAAATATCATCATTGTTATTGTTATGTTATTTAATCGATATATTTTCTATTTTCCAATAGATATGTTTGTCGCTCTTAAAAGACTTTTTTTTAATCCGCTTTTCATAATGATCATGTTGAATGACATTATATCTGTTTATGGAACCGTTGGGCATCATGTAATGTTGCCAAAATACATGGAACACCAGTTTAGATTGACAGCTTCTGATGCAAGTCTGTACTCAGGTAAGTTCATCTATTGCAGTTTGTGTTTTTGGATTTTAATTGCATTTATCAAAGTGATCGACACTAAATATTTTCTGTAAGAATTTATTATTATATTTATTTTATTTCAAATCGAATACATACATTGAATACAATTTTGTATGAAAAATAAACTCTGTATGTCTTTTGCCTTGTTTTTGACGTATTACGGTCGTTCTTATCATGTCAAAACTTCGTACAGTAACAGCTTGTAGCAAATATAATGCTACAAGATATCGATTTCTTCTAAACAGCGGACCTTCACCGTTTCCCCCCAGTTCAATCATGTCGCCCTTACCTTAAGCTCTCTTTCCTTTTAAAATATTATTTTTGTGTAACCCCGTTAACTTATTATTCTTTTTCCGTTGAGCACTGCCTCATGTTCGCAATAATGTTTTTTTACGTACCCAGGGCATAACATCATACTCTTTTTTGTTAGCAATTTTCCCTAGTACTATTAGCAGTAGAGGTATGGAGTCTAGTTCTCCAGAGTTTATTCAGGACAGCATGGTTCTAAACACAATAATACAAAGTTAATTTTATATGCAGCGTGAACGATTATGATAATCTAATATAAACATTTTTTATTTTTAAATGAAAGTTCAGTAAAATAAAATTCTGTTTTAATAGTAATTTTGTTTCCTATTCAAAATTAATCGAAAGTATTTGTAGTGGCTACAAATCTTGTTCTATTCAAATCCAGTTTGTTAGTAAATTGCTGTTTTTAACTACTATGCCCCACACTATCAGTACTTTTAAAATTCAGAATAAAACCACTGTAAAGCAGTAGTTGTATTTTCAAGCTTACCAACTCCGAAAAATATTAAAATTTTGAAAATAAGGAGTCTTGTTCCAGAAGTTGTCTTATACAAAATAATGATAATCCTATTGATTTTCTAGAAAACGTCTGAAATGGACAAAGCAAGTCCCGAAAATGTTAGTTGATTGAATTAACGTCGCACGAGAGCTGCACAGTGAGATATTGGCGATCGTTTACAATCTATATCGAAGGAAAGACCCTGGAACACTGCCTTGTATTTTTGAACCACGGTCAGATGACCAGGATAACACACGAACTGGCATCCAACTCAACCTCAATAGGCGTCAGGACAGTGTACGCTGACCAGATCTAACGTACACCAGTCTCATATACAAACCGGCGGGAATTGAGGATAATTTAAGATGACTTTTTAAAATTTAATAGTGATCCGTCAACCCTCCGATCACGAGATCGCTACCTCTTAACTTATGTCGAGACCTCATACTGAATCGAACTCTCAATCCTCTGATTACTAGCCGAATGCGGTATATTTCGGCCATCAAGCCGATTCATAAATATGTACTCCTCAATTAATAAATCATTTTCGCGATACAGCTAATACACTTCGTTTATTTCATAGGTGTACCAGCTATTGCTGCTATCATGGTGGCCATAACGCTTGGAGGCTACTTAATCTGGAAGTTCCGGCCCACTTTAAAGTTTCTTCTCAGAGCGATGATTGTTTCGGAGATCATTGGCGCACTTGGATTTGTCGTCTTAATGATACCAAAATGCGAAAAGCTTGAAATGGACAACTTTGGATTTAATGACGAAGGGTAAGATTGTAATGAAATCCATTTGTGTCACAGTACTGATCTTTCCAGATAAAAAAATATTATGTTTAAATGTAATATTAAACAAAAACCTATTACAAGTTTCGACACAAGCCCTTGTAAAACCATTTACTTAAAAGGCCCATTAAAATATTTATTTAAAATAATTGTTTATGTAGAAGAGATTCATGTTTAGACTACATACCTCTATTTATAGCTATTTCTTGTGAAAAATTATTCGCGAATAATTGCATACATGATGGTCACAAATTCTAGGGTGATGGTCATTTTTTGGATGTTTAACTACATAAAATAATCCATTATTTTTTCTAGGTTTTAACTGCTTTGTTTTTAGTTATTAAAGCTAAGAGACTTATTTGAAATATATGGGAAGTAGTAGGACCAAAATTATGTTTTATTTTGCCTATACAGCTAAATGTTATACAGCCAAACAAGGACCATGTCCCAACAGTTTATTACCACCCTGTAAATAAAGTTTGATATTTAAGACAAGGCTTTATTTTGCTCATCGGTCATGATATCGATCACTATGTACTTGTAATTGCATAAAACACGCAATATATTTTAATTTGCTAAATTGAAATAGAGACTATATGAAAAATATTAATAATAATGGTGGTGATGTTTAGGTCAAAGTATTACAATAATTCTAAGAAATTTTTTGCTGCTGGCAGCAGGGATGAACTTTTATAGAAATATTTTAAATTGTAAATCATGGATTTAGCTCAGGGTAGGTACTCTTTGAAGATATGAAATTTTTCTTATTTCAATTCCAAGTGCCCCATTAATCCAAACGTTGATCCACTGACAAATGCAACCTATTTAATTTGTATAATCAGATATATTGCAGTTTATTGCAGTTAAACCATATCTAAAATTCAGTCAATTAAAACATAAGCCCTAGATTAAAAAACTAATAGACATTTAAAATTCTCCAAGTAAAGAGGAGAAAATCAAGGTTTAATTTTATTACCAAAAGGTGTCTTTTGAAACAAAAAATATTATTTCAAATTGCGATTTTTTTAAAAATTACCCAATACTTTAGATTTTAAAAAACGTTTTGAAATCGAGTGTTTCTATGCATTTGAAATGTGTGTGTATTGCTGAAAAAAAAAACAGAAATGGAAGAACATCAACCAGGAAGTTAAATAGATGACATAATCAAAAATACAGATACAATATTTAGAGGATTTTATTTTTTAGGATTTTTGAGCCGTCTAGTTTCAAAGCTAGATAGATTCGCATTTTTCGCAAAATAGTTCTTTTTATATATATTTTACATAAGTTCTCAATGCACACTATCACTTTTCATAGCGGTATAAACTAAAACAATCTGAATACAGTTAAAAAAAATATTCAAATTCATAGTTTTAGATCCAAAGGAAAATGGCTGCTGTCAATCGTTGTTTCTGCGTCTCCTGTAATATTTATGAAAATGAATCTATATGGTTTTGAAACTAGCTTATTTTTTCTATTTTCAAGTATATATTCAACTTTTAAAGAACAATTAGATTTTATTTGTGTTTTAATATTTTAAATAAAAAGTTACACAATAAATTTGCTGTACAGGTTAATTCTGGAAGGAGCTTGCAACGCTAACTGCAACTGTTCCACCAAATCATTCACACCAGTATGCGGTTCCGATGGCAGTACACTCTACTTCTCTCCATGTCATGCCGGTTGTGAGCAGAATTCAAATAAGGTACCGTGACTTAGGGTTAATTGGGCCCTAGAAGTTACTTGAACCTTTCAAAACATGTTTTAAATCACTGCTGGAGCTGCTGTCATGAGTATAAGGAAAATATAAAAGTGATCGTTGGAGAGATGGTGAATCACATCTGTATGGTTATGACAGCAGTGCCAGAAATGATTTAAAACATTGTTTTCATTTTATGATCATGTATAGACCGGGGTCCAAGTAACCCCAAGTTATTATATCATAAAAAAATATTTTAATTTTGAAATGCATGTCTACTGTTAAATTATAAATTTAACGGTGTTTCATCCTAAGGCGTATTTTATAAGTTTATGAAAGTGTGTTACTTTAAATGTGTTGAAATGTGTTACCTTGAACTTAATGTGTAAGATACACTTCACAAAGTTGAAAACAAAATTAAATTGCTAATTTATTTGTTGTTTTAAAATATTTTCTCCGGAGAAAATGTATCCTCTCAGCCGAAAGAAAATCTATCCCACACCATTACATTGTCATCACTAAAACCGCAGAGTTCAAGAAATATAATGGCCTCTTTACGTGTTTATTGTCATCTTAAAAGTCCCTCAAATCTATTATCGGATTTAAGAGGAAATCTTGAATCATGTGTAAATAATACAATGGACATCCTAAGAGAGACTGCTCCTGTCCAACAAAAACGTTGGCGGTATTGGTTGGCACTCTGGTAGTTAGTTAAAAATAAATCAGTTGCAAAATAAAATATAATACTGTGTGCGATATTTTGTTTTAACTTTGGATCAGAATGCCATTGGCAGGAATATATGTCGGGTTGTGAGTATGTCGAAGTGCTTATATATGTTCGCACATTAAACTTTCATAAGTCCATTTACTTTCATAAGACCATTTACTTTCATAAGTCCATTTACTTCAATAAGTCCATTTACTTTCATAAGTCCATTTACTTTCATAATACCATTTACTTCAATAAGTCCCTTTACTTTCATAAGTCCATTTACTTTCATAAGTCCCTTTACTTTCATAAGTCTATTTACTTTCATAAGTCCATTTACTTTCATAAGTCCATTTATTTTCATAAGTCCATTTACTTTCATAAGTCCATTTACTTTTATAAGTCCATTTACTTCAATAAGTCCATTTACTTTCATAAGTCCATTTACTTCAATAAGTCCATTTACTTTCATAAGTCCCTTTACTTTCATAAGTCCCTTCACTATCATAATTCCATTTACTTTCATAAATCCATTTACTTTCATAAGTCCATTTACTTTCATAAGTCCATTTACTTTCATAAGTATATTTACTTTCATAAGTCCATTTGCTTTCATGTTATGCATATATGCTTTTGTACCTTTTCATTATTTAGAATCTTAAGTCCAGTTTGCCATTGCACTTCATATCGTCAGTGCACTTCATTTGATTATACTTGACAATATATTGCTAATGGAAACAATTTCTCAATTACTTATATTGTTTAAACTTTGGTGGGTTAAAGAAAAAAATTAGGACCAAATTAACTTTTTAAAGAAGATAATTTCAAAAATAAAACAGAACTTAGTTGTGTGCAAATTATGTTCAAAATGTCCTATGAGAGTGAACGCACCCATAATTTACACTAATTTACCAAAACAATACTTTTTAAATTAATTAAAAAACGGAAAAACGTTTTTTCTCATTGAAATGCCCGTTTACAATTTTTTTTTAAATGTTCGACATTTCGTTAACACGTAAGTTCCAAAGTGTAGCTTTGCTGTGTCGTTTTGGCATGCGAAGGTCGGACATAGCACACATAGGAACTCAAATGTGACAGATGTCAATTACAGAAAACACGCGTAGGTGAATTGCTAAGCAAACAGTGAAAGTCGCGACCAAATGGTTACTTCTGCACCGTTGTGTGACTGGTAATTCTATGGCATGGAAACAAAGCTTCTTCCTGTAGTTGGCAAGGTCATTTGAAAAAAATTATGTTAATAGATGCCTTTATATAACGAAATAGACGTTTCTTTCTTTTTAACTATTACAACAACTATGATCTTTTATGGTTGATGGAGTAAGTATTTTATTTGACACGTATCGTTTTGTTAATTTTTTTTATCTTCAAGGTAATTAAATATTTCTCCATAGTTTAAACTGAGTTAATAAAAAAAATTAAAACCTGAAAATGAGGAAATATTTACGATTTGTTTTGTACTATTGACATTTTTCTCACTGTTGAAAAATTGGTAAGTGATTTCAGGACAACGGTTTTGTAAAATATGACAGCATAATTTTTTTTTAATCTAAAACTTTGGAATAAAATCGTTGAAAATCACAAAATTTTATCATTTTGTAAATTGTTTGAAAAATATGACGAAAAAATACACATTGTTGTTACCATTATTGTTGACAGTTTGTTTTAAAGCAATATAGTTAAAAAAATAATTTAACATATAAATAAGTTTAATTATATTGTAGTTATTTTTTGCAATTTATAATCTTCTAAATTCCTTTTTTTTCTTTGAATATTGCACTTTTTTCGAAGATCTTTCAATTTTTCCGAATTTCCTATCCTTTAGCATTTACAAAACAATTACCCTTTTTTTCCCACTTTGCAAATTATTAAAAAGAAAAGTTAGTCTTTCTTTCAATAATTTGAAAGAATAGAATTTTAATAATTTTTTAACCTTTAAAACATTTTAATGCATTTCTTGTAATATATATTAAAAGGTTTTTCTTTTATATAAAACCCAAGAACACTGATAAATAATTATATTTTTTAGTTTACACAAAGAAGTTTTCAAGCATCTAACCAACACTAGTTTTTTTTTTAAACTGAAACAAATAGACTGTGGGACTTGAATTATGTTACCCAGAAATTTATTTTTGTCTCTAAAAAGCACCCCATTAAAAGAAATAATTTAAACAAAGAAAAATATTAATAAGTTTAACACACACAATTCGTAATTTAACTTTTAACTTCGAAATACTCATTTACCCCCCCCACCCCCCACCCCCTTACCCTATTCTTTTTATTTAAACAAAAATATATTATTCGTTGTCACACAAAGTAGGCAACAAAACAAAATTTGAGCTAGAAACGTACGGAATAAAAGGAACGAAAAAGAAGAATAAAAGGAAGAAATAAATAAAAAGAATGTAAAAATATTTGTATTAACTGTTTTCATTTTCTCTTGTTTGTGTATGCAAAAAATCTATGCATTTACGAAAGACGATGCAATAAGTTAGTAATTAACATAACATTCCTAAAATTAAAAGTTAAACTTAAAATGTATTTTTAATTATTTAAGGTAATTTGCACATTATAAATTTACATAAAATAACTTTTGCTTATTTTTCAGACATTCTTCAACTGCTCTTGCATTTCTGATCCTGTTCATCAGAATGACTACGCAACCGAAGGGTTTTGCATGTCCGAGAGCTGCTGGTTGCAAGCATTAGCATACATCATAGCTTGGCCTACGATCCAATTCATTGTGAGCATTCTGAGGGTAATGCAGAAGCTCATGCTCTTAAGGTATGGATATATCACACTCATTAATATGTGATATTATTTGTGTGTATAAATATGCATGACTCAGAAAGAAGTATGTATAACTGACGCTTATATCGTTTTAGATGTACCCTGCCTCAAGATAAAAGTCTTACATTGGGAATATTCGAAGCTTTTACGTGCATATTGGGTAAGAAAAACTAAAATTACAAATTAATAAAGTATAACCCCTTTCGGCCGGTGTTGCGTCCATACGCCCAGCATTGTCTGGCCATACAGTTTTCAGGAGACCATACGGGCCAGGTTTCTTACGGCCTTATGGTTTTCAGGAGACATACGGGCCAGGTTCCTTATGGCCTTATTGTTTCCATGACACCATTGGTTGGAGATTATTACAATAGCTTGATAGAATAGATAGTTGTTTAGTAGGATAACATAGAAACCTACGTGATAGACAATTAGAATTCCAGATAGAACGTACAAAATGGCATTTTTTAAATCTTAAAAATGAATATAGTAGTGAAAATTGAAAAAAATTTCAAGAAAGTATCAATATAATAATTAAATAGAGAGGCCAGATATCTCCTGAAATATAAAAAAAATAACTTTTCTTTTGGAACATAAAAATATGTTAACATGACTTACATTATCAAACTGAACCATACACATTCTTTCACATAAACTTTAAAAAAATTATTGAAATAAATATTGTGTTGAACAATTTTATATTTTATTTTCCTATTTAAAATGTGCTGTCAAGACATTCAGCAGCGGAATTTTTAAACTTTTTTGCGAAACCTTTGATTGTAGGGAGCGAATGAACTATTGCGAGTTTACACTAAAAGTGTCTATACACTAAATATAAACTTAAATTTCAAAAAGAATCACATGCACGTGACAAAAACGATATAATCCATTAAGGGCATCTAATTGAATTTAATAAAACTCCTTCTATTAACCGAGTAAAACTTCTTGGGCACTTGGAAAAACCACAAAACCAACTTAAAACAATGCATTTTCGGCGATAATTCTGCTTTATAGCTCATCGTAAAGATACTATTTTGTAGATGTGTCTGTGCTCCGAGGTGAATTTGAACCTGGGACCAAGTGGTATTGCTACCTAATTAATCCCCCCCCCCCAAAGCACCAAATTCTTAAAGAGTATCTCTAAACACCTTCATTTCCATAGGTCCTCAACTGCCTTTTATAATTTTAACTTTTTTCAGGTTTCGTGCCGTACCTCATAATCTTTGGTGCAATGGTGGACTCTGTTTGCTTGGTTTGGGAGTCAAGCTGCGGTGAAACTGGAAACTGCTGGTTCTACGACACAGACAAATTCAGCAACATCCTGCACGGGATGTCTGCAGGTTTCTCTGGACTGTCCGTGTTTACCATGTGGTTCATATATCATATGAGAGGGCGCTTCTACGATTTGTACGACGAAGATGGAGATTTATTCATAGAAGTTAAAAAGAAGAAGAAAAAAGACCCACACAATATGGGAGAAATGAAACCCATGAACAAATGAAAATATGTGGGACTTAAAGTATAATGACCATTTTCTCCTATTTGTAATGAAAATTAAATGCTTATAAGTTTCATACAATTCATGCTAAATAAAAATAAGCTTTTTTATGTTTTTATTTTAAGAAAGAGTCTATACTCTTGTGAGTTATTTTATTTATATAGTTCTTATGGAAGGTTTAACCATAAACCACAGTCATTTCTCGGAGCAACTCATAAATAATATCTGACATCCTGTATTTTTATTGGGATGAAGAAGTAAAATTTCTCATATTGCTTTCATCACAATGAGAAATTTCACGTATCTGACAAATAATTTCTTCACCTCCATCTATATTAAAAGTTTATTATTTGATATTAGTAATATTAGTATTAAAATAATTTTTTATTCAAATTTACTTTTTACATTGATGGATTACTTTTTGTTGTCATGTCATCTTATTGCTATGAAGAAATAAAATTTCTCATTTTGCTTCTATCAGAATGAGAAATTTCGCTTCTTCTCTTGCAATCGTCTCTCCATCTTGTCCTGAAATAAAAGTATGTTATTTGATATTAGTAATAATAGTAATAAAATAAATTCTTATTCAAACTTACTTTTTTACATTGCCGAATAACTTTCGATGTCTTATCTTCTTATTGTTATGAAGAAGTAAAATTTCTCATTTTGCTTCAATCATAATGAGAAATTTCGCTTCTTCTCTTGCAATCGTCTCTCCATCTCGTTCTGAAATAAAAGAAAGTTAATTATATTATTAATAATAGAGTTAAAATAAATTCTTATTCAAGCTTACTTTTTTACATTGCCGAATAACTTTCGATGTCTTGTCTTCTTATTGTTATGAAGAAGTAAAATTTCTCATTTTGCTTCAATCATAATGAGAAATTTCGCTTCTTCTCTTGCAATCGGGTCTCAATCTCGTTCTGAAATAAAAGAAAGTTAATTATATTATTAATAATAGAGTTAAAATAAATTCTTATTCAAGCTTACTTTTTTACATTGCCGAATAACTTTCGATGTCTTGTCTTCTTATTGTTATGAAGAAGTAAAATTTCTCATTTTGCTTCAATAATAATGAGAAATTTCGCTTCTTCTCTTGCAATCGGGTCTCCATCTCGTTCTGAAATAAAAGAAAGTTAATTATATTATTAATAATAGAGTTAAAATAAATTCTTATTCAAGCTTACTTTTTTACATTGCCGAATAACTTTCGATGTCTTGTCTTCTTATTGTTATGAAGAAGTAAAATTTCTCATTTTGCTTCAATCATAATGAGAAATTTCGCTTCTTCTCTTGCAATCGGGTCTCCATCTCGTTCTGAAATAAAAGAAAGTTAATTATATTATTAATAATAGAGTTAAAATAAATTCTTATTCAAGCTTACTTTTTTACATTGCCGAATAACTTTCGATGTCTTGTCTTCTTATTGTTATGAAGAAGTAAAATTTCTCATTTTGCTTCAATCATAATGAGAAATTTCGCTTCTTCTCTTGCAATCGGGTCTCCATCTCGTTCTGAAATAAAAGAAAGTTAATTATATTATTAATAATAGAGTTAAAATAAATTCTTATTCAAGCTTACTTTTTTACATTGCCGAATAACTTTCGATGTCTTGTCTTCTTATTGTTATGAAGAAGTAAAATTTCTCATTTTGCTTCAATCATAATAAGAAATTTCGCTTCTTCTCTTGCAATCGTCTCTCCATCTCGTTCTGAAATAAAAGAAAGTTAATTATATTATAAATAATAGAGTTAAAATAAATTCTTATTCAAGCTTACTTTTTTACATTGCCGAATAACTTTCGATGTCTTGTCTTCTTATTGTTATGAAGAAGTAAAATTTCTCATTTTGCTTCTATCATAATGAGAAATTTCGCTTCTTCTCTTGCAATCGGGTCTCCGTCTCGTTCTGAAATAAAATAAAGTTAATGATATTATTAATAATCGAGTTAAAATAAGTTCATATTCAAGCTTACTTTACTCTTTATATCGCTGAATTTTTTTTTGTCCTGTGTCTTATTGTTATAAAGAAGTGAATAATTTTAAAATGTTCTTGAATTGGTGAATTAAACATTTTTTTAAAAAAAAGTTGTCACATTATCTCAAGTCCAAAATAGTTAAATGTGTGTCACAGCAGTGTATTTGTATTGAAAATTTAGCCAAAAACATATCTAATCCCTAATACACTTTGAACGCCAAAACTTTTTAACTTTAGTCCAGATAATACAGTAGAGTATATATTGATCAATAAAGTAAAAAAATATATTAATTTATTTTAAAAACATGTGATTTTAATTCAAAACTACATGCGTACTATTATATCAATGTTCTTTTAGTTTCAGGATTTTCTTATCCTTCACAAATTCCACGCTTTATGAACACAAATAATTGTATTTCTGACTAATTTTCTTTTTGTATATATAAATTTTTGCGAAACACAAATAAGTAGCTACTTCGGCTTTAAATTATTTGCTAGGATAGTTAAGACAGATTTATGAAAAAGTAATGTTATTGAGAAGAACTTGTAATAAAAAGATTAATCATCACTAAAATATTGCCTTCCAATTGATGAAACTTGTTTAAATTAGATTAAATTTTACTAAGTATTTTAATTTGAAAGTTTTTCTGTTTAAGTTTTTTTTAATATTGCTGTTTTATGGTTACTTTGGAAAATCATATACATTTTATAACCATTCTGTATAAACTTATATGAATATTTATTTCCCTGTTGTGTAAGCGTTATTTAAATGTATTTTTATAAGTGTACACAATTTCTATTTATAATCATACTCGCGATTTGTATAAGATAAGTAATGCTATATAATAGTGAATTTAAACCTGAAAGTTTCATCACAATATAGTGGGACTGTAGAAACGTCTCTACTTTTTAATATAAACGAACTATTTCAAGACTGCCCAAAATATATTTGAATTTTTTTTATTTTTTTAAATGTAGCAATTGTTTGAAAATTACATTATTTCTTTAGACCCTCAAATTTTCATTTAGCATTTAATGGCTTATATTAAGTAAACGTTTAAATTAATTTCAATGGTAAATAAAAGTAAAGTTCATAAACAGGTTTAGGGACATTTTCACAATCATAAAACGGGATAGTTGTTATAGAAAACCTAAATTTAATGAAATATGCATTAAAAGGTTATTAAAGATAATTGAAGAGTACAATACACGAATATGCAAACATAAAATATATTCTTAACGATAGTAAAAGTTGTATTTAACGATACAGATAAGGAACTCAGTGTTAATTAGCTTCTTACTCAATGTTTGCACACTAAACCTTCTTAGTTATAACAGAATGTTACTTACTTAAGTAAAAATATGTCTTTACCATGTGCGGTATTCTGGAAAACGGAATAGTTTTGTACTTTCCAAGATTCTTACCAAACTTCTTCAAAATGGCGACCAAATGAGCAGAATTTCAACAAAGGATTTAACGTAACAATTCAACGTTTAAACATAACATCTTTAAACATTGTTGGAGTTTCTGCTAGTTTACTATTATAAGTATGATTAAAATTTTAACAATTAATTAGAATTTTTTCACCGAAATCTGTAAAAGCATTGTTGTAGAATTGTTTCTAAATTATAAAAATATACTATTTATAATTCAACTAAACTTTTTTTATTAAGCTATAATGAAAAGAGGATGTAGGGTTTTTTTGCGAATTAAATTATGTATGAAGGCTTAGTGTTCTCTACAATTTCTAATTGTTTCTTGGCTATTTCTAATTCTTCTACGGTATTATTTTCAATTTAAGAAAAATTTACATTCAGTGATAGTATATTTTATATATTTTTTAGATAATTTAGATAAACTTTTTCACTTCTTATGTAAATTTATTTTTGAGAATTAAATTAATTTATTTTTTTACCAAATTTTTTACGGGAAATTGTATTAACACAAACTTCTTCATTCTTTCCGCAGAATATATAAACACTTTTTAAATTCAAAGTAAAATTTACAAGTGTCTTTATAAAAGGCGAAAAAACAATTATCAAAAAACAGTTTAGAACTTCACAACGAGCTTCGCGCTTGCTAAGATAAGCACTGAGTAAATCCTATTTAAAACGACAGTATGAAATATCGACTTTTTCACATATTGACCACCGCTAAAATTCTTCGATATTTAATTAGTTTTATGTAATACATTTTTAACTTATTACAGAAATCTTCGTTTTAGCGAAAAGTCGCCGTCTTCTTTTCTACGTTATAGTAAATTTATTTTTAATAACATAGGTTTAAAAGATAGTGGCGCCATCTATAGAATTAAACCTGAGATTTCTACTTTAGGACAAAATTAATTAACATAAGGGAAAAGACTAATATAACTAGTTAATAAACTAATAATAAAACTTATTATTTATTGAATGGATGTATCTTTTAAAGTCAATTTAAGTCATTTGAGAAGTATTGATATAAAATTGGAGCTTTAGAATTACAAATTTTTTGTCAAACTATACCATCCAATCACATTCACAAATATTAGTTTAACATATTTTTTTTGCTTGAATATGGTTAAATTACCCATAAGGTCAGGGGGTCAGATCTGGGCGTGTTGACTGTTGATGTATTGTTGTCACATGGAATTGGTAGGGAAGCCTTACGGACAAAGTTTAATTTTCGAATTTTTACTTCGGTCTGTTTCGTTTTTTAAAAAATTGAAGAATAGTTTTATGCACTATACTTATTTCGACAAAATTTTCGTTTTTTATCAAAAAAAATTGAACTGATAATTTTAATAAATGGTAAATGATAATTGAAATCTCCGTACCAGAGGACACGTTATTTTAAGAGTAAAAAACAAGAGGTAGCTGAGACATTTTACAAAATAGTCTTAACGATACTAAATCCCATGCTTCTCCGGCCTTTGAGAAGAGATGGATGAATTGTAATAATCACTAAACACTGCAAGCCTTAAATAAGAACATTTAAATTCAATTGAAAATATGATTAAAAAAAGACTTAGAAACGTTAAATCAGATATATATCCTGATACTATTTGTGGAACTGGTAACTTCACGATTCCGATTACCAGATTGGTACACACATGCTAAAAACCGAACCCGCTCCCTCTAGTGTTGAGTCCGACTCTTTTACCATTTGGCAATTAACGGGGAGCTGACACAAGGACAGGCAATGGGCACGATAGAACAAAGAGACCTACCGGTCAGACACAATTCAAAATAGGGCATACAAAAGTTTGTGTGCTTTTTTTGTTGAAAATAACAATAATTCTAGGGAAAATAACAAAGAGTTTTTTGTTACGCAACTGCTATTGTAAAACTTTAAGATGGTTGATTGGACAAACGTCGTACTAGACCTACACACACTTTAAGTAAGAAGTCTGAGGATGTAAAGTACATCAGTTTACGTTAGGAAGTTTATATTATATCACAGTAAAATCGAAATCACAACTGGTTTTATAACATTTATTTTTTATTCAGAAGTACAAATGCAATAACTTAATAAACATAACTTAATAACATTTTATATTATATCATTTAAATATTCTTTGAAAAACCTTCCTTTCAAAAAATCTTCTTTACAACGAAAATTTTCACGATATGGCAAATAACTGTAATGGTTTAATTATAAATTGAACGTTTTTCTCATTGCAAAGTTGACTTTTCTTTTCCACTGCACACTTGGGAGTTGAGATATTTTTCCTTGGACATCCAATAGGCTTTCATCCGTATTTCTCCAAACTCCTGCAAAAATAAAATTGCAGTTTAACGAATGAAATTGTTAAGAAAGAAACACAAGTAGTACAAAAATGTCTAAACTACCAAGCCTTGTTAGTGAAACAAATCCCCCATATTTGTGATTTGAAGATGGAGAGTTGTGTCCTCGTAAGGTTGCTGAAAATATGTTGTATAGTATGAAGTATAGTACACAGAGGAAAATGATGAGAATCCTTTTTTCATTGATATCGAGATATCGTTCATTCAATACGTCACGCTATTTTTTAACATTTTGTACACCCTCTCCCCATGTTACACTAGCCTTATATCCCCTCTCCCATGTCATGCGTATTGTCTCCATAAATATTTGCAGTTATTAAAATTTCCATTCTGTGCATTTTACTAAACATCCATTAAAAATATGGAGAACAAGCTGAATATATCCAGCAATGCTCTGGCTTTACGCAGACTGTGGCCGATTTCTTCACCATTGCGTTATCTTGAGGGTTTAGGAAGAAATCAATTTCATAATTTTACCTTTTTGCTGTTGATACAATATTTTCTCCATATTGACATTAATTTTATCATTGTTACTTTAATGTCGCCATTTTGATGACATTTGTTTCATATAGGACCATATTTTTATGCATTTGGCTGTACATTGGTGATTGATTGGCGATAAATTGTTATAGTATAATATTAAAATGTTACATTGTTAAAATAATACAATGTTACATTGTTAAAATAATACAATGTTACATTGTTAAAATAATACAATGTTACATTGTTAAAATAATACAATGTTACATTGTTAAAATAATACAATGTTACATTGTTAAAATAATACAATGTTACATTGTTAAAATAATACAATGTTACATTGTTAAAATAATACAATGTTACATTGTTAAAATAACACAATGTTACATTGTTAAAATAATACAATGTTACATTGTTAAAATAATACAATGTTACATTGTTAAAATAATACAATGTTACATTGTTAAAATAATACAATGTTACATTGTTAAAATAATACAATGTTACATTGTTAAAATAATACAATGTTACATTGTTAAAATAATACAATGTTTCATTGGTACAACGTTCCATTGTACAATGTTGAAATATTGAATTGTTACAGTGCTGTAAGAAGGTGGAAGAGATGGAGGTATTATTTCAAATTCTCATATAGGCAAGTGACCTTCCTATTGTTTTGCTTGACTTTTTCAAGCTCGGAATAAAACTGTAGATTTCTATAAAAAACAAATGTACGGCCACACCTCTTTTTATATATATATATGAAAGAAAATTCCTGAGACCACCCTCTTTTCAAATCCCTAACACCTTTGTAAAGCCCTTCTTAATATTCCGTAACATGAATCCCTTAAAATAACTAAGTACAATTTGCGATTTTTCCCTCTTGTCCTAAAACTCTCTTTTTCCCAAAACAAATCTCTTCGTTGTCGTCATTTCTTCTGAATCTGCAAATCTATATATGTGTATACATAATCTTTTCTCATTCCCCATCACTCCGGGTCTTCTAAGTTCAACTGCACCCTTTTTCCCTAAAAGGATTGCCTCACCCGAACAACGACTGTGTTTCCGACACGATGATAATTTCCTTTTTTCCTCTTCACATCATGCAATCCCCCTATGTGATGTCACTTCGGTGTTGTCTTTCGTCATGTAAAGATGTGTGCTGGCTCTGAGCTCTGAATAAACATAAACTTGTTTTTGTGTGAAGTACTACTCGGCATGACCATGGATTAACATCCACGATTGCAAACTAACCTAATGGGATGACCACCCTGTGGTTAATTTCATATATATGTATATATAAAAGAGAATTTCGACCCCCTTCTAAACCACTTTTAACATAAGGGCTTTCCATAAATTATGTCACACTTTTTCTCCATTAATGGCCCATTTTTGAATGAAGGTATTTTAAGGACTACGCTCCACTAAAAATCATACATTTCACATATGTAACCAGCGTTATCCATTTATGTACTATCTTATATATTTGTCCTATTATCATGTCCCCGTCACCTGTATATATTTCATGTTCCCGTTACGTGTCTATATATTGTTCCCGTTATTACGATTGTTACGCCCTCTACATATTTTATGTCGCTCCCGCTGCGCCGGGAATGCGTCAGTCACGTAACTGCACTCTTACGGTGAATGCGTAATTTTAGGTTCGTCCCTCCCCGAGATTGTAACGTTAGGCTTGTGATTAAAAATGTTTATGTTCAATCCTTGAGCAATTATTTAGTCTATACGCCTTATAAATGGCTCCTCAACGTGGCGCAACACCGTAAGAACAGCAATTACATGGCTCGCTTTTTAGGTTGTCGTTCCGATTGATGAAAATGGCGAGAGCCGCCATTTTGAAGTTCGTTGATGAAACGAAGGATAATTCAGTTCTTTAGGCAAGAATAAATGTCATCGAATGTTTAAGATAAGTGTAATTTTGTTTTTTGTTCAGTGTTACATTTTTTAATTTGTAGGCTAGGTTTAAGTTTTGAAACGCAAAGTTTCGGTTTTCGGTAGACGTCCTGTTTACTGTGAGGAGACAATTTTGCATAACACGTATGCGGTGTCTCGTTTGGAGTGTTATCTCTATTGATTTAAGTTTAACTAGTCTTTTTTAAATTAAACCGCAATGGTTTGCTGTGTTTTGGCACTGAATTTGAAATTAAGGACCACCTTGGTTTTGTAAACATGATTCTGCGAATCGTATTTGGTAGCATTGCGAATTCAAATTCGGACGTAAAAAGAAAAGCAATTTTTCCCCCTCCCCTCCACATAACTGATAGTATTTTTATTTCTGTTCTCGTTTATTTGAAATTATTGCTGGCCTTGAAAATTCTGATTGTGAGTTTTATTTATTTTATTTTGTTATCTTTCGGGAAAAATAAAAGAATGTGGTTTTACATGCAAACATAAGAAATAAATGTGTTCTTGAGTGTGATTCAGAATAGTAGATATTTTATTGGCAGGAAGTTTTATTTGTGATAGTGCTTATTTAATTTAATTAGTGGCATTAACTAATTATTAGTTATTTTGATCAGTTAGATAATTGATTATATTATAGAATTTAATGTTGTTTTTAAAATTTATTTTGAAAGAACACTTGAATTGATTCCTTATGAAATGGAAGTTATTAATGCTATTGTTTTGATTTTATATTTAAGTACTTCATAAATTTCTAAATAATTTAAGCAAAAGTGATTCTTCTTATAAATATATTGGTTCAATCATGTTAAAATTGATTTTGGTATTCTGGTAATCTAATATTGAAATGGTACCATAAAAATAATGCATTTTAACTAGAGATCGGGTGTTATACAGTGTCATCTACACTTGAAAAGATTTAATACTGCATAGTGTTATTTGCTTGAATAAATGAATAGTTTAAATGATTTTATAATGGTTTACAATAAATTTATAATGGTTTAAATGATTTTATAATGGTTTACAATAAATTTATAATGGTTTAAATGATTGAATATTATTTTAACTGATATTAATTGGTTTTTTGAAAAATAATTGTACAATATTTGAGTGCTAATATTTCATGGTAGAGTGATTGTAAAGAGTTTAAGTGCTTTGAACTGTGAAATAGCTCTAGGACTGTGAGGTAACTGTTATTTACTGCCAATCTGAACTCACAAAAGAACTAGACTGAAATCCCACGATGGCTTTTCTCGCACGAGGAAAGAAGATTGACCTGGTCCGGTTGGCAATTGACCTGGACTTGGATGGTATTGATAGTCTCAAAGTTATTCAACTGAAGACGAGAATACAAGAGAGTGAAGCATCTAAAGACGATTTAGAGTTTGTCCAAGCAAGGTTTGAAGAGATAATCGCTGAAAGAATAAAAGAGGAAGACCTTGAAATTAAAGATAAGAAAAGGAAGGAAGACCTTGAAATTGAAGATAAGAAAAGGAAGGAAGATCTTGAAGATAAGAAAATGAAAGAAGACTTTGAAGCTGAAGAAAGAAAAAGAAGATTGGAACTGGAGTATGAAGAGCGGAAAAGAAAAGACGATTACGAATTCCAACTTCAGAAGCTGAAACTCCAGGATGAGGCAACTCGAGCCCAAGTTCCTCTTATCCAGAACGTTGGTTTTCAAGCAGCCAAACCAAGATTTGACTTGCAGACGCTGATCCAGAGATTCGATCCAGTAACGAATGTCATCAGCTTATACCTCGTTCTCTTCGAGCGACAAGCTCACAGAGATGAGATTCCAAGGACTTTCTGTGCCTCTCATCTGATTGGGTTGCTGCCATATGATATTGCCCAGATCATTGCAAGAGAAGTCGAAGAAGTTGCACAATATTATGAAAAAGTGAAACAGCTGCTTCTAAAGCGCTATAAGCTCACTCCAGAAAAGTTTCGTAAATTGTTTACAAAACATTCGAAATGTGAAGAAGGCGAGAGCTTGAACATCGAGTAGAGGTTCCAGATCAATAATTTGCTTCAGGATTTCGAGGAAAACTTCAAACCAGGGGGAGAGAGCACCACTTTCATAGAGCACAGCATTAATACGGGAACGCATGCTCCAGTCGCTTATCCACCATACAGAGTTTCCCCTGCGAAGAAGGAAATATTGAAGAAAGAACTGTTTTACCTCTTGCAAAAGAAAAAAAACGAAGAATGTGAGTCGCCCTATGATACTCCACCATATGCTCCAGGTGATAAAGTGTATGTGACCCTGCATCCCGTCAGCAAAGCTGCCACTGGACAATCCAAAAGGTTTAAGCCCAAACGAGATGGACCCTATGCCATCCTTACACAAAGATCACCATCCACATTCGAAATTGCCAGCCTGGACAATCCCCAAGTGCCCCTGGGCGCGTACCACACTTCTGCCCTGAAGGCCTACACCCAGGACCCCATCGAACGTCCTTGCAATTCGTTTCGATAGCGAGGACGACCACCAAACTTACCCAAAAGAACTGGTGCTGGCCCCTCGTCGGGACTACGTCGGAGCCAGAGGGGGAGGATGTAACCAGCGTTATCCATTTATGTATTATCTTATATGTTTGTCCTATTATCATGTCCCCGTCACCTGTATATATTTCATGTTCCCGTTACGTGTCTATATATTGTTTAAGTTATTACGATTGTAACGCCCTCTACATATTTATGTCGCTCCCTCTGCGCCGGGAATGCGTCAGTCATGTAACTGCACTCTTACGGTGAATGAGTAATTTAGGTTCGTCCCTTCCCGAGATAGTAACGTTAGGCTTGTGATTAAAAATGTTTATGTTCAATCCTTGAGCAATTATTTAGTCTATACGCCTTATACATATATAAAGATTCAATAAAAATAAGTTTACATCAAAGTTCGTGGAAGAACTTTTATCTTTTGTGTTACAAATATGTTCTAATTAACGCTACCAATCCTCCCTCTGCATTCCACGCCACAGTCATGCATGATAGACCCTTTCCTCTTAAGGATGACGTAACAAATGAACAGCCCCTTATGTTAACTATTGGGTTGAACATCCACTGTCAAATGTTGTGAGGAAAGGGTGTTCGAGAAAATGTTTCTACTAACATTGCGAGCAAACACCGTTCCTTTTTTATACATACCTTAACCTCTATACTCGGGGACAACCTAAGTTGAACATGAAACGAAAACTATGATATGTATAAATATTCAATTGCTTTAGGCTCAACTTAGGTTGTCCCCGAGTATAGCAGAAACAGTATGACGTCATTGATTATTTACTTAAAAAAACATCAGGTGATCATAACAATTTGACCATTCAGTGTATATACAATAACAATAAATGAAACAAACATTTTAAAATAGCATGTGTGAGAAATTATAATTTAAACTCACTTTAAATATAACCAACTTTGATATTTTGCAAGTCCAATGTAGGATTATAATTACTTTGTAAGCGAAATCCCCGCTCGGTTTGAAGCTCATTTGAATACCCCAAAGGGACGCATAGAGGTGGGAAGCCATTGGAAATAGTTTGATTTCTTCCAGAATTTCGTCCACTTCTCGGTCGACGGATGATCTTTCGATGACACCCTCCTCGACAAGTTGGTCGAGATAGGCTCGGATATACTCAGTCTGTATATAGAAGGAAAAAAACGTTTTTAGTACATGTAGGGCATAAGTAGCACAGTGATCGGTAGCTTGACATTTTAATACATTATACATGGCACTAACTAAAGTCATTTGTCATCCGCTTTAACTTTGGAACGCCCACTGTAATCATAAAAGTGGTGTGTCTAGGTATACTAAAGTTTCTGTAGGTGGATTTTGTCCAGCTCTTTTTCGACTAGCAACCGCTCAAGGTTCTCATCTAACCTTTTTGAATAGTCGATTATGGTGACGGTTCGGGATCTATTTCGCAAGAAAGACCCAGGAACATTGATTATTATTTTTAAACCCTGATCTGAGGAGGAGTCGATTTTGGGACCGGCAACTGCACATAGATGTTCAAAAACAGCTGGTGCCTCCTTGGAATAGTAGTTTGGGTTTCTCTTTCTTCCTCCTCCAGACGTTCGGTTATAACCCCTGGTAATAGCATATTGCCTTAAAAAAACAGCTGGCACCCCCTTCGCGCAATCGATTATGGTATATCACATTCGAATGCATTGACTTGTAAAGATTAATGTGTGTTAATGTATTGTGTTACAGGAGTTTATGGATCGTCATCCGAGTAAACGTATGTCGTGCAAATTGTAAAGGCCGGATATATTTGTTCATGTAAGAAATGTTAAATGGTGCAAGTAATCTGTATTTAAAATTGTAATTCTAGTAAATAATATTTGATTATATTGTAGAAATAAAAGTAATTGTATTTTTTGATGGAAATTATCACATAACATATTTTCCATAACTGTTTCGCAATTTTCATATTAGTTTCATGGTATATAAAAAAAATACTAAATTAACAATTAATGGTTCTTTTTTAAGTAGATATATTAAAGACCAGTCCTGAATCTTATGAATTATTTTACGAATCATACATATTACGTAACAGTGCAGCTAATTGTTTAATTTTTGTGTTAAAATGTTCCTAAAATGTTTGTGCTAAAAATAGTGAAATAGATCTGTAGCCTAGAAATAGTAAAACAATTGGAAAAAACAGTTACATTAAATTATACCACTAAATAGTATATTTCTCTGATATAATTTTATAAAGGCAAAAATTAAAATTCGACAAAAAAATAAAATGCGACTTTAAATTATTCCACTTACTTGTTCTTCAATGGAGGGAAACTTTTCAAAATCCCATGTAAAATAAGGAAACTCTGCTGTAGCAACATCAAAACACCACTCACAAAAATGGTTTGCAAGATCAAATCCTCTGCAAAGAAAGTAAACATATAAGCAACATACTAAGTGCATGTAAATAAAACATATAAAAAAAAACTATTTAAATTTTCAATCAATGGAATTTTCATATATTTGATAAGTATTAAGACAATTTAAATACAAATTTGAATTTTTCAATTCTAGCAATGTATCTAAGGCGTATGTCACATTGTTAATTGCCTAAAAATTAAAGCGTGAGTATGTTATATTTTGAAATTCTAAACCCATTTACTTGAGCGTCCCATTCTCTCATTTTTAGTCAATTAGCCTAATTATTTTTTTCCTATTAAAAAACATTTAAAGAGTACGAATTTTTTAAAGAGTATTAAAATAATTTTTTGTTTAATCGCTTAATATTAACGTATGGAGGCCTACCTAGTCATATAGTGGAGCTTAAGTATCTTTGCACCATGAACGTTCGTTTATTTGTGGGGCTATTACCTTTTGCTAAATACATATATTACTCAGTATAGAAACACATGAAAAATACATTATAGATTAAATATGGTTTATTATTATAGAAAACTATGGTTAAAATTGACTCACCAGGTATATGAGATAGGGATGTGTCGAATACAAGTTAAGATATCTTGAATTAACAATTTATAAGTTAACATATTGGTTAACATGCAGGTAAATGATAAGACATCTCTGAGACATTTGATTCTCCGACACTTCCGTCCAAAGAAGGGAAAATATAGACGTCTAAATGTAGACTATCTCGCAAGACTTTTAAGCGAGATAGTCTACATTTAGATGCTTACAGTTCGAATGTCGGTGAGAATCTGTTAGGGACCTATGAAGCACAGAGTTTTGTGGGGTGAAAAGTACCTCCCTTGGATTCACAGGACTCAGTCCAATTGGTCAAGTTAGGACAAGCCGTTTATGTCAGCTTGCATGGGATTTGTCCAACGTGGTTAGAGTTCGGTGGACGAAAAGACCTCATAACTTAATTTTACATCCCACAGTCTAGCTTATTCTTGAATATAACCATTCACTTGTTTTTAAATTGGTCTTGCCATTGATACAAACTAGGATATCTGTCGCCAGAGCGAAAGATGAAAATATAAGTCGGATGACCTGCTTGTGTCACACAACAAGTATTTTATATATATATATCTTTTTTAAACTTTTTAGTGCATTTAATAAGATGAAATTAAAAAAAATATTTATCTATATACTTTTTTAAATACTGTTTAGTATATTTAATAAGAGTGCATTTTTTAAAGAATTTTTTTATATATACCTTTTAAATATTTTAGGGACGAGTATTAATACAAGTCCTACATAAGACAAACCGCATCAGCATACCGATTGTATATTCGGTTATTAGTCTTATGTATGTATACTCACTTTTGTTCGTTTTGCCCATACGGAAGACTTTATTTTGAATCTGAAGTAATCAGCGTTCTGTAGAATATTAAACCATATTTTAAAAGGATTTGAACTTTTTTACTTTTGTAATCAGTACTAAATTTTTTTTTCACCTAATATTTAAATTGAAATGCAAAGTAAACTTGTATATTTATACAAAAATGTTGAGTCCATTCGAATTGCGTTACCATATTTGAAGCGAAAAAATAAATAAGATAATGCTTTGGTATTTACCTGTAGTTATAAGCTGCGAATTCGAAATCTATTAGAATTAGTTTCGGATCATCCTCGTCAATAGAATCTTGTCTAAGTAAAATATTCCCTGAAAAACAAAATACGTTCTAAGTAAATGTTTCATTTAAATTATCAGAAAAATATTGTAAGTCTTTGTTAACAGCACTTATTAATAACCCAGAAATTTTATGCACTTCTTCGTAATGGTAACAAAAACTTTATAATCAAAATGTATTATATATTCCTAATTACCTAATAAATTAAATTTTAAACTGTCGGAATTAAATATAAAATTTGAAACGTCAGCTTACCTCCTTGAAGGTCGTTATGACAGTATACTACAGGTGAATTAGATTTTTTTATTTCTTCTCTGAAAAAAAAGTAAATTTTTTTACCTCATGGTAACAAATATATACAAGATTTAATAAATTTGATAGTTAAAGGTAATTTCTTTGAAATAAATTTCATTTATAATGAATATAACATTCTTTTAAAATTATGATTTTTTTTTCTTAACTTTAATTATGAGCTTCGGTTTAACAAGTATCAATTCAAAGAATTTTAAATTATCTTTACACTGAAGCAAGTTACGATTGTTTTCAGGGCCGGATTTGTCATAGGAAACAAGGCTTCAACATTGGGATCAGCACCACAAAAAGGCCTACACCACACACCAAAAAAAAAAGTCAAATTTCAGAAAAAATTATATGGATGATAATACAAATCATTGAAAAGAGTATACTACAACCTTTTTACGATGGACAAAAATTATTTATTTCTTAACAGATGTTTTGTATAACGTAAATACACCATACTACTTTTATGTTCTTAAAAACATGTTTAATTTGTGATAATTACAGTGACATTCTTTTACCTTTTTTTGGAAATCATTTGTATTTATTTCTCTTACATTTCTATTTTGTTTAGTTCCATTTGAGAGTCAAACAAAGACAAGTGCAATATTTTATTAGCATTTTCATAGATTCCAAAATGTCATTGCACCTTGAGATTAATTTCAATCTTTGAAATTTTGTACAACATAGTATTGGAAATTTACAAAAGAGAGTGTATGCCAATTTCATGTGTACACTTGTTCACTTAAAAATAATTTAATTTGCAATATATATTTTTCAAAAAATATCGCCCCTCCCACCACATTTTCAGCCTAGGAGGCCCACTAACTCTAAAAATGGCTCTAATTGTTATTTTTATTATCTTAAATAACGTGGGAAGGGGACTGCAAAATCCAACTTAAAGACGAATGATTTCCACCGAAAGTTATTTTACTTGTTTTTGGAAATTGTTTGAATATGTTATAAAATTAATATAAAAAATTGCGATAAATTGTAGTATATAAAGGTAAACTTTTTGTAACATTTATTTTGCAGTTTAATTATGTTATGACTTTACAACTTATGACTTTGGTTCTTATTAACCAATGCCAAATGCATATTAGAGACACGTGCTTTTGTCAATCCAATAAGCATTTGATTATATGCTATTAAAATATACTTACATCAACCACTCGAATTCTGCTCTGTACAAGTTACTGTTTGCAACAGATTCATTGGACCGTGAGGCTGTATCTTTTTCAAGTTCACTTAACCAGCTGTAATTATTATAATATAATAAATCTAAATTCCATTTATGAGTTACTTATTTTAAATACACAAACAATAAAATGCTTACTTAAATTTACAATTTGTGTTTAAAAACAAAATTCTAGTATTTTTATCCAGAACTTAAAAGAAAATCCAAATTTGTTTGTAATGTGAAATATTTTCTTGAATTTCGACACATATTTTATTTTTTAGATTTTCAAAATATTTGAAGTCTAAAAACGCTTTAAATAACTTTTAATTACTTAAAAAAGTCTTTGGCGATAGTTTATACTTGTGGCTTGGAATAAGAAGGATCTATGTACCATTGATCTCATATATGATACTTTATTGTTCCAAGCCGTAAAAAATAATGCATAAGGAATTAATTATAACTTATGGGTAAAATTGTAAAAAATGAATACAAATTTATAAACTAAAGATATTATTCTTAAACATGATACTCATTTGTTTTTTAGATAAAAAAAGAACTTGATTAGTCATTAAAAACATTTTTACACAATTAAAATAAAATGCTTTTTCGTGTGCTAGAGATTTATAAAAAATGATCCTCTTTAAAAATATGTGAGACTACGTTTTAAATAACAACTAAATATGTGTAAAATTCGTTTTTTCTTATTAAATAATCGTCTATCATATTAAATAATATTCGTCTATCGTATTAAATAATATTCGTCTATCATATTAAATAATATTCGTCTATCATATTAAATAATATTCGTCTATAATATAAAATGCTCCTACTCATTTCTTGTTTAATACTCTAGCCAAAGAAAATATAAATTATGTTTTAAAAAAATCCTATACAGAGTTATGCTTCTCATAAGCAAACTCTAAAAAAAAACATGCAATTCACTTCGATTATTAAACTTTAACAGAAAAACAATTATTACCGTTTCATAATTTTAGACCAGAAATCTGGTACTTTTCTGACTGGAACTTGCAGTGCATGGATTTTCGCCATCTCTCTAGCAATAGCTTTGGACATGCGTCTGTAATCTATTGTCTTTAAACTCCTGGACTGATGCCAAGAAATTTTTGAAGAAAATGATATAACATTTTAGTAGGTATCTTTAAATATTGTCTTTTAAGCAAGGTTATGAGCGTAATAAAAACTATTCACTAAAAACAATTTTAAAAGTTGAATTGTCAAATGACCAATTTAAAAAGAAAATCATATTCGATTTGAACTTACAAATGCAATTATAATTTTTTTTATTCTCTTTATTTTTTCATGTTTTGAATATGGTTTTCATGGCCAATGATAATTTTGGGTGATATAGTATGTGATTAAAGAAAATGAAATATAATTTAAAATTTTGTAATAAAATAAAAGGGTAAATGATACCCAAAATTCGCAATCAACCAAATACCCAAATTGTTTTTAAAAAATACTTCTTTTTATTTATAAAAATTAATTATATTTTTGAATCTTTTAAATATGCTTGCAAAAGTCTAGTTTTATTATTATGTTTATTATGAGTTATTTGGAATTTAATGCTGGATGACAAATACGTTTTCAAGGAACGAAAACTTTAAAAAAAATATAGTGTTTGGCTTTTGTTGATATTAAGTTTTTCGAAACTCTAAGGAGCTTTTTTAGTTATTAATTAAAACATTATAACTTTTTATGCATATTGTAAAATCTGTGTATGTTATAAATTGGCATTCGAATTATATCTATGAGTAGTATTTTGTTTAAGTGCTAAAGTAAAAATAATGTGGGTTTTTAAGAACCTTTTGTGTTATAATGTATAACTATTTATTTAAATATATATAATAATAGTCTGCACAAATATTAATAATTATTAAAATTATTAATTAAAATTATGAATAACTATTTATATATAATTCAAATAAATGTAATATACAAAATTTCAATGCCAATCCAGATGTATTATAGTTCAATGCAACTGAGAAAAAATGTTGGTGAAAAACATAAATATTTAAAAAAAAAAACTTACAGCGTTTTAAAAAAAGCTTAAAAAATTGAAAAAGTTATAATTTTGAAAAACAATATACACAATTATGGAATTTTTGTTTAGAATATTGTTCTCTCTCTTTAATATATATTTTAATAATACACATTAAACAATCGATTCAAAAGGTCAAAAATTAAAAAAAAAGTTGAAGTGGTATCATATCCCTTAAATATTAATCTAAGAGTAGAGTTATGAATACACATACTTTTTTAAATTATTCTCATTAATTATAGTCGCACAAAGTTTAGAGTAACAATATATCTCACCGGAATGAACTCTTCCAATCTTCCGTTCGGGAACACACCGTAGAGTTTGGGTCCCAGATTCCTTTCCCCCAACAGCATGAAGGTGGTGGCCTCTGCCACGACCATGTCCATGTCCTCCTGCAGGAGTCCGTAGACACGAAAGAGGACATCGGAGGGGGTACGAGGGTCCTTCACGATCACATTTTCGGGCAGGGAACAACGGTAGAGGGTGTTCGACAATCCCCCACTGAAATAACAGGTAGGGTCACAGGTGAACATGAAAGTTCATTATAGAATGTATTGTGAATTGATATGCATACAACGTGTTAACTAAAGTCCATTTTCACCACTTATCTTTTTAACGTCGACATTTACTTATAAAAGTGTAGTTTAGATACAATAAAGTAAGTATGTGTTATGAGATAAGACCGCTTACAGAGGCCCCTAGAGAAATTAACGGATTTAGCGTATTTTATAAAATTAAAGGACAAACATGGAAATAGTCAATTACAAATTTCATATAAGCATATAGTTTATAAAGTTCAATCCAATCATAAGAGTAACTTATATTACGTAGAAAAAATTATGTTCAATTTATTTAAAAATAAAGTATCAAGATATTTGAAAGCCAAATTTTACCTCACAGTCGAAAACTTAAACTGGGAAATACTTATATCTTTCCACGGAGATCCTAAAAACTCCTGGCATATCCTGTAAGCTTTCTCTTTCACATCTCCCTCACAGCTAGCTTTATTGCCTAAATCCGTCATAATTCTTTACTTTCTTGTAACTATTATTTACTAAACACCAATTTTGGGAATTTAAAGTTTTTAAAGTTTTGTAGTGAAATTTTATTCTGATCGAATCAATTCAGTGATCACCAAGGAACTGAGACTCCCAGATTCATTTTCTAATATGAGATTTCTGACAGTTTGAGAACTGATTCATGTTAGATAGACTTTATCTTTATGTAGATATGACGAAATAGAGATAAGTGATGATGGGAATGGTCTCTTGGGATAACAGGAAGCGAGTTGATTGATTCACCGACAAGGGTTATCAACCAAGGGAGCAAAAAGTTTTATTTAAAATAGTTTGCGCACATTCGTTAGAGACTTTTATCGAGTGATTTGGTATGTTTTAAATTTGTATTTGTAGATCAGTTTCGGGACGATCAAGGAGGTGCACAAATTAACAATGATCTAAATTGTTTAGGTTTTCAATCACCATTTTTATAAAAATTCGAAAAGAAGAAAAATTACTACGTGAATTTTTTATATGTTTTCTGTTATATAAAGCATACGTTATCAACGTAAAATAATATATACATAATCTAGGTAATAATTATATACATGTAATCTAGTTGAATCTAATTAAAAATATATTAAAGAGTGTACTAGACTGAAATAAATTTAGTGTAATAGTGGTTACCCCAATTTTATAAGTGCACCACCTCTATTATAAAATTTAAATAATAATGAATTTTTATCAATTTCATTTTAACAAAAAGAGCGCAAACAGACATAATTTTATTTTATATAAAATATTACTTAACTCTTAAGCAAGACAAATTGAAGTGCCGAAGATTATTATGGTTGCAACTAAAGGAACACAAAGGAAATATAAACTTGAGAATATGAAAGGCTTAAAAGATAAGGTGGAAAATAGATAAAAGTAGTAGATAGTAGAATACAGATAGAAGATATCCATGCTAAGGGTTGAGCGGATATAATGGTTTATGTTCAAAGTTCATTATGGTGGAGTTAACTAACTGGTGCGCTAATCTAACTAACCACAAGAAAGGCAATTACAGTAAACAAAGGTTCCCAAGGGTGTTGTTACAAGTGGTTCCGAGACTTTAGGTAAAACAGTTAAGTTAAAAAGTTCTTAACATTTGAAAATATTTGTTCATTGCACATTGAGTTGGGTGTTTTAAAATCAAATTTCGATAAATTCTTCTGATAAATTATTTTGGTTTCTTTTAAAGATGATCCACAATCAGACATAGATGACTCAGTAAGTAATAACTCTTTCTACGGATTGCAGGTGACATAAAATCCATCCCGGTAAAGTTAATTATCGGGTTCTCCACGATAGTTGATATTCTGATGTTTCCTTTAATCAGTTGTTCAATTGTTGTTATTTCCTTAATCATTGTTTAAATCTTTATTTTAAAATACATTCTTGGCTCTTTTATGTTAAAATGTCTAAGATAAAGTATATGTTATTATTGCAGAAATTAACTTTTTTCCCAGTGCCTCGGCATAGGTTACGCATTTTTGTAATTTTTTTTTGGGGGGGGCTGGGAGGGTTATCAAGTTTTTACTTTTCGACCGGCACGGTATGCTCATGGATCAATGTCTGAGCTCTTACCTATCGGGGAATGGGCAAAGTTGGTGCCGGTATGCGTGAGAAAAATAAAGGGAATCATTGGAAATATATTTTGTCATAAAGGATTCTGTGATTTCAATGCTATTCCGTGGGATCATGCCAATGTAATCCTTAACATCAAAATTGTTTTTTGGAACTGTAACTTTATAATACCACCTCTACTTCCCGCTTTTGCATTAAGAAGCCGGCACATGCATGAACAAAAACAAGATTTTTCATAGTATAATATAGTATATACACTGTTAAAAAATTTCAGTTCAACGATGTACCGTATTTTAGTACAAAACAGATTTCTACACCATATTATTGTGTAATCTAGGTTGAACCAAAAATCCGTTATCAAAAAAAGCGAAGGTTTCACCGATAATTGGTTGAACCGCTTTAACTGCATCCGAAATTTTCGCTGTCGCTACAACAACAAGTACCTCCAAGAAAGACAACAATGAACATGGGTCACCCTAACCCAGTGGATAAAGGCGTTCAGCTGTGAATCAGATGATTCCTGGTTCGAGTCCGATCGGTGACAAGTTGTTTTTTGAGATCGGAGGTTTACCAGCTTCGATACAATAATACTACTTCTACAATGCTAAGAAAACACAAATTTTGAGTTTTATGCAACGTTATCAGTTTTGGTGCAACGTTTTGCCACTAAACCATCCGTGGTAGCCCCGTAAAATGGTGAAACTAAGCACCAAATGTTGGTTGCAGCTAAATGGGTACCAAAGTTTGGTGCAAAGTCGTAATAATTTTTAACAGTATAGATTTCACAGCGGACCCCTCGCCTGCTATGAGCTGCTGCCTTGGATCTATTTAAAACGACATAAAGAAATATCTACCCTTTCAGATATTGATCGCCGCCGCTAAAAGTCTTCATAATTTAATAAATCTTTATGTAATACATTTTTAACTCGTTGCAGCGAAATTCGTTTAGTTGCAATTGTATCATAATCGGTCCCGTGGTGGACTGATATATTGAATGTGCACTTTCAACATAGAAATTTCTTAGCTTCCAACTAACAGGAATCAAAAATTGAAAACATTCAATCTGATATAGATCCTGATACTATTTGTGGATCTGGTAACTTCAATCCCATTACCAGATTGGTACACACATGCTAGGAACCGAACCCGCTCCCTCTAGTGTTGAGTCCGACGCACGCTTTTACCATTTTGCATTTAACGAGGAGGTGACACAATGCTCGGCAATGGGCACGATTGAACAAATTGCAACCTACCGGTCAGACACAATTCAAAATAGAACATGCAAAAAATGTGTGTGTTTCTTTTGAAAACAATAATAATTCGTAAAAAAAATTACAAAGAAGAGGATAATGTTACGCTTCTGCTATAGTAAAACTTTAACATGGTTAACTGGACCAACTTTGTACTAAACCTACACACACTTTAAGTAAGAATTCTGAGGATATAAAGTACGTAAGTTAGGTTAGGAAGTTTATATTATATCACAGTAAAATCGAAATCACAACTTTTTTTATAACATTTATTTTTAGTTCAGAAGTACAAATGCAATAATTTAATAAACATAAGATGCCGACCCATTTTGCATTATATCATTTAAATATTCTTCGAAAAACCTTCCTTACAATGAAAATTTTCACGATATGGCAAATAACTGTAATGGCTTAATTATAAATTGAAAGTTTTTCTCATTGCAAAGTTGACTTTTCTTTTCCACTGCACACTTGGGAGTTGAGATATTTCTCCTTGGACATCCAATAGGCTTTCATCCGTATTTCTCCAAACTCCTGCAAAAATAAAATTATAGTTTAACGAATGAAATTGTTAAGAAAAAAAACTAGTAGTACAAAAATGCCTAAGCTATCACGTCCTGGTTAGTGAATCAAATCAATGTATTTGAGATTTAAAGATGGAGAATCGTGTCCACGTGAGGCTGCGGAAAATATGTTGTATAGTATGAAGTATAGTACCCAGAGGAAAATGAGGAAAATCCTTTTTTTGTTGATATTGAGATCTCGTTCATTCAATACGTCACGCTATTTTTTAACATTTCGTATATTATCTCCCTTTGTCACATTAGTCTTATATCCCCTCCCTCATGTCACGTACATATACATATTTACAGTTAATAAAACTTCCATTATGTGCATTTTACTAAACAGCCATTAAAAAATAGAAAACTAGCTGAATATATTCGGCGTTGCTCTGCGTTTACGCAGACTGTTGTCCGATTTCTTCACCATGGTTTTAGTAAAAAATCAATTTCATACTTTCACCTTTTTGCTGTTGTGATACGATATTTTCTCCATTTTGACATTAATTTTATAATTGTGACTTTAATGACAACATTTTGATTATATGTTTCTCATATATGACATATTTTTATGCATTTGGAGACATTTTTATTCATTTAGAGGCATATTTATTCATTTGGCGGTATATTGGCAATACATTTTTATATAATATTAAAGTGTTATATTGTTAAAATGATACAATGTTTCATAGTTACAACGTTCCATTGTACAATGTTGAAATATTGTATTATTACAGTACGTTAAGAATGTAGAAGGAATGGGGGTATTTTTTCAAATTCTCATGTACGCAACTGTAGATTTTTAAAAAAACAACTGTACGGACACACTTTTTTATACACACTTCTCGTCCATAAATGATGTCACAAGTTTTCTTCATTAATGGCTCATTTTTGAATGAAGGTATTTTAAGGACTGCACTCTACTAAAAATCATACATTTCACATATATAAAGATTCAGTAAAGAGTAGTTTACATCAAAGTTCGTAGAAAAACTTATATCTTTTTGTTTTATAAAGATGTTCTATTTAACGCTACCAATCATCCATCTCCATTCCAAGCCACAGTCATGCATGATAGAAACTTTCCTCTCAAGGATGACGTAATAATTGAACAGCCCCTTATATTAGCTTCTGGGCTGAACTTCCATCGTCAAATCTTGTGAGGAAAGGGTGTTCGAGCAAAACGCTTCTACTAACATTGCGAGCAAACACCGTTCCTTTTTTATACATGCTTCTTGACCTCTATATTAGGGGACAACCTAAGTTGAACCTGAAGCGAAAGCTATTATATGTATAAATATTCAATTGCTTTAGGCTCAACTTAGGTTGTCCCTGAGTATAGCAGAAACAGTGTGACGTCATTGGTTATTTACTTTTAAAAAAAAACATCAGTTGGTCATAATAATTTGACTACTCAGTGTATATTACATTACATAAAACAGACATTTCAAAATAGCATGTGTGAGAAATTATAATTTGAACTCACTTTAAATAAAACAACTTTGATATATTGGAAGTCCAACGTAGGATTGTACCAAGGATAATGAAGACCATATATATATATATAAGGTGTGCTCGTACTCGCGCTGCCTGACGGAAGGCGGGTAAGGCAATTATTTGACGTCATAGCGACGCCTACTTCCGCCTACTGTGTGCTCTCGTTTGAATCAATGGTTTGTGAGGTGCTGCCCTCTATTCGTTGTTTTGTGAACTATTAAAAAGTGATAAGCTAACTTTATTTAGTTACTGCATTTAGTATGGAAAAATTACAAAAAAGTTGCTTAATAAATTAAGCGTATTAAAATATTAGCTGCCACGAGAGCATGTCCATGAATTTGAAAGAGTAAAATAGTGGTCGGAACTATCCGGTCAATGCATTTGTATTGGACATATTAAATGAGTTACAATTTCAATCAAATAAAGTACGGGGACACAACAAAACAAGGACGGATTAGTAGTGAAGTTACCTGAACACAATTATTTACAGATATTTACATTATTTTGCTAATTAAAAACTAAATCTCCAGTTGTTACCCAACCGGGATCGAACCTAAGTAGCAATGCTTGAAACACACAGCCAATGAGAATGATCAAAAACCGATAGTAAGGCGGAGCTAAAATGACGTCAAAAGTAAGGCGGAGCTAAAATGACGTCAAAAGTAAGGCGGAGCTAAAATGACGTCAAAAGTAAGGCGGAGCTAAAATGACGTCAAAATGTTGCCTTTCCTTGCCCACTTTCAAAAAGCAAAAAACGAGCGCACCTTCTATATATAGTCTTCACTATTCTTGTGATTGTACTTACTCTGTAAGCGAAATCCCCGCTCGGCTTGAGGCTCATTTGAACACCCCAGAGGAACGCATAGAAGTGGGAAGCCATTGGAAATAGTTTGATTTCTTCCAGAATTGCGCCCACTTCTCGTTCGACGGAGGATCTTTCGATGACACCCTCTTCGACAAGTTGGTCGAGATAAGCTCGGATATACTCAGTCTGTATATAGGAAAGAAACGCACTTAAGTAGCACAATGATCGGTAAACTGACATTTTAATTCATTAAACATGGCGCCCAATAGAGTAATTTGTCTTCCGCTTTAACTTTGGAACGCCCACTATAATAATAAAAATGGTGTGTCTAGGTATACTAAAGTGGCTGACGGTGAGTTGGGTCCAGAAAGCACTTTTTCTTCCGTTGGTAAGTGGATTGGGTACCGCTCTCCTCCTACTAGCAACCTTTCAAGGTTCTCGTCTCATATAATTGAGTTGTTGATTTTGGCGATCCCGGTTCGGGGTCTATTTCGAAGGAAAGACCCAGGAACACTGATTTTTATTTATTTCTCAACCATGGCCCGATGAGCAGTCGATATTGAAACCAGTCAACATTGATGTTCAAAAACGGCTGGTACCCCCTTGAAGTGAAGTAATCGTTTGGGGTTTCTTCCCCACATGCCCGAGCAGTCAGTTATAACAACGGGCATTGAAGCAAATTGCCTTAAAAAACAGCTGGTACCCCATTCGCCCGGTCGATTATGGCATATCGCAGTCGAATACATTGCCTTGTAAAGAGTAATGCATGTCAAGGTATTGCGTTACACGAGTTTATGCACCGTCGTCTGAGCAAACATATGTAGTGCAAAGTGTAAAGGCCGGATATATTTGTTCATGTAAGAAATGTTAAATGGTGCAAGTAATCTGTATTTAAAATTGTAATTCTAGTAAATAACATTTGAGAAAATTGTAAAAATAAAAGCAGTTTAATTTTTTGTTGGAAATTTTCATAACGTATTTTTCCATAATGTATTATTCATAACGTATTTTCCATAATGTATTTTTCATAACGTATTTTCCATAACAGTTCCACATTTTTCATAACAGTTGCATGACATACAAAAGAAAAATTACTAAAAAACAAATGAATGGTTCTTTTTTAATTAGATATATTAAAAAACAGTCCTGAATCTTATGGATTATTTTACGAATTATGCATATTACGTAACAATACAGTTAATTGTTTTATATGTGTGATAAAATGTTCCTAAACAGTTTCTGCTAGAAATAGATCCGTTGCCTAGAAATAGTGAAAAACTTGAAAACAAAATAAATTATCCTATACAACAAAATAATTAATTTCTTTAATATATTTAAAAAAAAAAATTAAAATGCGACAAAAAAAAAATTACGACATTAAGTTATACCACTTACTTGTTCTTCAATGGAAGGAAACTTTTCAAAATCCCATGTAAAATAAGGAAACTCTGCTGTAGCAACATTAAAACACCACTCACAAAAATGGTGTGCAAGATCAAATCCTCTGCAAAGAAAGTAAACCTATAGGCAACATATTAAGCATATAAATAAAACATATAAGAGAAAACTATTTAAAATTTCAATTACTGGAATTTTCGTATATTTGATAATTATTAAGATTATTTAAATAAGAAATCGAATTTTTCGAATCTAGTATTGCCTGTAAGGCATTTCTGGTCTGAGATATTGTTATTGCCTAAAAATAACAGAGGAAGTTACTTATATTATGAAATTCTAAACCAATATACTTGAGCACCCCATACTCTCATTTTAATCAATTAGCAATATTAAATGTTTTCTTCTTTTAAAACATTTAATAATAACGAATTTTTTAAAGAGTATTGTAATCATCTAGGTTACAACGTTTATTAATAACATATAGAGGCCTAAATAGTCATATAGTGGAGCTTAAGTATTTTTGCACCCTTTAAGATCATAGAGTAATGATACAAATAGAGGAATAAAAATGCTGATTTCCGTGTGTGCATCATTGAAACCACGTGATTTGTGGAAATGCCATTTCATTCATGCGCCAATATTACTTGGCAGGCCTTGGCGACTTTCAGAACTGAGCGAGATCGAAGTATTGTAGTATGGTTTTGTGTTTAATTTTGTATTTAAATATCGTTTTTTTTAACGAGTGGCACGATTTAAGGAAGTTTAACAGATATATTTTTCTTACTTTGTACTTTTGAAATAATTGCGTTACGTTTTTATGTAAAAAAATTACCATAAGCAAAGTTTTTTCAATTGTTATTTTGTATAGTTCAATAAGAAAATCTGAACAATAAATAATCTGACAAAATAAAACCGGAGAAATATAAAGAGTTTCGTTTTTTTCGAGTATTGAACACAAAGAAAATTATATTTTCGTTTCGTTAATGAAGAGGAAGTATTTAGCTCAAATTGTTTGAAAATAAGTAAATACCTTCATATATGTTAAGAATTTGAATACGGACAGAACGCCTTATCACCAAAAAAGAAGAAAGTGCGCCTAATTTGGAACTCCTGCAGATGTCTGAACGTCAAATGTGGCAGCGCTAAAACCACGTGATGTTGGTTTTTCTTTTCAGTGTTGACACCGCGGCCTTACGAGAGTCTGGCATTGAAGGCGCTTTGTATATAATATAACAACTCTCTGGGTAAGATTGTTTAAATTAACAAATAATAAGTTAACATATAGGTTACGATAAGACATCTCTGAGACATTTGCTTCTCCGAAACTTCCGTCCAAAGATAGGGAGTAAGACTTTTAAGCGAGATAGTTAACATTTAGATGCTTACAGTCGGAATGTCAATGGAAATCTATTTGACAGCTATGAATCACATAGTTTGGTGGGATGGAAAGTACACCCCTTGGATTCACAGGACGATGTCCAATTGGTCAATTTAGGACAAGTCGTTTATGTTGGCTTTAATGGGATTTGTCCACTGTTCTCGTAACATGGTTGAAGTTCGGGAACAAAATGACTACATAACTTAATTTTACTTCACACTATGCCTCCGTGAAGTCTATAGCTTATTGTTGAATATAACCATTTACTTGGTTTTATAGTGGTCTTGTCATTATACAAACTGGGATATCGGTCGCCAGAGCGAAAGATGAAAACATAAGTCGGTTGACCTGCTCGCGTCACTCAACAAGTATTTTATACATATCTTTTTAAACTTCTTAATACATAAGATCATGTATTTTTTAAAAATATTTTTATATACTTTTTTAAATACTGTTTAGTACATTTAATAAGAGGAGCGCAGTTTTGAAAGAATTTTTCTCTCTGTAATCTTTAAATATTTTAGGGACGAGTCCATTCGAATTGAGTTACCAGATTTGAACCTAAAAATATATAAGATAATGCTTTGGCATTTACCTGTAGTTATAAGCTGCATATTCGAAATCTATTATCATTAGTTTTGGATCATCCTCGTCAATAGAATCTTGTCTAAGTAAAATATTCCCTAAAAAAACAAAATACGATCTAAGTAAATGTTTAATTTAAAATATCAGAAAATTCTTTTATGTCTTTGTTAACAGCACTTATTAATAACCCAGAATTTTTTATGTATTCCTAATTAACTAATAAGTTAAATTTTAAACTGTCAGAATTAAATATAAAACTTTAAATGTAAGCTTACCTCCTTGAAGGTCGTTATGACAGTATACTACAGGTGAGTTAGATTTTTTAATTTCTTCTCTAAAAAAAAAAATGCAAATTTTTAACCTCATAGTAACAAAGAATATAAAGATTTTAATTTCACTTTGTATCTTTTCGACTATTTTTCTGTGAAATTTATTTGTAGTTATTTAATAATTGTGATAGTTTAAGCGAAGTCCTTTAAAATCAATTTCATTTATAATGAATATAACATTCTTGGAAATTATGAGTTTTTTGTTGTTAACTTTAATTATGAGTTTCGGTTCAACAAGTATCAATTCACAGAATTTTAAATTATCTTTACGCTAAAGCAAGTTAGGATTGTTTTCAGGGCCGTATTTAGACATAGGCAAGGCAACAAAGCTTCAACCTAGGCACCCCAGAATCACACAAAAGGTCTCGTACCACACACACACGCACACACATACACGCACGCGCACACACACACAGAAAAAATTATAAGGATGATAATCCAAATCCTATTGAAAATGTTCTTAAAAACATGTTTAATTTGCGATAATTACAATGTGACATTCTTTTTTTTTGTTCTTTTTTTTTTGGAAATCATTTGTATATATTTCTGTTACATTTTTATTTTGCTTAGGGCCATTTGCGAGTCATACAAACACAATGGAAATATTTGATTAGAATTTCCATAGATTCCAAAATGCCATTGCAGCTTGAGCCTAATTGAAACCGTCGAAATTTCGTATAACTTAGTATGTGAAATTTGTAAAAAAAGAATGTATCCCAATTTCATTTGTACACTTAAAAATAATTTAATCTGCAGTATATACTTTGTAAAAAAAAATCGACCCCCCCCACTTCCTTTTTTGACTTACAAGGGGTATTCCATTCCCTCCCTGGTGTTGTGCGGGGGGGGGGCGCAACACATTTTCAGCCTAAGTGGGCCCACTACTTCTAAAAATGGCTCAGATTTTTTTTCAGAATTTCAAATAACATGGGGGGGCGGGGGAGGGGGGGGGGTTGGAGACTTCAAAATCCAACTGAAACACGGACAATTTCCACTGAACGTTATTTTACTTGCTTTTTCAAATGGTTTGAATATGTTATAAATTTATTATCGAAAATTGCAACAAATTGTAGTATATAAACGTAAACTTTTTTGTAACATTTATTCTGCAGTTTAATTATGTTATGACATTGCAACTTATGACTTTGGTTCTTATTAATGAACGACAAATGCATATGAGAAACACGTGCTTTTGTCAATCCAATAAGCATTTGATTATATGCTATTAAAATATACTTACAACAGCCACTCGAATTCTTCTCTGTACAAGTTACTGTTTGCAACAGATTCATTGGACCGCGAGGCTGTGTCTTTTTCAAGTTCACTTAACCAGCTGTAATTATATTATATATTATAATATAATAAATCAAAATTCCATTTCTGAGTGAGTTACTTATTTTAAATACACAAACAATAAGAAGCTTTCTAAATTTTACAATATGTGTTTAAAAACAAAATGCTGGTATTTTTTATTCAGAACTTAAAAGTTTTGAAATGTGAAATATTTTCTTAAATTTCGACACATATTTTATATTTTAGATTTTTAAAATATTTGAAGTCTAAACGCTTTAAATAACTTTTAATTACTTAAAAAATCTTTGACGATAATTTATACTTGTGGCTTGAAATAAGAAGGATCAATGTAGCATTGCTCACACATATGACACTTTATTGTTCCAAGCCGTATATATCATGCATAAGGAATTAATTATAACTTATGGGTAAAATTGTAAAAAAATTAATACAAATTTATAAACTAAAAATATTATTCTTAAACATGATACTCATTTTTGCCAGACAAAATGTACTTGATTCGTCCCTAAAAACATTTTTACACAATTAAAATAAAACGCTTTTTTGTGTGCTAGAGATTTATAAAAAATGATCCTCTTTAAAAATATGTGAGACTATCTTTTATATAACAACTAAATATCTTTAAAATTCGTATTTTCTTATTAAATAATCGTCTATCATATTAAATAATATTCGTCTATCATATTAAATAATATTCGTCTATCATATTAAATAATATTTGTCTATCATATTAAATAATATTCGTCTATCATATTAAATAATATTTTATTTGAATGTAAATTGTAAATATAAAATGTTCCTACTCATTTCTTGTCTAATACTCTACCCAAAGAAAATATAAATTATGTTTAAAAAAAAATAATTCAAAGTTATGCTTCTCATAGCAAATTCTCAAGAAAAACCGTGAAATGCATTCATATTATTAAACTTTAACAGAAACAATTATTACCGTTTCATGATTTTTGGCCAGAAATCTTTTACTTTTCTGACTGGAACTTGAAGTGCATGGATTTTCGCCATCTCTCTAGCAATTGATGTGGACATGCGTCTGTAATCTACTGTCTTTAAACTCCTGGACTGATGACAGGACATTTTTGAAGATAATTATAAAACATTTTAGCAGGTATTTCAAAATATTTTCTTTTAGGCAAGGTTATGAGCTTAATAAAAACTGTTCACTTGACACAATTTTAAAAGTTGAATTATCAAATAACCAATTTAAAAATAAAATAAAATATTCGATTTGAACTTACAAATGCAATTATACATTAATTTATTATTTATATATTTTTTTATATTTTGAATATGGTTTTCATGGCCAATGATAATTTTGGGTGATATGGTATGTGATTAGAGAAAATGAAATGGAATTTAAAATACTAGGAGGCTCCGCCCCCTGCCCCGCTAACGCTCCGCCAACCCCCGAAGAATTGCTACGCAATTCTCATAGGTTTGCTTCGCAAACCACTTCTTGCTTCGCTCGCTAAAAGGTACGACATAATAACACTGCGCCCTAGTAACAATATTTTTTTAATTATATTACTAAAAACATTAAAAGTTGAAATTGTAAATTTAAATTAATATTCATCTTGGCAAATGAAAACAATGGTACCACTGGCAAGCCTACTATTATTTATTATTTTCCACGTTATTTTCACACCTTACCGGCTTTTCAGTTAAATTTTTAACATTATTGGTAATTTGTTTTGGCCATAATTGACGTTAAGCTTACCATACATTTTGCCTACCAGAAGTGTGTAATTTACCGAGTTTATACGTCATAAAAATGAAGCTCATACAAATCTAGTTTTCAAAATTGACAATAGATGGCGACACCTCAATTGTCCTTTATTTAAAGTTTGAAAAAGCGTTTTTCAAAACTTTTATTTTTTAATTTAATAAGGCTTATATTTTTCCGAATTTAAGCTGACATAATCAAAATAATTATTTACTAATGAATTGAAGGGGTTAATCGTCAAAATGACTTACATAATGGCAAAATAAAAATACGGGCGCATGGGCACATCAGAATTTTGTAAACAAAGTAACTGTTGCCATTCCACAAAGAGAAAAACAGCGTTTTTCAATCACCGCGTAAGAGAATTATATATAAAGATTGTACTAAAATAAAAAGATAAGGGATATCCAAATTTTTTAAAAAAATACTTTTTTTATATATTTATAAAAATTATATTTTTGAATTTTTTAAATATGCTTGCAAAATTCCAGTTTTATTATTCTGTTTATAATGAGTTATTTGGAATTTAATGATGTATTAAAAAATAATGTTTGGCTTTCGTTCATGTTAAGTTTTTCAAAACTCTAAGACGTTTTTAGTTATTAATTAAAAGATTATTGTATAGCGTGGGGTTTGCGCTATGGATAGGGTTCTTTGATAATCAAGACAAGGAATGGCCATTTGTGTTTTAGTGTAACAAATGTAATTAAAAATGAAGTTACACACAGCACAGACATACATTTGGACACAACCTTACATGACAAAGTCTGGCTCTCGACTGACGACTTTACTCACAAACCAGAAGAGGGCGCTACAGTTGCTATAGAGGGCGCTTCGTAAACAGGGTGTTACATTATAACTTTTTATGCATATTGTATAATCTGTGTATGTTATAAATTGACATGCGAATTATATATATGAGTAGTATTTTGTTTAATTACTAAAGTAAAATAATGTGAGTTTTTAAGAACTTTTTGTGTTATTTTGAAGAACTATTTATTTAAATATATATAATAGAACAATATTCTACACAAAAAATAATAATTATTAAAATCATTTATTAAAATTATGAATAACTATTTATATATAAATCAAATAAATGTAATATATAAAATTTCAATGCCAATTCAGATGTGTTATAGTTCAATTCAAATGAGAAAAAAATGTTGGTGTAAAACATAGATATTAAAAAATAAATTTAGCGTTTTAAAAAAAAAGGTTAAAAAATTGAAAAAGTTATAAATTTGAAAACTATACAAACATTTATGGAATTTTTGTTTAGAATATTGTTCTCTCTCTCTTTTTATATATATTTAAATAATATACATTAAACATTCGGTTCAAAAGGTCAAAAATTAAAAAAAAAAAATTGAAGTGGTATCCCCTTAAATATTAATCTATGAATAGAGTTATGAATACACATACTTTTTTAAAGTATTCTCATTAATTATAGTCGCACAAAGTTTAGAGTAACGATATATCTCACCGGAATGAACTCTTCCAGTCTTCCGTTCGGGAACACACCGTAGAGTTTGGGTCCCAGGTTCCTTTCCCCCAACAGCATGAAGGTGGTGGCCTCTGCCACGACCATGTCCATGTCCTCCTGCAGGAGTCCGTAGACACGAAAGAGGACATCGGAGGGGGTACGAGGGTCCTTCACGATCACATTTTCGGGCAGGGAACAACGGTAGAGGGTGTTCGACAATCCTCCACTGAAATAACATATAGGGTCAAAGGTTAACATGAAGCTTTATTATGAAATATACTGTGAAGGGATATGGACACAGTGTGTCCACTAAATTCCATTTTCACCACTTAGCTTTTTACGTCGACATTTACTTATAAAAGTTTAGATACAATAAAGTAAGTGTGTGCTATGTGGAAAGACCGCTTACAGAGGCCCCAAGAGAAGTTAACGGAGTTAGTGTACTTTATAAAATTATAGGACAAACATGAAAATAGTCAATTACAAATTTCATATAAGCATAAAATTTAAAAAGTTCAATCCAATCATAAGAGTAACTTAAACTACGTAGAAAAAATTATGTTAAATTTATTTTAAAATAGAGTATCAAAATATTTCAAAGCCAAAATTTACCTCACAGTCGAGAATTTAAATTGTGAAATACTTATATCTTTCCACGGAGATCCTAAAAACTCCTGACATATCTTGTAAGCTTTCAATTTCACATCTCCCTCACAGCTATCTTTATTGCCTAAATCCGTCATAATTCTTTACTTTCTTGTAACTATTATTTACAAAACGTCAATTTTGGGAATGTAAATTTTTAAAGTTTTGTAGTGAAATTTTATTCTAATCGAATAAATTCAGTGGTCACCAAAGAACTGAGACTCCCAGATCCATTTTCTAATATGAGATTTCTGACAGTTTGAGAACTGATTCATGTTAGATAGACTTTATCTTTATGTAGATATGACGAAATTGAGATAAGTGATGATGGGAACGGTCTCTTGGGATAACAGGAAGCGAGTTGATTGGTTCACCGACATGGCAAAAAAAAATATTTAAAATAGTTTACACACATTTGTTAGAGACTATTATCGAGTGATTTGCTTTGTTTTAAATTTTTATTTGTATATCAGTTTCGGGACAATCAAGGATGCGCACAAATTAACAATATTCTAAATTGTTTAGGTTTTTAACCACCATTTTTATAAAAATTCAGAAAAAAGAAAAATTACTAAGTGAATTTTTTATATGTTATCTTTTATATAAAGCGTACGTAATCTACGTAAAATAATATATACATAATCTAGGTAATAATTATATATACGTAATATATGTAAATCTAAGTAAAATAAAAAATATTAAAGAGTGTAATAGATTGAAGTAAATTTAGTATAACCCAATTTTAGAAGTGTACCATCCCTATTTTAAAATTTAAATAATAATGAATTTTTAGGAATTTCATTTTAACAAAAAGAGCTCAAACAGACATAATTTTATTTTATATAAAATATTACTTAACTCTTACGTAAGACAAATTGAAGTGCCGAAGATTATTATGATTGCAACTAAAGGAACACAAAAGAAAGATAAACTTGAGAATATGTAAGGCTTGAAAGATAAGGTGGAAAATAGATAAGAGCAGCAGATAATAGAATACAGATAGATTTCAATGCTAACTGTTGAGCGGATATAATGGTTTATGTTCAAAATTCTTTATGGTGGAGTTAACTAACTGGTGCGCTAATCTAACTAACCACAAGAAAGGCAAATACAAAGGTTCTCAGGGGTGTTGTTACAAGGGGTTCCGGAACTTTAAGTAAAACAGTTAAGTTAAAAAGTTCTTAACATTTGAAAATATTTGTTCATTGCGCATTGAGTTGGGTGTTTTAAAATCAAATTTCGGTAAATTCTTCTGAGAAATTAATTTGGTTTCTTTTAAAGATGATCCACAATCAGACATAGATGACTCAGTAACTAGTAACACTTTCTACGGCTTGCAGGTGACATGGAATCCTGGTAAAGTTGATTAACGGGTTATCCACAATAGTTGATTCTGATGTTTCCTTAATCAATTGTTGTTGTACCCTCCCTTAATTGTTGATTGCATCTTTATTTTAAAATACATTCTTGGCTATTATATGTTATGTTTCTAAAAAAAATTTAGTTTTTTCAATGCAGTAAAACATTTGACTCTTATTATTTTTTTATTTTAAAAAGTTCATATTAAAAAAGTGCGGGGACAAAATCTGAAAAAAGTGCTACACCTTACATATTGATAGCGTTTACCGTACAAAAGAAAAAATATGAAAATCTTAAATTTGGCAAGTGAAGATTTTAAAATCATTTTCGTTCGTTCTTTCATTTGTTCTTTTTATATTCTCGCCAATTTGTGAAACTTAACGAAACATTCTAACACAGGTGTCTAATAAAAGTTTTTCGGAGATAATTATTATTAACTAATATGAGTTATTCCTCTTTAAATCTTTGGGATGTTACTAAAGTTTAAAATATGGATGTTAATCAACGAGAGTAACGTATATACATTCATGTTATTGTATAGCCAACTTCTCCATATTATCAACCTTTCCAGCTCTTGCAGGACTTTGCTAATAAAATTTCGTTACAAATGGGAACTTTTAACACTGAACCCTGATATGTGACAAATTAAGAATATTATTTATTTCGCTATAATATTGTATTTGTATCAATTTTGGAACTTATTTCCTTCCCGTGCGTAGAACGGGTATTTCATCTAATAGAGTATATAGATTTCACAATGGGCTCCGCGCCAGATAAGAGCGCTGCCTTTGATCTATTTAAAACGACATCAAGAAATATATACCCTTTCAGATATTGATCGCCGCCGCTAAATGTCTTTATAATTTAATTAATTTTTATGCAATACATTTTTAACTTGTTGAAGCGAAATTCGTTTAGTTGCAATCGTATCATAATCGGTCCCGTGGTGGACCGATGTATCGAATGTGAACTTACAAAAATAGATTTTAAATATAGTGGCGCCATCTACAGATTTAGATCTGAGATTTCTGCTTTCGCACAATATTAGATTATTTTACTTGGAAGAATAATAAATAGCAGTATAGACTATTACTAAAACTCAATGGGTGTTATTTACAAATTAACCATTCATTGAATGGGTGTGTATTTGCAAATTAAATTTGGTCCTATGCGAAAAAATTATGTAAAATAAGAGTTTCATAAAAATTACAAAATTTAACTGAAACTACCATCTGATCAACTTCAAAATTATTCGTTTTAGAATTATTTTTGCTTGGATATGGTTTAATATAATGAAAAAAATCTCAAGTCCACGTTTTTTATATGGGTTTAATGAACATTGAAAGAGTATAACCATTAGTACAAAAAAATATGGTTCTTGATACGATAAATTATGTATTTATATAATTTTCTTCCAATGTATCCATTAATTGTATCCATTTAAAATTCTTATAAACTAAATTATAAAAAACTAAATTAAAGTCATCAATTAATTTTATTTGCATATTTCAATTAATTTTTCAATAAAATTGCTCACTTGCGATTCCCGTTAGTTGGTTCTCACGTAGTCCAAAATGCAATATTTAAACTTCAGTATGAACTTTGCAGTAATTTAACCTTATTTAGCTATTTGAAATGACGTAATTAATAACAGTGTAAAACAGACTAATTAATTTATTTTCTTAAATATTTATAACAAAATCAAAAATGTAAGAATTGTGTCACATTTAAAACAAACTTAACATTTAGACAAACTTAAAACAGTTATTCAGAAGATAATTTTCCACATTATTTTATGTCGATTGCTTAAATGGAAACTGAGTTATTACGACTCAAATATCTTACTTCCCATTTTTTTGGCACACTTCTTTAACATTTATTCTGTTTATAAATTATTCACGTCGTCCTGGTAGTACAACGGATAAAGTACTGGACTACGGTGCCTTAGGATACGGGTACTATTCACGGTAAGGCTGGGTTGCAATTTTTGTTATTTATTAAGAATGATTTATAAAGGCAGCCTATGTTATATCTGCTCTTTTCATTCATTTTTATAAATTGTACTCATTTTTAAGTAGAAGTATTTTTCAAAATTGAAACTTATGTATTCGGAGCCATGATCACCCAGCAAAAAAAGTCAACATAAAACCTTAATCAAAATTTTGAAATTGAAGGTTTTATGCAGGAAAATTGCAGTTTTTTTGAGGATCTATAAAATTAAAGGTTTTTGTTTCAATGTCCTTCATAAAAACTGCAAAAAACCTTCATTAAAACCTGCAAAAAAAATTCAATTTTTTATCATGAATGGAAAATGCAGATATTTTAAAAGTTTTATGGAGGAAAATTAGAAACTTCAAACAAACTGCAGTTTTTTGTTTCAATATTCTTTATAAAACCTTCAAACAACCTTCAATTTGACAATTTTGATGAAAGTTTCATGCTGACTTCTTTTGCTGGAAAGCAGAAAGCATCGAATGTATTCAAAAATGAATACATTTTACTTATTATTTTTGAATACCTATTTTAACAATGTAGAATTCAGATTATTACCAATATCTCATTTAGTAAAAATAAATGAACATAAAGTTATTGTACGTATGGCCGTCTATTTTCAACTTTCATTTCTAATTTCCACACCCAGACCCGCACGCACTTTGCCCCATCCATGTTTAATAGACAGGGCTCAGGCTACCCAGCAAAAAAAGTCAGCATGAAACCTTCATAAAAATTGTCAAATTGAAGGTTTTTTGAAGGTTTTATAAAGGATATTGAAACAGAAAACCGCAGTTTTTTTTAAGTTTTTAATTTTCCTGCATAAAACCTTTAAAATATCTGCATTTTCCCTTCATGATTATAAACTGAAGGTTTTTATGAAGGTTTTTTGCAGTTTTTATGAAGGACATTGAAACAAAAACCTTTAATTTTATAGATCTTCAAAAAAACTGCAGTTTTCCTGCATAAAACCTTCAAATTCAAAATTTTGATGAAGGTTTTATGCTGACTTTTTTTGCTGGGTACATAGCCCATGAGTAAAATGCTGCGGGCCGGTAAAAAAGGGGCCCCCCAGCACTCCGGCCGCACAACCGGCACCCTAGCCCCGCCGGGCAGGGTAGGCACGCCCGCGGTCCCGGACAACATTTATTGAGCCAAAGAAGCATGTTATTATACAAATCCTCCTGGGGGTTATAACACACCCCCGGGTAAGTGTTAGTAGCAGAACAATACAAATAAACATATTTACAGTTGGGGTTACAACAAATCCCGCAACGACATTGCTTTTCGCTGTAAATGATAGTATTATTAAAATAATAATAATAATAATAATATATGTATAACTGAAAATATATGGTTCAATAACAAATAACAAGTTGCATAAATTATATAGGATCAATAATAAATGTATTTTTATCTCTCTTAGGTGGCCTGGAGTTGTCTGGTCGAGGAAAGAAATGAAAAAGTTGACTGTAAGGTAAGTTTGAAGTGCCCGTAACAGCAGGTGCTCCCAAAAAGATGAGAATAAGGGAGAAAAAAAATTCTAATATAAAAAGGAGAACAACTGATTCACTTAGAATTGGTTGATTAGACTTAGAATTTATTATAGTTGTGGTTATTGTATATTTCGCCATTTTGTGCGCGGCCGAATTTATAATTTGTGTATATGGCTCGTTAATAGTTTTTAGCTGAATATTCAAATTTTTTCAATTAAGTATTGTAGTATTTTGACAAGACATGCCGCCGCTGTATTAATCCATGGTTGAGTTTACGACGTAATTTTGTTATGTGACCCCTCCCCCCCCCCAAGGTAAAACAATGGATTTAATATATGCTTGACATTAGAGTATGGGCAAAAAGTAATAAATGTATTTTTTTCGATTCATTTTCGTCGATATTTATGAGAAGAACGTGCGATTCGTCAGAGCTCCTGAAAATTATATTTTTTTTATATTCCTCATTTGTTAAGGTACATTAAGTACAAGGTCGTAATAGGGATCATAAATAAAGATTTACTATTTTTAATTTTATGGTACACATTCACTTGCATTAGAGTTTTAATCCATGAATGAATAACGCAATTTGTCAATGTATTGGTTAATCCGTTACATTTATAATTGCAATTCAAATGATTTTCAACATAGTTTCATTTTATATTGTAGCCCTAACTTGACTTTCAAATAAGGAAAAATTATATTAGTTTCGGCATTTCACGAACACGGTTTTTTTACATTTAAAAAAAAATTATATGTTTAGTGCAGATTGAACAAGGCTTGTGTCATATCAATGATAACTACATCAATTGTTATCAAGAATTGAAATAAAATATCAATACAAAGAACACAGATAAAACCACGGGTAACAACTAGTACTTTTATATATTTGAAAACTAACAGGATTTAAAAAATAGCAACATATTCAAAGAATATTCTAACGTTATTAACATTAATTTAAAAAAGTCGGAATTTTTTAAGAGAACATCAAAACTGAAGATAACACAATTTTATTTCCAGTTACTAAATTCACTTTCAGTAAACATTTTATCAATTTTATTCCTTTGGTTTATTTTCTTTCTTGGGGTTTCTTTCAATAACATATTAGCTTTCTTTCCGTGGATCTTGTTCAAAGTTTGCGCTGTAAGAAGCTAGAGCCGTACATTCGACACCTTTTTTCTTTTACGGCTAGCTTTCTAATTTTAGCCCTCTTTTTTTCCTCTACAATTTTAACTTTACTTTTGTGTGGGTTTTGAGTTATATTACATAAAAGCTTTAAAAGCGTTACTTAATATAACCTGGAACTGAACTCAATGTGTTTAGCTTTTGTTTTATTATAATTGTATAACAATTTAATTTTATAACTTTTGCGAAACTGAATAAAAAGGAATAATCTGATAGTTCTATGGTTTGATATAAATATTATTTTTTTAAGTAATATTTTTTAAAAACGGCATTAAATAATATACTGACAAATAATTTGTAATTCGTTTCCATAATCTGTAAAAAATTCATGATTACATGTAACTAAAATTTAAGAACGTTTTTTTGTAAATACTAGGGGGCTCCGACCCCTGCTCCGCTGACCCCTGATCAACAACGACTTTAATATTAAATAACTTATAAACTAATAACAATATTGAAACAAAAATATATTCTTCTTATTTATCAAACATTTTTTAACAAATTCACTTAATTTTGTAATTTTAGGACTTTTAGATTTTGAGATACGATCTGAATAACATTGAAAAAACTTAAAATTTCCCCCTAGGGCTTACTTTTTTTTTAAATAGAGAGATTAAAAAAGTGATGTATGGGAAAGTTCACAAATAAAAATTAATTAAAATAAAATTAATTATTAGGCATTTTCATAATATTAATCTCAAGAATAATTTATATTCAGTAAAAATTCAAACATCATTGCTCAGAAAAACAACATAAAGTTTCAAAGAAATAGATTTACCAAGTTTCGTCCATAGCCTTAAGTGCATTACACTCCTATCCTCAGCTGTTGTGGGACTTTTTGGCTGTATAAAACTTCGTAAATAAATTTGAACTTCGAAAAGTATTACATAGCCCAGTAGAGATAGGATTTTGGCTTGCAAAAAATGGAGTAGTTTTGATTTTCGGGTATGTTGTATGTATCGACCCCCTTGTGAAAAATCCAAGTTTTCGACCTCCCACCCCTTGTGCGTTTTCCGCCATCTTGAAAAAACGGCTAAAAAAAGGCACTTTTGAAAGTTTTTCCTCAATAACTCTCTTCCAGTACATTTTAGGTTAAAAGTTACAATTGCAATTTTAAAGAGCATTAAATTTCCTACATATTTCATGTATAACATATTGGAAAATTCTGAACATTTACTGAGATATAGGGCCGTAAAAATCTATAAAAATTTCAAAAAAATGAAAAAAGTCAAATATGTCGTTAGTTTTACTTGAATAACTTTTTTCTGTGCATCTTAGCGTAAAATGCATAATAACCAATCTTGTAGAGGATTAAATTTACTATAAGATCCATACAAAATATTTGTAATTACTACGAACAGATGCCGAAAAATGTTGAAATAACAATTTTGCTGAAATTTGGTTGTAAACTGCAAATATCACCCTTTGTTGAAATTAGTATTCCTGAAAGTAATATCTTTAATCTATTATGTATGTAATATATACATGTAGTTCACGTATGTAGTACATGAACTTGCATGCAATACATGAGATTTATGTTAAATTTAGGAGAATGCAAAAACTTTACAATGAAAAAGGATATAGTGGACAGTGGAGAGTATAAGGATAACAAAATCTCAAATTAAAAATCCATCATAAAGTTTTGTTGTTTTAGCTTTTTTTGCAGCTGCTTTTGTTACTACAAGTCTTTTTGCATTGGCACGAAATCATGTTAAGCAATGCCTGTGGAGCTGGTTCTTTATTCATTGGGACTGGAGTTAGGCCACCAATATCCTTCTTCCAGCCCCATTTGAGAGCGTCTTTTTGATACCCCATCCAGGTTTGAGCTTACAGATAAGTTCTACATGCATGATATTGAACTACATCCTTAGTTGGATGTAGTCAAGCCAAATTGAATTTTGTGTTTATAGCAGCTTTAGAAAAGCGAAGATACCGCAACTCATCTATAGAAGTGTTTAGGTCACCGCCAAAAAGGGCCACAAGGAAAGTTTCAGTGGTTTCCGTGATGTTTTCTTTTTCTGCAACTAGATCTTTGAAAATGGTAATACTTTCATTGTGGAATACATCACTTTCTAATGTGGTACAAAACTTCATTTTCCCCTGCCCAAATTGAGCGGAGATTGTATCGCAGCCACTTATCGCATGTAGAAAAATAATGTTTTCCACAATATTTTTATATATTTTGGAGTACAAGGTATCTGTCATGTTGCTCCTACCAGATTTGCAAAAGAACACATTGTCTGGTGCTAAACCCGTGACCAATACTAAAAGGTCAATGTATTCACCGCAATAACTACAACAGAATCGTATGCATCTGGGATCACAGAGGTGCTAGGAGTAACAGAAATGATCACTCCCATTGCATGAAATGTACCTTCTCCATTCAGAGTGTTAACGTTGAAGTCAGCATTATCAAAAATGAATTGGCAGAATGCATTTTTCTTGAGGGTTGCGTCCGCATGAAGTACAGCAGATAGCTCAAATTTAAAAACTCCCTCATAACTGGAAGAAAATCCCAAGGATGATAATAAGATGAAGTCGTGATAGAAATTTCTTGTACAAATAAGTACCTACTCCAAAGAGAAGGGATGACAAAATGACCGTGATCTTACTGCGGCTATCACTGAATGTGACAATGTCGCATTCAGTCCATCCAGCTGGCCTTTCTTGTCTTTCATAATCACACTTTCCATGAAATAAAATAAAGAAGGTGGTATCACAGACTTCACATCCTGAAGGAAGTCAACTGAAGGTGTATATACACTATTGTAATAAACGTGAGAACGAATGTCTTCTGCGATGACGTAAGCTGCAACCTGAAGGATACGAAAACGTTCTTCTTCCAAGTTTTTTTTTCCTTTCGCCGTACCAGTTATCACTGAGAATTTTGTAACTAGTCTTTTTGAAACATATCACTGATGCATGGGGTTGTGAGTCAGCAATCAATACATCACCTCCATATTGTTTCCGAAGCCTCGCTTTTATAATTCTCATATCTGGACGAAACTCTCCTTCAATCTGATTAACCAAGTCTTCAAATGAAAACTAGCACCAGTAAAATCGGGTAGAGTGAAAATGCATCGAAGTATTTTGTGCGCCCATTGGTTCCCACATGCATTGACAATACTCAAAATTGATTCTTTCATGGACAGTTTTTCACACAAAAACACTTTATCACGTCTATCCAAAGTGTATTTTTTCTGCTTCTCTTCGAAATCCTTAGGTAATTCGTTTCCACAGAGGAAGCAGTGATGTTTGAAAGTGAAAACACATTCATTCAACGATCTACGGGATGGTCCAGGCACAGTCTGAGAAGCTGCCCTTCAGAGGTAAGCTGCAATCAGCTTGCCATTATTAGCTCTTTTGGCATGAAGTATGAACCCTGACTTCGTTCACATTATTTAGAAAAGCAGAATGAGTTGAAAGTTTACGCTTTACACTAGACTCACGTAATTCGCCTAGCTCTTTCACTACGAACGTTTCACCTTCACTCAAACTTTTGGCACAGATAAAGCACACAGTTCCATGTAAACTCGACATTTTGAACAATTGAGCACACACTAAATAGCTTAAAAACAAAAAAACGAACAAACACAACAGAACGAGAACCGAAACTTCTACAACTGGAAATATGCAAGAGATGGAAGGGAAAGTACGTGGGACATTGTTATTGTTATTTCAACATTTCTCGTCATCTATTGGTAGTAATTACAAATATTTTGTCTGGATCTTGTAGGATATTTAATCCTCTACAAGATTGGTTATTATGCATTTTACGCTAAACTGCACAAAAAAAAGTTATTCAAGTAAAACTAACGACATATCTGACAGTGGCGGATTTAAGACAAAAGGCCCAGGCGGCAAAAATTTTTGAAGAGGGCCCGTTTTCTAATAAATAATTTAGGAGCAAACATTCAAAAAACGTGTTTTTTTTTTTTTTAATTTTTTAAAAATAGGATTATTACCTCTTTTGAACTTGCTTCCGAATTTTTAATAGAACTTAACTATTTTATTTGTCCAAAACACGTTTTATCCTTTGAATTTATCTACCAAAGTTTGGAATCTGTAGATCAGTCAATGTAGTAAGAAAAAGTTATTTGCGGTTTTTGCCACGAACTCTTCAAATTCTGTAAGCGCACTTAATGTGACAAAACACAATTCGAATGTTTGTTTCTAAATGATCATTTTCTATAATATTAACAAAAATTAATATTTTGCTCTACGCAATTATTTCCCACTTTGAGAACAGCGCAACGGTTCCGCAGCCCCTTGCATCAATTGTGCTGTGTTGTAATCTCGCAAATAGAACTTTTCGATATTTGTAACTAAATAAACTTGATTCGTCTAATTTAACAAAACAAATAAAATATTTTACAATAAAAGTTCGTAAATATGGCTTTATGCCGTATTTTAGTCCTCATTGTACAGTTTTAATTTTCTTACAAGGAAACGTACCACATTCTGATAAACACCGAAAATGAAATTACCAAAAGTAATATATTTTTTTTTTACATTATTTTTATATTTACTTTTTACATTTTTAACGAAGTGTTGTAGATATTCATATAAATATCTGAAATTATGTTTATTTCAGCTACTTAAATGGATACATTTTATAAATAGTTTTCAAACTTAAACTTTTTCTGCTTTTAGGAAACATAAAAAGTTAGTAATATAAAAATATATACGATTTTGCATGAGTCAGAGTTTATTGAGTACAAGAAAAGTTTAATTGAATAATGTTTTGAATAAATATAAATTATCAATTTAAATATTAGCAAATGAAATAAATAATAAATTGTTAACAAATGAAATAAATAATAAATTGTTAACAAATGAAATAAATAATAAATTGTTAACAAATGAAATAAATAATAAATTGTTAACAAATGAAATAAATAATAAATTGTTAACAAATGAAATAAATAATAAATTGTTGAATATATAATTATTCAATTGATGCAATAAAATCATTAGAAATTTAGACTTTATATAAACCGTATTTTCCTAGTATTTACACTAATTCGCTACATTGAAATTGCATTTATTATATGTAATTTATATATTATTCAAGATTAAAATGAGCTTCGACTTATTTCTATACATAAACATTCTTAGTGTTATTGATTTAATGGTGTATAGCAAAAACAAACATTTTAATTAGAGTCATTGCCAATTGATTAACATAATTACAAAAGCCCATTTCATTAGGAAAGATGTTATGATTTGTAATTGATTTTTAGAATATAGAAATATTTACTTACTTGCAAAACAGTAAAATATGCTGATGTAAAAAACCTCCTATATTTGTTATTAGTACTAAAAAAATTACTTCCTAAATTTACCGTCTTACTCTGAAATAAGAAGCTGTGAAATGGAAGCTGTTCGATCTCATAAATTAGGGATTTTTTTTTCAAGTAGTCCCGTACGACCAATGTAGTTGTATTGTAGTCCATTCTAAACCTCCACAAACATAAAATGGCAATACTCATGTCACAATGGAAAGAGCATCTATCAACCAGTACGGCCAAGTGTCACTAATTACAAACAGAAGAGAACGAAGCGAAGTAGACTGACTATACATTACAATTCCCCGAAAAGCAGTCCTTTGTGACCCCTGACCCTGACATATGTCTTGAGATGTCTTGCTACAATTCCGACTCACGGATGCCTTTCAAACGAAGTTGGTAACAGAACAGGTGCTTTGGACCACTCCCTGTTTGGACAAAAGGGCATTTGACTAATGATACATACAAACCGTCTTCGAAAGGAAACTATTGAAAAAGGTTTGCAAGCGATTTCATTGTCAAAGCTACGACAATTCATTCTTCTCCTGTTCTTTTCAAAACGACCTCTTTCCTATTCCAAGCGCACGTAAAACACGTTTAGCAATAAACAAGGGTTTCCTTTCCAAGGCGGATTTTTGTACAAATTCTCTATAACTGCAATTGGTATTTAAAATGAGATTTATTTAAAAAAAAAAAGGTAGAGGGGATTATTATATTAGGGAGGGTGACTCAGCCCCTTCAAAATATTTCTTGAAGGGGGCTCTAGACCTTTAGCCCCCCTCCCCCTAAGTATATGCCCGGGATTGATTAAAAAAATTCATTACTATAGGCACAAAAGCACTGATAGGGGCCATCACTCTTAAAAAAATAGATTAAAATAATTAAAAATCCCACATATACAGTTAATTATTCTTTTAAAAACAAGAAATTACAACGTTTTTGGAAAAATTGCTGTAAAGTTATGCAAAATTGCAGTAAACGAATTTTAAAAAACATAGGCAATTTTTCTACAATAAAAGATGAGGATCATAAACCCAGGACTCTTAGCTACAGACTAACGTGCCTAATGATAAATCAGGCCCTGTTCAACCCAAACTTCATAGTTTATTAAATGAAATATTTTCAACGATTTGTCTTACGCTTTTAAATAGACCCTAAAGCATCAATTCGAGTTTCTAGTTACGTGTTTGATAAGTGTAATATATTTTTATAGCATAGGGGAATACTATAAAATTGTAACTTCTCTATATTAATACTCCCCCCCCCCCTTCCCCATCCCCCCGGCCTCCTTAACGCTGTGACAAAGGGTCCCGTGCTTTTGGTTGGTGGCCTTTTGCCAAAAAAAAAAAAAAACTTAATCTGTATTTTAATTTCTTAACCCCTTTTTTTAAAAAAATATTTAAATAAGACCGTATTGCTACATTTTTTAATTTTAAATAATGATTAGAAACTGCCGTTCTCATGCTCTATGCACTTAAACTCCGAGTTTATTTTTCGAGAGTCGTTGCTTAGCCCCACTCCTAAATAATAATAATCTTAAAATCTATTAAAAATATTATAATTCTTAAATCTATATTATAGTTTATGGATTCTCGCAGCTACCTTCACACAGTGCCCTGCGTCTCATAAGAGGCCCCACGTTTGGTCTGTTTACAAAAGCAGGGCCCTGCCCCCGCGTCGTAGATGATTTGGGGGCTGCTCAGAAACCATGTACAAGTGCTGTTTGCACGGACTTATTCGATAATGGGGCCCTGTAAAGAGGAGGAGTGGGCCCGGGCCCGTTGAAGAAGGGGCACCTGTCTACTCGTATGCATAAGGATAAAGGAATCCAAACAGATAATTTCAATGAAATGTTTAGTAAAATTAAAATATGTTAAAAAATAAAAGAAACAATTATTTATTTTCCTCCCTTTTCTAACTTTGTGAGTCGGGGGGGCCCAAAATGGACCCAAGACAAGGGGGCCCAGGCGGCAACTGTCCATTTGCCGCCCGTTAAATCCGCCACTGATATCTGACTTTTTTCATTTTTTTGAAATTTTTATAGATTTTCACGGCCCTATATCTCAGTACATGTTTAGAATTTTCCAATATGTTATACATGAAATTTATAGGAAATTTAATGTTCTTTAAAATTGTAATTGTGACTTTTAACCTAAAATGTACTGCAAGAGAGTTATTGAGGAAAAACTTTAAAAAGTGCCTTTTTTTAGCGGTTTTTTCAAGATGGCGGAAAACGCACAAGGTGTGGGAGGTCGAAAACTTGGATTTTTCACGAGGGGGTCGATACATACAACATACCCGAAAATCAAAACTACTCCATTTTTTGCAAGCCAACCTCTTTTTTTGAGCTATCTCTACTGGGCTAACAGTAGAACTCCAATTACCGAAGTCTAGTTATTCGGATCAAACAAAGCGGATCTCCAATTTACCAGATCCGGATCACTTACAGAAAAAAAAATCACCAACATCCACATTTTAAATGTTTATAAATTTATTATCGATGAATAATATTATTTTAACCCTCATTAAATTACATACTAAACCCAAAAAAAATAGTTTTATACTAAGAAATTAATTTTTTTTCATGAATTGTCCGATTATCCGGATGAGATCTGGTCCCGATTGATCTGGATATTTGGAGTTCTGCAGTTTATATCAAATTGATTCCCTGTACACATTCAAAAATGATTACATATACTTTTCATAATTGAAACATAACTACTAATCAGTCTTTTATAGTTGATTGTAGCCTCGTAGCCTTGTAATTATCAACCATATTTAGATAGAGAGGATGACATATCAGCTGGCACCCAGTCTCCAAAGATCTCCAATCAAAATTAAATATTTGAACGAAAAGAGATTAACTATACACGGCTTAATAGAAACTCGTGACTCGCCAATCACGAGTCAAGTACAGTAAACATCAGTGGATAAAGGTCCTAAAATTAATTAGAATTAATCTGGAGGAAATACCGAAAACATATTTAAGTTTGATAGTTCTAAGTACTCCTGCTTAAACTCCTTGATAAAATGACAACTTAGGCGAAAGATTGTCTTTTGGAAGTTAATCCCGAATTTTAGCCCAATCGATTGCAAATAACGATGTCTACGCACACCTTCTGCTTTATTTTCGCTGCTACAAAATACACCTGTCCACGACGGAAACTTTCCCTGGTAACTCTTCCCGATTCGGTCCTGAACGGAATATTACCTCGCAGCTGTTCCCCTCGATGAAATAGATGGGGTGGTGTATTGACTTATTTCAATGGTAAGCAGATGCTTTTGGCTCCAGCCCAAGCTCATCATCTTGCGCCATTTCCAGCCAGGATTACACAAACAGTCCGCTTTCTGCTCCATCCTGGTTTATGGTGCCACGGTTTGTTTTTCTTCAAGTGTTAATCGCGTATGGACGGCACGTCTCGACGTTTTGCCCAGTTTGTTTGGACTTTGTGTGTCTATTTTAGGGAAGTTCTCGATCTTGGCAGCTTAAGAGGGTTTATCTGCTTCTTTAGTTTTTTTTCGGGGAATAAATGTGTTGGGTTTTAGCGGAAAGGTTAATAGTATAATGCCTTTGAAGTTCGTTTTGTTTTGTAGTATTCATTTTATTGTGGTGGGTTAATGGAAAGTTTTTCAATGTATAAATATTCCTGAGTGTAGAAAGTTTCGGAATTTCAATTTTATTCTAAATGTTAATGCATTCAATTGCTTCCGTAGAAATAGTTGCCATAACTGTTCTGTTACAATCACAAAGATAAAGAGTAAAAATATTAATGGGGTGTGGATGAATAATAAGTTTATTTAAAGGACCATTTAAGTACTTGACTTGTGACTGATATCGGAAAGTGTAGTAAAATATTGTTGAATTTGTTTTTATCCGATGTGACAAGATGAATGACGCAGAAATCACTTGAATTGTGTATAAACAAGTTCAGTCAACTTGTGTGTAAGTTTAAAACATTCCATTATGCGCGAATTAAAATAATATAGGACAAATAATAACATTTTTAATTGCATCAAAGCAATTCTGTTCATAGTGGTTCTGACCAAAAATATTACTTTGAGCACAAATAAAGTCGATAGTTATACTTATTATCTAGCACATTAACGAAGGTGTAAAATTCATTTTGGGCCAGATTTTCTTACCTCGAATCTTACTTTATGTTTGGCCCTATTTTCTGACTACAAGTCTCACTCGTGATATTCATGTTTGGCCCTATTTTCTTACCACGAGTCTCACTCATGATGTCCATTTTTGGCTCGCTTTTCTTAATATCTGTCTTACTTGATATTGTAGGCAAAGGAATTAAAAATACCCCAAAATTTATGGTCCAAACTAGCATCTGTTTTAAACAGAAAGTATGAATTTGTTATAAAATAAAAGCAAAATAAAATCAATTTTATTATATTCAAATTTTAATAGTTTTATCTTTTAATACGATGACAATAATTTGAATGCACTCATTCTGGAAAACAAGAGTGATTTTAAGACGATTTTTTGACAGGGAATATTCAAAAGGTTTACGGGACTTTAAATTTTCACATAAGCAGAGTGAGATAAAGAGATATAATGATAAAGAAGAAGGGAGTTCGGAGAAATGTCCAATAATACAATGTTTATGTATTGTGAAGCTGAATTCCTACGGAAAAGAACGTAAACACTTACATTCCGCTCAATCTATGCTTCTTAATAGAACGATGTATTTTGGAAAATTCTTCTAATAAAAGTAAGACAGTCACAGTTATTTCAATATGATTGTGTATTTTGTTTGAATGTGGAATTTTAATATTGCAAATAGACGTTTTGCTGATTTCTTTTTATTTTCCAGTGAATAATTTCTACATTTAGTGTGTGCTTCCACGTCCCATACGCTGAAGTATTCTGCGAATAGAGCGTTTTAAGACCCTTTACAAATACAAATATTGACGACCAAAAACGGGCTCAAGGCCCAACAAGGTTGGTCCAGCTAGTATCTCTTAACAATCTCCCATTGAATATCTAACTTCTTCTTAAAATCCGTTACTCCTGTACAATTAACAATATTCACTGGCAAGTTGTACTTTCAGAGGATTCTTGATTAAAATATGTGTTAATTTGCTGCACTGTTTTCCTTTGGTTGTCATTTATAATCATGGACACTCTTATTTCCGCACGAATATTCAGTATCCTCTGACGATAATCAAAGGCACGTTGATACCCAGTGTTTTCGTTTATTGTCCACTGTATAATAACATAGTTACTATGGAAGTGTTTGTATATATCTCTTTTTTTAAAATGAAGAAATGAATATTTGAAAATGTTAATTTGTAGTTGTGAAGATTTTATTAAATGAAAACCTTCATATAAAGTCTTATTATTAAACGTTTTTAAACAAAAAAAATAAGACTGATTTCTTCGCACCTCTTCAGGCATAAATACCTGATGCCTAAAATGAATAAAGTTTACATGTACTTTTCCTTTAGCAAATAAAAATAATTCAGGTGTGCTGATTATTCATGTAGATTATAATATTAACTAGCAATATTTTTGGCTATTTTTCGACTTTCCAAAAAAAGATTATTGTTTACTGTTACATAGAGGTATTTACAAACGCACAAAATATAATATATTCTCGTATACTTCCTTTTATCTTTTCAATTAGTTACACAATTTATATGCCCTAAAATATAACCTTTTTTGCTGTGTTTAAAATAAGGTTGATATTCGTTTCTTACCATATAAAACATTATATGACAATGTACATGTATCCATTTACAGTAAGTCTTTCTCTTTTTAGTTAGTATCCTCAACTATATTTTACTAAGAAAGTCAATATAAAGTTTAAAATTATACTACGGAATTTTAGTGATACATATTATATACTCCCTTTTATAAATACATTGTTAAATAAAAAGAAAATACATTTAAACGCATAGTCCAAACACTTTAGAAATATGATTTATTCTTTTATATTAACTGACTCTATTGAATATATATTTTTTTAAAAATAGTATGTTCTTTCATAATACTTTATGCCCATTCACATATGTTCTTTTTAAGAGTACATTTAGACTATTACTCCTGGCGAAATACAGAGATTTTACGAGGCAATGTCGGCTTTGCAGAACGGCATAATCAATCCTGCAAATAAAAATTGTCAGCAAGCGGAAATGGAAACGACAGTCCCCTGGAGTGAAAACTCGTTTATATGTTTCCCTCGTCAACGTATATGAGCTGTGATGGAATCGATTCGAGTGAGGCTCATAAGGCAGCTGCTGAATACTCAGTAAACAACGTATTCCGTAAACACGAATTTTAAAATATCACAGAGTTATTTTATACGAAAGTATTCAAAAACTGAAACCATATACAGTAAATGCTATGATTTCAAGCTATAAAAATGTTGCTCATTGAAATGTCAATTAAACTACTTTGTAATAAAAATATTATTTTATAAAAACAATAATGGTCTCTTTTTATTTTTTTTATTTTTACTAGTCTTCGTTTTTTGAGAAAGATTTGTTAATTGTGCATCTTATTTTAATCAAAATTGTAATTCAAGTTAACTCTACCGGATGATACGCGATTGCGATAACCACGACATTACTGATAAATGAAAAAGCACAATGCATTGTCATGCAAAACAATGCCATACAATACAGTACAGTGCAATACAATACAATACAATACAATACAATACAATACAATACAATACAATACAATACAATACAATACAATACAATACAATACAATACAATACAATACAATACAATACAATACAATACAATACAATACAATACAATGCAATACAATACAATACAACATAATACAATACAATGTAATTCTCGTTTATATGTTTTCCTCGTCAACGTATATGAGCTGTGATGGAATCGATTCGAGTGAGGCTCATAAGGCAGCTGCTGAATACTCAGTAAACAATGTAGTACAGTGCAGTAAAGTGTAATACAATACAATACAATACAATACAGTGCAGTAAAGTGAAGTGAAAATACAATAACCATTACAATTCGATTTACAATACAAATACAACACAACAGTATGTAATACAATACAATAACAATTACAATTCGATTTACATTACAAATACAACACAACAGTATGTAATACAATACATAAACTTATCAACGAATATATATTAAAGATATCTAGTACAATTTATAAAATTAGTTTATTACGATTTAAATGTTGCTGATTTAACTCACATTGCATCAAAATATTAAGAATAAAGTTTAAAATACTTTTTTTTATATTTCCAACTACCAAACATTATGAATTGTAAGACATATTACTTATAAAAATACTGAATTTACTACTTACTAATGTTCTTTTATAAAATAATAAAACAAAAAAAACATAAAGATGTCTAAGACAGAATTATTTTTATAATAAAAATTGTATTTATATCCCATTTTTGTAAAATGTTTCTTTTTAATTATATTTGGACAAAGTTATTTCTATTGCATAAGAAAAGAAAATTGATTTATGATATCAAAAGCATGTTTATACAAAATCCGATTTTTGAAATACAATATGAAAGATAATTAGGAAACTGAAGATGACTACAATTGCTCGCTTTTTAACATAAAACTCAATTACATACTAAGAAATGAAAGCTTATTTTCGAGGAATAATAAAATATAATACGTGCTGTATGTACGATTCAATTTAAATACAATATAATAAAATGAAGTATTTGCAGTCGGTTTTTTTTACGTTTCGCATTCTAAGGAATAAATATTTGCACTTACAAAAAATTTATATTGGATAAATAGCATATATTGCATAAGTAAATAACATATATTGTATAAGTAAATAACATATATTGTATAAGTAAAAAAATATTGCAACTATTGAATTATATTATTGTAGTATTAAGTTTAACAGAAATGCGTAAATGTTTTTTGTATTTCCCGATGTACGTTTGGGTATTTTCTTTTTCATATAGTTTTGAAAGTACTTGATGAAACCCGGTTACTGTTTGAATTGCTATTGGTTAATATTTTATTAAGAAAGCAATTTAGTAAAAAAGAGGTGATTTAGTTGCTTAAACTGTTGCTGGTTTGGTAATAAAATTTATTAAATAACTCGAGTTATACTATTTTTAAAAAGTAGAGAATTGCGTATAGTGAGATATTGGATAAATGTAATATTTAACATTTTATATTAAATACTGATGTACAAATATAACAGTAGTAGCAAAATATGATCATTTTTTTTTAAATGTAAAGAATTCATTGTTCATATCTCATTAAAATAATCATTTAATTTCTCAAGGTTAGTCTAATGAATAAAAGTTTAATTTTATAAATGTTTTTACACTGAAATGTAATGCATTTGTTATTTGATGGAAATCCTGTTCATTTGTATAGTACCTACAGATTAAATAAAATAAATTCATTTTTAACTTTCAGTAGTTGATTATTTTAGTTTTAATGCAAAAATTAATAACAAGTGGTACTGAGAAGTGGTACCTTGTGGCCAAATAACACATTCTTAAGAAACATATACGTAATTTTTAATGTCTTTAAAAACCATTTATGCCAAATTTGAAGAAAATCAAAAACGCGTTTAGTATATCTTATAATTTAAATAATATAAATTGCTGACATAAATGGGAATTGCTGAAAGTATTGGACTCATAATTATAAGTATTAGCTTAGCTTTCATTAGCTTTTCCAGTATTTGTTATATATCTTAATTCAAATATAATGCTATCATTAAAAATTACAAAGCACCACAATAACAATACAAATGAAAATAGAATTAACTTCCGTATCTTTATTATTATTTCTCGTTTAATGAAGGACCGCTATCTAAAATTTTATTCCTGCGTAATTTATCGTCATCAATTTATAATTTAAAATATATTTGAATCTTTTGTCCAAGACTAAATGACATTTCTTATCCAGTAAGCAGAATACCAAATGAATAGCGTTCATCGTAAATTATTCAAAAAGTCTAATTGGATAGCTTCAGTTTTGGCACAGCTCACTTCCCAAATTAATAGCGGAAATTTGGTTTAAATCTCTGAAGGGTTCCATGAGTTTGCCAAATCGAATACACTCATCGGCGTATAATAAATATTAAGTGATAAACGAGCACTTGATTGGATATTTCAGAGTGAGAAGAGCAGAGAACTGATTATTTAAAAGTGAATTATTTAAAGTCATCCTATGACGTTTAAATAGTAATTTATTTTTAATGATAAGCACAGAGAATGACGACCACTGACAGATGACAGTAACCCCACAAGTTTTTGGAAGACATATACATAATTAAAAAAGAGGTCTTTAGAAAAAAAGTATGTTTTTATTTTACATATTAACTTTTATTATTTTGCTTGAACATACTATTACATTTCAGAAACATCAATAATTCCCAAGTGAAATGAAAATTACAACTGAAAGTAAAAACCATATTTAGAAATTTAAAGTTTAATGACATTTTTTACGATTTCTTGATAATACATAGTGGAATGTGGGAGAAAATGGTTAAAGCTGCAATCGTTTGCATGCTTACTACCTAATTTCAATGCAAGTTAACATATAAAAATCCATGTACCATAAAATAATCATGAGTTTGTAAAGTGTAAATCCATAAATTCTAATAAAATATTAATTCATTACATATACCATGCAAACGTTCAAACTCATTCAATAAAGTACATATTTATATAGAAATGATAAAAATAAATCTTATACCGTCAACGAGGATTACGTTACTCTTTACGTCACCTGAATACAGTTACTCTTAACGTCACCTGAATACAGTTACTCTTTACGTCACCTGATTACAGTTACAATTTACGTCACCTGAATACAGTTACTCTTTACGTCACCTGACTTTACTTCATGTGTTGATTACATTTTCACAATTTAATAAAGGGAGACATTCAGTGAAAGAAGTGAATAATATATTTCTCAACGATTTGTCTGTTTTTCCTCATTTTCTGTAACTAAGTTTTCACCTAAATGTATTTGATGTGTAAGTATAACACGTGTTTTTTTAAAGTGGAAATATTTGTATATTTTACATTAACCACTGGTATTCTGAATAAGGTAAGTGCACAATTGTGTTATGTAACAATCAATTTAAAAGTATATAAATGGGCTTTCTGAGATTTTGCTTCTAATTCAGGTTACAAAAACATTTTGCACACAGACCTCAATTCAGACCAATGTTAGGGATTACTTTACCCCAACTAGTAAAATGAAGTAATCCTTTAGAAAAGTAAAATAAACCGTAGGAGAAATCTTAATATTCTTCTAATTTATTATTCAAGCAAAGAAATGTAAGTCACCTGCATTAATAATATATTCGCTACGTTGGGCCATGTTTTTCCATAAGATAATAATTTGCAATGTGATTATTTTTTAAAATACCTTTTGAGTTTTCTATTAATATATATCACAAATATTTTTATTTACTCCATTGAAGTATACAAACAAAAATTGGACGAACAAATCAATTCGAATTCGCCAAATGTTATGAAAAAAAAGGGAAATTGAATTTTTGATAGTGGAAAATTGAATTTTTTGGACAGCAAATATAGAACACACCTTTGATGGCGCCTTGAATGGTGCCTTGCTGGTGCTTACCTTGAATGGTTCTTATTAAGAACCAAATAGGTTTGTTTACTCCAACCAATCTTTACTATCGACTAAAGTAAATTTCTGACGTTTGAGGAAAGTATTCTCTTTCACTTCCTACTTTACTCAAGAGAAAAAATAATAGATAAGTCTAAATTAAGAGAAATATAGAATATCAAAATCTTCAGTTATTACAAAATATATTGATATCCGGAACATAAATGTATCTACTTTACATGGTTTTTAGATACTTTACTAAATTTTGGAAATGCAAAATACTGGAGTAAAGTAACCCCTGTTGGCAGTACACTTTTAAATCAAACAAGCAACGAAAAATCAATTGGAAACTGCACACAAAAAATATGAGTTCAACGTAAATATTAATTTAACTACTTCTTACAAAACATCGCAAAACAAAATCCATTAACAGAACAAACAAAATTAATAAAGAGGAGAGTGCTAACCCTTTTCTAAGAACGAAAACAGATTATGTTTATTAAATACCCATAAAAATAAAACTTTTCAAAGATGCAAAATACTAAATACATATCTCGTAGATGAAAATACCTGTAATTTAATTACGTTACTCATTAATATTAGCTGATAATCAAATGTAAAACATAATTATAAAAAATACATTTCATTAACAACGCTATTCGAGGATTCAGGGATTGTAAGCTTTAAGATTCTTAAATTTCCACGTTAGTAATTAGATTCCAATTTTTTTTTATAATATGAGGGATTATAATTGGAAAATGATCCGTACACTGAAAGAACAGAACGAAAAGTTTTGTGACAGCGTTAATTAATAATAAATTTGATGTATTAAAAGTTCGGAATTTTTAAAAATAGTAACAAGAATGCGATAGCAAGTAATGCTCTTTGTGCATTAATAATTAATAACTTTTATGAGAATATAATCCCAGTTTGCGTGTTATTAAAAGAAAATCCTATAAAAATGAAAACCTTTAATTGAATTGGAAATATTAAGGAAAATACATATATTATATGAAATACGCTAAATATAAAATGATTCTTAGACATTTCTTTTAAGAAAAGGCAGTTAGAAAGATATTCTGGAAAAATATCATTTTACTAAAATTAATTTTGGATTAATTTTATTATATAATTATATTTTCCAATTTTTACTTATGTTTCAGGATAATTTATCTGAATAAATACTTAATGTAATGTTCGATTAATTTCGCAACTTTAAAGACTATTAAAAGTATACCTTTTTCAGAGTATTATAGTGTATTAAATATCAAATAAATTTCAGCATGATATAAATATGTCCGTTTTTATTTATAATTTTAATAATTAATATTTAAAAAATAATATTCAATGTACTACATAAGCAGCAATATACAAAAAATATAATACCGCATGATATTTAATATTTATGTTGTTTTTATTAGAAGTAAATAAAGTTCCCTACATAAACGACTTTGGACATTATCTTTTATTTTGCAAAAATAAGTAGTCAATTTTATAATCGATCATGTTTCTAAAATAATTTTTTAAAGTTTCAAGAATACTTTGAATTTATTTTTTTACTTGAACAAAAATAAATGTATCTTTATTTTGGCTGAAAAAAAGAAATCTCCAATAATTTTTAAATCATATAGAGTGTGAATTAGTTTCTTTAGAATATAAAATTTTTACAGAATTTAACAAATCTTCCCAGATTATAAATAAAATATACAATATAATTTTGTATTTTTGTGTAATTACCAAAGTTATGTATTAAATTTATAAAACTTATTTATCGTTTTTTTCCATAACAATTTAGGATATTTACATTAAATACAATTTTGAAATTATCTTTAAGATGTACATAAACACTAGAAAATGAGTTAATCGAACAAAAATTACTAAATACATTTTTTGCTCTATAATGTTCGCCTATTTAATAACTTTCCGTTGAGACACCATGATTGTATAAATATTCCAAAAACTTTATTATTTACAAAGTGTTATTCTAGAGATCTGTTTCTAATGGGAATACATTTTGTAAATTTTCAACTCAATTTCTAAAGAATTGTATTTTTACCATATGCATATTCTTTCTAAACATGATACCTCAAGTTTTCTTAATTGATTGAGGGAAACTATTCTTCCATTCAACTTTATTATATTTGTGGGATGTTTCAAACCTCAATCGCAAACATTCGTTAAAAAATTGATTTTTAGTGAAATTTTAAATTTGGAAATTTGAAGAAACAATAAATGGGATATTTTTTAAATATTAAAAAATGTTTACATGCTATAAACTCTTTGGAGATTCCTTAACATAGAAGATGATACTACGGTTAATTTTCAACAATAGTTATGCATCTAGATAAATTATAACTTGCATAAATACGTTTCGAAAAACGTGCTAATTAGCTCATAAAGTGGTAATTATCTTAATAGTTTTCTTTATAAATCATTGTCCATACTCTTTTTTTTATTCATTAAAATCCTATATTTTTAAAACTACAATTAAAAAAAATGCTCAAGTGTGTTTGTACACCTTAATTTTATATCTCTTTTAAAATATCTATTTCTAATACAAGGTGGTCAGAAGATGTTGTGTGTTGTTTGTCTGTATCACATTCAGTTGTATTGACATGGCAAAACATTATTTTTATCCAACAACAGGGCTTTAATTTTAGACAACTTCCTTAGCTGCAGCAGCAGTAAACAAAGTTATTAACAAATAGTTTATAATGTGTAGTTAAAAATCCAAACAATGACATCTCCCAAGAATTTTTGACCACTCTGTAACTATTACTAAGTAATCAATTATAATGATCAAATATAGTACAGTCAAAAAATAGTTCCACTAAATAATTCAAATAAGTTAACTCGAATACATTTTCAAAATAATTTTTAAAAATATTTCAACACGCTTTCTCATTTCTAAGGCGAATTATTCATAAAGCGTCTCAACTCAAGAACAAACTCCACTTCCACACTTTCACAAATTCAAAAACTCATCTTTCACCTTCCCTCCTTCAAGAAGTCCTCTCGAAAGTCCACTCTGTACCTATGACCTACCTACCTATGACCTATGAGTGACCACTCTGTACCTATTAAAGCTAATCAATCAATTATACTTATCAAATGTAGTACAGTCAAAAAATAGTTCCATTAAATAATTCAAATAAGTTAACTCGAATACATTTTCAATTTTTAAAAATATTTCAACACGCTTTCTCATTTCTAAGGCAAATTATTCATAAAGCGTCTCAACTCAAGAACAAACTCCACTTCCACATCCACACTTTCGCAAATTCAAAAACTCATCTTTCACCTTCCCTCCTTCAAGAAGTCCACTCGAAAGTCCACTCTGTACATATGACCTACCTACCTATGACCTATGAGTGACCACTCTGTACCTATTAAAGCTAATCAATCAATTATAATGATCAAATATAGTACAGTCAAAAAATAGTTCCATTAAATTATTCAAATAAGTTAACTCGAATACATTTTCAAAATAATTAATAAAAATATTTCAACACGCTTTCTCATTTCTAAGGCAAATTATTCATAAAGCGTCTCAACCATAGAACAAACTCCACTTCCACATCCACACTTTCGCAAATTCAAAAACTCATCTTTCACCTTCCCTCCGTCAAGAAGTCCTCTCGAAAGTCCACTCTGTACCTATGACCTACCTACCTATGACCTATGAGTGACCACTCTGTACCTATTAAAGCTAATCAATCAATTATAATTATCAAATATAGTACAGTCAAAAAATAGTTCCATTAAATTATTCAAATAAGTTAACTCGAATACATTTTCAAAATAATTATTAAAAATATTTCAACACGCTTTCTCATTTCTAAGGCAAATTATTCATAAAGCGTCTCAACCATAGAACAAACTCCACTTCCACATCCACACTTTCGCAAATTCAAAAACTCATCTTTCACCTTCCCTCCGTCAAGAAGTCCTCTCGAAAGTCCACTCTGTACCTATGACCTACCTACCTATGACCTATGAGTGACCACTCTGTACCTATTAAAGCTAATCAATCAATTATAATGATCAAATATAGTACAGTCAAAAAATAGTTCCATTAAATTATTCAAATAAGTTAACTCGAATACATTTTCAAAATAATTATTAAAAATATTTCAACACGCTTTCTCATTTCTAAGGCAAATTATTCATAAAGCGTCTCAACCATAGAACAAACTCCACTTCCACATCCACACTTTCGCAAATTCAAAAACTCATCTTTCACCTTCCCTCCTTCAAGAAGTCCTCTCGAAAGTCCACTCTGTACCTATGACCTACCTACCTATGACCTATGAGTGACTACTCTGTACCTATTAAAGCTAATCAATCAATTATAATTATCAAATGTAGTACAGTCAAAAAATAGTTCCATTAAATAATTCAAATAAGTTAACTCAAATACATTTTCAAAATAATTTTTAAAAATATTTCAACACGCTTTCTCATTTCTAAGGTAAATTATTCATAAAGCGTCTCAACTCAAGAACAAACTCCACTTCCACATCCACACTTTCACAAATTCAAAAACTCATCTTTCACCTTCCCTCCTTCAAGAAGTCCTCTCGAAAGTCCCGAAAACGCGAATAAAAACAAATCAAACCCGACAGTTTCTCTCCCCCGTCAAATCTCAGAAGCAAAAAGTCTCTCTTCCACACTTCCCTCTCTACATCCCCCTTCCTCCCACGAGCAGACGATAATGGACCAACCCTTGCTCTCGAGCTGCCCGGCAAGCCTTCTCCCAACTCAGTCGGGGTGCAAGAGGCAGACGAGAAGGGTAGGTCTTCTACGATTGCCGCTCGCCCGATAAATTAGCTTAGTTAAGGGAAACAAAGAAAGTTTACTTCCTCAAGTTTACCACTGAGCTTCTATCTAGGATGTTCTCGCTATTTCGAGTAGAGAGATGATTTTAAAGATAAGTAAGGATCTTTAGAGGAAGGTGTATTCAGGAGAAACGGATTACATAAAAGTTTGTAAAGAATGGGATGTTTAGGTAAGTTTTTCCGATTGGTATTGTTAGATGATTTTAATCTGATGTTCGAATACTTTGTAAAATTATTAATAAAAAAAAATATTGAATGTAGGATTATGTATTTCCGTAAGTAAAATATTTTTTAAAAAAAAGGTAACAGTTGGTCACTGAACTTTTATTTAGGGAGATATACATATAATTTCGTTTAGTGACGTAATTGTGAAAGTAAATTTAGCTTCTGTATGACGAATAGAAATGTCATAATGTAAAAGTTGGTAGATAATGTTATATTTGTGTTGTAATTTTTTGTTCTAGCTATAAAAGGTTCTTTAAATAAATAATAAACATATGTCTTAAAATTATTTTATTGTGTTAGCCGTTGTAAAATTTGGTCTATTTTTGTAAACGGCTTATATGTATTTTCCTATCTAAAAGATTTTTGGGCACTGAAATTCTGATATAAAAAATTTACCTGTTTCCTTATGTAAGGGGCTTGTGATAAGGAAATCAGAGATGAAAAAGGTGTTTTAGAAAATAAAGAGAAATACACGAACAGGATTGTATGTATTCAACAATTCAAAGATTTGGGTGTTTAATTACATTTTCCTTTTCATAATTTTAAAAGAGTTTTATTCTACTTTATTAAAACTTACTGCTGAAGTGATTCATTCAGGTTTTCTTTCTTGATTTTTTTTGTAGAATAAAAAATGAAGTACAGATATGTAGTAAAAACTAGGTTCTTGTTTAAAGCTGATTACAAGTTTAATTTTCTAGCTTCTAACTTTATTTTTTCTAAATTCTAATGTTCTAACTTCTAATGTTTTTACTTCTAACTTTCTTTTTTTAAACTTTTAATATTTAAACTTTTGATTGTAAACTTCTAATTTTAACTTCTAATTTTTAACTTATATTTTTTGTCTACAAACTTATAATTTAAAACTTCTATTTTTTTTAAATTCAAACTTTCTTTTAAAACTTGTTTTTAATTTAAGACAACTTATATAGTTAAAAATGTAGTTATTTGAAGGATTGTAAGTCAAAATTATTTGCTACAATGTATTTACGTAATATAATTAATATAATATAATTGCTTTGAAGTATATTATCTTTTGGGATATGTTTCTTATGTATTGGGAATGAATGAAATACTAGTTGAAGTTATGTTTTTTAACTTCTGCAAAAATGTTCCATTTATACAAAATTTTAAAATATACTTGGATGTTAGAAATTCAATTTCATTTATTTTAAATTAAACTTGTATTATACTATCCAGTGTTAACACACCCCTATTTTTAAATAAATTTCTTAAACTAAAGTGTGCATGAAATATATTTTTTGTAAATATATCTAAATTTTGAGAATAAATCTTATAAGTTTTGAATATAACTTTATAATTTAATAACAATATAACTATCATTATTAATATTATTACCATTTAAAATATAAATTTTTTAAACTGAGTACTTACGAAACGTTAATTCAAAATATAAAAATATCTAAATGATCATAATAATTAAAAAAATTCTTTAAAATATTTTACATGATTGTACGTAAACTGTTTTTATTTTATATTTTATTTTCAAATATATTCTTGAAACTTCTATTGCGTATTAAGTCATGTTAATTTCAATTAAATGAATAACATTATTAGTTTATAAGGAAAGCTTTCTGAAATGTTTTGTCTTCTACCAAGTAAGGTTATTAAATATTTTCACGGAGCAAAATGTTAGGAATTTTGTGATTGCTTTAATTTCAACACCTTGATTTTAAACATTTCAATTTGAAATAAATGTGTATGTTTTATATTTACATGTAGTGATTTTTGTAATTAAAATATTGAACTATTACAAACATGTTTATACAAAACGATTGATTAGTGTAGTTTTTAATTTAACTTATAAACGCAAAATAAAATTTTATCATTATTTTATTTCAAACTTTAGAAAAGAGTATCAAACTTTTTTTTAAATATAGCTACATTTTTATATTTTACATAGGTTCTTTGAATGAATAAATATAAAAGTTTAACTTTATTCAATAAATATTATATTATTCTATCTGGATTTTCCTATAAGTATCGTCCTTTTAAAACCGAAAGATAACTGATTCTCTGGCATTGAAACTGTAAAGGTGTTGCCATTCTTTTATACCAAAAATATTTTATATAGGTTCTTTGAATGAATAAATATAAAAGTTTAACTTTATTCGATAAATATTGTAATATTCCAACTAGATTTTCCTATAAGTATCGTCCTTTTAAAACCAAAAGATAACTGATTCTCTAGCATTGAAACCGTAAAGGTGTTGCCATTCTTTTATACCAAAAATCAATTTTTGAAATGACTTCCTCCGATCTTCAATAACGAATGTGCGAAGATGTGTGTTTCGTCGCTGCAGATTTGACCGTTGGCGATGCGCCAGTAGCTAGCGATAAATTTGCACTTCGCAAATTGCGAGATGCATGTCAAAATTTAAATTGAAACGAATGGTTGAAAATGCACATACATGGATTAGAATTGAGTGTGACTCTTTTGTATGGTTCTAAAAAGACGAAAATATAAAAAAGCGAAGAATTTTTATTCACTATAAAACACTTTCACCTTGAGGCTACTTGTTAGTTCTAGAAAGAAAAAGCAGTTTTCTGAAAATACTTTTTCACAAACTTTTCTAGAAATAAAGTAGAAATGGAGGCTGTTTTGATAAAAATTTATGATTTCCATAGTTGGGCAGTAGGGATTCTATTGAATTAAAGTGATAAATGAAATACGTAGCAGGATAAAATTTCAATGCGACGTTAACGGTTTTAATTTAGGTTCGTAATTCTACAATAACTTGTTTATATGTACTTATCTTAATAATAATTAGACTGATAATGTATTTAAATAGCATAACATTCCATAACATTACAAAACATAAAACATAACATACCATAAATCATAACATAACACATAAAATAACATTAAGTAGGATTATAAGATAACATTCGAATGAATAAGACAACTGATTTAATAATATATCTCATAATTTATATTTAAGTAAAAAGATTTAATAAGATAGAATGCTGCTTTATTCAATAACATAACTGATAACTTGACTGAGATTGCATACTTTGTAAGTTTCATTACAAACAATACAATTCATTTTCGTTACAATTTTAATAATGTAATATATTGTATCTTTTATTAGCAATTTGCTTAAATATTAGATTTTGAGACTTATACAATACAATTTATGTTAGGAAACTGAATAAATATTACATGTCTCTCATAAAGGAATAATAATTTGGTAAGAACATCTCCGATTGTAATAGAAGAAGTAGAATACACTTTATTATTATACTCAGCAAAATTACCAATGCTGTTCTAGTTTATATTATGCATTTATATGTACTTTATAAAAAGTAATGTTTTAGTTATACATGGTATTATGTAACTATCCGGTTTATAAGTGTAGTTACTTAATTTGGAACATTTATTCGTTTAGGCTACGAATAGATTTAAGAATATTTTAAATTCAATAATAACAATATTAAATTTTAAACAATATATAAAAAATTTTACTGTGAAATTATATATATCATATCACACTTAAATACAGTAATAACAGTTCTTCCATTTTTTTATAAAGAAAGAAAATTGCTTTTTAATTTATCAGAACTATCAGACAATAACTCTCAAATGGCCGTTACTTATGCAATAATTTTTAATTATAATTACCTAAATATTTTTTATTTAAATTAACGAGTCATTAAACGAATATATAGTTATAATCTAAATAATCTAAATATTCAAGCACTAAGCCTAACAGTTAATTTTACAATTGTTTAGTAAAAATATACATTAAAAGAATAAATAATAAGTAACTGAAGTATGTCGTCTTGATATAGTTTTTCAATTATACTAATCTAAGCAATCAAACTCTAACCGCCATTTTATAGTTTTAGTTGTAATTTAAATTATCTGAGCAATTAAAAATATAATTATAATTGCCATTATACACATTTGTTACTTATACATTTATTACTTAAAATACTCAAACACTTACTCTAGCAATTCATATGTTAATTTTTATAGTTATAATTTACGTTATCTGAACAATCAAATACTAACACTGCATTCATTAGTTAAAATATCATAACTCCAATTCTTTTAATTAGTTAATTTTTTTAACTTATACGATATGTTCTTAAAAATACACCTTTTTATGACATTAAAAATTCAGATAACAAACATAATGGTTAGTTATAGTTACATTTATATTGATCTTAATACCAGTTTGAGGTAGGTTTTGATGAAAGAATTAAGGCTCTATATGACAATTAATACTAAAAATGCCCTAAATCCATGATGAGTTGTACATAAAAAAATATGGTGAACTTACATGGTAAAAGAAAATATCATTATCATTAAAAACATTTTGTATATTCAAGCAACTACTCTTAGACAGAGAGTTGTAAGGTTAAATAGAGAGCGCCTTCAATACCAGACTCCCATAAGGCCGCGGTGTCGACATTGAAAAGAAAAACCAACATCACGTGGTTATAGCGCTGCCACATTTGGCGTTCAGACATCTGCAGGAGTTTCAAATTTGGCGCCCTTTCTTCTTTTTTGGTGATAAGGAGTTCTGTCCGTATTCAACTTCTGAACATATATGTACGTATTTACTTATTTTCAGACAATATACGCTAAATATTTTCTCTTCATTAACGAAAAGAAAATATTTTATTTGTGTTCAATACTCGAAGAAGCGAAACTCTTTATATTTCTCAGGTTTTATTGTTCATATTTTCTTATTGAAGTGTACAAAATAACAAATGAAAGAACTTCGCTTATGGTAAATTTTTTACATAAAAACGCAATGCAATTATATCAAAACTACAAAGTGAAAAAAATCTCTTTAATATATCTGTTAAACTCCCTGACATTGTGCCACTCGTTAAAAAAACGATATTTAAATACAAAATTAAACACAAAACCATATTACAATACTTCGATCTCGTTTAGTTCTTAAAGTCGCCAAGGCAAGAATGAATTGGCATTTCCACATATCACGTGGTTTCAATGATGGACACATGGAAATCATCATTTTGATTCCTCTATTTGTATCATTACTCTATGCTCTTAGACAATAAAAACCTTTTTAAATATCAAAAGTTTGATGCAAGTGAAACATATGTTTTTTTTTGGTTCTTGTAAAGTTTTGCTTTTTGGATTTAGGGACCTTCTTTCTTATAATGACAGAACACTAACGGGTCATTATATATTATTTTTTAATTTTAACTTAAATTATCTAAAAAATCAAACACTAATACGCTACTTTGCACTTCAATAAGCTATCATCAACTAATACTAAGTTTAATATCCCAACAACTTCCAGACTTCCAGACTTTCGAAGAGCCATTATTTGTCATTCACTTACCCATCCTCAATTTCTCTCTCCTGCTGCTTCCTGAACAAATACTCAGCACTACATTAATTGGAAACACGGAATAACGATTGCTTTTGTCACAGAAGAAATATTGAGAAACTTAGAGCAAAAAAACAAACCATTTGTTTGAGTTCGCCTTTCACACAGCGACGAACTACCCTCGGAAAAACACTCTCCAGTTTCTTCTTCTTCTTCCTAAAGAAGACTTAGTTGTTTGTCTTATCTGCACTTTTTCTTTTGTATTGATGAGGGATAGTTTTTCTCGGAAATTCATGATAGCAAAACATTCTAATTGTAGTGGATAAAAACATTTCCGTGGAATTTCTCATTTTGTTTGGAGTGTGTTGAGAAGGACGGAAATATTGAAGTACCCTTTATTGGGTGATGTTTACTTGGATTTTCCGAATTTCTCGGAGATTTCTTTAGCGATTACCAAAAGGAAGAAATTTTTCGCGGAATGAAAGCCTTAAATTTATTTTACTTTTCATTTATATGTTATATTTAGTAGTAGAAGTATAGAAGAGTTATAGAAAGTATTTTACCCCTTCCCCCCCGACACTTATGGACGTGTTATCACGACCAGGGATCTGAAGTGTTACCTAACCTAATTTTTAAATTCATAAAAATACTCCAATTTGCAATATATTTTTTTAATTTGAATGTTTGAGGTACTTTCAATATATCTCTTTACTACTGATTAAAGCATTTAAAATAATACAAAAGAGTATGCATAGGAAAAATTATTTAAATCACCAAGTATAATAAGCAACTGTACAAGTACACAAATTGCTTAACCGGCAGTAGTTAAAAAATCTAATTTTTATATTCGTCGATGGTAAAAAATATATAACTCCGAAAATATAAGATATACACACTAATTAATGTTGTCACAGACAGACAAAACAATCTTTTGTTTTTGGTCTGGGATATTTTAATTGATTTTGACTATATTTGGTGAAAATATGGATATTATTATAATATTTATGTTTCTCTAAACGTTAACGTTCCTAAAATTGATGATTGTAAGCTCGGAATAAACATATCGATAATAAAACAAAAAATCAATCCTCCATTTAAAAACTATAAATTTCCAATATGAATTTCAATATCAAACAATTTCAAATTTGAAAAATATAATAATATTATAAAAAAATATATTAAATAACAATTGCTTTAGTTTTCTTAATGAATTTTTGGAAATATATCAACTTTAGTCGACATTTTTTAAACAAGTGTAAAATAAATATTCGATTTTTAAAAAATGTGGGAACATAAATAAAATTGAAACATAATCTGAATGTGAAGTATTTAATTAATTTATTTTATAATTCCGTTTACATAAAAATAAGTATACGTTGAAAAAATATTAAAAAATTCTTTTAATAATCAAATATAATCCCTAGGTTTAAAATTATTCAATTGTAAGAAATAAAGAAGACTGAAAAGACTTTAAATAAAGAAGACTTTAAAGAAAACACTAAAAAATCCCTTTCTTAGAAATTCGTTATTAGTGATATTGTTTAAACAATGAAATTCAATTAACTTGTTATTTACCCATGTGTAATTTTAAAATGAAATTATTTCTTTCATAAAATAAATATAACTATTTTTAAATAAAAATATTATACATTAAATTAAATTTTTTCTTTAGAATAATTAGTTCTTTCGTATATTTAACTATTATTTATTACAATTTATTCCCCCCCCCCCTCTTTACAGCAATTTCCTAATAAATCACCCGAAGAAAATTATTGTATTTAAATTATAAATACAAACTTTGTATTTTATTGTTTCATCTTTCAGAATTGCTTTATTAAACTTAATTCAATTATTTATTATCTAGTACACCTCTGCGGAATAAAATCCGTTCATTTTCTAAGAGAGAATATTTTAACGTTCAAACTTGCCTTTTTAACTTAAAAATTCAAATGCATTATTTTTCTGTAGAAATGTAAGAATACTTGCTCCTGGGAATGAAAAAAAGAAAAAGTTTCCAAACCATTTAGTTGAATCCCCCTTCCTTTCCGCTAAACTAACAAAAGAAAGCAATAAATTTATTATAATCCATTTACATTCTTTTTCCGTTGTAGTTGAACTGTTTAATTTATGGTTGGAGTTATATTTTTAAATTTTTCAATACACTATCAGGGACTGTAAATATTTAAAATGTATGCATAAAATATTTAATGCAGAATGTTGGAAAGCTTTAAAATAAAATGTTAGTAAAGTAGTTTTAATAACCTTATTTAAAACGAAATTCTTCGAAATAAATTTATTTTTATATGAAAACAGTCAACAGAAAGAGAAAAGTCCACTTTTTTTTTAAATTGCAATATCAGTACCTTATCTTTCCTATAGAATTATACTTTCATTATTATATGTTCTAAAACGGCAAGAACGATTATTTGTTTTTTAGCTATAATCTTATTTTCCAATAGAAATTCCCCGCCTTTATAATACCAACTCGTTTGATTCTTGTTGAAACATATTTTTAATTTCTATCACAAGTAGCATTTGTAAATGCATAATGACGGGAAATGCAAAAGAGGCATTGAATTTAAAGTAAAATATGTACCCTATTTTTAAAAAGAATACTTCATCAATGCATTCAATAACTAAAATATCAGAATAATGTGTAGTTATCAACTTTATTTTGAGTCTTCTGTAGAATCAGAGCTCAGACAGAGAGTCATCATATTCTTCCCCTCATATTCCTTCTCATATTCTTCCCCTCATATTCCTTCTCATATTTTTCCTCTCATATTCATTCTGATATTCTTCCCCTCATATGCATTCTCATATTCTTCCCCTCATATTCATTCTCATATTATTCCCCTTATATTCATTCTTATATTCTTTCCCTATGCAATTTGTTTACGTAGTGCTCATAGTTACGTAGTGCATCTTAGTTATATAAGATATGTTTAAGTATAAAACATGTTTTGAATATAAACTTATAACTTTTAATTTTTACAAACAAACGGGTGTTCATATACATATTCCTTCTCATATTTTTCCTCCCATATTCATTCTTATATTCTTCCCCTCATATGCATTCTCATATTCTTCCCCTCATATTTATTCTCATATTCTTCCCCTTATATTCATTCTCATATTCTTCCCCTATGCAATTTTTTTACGTAGTGCTCATATAATTATCTTAGTTATATAAGATAAGTTTAAGTATAAAACATGTTTTGAATATAAACTTATAGTTTTTAATTTTCACAAACATACGGGTGTTTGGCTGAAAAGTTATAGTTACAAGCTATGAAGAATGCAGCAAAAAGGTTTCATGTTACTACACTTCACTTCAAATTTAAACTATCTTTATGAGTACCCTTGATGATGAGGCATACATCAATTGAAGGGATGGGTGAAAGAACCAGACAGATCCACTTTTTTTCTGATTTACAATTTGTTACTCATTCCTATAAAAAATCCTCTATATATTGGTGCAATAACCAGACAGCTGTAAGCAATAGCTAATGATATGTAAAGAAAAAAGAGATATATTGTTGTCTCATACGGTGCAAGAAACCTATAGCGTCTTGTTTTTGCAGCAAATTAGTTCAAAGTTTTGTCGCTTGGTTGGATCGCTTTTTGTGTTGCATTATCCAGTCGTTTTGGAAACACATTTGTTGAAGGTGTGATATTTATTGAACTAGCTAAACGGTTTATTATACATCCGAAATTTTATTAAAGGGGTGTAATTCTGAGCTAGACTATATTTATATGTAGTTAATTACATAATACTTAAATGAAACAAATATTTTTTTTGTTTGAAGTTCGCAGTCGCATTGATGATTTTGGAGAAGTATTTACAAAGATTTCATTGGTAAGCTAGGCCACATAATTGCAGTGTTAGGTGTGAAAAAAAAACCAGAAAGCTCCATTTTTTTTTCAATAAAAAAGTAATTAATTTTTTTTTAATAAAAAAACAGGCAAAAAGATGAAATAAGTAAAACCGGTCTGTGATAGAAGAAGGTATTTTAACCCAAATTTGATAAGTTTTTTAAAAAACTTGAATAAAGTATTTTTAAAGTATTTTTCTTCCTACCTGAAATTGTTTTATAAGTGAAGCTGTCTGGTTCTTCCACCTACCTCTTCAATTCTAAAAAATACAAGTTTTTGCATTACTTGTCCAGATCAATTCTATCAATTGAACAGCAGAATCATCCCGTTTGTCTCTTGCAATCTTGTTAAATATTTTTGTTTCACTTCTTAGTGCTTCCATCTACCACTTTCAACTCTTCCATATAACAAATTATATAATTAAAACTTGAAGTTAATATTTAATATCGTGATATGAAACTTTTTGCTATATTTATCATAGTGTTTTAACTATACCACACCCAAACCCAAGAACAAATTGAATAGTTGCAGGGAGGAAGGAGGATTTGTTTTTTGACGCGAACAACAGCACTGTAGAAGCCGTATTAACAGATACCAGGAGGCTCCGCCCGCTGCTCCGCTGAAACTCAGCCAACCCCCGTAAAAATGACTTACATAATGACAAAATAAAAATGCGGGCGCAACAGAATTTCGTAAACAAACTAACTGTTGCCATTCCGCGTTGAAAAAAACAGCGTTTTCCAATCACCGCGTAAGAGAATTATATATAAAGATACTATTGTCATGAAGGAGGAATATGACTACAAGCAAATACGAAATAAAAACTTTAAAAAAAATATCTCAAAATTTATTTTTGTTACACACCTTCTTCCTCCACCTCAATTATGAAACTCGCTGCAGTTACCATCAATACCTATTTTTAGCTTCTTGAATTGTCGAATTTAATTGAAGTGAATTCGTATTCACAACATGTAATTATTTCATATACTACTCTACATGTGAATTATTTGGCATTGGTTATGCACTAGTGACAGCTCTGGAGGATAAAGGAGACATAATAATTGTTTATGACATCAGCTCCAGTATCGCTTCAAAATATCCACAACTGTCTGGTGTATAAATTCTATTATGAGCTGGCTGTTGTTCCGTTTGAGTAAAGATCCAATTATATTATCAGGTGGATATGTCATTATTTGTTTTGTTTATCTTTATGTGTATTTTCTGTAATGGGTCACATGGAATTTCAATAAATACCAATAATGTTTGGGGGTATAGGGTCAAAACATAATTTAATTTATCTTTCAACTAATGTTATGATATGAATTGAAATGCACACAAGATGATTAATGTGATATTAATATAATGTTTTATGATGTGAATGTAAATGTAATAAACAAGGTACTTAAAAATGAGTATCTAAACCTGCTCATTTTTCTTTAATAATAATTGAATGTAAATGAGCGTACCCAAATGCAAGTACTTTCTCAAAAAGTAACAATACGATTTAATATTGCTGATCTCAGCTTCTGTTCAAGCGATCTTAATGAAACATGACAAACTTCAAATAATAATTCAGAATGGTTTTCCACATTATGTGATGTCAATTGCTTAAACAGACACTGAATTATTAAAACTCAATTATCTTTCTTCCAATTCTTTTGGCCCACCTTTTTGAACATTTCCTCTGTTTATAACTTTATAATTTCGCCCTGGTATTTTAACGGATAAGGCACTGCAGTGCAGTGTTGGGAATCTAGATTCGATTCCCCGTATGACTTGGTGGTAATTGTCGATTATTATTGAAATGGATTTATAAAGGCAGCCTATACAGGTAAGCATCTATTCATTGTACTCATTTTTGAGTAGATGTCTTTTTCAAAATTGAAACTCATGTATTCGGAGCCATGATAAACCTCGAATATAATCTAAAACGAGTACAGTTTACTTATTTTGAAGTATATATTTTTTATAGTGTAGTAATTAGATTTAATGTACATACTGTAATATTAATCAGGCAATTGTTTGAGTGCATTTGAATATTCGTTAAACATGGATAAATGTAGTCGAATCCTGGAGCAACTGAAACTATAATATTCGTTTTAATCATTTAAAGCGTGTTTTGTCACGTGAAGGTGAAATTCGTAGAAAAACACAAATAACTTTTTTTCTATTCCATTAACTCTGCCCAAGTTTTTAAATTAATTTCAATGGGACAAAATGAGTTTTGGATTAAAAGAAAAAAGTTCATTTCTATTGAAAATTTGGATGGAGTTGAAAAGTTTCGAATGTTTGCTCCTCAAATGTAAGTTTAACACTTTTCAGCTAAAAAAGATTATTAATTTTGGTTGTTTCCTGTTTTCAAATAAATTCATCTATCTATACATAGAAGTGTTATATAGTTGGAAAAAGGACATGCTTTTTTTTTTCAATAATTATATAAAAACATGTAAATGTTTTTTTAATGTCAGTATTTATAATTGAAATACTTTTTTTAATCTTCTGCAATAAACAAAATAAAAAACTATCATATATTGACTATATATTGCTGTAAAATGTATTGCTAAAAAAATTGTAATGATTAAAATTAAAATGTTTTTTACTTGTAATAAAATAAGAAATTCTGCTTACATAAAATGTAAAAATGTATTAGATAAAACTTTAATATTCTAATTATGTGATAGAAGTAGTTACATATTTTATGTTTAATTATAATAAATATGTTTCCATTTACGAATTAATAAAAATGGCCACCCTTTTTGCAACTTTTGCCCACTATAATATCATGAGAATTGAGTTTAAATTCTGTAGATATATAATATTAATAGAACATTTACATGGAAAAAAATTAACGATATTTTATTGAAATACAAAATTTTTTACAATACGATTATTACAAATACAAATATTCTTAATATTCCAATAATTGTTTTGTTTAATAATTGTTCTTTGTTCACTGTAATAGTGTTACTATTAGCACTTTTTGTACTCTGTTTAATAGATAATATTATATTTATGTGCCATATGCCTTGTACTAAAAAAATTTGTAAATAAAAATCGAGTTGTTATATTATGTTGAAATTGTATTGTATTTTTTTCTGGGAATTGTTAAAATTTTAAAAAAATCAATAAAATTTTGTAATTCTTATTCTAAGATAAAAGTTATTTTAATATTATATATACAATTGCAACCAGCTCGAATATATTATTTGTAGCTTTATAACCATGGATATATTTTTTGTCTGAAATAATTGTATTAAGTGTCAATTTTTAGTATATGGTAGTTTAAAAATATTTCGTTTGTTTACAGGTTGTGGAAAGTTTATGAAAGTTATGGTGCACAGTGTTATACAGACGCCCAAAAGTGTCCGAAATAGTGTGTGTTTGAATATCTCAATATAAGTTACTAATACATTCAAGGCACCTATTTTGGCTTTGAAACAGTTATATTCATCTTTAGAAAATCTACTCTTTCTATGCGAAATGAAGAAAAACATATTTTTTAAATTTCTAATTGCATGAGTATGAAATAAAAATTTAAAAAAATAATTAAATGAAGTTTCCTCAATAGAAATATTTTTAAATTAAAAAAAATTAAATCTTAATGGATGAGTATTCAAATACAATTTTATATCCACATTTATATGATAACCGTCAGAAATAAAAATAAAATAAAATAATAGCTTCAAAAGTCGTATTTTGGAATAGTTGAATGTATTACGTATGAATTTGAATGAATAAGTGATAAATTATTGAAACCTTGGAGGTAACGATTTATTCTTATTCTTATTGTGAGATTTGAATAGAAATATCATTAAATTCGTTTTTTTATCCAGCATTATCTAATGCAAATTAGAACACAAATATTATTTACACATTAGTTCAAATACATATGAACAGAAAAGTTCGAAATTTTCAAAATTGGGAATAATGTATATCCATAATACACAAAAGTAAATTTAGTTAGTTTAGAAAAATTCATGATCATCCCCAATATAAAATACAAAGGAAAAATAATTACAAAAAGAACTGGTATAAGCATACCATTAAACCTTTAAAAATTTCTTAAAATATAGCAATACATCTGGGAGTAACATTTATGGCTCATGTTATTTCATTTTTTAAAATGATTCTAGAAGAAATAAAGTTTGTAAACTCAAAGAATTCTCACATGCTATTTTCAAGTTTGCTTTGTAATTTATCACCGGAACACTAATAAAACTACTGTATTTATCTGCAAATTTATATTTCACTATTTATACAGAAAAAATAGCATTACTTTGGAAAATTACAAAGTAATAAAAATATCTGTACTTAGTAGATTTTTGTAATGGTACAAGATATAAATAGTTATAGAACAGTTAGTTATACATAGTGATTCAAACAATTGGTTTTGGATGTGAAAGATTGTTCATTGTGACAAATGACGTGTATAATATTTTTATATATATATAAAATTTATCAATAGTACAGATTACATTAAAAGTAACACAATACATCTAAAGGGATAACATATATTCATACTTAAAAAGGCATCTGTTGCGGCTGAATGTTTTCATAGTGTCATAACCAAACCAAATTCATAGTAATAAAACATGTTGTCGGACTATTTTCACAGTGACTAAAGATTTACTTTGTGACAAAACCAGAAGACATATATAGGGATAGAAGATTATGAGGAAGTGCTTCTATTGTCGCAGATGATTTACACTGGGAAATAACCAGTACTCATTCATAGTGATACAATATGTATGTACTGCAAAAAAAAATTCAAAGTGGTGGAAGATATACATTGTGACAAAAACCAAAACAATCCATAGTGATATAATATATTCATAGTGGCGGAATGCTTTTATCGCGGCAGAATTAAATCGTGACAGAACCAGAACACATACTTTGTGATAAAAGATATTCATGCTGAAAAAATACTTATTTTGATAAGAAAATATTTGAATTTCGAAATAATCTGCAGACATCCATAGGAATACAATATATTTATATTGTGGAAAAAAGTCCATAGCCACAGAAGATTTACATTATAATAGATCCAGAAGCATACACATTGATACTAGATATTCATATTGGTGGGAATCTCCCATAGTAGCTGAAACAAAAACAAAAGGTATCCATTGCGATAGAGAATATCCATAGTGACGGATAACTTCTATTGTTGCATTAAGTTTGCATTGTGACAGAACCAGAACCCATACCTTGGTAGAATATACCCATTCTGACGAAATTCTTCTATGGTGGCAGTATATGTATATTGTAAAAATAACAAACTTGAAACCAGAAGACATCCATACTGATACCGTATATTCATACTGACGGAATACGTTAATGTGACAGAAACGAAAAAAAAACATATAACACATCCATTTTGAGGAAATATTCCAAAATTGTCATAGTATTTACGCTGCTAAAAAACAATGTACATCTAATCATATAAGATATATGTACAGTAGAAAAAATTCCGAAGTAATAGAAGATTTATATCGAGACAGAAACAAATTCATATTGATAGGTGATATCCTAGAAATATTTAAATTGTTACAGAAATTTACATTGTGACAGAACAAGAAGACATGCATATTAATATCTATACTCACTTAAGTTAAGAGACACTCACTCACTAATAGCATCCATATTGACGGAATACTTTTATAGTCTCGGGAGGTTTTCATTGTAACTGGTAACATAATTATCCATTGGGATAGAACACAACCATTGTGAAGGAATACATCTATTGTGTGGCAGACCTTTTGCGTTTTGACATTAACAGAAACTGAATCCAAGAACCCAAGTCGAAATGCTTCAACGCCCCACCACACGCCAATCAGTGTGTGATTAGTGTGTGCGCACCATAAAGGAATGAAGAGACAAAACGTGCGTACTCTCTCTCTGATAGTCTGCACCTTCACCTATCTCCTGATCGGGGCGGCCGTGTTCGACGCCCTCGAGTCCGAGAACGAGCAAGTGCAAAAGTCCACCATCCACTACGTGGAAGGGCTGCTCATCTCCAAGTATAACATCAGCACCGAGGATTACAGGATCTGGTCCACCATCATCATCAAGAGCGTGCCTCACAAGGCGGGAATACAGTGGAAGTTTGCCGGGTCTTTCTATTTTGCCACCACGGTACTCACCACAATCGGTAAGTCTTTTAAGTTTATTTTAAATTGGTTTGGTTTGGTTTTGGTTAATAAACGTCGCACTAGAGCTGCACAGTGGGCTATTGGCGACGGTTCGGGGCCTATCTCGAAGGAAAGGCCCGGAAACGATGCCTCGTATTTTTGAACCATGGTCAGATGACAAGAACAACACCTGAACTGGCACCTGTGCCCCAGTTGCTCAGTGGATAACGCGTTCAGCTACTAATCAGAGGATTGGTGTTTCGAATCCGTGCAATGGACTTGACATAGAAAAGTAAAAAAGTAGTGATCTTACGATCGGAGGGTTGCCAGCTTCGCTACAAAAATACTAGAAAGTCGTCCAGAACATCCGACAAATTATACTGGCGTGTATACGGGACTGGTGCACGATAAATCTGATCGGGGTCCAATGTCCTGTCGCCTATTGAGGTTGCGTCGGGTGCAAGTTCAGGTGTTTCCTCGTCATCTGACCATGGTTCTAAAATAACGAGGTGCATGTATAAATGTATGTGTGAATGTGTATGTGTTCCCTGGCCTTTGCTTCGAGATAGGTTCCGAACCGTCGTCAATAGCCCACTGTGCAGCTCTAGTGCGACGTTAATTAACAAAAACAAACCAATTAAATTGGTTTTGGTTTTGCTTAAATAACGTCGCACTAGAGCTGCACAGTGGGCTATTGGCGACGGTTCGGGACCTATCTCGAAGCAAAGGCCCGGGAACGATGTCACGTATTTTTGAACCATGGTCAGATGACGAGGACCACACCTGAGCTGGCACCCAACGGCTTCAATAGACGTCGGGACTTTGGAACCCCGATCCGATCAGATTTATCGCGCACCAGTCCCGTATAAACGCCGTTATTTTTTGTGGATGTTCTGGACGACATTCTAGTATTTTGGTAGCGAAGTTGGCAACCCTCCGATTGCAATATCACTACTTTTTACTATTCTTTAGTCTAGTCCATCGCAAGGTTTTGAACCGGGGACCCTTGGATTCCCAGCTGGCGCCTAATCCACTCGGCCACGGAGGCCTCAGTTTATTTTAAATATCAGCACTCAGTGATACATTATCATATTCAAATTACCAAAAATTCAGTTGCATGTATATTTTCCCGTTATAGAGATTCTGCTATTAACCTTTAGTTTAGACTGTAAAGAAAATTTACTTTCTAAAATGAATACCAGAACATACTCGCTTTTCTTTGAGTACAATTTCATCGTAAATGAGCGATGATGTACTCAAATTTAAGCAACCCTGCTTTCTAAAAAATGAGCAGTATGATTTAATATTACTAATTTCAGTTTCTGTTGAAGTCATCTTAACAAAGCGACATGACAAATTTAAAATATTTATTCAGAAGATGGTTTTCTACATTATTTGATTTCGATTTCTTAAATGGAAACTGAATTATTACAACTCAATTATCTTGCTTCCTATTCTTTTAGCACACCTTTTTAGCATGCCTTATGTTTATATCTTGTTTATGTCGCCCAGGTACTACAACAAATAAAGCACTAGACATCGGTGACTGAAGATATGGGTTCGGTTACCGGTAAATCTTGGTTGTAATTGTCTATATTTATTGAAAGTGATTTATAAAGACAGCCTATGTAAGCAAGCAACTGATATTTTTATTAATTTTTACTCAGTTTTGAATACATGTCTTTTTCGAAAATGAAATTTATGTATTGGGAGTTATGATAAGCATCGAATGTAATTAAAATTGAGTACATTTTATTTATTTTTAAGTACCTATTCTTAACAGTGTAGGAATGGGTAAATTTTTCATTCTTTTAGAGCAGTGGTTCCCAAAGTGGGTTCCATGGAACCCTGGGGTTCCACGAAAAAATTTAGGGGTTCCGCGTGACAAACTTTATTTGATTAAAAAAAAATAAGAATGGTGTTTAATATATTCACATTTTCCTCGGAAAGTTTACAATCGACCTCCAAAATTTATGTAATTTTTTTTTGTGCAATATACCGGTGTATGGATGTTTAACCGGGATCAAACTTTCGATCCTACCAATAGATGGCCATAGTGGCATATTCCAAACTTCTTTTCCGGGTTACTGCTTTGGCGATTGTCTATGTCCCTTCAATTCAATAAAATCTGAAATACCAAAATAATACTTGTTTAATTTAATATCAGATATTAAATTTTGAAAAGTCATTGATTAAAAAATATTCAGGGTTCCGCGATCATTGGCAACAAATTTTTGGGTTCCACGACCAAAATAGTTTGGGAACCACTGTTTTAGAGTATACTATCGACTTCGCAAGGCAGTTACAAGATTCAATTTTCCATACAGTGTGCTCTTTTTTAAAGGTTTTAACCCATATGTAGTGGAAGAAATGTAGAATGAAGAAAGAATTGGCAATATGTGGAATGTAGGGTAAAATATTGAAATGAAAGGAGAAAGAAATATTTGAAAGTGAATGGGTGAAGGTTCCATATACGAGATTTAATTTTCATCGCTTCTATTAGAAATATTAAATTTTTATAACGTTTTACATACTTATATACAAGACAGTTCATTGATTTTAATTACTATAATTATTGTCCGAGTCATATTTTTAAATATATATTCAGAGGAGCAGGAAATAAATGTAACGGGGATCAATGAAGTGTCCAAGGGAAATACGATGAGGATCCCCTTTTCATTGAACTGGTGTTAGGTACATAGCTATACTTTGATTATATATAAGTAGGGACAACTGGGAAAAATATGTAAATTCGTCTGAAATATGATAATTCGAGATTGATATAATGAGACATGAAAAATGGTTTTTCATTTTTTTTAAACAATCATTGAACCCTCATCGTTTTTTACTGCACCCTTCAAATACTAAAATGTATAACTAACTTTTTAAATGGAAAGTAATAATAATTGTGTATGTTTTCTTTGATTGAAATTTTGATAATTTTATATTTGGAGTTGAATAGTGCGTTTTATTAATTTATCTAAGTTTTTGTTAAGGACGATCCTTTTTCATTCATAGTTTCATTTCGAAATCATTATTTTAAATTAATTTGCGATTGTAAACCTACGGTGTATTTAATATAATGAAATATTCTTTTTTTTAAATTAATCAAACATACATTTCATTTATCATATAAACATTTTCTATTAATGTAAAAAATAATCTTATTTAATATTAGGAAGTGTGCGAAATAGTGCCATTTAACTCTTGATATATTGATCTAAACAATAATATTATTATGAAATATACCAAATTTAAAAGCTGTTGCATTTATGGAAATATACCACTGTTCAAAATACTTACATAGACATAACCGTAGATTTTTTTCAAAGCATACCAAACGCGATGTGTAGGAACAGAAATTTACATTTATATTAGATTTTTTATAAAAGGAAATGCTGATGTTCTTTTTAGTATGGGCTGTTTTACTTTGATATGTTTCAGGAAGAGGACTTTAATATAACTTGGATAAACAACGTAAACAAGAATCTTTAAATTAACTTTAGTTGACTAATTCAACGCCTTCACATTTATTTTTGATTATCTCTCTATATAAAGTATGCAGTGCGTTATATCGAAAAAATCGTGTGTTTTATCTGTGTTTTAAGTGTAAACAGCTTGTTAGAGATAAAAAAAATATATTCTCAATGCACAGCTTGTAACATATTTTAGGGCTAAGAAACTAAAGACATTTCGAATACAGAAAACATAATTTTTAAAAGTGTTAAAAGAGCTGATATATATTATACGTTTGAATAATTGTCTTACTTATATTTCCTTAACCCTATGACGCTCATGGGCGTAATATCACGTGTAAAGACTTCGAGCATGAATGGCTAGTAGTAGAGAGAATATGACGTCACAATCGTGAGGCAAACATCTCAGACCAAATCACTACAAACACGTGACTTCTTTTCAAAATTATGATATAAAAAGAACTCGCGATTGGCTGATGATTTGGGAAATGTGTAACAGTGAAATTTTATGAATGGAATGACGTCATTAGTCACGTGTTTGTAGCGATACATGTTGACCTCACTTTGATGTCAGCGAGATGATATCCCGATGTTTGCTGTACTATGAGGGATCCATGCTCGAAGTGTAAAGATCTCCAATTGTTCCATCATTGCATTCAATTTTTTAAATTATAAAAATACTTCATTTTACAATATTTTTGAAATTTAAAAAATTTTAAAATCGATTTGCAATTAATTACAAATTTACAAAATAATATAAAATATTATGCTGAGCAAAAATTAATTAAATTTCCAAAGATTGAAAACAACTTTACCATTGCCAAAATAAGGCTACAAATATAAAAAAAAAATTTATCAGAATTTATAGAACCATTTCCTTAAAATGACATATAACAGAATATACAAGTATTTGTGATATTTATTTTAAATCCTAGGTTAGGAAAGAGAAAAGCTCATTTAATGCCAAAAAGAGGAAAGGTAATCTCAATATCTGGTTACCGCTGTAGAATTCTGATAAATATGAACTGTTTTATTTCAATGCATGTGATGTTCTACATTGAGTGTTATCTACTACGAGAAAATTGTAAGTGAAAGTGTTTCATATTATATCGATATACTATTTTATTTGAAAGTCGAAGTACACATTTCATCACAATTTATCCAGAATTGAAATCTGATTTTTTAGCTTTTCACTTTAGGAGCTTAGTAATATAGTACTGGGTATATTAAATTTTGTTTTCATTTAAATATGACTGTTAGAAATAGATATTCATGAATAAGCAAATATACTCATTTTTGGATACATTCGATGTTTACCATGGCTCAGAATACATAAGTTTCAATTTTGAAAAAGACATTTACTTAAAAATGAGTACAATAGGTAAAAATTAATAATAAGAGCATATGCTAGCCTACAAAGTCTGCCTTCATAAATCACTTTCAAAAAATTTCTACAAATTCAACCAAGACTTAACGGAAAGCAGGCACCGTTGTCCAGGTCCTTATCCGTTAAACTACCAGGACGACGGGAAGAAGTTATAAACGGAAGTAACGTTAAAAACGTGTTCCAAAAGAATGGGAAGTAAGATAATTGAGTTATACTAACTCACTTTCAATTTAAGCAATCGACATCGAATAATGTGGGAAACCATCTTCCGAGCAACTATTTTAAATTTGTCAGGTCTCTTTGTTAAGATAGTTTGAACAGAAGCTGAAATTAGCAATATTAAATCACACTGCTCAAATCTTTAGAAAGTGCGGTTGCTTAAATTTGAGTGCATTATCTCTCAATTACGATGGAATTGTTCTCAAAGAAAAATGAGAAGGTTCAGGTACTCATTTTTAAGTACTTTTTTGCAGTGTAGGTATGCTGTTTAGTCTTGGCACAAAACTAATAATTTTTCATTAATATTATTTTCGGCTAATTATAACAAAAAAGAGGATCTTTCAAACCCTAACATATTTTAACAAAACATCTGTTAAATGTTTTAAAAATATTTTATAACAATTTAACCAAATATAGATTTTCGCAGTTTTTTTTTATAAAGCCTTTAATTACATCCATTTAAATACTTTGATTGGTCTATTACTTCCTATTTCTCTAAATGTAAATAAAACGAAATTATATCGCATAAATTCAATATTCCCCATTATGATATAATTTCGTTACAAGATCAATTTAACAACCAGAATATTCAATCTAATTTCATTAATTTACTTGAGAGCTATCAAATTGTTATGAGATTTTTAGAATTCAACACTCTCAATTAAGCCATTCTAAAGAGCCGACAACGCAACTACGACACTTACATTTCCACCCCGAGAATGTTTACTTTAATGAGAAATTGCCCGAAATAATGGAAAAGCATTCTTCCCCGTTGTCGTATCCTCTTGCCCATTGTCTGCTGACAGTGTTCTAAAAATAGAATATCGGATTCGGAAATAATGGATATATATTTTAAAGGAAAAGGAAATACAAAGATAATAGCGTAATTAATAAGTGATCACGGTGTCTGTAATTCAGCTCGTATTTGAAAAGCGGTGTTGCTAGGTTAGTTTTGGATATGAGCGATTGTTATTAGTTTCGGGAACTTCATTGTAATGTGGAATTTCAAAAGTCTGTGATAAAGCATTTGCTAGATTGGGAAATTATAGACATTTAAAGTTTGTAGAGTTATTTATGATTTGCTTTGTGGGAGTCTGCTAGGAAAAATTATATTGATTTTTTTTATTAATATTCAAATAATACACAAAAATATTTTAGTTCTTTCATTTTACAATAGGATTTGGGTGTTTATGTATATATATATATATATATATATATATATATATATATATATATATATATATATATATATATATATATATTATATATATATATATATATATTATATATATATATATATATATATATGTATATATATATATATATATATATATATATATATATATATATATATATATATATATATATATATATTATATATATATATATATATATATAGATTATATATATATATATATATATATATATATATGTATATATATATATATATATATATATATATATATATATATATATATATATATATATATATATATATATATATATATATATATATATATATATATATATATATATATATATATATATATATATATATATATATATATATATATATATATATATATATATATATATATATATATATATATATATATATATATATATATATATATATATATATATATTTACTTTTCATTGAATTGAACGACGTGTGAGGTAAAAAGGATTTTATGTTTTTAAAATGGATCCTAAGACAGTTTAAACAGATCGGTTAAATAAAATCTTAATTAATCAATATCTTTTACAATTAATAATCTCCAATATTAACCGATTATAAATAATTATTAAAATATTTTTCTGATTAACTTCTTGTTGGAAAATGTCAGGTTAATTTAATTTTATTTGATTATATCTAAAATATTAAAAAAAATAAAGACATTTTAAAATTCCTGTAATTTATTTTAAGTTAATTATAGTCAGTTTGATGCGAAATATAAAAGAAATGTAAGTCAAGTATTCAGATAACATAGCTGAAATTTAGATAACATCGTCCCGAGTGATATGTTGCATTATTTAAAGTGATACTTTACCATTTAAATTTTTTGTTTGTCTTTTTGAATCAAAGTTAAAATTTTAATATATATTGCTTGAATTTATAAAAGAAAATAATAGTTAACACACATTTTCAAAAATGTATTTTTTGTAAATATAAATATTTTAAACTTTTAAAACTTTTATAATTTTTAAAACTTTTTAACTTTTTTTTTTTAATTTTTAAAACTTTTTTAATTTTTAAAACTTTTTTAATTTTTAAAACTTTTTTAATTTTTAAAACTTTTTTAATTTTTAAAACTTTTTTAATTTTTAAAACTTTTTTAATTTTTAACACTTTTTTAATTTTTAAAACTTTTTTAATTTTTAAAACTTTTTTAAATATTTATATTCTTCAATAGTTTATTTTTTTAGACCCTTTGAACTATAATACATGAGTATTATATTTTTATATACCATATGTATTTGATTTTTATACAAATAGTTATTCATAATGATATATATTTTTTTACTTTAGTAATTTATAAAAAAAAATATTCCCATTGAGCTAATTCGCATGCCCATTCATAATATACTTAAAATATCCTTAAACAAATATAATTTAATAATACAAAAAAGTCTCAGCGTTTCGAAAAACTTTTTATCGAGGAAAATCAAACACTGACAAAAAATATTTAACCTTTTCGTTCCTTGGGAAATGTAATACACCATTCAGCATAAAATCTCAAATAACGAAAACATAGATTCAGTTATAGAAGTGTGCCAGAATATTTTGAACATCCCGAACTACATTCTTAGCAAATAAAAAAAATCACATTTTACAATTTTTTAGGGTACTGTGTCCTTTTAAAAAAATAAGTCCAAAATATTTTGGAAGCAGAAACTAAAATAAAATATTAGTTTACTTGGTTAAAAAAAGACTCTAAAGCTCTTGGCGAGTAGTATACAGCGTCTTTTTTTTCCGAAGCTGTACGCTACTCTTCAAAATAGATAGACTAGGATTATTGACTGAATCGAAGTTTATATTGAGGTCACCTCTGTCTCAATGGCTTTATAAATGACATTTTTCTCAATAAAGGTCTTTGGAGACAGATTTAAACTGCTTTTTCTAGTGCCTAAAAACCACTTTAGATTTTGATTCAGAAAGCTCCCCTTATTTCTAAAGCGATAACGATATTGGTTAAAAACGACCATAACCAAGACATAAAGGAACTTAAAAGTGTTATATAATGGATATCTTTTCAGTTTTTGGTATCGAAAACCGTGATTAATATCCCGTGATAATAACCCGTGATTGTGTTAGTATTTTTAAGTATGGTAAGTAGATACTTTTGAGCAGATAGTTTTTGACATGAAGTGTCTTTGAAACAAGCCACACGGGCTATCAAGATTGAAATATGAAGTGACGCTTTTAGAAGGATCCATACGGGGCACTGACTCCGGTGCAAATAGCACAATTGACATAAATTTTGTCCGATTCGATAAGAAATGGAGCAGCAATGCGTGTCAATTCTTGAAGTAAAGGAACACATACAATGCTTAGATGAGAGCTCACAGTTTCAAAATGGAAAATCTTGTTTATCTTCCTTTTGCTGGTGACCAACTTCGCTTTTCGTATAATCACATCACACCCAATTTTTACACAACGGCACGGAGTTTTAAAAAATTACCTGTTATTGTGTTTTTTATAAGAATAATCAGGAATTAAGAAAAAAGCTATTAAGAAAATTATATATTTTTATGTCATATATAAAAAAGATTTTACCCATTACTAAAGTATTCCAATAATTAATTACGAAAATAGAATGATATAATTAGAGTGTTGCTTTTTAAATATAAATAATTGTAAATTCATATATTTCAATACGACGTGATGCGAATTGTAGTGGTTTTAATACATTCAAATTTGCACAAGATTGTCTCGTTAACATGTAATGACTTATATACTGGCCAATAAATATGTTTGATTAAAACATTAATTAAAATTTAATAACGTTAGCATAATAACGTTAGCATTAATAACGTGAAAAAAATATAAATGTATGATGATTATGGTAATATTTTTTCTGATCCCGTCCTCTCCCGGGGGACATACATAGGGATACTGTCGCCACGACAGCAACCCCACCCAGCACTTGATGAATTGCAGTTACTTTATTAGTTTTCCAAAAAAAATTTTACATCAGGCACAATGTCAATATTTTGTAGGGTACATGTCAAAACACACTCATAATGTTAACAAAGTACTTCTTAAATTTTTTAACAAATTGAAATTTTGAACCAACACGCTTCCAGCTGTGTGTTACAATATGTTAGAACTGAATACAATAATATGTTTTAGCACATTTTGGGGAACACTCCCCTCACAGTTGTAAAATCATGTACAATAGAATACACGTAAATAAATATAACAATTTGTAAAGTACTAAATATAAAAAGAAATAAATAAAATATCCAATCAGACCAGGAATGAAACTCAAGCTGCAGAATGCGAAGGTTCATGTTTCACGTTTTGTGTTTAGAATCATATTTAAAGAAAGCTTTCTTCGTAATCTTCTGGAAAGTCATTTACCACACTGTTCAGAGTGTTTAGTGGCACGAAATGATGATTAAGGTAATGCCTCATCTATACTTTTGAAACCTTAACATATAAATACGGTAAAAACCACTTATAGCGATGTTCAAGGGCCCGTCATAATTTGATCGTTATATCCGGAAATCGTTATATCCGGAATCGTTATATTACCGTGGACAGCTATAGAAATCCAAACTTAATTTACATTTAATATTTTTATACCCGGCATCGTTATAAACGGATTTTACTGCATTAACTACACATTTCATTAATATACCATTTTTTATGGATGATTGATACATTAAATATTTTGGAAAATACCAATTATTTGCATGCGATCCGAATTATACTTTTGGATATATATGTAAAGAGGATTTATTTTCAGTTTAGTTTGTTATCGAATATATGCCATTATGTGTGTAATTAAAAAAATATATAAAAAAAACATGGGCATTTATATATTAGATACACGAACAGACGATTGATTGCTATTACTCATAAGCGAATAGGGCTTATAATGTTACGGCATCGAAAATATATGAGTGTATTAAAGACAGTTTGACTGTGGTTTTGATTTACGTATATCTTGGAAAGTTAATAAAAACAATTGCAAAACCTTTAAAAAATGAAATCATTCTAGAAATCTTATTATCTCTTATAATTATATAGATCTATATAATTTAAATTAACCACGTTGTTAAAATGTATTTTTCCAAAGCTGACATAGACATAAAACATATTTCACTAAAATAATATTCATAAAAAAATCTTCCAAAATATTCCAATCTAAAAAAAAAAAAAAATTGTAAAATTTGACATAAATAAATTAAAAAATAATTGTAAAATTTGACATAAATAAATTAAAAAATAATTGTAAAATTTGACATAAATAAATAAAAAAGTAATTAATATTTTTTTGCACCGGTTAGAGTACATGCTTTTGAATAAACATTTATAAACAATAATTTTTTTATACAAATATGAGAAAATTGATTTTTTTACTAACATAACAGAATACTCTTATGACATTAGCATCCGAAAATATTTTAGGAATGCCCATTATTCGACATAATTCAATTATTTATTATTAATAAAAGCACAAATGTTCCCTCGTAAACGTGAAATAACCTAATAAAATAACGTAAGTACCATAAATCTAAAGTAGAAGTATTTTTACTACGTAAAATCCACAAATGCCGTAAGTAAATTACTCTATATGGATTATTATATTGCACGATATTTCGACATCAATAACATAATGGACAAAGAATGTGGTTGCACATCAAAGGTAAAGGTTAGTGAATTTTCTGACAGTAATTATATTTAAAGTTTTACAAAATGCAATAGAAATGTAATCAAATAATTAAAATAAATAATAAATTACAAATGCTATATAGTTATAAGTAATGGCTGCAGAAAGATATAATATATTACACGACTTAAATAAGATTGTCATTGTTTACTTCCGTCTTCAAATGGATTTATTTAAAATGCCCAATGTAATTTATATTTGTCTTTAAAGTTATTGTTTCCAACATGGAATGAATTACATGTTCAAATCTGTGACAATCTTTATATGTTATCTTAAGTGATAAGATACACATTTTCAATATGTGAAATAGAGTAAATGACGGTTAACCAGCAGTTTTCAGCAGCAAACTTTTTAGTCGTACAAATGGTTCGTGTTTTATTCCTGTCTAAGATACTTTAGAGAGCTTTTCTTTATTTCAATCTACATTAACAAAAAACAAAATATAAACCTAAAAATTAATGACTCTTTAAATCGTTACTTATGACATACTTTGGCTTTCCTTCTTTTAAGGATTTAAAAAAAAATAGGTTTTCTTTTATATCCGATATCACATACTGAAGACCTTGAAATTTGATTTTGCGAATATATTAGATTAAAAAAGAGTTCTTGTTTTTGAATTAGAAAATTTAAGTAGGAGAAATATTCTAAACTATTGAATTTGTTTATATTAAAATATTAATTTAAAAATGCAGTTTTAATTGATCACTGTTATTAATTGTTAAACAAAATAATACTTACTGTTCTAAATGCAGCAAAAAATTGAGGAGCTTGTTGCCATCACCTTTTGTAGTAAATGTTCAGGTGCACCAATTGCCAAATATACATTGATTATTTTTTATATAGTAAATTTTTATACACATATTACATAAGTTCCTATAATAACATCTTTTTTTAATTATTAAGCTTTAAAAATTTCTACAATTACTTTAAATATTTCATATGTTTTTGATAATTAGGCAAAATTGTATTTCGGATACAGCATTTCCTGGAATTGTACTTAAATGATTTTGATAATTTAAATTATTATAATTAATATAATTTAAAATTTGCAATTTTTTTTGTAAAGGAAGTTAACCTGTCACTTAAGTAATCACATATTATTGAAATAAACAATCTACAAGTTATTTGTGAAATATTGAATACAACGTATAAAACTCTACAAATATTGCATTAGTAAACATGTCTCTTCTAAAAAATTACTTACTCGGATTTCGATATAATTTTATTGATCGGTTAATCTTTTAAATCACATGTGGGTTTACATTTTCAGAAATAAATATTAAAACATTTAAATAAGTTATACGAAAACAAAAAATAACGTAAAAAATATTTTATAATGGAAGCATATTATGTCAATGATGAGTGACCAAAGTATTTAAATAGTTGAATTGGTCTGTGACTTGAACTATCCATATGCTTAATTGTACAGCGACTAGTACGTTCAGAGATCCATTGAGAGAATCCTTGATTAAAATCTGCTATAACTTGCTTCAATGCTTCGGTTGTCCCATACAAACCTGAACACTCTTCTTTCTTCTCGAGCAGGCAGTAATTACTGCTACCACAGAAAGAACATTAAGATCCAGTTTTTAGGTTAACAGTCTTGTCTTTAAACACTTTCACTACTGATCTTGAACATTCTATAAATGCAGATATTTTGGTGATGATCACTCCATGACTCCATGACTCAAACAATCATCCCACATTCAAAGTCCGTTATATTTTCATTTATTATACGAAACTCGTTCTCTATCTGGAACCGTGTAACTACTAACAGCTCATTTATTAAAAAAAAATCAGATGATCCTAATACTTGGGCAACTTAAAATCTAAAAATCCAATTCAATGAAAATTTCATGGAAATATGGGAAATATTAATAAAATGTTTATTATAAATGTGTGTCTGTGAAAAAAAAACTTGAGTGCGCCGATGCTTTAGTCATAAAAAAATATTAAACAACAACAAGTTATTTTATTTAAATATGTCTTGTAATTTTTAAAATAAACATAGCTCAGTAATTACCAAACATAATGATTTATTTACGTTAACTTTACATACTTTTTAATTTCGTGTGGGAGCAAACTCTTAAAACTTACACATTTTCGTAAAACAGGACTTAGAGTATGTTTTCTTCTAATAATGCAAAATTTTCGTTGACCGCTAGGGGTCACTATATAGGTAGTGGAAGTTGTAGTTTTTACTTGGAGTTGTTGAGACTGATTACTTAAGTGGGAATGTTCTGGTTACAGTGTGCATTTAGAATACTAACCAGTTTGTTAAATAGTATAATTAAAATGACTTTTTTTTAAAAAATATTTTTATAATTAAAGTGTACCAAAGAATTTTGTAAAAAGAGGACAAACGAGGTGATTGTAACCGTACAAGTAAATGTTCAATAACATATTTCATAATTTTTAATTGTGGATTTAATTTTTAATTGTGGATTTCTTACAATAAAGATATGAATATAAACAGCGATATCCGAATTTATTATCAGATAAATTGTTAATTTTGCTTAATAAAACATCCCTAATTAATTTAGCTTCGAGGGTTTAATTTTAATTGAACACATGGTTCTTTTCTCGTGACGTTCGCGCTATTTTTCTTGCCTCTTAAATCAACTATCCTGTGTTTAAACTTCCCAAGGCTTTTTTAAAGTTCCACGACGCAATTAAAATTGATTCAGACGCCAATATCTTAAAAAAATGTCATTTTAAATGATTCAATAATATTTCAGAGTCAGTAGTTTAATGGTGTATATTTCATCCCCATCGCCTGTTCGAGTTCCTTCACTTTCAAATTAAATTAGGAGACTAATATTTATCCCCTACGTCTATTGACAGACTGTTCTCTTGTTTCACTTAATAAAGCCAGAGTTTATGAGATATGTTCAGATATGTTTATCTAGGAAAGTAATTATAATATCGCATGTCCCTTCGAAGCAGGTTCTCGGAATACTCGTGCTTAATTTTAAAATTATTCAGTACCCAAATACTTAATAAATGAGATGATGTTGGTTGAGGTGAAGCAACATATCCATTTTTGCAATGATGGTTAATGAATTTTTGAAGTTAACTGTTTATTGACTTTTTTTTAAAGTTATACATTGGAAATATGAATTGAAATGCATGGAAAATTAATTTACTGTGTGAGTATATTTTTTTGGTCCCTTAGAGGGTAAATTGTGGTTCTAAATGGTCACAATTATGTTGCTGTAATTGGTTTATTACTACTTTATATGGAGTATTTCAAGATTTTAATACGTTAGAATTATAACATGTTTGTTTTTATATATCTACTCTGATGAATACAAATTATTATGAATACAAGTTCAAATTAAATTCCTCATCAAATTATTATAAGTAATTACAAATTATTTTAAGTTACAGTAAAACGGGTAATCTTCAATCGACAAAAATTTACATATTCCTCTTAAAGATTTTACATTTCATTGCAAAACAAAATATTTCTTTGTCAAAAACCTTTAATCCATGTTGTAAATAGATTTATTTCCTCTCACAATGTTTCACCAAATCTCCCTAATCTCTAAGTACACTAAAAATAAATCCCAATCGTATTAGGCTTATGTTCCCTCAATACAGTCAACACACATGTGACGCAATAAGACCCTTTTTAACCGACTTTAAAGAACGCCAACCAAAACTGCCAAAGTAGAGATTAACAATTCGCCAAATATGTTTTTTTTTTAATTTATATTCGCGCATAAATTTTGTTCTAATTCATATATTTGTAAAAAAAAATGTTGGATACGGAGTGTCTTACTTGTGCACTTTTGTAGCAAATGTCCGGTTATCCTGCATTTAAATATCCGGAATTCTCAATTAACCGTAATGTTTATAAAAATATTGTCCGATTTTGAAAATTCTTTTTTTTTTAAAGAGAGAAATTCACATTGGCAAAACATGCAAAACAAATTGGTTATATATCCGGAAACATCGATTAACCGAAGATTTGAAAAACATTTACTCGATTTCAAACTATTTTCATTGTTGAATAAAGATTGTACAACAATGACTTTTCGTTCACCCAGAACTTATTGGCATGTATTTTGGTTGTTTTACAATATACAACGTTGGGACAAAATAGGTTTGTTTATCCGGCATTTATTAAACGGGATCCGGGAAGTGGAACCATGAGTTTTGCTAATTTAATAAACTAAATGGAGTTACATAAAATACTTTTTAAAAAAAACGACTTTAAGAAAAATGAACTAAAAAGTAAAAAAAATATTTTTTAATTTCATATAAAAGTTAGAAAAATTTATTTATTTAATATTTTTATACTTATTACAACCTTTTGAAGTTGGTGTCAATTTACAAAAACCATACCTAAATTAAAGCGCCGATTTAAAAAAGTTGTAATAAGTATAAAATTAATATTATATAATTCATTTTTCAACTTGTATGCAAAATTAAAAAAATATATTTTTTACTTTTTAGTTCATTTTTCTTAAAGTCAGTGTTTCTTTAGTTTAAATAAAAATTTTAATATTAATTAATATCTAAGTTGAAATACATTGTAAAATTTAGAAAAAAATACATTGTAAAATTTAAAAGAAAAATACATTGTAAAATTTAGAAGAAAAATACATTGTAAAATTTAGAAGAAAAATACAGTTTAAACATAATCAATTCATTGTGATACCTTGAGATAATTATTGTTATTGCAAGTAAACAGTATTTAATTATAAAATGAAAAGTTAACCATGTTTTTAACAAATTGGTTTATTGGCTATGCAGGTCGTCTATTTAAAGGCATAGCCATCAAAGCATCCAAATAAAAACAAAATCGCTAACTAATCCACTCAGTCAGACACATGTGTAGTTGAATGATCTGAGTGCATTAAAATTTAATCAACGAGAAGCATTTCCCGATTGCTCCTTAAACATTTTAAATAAGACGAAGTTCAATACATTTTCAGCACATATGCCGTTAATTAAAATGTCCGGTAAAACCTGGACTTTTTTTTTCAAAATGAAAAACTGTTTGTTTTGTTCTTTAAATTACTTTCAGCCCCATCGCGTGTTCGCTGTTTCCATGGATACGGGATTATAGGCAAATTAAATTTTATACCGGAGTGTGAATTAGATGGCGTAAAAAGAAATTTTATTGGAGGATTATAAAGTTACTCGATAATTGGTATCTTCGATGCCCCAAGGAATTCACGGGGATTGCTTTTTGAAAGCTTTGAAGTAGCTATTGTTGTTTATGTGATTCGAACTGCACAAGAGTATTATTATTCGTTTAATTAAATAAACAATAATAATTAAAATATTGACTGGTTTTAAGGTTGTCTGGTTTTAAGGTTGACTGGTTCTAAGGTTGTTATACTTATTACAACCTTTTGAAGTTGGTGTCAGTTTACAAAAACCCATATATTAGAGTAATATTTACGAAATCTTAAAACTATTCAGGCATAAATTATTTATTTCATTTACTATTAATTTAATTATTCCAAATCCAGCAATACATAATTAGACAAAAGACAATCATTTATCATTTTGTTAAATTTGTATAGGTATGTTATATCATTGTTAAAAAAGTGTTAAATTTGTATATTTGCAAATATTATGAAGAAAATGAAAATTTAATACATTTAAGTGTTTTACAAATGTTGAAATTATTTGATAATTAGTATATATTTTGATTAATTAGTTTTAGCCAAACGATAACAAACATACATAACATTTATCCTTTCACAAGTTTCGAATTTTAATATATTGTTCAAATTTCAACTTCAAAATGTCTGTTTTATTATAATATTAATAGTAATTTGATTAAGTAATTTTAGAATTAATGAAAAAGTATAACGTATTTTTTTTTTGGCTTAATATATCGTAATATTCATAATTAATAACTTGAGTTTTATGTCGTAGTATTACTATTTACATACCTATTTCCAATACTGCTTTTAGCTTTCTACGCCTCAAACGAATTTTTTGAGTTTCAAGGTTTTGCGTTGTTATCTCTTGGCCAATTTCAAATATCAATTTTTGTTAAATTATTGCTTGTAAGTTTTCAAAGTGCTTTTCAGTTCCGTTTCACAAACTTTATTTCGTGTGTTGATACCAAAATAAATACACATTTAACAGCCAGGATAATTATTATTTAATTATTTTACATAAAAGTTCTTTGTAGATAATTCAATTATTTTTAAAAGATTTTTTTTACTGTTGTTAACAGGAGTATAGCGGTATATAAGATAAGGTATATTCGATACCTTTTTATAAAATATATTACTATAAAATATGATCAAATTGCCAGGAAATATAATTTTTAAGTGAATGAAGAATTAAGGAGATAAAATTAAATAACTAAATATTAACAATTTGTAAATTTTAATTCGACAAATATTTGTACAACCATATTCCTAATCTTAAGAATATTATTTTGTCATATTTTTTATCTAAACGCTTTATTAGAGCATACACTAAAAATACATATATTGTATATACAAAAAAATATTATTAGTTATTTAAAAATATATTATATTTTACATTAGATAAAAATGAGCTAAACAGATTTTTTTGTCGATGGCCTTGTTCAGTTAGACTTGTTACTGTAACTAATGAAATTTAATTATTCAATTTAAAACTACTGCATGAGTGAAAAATCAAAGAAAGTTTATATTACGAAGGTTTAATATTCGATATATACATGTGTTATCTAATTAATTAAAATATTTCGATCAAGAGGTGACTCTGAGGCAAGACTGTAACCAATTCACAAAATATACGACGTAAAGTGATCTCGAATTGATGGTACAATACTAAACAACCACTAAGCCTTTGATCTCTAGTGGGGACTCTCAGTCACCAAAATAACCACCTGTTCTTTTATTACATGTTCTTCAAATTGAGAGATAACTGTGTGTTCTTGAACATAAAGAACACTTTTCTTTCTTTAGATTGTTCATCATCTTACTCCATTTAAAAAAAATGCATTATTTTTGTAGCAACATATTGGGTTGGCAATTAAGTTCCCGCCGGTTTTTTTTTAATTTAAAAGTTTATTTTTTAATAAAAATTAACAACTAATTAATCAATAATGTATTCTCCCTTGTTGTTTACTACTTCTTCCCAACGTTCAACAAAATTTTCAATACCTCGTTTTTAGAAATCTCCCGGTTTCGACTCGAAATATTCATCCAACCAAGCTGTCAATTCTGAATCAGTATTGAACGAAATTCCGCGTATAGCATTTGAAAGAGATCGAAAAAGGTAGAAATCCGTTGGTGACATATCGAGAGAGCACGGAGGGTGAGGCAGAATTTCCCAGCCATGCGTTTGAATGGCTTCCTTGGTCATATTGGCGATATGAGGTTGTATGAGGGCGGCCGTTGTCATGCAGCAAAAGAACTCCATACTCTGAACCTTTCCCATCGAGTGAAGATGCTTCTCTATAGCAGTGTGGGAACATTCCATTCCCTTTGCCAGTTCTCTTGGCATTTGACACGAATTTTCGTGCAAAAGTTGGTTTAATCGCTTTTCATCGAACTCAACTGGACAGCCAGAACGAGGAGCGTCTTTGAGATCAAAATTTCCATTTTTAAATTTGACATACCAATCACGAGCGGTTCTTTCAGCCATGGCACCCTCTCCATACACAGCACAAATATCACGAGCTGCCTTTGCTGCCTTAGAACCTTGATTAAAAGAAAAAGAACGAGGTGTCGAAAATGCACATGTTCTCAACTTGACATTCCCTTTTTATGATATGAAAATTAACATAAATTAACTCGAACAATAAAACAAAAGATAGATTCCGGTAGAACAAAACATTCTTCAAAAGATCTAAAATATTATTCTAAAAACATTTAATGACATGCGGAATGTTAAAATTAAAAAAAAAGCGACGGGTTCTTAGTTGATAACACAATATTTTATTAATTGTTTGCATTCGAGTGTTGCCTTTAAAGTCACCTAAATAACGATTTGTTATTTTTTTCTCTGTTCGTCAAAATGAACGAGAACTACATGGTCTTGAGTTAAAAAAGTTATTATTTTCCAAAATGTAATAGAAATTATTTTTGTAATATGGAAGTTCCAAGCATGTTGGTGATCTAAAGCTTTCTTGAAACTGAAATTCCACCCAACCCCTGTTTTTTTTAACTCTTGACACAACGAAAATAACGACGATTTATTATTTTTATTTATGATCTTCAAAACAAAAGAAAGCTATATATTGTTGAGTTTAAGAATTTATTCTCTCGCCAACTTAAAAATAAATAATTTTTGCCTTACAGAAGCACCGAGTATGTTGGTTATCTGATTCTTTCTTAAGATTGAAATATTTTTTACATCCCCTTGTTTTTTGTATTTTTAAAAATTTACCAAATATCATAAACCACTCTATATATGTCTGGTATACTGTGATTAATACTCAGATTCACGTATAACTTTTGTCCACACTAAACGTAAAAAGAACACCTACACAATACCTACTTAAAAAGTACAGGAACGGTACATAACAGTTCCATAAAAAGAAGAACGTAAATATGAAACATGTATATGCCTATGAAATGTAAAAAACTGTTTCGAGTCATACTCTAGCAACTCTGTATGAACCTTCATCACTCTTCCCATGTCTTTAAATACAGATGTTTGTAAGTCACTAAATCTAAATAAAGAAAAATCAAAACAAAAAATCTCAGAGACTTTTTATTAAAATTTTTAAATCTAGCTGATAGTCTAGAATTTAATTTAAACCCATCTTACAGCAACCATTTTCTGAAAACTGAAATCAAATTGACTAAAGTGAGCTGTTTTACTTTATTCTCTTCTTACATAAATTCAATTACTTCGGTATAGTTCTCTACTTTTATTTTTTATTTTCTTTCACGTCGCTTTTTTTCCTGAATTCCGTTTTTCTACTCTCACTTAGCTCCATTAGTTTTCAGTTACTTAATTCCTCGATTACTGTTTACTTGAACTGAGCCCCTCTGTCTTTCTTCTACTTGAAAATTGCCGTCATTTATAAATGGAAGGATATTATTATTTGTGTATATTATTTATTTTTTACTTTTAATTTTCACGTCTTGAAAAAAAATACAGGATGTTTTATTTGCTTTAAAAGGGTATGGGATAAAAAAATATACAAGGAAATTACCAAAAATGCAGCGTTGCTGTAAAGAAATAAACAAACGATTAGAAAAAAGGTAATTTACATATATCTCTACTTAGAGAAGAAGAAACTTTCCAGGTATAAAGATCATGTTCGGTCTAGGCATGAGCAGATGTAAGTGGAAGAGTTTGTATATTAATGTAATTAATAAAGAGAACCTACAGTAGAACTCAATTATCCAAACTAATTGGGACCAAATCCCATCCGGATAATCAAATATCCGGATAATGGGATAATTCACGAAAGAAAGGTTATTACTTAGTAAAAAAACACATTTTTCTGCAGTGCGTATTGTAATTTAGTGGCTATTAAAAACAATATCGTTCACCGATAAGAATCTTTTTAAATTTGGATTTTGGTGATTACTTTTTTTTCTCAAAGCGATACGGATTCAGATAATTGATAATCCCTTTTGTTTATCCGGATAACTGGTGTTCGGATAATTGGAATTCTACTGTATATTGCAGCTTATTTTTTTTTATTTGGAAATTGAATAAAAATGTATCCGAAAATCTTGTGTTCAATTGTGATACGCCGTTACCGATAAAAAAATATTTAAAACTCAGCATTTTAGTAAGAATACATACATATGTGATACAGTATGTCAAGTAATTATTTTTGTCAAATAAAGTAAAATCGTATGAAAACGAATAATCCAAAAAAATTGTTTATTCGAATAATATTTTTTAATTAGATTGTTTTAATATGTTTAGATTATTTTATAATCAGTTTCATGGAATATGAGAAAAAAAACACCATTTTACGTTTTCAGGGGTAAGGAATTAGGACCTAGGAATTTAACTTGCTTTGCTAATGCTTATTAAATCTGGAAATAAAGCAAATCATATCGATGAGACCTCCGCTGCTTCCTATGGAAAAGATTGTTTATCATTCTTCGATTGTTGAGCTATTCGTTTGCGACCAAATATTTTTTTTTCTCTTACACTTATGGTCGTATTCCAACACTATCACACTCAAACTTTTCATGAAACTTATAACCATAGCCTTCTCTACTATTTAAGTCCAGTCTCGTTTCAATTTGATAAAATACAATTTAAATATGTTGTGATTTATTTTTAATATACAAAGTTTATAATGTGTTCAGATTAAAATAAATATTAAATTTTATCGGATAAAAATAAATATTACATTTTATCGGATAAAAATAAATATAAAATTTTATCGGATAAAAATAAATATAAAATTTTATCGGATAAAAATAAATATTAAATTTTAGCGGATTAAATAACGATGCAAAAACTAATTTTCTGTCCTGTAACATGTTTCAATCGTTGCTACTTAATACGAAAATATTTCCTCAGCCGCAAAAATATTTCATTTACCAAATGCCCATTTAGCAGGAAATTCATCTGCTATTCTTCAACGTGACAGATTTATTCCCCTTTCGGTTCATTTACTGCGATATGAAACACTCTCATCCCAAAAAGAAGCACATATTTATTTCCAAAAAAAAAATAAGAAACTCAGATCCCTGAAATCGATACACAAGCCAACTTGTACACAGATGGTAATTTCTTGCTATCGGAAGCAGCAAGGGTCGCTGGACTACCAAAATTGGAGCGCCCTGACAAGTTGCGTAACGTCGGGTCTTTTCCCTTCCCCTACTTAATGGCCAACAATACCGTCTCCATGGCAACGCCGGCGACCTGCATCTCTTGACAGTCGCCATTGCTCTGTCAAACAACGTGTTTCTTCCCCGTCGCAGTTTTTTGTTTTATTCTTTTGGGGATCGGAGGTATTTAATTAACGGAAGATTTGGGGATTTTTGTGCCCGTGGGTGTTCGTAACGTGGGTGGGTTTTGTTATTTATTCCTGAATGAGACTGTTGGGATGTAGGACATTGTTTAAATTGCTTTAAAGAGTGACATATGTTTTGTATAGTAGACCCTTCTTGCAAGGAAACCAAGATATAGGAAAACTTTCCTTACGAAAACTACCACTGAAAGTAACAATATTTTAGAAAATAGATTTTTGACGTGAATGCGTCTTTAAAATTGGTCCGGGCATTATAAAATTCTATTTGATTAGTTGACAGTTTAAATACCTTGTGTAAAAATTGTGAGAACTGACTATATCCTATTAAGCTTCTTAGCATTTAAGTCAGCTTCCACATTTCCGGCGGCAACGGCACTCAATGCGATGAATCGGTAAGGCGGATTTCGAGTTACATCCTGTATTAAAACATAACGGTGCGTGGAGTGAAAAGTGACAATTTGTAGAAGAATTCACTGGGAAGCCAAAATATCACAATAAAGTTCAATTTGAAATTTAGACGTGCTAAAAAGACAAGTTCAAGACAATAAATTAATACAAAGACATCTGGACTTATGACAAGTACGGAAGTATTACCCAAGACGCAAGTAAAAACAGACTAAGTACACGTACAACACAATCACGAACTAAACCATACGATGCAATGGGACTTGCATACCCAATTTTTTTTACCCTTTGTTATAACAACTAACCCGTAATTGTCACATAAGTTGTCTTATATTTCTATCGAAGGTCTTATAGATATCCCTTTAAACATTCCACATTTTCACTGTTCTTCGAGCAATCGCTTTAGCTCGACATTTAAAGTAGCAGAATTCTGTTTAATTGCACAACATCGATGACCCAGCTTGAACCCTACTTTATTCACTGCAATATTCACAACGACCTGCTTCTCTTCACCCACATGATATGCTTCATGTGCGCCATTCCTTCGTTTTTCCGTTCAAATCGCCAAGAAATGGGTATGCTGTGAAAAGGGTAAAAGGTATAGAGATCCTTCCAAATACCCGATACCTTTACTCAGACTCGATCAGTTGCTTTATCTCGGCAGTTAAAGACCGAAGTCCAATTCTCTGCATTACAGTCTACTGCAATTGATTTATCGAATATAAAATAGTATAACGATAAGAACAAATTTTACGCTAACAGATGAGGTGAAAAGAATTTTTGTGACCCAAACAAACGTGGATTTAAAGTTTTATTTTATACAACGAAATTTGATTTTAGGATATACGGCAAATTTGTAAATTCTAATTTGTAAATTCTTTACTATTCCATTCATACCATTTATTTTCGATTTTTTGCTTTCTTCCTAAACTGATAATATTAAAATGTAATTTTACATCAATTTAAAAATAATTTGATAATAAAAATACATTTCTATACGCAACATAATTTATTTCGAATAAATTAAAAGATACATTAAAACTCTGTTATTTGCTCATTCCGAACTGCAGGTTTGTTTTTCAGACCGACACTGTGGACTAGTACCATGAACTTTACTTGATTGGTCCAATTTTCTCTGAAAATAGATCCTGTACCAAAAATATTTTCCTTGATAGCTTGTGACGTGACTAGACTGAAGTATGTTTCAAATTCCAATTTTATCTTTCACAGCATCAGCTTTATTTTACTTTAAAGGGAGGAAGATGACATTGATCATATATATAATCAATAACCAATGTCATGCTATATACACAAAAAATAAACCTTTAAACGTCTTAATAAATGTATTTTACATTCGTTAGGAACATAAAAGTTACTAACAGAACATAATATAAACCTTAACTAGAAATGTATTAAATAAAGAAAAATATTTTTGTCGGTTTGGTTTAACTCAAATTCCCTTGAAAATTGTAAGCATCAACCGCTGTCACTTTAAATAGCAGATGCGTATACGCTGTTTTGGAATTCGGTTTGGTTTAGTGGTAGAGTACTTGGCATTGAAACAAAAGGTGTCGAGTTCAAAGCTAAAACATCGTACATTGCTTCAGATCGAAAACACTAAATAAAGAAAGTACACTTATAAAAAAAGTTATCTGTATTAATTGTAGTTCATAAAATATATAAAAATATATATTCCAAGCATACTTATTAAATAATATTTAAATTAAATACGATCGAAATATTTTCGTTCAATAAAAATAAAATATTTATACATACAAGCAAATTGCTTTAGAACCTAATATCATGGAGGCCCATTGCTTTTATCAATTGAAAATAATAATTAAACCATTTTACTTTTCAGTACGTTATACAGAATAGTGCATTTTAGAAAGTTGATTTTAAATTAATTTTTTCGTCTTATAAATATTGAACTTGAAATGTATCTAAAAAAATTAATAGTATAAAATACATGTATTTTCCGTCAATGTCAACATTTTCATATGGGTATAAATGTTAAGATATTATTTCTGTATATAACGATAAATACATTTTATAAAAAAAAATTTACTTTATAACTGTATTGTGCGACAGTTTTTCATAATTATCTGAGTTTTTTATACAAAGACATTACATATAAATAAAATATTATATTCTTTTTTTATCAGCTTGTAGAAACAAAAGACCTCAAAAAACTAAAAAACACAAGGCTTTAGAAAAAAACATAATATCTTAGAAATTATAATATTTTCGAGCCTATCCTAGTGTTTGTACTGAAAAACAAAACATGCTTATTTCCTTCCAGTCATTCATTACTTCAAAAATTAATTAAAATACCTTCTTTCGTTTTTTCGGTTCTTTAGCTCCGTTCTGGGAACTGCTTTCAATTAATTCTGGATTAGCTATAGATACAAGCAACAAAACTGCTAAAATTGCTTATTTTTCTTAAACATTTATAAGGCTTTACATGTTCAATCAAAAATTCTTTTATCTTTGTATTTTTTATATTTTTGATTTTTGTCTTCTCAGAAATTCTTACATTTGCAAAATCTCTTTAGTTTATTAGTGAAACTTCTGACATTATTTTTGACTGCATTTTCTGTTCCTAGAAATATTAAAAAAAATGTCTGAATGTAATTATTTTCTGAGAAATATTTATGCACACAAAAATGTAAACTGCTTCAATAAAATGGTGCTGTTTATAGTGTTTAATTTGCATCGCCCTAAAACCTTGTAGAATATTACTTTGTTTCAAAAAAAGAACTTACATTCGTATATCAATAACTGTTCCAAACTGACTATAAAATTATTATTAATGCAATTTTCATTATAAATAAGCGTAGCATACAATACAATATATTAAAGTCACGTTCAAAAACTTGAATGTTTATTCGAATTTAAAATATATTGTGTTAAAATAATCCTATTCTTTAATTTTACCCTGGTACTTTATTTTTGAACTTGATTAATTTATACGAAAACAACAAGCACAAAAGTACAATTTACAAATTATTGAGAAAATCAATTTATTCGAAATTCTATCCAATTCTATCAATTATAAAATTTGTAATCTAAATATATTTTTGTGTCAATTAGTTAAATCAACGTCGCTCGAGAGCTGCAAAATTGGCTATTGGTGACAGTTTGGGATGAATCACAAAAGAAACACCCAGGAAAGCTACCTCGGAATTATGATCAATGGCCAAGTCAGATAACGAGGACAACACCTGAGCTGGCATCAAGCCCACTGTGGCACCCACGTAGACGTGAAGGCGTTTGGACGACGACATATTTAATGTGCATAATTTAATGAGCCCCTGTTGACGGCAGATGTTGAATGTGCAGGACGAGTACTAACTGTACTGGCACATCTCCGGTTACGAGCTCACTGCACTCTCACAGTCGAAATTCGAGCCCTCCGAAATCAGTTTCTCTAATACACTAACCAACTGTCAGTTGTGACTAAGTTCTTTTTATTTATAAATAATCCAATTCCTGGGCTTTAAAAAAAAATCGGTAAGTAATGTTCGCACTGTACTCTAGGGTTTGGTTTGTGGATACTTTACAAGCAGCCTGCACCATCTTGCACCTTCTGTAAACTCTAGATCTCATCTTAGTTGTCATATGTTTAAAATTATTGGTATAATTTTATTTGTCTTGATCAGTCTTTTTAACTGTTTAAGTTTCTGTAAAGCAATTTAGCCTTAGAGTGATATTTGGATTTCATATAAAATTTTTTTTACAAATCGTCACATCCAACTCTACATAATATTTACACTAATGTTTTAAACTGTCAACTAGTCAAATGTATTTACATAATTTGTCGTTTACTTCAATTTAAGCATGCGATCCGTTGATTAGAAGTAAAGTTACAAAGGTTAAATGGGTCAGAATATGTTCAAATATCCATTTAATATTCTCACTAATGGTTCATTATTTATTTCCCCCACACGTTTCAAAACGTGGAGGAAACAATTTCTCCCCATTTCCATTTTCTACCCCACACGTTATGAAGGTCAAGAGAAGAGTGGATTAATGCCTAACTCGGTTGGCGCTGCCAATTATCTTTCCTCTGCACGATGGTAGGTCAATTATCCCCATAGGCCGAATTCTCCAGGAATTACGGAGCTTTGAAATATCAATCCTTCTAAAAAAAATTCTAATAACAATTGTACCCGTAATGCTGTAGATTTCTTCACACTTCAAAAAGACACCATAAACTCAGCGAATGACGAAATAAAGAAAATCCGAATCTATTTATATATTTAAGATTTCATATCATTCCTTGCTAATCGAATTTCTGAGCAATATCCAAACACACCAAAAAGTCGTCAAACCACGGAACCCATTATAAAATATTCAAACCCCCACCCAACCCCGCATTTATGACTTCATTTCATTCGGATTTGGTCCAACTTAAGTGACGTGTCAGATTACCGGTTACGTCACAATTCGAAATCAGTGAAACAATTTTCCCTTATTAACCCGAGTTGGCGTGACAAGGAACCCTTTTCCCTGGAAGTTCCGATATCGATTCGGTATCTAAGAGACGAATATACTTCCATTCGCTCGGCGGCAGTTACAGTTAGAGCTCCACCCTGGACCTCCCCTGGGACAGGTATTTTATTCCACCCCTTTTGGGGCATGCTTCTTTGTAGCATGCAAATCTTGGTATTGATCATCGGTGTAATGTAGTCCCTGGACAATCCAAACACGTGTTTTGCATGAATGGGAGGGGATGAAAGGTGAACAAACTTTTAATTAAAAGTGTTGATACCTGGTTGATAGGAATTTGAATGGGCGGAGAGTTTAACCAACTAATGAATAGTTTAGCATATATGCAATTTAAACTTCGAGTGTGTGTTAGGGAGTATAATATTCGTTGCAACTAAATTGTGTTAGTAATCTATGATTAAATATTAAGAAAAATGCATTTGAGTGCATGGATATGCAGCTAATAAAAACAATAGATATTGTACTTTCTACGAACACACAATATAAACTTTATCCATCAGAAACTATATATAAATAGATAAACGTATATATTTAAAACTTTTGTCGTTTCTCAATACAGAAATCTACACATATGCAATGTAATTTCTGATATAAATTATTTAACTTAATAGCATATAGTTGGTTTATAGAACTAGGAAGATAACTAATTTTATTATTTATTAGCTTTTTGTATAGAATTTAGCAAACTTGAAAAATAGTACAGTCATACAATCCAATATGTTTCAATTAATTATGGTAGGTGATATTGAGGTACTTTTAAAATATTGTAACAATAAACAACATATATACATAATACTTCTTTTTTTAGTAGTTTATAAATATTAATCACATACGCCCATTCTACACGGATATGAAAACTCTTGAATTGAATTTTGCAGAAGCTTCTGTGATTGATGCATTCAAACAACGTAGTTTGCATACACTAATCACATATTCTCCTGCAAAATACAACGCTCGTTTACCACGTTTGCGTAGATTGTGTTCATCAGAAGATAATTTTGTTATGAGAATTTTATTTTATCTTCCTCATCAAAGTAAATATTTTAGGTATACATTTAAATTTTAAAATACAAATACAACGTTAAAATACGCAATAAAATTCCATCAAATCTGGACATGTTTCGGGAGATACATCTCTCTTCATCAGCAGAGGAAGCTGCTGATGAAGGGAGATGTATCTCCCGAATCCAGATTTGATGGATATTTATTGCGTATTTTAACGTTGTATTTGTATTTTAAAATTCTTAACAAAATGTTCGATAAGACGAGTTTTTATCTTATACATTTAAATAATGTATACCTTAATATCATATACAGTAGTAGTATTTTTCACTATCAGAAACAGTACTGTTACATACGATCGTAAAATATAAAATAATAAACAATCGCTCAAGCAAGAATCAAAGACATCCCTCACAAAATTTATTACTTCCTAAGAGCCCTCAGTTTAATTGTTAAAATGCTCTCTCCAGCTCAACCTCCAAACACCCATTTATTTCTGCGGGCGCATAAAACATGACAGAAGACCGACACTTTCCATTTCAAGTCATTATATTGAAATTCCGAGGGTCCCATCCTTCCCATCATAAATCCCGCGCCAGAGCGATTCCATTCCCAACCTTTGTTGACATTCACTTTCTCCGGGATGTTGGGGGGGGGGGGGAGAGTAGATAAGAAAATGGCATTCAGGGTTTGGAACTGGGTTTATTGGCAATTCCTGAGCATTAACCGGCCGGAGAAATAAAACTTAACGGTATGCTTTTGTATATGCAATCGTAAAAAGATCGCCGTAAAAAGATGGGTTTGGGGTCGTAGGGCTTTAAAATGGCTGGGTTGTTTCGTTTTATTGGATTTTAGATTCTTTGCTTTTAGGGAGGTTATGCAGCTCAAGATGCTGTTTAATATCTCACTTATTAAATGAACTTTAACTCATTTTTATCATGAGACGGCTTTAAAACTCCCAGGGAAAGTTCGTGTGGCCATTGTTTCAAGGTGCATTTTTTAAGAGGCGCTATAGCTTGATGAAAAAAAAATACTTTTGAGCATATGAATTCAGGGGTTTGCTGTAAAAACGAGGTAGCTCCACTTATTCAAGTTTGCAGAAAATCGTAATAAACGTTTGAAAATTCAAAATTCCAAGTTGTGTGAAGATATTCTTTTTGATCAATCTTTTTAATTGTTCCTACATATTATGACAGTATTTTCACTCAAAAATATAACTTCCAGATGACGTGGCACATGTTGGATTGTTGGAGCTACCTCTTTCTTGCGACCAAATAAATGCTCTGCGTACCTCTATGAAAAATATTTCACAAAAAAAATACAATTTACTATAATGTTATTTTATTTAAAGAAAACTTCAATTGAAATATAGCATATAACTTGGCTTCAAAAACAGAAAATTTCATTTTTAATCATCACACTCCCGCTCTGTAACGTCCGGCTCATCTGCTGCGTTGTCATCTATTGAGTAACGCGAGAACTAACGATTGGAGCTACATGTTTCTGGCACCAAACGAACAAGTTTTTTCTTTACCACAAGATAGTACATGTAACTCCAAATTCCCCTAGGTTGGAGCTACATCCTTTTTGCAGCAAACCCTTCAATTGTAATTTTATTTAATTTAGATTAAAATCCCAAAAGGGATTTTGAGACGTTGGGGTCACATCGGTGGATTTAGACATCTGTACCAACATGTTCACGTCGTGGTTCAAGTAGGAAAACTAACATGTGTGTACCCCTATGTGAACCCTATGGGGTTCGAATTCATCTATGTGAACATTATAAAGCTAACACTTCCAAAATCCGCTTGGGATTATTGAAATACCAATTTTTTATGCATGTCGTTTTTAATTCCATTGCTAATTCTATTAAGCTTAATTAATAATCACTATGAAGGAAAACTGTATAGTTAATTTATAAAAACTTAATATTAATCCATATATCTTTCAGTATTTAAGACTGTAAAATTATATTATTATTCCTTCAAAACGTGAAATGAATATTTCTAAAGTTAGCATACAAATAAATATAGAATAATTAGTCTTTAAATTGTTTTTATGTTAATTTAAATGTTGTGGAAAGAACACTGACGCACTTTTAATTAAAGAAATTAAGTATAGAATACATTTTATTTTTTAATACGGTAACTGTTCAAGAAGTGTTTTTCCAACGGATAATTTGAAACATTATATAAATTTGAATTAATTTAACTGCTGCTTAAGAAATCATATAAACTGTTTCTCTATCGATTTTAAACAGAAGGAATAACGAAATAATCAAACAGACAACATAATTAAAGATAGCATTTATGGCTATATTACGTATGATTGATCTGGCGATATAATATAAAATATCATCATTAAACAAGGAATTTTGTAATATGCTTTTGTCCTGCTATTCTATATTAAGTATAGTTACGACATTTAGTTGCTAGTACCTTATCAAAAATCACAAACTGCGACAATACACATCCCATTTGTATCAGGAAGTCATTGACATTTATGACTCGACCGAAATTGTTTCCTCCTAGACACGTTTAGTCATATCAGAGATAGGCAGTTACGATACATAACAATTGGCAATGGAAGCCATTCCCTATTGAATACTATTCTATGGCTGCATTCACCTCAATACTACTTAGTATATGTGCTATGCACAGGATATTCGATGAACTCACGTACTTTTATCGCCCTATTGGCGAATTGATATTTTATAAAATATTTCGCATTTCACTTATTAGCATTTTAGACTATTGATCATTTATATTTTATGTATTTCTAAATTTTAACAAACGTTAATTGTACAGTTTGTGTACTTTTATAACTGTGATGACGATATAGAGAACTACGTTTGCCAATATAAATAATGGAGACCTATTGGACTGTGTTTTATATAGACGGTTAACCATTTTGGAAATGTTTTAATTAGCATCTGATTAAGTAGTATTCTAAGTAGTGATTAAGTAGTATTTTATGGTAGTTTTTGAAGAATTCATAACATATTTAATGGAATTGTTAATGAGCATCTTGCTATAGAATTCGGAATTTTTATTCTACTTCTTACAATTTTCTTTTAAAGTCGGAAATGCTTGTTAAGATAATCAAGTAATTTTTTTGTTAATTAATAACTAGATTTTTCAAAATACCTTATATTATCTATTCTATGAATATAAATTGTTTTTGTAGTTATACGTTCATGTTTAAATTTCAGTTGAAAGTCATTGAAATGTTTTAAAAGAACACAAAAAAAAAATCCTTTGTATTACTAATCCACATTATTCTAATTGCATTTTCCGAGTAAAAACTGATTTTATGCAGCTTTAAAAATATTAGAAATTTTTTTCCACGATATCAGAAAACCGAATGAAACCTTTTTACGATAAATTGAAAGACACCTAGAAATGTTTTTAAATAAAAGTTTCGCACACTTTACTAAAATGCTCGGTAAGCCCCATCCCTTTTTCTGTTAAAATTTCCAATGCAAAAATACTTTAATGTACACTTAAAATGTGCACAAGACCGCTTCCGCAACATGTCGCCCAGCAAATGCAGTATCAGTCGTTGTAGAAGTGCCAAGAGTGTGGGAAGTGAAAGTGCTTTTAAGCTGGGGAAAGCTGCAATTATTCAGAAGTTCTAGTCTGGAGGATTTCTGTTCCACGACGGATAACGATTTTAGAACTTATCTTTAATGAGCAGTAGAAGGTATTTAAGTGCCTTGATAAGGTGTATGAAACTCTTAAATGATATTGGGAATTAAAGAAATGAAGTTCGTCTAAAAATTTAGAAATAGATTAACGCGTTATTTTTAGTCCAACGAAAAAACGATAAAGGTCCGTGCTTTGGTAAAATAGAAATCTAAACTGGTTTTGTTAGCTACCAGGCTGTACTTTTGTTGTTTCAATTTTGCATATTGGAAAGAACAATGATAGTTGTTTCAGTTTCGCAACTACGTAAAAAACACATAAAAGATCTGAATGCTGTGGCTGTGTACAGCTATGGTACAGGGCAACTTTTGTTTTGAGTTTCTTATACAATACACAGCACCTTCATTTTATTTCTTATGAACCCTCATATGAGTTTTCAGTTTTTTTTTCAAATTAAATTTACATGATTGTGTCTAATAATTAAATTTTTCACATATCGCTTATATTGACTACTTACTAAAAATTACAGAAATAAAGATCAGTGGAATATTTCAACGTATTTAGTCAAATGTTTAATAATTAAACTACAATATTTTTAATATGTTTTGAATTCAAACGAGTTATATTTAAATTTTTCAATATCCTTCAATTAACTTTACTAATTACATTACTTTATAAAGAAATTGTTTTGATTTTAATAAATGTTTTTTTTTTAAATTAAAGGTTAAGAACAAATGTTCACATGGTTAATTTGCAAAGTAACCTGTATATAAGTGAAATAAAAATTATTTTAAACTTATGCAATACAAAAATGGTAGAAATGAACACTTTTTTTAATGCCATATTTTATTATTGTTACTTGTAAAAAGCGTTTCATGATTGATTTTGAATTTAGTTTGCTATAAAAAATTTATTCTAAAAATCATATTATGCCAAACAAAATTAATAATTGCGATTTAAGTATACAAAATAAGAGACAGATATAAAACTAAAGCTAAGAAATGCTTAAACTGAAGTGAATTTATATAAAAATAATTGCTAAGCGATATCACATAATTTCATTAGTCTGCCTTCAATTAACAACATTCTGTACTGCAAAAATATTTACTAATAACTGTAGAATAGTATTCAGTGGAACAGAATATTTATATTTAGTTCAAAATTATTGTAACTGTTACATATTTAAGACAACGTCGATTACTTCTTTTTAAATTGAAACTTAAAATAAATGTTTTTTATATGTATCTAAATTGTTAGTACTTTCAAAAAAAAATTTTAATGAATTAATATTAACATATACTATAAAATTTATTTTATTTTAGAAACGAATTTTGAGGTAAAGAAGTACCTATTTGAACTTTTTCAGACTTTTATATGTAGGAAATATTAGGTGTTTTGCGATCAACCCAGATAATTTTTGTTTTATTTTTGCTTATGCTAAAACCAACCATGTAAAACTTGTTTTTGTCACTATTTTGTGCAATCTTAATAACGATACACGATATGAATAGAGCATCATAGTATAAATATAAATATTAAAACCCCAGTGTTAATAACGCAGATTTTCGTTTAAGGTATTTGATATTCTTTTGCGTTACTACTTTTATATAAAATAAAGCTTCAATATAAATTTAACATTTCACTTTTGTAATGGATATTACTCATTTGATAATTTGGTATTTAGATTAAATACTATAAATCACAACACGAAAGTAGAATGAAAAGAAAGTAGAATTATTCATAATATACATTAAATTGGCTGAGCATTACTAGTGACAGATTGTTTAAAACATTTGTCAAAAGCATTCAGAAAATTAAAATAATAACATTTGTGTGTGTGCCTTCGTATTCTTAAAATTTTTTACTGTAAATTAATTCAATTACTAGTTTGAGTATTAACTTTTAAATATTTAATTATGTACCAATGTTATACTTCAACTTTATTCGTACAATTGAATGTTTATTACTAAATTTAATTTATATAATTTTTTTTATCTTAAGTAATTAAAGCCAGCAAATTATTTATTTTATTTAAGTCTCCATTTGTAAATGATGACTAGTTTAAAGTAAATAAATACAAAATAATTTACTAATTTAAAATTTTTTTAATGATAGATGTCGAACTCCTACTACAGATTTATAATAAATATTTAGCATTTTTTTTAATTAAAAACCGTTTGTACTGTGTTTAATAGATTTATTTTTCATTTATACATAACTGGGTTTATAAACGATGTTTTGGTATGCTATTTTGTATAAAAATAATTTATCATTTTTGATAAATTATCCTAATTTAAAATATTGTTTTAGTAGATGTTGATTTTTAAAATGTTATTTATCCTTCACTTATTTATAAATATAACATTAATGGAATATTGGATAAATACTATTTATAGCTGCATTAGGGCAATTTATAATGTTTTTCCTCAAAGTAGTTAAATTAAGCTAATTTATTGTGATGCTTATATAATACCATCAACTAATGATTAAAGTAAATTGATTTCACGCATAATTTTAATATTTAAATTCAGTAAGAAAACATAATTGATAAAAAATTTCTTATAAAAAGAAATTTTAATTAAATGCTTTTATGAATGAAATAAAAATTAATTTAATTTTGCTGTAAGCGAAATAGGACAAATATTTGCATTTAAAATGTACAATGTTTTCATAAGGCTTTAAATAATGTATAAATGTAAATAACACTTTAAACAAATCAGAATTATTCAAAACAACACAAAATTGAATTGCGAAGTCTTAATTATTCAAAATTAATTACAATATATAAAAGAAAATAAATAATTTAATTCAAAAAAGATTACATGGATTTTAAATCTTAATAAATTAAAAATCTTGCAGAATATTTTTTCATCCATGCTTTTATATTCGCAGAAAAAAGTATGTTATTTGATAAAAAGATACGAGATTTTAGATTTGTCACATTTTCAAGAGCATTTAATCAAGAAAGAAAAAATTTGTCACTCAAGTGTATGCATAATCTGTTTTCTTAGTATTTGGGTTTTTTATGACATTGAAATCGTGTTAGATTTTTTTAGTGTGATATAAAAACTGTTTTAATTAAACTAGAGATCAAATGTGAAGTACATTTCTGGCAGATTAACCTTTTTTAAATGTCTTAAGATTCGAAGAGTTTCCAACTCTGGGTTCTTTAATTCTAAAATTCAAATTCTAGGTTTATTTTTAATTTAATTCAATGTTGCATATACAAACAACGACCTGCTGGTATTCATTCCACATTTTTCCGTGATTTGTCCTCTACGAAACTTTTTGATATTATTTTATAATATGTTAATTAACGAAAAATAATACCAATTTCTTAAAAACTAGGTGAAATGAAAACTAACTAACCTCATTAAAAGAATTGAGGTTATATATATATACAATATTTTGTATAAAAATAATTTTTCATTTTTGATAAATTATCCTAATTTAAAATATTGTTTTAGTAGATGTTGATTTTTAAAATGTTATTTATTCTTCACTTATTTATAAATATAACATTAATGGAATATTGGATAAATAAATAAAAATATAGAAATATATATATCTATATCTATATATATATATATATATATATATATATATATATATATATATATATATATATATATATATATATATATATATATATATATATATATATATATATATATATATATATATATATATATATATATATATAGAACTTGGCAGGGAGCTAAACTTAATCATTTTTAAAAAAAGCGGCAAAGTTTTCACATTTGTCAAAGTTGTTCAGAGTAACCGTACTTAGACTAAACTGAAAATACAATCAAATAGCTACGAAAATCAATAATATAGTCTTTTTTACTAATTTGTTTAAGATAGTTAGGGGGAAAACAGAAAGGGTTCATTTTGATACAATTGAAATGTCAGCAGTTTGTTATTTACAAATTGCTTTCTTATTGATCAAAGTAATTACACCTTAAAAATCACATTGATTTGTATTTTTCGTAACATCACACTCTGACAATCGTTTTCTACAATATATGGTCCTTCATTATTTTCTTCTTGACCATCCTAAACTGAGTGATTCAATTTTGTCTCTAAAGTTTAAGTTAAAATTCTCCTAAAAATAAAAAATAAAAACATATTACAAAATTACATTTAGCAAATTGTGAAGAAATATTTTGTGTCAGATAGATAAAAAAAATATCTGTAAAACTCACAAAATTGACTTATTTTAAAAATTTACATGCACAATCTAATTAAATATGGCTTATTAATATGCATTAATCCAACTCACTGTAAAAGAATAAGATGACATTTCTAGACAAAAAAAAATATGCGATTAAGGTTTTGTGTATGTAACGTTCATCGATCGATCCTCATAAAAAGGAAAATAAAAAAAAGAATTAAATTATTTTGAAAGTAAGTAATCAGAAAAAGTTACATGCTACCTTATTACAACGAGCAATCAATAAGCTTTTTAATATAATGAATTGGAGAAAAGAAGCACTTAATTTATCGCTGTTCAATATTTAATCATGCTATTTAGCCTCGAGGATATTATAGAAAAAAGATTATTCCCAGAAATAGGAAATTAATATATTTTTTTTACTAAAAGTTTTTGTGAAGTCTTAGGCTTTAGTCTAAAATTCTTTTACTGAAATTACCAATAAATTCCATAAAAATAAAGTGGATTTTTTTAACTTATTTAATTGTTCGTATTTTTTATTTGAATTAATTAATAATAAGAAGAAATTAATAATATTTCACTTAAAAAGATATTTCACACTTATTTATTTGATAGTAAAAATAATATTATATTCCAATCGTATCATAATCATTATATTGAAATCATATTGATTTATTATAAATGTTGGTTCGTTAAGACAATTGAGTCCGTCCCAGCAAAAAAATTCAGCATAAAACCTTCATCAAAATGTTGAAATTGAAGGTTTTATGCAAGAAAACTGCAGTTTTTTTTGAAGATCTATAAAATTAAAGGTTTTTATTTCAATGTCCTTCATAAAAATTGTAAAAAAAACCTTCATAAAAACCTACAAAAAACCTTAAATTTTTTATCATGAGGGGAAAATGCAGATATTTTAAAGGTTTTATGCAGGAAAATTAAAAACTTCAAAAAAACTGCAGTTTTTTGTTTCAATGTCCTTTATAAAACCTTCAAAAAACCTTCAATTTGACAATTTTGATGAAGGTTTCATGCTGACTTTTTTTGCTGGGGTTATATACAGTATAAGATTTTCGTGTGATGTAAAAAAGATAAAATAAAATCTGAGCCTACTTGTTATAACCAGGATTAAATTAACTTTATATTAAATTGTGCTTAATTGCCTTTCTCACAAAAAATTTTAAATTTAAAAACAGTCATGAATAATTTACGTTAATTGTCACACGAGAATTCAAACGTCATTAGCGGAAGTATTTTATACTTTGCTGATGGTTTTGACTATTAAACATTGCATAGAATGTCTAGAAAATATGAAATATTAAAGCTTTCATACTTCAACTTCGAATTTTTGAAATTCTACACTGTAAAAAAAGTACTTAAAAATCAATACCTGAAGATACTCGTTTTTCTTTGAGTACAATTGCATCGTAAATGAGCGATGGCGTACTCAAATTTCAGTAAACGTACTTTCTCAAAAATGAGCAGTGTAATTAAATTATTCTAATATCGGCTTCTGCTTAAGCCAAATTAGCAAAACGACCTGACAAACTTAAATTTTTGGAAGTAGGTTTTCCACATTATTTAATGTCGATTGCTTAAATAGGAACTGAGTTATTACAACTCAATTATCTTACTTCCAATTCTCTTGCCACACATTTTTTTAACACGTCTTCTGTTTATAACTTTTTCAAGTCGCCCTAGAAGTACACCGGATAAGCCACTGGACTGCGGTGCCCGAGGATCTGAGATCGATTCCCGGTAAGTCTTGGTTGTAATTGTCGATATTAATTGAAAGTGATTTATGAATGCAACCTATGTATGCAATCAACTGCACTGTTTACTCATTGTACTCATTTTTGAGTACATGCCTTTTTTTAGAAACGAAACTTATGTATTCAGAGCTATGATAAGCATCGAATGCACTCAAAAATGAGTACATTTTACTTATTTTTGAGTAATATTTTGAACTGTGTATATATTGCCTAGGAAAGCTTTCGAATGCCTTCTTTCCATACACCACCAGTAACATATATAAGATATTTACATTGGCCATTACTCTCAGAATGGGAAAAATACGATGCGTTTGTGTGCAGAGCTTTTATCTCAATCTTTGTGAGTACAAAAGTACACAACTTATGGCGCACAGACCGCTGAAATATATCCAAACTTGTCTTCGGATTCTCAAAGGAGTCACCATTATTTCTGGAATCCATTAGTACCCTAAAATATTTGACACCCTTCTTTTTTATGTACAAACTTTGTCTTAACATGGGAAAGTATTCTATTTTTTTACCTTTAAAACGGAATTTGATGTTACTGGAAGTATTATACAAATGTCCTTAGGTTAAGTAAGATATCTTCCCAAATAAAGTTAATATGTGTTCAATAAATGTTTTAGAATTGTTTGTTATATATCGGAAATGTCTTTATCTATTACTAATGTATTTGTCTTGTCTCCGGAATTGTTGACGAATGTAAGATGTTAAATAATTATAGTGTACTTTGTGAAAACATAAATATTGGGAAATCTAACGTAATTATATTTAAAACAGTTAATTTTGTAATGATATGGATGGATGCATTTTTTAAAGGTAAAACAAATTGTGATTTTTTTGCCAAATAATTAAAGATTTTTCAAAAATATATAATTTAAAGTAATATAAATTCATGCGTATCTATTGTGTAACATTATCTTTTATTGGATATTTTAAAATTGAATACATGGGTGAAAGAACGAGGCAGCTCCAGATTTCAATATTGTTCAGGAAGAGCGAAAAACACTGATTGTATCTTGAATTGTATAATACAAAAGTACAGCTGCTTTTTCTTTATATCTCTGTAGCCATTGCTTAGAGCTGTCACGTTCTTGCATTAATCGATAGAGGATTTTTTATGGGAATAAGTGAAAAACTATAAATGAAAAAAAGTGGAGCTGTCTTATTCTTCCACCCGCGTATTCAATTGTGTAACATTCTATTTGGTAGAATTTTAACACACAGAAAAAAGCTTTATCAGCTTGTATAAATTCTATAAAAATGTAATTTTATAACAATTCAATTGTATAACAATGCAATTGTATAACAATGCAATTGTATAACAATGCAATTGTATAACAATGCAATTGTATAAAAAAGAAATTGTATAACAATGCAATTGTATAACAATGCAATTGTATAACAATGCAATTGTATAACAATGCAATTGTATAACAATGCAATTGTATAACAATGCAATTGTATAACAATGCAATTGTATAACAATGCAATTGTATAACAATGCAATTGTATAACAATGCAATTGTATAACAATGCAATTGTATAACAATGCAATTGTATAACAATGCAATTGTATAACAATGCAATTGTATAACAATGCAATTGTATAACAATGCAATTGTATAACAATGCAATTGTATAACAATGCAATTGTATAACAATGCAATTGTATAAATTCTATAAAAAAGTAATTTTATAACAATGCAATTGTATAACAATGCAATTGTATACCAATGTAATTGTATACCAATGTAATTGTATACCAATGTAATTGTATAACAATGTAATTGTATAACAATGTAATTGTATAAGAAGGTAATTGTATAACAATGTAATTGTATAACAATGTAATTGTATAACAATGTAATTGTATAACAATGTAATTGCATAACAAGGTAATTGTATAACAATGTAATTGTATAACAATGTAATTGTATAACAATGTAATTGTATAACAATGTAATTGTATAACAATGTAATTGTATAACAATATATGTGATGATAATTATGATTTTATATAGCAACTGACTTATTTTAATAAGAACTATTTTATTTTTATAGGATAGGGAAGTTTATCTAAAATATATTAATATAAGTGTAATTAATAAAATCTATAAGCTTATATTAAATATAAGATGATGTTCATGCAGAATTTTTAATTGATTATTTTAAACACCTCTTTTGATTGCCTATATTGTTTTAAAATTTCAAATATCACTTACATGCTATTACACATTAATAATATTAAAATGAATTTGACATTTATTGCACATTATACAAATTGCATTTTTAATATAAGATTTACTTTCTACTAAAGAAACATTTTATTTTCAAAGACATTTAAAGTTTCGAAATATTATTTAAAAGTAAATATTTATTTTGTTCAATACTGTAGATGCAGCTAACTATAAATGATTATTTTCGTTTTACTGCAAGTTTATGCCGCTTGATTAACATATACGACCCAAAACCATAAAATAACAAAGAAAGTGAGCTACCGTGCAGTTGGATAGAGCAATGCTAGAAAACTACCTGAAGTACGACCTAATTTCTTAATGGTGACCATTTGGGCGTGTGGATTTACTAAGACTAATGGTTCGAGATTGCCGACCTGTGTGCTTCAGGGAATTCGAAGTTATTGTCCGTTAAAGTTTATTGACCAATCGAGCTGGGTGCTAATGAAGGTATGTTTATGTGCTGTGCCTTTAAATCTCGTACAGTGATTCGAATTTAGGATGATTGCAAGTTTCGAATAAGTTGTGCTACATTATTGTACTGTATCTAAAATTTAATTGGTGCATTTGTAGCATAGAGCACTTTTGGATACGCTGGGAATCGAGCTTCACGCGCGGGTAATGTTTGTACTAAGATAATACGGGATGGACACAAATTGTTTGTCTGGTCATTGTTTGGATGTTTAACTACACATAAAAAATCATTCATTTTGCCATACTTTAACTACTTTGTTTGTTTCTACTAAAGCTAAGCGAATTGTTTAAAATATAAGCGAAATATTTCCACAAAAAAAATAATGTTTTATTATGCCAATACATCTAAATGTGACACAGCCAATGACCGTCGCTCAACAATTTGTGACCGCCAAGCAAAAATATTTACTCGCTTACAAGAGTGTATAATGCATTCACCACACATTTTTAGTTTCGTTGTCGCCCTTATATTTTCTGACGTATATATTATTCATTTGGCGACAATTTTATTTATGTGGAGACATTTTGGAGGTATTCTGGAGATATTTCTTCATCAGCCAATCAGAATGCACCGATTATCCATCGTCAAGGCTAATTATGTAACATTGTTAAAATTTAAAAATATTCCATTATTTACAAAAATTGCATTATTATAAATAGTTTTTATTAAGAAATTAATAAAATTAAGTACTACTCATCAAGGTTGGAATAAAACTGTAGATGTATTTTAAAAACAAACATATGCAACTGAAAGGTGTGGTACTAAGTTCTCGAAAATAACACACTAAGGAAAATGTCGGTACTTTACAGTAATTGGAAAAATGGCTTTTATGACTTAAAATCATCAGGATTCAAGATCCAAAACACAAACAATTTTGCTTAAATTTGTTTTAATCGCGAATTATTTAAAAGCGGAATTATAATATTGAAGTAAAAAAAAACTGTTCAAAATTCTGAATTCGAAACAAGGCGCCCCTGTTTGATCCATCTACACGTGCATACAAAGCAAATTCCTCGGAGAGCGAACACTTGCTCAAGAAGCTTTCAGGGATATGTATTCGAAATAAAACACTGTCATAATAGACACATCCTAAATCTGGAAATCTGCACGTATGAAAAAAAAAACGTTCAGTATGCATAAGAGCATCTGAATAAAAACGTCTTCAAGTGAGCTGTCGCTTAAACAGCAAGAAAACCTCAGATTCAAGTTTCTGAGAAAATTTCATTCCACAGGAATATGTAGTTGTTATTCAAAAAGAATATTTCTGGTTCGAGCAGCACTGATATTTGAATAACTTCGTTTAAATAATTATATTTACTTTGAAGTATTATTTAGATTGAGTTGGGAATGGTGAGAGTAATATGTGTCCATAAAAATTATTCGTTATAACATCGGGTGTTTTATCGGGATTCTAAAACGAATGATAATAAACTCATTTATTTGTTTGTATTTATTAGCTTAAAAGATATTTGATTAAATTTAGTGTAAAGGCTACATTATTGAAAAAGAGACTAGATGTTATCGTATGTTAAAAAACAATTGATTTACCTAAATGAAGATTTTATTTATTAAAATACGTCTGTATAATATGGTAATTGTTTTTAAATTATACGATAGTTTTTAATGATATTGGAAATGAAGGCAAAAGACAAATCCAAATTATTTACCTTAACAAAGACTAAGCATATTCTACTATAATAAAATAAATTCCATTGTTTAAAATTATTTTACTTAAAAAAGGAATATATTTTCATTGCATAAAAAATAGGTAATGCAAAGTTCGTAAAGCAATAAAATTTTAAACTATATGTAGCATTTTAAAGTAAAATCTTAAGGTTGTCACAAATTTCTGGGTAATGTCATTGTTTAACTGCATCACATTCAGCTGCATTGGCATAATATAATATTTTCTCCAACTAATTTACTTATATTTTAAACAAGTCGCTTAGATTTAGTAACAACAAAGTAGTTAAAATATATACCAAATAGAATGGTTTATTATGAGTTGTTAAACACCCAAACAATGACCATCGCCCAACAGTTTGCGAAACCATGTGCATAAATGCGAAAACCCTCACTTATCCAGCCACTCACTCGCTACTATTTTTTTTACTTCCCAGGTAGCGCAGGAATATAAAATTTGTTAGTATCTATCACATTCAGCTGCATTGGCATAATATAATATTTTCTCCAACTAATTTACTTATATTTTAAACAAGTCGCTTAGATTTAGTAACAACAAAGTAGTTAAAATATATACCAAATAGAATGGTTTATTATGAGTTGTTAAACACCCAAACAATGACCATCGCCCAACAGTTTGCGAAACCATGTGCATAAATGCGAAAACCCTCACTTATCCAGCCACTCACTCGCTACTATTTTTTTTACTTCCCAGGTAGCGCAGGAATATAAAATTTGTTAGTATCTATAATAATAAAAAGAAGAGTCTGACTGTTTGTCTGTGGCCTGCAAAACAATATTTTCTACAGCTCAGAAATGTATGAAGATACTATCTATAAATATTATTCAACTTCTAATCGTGCACCTAAGGTTTAAAATTTTAAAAGTCCATTTAGTTTTCCTAGTTATAACTGTTCCAGAAGATATTTTTTTAAATGGTCATTTAAAAGAAATAATATCTGCATTGTTATAAAATTGCATTGTTGTAAAATTGCATTGTTGTAAAATTGCATTGTTGTAAAATTACATTGTTATAGAATTACATTGTTATAAAATTACATTGTTATAAAATAACATTGTTATAAAATAACATTGTTATAAAATAACATTGTTATAAAATAACATTGTTATATAATTAAATTGTTATAGAATAACATCGTTATAAAATTACATCGTTATAGAATTATATTGTTATGAAATAACATTGTTATGAAATAACATTGTTATAAAATAACATTGTTATAGAATTACATTGTTATAGAATAACATCGTTATAAAATTACATTATTATAGAATTACATTGTTATAAAATAAAATCATTATAAAATAACATTGTTATAAAATAACATTGTTATAAAATAGGATTGTTATAAAATAACCTTGTTATAAAATAACTGTGTTATAAAATATTATTGATATAAAATAACAGTGTTATAAAATAACATTGTTATAAAATAACATTGTTGTAGAATTACATTGTTATAGAATTACATCGTTATAAAATTAATTTTTATAGAATTACATTGTTATAAAATTAACAGTTCTTGATAACAATTAAATTCTTTAAAATAAAATTAATATACATGTAATGTTTTAACAGTCGAAAGTTGGTGATCAAAAGTTGCTTTGACGAAATAACTATTTGTGACAACTATGCTTCAACAGAAAAACTAACGGTAAAGATAACATTCGGAGATGTACACGCAGATGTCTGAAAAATTTACCAGTTATTTTTCCTTCCAGAAAATAAAAGAGAAGGAATAAATGGGGTGAACGAACCAATAGGATAAAAAAATTTAACGCGTGTGATACTCCGGGTAACAGCTAGTTATTCATTAAAACATAAATAGGAAAAATAAACTATCGCGTATCGATTGCAACTTTATGTGGATTTATATAATAATTATAATATTTGTTAAAACAATTAATAGAGAAATTTCATGTCCAAGTATTTTAGATAATAGCACAATTTTATGCATCCTTCAAATCCAAAAGGTATTTGGAGTGTAAAAACGATCCATAACTATTATTGAACATACACGAAATAAAATACAGCGTCCTCCAATCCTGAAGAATTCTCTTCCTCAAAGAGCAATGTCAGCGATTCCTTTCATCTGAAATTGAATCTGAGGTATAAGGGAGGAGTTTTATATTCTTCGACACGGATATTCGAATCCCTACAAAAGATGCTTAATATAAGAATAAATATTTCAATTTATTTTTCAAGCTTGATCGACTCGCCTTCTTTAACATCTGCTGGAAACGACTTTCAAATAAATTTGGTATTTGGTATATTTCAAGGAGAATGTTTTTTAAAAATGTTGTTATAGATTTGAAAATAATAACGTATAGAGTAAAATAATCCAAATATTTATACCTATTTTTGAGCTCAATTTTGATTTTTTCCTTACAACATTTGAAAACTTAAAAGTTTTTTTTTTAATTTAAAATCTTAAAAATATGTGAAATGTCAAATATAATATTTATTTCTAAATGCATATAAAAATATGCAGGAACGTCCTTAGGGGTGTACCGCAAAGGGAAACGCGCTATTGTACGGCCCCGCGCCCAACATTCAAAGTGTTTTAAAGAAAATAAATTCCCTATTGTTTTTAAACTTCATTAGATTTTATCTAAGACATACATGTTTACTGATGAATTGTGGAGCTTTCCCCGAAGATTATACATTATAAATCTACTCTGCACTTTACTATATCATTATAAAATTGAGGTCAACTAAAAGTAGTTTGATATATTTATTTGTGATTTTTTGTTTGTATTTTTTTTTTTGGGGGGGGGGGGGTGAGGGGGTAAAGCTGGCTGAGGGGGTCTTTTAAAAACTGGAATTATTTCAACAGTCCAAACTAAAGGGCCTGGCGGTTAGATTTGCACGGTGCCTCGTTATATCTAAGGTCGACCCTGGATATTTGTGAGGTCAGTAAAATTATTTTTTTTATTCTTTACAGATATGTGTTGCTCTTTCATACGAGTATAATAGAAATACCTCGTATTGAAATGATTTTAACGCATTTGATTTTCTAGTGGAGCTTCAGTAGATATACTAAATACTTCAGCTTCTGAATTCTGTATTAACTTAAGCAAAGTTTGAGTCTAGAGTAAACGGCTCGGAGAAAAGCATATTTAAGATTATATGTCTGGGATTCGGGAGTATGCAAATGGGAATTGAAAGTCTCAAAAGATATACATTGATTTTAAATGTATCAATGTAATGGTGAAATATGCAAGGAAAGTATACACATGCATCTTCCTTTTATAACATGATAAATTTCATTATTTGAGCTCATGATTATTAATAAATTTTGTGATATTTTTAAGTAAAAAAGCACGTAAATAATTTTAAAATATCTATTTTGTTAAACAACTCTTGAAACCATGAGAACGAGATAGTTATTGCACCAGCCTCCAAATAATAACATTGGACATGAAACTGGTACACTTAAAATTGGCCGTGGTTAAAATGTCCTTGCGTTGGATGTGAAGTGCCAGCTCAGTTGAGGTCCTCTTCTTCTAAACGTAGTGTTCAAAATTACGACGCAGTTCTTTCGGGTATTGTTTTAGTAAATATATAGGCTAAGCGGCCTAATAGCCCATTGTGTTTATTCAATGCAACGTTATTATAGCAATACATTAATTCATATTGTTATTTAATGTATATATATATATATATTATTTACAGGCACAAGTATGTCTAGGCCTAATTAATCCCTCTGAATATATTTAAATACAAATATTATTTCTCCGAGAAATGTAATTAAATTTTAAAAAAATTATCGCAAAAATAAATTAATCATATTTAAAATTTTCTTTAATTACATGAGCAGTTATAAGAGTTAAATCAGCTAAAAATAGTTTAGTAAATAACTACATAATAAATAATTTAAAACCTTTTTAGATATATGTTTTATAATGAAACTTATACATTACAAAATAATTTCGTTAAAGCAGATATCAATATCAAGTATTTAACATGGGAAACTAGGAAGTAAGATTTAAATAACACTTTTAAGATTATCTACAAACATTCACTTTGATAAATGACTAAAAATAAATGTCATTTACATGAAAAGAACAAAAGAAACTGTCTGCTTGAAAATACAGCGACGGAGACTGTCGGAAAAATTCGGAGCTCCTGGGGATTATGTTTGAGATTATGAAAGAGATAACTTACTGAGATTGACAAACTTATAACTGAATTACTTTTTCATTATTGAATTACTCTCGCAAGAGTTTATCCAGAAAATGAAAGGAAAGAAATATTTTCTTCGCTAATTGCAAGACCATTCAAAATGAGACGATTAAATCTCAAAAACAGCAGGCATTAGAAAATGGAAACGTATTTTTCGTTATTTTATATTTTATGATATAATATAATTAAATTCTTAAAAACTACCACACGTGTCTAATATGCATTAGTCAATACGTCTACGATGTGCCTGTGATTTAAATAAGATTAACGTTTGCTTATTTGTCTGAGTTAAAGATGGATAGTTTAAGCCAATCTGGTTTAAGATATTTCACAGCTGCACCATATTTGCATAAGAGCTCAATTTTTGTATTTAAATATTTAAAACGAAATTATGTGATGCAAGGGATTTTTTTCGTCTTTCTAATAGCTTAAGTACATAATTATATAAAAATATTTTAACGAATTAAAATAAACAAATTATTAAAGGAGTATTAATGGAGCTTAATAAAGTTCAAATACTTATTATTGGTTATAAAAATAACAATATATCATGCAATTTATAAAACAGTTCTACATTTTCGTTCACTTGATTATCTTTGGAAGGTAGTATTTTTGCGTTGGCATTGACCTTTACGTGTGGACTGGGACAGCATGTGTCCTATAGAGTATAGAGATCTAATGGTGGACTTGGGACACTTTTAAACCATGGCATGGAAGAATAATTTTTAAAACGCGTGTGGTTAGAAGTATGCTGTTTGGGACATAACTGGGGTAATTACACCTGTTCGAACAGGTGACATTTCGCTAATGGTTTTTACATATCGTCTACGATTACACTTTTCAGTATTTTGGATACCTGAATAGCTCTACCTTGAATCTGCATACTTAGAAGCAGTATTGTTAACGATCCCACCGTCAGACAGTTACGTGCCTTTTATTGTAAGGCAAAGACATATTTCCACAAAGCTTTAAAAACTCTTTTTCTTGCCTCTCAAATCTAAATCCCCCTTCTTAACATTTTTAGGAATTTGCCCACACCCGGTGCAACTTTTCTATTACGGACCCCATGTGAAAAGATTAAAATATTGTTTCCCAAATTTTAATATAAATTGAGCCATTTAATAATTATGTCTGACAATAACTAGTCAAATGAAAATATTTCTAATTTTTAAATCGAATAAAACCATACCCTAAAAGTCAATATAAATACAATTTTATAAAAATAAACAAAACAAAACATACGTAGTCTGAGGGGGTTCAAATGTACTTTTCGATATCCACGTGGCACAGCATTTTTGTCTAGCATATATATACTTTTTTTTGGTTTCTGTTGATAAAATATTACATTTTTAAATGCGTAAATAGTGCCACTTTTCTAAAGCACACAATCTAATAGATTGTTCCCGACGCCCCAAATGTCATTTGTCACTGGTTGTAGCATTACCAGTTTTTGAGATATCTATTCACAGAATGTAGGGCGATTTAATAACAGCTTTTGGGCTTAAGTCTAATAGCACGTAAAAACCGAAAAACTCAAACTAGAAATGTCATCTTTTTCACTACTCTCTCTGTATAATATATTTTCCATAATTATCATATTTTAAATTTCCTTAATTATCACCCTTTTTAATCTTTATAACTTAATTTTGACGTAATAGAATTCCCTAGTGGCTGTTAAACCCTTTTTGCCAATCCACAAAAATCATCTATCAGAATCGTGTTTTTTTTCCTTAGTTAAATAGAGTTCCCATAAACTTTTACTGACAATTACAATTCCAGTCTCAATTTAGTCATAACAAACTTGCCCACACTATTATTTGGAGTGACTTTCTCATAAGAACACTTTAGATTTTCCTTTTAATGCATCCACACAAAAATTCTCTAGAACAAACCATTTCGGACCACTGACATATGTTCCTGACTCAATCTATTTTAAGATAATACCTAAAAATCCTTATCTTTATATTAAAAAAAATCTCTACGAGAACACAAACTCTCTGTGGTTCTCCATGTAAAGCTGATGTTGTTACCAAGCTCATCTCAGCTCTAGAGGTAATAATTGCTTTGAATCTAACTTATTGACCCTTATCGCTATAATCTTTACAACTGACCCCCCAGAAAATTATGACGATTGCCTCCTAACAATAGAATCACTACATCTCTGCAGAGTAGAAATCCATAGAAACCGTCAATTACCTAAACAGCCATGTCAAATCCCCTCTCACAAAAATCCCCGTAACTAAGACTTCTAGAATACATCTAGAAATCTTGTCTAGATCTCCAAGGTTTCTAGAATACATCCATACGAAAATTCCCCTGAACGAACCATTTCAGACCAATGACTTGTTCCTGAAGCAATCTATCTCTGGATAATACCTAAAAATCCCTTTCTTTATATATAAAAAAATCCTTACGAGAGGACAAACTCTCTGAAGCTGATTTTGTTACAAAGGCTCTCTCGGCTCTAAAGGTAATAAATATTTTGAACCTTACTTATCGACCCTTATCGCTATAATCTTTACAACTTACCCCCTTGAAAATCATGACGATTGCCTCCTAACAACAGAATCACTACATCTATGCTATAGAGTAGACATCCATAGAAAATGTCAATTACCTAAACAGCCATGTCAAATCCCATCTCACAAAAATCCCCGTAACCAAGACTTCTAGAATACATTTAGAAGTCTTGTTTAGATCTCCAAGGTTCCTAGAATACATCCATACGAAAATCCCTCTGAACGAACCATTTCAGACCAATGACTTGTTCCTGAAGCAATCTATCTCTGGATAATACCTAAAAATCCCTTTCTTTATATATAAAAAAATCCTTACGAGAGGACAAACTCTCTGAAGCTGATTTTGTTACAAAGTCTCTCTCGGCTCTAAAGGTAATAAATATTTTGAACCTTACTTATCGACCCTTATCGCTATAATCTTTACAACTTACCCCCTTGAAAATCATGACGATTGCCTCCTAACAACAGAATCACTACATCTATGCTATAGAGTAGACATCCATAGAAAATGTCAATTACCTAAACAGCCATGTCAAATCCCATCTCACAAAAATCCCCGTAACCAAGACTACCCAAACAAACATCCGATATATTCACCCTCTCCAATCCCGTAATTAATCAACGGTGACGCATCAGATAACGAGCATCCCCGAAGAAGAAAAACGTCGTCTTCAGACTCGCATCCCGAAGAAAACGCTGATCCTCGGAGACTTTAAGTAATGGCCGCTGAAAGGACGGGTTATTACTGATAACCAGTTTCGTCCAATTTTGCTTTCGCTCGCACTTCATATTCTGCAGATGACAGGCATCTTTATCACCCTACTTACCGTAGATGACGGGAATAGAGCGGACAAATGGAAATGACCTTTTGCTAAATATAGGCAAAGATTTATTTATTTTAGGGGATTGAAGGTATAATACCATCTATTGAGAGGGCTTTTATTTAGTCCATCATTGAGATACCATCTATTGAGAGGATTTTGATTTAAAATTGTTATATTAGTTTATTGGATATTTAAATATTTTAAGAAAATAGATTATTTTTTTTAAATAGTTAATTGGATGTTGTAATTTCATTGATTTGTTTTATAAAATTATTCAACACAAAATAGTTTTTTACTTATTATAATAAGATTTATGCGCTCAACTTCTTGTATCATTTTTGCTGGTTGTGGGACTTTTCATTCAACTTTTAAAGATATATACACCGCAGTTGAATTTTAGTGTGACACTGTTGCTACAATATAAAATCTTCGGCAAATCGTCACTTTCCACTACACACAATTTTTACAAAACATATTAATTAAATAGTCGACAAGTCAAATAGAGTTGTAAAACGTTATGTTATTATCTTCAATATAAGCACATCACTGGTCCCTATCCATCATTTAAAACTGAATTTATAGCGGTTAACCTTTTTACGTGGGCTATGTTAAAAAAGTTGCCTTGTATGTCGGCTAATTCCTAAACTTAGGGAGAAAATGTCTCTTTGGGTGGCAATACAAAGAGTTCTTAAAGAATTGTGGAAGGATGACTTACATTACAATAAGAGGCGTGTAACTGCCAGCGGACGGATCATTAAAAATTCTTCCTCAAAGTAGGTAGATTCGCAGATGAGGGTAGGGTCACTTGAAGGGTTGGAAAACTGAAAATCCAAACTGAAGGCGACTTGTAGAAACCAATAGTCAAGCGTTACATGTCCGAAACCATGTAATTACCTGTTTTTCTGCATACTTCAGACCTCACATGTTCCAAAAATTATCTCCCCCCCCCCCTCCGTGATGAAAGTTAAGGGTTAAACACGTGAGAGTATGCCCAAAATTTCCTCTTGCGGCACAAATATCACAGGAAAGTTATTAATGGCAAATGTGTCAACGCGATACTCCTTCCTATACACGATGGTAGGTAATTTATCTCTATATGCTGATTCGCCCTGAAGGTAGAAATTTCAACACTTTTGTGTCGCTCAAGTATCTGACGATTACCACTGTACCCTAACTGATATCGAGGACTTAATCACGTCAAAAAAATATAATGATAATTTCAATAAATATTTTCAATATTTTCAAATAATGATAATTATTTGAAATATTTTCAATATTTTCAAAAAATGATAATTTCAATAAATAATTTCAATATTTTCAAATAATGATAATTTCAATATTTTCAAATAATGATAATTTCAATATTTTCAAATAATGATAATTTTAATATTTTCAAATAATGATAATTTCAATATTTTCAAATAATGATAATTTCAATATTTTCAAATAAAGATAATTTCAATATTTTCAAATAATCATAATTTAAATATTTTCAAATAATCATAATTTCAATATTTTCAAATAATGATAATTTCAATATTTTCAAATAATGATAATTTCTATATATTTTTTAAATAATGATAATTTCAATATTTTCAAATAATGATAATTTCAATATTTTCAAATAAAAATAATTTCAATATTTTCAAATAATGATAATTTCTATATATTTTTTAAATAATAACTTCAATATTTTCAAATAATGATAATTTCAATACTTTGAAATAATGATCATTTCAATATTTTCAAATAATGATAATTTCAATACTTTGAAATAATGATCATTTCAATATTTTCAAATAATGATAATTTCAATAAATATTTTCAATATTTTCAAATAATGATATTTCAATAAATATTTTCAATATTTTCAAATAATGATAATTTCAATAAATATTTTCAAATAATGATAATTTCAATATTTTCAAATAATGATATTTTATTAAATATTTTCAATATTTTCAAATAATGATAATTTCAATAAATATTTTCAATATTTTCAAATAATGATATTTCAATAAATATTTTCAATATTTTCAAATAATGATAATTTCAATAAATATTTTCAAATAATGATAATTTCAATATTTTCAAATAATGATATTTTAATAAATATTTTCAATATTTTCAAATAATGATAATTTCAATAAATATTTTTTAATATTTTCAAATAATGATACTTTCAATAATATTTTTTAAAAACAGAACATATGTTCAAAATTAACTACATCCTCATTATTCTCGATACAAAAACGAATATCAAGTATCCAAAGTTCAATGACTATAGAAATATGCCGATGCATTTTTATAGAGAATTCCATCCATCACCCAGGGCCACGCATCTCCATAATAATGGCCACATCTTTTCTTTCAGAGAAGTGATAGGTGTGTGCTCACGGGATGAAATAAATCTCAATTCCCCTTAAGCAAACAGCGAGGATATTGAAAATAAGCTTTGGGAAATTGGCCGTCGCTGCTGCTGCCGAAAAAAGAATCGGAATTTCCTCAGAGGAGTACCCTGCTGCTTTTCCATCATCCACTCTTCCATATCTGCCGAATTTCTCGAGGTTTTTGAATAAAATGCTTCTGGGATGCTTTTTGCACTAAGAGCTGAATTGACAGCGGGGGAATGCATAGACTGTAGATGTGCGGGTTATGTATGTTTGAAGAAGGAATAAAAACACTGCTGAGGAATGCCTGAAGAAGGATTTTGTATGTAATCTTAACACGGAAATGCTTATAAGGCAATATAGGGAGTTAACTAACTGAAGCAAATTTTACATCCGGAAAGTTTTTTCGTTGCTTAGAAATTTAAATGTTTTTTTTTCTCCTGAAATAATGTTTTATTTTATTAAAAAAAATTATTTGTAAAGATATAGGTTGTAAATTTTTAGTTTATAAAATATTGTAAAATAAGGTATTTTTTTATGAATTTAAAAATAAAAATGAATGGGAAATTCCGGAAGTAAAAAATAATAATCGCGATTTCGATTTTGAAATTTTCGATTTCACAATTAATCGATTTGATGATTATTTGAAAGTACACACTGGGAAGTACGAAATAACGGAAGAACACTCGCGATGCCAAAATTCAACTTCAGAAGAATTGCATTTGTTTATCAACAAACGTAAGATTAGTAATGCTTTAACAAAAGTGGTACAGTATCTATACTTTGATTAATAAAGGGGAAAACAAAATTGTAATTGTGCTATTCCTTGATTCGAAAACAATCCAGTTCTGAAACGTAAGTTTGAGGTTATCATATTTGTGTTTACTTAACGTTACATAACTTATTCTAATCCTAAAATATCGATACGTAGGAAATAATCGAGTATTCAGCAATATGTAAGTATTGATTAATCTGAAATACCGATTAATCGGAAAACATCGATTATTGCCTGGCGATTAATCGCGATGTCAAAATGCCATCATCTTGTGGGCATTACTGGAAGAATAGGTGATCATGAGATATGATATTCTGTCCATGAGGTTCAGTGCTAAATATCTGATAAATAATCATTTTGATTTTTAAATATATAAATAAAGTTGATGGCACCTACACAATGTAAATATTTTAGAACTAATTTAATGCCACACTAGAGCTTCACAATGGATTATTGGCGAGGGTTTGGGATTTTTCTTAAAAAAACTCCTAGAAACAATCGTCAATAGTTTTTTTTAACTATTATTAAATGAGGAGGAAAACATGTGAGCTCTCAAACCACTCTTTAAACTTTCACACTACGATTAACGTAAGGATATTTAAGCCACGATGGATTTATCGTACAGTTGATCCCTCTACTGTGTGAGTTTTTGATTAGCCACACCCGAGTTAAAACTCTTGACTTTTGCTTCGAGTTATGCTGTTGTTATAAGAGTATTAAAACACATTATACAATAAATTAGTAGTCTTTAAATTAGTAGTGCACGTAGCATTTTAAAGGCATATGACAACTATAATTGTAGATGTAAATTAAAAATTAAATAAATTTCCATTACTCTACTTGTTGCTTAGTACTATTTAAATTTACAACAATTTAAAAAAATTGTGTTCTATTATAATTTAATGGATTTTATAAGCTTGTTTAAAGTATGTCTAAGCAAAATATCAAGTACACAAAAAATGGGATAATTTATATCAAGTTTCTGACCTGAATTTTATTTTATATACATTCAAAAGAGCTTCATGTAAGAGCTTCATGTTATTTATTATTAAAATTATATTAAAGTAAGCAATACGATCGGGTTGGAAATGTGGATTATAATTTGACAGAATAAAGGAACTTTAATTTGACTCCACGCAAGGAATTATTTGAAATTGTCATATGAGAAGATCATTGATCATAATTTGATATCATTACAGTTTGGCATTATCATCGGCTAACTATCCGCATCATCAATTTTGCAGACATCGATTAACTAGTATTAGAAATATAATACTCCGTATAGTTTAAATAATGAGAACAACTAGCTAAAGTTTTATGCTGTTATATTGCGATAGTTTGGGCTTGTATAAATATAATAGAATCTTGGGATATAAGTGCATGTTTTTAAAGTAAATTTTATTAATTTAACTAAAAAAAAATTGACAGTTTATTTGCATAAATTAAATATTCTTTGTAACCAGCAATGATAATTCCCAGATATTAAAAATTTGACAAATAATTAAATAGTTATTTTAAAATACAAATACAACGTTAAAATAAGCAATAAGAATCCATCAAATCTGTTTTGTTTTTTATAAAATCTATTCATCTGAGACATGTTGTCCGTAGTCAAAGATTAAAAATATTACAGTCAAAATGAAATTACAGTGAAATTACAATGAAAATATAGTCAATAATAAAAATGTCCACAGTCAAAAATAATCCGCATTAATACACACACAGATTCACACAAATAGAACGAAAAGCAAAAACCCGTTTAGTCATGAATAAGATAAAAACTCGTCTTATAGAACATTGCGTTAAGAATTTTAAAATACAAATACAACGTTAAAATACGCAATAAGAATCCATCAAATCTGTAACGCGCGTAAATCTGCGTATTTTAACGTCGTATTTGTATTTTAAAATTTTTAACGCAATGTTCTATAAGACGAGTTTTTATCTAATTAAATAGTTAAACGAAATTTTAAAATTATATATTTTGTATTTGGGTCGTTTAGTTTCAACACCATATAGATCCACATTTTTTGCAAAACCGTTTTTTTTTTTTAAATATTTTTCCCAATTTCTCAATGCACTATATCATCTTGGAAACCGGTATTAACCAAATGTGTCTGAATCCAGTCTAAAAACACATTCAAAGTCATGGGTTTATATCTAAAAGTACGTGTCTGTCGTAAAGTTGGGTTAGTACATTTTATTTTGCGTTGTGTTATTTTTTGTTTAGTTGCATTATGAATAATGTTGGTGTGAAAGAAATACATATCATACACATAACTTTTAAGCGGTGCTTTATTAACAAATTAAGTTCATTATGGCAGTAGAAACTTAGTGTTGGGGGGTTACGTGTAATATTAGGCTAAACTGACTCTTACGTGAACTGTCGAGGAGAGTTGGGTCATGGCATCGGGACTTTTCCGTCGTTGCTCATGGAGTCGGGAGTCGATGCAGTAAAATTCACAAGTCGAACATGGTGTAAAGCAAAGTCGTAAGTGGGGTTTTGTCATCTTGAATTTCCCACGGTGGTCTCTTGGGATGAGGGGCTGAAATTCTGCATGAATTGCCAAACCCACCAATTGAGATTAGCTCTGCTCTTCTGGATTAACTCCTGCTAACCAATCCTGGTGTGGTCATAAAATAGCTCAGTGACGTAACTCTCCTCACATTGTAACACAGTAATAAAACCAGCGACAGTCAGTCTAGCCCAGGGGTCGGCAACCTATTGAAACGGAAGAGCCAAAAGTTACAATTTACAAAAAATTTCAGTTTTTAAAGAGCCACTAAAAATTTTCGTTTCAATATTATAGTTTTGCTTATATATATTTGATTCTTGATTTAAAATAAACGGCTTTAAATACGGAATAATATTTATTCATATAAAACTACAAATATAGATAGTTACATCAATGAGAGCATTGGCTTTGCATGCCTTTTGAAAGTTTGATTAAATCTGGCTTATAACTTGTTGTTTTAAGTTTCAAGCACGACACTAAATTTTTATTTGTTAGTTGACTCCTAACTTTACTTTTTATTATATTCATGCAAGAGAACGTTTGCTCGCACGAATATGTCGACCCGAAGATCGTCAGCACTCCATATGCCAACTTCTTCACCTCACTGTAGCATTCTGGAAAACTATTTCATGCGCCGAATATGAGGGCCTCAACTCGCGGAATTTCTTTTAGAGCTGTTCATTTGTGCTGCGCGATGTGCATGCATTTCTGGACCTCCAACTCTTCCAACTTGCTCTTGAGTTTTGTGAACTTGCCACTCCACAAGTCTTTGGTTTTCAAATCTAGCAATTGCATTTGCATCCAGCATCAATTCCGAATGGCTCAATGTTGATCTCATTTGTATTTGTGTTGAGAGGATTTACTATGAAGGCGAGAGTAATTTAGTTTGTTTTAAATTGCTCGAATCTCTCAGCGAATCCATCCTTCATGTTTTTTAAAGCTATGCTGAAGTAATTCGTGTCAATAGTTGCATTGGTCTCATCGCAATATTGCTTCAGATTTTTAAAATGAAGTAATCTACCGCTCTCCGTATCTTCAACAAAACAAAAAAAACTTCGAAACAAACTACTTCTTCAAGCATGGCATAGGCTGGGTTGCCCTTTCCTTGCAGTTTTAGATTTAGTTCATTTAGTTTCATTGTGGTATCTACCGATACCACAATGAAACTAATTGTGGCGATTTGTAAATAACGATTATGAAAATAGAACTATTGAGAAATTAGGTACTTAAAAATATATTTTCTTATTTCTTAAGGGTTTTGATAATAAATTATTAATTTTTTCGTATGGAACTGGAGAGCCGCAACTTTACATCAAAAGAGCCGCATGGGGCTCGCGAGCCGCAGGTTGCCGACCCCTGGTCTAGCTAACTGACCAAATTGCACAAAGTACGGTATAGGTCAGCTCCCCATATAAAAATTGCAACGTGTGACTGCACACTGTCACAGTGTCTGTCAATCGTTTTTGGCATCCCCAGTAAAATTAATGAAAATGGATCTTATGTGGTTTGGAAACTTTACAGCTCAGAAATGTACCTAGATTGTTTTTACAAATTACAATTGCATATTAAATTGTTAATTCACCGATGGGATTTGTAATATTAATAACTTTATTTTCTCAATGACAAACAAATTTACAACCCTTATATAATAAATATTTAATTTTGTATGAAATCACTTATACAAGATTCATTTCGAATCCATTGTCCTCCAAAAATTCATTATTTAAATTCAATTTCAAACAAATAAGCATGTAGGCGTAAAGCGGGAAAACAATTTTATCGAGAAAATGCAATGCAAAAAATTTGAATAATCCTAAGCGCAATAAATAATTTAAAACTGATCTTCTTTTTCATTTGATATCTAATAATAAATGTCATTTCAATTCATTGGTTGTTTGTTTTGTCTGTTTGGGGATTTCTATAAAGGCATAGTTAGAAGTAAAGATCCCTTTATCCCCAAAATGGGGAAAAATCAATAGGTTTTGAAAGTTCTACTTTTATGCGCGTTAAAAAGATTTGCATTTGATGGAAGCTGTATGCAAACAATGTTTAACTAAGAATTCTATTGAGTGTAATATAGTTTTGACAGGAGCAGAATAAGTATAATTTATTATTTACCAAAATGAATTTGTCGTTTGGAGTAGGCTTTCAAAGTTGTTTTTTTAAAAGATATTTTGAAATGTTTGTTTTAAAATAGTTAATATTAATATTTGTAAATAATAGAATGCTTTTATATGAGCCTTTTAGTTTCAAAAGCATATAGATCCACATTTTTCGTAAAATCGTTTTTTAAGTATATTTCAAATGTTCTTAATGCACTACATCACGCATCACAAATCGAAATTGACTAAAAGAGCGGGAATTCATAAAAATGAATTCAAATTTATGGGTTCATATCCAAAAGTACGTGTCTGTCAATCGTTTTTGGCGTCCCCTGACAGAATTTGGAAAATATATTTATCTGATTTTGAAACTAGACAGCTGATATATTTAAAACATTTGCCTAAATGTCATATTTCAATCCTTTTTGAATTATTCGAATAGCATATCATATGTATTACAGCATTGAAATAAATATGCTAATGTTTTTATAATAATTTCCGAAAAGAATAAAAATCTAAAATCTACACCATGGCAAACGATTGCAAATGTTATAAATTTGAATGTATTAAATTAAAATCATTTTTTTAATTCAAAAATTAAAGAAAGAAAATACCGGATATTTTTAATTGTAATAATTAATTTATTCTAGTATCTTAAACCATATCTTAAAAATATTCAATGTTACTTTTGTTCCTTTTAAAACTCTAAAATATGAAATTTTATTATTAAAAAAGTATTTTTTTTGTCGTCAAATAGCAATAATTTAAATCATATATGAGAAGCATGAATGCAAAACCAAACATGTAAAAAATATAAAAACTGAGATAAGCATTAAATGTTATTTAAAAAAATGGATAATCTCTTTATTTTATTTAAAAAGTTGAATATTTCCAAAAATATCCTTTGGAGCTTAAATCTTATAAATCCAAGTCCCCATAAAAATGCATGCATTTACTAAACGTTTCTATGTTGTTGTTTTTTTCCTATTTGAAATCGGACTGCCATGTTTGTTTTTACTTAGGCGCTCCTCATATTGAGTTGTTTATTGAATCATAGTAAAGTTTTGAATGATTATTAAAGCATTTCAAAAAACAAAAAATATGGATACACAACAAATATAAACATTTACAATCTATCTCGCAACAATTAGCGTATTGTACGATAAGTATTACCATAATTATGGTATCAAATATACGAAATACACATACAAAAATTATCAGAGGATTTCAATTTAAAACAAAAATACAACCTAGCAAGAACTACAATAAAACTTATGTATTTCGATATTAGTAAATTATTATTAACTGCTATACACAACCCTAATAAAAAATTAACTTATCATTTTTAAAGTAATTTCAGCAGTTCTGCCTAGCTGTTGAATTTTCCTATAAAGTACATTTTTAATTCTAAACAAAAAGATAAAAGGATCGAAAACCCTCACTGAATCGCATCTTTCAAATTGCTTTCTAAATAAATAAACGAGTCCCGAAACTTTTGCAACAACTACTCAGCAACATTAAAAAACTATCTTTGCTCTCCCGCATCCCTTGACTAGACAATATTCCAGAGAAATTCATTCCTTAACAAGATATTTTCCTGGGACATGTTTATCAAAAGTGCCAGATACAAAAAGTACAAAAGTGCAAGATACATTAAGTGCCCCACTTGTGTAACCTTATTTTGGTTTCTGCTTTTAACGGATGGATGCTTTTGTGTGAGCAACTTTCAGGAAACCGAAATGAATGGATGGGGGTCGTCAATCATTCATATGAAGAGCCTTTCTGTCAGTTACCCACGTAAGTCATTGAAACAAACTTGCTTTGGGATGTGAGAATACAATGGTTTTACCGTGCTCTATTATTCATATTTAGGAAGTATCTTGCTTTTATGGATTTATGAAAAAATAAGGTATGGGTAATTGAATTATGGTTTAACCCACTGACGTGCTCAAGCGATTTTTGGAATTGTAAAGTTGTTTTTACTTTTTGAAATTTAAATATTTTTTCATAAGCATGCTATTTTATGTTATTTAATTTCTTTAATTAATTTTTAAGAGATAGCTTGCAAGTTGTACCTCAAACCTTAGAATTAAAACAATTATTGTAAAATGAAGATTTTTTATGAATTTTAAAATAAAGTACATAACTAGAAAAATTGGAGTTAGATCTCTGGACTTATGACTTGAGGATGGGGGCTCCAGTTGGAGCAAACACTGCGACCGGAGGTCTAGTGTACTATCCCCTGGAAGTAAAATAATTCTTTGATCACTTAAGAAAAGAGATCCGTAGCTGAAGCAAAATTCAGCATGGACCTAACAGGAATGTCCTGGTGCTCCCAAGGCTCAAGTAAGTGACGTCCCAAGTGCTCGAACCTATGGGTGGAGAAGAAGTCACACTCACAGAGAATATGTACAACAATTTCATCATTATTCCAATATCCTCTACACAAAGGGTCATCCTTAACCCTCATAATACAGATGCTTTCTGAGAATACCATATCCAGTTAGTAATCCAATAGCCCTACGAATACCAGAGCGATGGAGCTTTAACAGCTCCTTATGACGAGAGCTAGGACATTCAAAAATCCTCTGGACTTATATATACGGCCTTGAGCGTTAGAGGGTTAATGCGTTGATGTGATCCATGCAATTTTAAAGTAGTTTATTTTTTTGTTTACATCGGTATATTATAACGCAGGGTAAAAGTTTGTACATACTCTCAACCAGGAAAATGATGCCACCAAAGAAAATGTCGATAACATTAGTTTAAGCATACATGCGCAGAAAAAAATACGACAAATTAAAACATGTGTAAACATTGTTACATTAATATGAAAGTGCGGTAATATTACACTGACCCTAGTAAATAAAAAGAATATTGCAAAAACTTGACCAAATAAGCACGAGCTCTATAAATAGATCTTGAAATAACAAATTTTGGCCCCTTAACAATTTGGTAGGGGTCAATGTTGTTAGTTTTTATAGAGGCAGATCTTACAAATGTTCAGGAAAAAGTCATTCCGCGATATTTTACCCTATACCTAGTTTAGGTATTAGCTGCGATGTGTTTTGACCAAAATGAAAAATTCTAAATGGATTTGGTACTTAAATTAACATTAAAACAGTATATGGCAAGTTCAAATCTATCCAAGTTGTGTCATAAATGTTACACCAAGGATCAATGATTACTATTATTAAGGATAATAATTATTTTGTTTGGTGAATATATGCGAATTTTAAAAAAATTAGTAAAATGTATGTATTATAAAATATGTCAAAAAGATTTAAAAAATGAAATAAGAATTGAATTATACAAAAAAAATTATTATCTCTACTCGTTTTTGCAAAAAAAATTAGTAATAATATTTTCGAAAATATCAATTTCATTCTAAAATTTGAAAATCCGGTAGTCCATAAAAATGCGTGTATTTACCAAACTTTTTCGAAAAACGGAAAACATTTTATTGCCTGTTTTAATGCGCTTAGAATGTCACAAGAGGAACCGAAATCCCTTTGACAAGCTGTAATAGGCTTAGTTGATCTGCTCCGTTAAAGATAACGTTGTCTGACGGATGATAATTTATCTTTTGTAACATATGTAATAACTGTTAATAACAGACAATCAATTGTTTTCTCTATTTTAGCTGTAATTACAGATTTTCTCGCAAAATCGATATATATTTTACAATAAACTATCAGTGTATATTTCATTGCTTGAATGATCACTTAAATATCACAATAAAAGGTTAAGTTAAAGAAGACTCTGAAATCTACCCACGCAAACTTCCTTTGAAATATAACACCCACCATTCTTTTAACTGCTGACGATAAAAAAGATTCTGACAGACGCCTTGTTATTAGTTGGAGACTTACAAATTGACGTCAATTCCTTTTTCAAAGCCCATTTTCCCTCGACTTTTTGTTGTTTCTTTCTCGCTGAGGCTCTTCCTTGACACCGACGGAATTTTTCTAGTTCTCCATTTCAATTTCAATTATCGGTTATCCGCTGAACCTTCTGACCAGTTATTGCAAAGGAGTTATTAGTTTATTGATTGTCTTTCCTTCTAGACTGTGTATTTTGTGGAAAAATCGTTAGAAAACAAGTATTGACTTTCATAAGAAACCTTATACAGTCAGCTCTGTAAACCAATAAAAGTAGTTGAGATTTGTAAGATAATTTTCTCTTAAGTGTTATATTTTATATTTATAATACATAAATTAAGTGATACATACACAATATTTATAATCTTTTAGTTAGATTTTTACGTTTGAAAAACTCAATAAAATGTAAGCATCATATATATATATATATATTATTTTAATAGTAAAGATCCATCTTGAGTGCCTCTACACACGATGAATCTTAACATGTGAGATGTAAAAAAAGGAAGTTTCAAGAATCAATGGCGAATCAGACTTTTGTCTCATGAATATTAACATGTTTTTTTAAATGCGTTTAAAAATAATTAGTTTCCAAGCGGTTATTAAAGGGGCCGTTAGTAGTGTTTCCAGCTTTAAGTAGACTTTAAACCATTAAAATTTTTTATATATTTTGGCCATCAAAAATTCGCTAGTATCTTTGTATAAGGGTAGGGGTTCATGCTATAATTATCGAACGGTCATGCTAGTTCAACATATATTTGAATATCTGAGTGCATAATCATATTAAATGACATTCTTTTAATAAAAATGTTCTGTGGAAAAACATGTTATGATCTGCTGTAAGTATTGGACGTTCATTTAGTCTTCTAAATCTTGAAATAACGCGATATGTAGTGGAAAAAGATGTTATGTACAAGCTATCGTACTGTTATTTTATGAACTTTAAAGCTGGTTTTCTCCAAATCACTAATTTTTCACTTAATATACTCATTCACTCATCTCTTCATTTCTATTGAAAATATATAGGATGGAATGTAAATTGACTGTTAACGATATTAAAAGTTGTTATTTATAGTATTTTAATATAATTATCACTTGAGTTTTTCCAAAATAATATACGAAAATATATGAAACTAACTTATTTCTCAAATTAATTATTCTTATTATCTTTAAGGAGTTTCAAACCAATCAATCAACACTTTGACACTCTTCCAATAGCATCTGTGGGTCATTAGTGGCTAATATTAATTTCGGTAACGAAATGGACGAGGGATCCAGTTTTTTTTTCTATCGCGAGGTCTGGTTTATGTATAGGTCAATTGCTAAACCGATTAGTGGTTAAAACAATGCCAGCAACAATCAAGAAATAAAAACAATAAAATAAAGTGCTGTATCCCCATTTAAAAAAAATAACATGAAGGATATATTGCTATTAATTTAATCTATATGTTGACAACATTTTAGATAAAATAAATATGTTTAATATTGTTAGACCTTAATGTTTGAAAATGTAAAATACCTTACAAAAAATATTTTTTATAATGTGTTATATATATTTAAATGTTTTATGGTGTCCGTAATCAGTAAAGTTCATTTTCACGTCAAGAAATTGTATGTCACGCTATTTTCGCCACGCTATATGGCAACTTCTCTTTATGTCACACGCTCTATTTTAGCCTTAACCCCTTCTTCTGATATGTCACATACATATTACAATTTTAGTTTATTATATTTATGTGTTGTTAAATGTATTGTTTTAAGTTTTATAGTTTAAAAAAAATAATATTTTTTTAATATAGTATTGCATAACATTTGTTAATAAGACATTTCGAAATAAATGACTTAATAAAATTTTTTTTAGAAAAGTTTTAGATTTGTTTCAAATTTCATTTTGAAAAAGTGTGCATCGTTTTCTTACTTACAACGTATTAATACAAAATAATAATTATACTGAGGTGCCCCCGCTCCCAGCCATATGCAAGTTGCAGCCCTGAGGGGCCTAAATGGGGGGCGTCTCTGAAATTAGTAATACAGTAGGGAATATTTTTAATAAACAATGAAATTTTATTTTTAGCCTGTTTACGATTACCATTGTAATATATATGTGATTTTATACTTTACTAAGCACATATTAATAATACCCGTGTTAGAAACGTTATGTATTCTTTAAAAATTGAGGAATACAAATATTTATTAAAAAAATATTAGTATTTTTCTTAACAGTTTGGAATGTCAAGCACATATTGATTCCCCTTTCCTCTTGTTAAATCACTGTCACATTCACTTCTAAAGAAGTAATGCGACGCAATAAATGAACTGTCCCAAATTTTTTTGTATGCGAATATTTTCAAAAGTTATGTTTAAAAATGAAAAAAAAAATCTCATATAATAATAAAAAATGTATTTAAGAAAGAGATGGGGAAACGGGAATAGTCACGGAAGTATAATACTATTGATGTTCAATCAAATAAAATATTCTTTGAAAATGTTATTTGGATTTTACTTATGAATACTGAGAATAAAATGATGGGAAAAAATCCATTTTATTTAGAATTGTTAGCATGACATTTAAAGTTGTTTTCAAAAAAGGATATTTCTTTCATTGATCCGATTTTTTGGACAAGTAATTTATTATAAAAAATCATACACAATGAAGGTACATATATCCCAAAATTTTCAAATATTAAATGCAAGTAGAATGTTTTTGTACTAATTTAATACGGCGAGTTTTATATTAAACTAGAGCTGTAACAAAATATTATTTCCACTGGTTTCAATATGAGTGTATGTTGGCAAAGCAAACTTCACATGTAAAAATCTGCACTGAGTTAATAACTTTCTGAAGGAGTTGCACGACTTTAAGTCGTCTACAAATTTCTATTTTTTACAATAAATACAATAAAAAATTCATAATATTTCCTGAAAATTCCTACTCCAAGCCTTACTCGAAACTCTGTCATTTTTAGTGACGGCTCGTCCACTACAGTAAGTACAGCCGGGCTGCAATTAAATTCAGTATTTTAAAACTAAAATCAGATATATTTATATATTTTACTAATTTTCTTAAATGAAGATTAGAATTGAAAATGAAATTTCTACAGTAGTAAACAAAATCTCCGATAAACAGCAAGCCTGGTACCGTAATGTACAATTCAGGAGGGGAAAAACTCTATTTAATAAAAACTGCAGCCAAAAAGCGAAATTCGAAATCGGCTGCATCGTTGCCATGGCAACCTCTACGTAGTATGGAGATTCCTCCCCATGCTAATACACTGCATTTGTAATAAGGTGCAGCCGAAATGAATTTTCTTGTTTTAGCTGCACTTGAGATTCGATATGCTGATTGGCTCGTCCGTGAAACGCTGAGATGGGTGGGTGAAACGATAACTTACGAGAATATCTCCAAACGGAATTGGTTCTCGTGATAAATTTACTGTGTGCTGTTGTTTCAGTTCATGGGTCCTGCTGTTGTTTCGTTATGTAAGTTAATATTAAAATTGACCGATTCGCATGTTTAAAAGAAAAGAGAAAAAATTTTGTTAATGAATGAGATAAGATTAATTAATGAATAAGGTAACAAATTTTGTGATTTTCGTTGAATATTTGATAGCATCTATCTATAATTGAAAAAGTTAAAAGAAAATATATTAAAAATATTCTAAATTATTAGTTTTTAAATTTGTTTACTTATTGCAGAATACTTTTTCAATATCACTTCGAAACAGTAAGTAAAAGTTATTTTTTAATTCAGTAAGAGCCCACAAATTTTATGGCTAAATGTGCCCATTAAATTTTTGAATTTTGTATAGGGGCTGAAGAGAGAGATAGCCAGGACAGACAGATAACTAAATTGCTAAGTCAAGCGTTTTGAGTGAAATTGCACAATGTGCACCCACAACTTCTGTCTTCGTCATTTATTCCCCTTATAACAAGATTAAGTAATTTTAAGAATTTTGCGTATAAACAATTTCCACAAAAAATATCTTAAAATAACACGCAAGGGTTATTTCTTGAAAAATTGCTAAAAGTTAAAGATTAAGATGAAAAAGTAAGGCTAGTAAGTAGGACATTTTAGGAAATTTTTATTGTGAGTGTATTTATAAATACTTTTTCATGAACTTTTCTCAAAAACTCTTTCCACCAAAAAATAATCTCATAATGACTTTCTTTTTTAATTTTTTTGACGACTTTTTCAAGGTCAGAGGATTGCGGCTAAAAAAATTTCAAAATTCAATATGTTTTTCAACCCAAATAGGCAACTTTTCCGCCCTATTGTGAAAGCAAATTCGAAAACGTTTCTTCGGCCAACGATTATTGTTCATTTACGTCAAATCTCTCGTGGTCCAATAACGATGGTCGTAAAATGGTAGTTTTACGAATATGATGAAAATTTGATTATCGTTATCTGATCATGAATAAAACGGGCAGAAGCATATGTGGTAACCCGATAAAAGAGTAACTGGCTCATAGTAGAAAGGTTCAAATCGACGTTGCGAGTGATGCGAATTCGTAACTGGAGGTTGCCAGTGTTTCTTTTCTCGTGGTCCACCAAATATTCATTCTGTAGAAAGGACTCGTAAAGGTCTCGATTCATGCCCTCACCTTTTCCATCTGCAGTTTAAGGATCCCGATACTGGATTGGTTGGTTCCAGTGTCTGGTAGCAATACTAACCAATCCAGTGCCACGGACGTCAGTATGAAAAATGCGAAGATGTATGTCAGGCTTTAAATCTTCCTTGGTCCAAATGTCTTCACGCCCACCAAACGTGCCTGAGGGTTGGAATAACTCGGGTGTTGTTATAGTCATCTGGCCATGGTTCAAAATGACGACGCAGTGTTCTCTAGTTTTTCCTTCGGGATTCATCACTAATCCATTCTGTAGCTGTTACTGAGACAATAACTCGAGCAACATCCTTTGTCTTTGTGCAGGTTACGGGCATTCCACCCCGGCCACGTGGGGAGGCAAGACCTTCTGCATGTTCTACGCCCTGGCCGGCATTCCTCTTGGGCTGGTGGTGTTCCAGAGTATCGGAGAACGTCTCAACACCTTCGCCGCCTTCGTCCTCAAGCACCTGAAGAAGGGGATCGGGATGCGGAACACGGACGTCTCCGAGACCAACCTCATCTGCCTCATCTCCATCCTCTCGACGGTCGTCATGACGACGGGGGCGGCAGCCTTCTCCAAGTACGAGAGGTGGGACTACTTCGACTCCTTCTACTACTGCTTCATCACGCTCACCACCATTGGTAAGGAGATTGGGGTACATCTTTGATATGAGATTGATGCAATAATTACATGGTATTTCATAAGTTCCTACCAACCTTTATATACCCCACTGTACATCCTTGATGTAAGATTAATGCAATAATTATAGGATATTTCATAAGTTTCTACCAACCTCTATATACCCCACTGTACATCCTTGATTTAAGATTGATGCAATAATTACAGAATATTTCATAAGTTCCTATCAATCTCTATATACCCCACTGTACATCCTTGATGTAAGACTGATGCAATAATTACAGGATATTTCATAAGTTCCTACCAACATCTATATACCCCAAAGTACATCCTTGATGTAAGACTGACCCAATAATTACAGGATATTTCATAAGCCCCTACCAATCTTTATATACCCCATTGTGCATCCTTGATGTAAGACTGATGCAATAATTACAGGGTATTTTATAAGTTCCTACCAATCTCTATATACCCCACTGTACATCCTTGACATCCTTGAATTCCTTGACACTTAATACCTTTTATTAGAAGACAATATTATTAATTTTAACATAACCATAAAGAAGTTACAAGAACTAGCTAATTGTAATGGTCAGTGTAGGCCATTCTGAAACTGTTCACTTTTAACATACTTCCCGTAGTCAAAAATGTGTGAACATTTCACTGTGGGTCAGAACAACCAAGTAAAAGCCAACAACGTTATAAAGCCATTTGTTGCAATTTGCTTCATGTTAAGTCGTCTTCTAATTTCTTAATATAATTTGTCCACACAATTCCATTTCAATAAAAAAAATCATTTTCGTTTGAGGTGAATAGATAAAAAAATTGAAAATTTCAAAACTTTGACCGCGATGCGCAAGGGCCAAATATTGCTCGATTCCAAATATATTTTTGTATCATTACGCTTCTATTAATAGATACAATCTTTTCCGCACTATTCCGTTTCGATTTGAAAACTTCACTCTTTTTATTCAACTCTACTGTACATCCTTGATACCAGACTTCTATAATAATTACAGGATGTCATTATAATATCTATCCCCGTTATACTTTCTTGATATCAGATTGCTATAATAATTACAAGGAGTTTTATAAGCTATTTTCCTACTGTATATCTTTGATATCATATTGCGACACATTTACAGTTGTTTCATAAGCTCCTACAGCCCTATATATATTTCATGGAAGAATGATGAAATATAGCTTCTTAATTCTCTCCTTTGAATAGAAGTTCCTCTGATGAGTTTCCCTCCTCTAAGAACCACACATTGACTAGTTATAAATTTTAGTTGCATTGAAGAGGGCAACTACTTGAGTTCATGTAGAGGTTAATAAAGCTCAAATTCAGCACCAATAGTGTTTCAGCAAATGCTAAAAGGTATGTTAAATACTGCCTAAGCATCCCAAACTTTTGCCTTGCGGTATTATTCAAATTACATACTTGCAGAATTTTTACACTTGGGATGATTTGATTTGAATTAAAATAAACTGCTACATATGAGCAGCGAGTCCCTGTAGCAGTAACTTTAATAACGCCTATTAATAGGCAGAATATTGTTTAGAGATCAGCAGTACCAGTAATGATGATTTTATTAAACCTTCTTTACTTCCAAAAATACTTGTGAAATGGCCATCTTTAATACGATTAAAATTCATAACTAACAATGTGTGGTTTTCTCAGTATAAGCCATTACTTCTGTATACATTTAACCCAGACATACTGTACATTAAGATAATAAATAGTTCAAGAAATAAACACTAACTAACACTACTCTCATTTATAAAAGAAATAACTATTTAATCAATATTTCAGATACCAAAAGTACAAATGCTATTCCTTAGAGTAGACTAGAATCAACTCTGTAACACTTCCACATCACAAAATTGATTTTGCCATTGGCTAGATTCCTCGCATTAGAAATGTCTAGGTGCTAACGTTGTTAGGCGTAAAACGGCCAAGGGGCTATTGTGAGCCTGAGGTAAAAGCCTTCCCCAAACTGGGGATAATGCCTTACACAGTTTAACAATTCAAGAGAAAATCAAATTTTATGGGTCTATATATAGCGAGTTATCATCAATTTCGATAACCGTTTCGCTTATTACTCGTAGGATCACTTGAGTGTAGTTTAATGACGATTGTTTGAATGCAAATTGGGTAATGGGAGTTCTGTAAACTGTTATGCGGAAATTGACGGATTTCGCTAGAATGTTATTAATAATCAAACTATGGTTTTATTGAATGATTCATTGTAGTAGTAGATTTCATGAACAAACTTGCTTTCAGAACTCAAAGTATATTATATTTTTTTAAGATTCTAAGAGTATCTTTTAATTACACGTGACAGGTATTAAATACTTTGAAAGTCTTAAAAGAGTTAAATAATGTCTTATTTTGTAAGACAATTATATTTTAAGCAATAAATTGCGTTCTAAATTTGTTTATAGTAACATCTTTTTAAATATATGACTTATAATATAGATGATAGTTTTTTAAAAAACACACAAACCTACTACCAGCTTACAACTCGGGTAATTTTTCAAACTGTCGAACTAGTGGAGCAAGTTTAAAAAAATTTGAAATTGGACTAACACCCATTTTCTATTAATAATCAACTATATCTATCATAAGTGGTGTGGATCCTATAACAACAGGATGCCTAATAATAAGTTGGATGACATTCCACTTAACATTATAGCTAAGGCAAGTTGCAAACATTAAACCTTCTTATCCTGGAACTCTGGTTTTGGACAAACACCACTTGACTGCCAACCAGTACACATTTATATAACGCATCAATTTTAATAAGAATTCATTCTATAAAAATCTTTAAAAATAAACTCTACAAAAAAGTTTTAATTTTAGATAAAAAAAAATACTAATAAAACCTTTTAACCATCCTTTTAATAGCTAATAAAACGTGATAGAAAATTATGAAACTAATATGTTTGTCTTGAAAATATTAGATCTTTAATACTTGAACGATGCCCAATTTTATCCCTTTATTGCAAGTTATTAGAAGCGCTCCCAATTAGCACTTCCCGGTATACTTTGAAAATTGATTTTCTCCTACGCAATCGTGTCATTTTGCCCTTCCGGGAAATTAGGAAAAGGAGTCAAAGCATTGATGTCATTTAAGCTATTATTTCCTTACTCGGTCATGAAAATTAGAAAGTAAATGTGGGATCAGATTTTCAATAAATATGAATTTAAAATAGAATATTATTGGTGTGTTTTATTTTAGAAGGGAGGCCTACTTTGTTTATTAAATATAAATTTGTCTAAATTATAATTTGTTTTAAGCTTTTCAAAGTGTGTTTTGTCACACTATTTAAAAAAATTAGCGTCTGTTTGTTACAGAAAACAACGGCAGATAAAAACAGATATTTGTCTTGTTTTAGTTAAATGTGTCTTACAAAATATTATGTTAAAACTAAATTATAAAAGTATTGTTATACGATGAACTTCTTGAAATTGACAGAGTATCCCTCTGGAATTGTTAGTACAAAAACTTTAACTGCATGCAATCTGGTAAAAGTAATCAGAAAAATTAATCTAAAATCAAGTAGTGATTGTTTTCATGTATGGTAAAATATATCTTTTGGGAATTTGATTGAAAACTTTGGAACTCGTTCATAAAAGAGAAATCAACATTAGTTATCAAAATAAAATTTAACTACATAGTATATATATCTCCTATAGTTATTGTAATGCAGAAAAATACGTTTTTAATGTTGTAGAGTGCGTAATTAATTTTTATGTATTTTTAATTTTAACAAAACTGACCTAATATATTTTTAAAGTAGTAAGCACGAGGCCATTTTTCATTAATATAATTCTCTTTCAAATGAACTATGAGGATGAAGATATTACTCTTGTTAATTTTTCGAAATATGAAACCTTAAATAGTTTATATAAACGTGCCCTTATTAATAAATTTAAAATCGTTTAAATTAAATTTAAATCATTTCTCTTTCCAGGATTCGGTGACTACGTCGCTCTCCAGAAAGAAAGCGCGCTCCAGAGCAAACCAGAATACGTCGCCTTCAGCCTCGTCTTCATCCTCTTCGGCCTGTCCGTCGTCTCAGCCGGCATGAATCTCCTCGTCCTCCGATTCCTCACCATGAACACGGTAGACGAGCGCAGGGACGAGGCCGAAGCCCAGTGCGCAGCCCAGGAAGCGGTCAGGCTCGAAGGGGACGTCATCACAGCAAACGGCAGCATCATATCCGGACTCGGACCCGAAGAATCGGACTCTGAGGACGACGGCACGCTGTGCACTTGCCATTCTTTCTGCCCACTCAGACGAAGACGAGACAAGAACATAGAGACGCCGTACAGGTACAGGAGCAGGTCGCTGAGTCGGTCGCCGAGGGGGATGGCGCTGCATGTCATCAGTCCTTCAGACACTAGAGACGATATATTGGAGTCGCTGAGGTCGGATTCGGATTTGTGTATGGAGTTCCCCGATATTCGGAGGAAGAGACTGTCCATATGACATAGACTGATGCTTAATGAACTGCAACAAATTTATTAGGTTGGGGATTGGAATGACGTTCAACCTCAATCCGGCTGTGAAGACTGTTCTGTTCATTTCATCCCTTCAGAAGACATTGAATAACATCGAAATTATGTATGGATGTAAAACAGATTGTTTGTTGGATGAACAGACCAAAGTCTCTGGTTTAATTACCTGTGCTGATGGAACAAGTCCATCAGACACTATACATGATGTTTAAAGTCCATAAATTGGAATATGTGCTTCAGTGGGAGTTTCTGGCATTTGAAAGAAGATATTATCTCTGTGATGTGTGTGAAAGATATTAGCCATGTGATGAGTGTGAAAGCTATTATCCATGTGATGTGTGTGGAAGATATTATCCATATGATGTGTGTGGAAGATGTTATCCATGAGATCCATGTGATCTGTGTGGAAGGTATTATTCATATGATGTGTGCGGAAGAAATTATACATGTGATGTGTATGGTAGATATTATCCATGGGATCCATGTGATGGGTGTGGAAGATGTTATTCATATGATGTGTGCGGAAGATGTTATACATGTGATGTGTATGGTAGATATTATCCATGAGATCCATGTGATGTGTGCGGAAGATATTATGCATATGATGTGTGCGGAAGATATTATGCATATGATGTGTGCGGAAGATATATTATCCATGAGATCCATGTGATGTGTGTGGAAGATATTATGCATATAACGAGTGCGGAAGATATCATTCATGTGATGTGTATGATAGATATTATCCATGCGCTCCATGATATGTGTGTGAAAGATATTATCCATGTGTGATATGGGTGGAATATATATTATCGATATGATCCATGTGTAAATATTTTCTATGTGATTGATACTAACAAAGTTGAAGAAAATTTATTTGGTTGGAGAATGCATGAAAGGAAAATAAATCATAATAGCCAGTATATTTGTTAAGAGAGATGGATGGTACAGGAATCATTCACTACTCTTTGGAGAATGTGTGATATTCATTAAAAACAGATTGTTATGAGACATATTCATTTAATATACAATACAAACTGAAAGTTCTGTCTAATTATTTAAAAATAAGCTGTAGTGAACTTTTGATGGTCCGGAAGTATTTGAGAAAGCAAAAGAAATTTTATATGTCGCCAATATGCGAAAATAACAGACCGCCAGCTATTCATTGATAAGTTGTATTATCTTTCTCTTCTTCAAGGCTTTCGTGTGCATTTATTTGGAATTTTTCTGAGACCAACAAAAGAAATAGTTATTGAAACATTAAATTTTCTTTAATATCTGAAAATTATAAAATGGTTTCCTATGTGAGGTATATCTTATTAAAAATTCAAACATTTGACGGACGTAATACACAAGTATTAAATGAAAATATATTTGTCTATCAGATATTCATATAAAATAGAAAAAAATATGATCAAGACTGTATTGAAATTGAACTTGAATTTCAAAAGTTTATATTATATAGCTATCATTAAAGGTGCAATTTTGTTAAATACACCGAGTGCAAATAATCTCTTGAAAACCTGTAGATTCTTATGAGTAGTATCAATAACGCAAAATTCAAATGCATGCCATTTATGCATAGTGGGAAAGATTACATAATGTTTGTTTAAATACAAAATAAATATAACACGAAGGGTATATTTATAAAAATTATAAAGAATCGTAAAAGGTACCAACACTTCCTGAAAACTTTCAATGAATATTTGTTTGTATATAATCAATGAAATCCATTTGATATACAACGATAATAATAAGTACTTATTAAAGAACTTATCAATTTTGAAAATGCTTCCATCTCTATTATTTAGATAAGACTTGTAATATATATATATATATCATATATATTGAGTATGAAGTATATTTACAATAGGAATTTTATACATATTTCAATGAATCATAAATGGTAAGTTTTAAAAATATAATATACGAATTGAACTTATCAATCAAACATTTTTAATGAACTATACCAATAACACCTTTAAATTTTGAAAAGTATAACAATATTTTCTATTATATAAAAGCTGTTAACTGAAATTTAATCACACCTACACACATGTGCACACTAGTTCTAGACATAGAAAAATAGTTCAATTTTTGAGCCATCTAGTTTCTGAACCAGATAGATTATTTTTGGAATTTTTTTCAAGAGATACAAAAATCTAACTAATTGCATTATTTATGGAAGAATTTGATCTTATTTGTTTTACAAATTGGTATTAGTTAGACACAGGGCTTAACCAAATATTAGCTTTATATAAGTATTAATTTGAAAGTAATATTATTAGTAGTAATAATATTAATTTGAAAGTAATATTATTAATTTGAAAGTAATATTATTAATTTGAAAGTAATATTATTAATTTGAAAGTAATATTATTAGTAGTAATAATATTAATTTGAAAGCAATAATACTTTAAACTTCAGAAAATCACATATCTGAGATACTCAGTAAAGTATTAATAATTTTCTCAGCAGACATTCTAAAATTCATATATTTATAACATATTTATTACAATTCTTACTTAGTTTTACTGAGAAATATTTATTTGGTTTCAAACTATCTGAAGACTGATACTTTTAAATCATAAAATACTTTGAATGAAAAGGAATTAATTATTTAATTCTTTGAAAGAGAGAATATATCCTCGTCTCAAAATTTAATCAAATTGAAGCAACTATTATTGAATAAATATTATTTAAATGTAAGACTTTTTTTTATTCTTTTTATACTAAATTTGCACAATACTTTTCTATCTTTTTGAAATGCAAGATATTCTATCATATTTAGAAAACTTGAAAAAAAATGGTATACACGTGTTTTATTATATTAAACGCTTATTATTGATTTAGGCATGGATTTGAAGTTATTTTTTTTTCCTTTTGAAGAAAATTTATTAATTTTAAATATTAAGACGGCCTCAATAACTATACTGTACTAAATAATCTGCTACTTGAATTCTGAACTGATGTAGTTTTCTACTTTAAAATCTAGTAGAACATACATTGTATGAAGTTTGTCATTGTAGTAAATTTTCTTTAATTAATATTTTATTGAAATTATCTTAACGTTTTGTACAGTATAAAATACGTTGTATCAGTTAATGTCAGCTTAATTCCCAAACAGCGCGACTCCAAATGAGCCGTAGCAAAAGTGGCGAAATTGGTGACGAAATTCAAGATCGGAAATTACGTGACTCTTTAAGCCAAACCATCACCTAAAATCTAAGCTCATATATTCCGAACCCTTCCTGTTTTTGAACAATTCCATATTAAGAAGTGAATTGATTAAATTTTGTCGTCAAGAAACTTTTGCTACAGTCGCCAAATACGTAGTTTGGAGTTACATGGTTTGTGAATTCTGCCACATTTTATAAAGAATTAAGAAAAATAGTACATATTTTTAAAGATAAATAACATAAATTTTTTAAGATGAATAACACGTATTATTAAAGATAAATAACACTTATTTCAAAAGATAATAACACTAATTTCAAAAGATAAATAACACTTACTTTAAAGGAAATAAAGCAGTTTTTTCAAAAGATAAATAACACTTATTTCAAAAGATAAAAAACACTTATTTCAAAGAATAAAAAAAACAGTTGTTTCAAACAATAAAACAAACACTTGTTTCAAACAATAAACAAAACACTTGTTTTAAACAATAAAAAGCATTTATTTGAAAAGATAAATAATACTTATTTGAAGAGATAAATAATACTTATTTCAAAAGATAAGAAACCCTTATTTCAAAAGATAAATAACACTAATTTCAAATGATAAATAACACTTATTTCAAAAGATAATAAAAACACTTGTTTCAAAGAATAAAAAGCATTTATTTGAAAAGATAAATAACACTTGCTTCAAAGAATAAAAAGCATTTATTTGAAAAGATAAATAACACTTATTTCAAAAGATAAATAACACTTATTTCAAAAAATTAAATAACATTTATTTCAAAACATATATAACAGTTATTTCAAAACATATATAACAGTTATTTCTAAAGATAAATAAAATGTATTTCAAGAGATAAATAACACATTTACGTAAATTCCCTAAAGGCATACAAGTCATCAGTACAATAAATTAATTATACATCTAATTTCAATACAGATTGCTTGAAAAAATCATTGAGATTTAGGACTTCATGTTTAAATCCAACTTAACGACTACACGTTTATTTTTGTCGGAATGAAGGGAATACTTCTAGGAATTCTTATTTTGGAGTTCTTTGAATTCTCAGAGAGTGGTTCTTTATTCAAATAGCGTGTGGAAAAAGGTTTTCAATTTATATTTGAAGGGGTTAAAAGAAATTCCGGTTACGAGAAGAAACGTTACACTTTATAAAAGAAAATAAATTGCAAAGCTCAATTGTAAGAGATTGTGGGAACTAAAGTATCTTTTTAGAGGCTAGTAATAATCATTACATTGCTTTGTTTATACAACAACGGGTTTTCTATAAAAAGCATTAGATATTCTTAAATGAGGATGATGTGGTCTTCATCCATTTAGATATAATAATACCTTTAATAAAATCATGATAAGCAAAGTATGATTTTGAGATTTTAAACACTTTTTTGAAAACTACTTTTGTAAAAATGTGCGTGTGTATAACATTTACCGTTTTACGCCAATTTTCCCCAAACATACGTAATTTATATGTAAGTATCAATCCATTGATGACACCAAGTAAAACTTTTTTTTAACTTAAAAAGGGCATCTAGGATTTTGCTTTATTATTAAAATGTATTAAATAGCATGCACGAAATAATAAATTAAAATTTCGATGTGTAAATATAACTTTTTGGGATTTAAATATTATATTTTATGTTTTTCAGGTACCTAATATGAGATGATTAGATTAAACATACATTTGCTTTAAAATATACTGCATTGCTTTTTAAAACTTAAAACCTTCATATCAAATCTATAATTTCATTCATAACTAAAATAATTTGAAATATAAAAGTGTAAAAAACATTTTAATTTGTCAAATCTCAATTTTAAAATTATACTTTCATGATCAAATTCGCAAAGCAATTCGCACTGTTTAAAATGTTAAATAATATATAAAAACATTTGGACTAATGTATTTCTAATTAAAAACAGCTTTGTTGGATGCTGTCATGTAAAAAGTACTTCAACAAAAACTTAATTTATAATAACAAAGGAACTATCCCCATCTGTTTGCAACTATTTTGACATTTTACGCTCAGAAAAACTCGATCCAGATTTAATTTCCTAATACGGAAAATGTAGAAAGAAAGATCGAGAAAGCGAGGTATATAATTCTTCATTAAGTTAAAACATTTTTCGAATTACTTTATCTTCGTCATAGAAAAGATGCGAAGTGAAATCATGAAAAAGAAATAGTTGGCGTGCTCCCCAGATTTTTTTCCATGAAAAATATATATATATATTATTTCTTCACAACTGCTTATGAACGAAATGTATAAAATTTTGAACTTCATTTGAGCATTTCGAATGTGAAGAGAAAAACGCGTTATATTTTTTACGTGCATTATTATTAAGAGTTGGTGTCTGTCCAAATCATTTAAATTCAAAAGGAATAGTTAAAGTATTTTATAACATATTAGAATAGCTTTGTTCACGTTAATTTCAATGAAAATATTGTAATGTATTTTATGATTAGACCTACATTTCTTTTTACTACTTTTAAATTGTATACTTAAAATAAAAATATTTTTTTTTAAAAATATTTACGAAAAAATAGAGAAACTAATAAATTTTATAGTAATTAACAATAACTTGGAACATCTAAGCACTTTGAGTAGATTGCGTTTGATCTGTAGCACTTTAATTTTTAGTTCTTGGAATAGTATTGAATATTTTATTTTAAATGGCAACAACTCTATATTTTTAGTATTGCTTATACATATATAAAGTATTCTAACAAAATTATCATATACACTAAAAATATATAACGATGTATGCGTGCATGTTATCAAATGGTTCTTGAATAGAAACTGGTTCTTAAAATGAATTAAAATATATACATTTAAAAATATCGAGGCAACGAAAGTCGTCAGAGTAAACAGTATTAATGCACACTTTTTATAGTTCCCAACAGAAAAATTTGGTACTTAATAAAATTCAATAAATTTATTTTATGATATATCATAAAAAATGTATAACCTTAAAGTTGATTTGGTATTATAAACAATGCGAAAAAATTCAAAATATATTTTGCAATGAAATTGTTATAAGTGGCACTAGCACATTTCCATTCTTAAAATATTTAATATTCAAAAAGTGAGTGCTGCACTTTTAAAAATTTAGTACAACTTTGCACCAAAATTTGTTACGCATGTAGCTGCGACCATTATTTGGTGCTTAGTTTCACCATTTTATGGTGCAACCACGTATACCATTTAGAGGTGAAACGTTGCACCAAAACACATATTTTCGCTTCACAATTTTATGGTAAAACGTTAAACCAAAAATCGTGTTTTCTCTGCCCCATATTATGGTGAAACGCTAGTATAATTTGTTGAATGTTCTGGACTCATGGGCTTGAACTGGCATTACTCTGATTACCAGCCGAACGCCTTTATCCACTGGTTAACCGGGTCCCTAATGCAAGAGGATTGAGTTTGTAGATTCAGCGAAGGTTTCGGTTGTAGTTTAGGAGATTGCACCCTTTTTTTAAACAGTTAATATAAAGTGGTCGTCCAAATGTCTTAGTTTAACTGGGTGGTCCGTGTCATGTCTAATTTTCAACACGGTGGTCCGCGGCCACCTAAAGCTTGAGGACATCTGCTGTAGAGAATGTTGTGTCGGTATGCAAGGTGTAGGGAACAAAGTGTTCTCTAGTAGAAAAGCATTCACATTTATCGTAAACGATGTCTTTTCCAGGGACATAACATTGCTAATTAAATCGTGATGGTTCAATGCAATGGATATTTTGCATTCATTTGCTTGGATTTTCAACTTTTTTGTAGTTGTAATATTCTAATTGTAATATATTCAATCTATTATATTAAAAAAATACTCTTTAATTCAACTTGAAATTAAAAAGTTAAACATTCTTAAAAAAAGGGAAAATGCATTTCTCGCAATGTCTCCGCCGTAACTACAAAATAACAAAACCTTACATTTGAAATAAATCAGAAGTGCAAAGAAGTTTTATTTAGGAATGAAAACATTCGAGCATAAAAATATTAACTAATAATGAATCAGATGACACATGGTTTTTTATTCTACTCTAAAATTCATTTTTAAGAAGGTCAGAACATAAATACCGCGGAATGGCCATGTAAATAGAACTTCACAGAATAAGAACCCTCAATTCGTGAGTCTTCTTATTCCTACTCGTATGAATTTTACGTGATACTAATACTTTTGCAATAAAAGGACACACTCATTTTTTTATTGTTAAAGAAAGAATAATTTTAACATTTCATAATATTCATATTTAGTACTTGCCCTCAATATTATCGATTGAACATTATCATTGCAAAAACTGCAAATTTAGTAATTCAACTTAGTTAGTTTCATGTGACCATCGAGTTGCTCAATAGTTACATTTGTGAAATGTATTTAATAAATACAGAGGTATAACATGTGTCAAAGAATATTTCAATGCAACAGCACTTTAGGAAAATCAACATTTAAAAAAAAGATAGAGGACGCATCGGGGACGCAACCGCAGTGGGGTACGTGAAACGTCTTGTGCGAGCTGCAGAGGGTGAACGGGAACTAGCTTACACTTTAACAAATTAAATACTTGTAACTTTAAAATTCCTGATAAGCGCCGGTTTGAGTTAGATGGATTATACTTTCGTAAAACGCGACCACTCCTACTCAAATCGACAAACGTACTGCCAAGATATGCTTCTGAAATACGTGTACAAGACTAAATGTAGCTCCACGTGCGTCCTGCGTGGCACGACATCGGTGTGATCTGCGCAAACGCACAACATGCGTCCGTTACATAATACCGTTACATATGGCTTTAGCAAGCAAAAACCTTTTAACCAACCGATTGAAGTTTCAAGTCAAAATAAATATAAAACCTTATACATTTGGAATAAACCACTGCTGATGAATATAAATGTTTTGTGTCTTCATTTCCCCAAGATATCTCAGTAAAAGTATTTACTATTATAATGAAGAATTAAATTGTGATGCATTTAAGAAAGTATTTACCCACGATCAAAAAATTTATTTAAAAATAAGAACTTATACTATAAAAAAATATTAAAATCAACAAAAAGATCAAACTATTTCCTTTTTTTTGTTTAGTTTAACCCTCTGACACTCATGGACGTGATAAGACGTCCAGAGATTTCCAGTTTTACAATCGATGTATCCAGTTTCTAAACTCATAAAAATACTCCAGTATAAAATATTTTTAAAAATCACATTTTTTTTATGTATAAATTAAAAGCTACATCATTACAATGAATTAAAATGTCGGTAAAAATATCAAAGTGCACGCCATGGAAAAAATAATTAGACTTCAAACACTGATAGCAACTTTACAACTGTTAAAATACCGTGAGCGTCAGTAGGATTTAATAGCAAATTTACTTTTATTTGTATGTTATACTTCTGATGCAGTAGAATTGGAATTTCGGATAAAACGCGTATCTACAAATCCTATGTATGTATTATTTTCTTTCGAATTCCAAATGTGGGAACATGCTCTATGTTATTTAAAATTACTCAAAAAGGTTTTCTAACTTCAGTCTCGACATCAAAGGTTTTTATTTCCATAACTGTCATATCATTTCCCAGATCCTTAAAATGGAATTTGTTTTTCCTGAATGTCCTACTTCCATGACAAATGTGTTTCCGTTCGCGTTTTGTGTTTCATCATCAGTGGGATCAATGCAAAGGATTACGTTACAGAGTTGAGGGAGATTCACGGTAAGAAGATTAGTTGCCTTAGCAACTAATGGCCAATGCCTTCACTTAATCAGAACATTGATAAGATATTTTTAACCTTTCATGCTACGAGGAAATATCGGGATTTATATTCGTAGGATTGTGCGGAACGTTGTGAATTAGTAACCGATAGTTGGTGTAACATCAAACAAAAGCAAGTTTTTAATGTTGAATCTTTGGAAGTATTTTTACGTCATTACAAAATACAAACGATTCTGCGAACTTTAATGATTCGTTATCAAATTTTCCACTAGAGTAAGCCCATTTTTGTTCGCATTTTTCTTTTTCGAATTTCCGTTCCATTTATTTTTAAGAATAAAGAAATGTTTTATTTGCTTGTTCTATCTTTAATTATCGTCGGGATCGTAAATCTCTGTATGTTCTAACCTGCCCACAGTCTGGAACCGTACGCTCTACTGAAAATCATACATACCAGATAATGCTATACTGTTGAGATGCGACACAATAAATATAATGTTAAATGTTTTCCTTAAAAGTATAACTATGTCAGAAATTCAAAAAAGATAATTCACGGAAACTTGACTTACTTTACTCAAATACAGCAAATAAGGGATTTATAAGATAGACGGCAATACTTAGGCCACCCTATAAATCTTTATAATACAGATGAAAGGCAACTTTCCATACAGACATAAACTTGTGTTATCACAATTTTTTGATAATATGGTAAGTAGACCCTTCATATAACGATCCTTTACAGGACTAATACGAAAGTAAAAAAGTTCGCGAAGACGAAAGATCGTTGCAACGCGTTACAAGTATTTTTAATAATTAATTAACCGACTAGAACTTTCATCGTTTTTTCATTGTAAGAAGGTCGCTTAATCGGAGGGTCGTTATAAGGAGAATAGTGACACTCGGAATCAAACCGATGGCATTCTACATGGTACGCGGATACTCTGCCAACCAGGTTTGATTGGTCACTCGAACCCAAGCAGGAGTATCTTGTGTATGAAATGATCCCCACAGTATACCACTCTCAGTGAATCGTGTGGAAGAACGAATGATTGAGATGCCCGTGAAGTATTATCATGTGGCCAGTTGTTGAATTTGTGGTGGTCGATTCGATATGGTGTTACAAGTGTTTCTTCGAAGGTTGTGTTGATCTGCAGTCCGGAATTCACCAATATACGGTATTCCCCAAACTATGCATTTTTTACTGTGACTCGGAATCGAACCGAGGACCTTCTGAATGACACGCCGATACTCTATCAGTCAGTATAAAGTGATCATTCTAGCCCAAACTCGAGTATGGGGTATATTAAGTGATTCCTGCACATGATCTACAGTACTATCTGAAATACATCTAAAGTTAATTTTAAATTGTAAATAGAATAGTTTTTTTAAACAATTCGAGTTAATATATATTACATTTTACTCTGGAATAATTTTATATTTTAATGGTGGTTACGAATTGTTGGGAATTGGTCATTGTTTGGCTGTATCGCTGCATTATTGTTAGCTGATGTATTGGTGTAAAACAATATTATTTTCACTAAACTAGCTTATATTTTAAGGGGGTCCGATACCCAAAATTCGCAAAAAAAGTCATTTTTTTTTTATATTTAAAAACTAATATTCAAACTTATCTTAATAACTCACAAAAAACTGCTTCAAAAAATTCCTATTACTTTTTTAGTTATGAATGTTTTAATGATGTGTTCCTATAACATAGTTGTATCATATGTAAACTTTAAAAGCAAATATCTCTGTTCGTGGTTTTGAAATTTAATGAACACTAAAAATGCTAAGGCTTTTTACTATTATACTTAAAATCATAATTTTTGTGTATATAGCAAGATAAATATATTTTAAATAGATGTATGCATTCAGATTTCCTATTTTTACCATAATTTGTTTTTTAAAACCACTTAAAATGGAATTTTATTTTTTTTCGTCAATTTTTTTTCCAAAATTTCTAATATATTTTATTTTTTTAAAGTGATGTATCTGAATCAAAATTTGAATGCATACATCTATTTACATATTATTCAAGATTTTAAATAAAAAAAATTGCTTCAAAATATTGAAAAACAAAAAAGGAGTAGGAATTTTAAAATTGTTAAAAAATTTACTAAAATTTTAATTTAAAAATAAATGTGCAATTTAAAAAAAAATTGAGCGTCTTAAAATGGTTTTTTATGCATATTTAGAAAGAGAAAAAAAATTGGATTGTACAAGTATAAAAATAAAGAAAAAAATGTCGAAGGTATCGGACCCCCTTAAACAAGTCGCTTAGCTTTAGTAACAGCAAACGAAGTAGTTAAAGCATAGTAAATATATATATATATATATATATATTTATATATATATATATATATATATATATATATATATATATATATATATATATTCAGTGTTGTTAAGCGGCCAATGTTCAAACATTTTTTATCACTATCAATATTTACTCTCAAGCAAAATACATATGGTTCTTTTTTCGCGGCAACCAGCTTCCTTAAAGAAAAGCACTTGTTTACTGAGGTTTCTTTTCAATTAGTTTACACACAACCATTTCTTCCCCATGTCATATTAAATGCCCAACCGTCCTCTTTCATCCATAGAAAATGTTACAATATACCAAGCAACTACCCGCATCTCACAAAACCGACAAAAGTGTTTACCAGAAGTTTGCTGGTTTCTTTTCACTCCCGACCCCTACCCTCCCACTGTTCTCCTGGAAACCTTCTTTGTTCGGGCTTAACAAAGTGTACTAGTTGCCATGGAAACCAGATGTCTGAATAAGTCTTAAAATGGCACGTGATGAAACTTCCCAAACTATTTTATTTGAAATCGTCACTCAAAACTCCATTAGATTCAGCTAAAGAAATTTGAGCACGTTAGTTTTAAATTCCGTATCTATGGCCTTACAGATTTATTTTATTTCAATTCAAGCATTCAAAACCAGAAATTTAATTTCTTCGCTGCACCAAATAACTACACACAACAGTTCAATTAGTAAAAGTTATCGATGGGGTGTACTTCGCGTATTAGAATTCATTGAGTTGAGCACATTCGTGTCTGGAATTTATAATTAATACAAAATGATTCTTTGTATTTCAGCATCATTAATATTTCGTCTAGACAGAGAAGTTCATTTACCTAGAACAGGGATTTTTTTTATTCGGATAATTTATTATAGTTATATTGTTTCTTCAATATAAACGTATAATTAATTTTAATCGATACTAAATTATATTGGTTAAAATTGAGTTCTCGAAAATATAACTTGTACGCTTATATATCTGAGGAAAGCATATATATATATATATATATATATATATATATTATATATATATATATATATATATATATATATATATATATATATATATATATATATATATATACGACATGTAATGAAATTGAAAACCATCCGATTACGAGCTCGTTACCCTCTCAATATCGAGATTCAAACTCAAAACCCTCCGATTATGAGTAGAGTACTTTACCACTTTGCCACTCGTTGTCAAAACCAGTGTTCTGATTGAAAAAAATGGGAGGGAAAAAAAAACAATAAACACTTTTTATATCCCATTCATGACCCTACAAGTGAATTTTTCTCACAAAATTTAGTGACATGGATTTGTGTAGAACTTCTCACTTCATCTCAACAACTTTCTCCCAAACTTCACATTTGAGTGGCACAAACAATTGATAAAAACACTCGCTTGTCACTCGAGTCTTTTGTTGAAATTCTTGAAGATTCGAACTTCGTCCTACATTTGTTTTTTTACCAAATTCTATGAAATCTTATACAATTTTGGCATCCGTACTTTCCGTTAACAGATATAGTATATTTGTGGCCAGATGTTATGGAAGAGACGCACGATATATTTTTATTACACCTACTTTTGTAATATAACTCTTCCTGTGTAAATATAATATATTGTAAATGTTGAGCATCAAATGCTGAAAGGTAACTTCATTTAATAAAGGTGCATGTCTAACATCAAAATCTTAATCTGGACATGGATAACTAAGCCAAAGGCTAATAGATATACAGTAACAAATTCAATTATAAATATGGGCGTGAGATCCATGTCAGAAGAATCAGGACTTCTGACCTATTAAGGGGGTATAAGACACATTTTACTTTGTTCTTTAATTTTGCAGATATCATTATAACTTGTTTTCTACATATGTGTATTAAATGTATTAACATAACTAAGCGGTCAAACATTAAAAACAAATTTTATTATTTTTAAAAATAAAAATTTACAAAAACATTAACTTTTTTATTTTGAAAAAAAAATCCCTAATTTCACTAATCAAACTGTTTTTAAAAAATATTAAAAAACAAATATAATATATATGACTAATCCCAAAAGGAAAAATTAAAGTAATATGTTTGAAAATACACTGTAGCAAATTTGGAGTAGTTTAATTAAATTGACTGAACTTATATCAATTTAAACTTGATCAAAAATAAAAAAGTCATCACTTAGAAAATGGAGTATAAAATAACATATTTTGGAAATGTCTACCAAATTTTAATTTTTGTTTGCATAAATAATGAGTTGTACTTTACGCAGAACTATAATTTTTATATCGTTCGATTCAAAATCAAATGAACTATTTATTTAAAACATTAAAGTATTTTTGGATATTTTTGATGAAAATGTGTCTCATACACCCTGAAAGGGTATTTTTCAAACTACATCACTTATTTAAGGGTCACCACATAAATAAATAATCATAGCATAAGCTTACTTTAAGCAATTGTAATGATATCATTTACAATATCCAACGTATTACTGAAATATTACATTTGGTTTTTTCTACCTCCTTTTATATTTCGGAATGTAATTTTGAGGCAAACTTAAGAATTTATGTTTTCCATGTGAATTATGCATGTAACGTATTTTTTTAAAACTATTGTTCAATTGAATTCATAAAGTGAAAATATGAAAATTTATTTTATTTTATATAAAATGAACAGGTATTAATGAATTTGTTCAAAATAACCTATCTACAAAATTTATAAATACTGTTGTTACTCAAAGAAGTGATTAAATACAATTTCATTTCGGTATTTAAGCGGATATTATGTACAAACTGTTGGGTGATGGTCAATGTCTGTCTGTTTATTTACACATAAAAAACATTCTTTTTGCTATACTTTACCTATTTTATTTGATGTTACTAAAATTTAAACGACTTGTTTAACCTATAAACAAAGTAGATGGAATTTTTTTTGTAATTATGCCTATACAGCTGAATGGTATACAACAATGTCTATCGCAGAACTTTTTATGCACCATGTATCATAACCATGTATAATAACCTAATTAATATACCTAATACTGCTTTAATGTGAAAATGTTAATTTTTCTCAAGCAATTTCGGAAAATAAAATATAACGCAATTCGTGAAATGTATTACAAAATTAATTCTTAAAGTATATTTTTTTATTACTGGAATGCAATTAACGAACTAGAATTTCCAGAACTTCTCAGTCAAATAATTTGCATAATGAGACCTACTATAAAAAAAATTTACATTAAAAATTACAAGCATAAAATAAAGAACGTAACGTTACCTAGGAAACACAAATTCTATTTCTCTGCGAAATCCCTCTAAAACATCTCCAAATCCTGAAAGTGCATTTCAGAAACATCCTAACTGAAGTGTTTTCTGCATCTCTACTTAATGGAAATCCCCAAGAAGTAGAAAATCGCACAATAACTTCCCACAAAAGACACCGAGGAAGCGGTAAGGCAATTTAAAACCGCATCGTCTTCTGCTAATGGAGTGTACTGCCGGGATAGAGGGACGAAGTATAGAGCATTAATTCACTTCTAGACGGACGATGGGGGAGGGGGGGGGGGAGCTGCGGGCTCGGGGGGTGTAAGGGAGCTAATTATCCGGACAGGGGGAGGGTTTGAGAAATCGGGTAACCGAATCTTGGGGGTAGTGGGAGTTTCTAAGGGGTTTCGTAAATGTGGGATTCAATTGTTTCATAGGATTTGTTTTAAGATGCTGGTGAATTTGGGGTGCTGATTGATTTGATAGTGAAACTAATTTTCAGGTTTCAGCAAAAAAAAAATTGTATTTGAGACATGCCATTAATTGTTTTTTATATTTCAATTTCAATTATGTTAGTTGTGGTGTGAAAGTTTAGGTAAGTGGAGTGCTAGCTCAGGGACTGTGCTCTTCATTTGTGATTAGTATGCAAGTGCAAGACAGCGTTTGTTTTAAGATCTTTCCTTTGTTATTGATAATGAGCAGATAATAACTAATATTTTTTTATTATATATCAATTAGAGAAGTAAAATAAAGTAAAAAAAATACTGATAAAAGTAAGTTAAAGCTGTGTTATACCAATTTAAATTAACCAGTTCAACGGCAAATTAATATGCTTAGCGTACAGATAAAAATTACATATTAAGAAGGAAAAAATTCTTGAAACACAATCACTATTTCAGACAATTATATTTTTTATTACTTTGCTTTAATTTTGGATATTTTATTTACTTTGCTTTAATTTTTGATTTCCCTATGATAAAATATTTTTTTTAATTATATATACAAAACATATTGAACAATTTAAAAAATTACATATACAATAAGATAAAAAATATTATAGAACATAGTTTAAGAATATTTAAAAAAATGGAACGTTAAAACTACGCAATAAAAATACGTAAAATCTATACATGTTCCGGGAGATACACTTCCATTCATCAGCAGAAATAAAAAACACATGTGCTCAACAAAATGAAAATAAACTTAAAATTTAAAGTGTTGCCACAGAACAAAACCTATCTTAATCGGTTTGAGTTAACTATTGTGTGCCAGCAAGCGATAAAACGGAACAGCAAATGTTTCGTTAACAATCGAATCAATATTGCCTCCAGAAAGTCAAGTTCGACTGGAGACTTGGGTTTATAAATTAAATGTAGGTTAGAAAAATTAAATATATCATTATGTTCCCAAAAGTGTATGTATTCCTTGTTAGACAATATGTGCTCGGTGCAGCTGAATGCAAAATCTTAATGCTCTTTTTGTTTGTCGAATATATGACATGCCACATTGACATGAGAAGCTATATATGACCTAGTTATTCAGGTCGCCAATAAAGTCCTTACGTTGTGTGAAAGATCTTATTGATAAAAATATAATACATAAATCAACTATGATTTATAAATGGCATACTGCATTTCATATACTCTAAAATTACTTTTCAGTAATATACACAAACTTCTTCAAAGGTTATTTTTACATCCCCGTTTAATAGAATATTTCAATAATAATTAAATCGAACTACAGCTCCTAACAAACTACCAACCAAGCAGCAAGACAATTCCAACCACATCGCCTTCTGCTAATGGACTATACGACCAAAATAAAAGAAGAAAGTTTAGTGCATTAATTCACTTCAAGGCAAGGGACTATGGGAAAATAAGTTGGGGTTTGAGAAAACAGGAGAACTAATTATCTGTACAATAGGGTGGGGAGAGAATCCGGATAACAGGATTATAAGAGTCTTCGTGTAGTGGAAGTTTTCGAAGGCCATCTTAAAAGTTAGATTCTACGATTTGGATGCTTTGCAAGACTTGTTTTAAAGTAAGAGGCATGTAGAATGCTGATTGATTTTAAGAGATAATGGATATTGAAGTTGGAAGTTTTAAATTGATTACTTGTGTGGCATTTTAGTTTTCTTCTAAGAACATATTTTAGTATGAACTCGGGCACAGTCACATATTAGAATAAAATTCTTATTATCAAAGTCGACTTTAAGATCATAACGTGTAAATCAAAAATCAAAAAGACCGTTCTTCTTAGTTTCGTTAATTTTGTGCTTTGTTTTATATATTCTAATTAAACGTCGTCCAATCATTTATTAAACATTTTAGCATTCTTTCTAGAAATATGTTTAAAAAAAATTAAATGATTTTTGAATAAATTATTGAGATTCCAACAAAAATCTTTGCAATGGAAAGCTACAATACAGTGGTTAATTCTCTTTTTTTTTTGGTTAGAAAATCTTAAATCTACATAATTCGCGTATTCAAAACAGACATCTGGAATAAATACCAATCATGGTAATCCTTAAAGAGATATTTATACAAATCGATTGATTTGTGCAGAAACGAATGCATTTTCCGAAACTCTTTAGATATCCCTTAACATTTCCGAATACGGGTTATTTCCCATAAACTGTTTGATATGTGGGGATTGTATAGGAAATATAATGGAATTGTATAAGAAATATTTAATATAGAAATTTTTATGATACAAATTTGACAATTCATTAAACTCATTTTGAAAATAGATCTTTTTAAAATGCATATGTAAATTTTTAAGAGAACAATGTTTGCATTCATATAGCTTTCTTTTGTAGAATATTATTTAATTTTCTACACTTGTATTCTGTTTGAAAAGCAGGGGCCAAAACCTATAAGAGATAATCATTGATATGTATTTGGCTGTATTTGCAACTATTTAAATCTTTCAAAATATATTATAATATCTATAATTAATAAGAAAAAGGCAATTAATATTTTGGAAGGCATTAATATTCATATTTTTTTTTATCAATCATTTCATCATGTACCTAAATTGACTCGAAATTCTAAAAAATCCATAAAAATTTCCTCGTTTCCTCAAATCAATAGTAAAACCGTATGTTAGGGTACAACAACCTTTCTCGATAACTCAAATACCAAAAATAAAATTTTTCTCATATTTCAACTTAAAAGTAATATTTCACCCTTGATTTCTTGCAGCAAAAGATTTTATAAGTCGCATTATCCCCAAACCAAAGTCTAACCACCCTTAACCAGAGACGAATGCTATCTCCTGGGGCAATTCTTACGACCCCAAATTCCAAGAAGGGGGTTTTACGAGGATGAAGGAAAGCAATACCCTATATTTCTTCTTCAGTTTCGTTTTCCAACACATATAAAAGTGGGATCAATATCTGGATCAAATCCAAAGTGGTTTCGGGTACATTTAAGCGGACTTTTTTATTAGGATTTTTTTATTTCTCGCTATTTAGCGCCCCAGAGGTTTCCTTTGATATCTTGCATTCCACACTGGTTTTGTGTGATAGCATCCATCCTCCAACTTTTAAAGTTTTATCGTGATTTCACAAAACTGTGTGGAAAAATATAAGTTAAAAATAAAACGAATTAAAATCGTAATTATAATGTATGTATTTTGTATGCTTTTCAAGCCGTGTCCATTTAACATCACGTATTTAAAATATAGTTTGATATAAAAAACCTAATTAGCAATTAGCTTAGTTTGTAACTTTCAATTTTTTAATCTTTGTTATATTTTATTATGGAATTTCTAAGTAGTTTACAATTGAGCAGTCTAGTTTCAAAACCAGATTGATTTATATTTTTCGCAAAATCTTTTATATAATTTTCACATGTTCTTAATGCATTGCATCACATTACATAACGATATTGACCCAATGCTTTTGAATCCAGTCTAAAATTGCATTTAAAGTCATGAGTTTGGATCTAAAAGTACGTGGCTCTCAATCGTTTTAGGCATAGGCGTAGGAAGTAGGGGGGCTGGGGGTGCTCGAGCCCCCCCAGGAATTATTTTGAAGGGGCTCAGCCCCCCCTAATATTATACTATTTAAAAAAAAATACTTAAAAAAACAAATTGTAGAAATAGAGAATTCCTACAAAGAGGCATTCGAAAGGAAGCATCCCTTATTTATTCTAAACGTGTTTTAAAGTGGGGGGAATTTGCTTTGAAAGCTACAACGCTAAAGCTTTAAAGAGTAATTTTAAGAACAATGTAAAAAATACGCTTTTAAATAAAAAAAATATTATTTGTGGACATTTCATAAATTATAATCGTATTTCCCATAATTTATTCCATTTGAAATAATAAACCATCAGATTCATGCACTATTTTCTAAACAGCTTATATAGTTGAAATGTCTTCTTTTAGAAAATTACATTCTGTTGAAGAAAGTTAAATAGAGACGAATTCCTCAAATCTGAAAAAAATCATATTTTAGCGTACAATACGGACATTTGAAATTACTATTATTTCTGGTTACTTTATGTTCTAAAGCTGTCCAAACAAAAACGGATACAAGTTAAACACGTTTGTAAAAATATAAAGCATTGATTGTTTTTTAATAGCTCACAACTCCGTACTATATATTGTATAACAATATATATATTGAAAAAAAATTCAGCCCCCCCTGAAAAAAAGAAGTTCCTACGCCACTGGTTTTAGGTATAACCAGTAAAATTTATGATAATGTATCTATCTGGTTTTGAATCTAGACGGCTCAGTTTCTTACTACCATACCTTATTAATTTTAAGATTTGGTCCAAATCCAACGTCTCTTAACAATTAAGTGTCGTAAAGTTGGGTCACGACTTGATCTATCATAACGTTAAGGTTAGTACATTTTATTTTGCGTTGTGTTATTTTTTTGTTTAGTTGCATTATGAATAACGTTGGTGTGGAAGAAATACATATCATACACATAACTTTTAAGCGGTGCTTTGTTAACAAATTAAGTTCATTATGGCAGTAGAAACTTAGGGTTGGGGGTTACGTGTAATATTAGGCTAAACTGACTCTTACGTGAACTGGTGAGGAGAGCTACCGTCTGCGGTGATTCATTGGTCTCCAGTGGCTCGTAGAGGTCCGGCTTTCAGGGGCGTTGTCATTCGTTGTTCATGGAATCATGGATCTTCCGTCATGGGTCATGGAATCGGGACTTTTCCGTTGTTGCTCATGAAGTTGGGACTTTTCCGGCTTTGCATGACATCGGGACTTTTCCGTTGAAGGTCATGAAGTGGGGACTCTCCTTCTTAGCATGGCATCGGGACTTTTCCGTCGTTGCGCATGGAGTCGGGAGTCGATCCAGTAAAATTCACTCGTCTTTCATGGTCAAAGGCAAAGTCGTAAGAGGGGTGGAAAATCTTGAATTTCCCACGGTGGTCTCTTGGGATGGGGGGCTGAAATTCTGCATGAATTACAGCCCTTCTGTATAACCCCTCTTAACCAAACATGGTGTGGTCATAAAATAGCTCAGTGACGTAACTCTCCCCACATTGTAACACAGTAATAAAACCGACGACAGTCAGTCTAGCCAACTGACCAAATTGCACAAAGTACAGTATAGGTCAGATCCCTATATAAAAATTGCAACGTGTGACAGCACACTCTCACATTAAGATTTAATTTAAGTATAGATAGTAATAGTAATTGCATCTACCTTTGTTTCTCATTTCATTGTAGGTGTATTTATCCGCATCTCAGTTACTTTACTAAATTTTCTTTCTTAGCATAAAGGAGCAATAAAATTCAAACTTCTTGAAAGCTAACTTTCATTTTTAACTAAAACCGTTGTTCTACAACTAACATACTTACCACTAATGGGGAGTTTCAATCAATTCGATAAAAAAAAGGTAGCATTTTCAATAAAATAATTTTATGAAAAATAACTCAAAATATTCGATTTGCTTTAGAGCATTTTGTAAAAGTCAATTAAATCGGGATGATCGTTATAGATATTTATCCTGTGTTAAGTGGACTTCCTGAAATTTAATTTAATTTTTTTAATTATATTATTATCTGGACGCCTGAAGATATGGGTTCGATTCCCGATAAGTTTTGGTTGTAATTGTTGATAATTATTGAAAGTGATGTATGAAGACAGCCCATAAAGGCAAGCAAATGCTCTTTTTATTAATTTTTACCCATTGTACTCATTTTTAAGTACATGTCGTTTTCAAAAATGAAACTTATGTATTCGGAGCTATGATAAGCATCGAATGTAATCAAAAATGAATAGAGTTTACTTATTTTTGAGTACTTATTTTTGAGTACCTATTTTTAACAGTGCACTTTTGAAGCAAGAGTGGGATATGTTCAATCAAAAGAATAAATATTCGTAGTCTCAGAATAATTTAATATGTTTTCCTTTATTCAAATATTTTCTTAATAAAACTCTTTCATGTATGACATTTCATTAATTTCAAAGATTACCATATTTGATTTCTTTACTAATAAAGCCAATTCAGAATCCATTTCTAAATGCGTTCCGATTTCTCATTCCACCGCAGAGTTATGTTCCACAAAGCGTTCACGATTAAGGAATCCTGTATTAAAAAGTTTAATATAAAATACTACACACACAGAAAGACTAGTTCCTGCCTTGTTAAGTTCACGCTATCTTTAAACCCTAGTTTATCCCTAAGGGCCTAGAACATAAAAGTACTTTTTGGTCAGAGATACTTTCGCGCCCGAGCAATTACTGGAAAGATTTGTGTTTTTCTCTGAAAATAAATCTTTGGAGGAAATAAAGTTTTTAAGCTGATGAAATCAATAAAAAAAAAATAGGATTGAAATAGAGAAAAACAAAAAATAAACGTTGCTAAGAAATTTTATGATTAAAAGTAAAAAAGATGTATTGGAAATAATTATTAAATATTTTGAAATCGTATTTGCAATTAATATATAATTTTTAGAGAAAATACAGATCTAATAAGAAAAAAATTGCGAAAATATATTAGAAGACAAAAAAATTTGAGAAATAAATATTGCATTCTTCAAATTTTTTGACGAAATTGCTAAACTATTTTTTTTCTCGAAAGCTATTCATATAAGATATTTCCATTTTTAAGTTTTTGACTTATATCGTTCATTAAAATCAGTCGCGGGCAAGTAGTGCATGTAGTAGACTTTACCAAAAAGTTATTATCGAAAACATGACCCCTGAAACAGTGATGGTGCATTTGCGTCTATTTTCTGCATGTGGGATGAAGTGCACTGTAACATAAATATGAATAGAATGAAAATATGTGTAAACAAAAATGCATAACTAATAATGTAAGCCGAAAACAGCGTTGTTGCGGTTGCATTTTTTTAAAGCATGTAGGGTACAGTAGACCATAACTAAAGCATGATGACTGTAATGAAAACTTGAGTACACGAAAACATGAGCCGCAAAACAGCGTTGGTGAGATTGTATCTATCTACTACTCTTCTGATGTTCGCAAACATTGTTCTTGGAACGAGAGACAACGTAGAAATCGTGCATCGGTTGTCTTGAATCCAAAAAGGTGTCACTCGGGTTTGGCGTTACACGTCTAATTCTTTTTTGTAGCTTTACTAACCATAGAGCTAATATTTAAATACAAATGCGACTTTAAAATACGCAATTAAAATGCATCAAAATCTGATATGTTTCAGGAGACACATCTCCTTTCATCAGCAGAAATGTAAAAAGTCTGTGTACACAACACAATGAAAATAAACCCAGAATTGAAAGTGTTGCCAAAGAACCAATGCATGCTGTTTAAGGGAGATGTATCTCCCGAAACATGTCTAATATTTTATGTATTTTTATTGCGAGTTTTTACGCTGCATTTGTATTTTAATATTCTTAACCCAAAATTGCATACACAAAACTACCCTTTTAATTGAATCGCAACATTTTACGTTTTTTTGTTGTTATTTTTAAATTTAAATACTTTTGTATGTGTTTTGTGTAAATACTTTTGCATGTCCAAATTTAAATAGTACACACATATAAATCCAGTACACAAATACACTGACCTGTTGCATTCTTACCGAGCAGGAGAGAGGAGATCGTTCTGGCACGCCTCTTCATTGGACATGCTAGAAGGACTCGTCACTGAACTCTAACTGTAACTGCTGGAAGGCTCAAACCTTGTTTCCCCTACGGGCGCGTTGAAACCAATTGAAAGCTGCCATAATGTGCCCCAACATTTTTTTAAAAATGATTTAGTGGTGTTTTTTATTACCAAAGCATTGTAGAAGTATTAAATGTATATAAATATTATATTTTCTTCTTATAGAATTAATTTTTATATTGCCAAACAGATAGTTTTTGCTTTTGCATTTTAACTACTTCTACTTTGACTTGCAAATGACTTCCTATTTTAATAGCAGATTACATTTAAAATGGGTTTAAAAATAAAATAAAAAAACTTACCCAAAAGTAATATATGTCGGCGTATTTTAACATGAAAAATATACGAAATATTGCGGTATCAAGAAAAGTGGGCACATCATTGCGGCCTCCATATCGGCTTCAAGTCACCAAAATGTCTTGCCCTATCCAGAAGTTACAGTTAGAGATCAGTGGGACTCGTGTGCATCATCTGTCACCAGAAGATGAACCCACCTATGACATGTACGATGTTCAAAATTAACCGTTAAAGATATTTTAGTAGACTGCTCAGCATTTACACTGAGTAGACATTTTAATATTAACAATTTAAATCTTATTATTCAAGAAAAAAAAATTCTGTCGTCCTAATCACCAATGGGGGAGTGTCACGCCGAGAAGAAGAAGAAGACCGCTGTTCCAACGGAACAGGGAGAAAATTTCGCAACGCCGAAAAAGTTCCGTAGAGTTAGCATGGAGCTTTAGCTCCTGTACTATAATTTTAAGTTTTAGTCTTTAAATAATACCTCAATATAGAAATATTTACTAGATAGATAGATTGTACTCATCGTTTATGAAGTATTTTTGTGTTGAAATAAAAGTATTTTTCATATTTTGTTGTAATTCTAATTATATACAAATATAATATAAATATTTCTGTATTTAAATTTATTCATATATATATATAATAAAAATATTACTTATTTGGAAAAAATAAATATTATAAACAAACTTCCCCATAATTGCAAGCGTAGCGACTAAACAAAGAAAAACAAAGTTGTCTGCTGTAGGGAAGAAATCGAAACTACTAATAAGTTACCATGTTGATACGTCACATGACACTCTCCCATTGTTTTCTTTTTAAACCGAATTTGGTTTCTATTCTATGATTTAATCACTTTTATATGTAATCATTTTATGACGAAGTCATTTTATACTTTCTAATCTTGTGTATACCACACATAGCGTTTGGCGCGCCATAGCCTTAGTGTACTTGTGCCATTAAACCCAACCAACCAACACATATTCACGTTTCTTAAAACTAATCTATTTCGAATAAATTCTAAGATCGAATGTTCGCATCCTTTCAATTTGCAGAAAAATTTCGTTTCCGTCTCCCTGTGTAAATCAAAAATCGTGGGTGTAAATATAAAGGTATGACGCCCACGTCAAAAGACGGATTTTCAAAGTGGAATTTCTTGTTATGAATTTTGAGCTTAATATAAATGTAGGTGGTGTTTAAAAATATGAAAGATACATACGTCCGTAAATAAAGTATTGAATTTTAAAATCGTAGCTTTTTGAATTATTCGAGATTATGGGTTATTGAAGGGATAAACGACGATGATAAAGTAATATAAGGTATATAAGAATGATAAGGTAAAGTTTGGTAACAATTCATTCTAAGTAAGTATTGTCGAATATAATAATCACAAATACTGTGATATTGTGTTAAATTAAAATAAATATTTTATCGGTCATTATAAACTCATAAAGTGTTTATAAATTGTTTTTCATAAGTTAAAAGTTTTCAATTTGTTTCAATTTTGTTTTAATAAAAAAAAATGTATGATACTACTTTAATGTCATCTAAAAACAACGAATATTTTTTTCAGTTTATTTAAATGAGTTTTAAATTGTTGTTTTTTATTCTATGGATTTTTTTATATTTAAATATTTAAAATTACAAAAAAAAATTGCTAATTGTTCTAATTTATGAGTTTATGTTTTTTTCAAAATTGAAACTTATATATTCGGAGCCATAATAAGCATCGAATGTAATCAAAAATGAGTACTTTTTACTTATTTTTGCTTACCTATTTTTAACAGTGCAAACAACACGCCCATAACAAAACCCAATATAACTGCAAATTATTTCAAATGACCCACCCCTTCAGCAACCGATGACGTCACGAGCGTTATAATTAAAAGTCTCCATGACTCGTTTTCCGAAGAAACTCTCATTAAAGGATCATTTTTCATCTTAATGAAAACAGGTTGGCAAACGTGATTCGGTAATTATGTTTGCCAAACTGAGCGAAAGAACTCATCTGCAAAAGGATGGGGCCCGGTAATCGGAAGGTTCGCTGCTCGGGTTACCACTTACAGGGGCGATCCGATTCGAGTACGTAGAGGATACGTCGGGCTGCAGTAATTAGGTCAAAACCTCTACCTGGCATCTATTAGATTTCGTTTACGCTGTTAAAAGTTATGTATAATGCTCAGAATATATGAGGCGTGCAACATGGAGGTGATTTGTTGATAATTAAAATTTAGATTGCTAGGGGTGTATATAAATTATTGTTGGGTTTCCGTTTGAAAGATGAAATGGGAAAAAAACATAATTTTATATTCATAAAGTAGAACTCATTTTTTTATAATATACCTTATGCATGACCTGGGTCTAGATTACATTTAAAGGGATAAGTGGAGGAAGGGGGTATGCAATAAAAAGTAAGTTTCGAGATATTTGGACTTAAAGTTTTTGTTTCGTATTTGATTGGAGTCCCATGCCTCCTTGACCCTAGTATATCTCTGATAATAGGACCTATACAGTGACGATGTCAGGGTAACATCACAGGTCAGCATATACCTCTTTCATCCATGACTGCTCAGAATTTTTTGACAATTTATATTAAAAAAAATCTTTCCAAGCGTCCCATGATACAACGACTAGTTAAGGTAAAATGCATAATATACTTATTCTCCCAACCACCCCCTTTTCTAAAGGACACGGATTTTAAGAGTAAAACACAACAGACCTATCGGCCAACTTTTTTCTCACAAATATACGTCAAGAGAATTATTGCAATCATCACTGTCAAAATTAAGAGTAAAAAACAAGAGACATATCGGCCAACTTTTTTCTCCCAAATATACGTCTAGAGAATTATTGCAATCATCACTGTCAAAATTAAGAGTAAAAAACAAGAGACATATCAGCTAACTTTTTTCTCACAAATATACGCCAAGAGAATTATTGCAATCATCACTGTCAAAAAGTAGATGAAAAAATGTTAGTTCTGTGACAGGCTAAAAACAAATTAGCGAGTAATTTATTTATTTTTACAACATAATCTTCTTTTATTTTTCCCTGACTTTTATTGTTCCTGGAATTTTAAAATCAAATGTCCCTGGTGGTAGTACTATGCTTCTAGTTCGAAGGTCTTCCCTATATATCATAAAAAAACGATATTTTTTATAGGAATGCATCACATTTTTTTTTACGAAATAACTTCTACAAATTCTTTATTGTGTAAAATAAAAAAAGTTCCCTTCATTTTTGTTAAAAATTAATTATCATTTTCATTCCATTACAAATGTTAAGTTAGAATCCCTATAAATGTTATAAGCATTAAAAAAATATTTTTTTAAAGGAATTTCTCAGTAAAACAAAATACTTTTTAAATTCCTCTTCATTTCGCAAGACCATTACGTTTTTTCCTTGGATTATATTTCACGCTGAAAAAAATGATGGTAAAACAAATGAAATATTATCCCAAAAGACAGAAATACGTTTATGGTTTATCGATTTGTCTTAGCAAGTGGTGGCGGCGATTTCTTTACTTGGATTATTTTCTACAATACATGTCACTGATTGAAAGCTGCTTCCATTTTCTTCTTCTTGTAACTTGCAGCAAAGATGTAAATGTCCTTAGAGTTTATTATTATTTTATAAGAAATATTCAAAGTTTTAAGAAAAAAATACAGTTTATTTAATTGACGAACTTTAGCAAAATCCCTATTTTAACTCGACATTTCAGTATTTCGTTTGTTTGTCTGTATGTTGTATTATATATATATATATATATATATATATATATATATATATATATATATATATATATATATATATATATATATATATATATATATATATATATATATATATATATATATATATATTGTAAGTTTACGTTTTATTCAAATTTATGTTCTACTTATTTTATGGGACAAAACTCGTCAAAGTTTTAAACTTTTACTTATTAGGAGTACCAAAAAAAATATTTCATCATGAAATTTTTAATTTTTACTAAAATACAAATATTATTAAATCTCCAAATAATCAAAAAATAATTCCATATTACTTCTAAAATTATTAATCCTAAAACTTTTATCAGCACAGAATTATAATTTAACAACCGTATTTTTTCTACGCCTGACTGTGAAAAATTTTAACTTTTATTCTTTCCATTGCTTCCACCACGTGCGTGTTCTATTTAACACTGGTAATTAACGGTGTTAAAAGGCCATTACATCATAAAAATATTGTCAGAAAATTCTTCTTTCTTTGACCCATTGTGTTTCTTATTTTTATTATCGGCCATTTTGCATAATGCCATTCTTTTCCAAACAATATCGGGGAATAAGGAAGCAAATGTGAAAGCGGGCTAAAAATACACCTTGAATGACGTCAGATACATACGCCATTTTTCAGTAGCCATTTTTGGAATTACTCCAACCGTTGTTGCTCCTAATTCTAAATAAGAATAGGTTATTTTATAAAAATTATTTGTTCCTCGCTCTTTAGGCTAATTTAAGTTACGCATGTAACAATAGATGTCAGTAAATTATACATTTGATCGTGGTTATTGACAATATTAGTATAACATAAACATTTTATGACGTTCCATGCCCATAATGTTTTGTTATATGCTTTTGTCTTATTAAAAGTTATATCTGTTTTTTACATGTTTTATATACTTTGATAAATTTTAGTCTACTACCATTATACGAGTTCACTGGATGTAGTAAGCTATACTTGTAAAAATCGGATGCTTGGTTTACAATTATCTAACTCGAATATACTCGTTTCTAGAACGACGTTTACGAGCGTCAGACGATGCGGAATATAGATGCAACCGCACCAACGATAATTCTCGACTCAAATTTTGTTACGCATATTTTCGTTACGTTTATGTCTTCGCTATGGTCCAATTTGCGGTTCATTCTTTCGCTATACAATAATACGAAATTAAAAAAACAACATTGTATTACATCTGTGATTGTTCACTACTCTATAAGATGTGTGATTTTTGACAGCAATAAAAACACTCAATCCGTAAAATAAACTTTTCAATTATTGTACCCTTGTTAACAACCAATATTATTATTAAAACTGAGGGTATTTTTACAAGATATATAACTGTTTTGACATGAGAGCAGTTCAAAGTGAGTCGTCTTTTTTATTTACCATGTAAACATTTTGACGAACTTTATGAAACGCGTTTGAAATACTATGCAATTGAACGCATTTTAAATCGCCACTAAACTTTGCAACCAATATCATATGTGGTGTCAAGAAAATGTCTAAACACTAATTTTAAAAAAATGTAGAAAAATAAACATATATATCATACCTCTGTATTGCAAATACTCTCAAAAGAAGAAATTATTTATTATTGATATCGTAATTGTAAACTAATGGAACATTGAAATTTTGATAAAGAAAGAATACCAACTATTGTAAAGCGGAAAGTGTATGTTAAATTTATATTGACCAAATGTCTTCACATCGGTCATAAGTAATGTATAAAATATTGATTATATGATTCTTTATATGAAATCGTTCTGTGATTCGCTGAAAGGTATCGATTCTGTGATTCACAATAAGGCATCGATTCTGTTTAATTTATATATAAACGCAAAATAAATGTGTTACATTTTATAAAGTTGCTTAATTTATTGGAAACTTTTGTACATAGGCAATATTTGTATAAATATACTGTTTTGTTTTTAACAAATAATTTATGTAAATAAATAGTTCATGATAATCATATTAAGAATATCCATATTTAATATTTATTGCACTTCAATCGATAAATTATCGCTTCAGAGTTTAGGAAGAGTTCATTTTAATCAAATATCAAAGTTGAAATAATTAATACGCATATCTTTGAACAAGTTTGAGTTGAAGTTATCTTCAATTATTCATATTTATTAAAATGCATGATTGGAGAACGGTATTCCACTCGTTTCAGGGTGTTGTTTAATTTGAAAAATGTATGCAAAGGACCTTGGCGACATTTGAACTGTACAGATCAATGTATATACAGAAGACGCTCTATAACTCGAATTTTTCAATATCTCGAAAAAAATCAATTTCCCTGCACCTTCATTACTTATTTAATGTAATTTTATCTCTTTAATTCGAATATTTTCGTCGTTATTTTCGATAACTCGAAGTTTCCTTACAACTTAAAATTTTGCTTTCCTCTCAAAACTACAGATTTTGAAGAACTTTTAGCATACATGTAATTGCTACGTTCTTCTTTATCAGTTCTCTTTCTTATTGTGCGTTATTGAAAGGGTATACGTACAATGGATTCCTACCTGTGCCTCACCCTTTTGTTTGAATGTCGCCAGCCTGGATTCCCTGAGCAGTATCCCCTCCTCTCTGGCGTTTTCGGTAAAGTGCGAGTCACATTCTTGGAACGTTACCGACCGTCCATAAAGCAACTCACTTAAAATATGAAGACGACACTCGACCCCTTCTCATTTTTGTTTAGGCTTTTGTGTGGTGTTGATTTGTCGTTGCGAATAATAGCGACAAAACGATAATGTAATGCACTCTCTATAGCAGCATTTGATGAGAGATCGCTCTCAGAAGAAGAATGATAATGAAGAATCCTAACCTCCTCCAAAGATAACTTTGTAAAAGGCTCTATCTTTCATAAAAACTATGCGTGCATTCATTGCATCGAGGCCGGAAACGAAAACATCAGAGACATTTCAAGCAATCGTGCATTTGGAAAATATAATTGATTTCGAAAAAAAACAGAAATACTCACCAAATTATTTTGGATAGATATGTTAAATAAAGTCGTGTAAGTATACTAGTATTTATTTTTTACCAAAACAGCTTTTTTATAGGATTTTCGATTACTCGAATTTTTGATAACTCGAATTTTCGATATCTCGAATTTCTATACACTTCCCTTCGAGTTCGAGATAACGAGAGTTGTCTGTATTTAACTTTCTGAGTGTCAAGCTAAATATAAAAAAGTATATTATTTTAAACAAAATAACCGAAAGGGTAAGTAAGCAACATTAAAAAAATTAAGTTATTGCCATGGATAAAGGAGGTATGTGTTTCACTTTTTATTGACACTGATATCAGCATTGTAGAAGCCTTATTAACTGAGATACTAGCACCATGAAGAAGGTATATGACTATTATGGAATACAAAATGAAAACTTTAAGGTTTAATATCTCAAACCTTATATTTTATTACATACCTCATTCATCCAATGGTCCCTTTAATTTACATTTGTGTTTCTATGACAAGCCTTCTTAAATAATCATATTTTTGTTATTCGGATAGCTGTTTAAAATTCCCTAGCACCATCGTGATAAATACTAGGATATTTAAAAAAATATCTCAATTTTTATTAATTTAAAAATGCATGTGCATTTATGGTCAAAGTCATTAAAAAGAATACATTTCGAAAATATATTGTAATTTAGTTTTGTGAAATATGTACAGCGATTGTGTGCCAGCTATGTTATTACTATTGAAGTATACTATTGAAATTAATAAAAAACATTAGCATACGAAAAAACTTTGAAATACATATTTACTAAAGTTATTAAAATAGATAAAATTTTAAAAAGATTTGCGTTGTAATACAGATTACACTTTCTTTAATCTTTATATAAATAACAATACAGTTTAGTAATACAAGATCCTACATTGAAATAAGTAGCAATCAATTTATGAAACATGAAATAATAGTAATATATTATGCTTGATATTGATATTGATCAATATAATTTGTTTGTTTATTAATATAATTATAGTTTTAGAAAAGTTTAGAGAAGTTTTATAATCAGGTTTAGAGAAGTTTTAAAATCAAATACAAGAATATTTTTAACTCCTCAAAATATATTTTTAAAAAATCTTTACAAATATAAATAGAACCGTAGGTTGCAATTTGTGAAAGTTTTTATCATTTCTAAAAGAGTCCATTTGCAAACTAAATAAAAATTACAACATGTTGAAATAAACATAACAATCTCAAGTTTCACTGAAATATTTCCAAACGGCTGCTTGGTGCATCCTTTTTGATATCCTAAGTAGCAAGTTTTCCAACTTTGGTGTTCTGTAGTAAAACGCAGGAAACGCAATGTTCTGCTTCGGGAACTCATTCAAGAAATAAGTAGCACTTTAAATATCTTGTTTCTTGCTTCAAAATAAACTTTTGGAAAAGAGAATTTATTTCATGCATATGTAAATAAAGTTTTGATAAATCCGGTGAGAACGGCTAAACATATGTATTACTGTCAAAAAAGTAACTTTAGACATTATAACTTTTTATATTTATTAATTAAATATTAAGAAAAAAACAAGTTGTAAATGATATTAACAGAAATTATTTTAAATATTTAAATTAATGTAAAACTTAAATAAAATGTATAATACTATACAATTGTTGCACAGTGAGCTTTGGCAATCACTCGGAATCGAACTCGAGACCTTCTGCATGCTACACCGATACTGTACCAATCAGGCTAAAGTACTTACTCGAGCCCGAATGCGAGTACCGGGTGTATGATGTGACCACCAAACAATTGCAAAAGTCTACACCAAACTACAACGTTTATTTAAACTGTAGATATTTAATATAACTTGCAATTAGTTAGTTTAATATAAATTCCGTTTCTAAATTATTAATCTAAGTGTATCTACTATTTAGAGAAAATACGAACACGCTCACGCTTCCAATTTCAGCTATCTGAAATTTAAAATATAAAAAAATACAGTAACAGCTAAGAATTGATTATAGTGTTTACTACTAAACTATTACTTTTATTTTCTGTTAATAAATTTAATATATTTTATAATATACATTTAAATGTGTTGTAGTATCTTTATATCGTAAACTTACATTGAAAAAAAATTGGTTATTTTTAAGTATCCCTAGAAAATACCAAATAAGAACATAAATCCACAACATTAACGACAAAAACCTGCCTTTAATTCTTTTAAGATTTTTTTTTATTTTACCATAAAAAAGATAAACATTGAAGGGGCGCTAAATCTTCGAGAAAATGAGTATAATTATATAGCAAAAAAACAAAGTTAAATGAGTTATTTTGAAAGCTTCTCCAGCTAGTATAGTATTTTGTTTGTTTTCATAAATTTAGTTTTCCTCCTTACTTAAGTAAAAAATACTCAAGTTTCGCTGGCCGCAATTAGCAACCATTTAAAGTTTGTCATTAATCATTTTTATATTAACTTAAATTTTTTTATTTTTTATCACTAGGGTTAGTTATTTTATATTTTTATGTTCAATGATTATGGCTGAATTAACTGTTTGATAACAAACATATTTCATATGGGTTCAGCTTACATTTAAAAAAATTAAATCCATGCCAAAAAAATACAAAGAGAGTATGAACTTACGTGCGCTAACATCAGAAACTAATGATCCGATTTTATTGATACTTAGTAATATCATTGTTTTACTATGATAAAGGTTTGGAAGACAACGAGTTTTTCGATATATAATTAAAATATAAGATTTAAATATCACAATTAAAAATATAAGATTTAACTATTACATTTAATTCAGATGTACGTAAATGACAAATTTTGTTCGCAATAATATCAGAATTTGTGGAATCGATCTCAATGAAACTTGATAAACTTAAAACAGTAGTAAAAAATGAAATTTAACTTTTTATTTTGTGTCGGTAGGTTAAAAAAATAACCGAGAAAGATGAACGTGGATCACATAACAACTCCAACGAATAAATTTTTATTAAAACGCAGATATTTCCTGGAAAAATTAAATAAAATTAAAACTATTTTAACTGATATATAATTCCATTATTTACATTAATTTAATCAAACATGGGCGTCGAACGGACATTTTCTCATTTTTTAATAAAATTGAAAAGCTAACTGATAATATATAGGAATTTGTATATGTCCAAGTTTTTATAGTTTATGCATTGTGGAATTTATTCTTAATCAGATTATGCAGATTTCTCAAATTAACTGTGCAAATCACCAGAAATACGGGTATCGAAATTATATGAACCTTATAAATTATCTGTATTTGTCATTAAACTTTTTTTTATCCCAAAAGCTTTTATTTTTGCCAAACTTAACAGTTATTAATTAATCAAGAAAAGCAAATATAAAATACATTTCATTTTCATAAATCTGAAAAAATATGATTATTCATAGCTTAGAAATAACATTATATAAAATAATCTATATATATAAATGCGAAAAACCCACTCATCACTCATCACTAATTCTCCAACTTCCCGTATACCTATGAAGATGAAATTTGGCAAATTTGTTCCTTATACCTTAAATAGGAAAAGTAAGCTATTTTTGTTCCGATCGAACGGATTTAAGGGGTTGTAAAACCCCTTTTTCGAAACTTCTCCATAGGATTAACATGGAGAACATGTAACAATGCAAAATATAAAATTTAAACAATGGAAATTTTTAATATTATGTAACGTACGAGGAGCATTCTGATTGGCTGATGACTAAATATCGCCAAAATGTCGCCAAATAACTAAAAACTGTCGCCAAATATCTAAAAACTGTCGCCAAATTAATAAACTTCGCCAAATAAATTAAAATTTCACCGAATGAATAAAACATTTCGCCAAATTAATAAAATATCGCCAAATGAACTAAAATATGATCATATATGTAAAAATAATATAAAAACCGGCCCGTCGCACCGGGGGGGATTTAACTGTGAAAAAGAAAATAAAACGAAAAATGCTACGACCAAAAGTGCAAGCCATACGAAAAATATATTATCAAACTGAAGAGAAGTATACAGTATGAATAATATAAAGGTTCAAGACAGGAAGCCCATCGCTAAATAAAAGTTTGTAATTTAGCCTCCGTGCACTCAGTTAGTTTTGTGTTATCCATTATTTATTAGTTTACCTGCCGAGAGGCCAGTTATGTTACCACTCTACCTGTGAGTGAAGTTCTGTAATAAAGTTAATAAAGGCAAAGTAGCAAATCTTTCAGTTGAGTTCAAATTTTAAAACACGTTGTCGCCCGTGGATGTTAGTTCGCACCACGGGTCGCTTGGCTTCATGGGCCCGGTGATCGCCGGCGTACTCTCGGTTGCCCTGGGTTGCCTTCACGGCTGTCGAAGCTTCAGTTTCTGTGAAACATCTCGCTGTATGCCTTCGGGCGGGCCAGTCGTACAAAGTGGACATAGAAAAAGTAAGCTATCGGGTAGGTACCAGCCACTCTGTACCGTAATAATTGGTTAATGAATACTTTGGACCCTACGGGGTAGGAAGGTGAGAGGGAGAGTGTATAAATGGTCAATCTGGTTGACGCGGCCTACCTCTCTCTACTCCATGTTATGTCATTTATCCACGAAGGCTGATTTCCCATAGAATTATTGGGGTGGAAGTGTATACTGCCTGTCACCAAGGGTGACATTTTCCTTCATGCGGTATGAAGATCAGAGGGTAAAATGGGTTAACAAACGATTGATCGACGCGACTCACGTTCCTATACCACCGTAGGTCAGTTACCGCCTATACCAAGATTCCCCGAGGAGTAATGTGAACGAAATCGTCTGCAGTTAAGGGGGACATTTTTTTCACGGAGTACAAAGGTCGCGGGCGAATAGGTCAATAATCGGCTTAGTCGATGCGGCTTATCTTTCTTTATATGATGGTATGCCTATACGAGGAGTTATGTGGCGGAATTGAAAATTGTTGTTGTAGACTCCTCCCCACGTGGTACAAGTGTCAGAGGGGGAATGGGTTTGTGTCAATCTTCCGTAGCAGTGGGTAGGGGGGATAGGGTACGATTTTTTTTTTAAATTGATTTGGCAATGCAGTAAAAAATTATGATTTATTTTTAATTTAAAAAAGTTAAATAATAAAAAAGTGCGGGGGCAAAATCCAAAAAAAGTGCTGGGGAACCGTGCCTCTCGCTTATTGATAGGGTTTACCGTAAAAAAGAAAAAATCTTGAATTTGGCAAATGAACCTTTTAAAATCGTTTTCGTTTTTTTTTCTTCTTATAATCTCACCAATTTGTTTAACTTAACCACAAATGTTGACATAGTTGTCTAATAAAAGTTTTTCGGAGATAATTATTATTAACCTCCTATTATTGTTCCTCCTTGATGTGTCACTTAAGGTTAAAATATGTATGTTAATCAACGGGAATAACATATATATGTAGCCACGTTATTGTATAGCCAACTTCCCCATATTATCAATCTTTCCATTTCTTGCAGGACCTTGAAAATAAAATTTCATTATTAGTACTTTTAATAGTGTGGTTCCCCCTGATGGGTGACAAATTAAGAATATTGTTTATTTCGCTATAAATTTTGTATTTGGATCAATTTTGTAACTTATTTCCTTCCCGTGCGTAGAACGGGTATTTCAGCTAGTATATATATATATATATATATATATATATATATATATATATATATATATATATATATATATATATATATATATATATATATATATATATATATATATATATATATATATATATATATATATATATATATATATATATATATATATATATATATATATATATATATATATATATATATATATATATATATATATATATATATATATATATATATATATATATATATATATATATATATATATATATATATATATATATATATATATATATATATATATATATATATATATATATATATATATATATATATATATATATATATATATATATATATATATATATATAAAATACATATATATATATATATATATATATATATATATATATATATATATATATATATATATATATATACATATATATATATATATATATATATATACTATGACTATATCCCAACAATTTGTGCCCATCTTGTAGTTTTGAGAACTATAACTCAGAAAACGTTAATGTTTATTTTATTTCTACAAGCTACTGAGAGGTTGACACTGACAACATTCCCTGCAAAGTTTATCTACAACTACGCGAACCTTAGCAATTGGTTAGCAATAGTCAACACCGTCATAATTCAGCCGCATTTAACTAATTTGTAATGCTGACAAAGTGCCGTTCACTTGAGTTGATTTTGAATTCCAACTAAGGCTCAAAGCCTATTGCAAATTCCAACGATGAACAGTATTGCGCGATACATTTGAAAAGTTTTTCGGTGTTATATTGGGAAATTTTATGAATTGATGTATAACGTTAAGATTAATTTTAATCGTATGAATGACGGCCATGTGTATATCCAGCCTTGTATTTCCAGTTTTCTTAGCAATACACATTATTTTTAAATTCATAAAAAAATACTAAAATGTGAATCAGTTTTGATGCCTAAAAATAAACTATATCTACTTAAATATTATTAAATTCATAAATTAATCTTATATATTATTTATGTAGTAAAATTCCCATTTATGCCCCTGAGACACAACGGATCTTATCACGTGAAGTGTCAAAAGAAAGATAATTTCTTGAACCAGTGACAAATCGTACATTCACCTTAAAAATATCAACAACAAAAAATTAATAAATGCGTTTCAAATAATTCCTCTTAACGTTTTTTTTTTAAATAAGCCGTTGATAATGCTGCGTACTACATACAGTTAAACTTTTTTAATTTTTTGGTCATTTATTAACTGGTCATTGATTTGGTCATTGATTTGCTATTATATTGTGCGGGAGTGGCTTGATCCTGCAATAAATATTGCATGGGCATGATAGTATTTCATTAATTCATTTATAAAATATTTCATTTAAATTCAAGAATGTTTTTAATTAAAAAAATGCAATATGATATAATATTTTCATAACTATCCAGAAGATGTTTAGTACAAATTTATTGGAATTAATACAATTATTTTAATTTAAAAAAAAAAAATTTAAAAATAAATGACATGTTTTTACAGGGAAACTAACTTCAGCAATTTACTATTTTTCCAGGCACTAGAATGATTAAACATTTAAAATGCGCAATATTTTTATTCCACACACTATACAAAACCCAAACTACAATATTCATAAAACAACTACACTATAAAGTTAGCTGATTTCATATTTTACAGCTTTTTCTTGAACCACGCTTTTGAAGAAAGCACATGTTCTTTTTATAAAAAATGTTAGCGAATAACCTTTCCAAGAAAGGCATTTTCAGACGTGTTATTTTTAAAGGAAAATATTATAATTTCTTCGCATAGCTGCGATTATACATTTCAGTTTCGCAACTTTTACTTTCGGTTCGCTAAGCATAATTGAATTTCTGCCGCAACTGTGGAGAAGGGAAAGAAAAAGGTAATGTGTCATTGTCATGCGACACAGCGTTAGAAAGGAAGTGCAACTTGTATAATATTCTAGAAATTTTATCAAAGTTGTGTGTCACTGGAAATATGTGTTGTGTGTAGCTTTTGAAATCATATATATGAAATAATAGACTTGTATAAATTTAATTAAAATGTATCTTTAATATTAATAAAATTATGATTTTACATGAAGTTGCAGTTTGTAGCACTAAGGTATTTCAAGTTTCAATAATAATTAAAAATAAAAATTAAAATAATGCTAATAATAATAATATAATAATAATTAAAATAATTATAATAATAATAATATAATAATAATTAAAATAATAATAATAATAATAATATAATAATTTAAATATTTCTAATAAATAATAATATAATAATTTAAATAATTATAATAACAATAATAATATAATAATTTAAATAATTCTAATAATAATAATAATATAATAATTTAAATAATTCTAATAATAATAATAATATAATAATTTAAATAATTCTAATAATAATAATATAATAATTTAAATAATTTTAATAATAATAATAATATAATAATTTAAATAATTCTAATAATAATAATAATATAATAATAATATAATAATTTAAATAATTCTAATAGTAATAATAATATTATAATAATTTAAATAAATATAATAATAATAATATTATTATAATTTAAATAATTATAATAATAATAATAATAATATAATTTAAATAATTATAATAATAATATAATAATTGAAATAATTCTATTAATAAAAATAATATAATAATTGAAATAATTTTATTAATAATAATAATATAATAATTGAAATAATTCTATTAATAAAAATAATATAATAATTGAAATAATTCTATTAATAATAATAATATAATAATTGAAATAATTATATTAATAAAAATAATATAATAATTGAAATAATTCTATTAATAATAATAATATAATAATTGAAATAATTCTATAATAATTAAATATTTTATAGAGATGAATTTGAAATAATTCTATAATAATTAAATAATTTTATAGAGATGAATTTGAAATAATACCTTCTTAAAACCATATTTGGTAAATATTGTAATATTTTCATGAATAAACCCTTTGCATTTCGCTGTGCCTCTGTGTGGCTTTGTAAATTAAGTTGATAACTTCATTGTCACTGCTGCGGGGACATCAAGAAATAATTTTTAATTTTTATAGGGAGATTTCGGTGTTCACTGCCGCTAAATATTAAGAGCGCATTTTTTCCAATAAAAACAACCGACAAAACAGATTATTCGGTCTTAGGCATTAAAGAGTTAATGACAGAGAAGAATCTACACAATCTTTGAGCGCTCGCACCATTTTCAAAGCTAAAGTATCTGATATCTCATAGTAAAAATCCCTTAGAGTTGTTGAAAGATCATATTAAAAATTATCCAGAGAGAAAAGTATTACACAACAGAGCTCGTTACTGAAAACAATTTATACAAATACAAATAGTGACGTTCAACAACAGGCTCAAGGCCCAAAACAGTTGGTCCAGGTACATCTCCTAACTTAACTGTCCTCCAATGAGTATCTAACTTCTTTCTAGAATCCTCCACTCCTCTACAATTAACATCATTTACTGGTAAGTAGTTCCATTTATCTATTACCCTATTACAGAAATAGTGTTTTCTCCCTTCCCAATTAAAATATTTGTTTAATTGAAACCCAGGACCTCTCGTACTATCACTCATATTAAAACCTATACCCTCCAAATCCCCTTTTTTTTTTAAAAATTTGAACATTTGAATCATATCTCTCCTAACCTTTCTCTCTTCCTAAGTATAATATTCAAATTTCTCAATCTATCTTCATAATTCATGCCTTAAAATCCTTGGACCATTTTAGTCCTATAACTATTTCCTATTCGAAAGTTAATATACACCAAACTGACTACAAACAAGCATAGCCTAATCAAACGTTTACAAATCTATTCAGAAACACATTAGAATCTTATATACACCTTTCCATTTCCCCCCTACAAAAAATTTCAGGAGTAATAAAAACAGTGAAAATGCGTTTATGATATTCCTGTATATTATGCAATTGTGCGTAATCATTTACATAACCTATTTTGTCGTATAAAATCTATATACAAAATTCATTTATTCATTTACGAAAAATACGTTTGGCCAAAGAGAAAACACTTTGACATTTTTATGCGCATATTTCAAAAATACATTTTAAAATTTATCGTTCGAAAAAAAAGGCCTCCGTGGCCGAGTGGATTAAGGCGTCATCTTGGAATCCAAGGGTTCCCGGTTCGAGCCCGTGCGACGGACTAGACTAAGAATAGTAAAAAAAAAAGTGGTGATATTGTGGTCGGAGTGTGGCCAACTTTGCTACCAAAATACTAGAATGTCGTTTGAAACATCCACAAAAAATTAACAGCGTGTATACGGGACTGGTGCACGATAAATCTGATCGGGGTCCAAAGTCCCGACGTCTATTGAAGGCGTTGGGTGCCAGCTCAGGTGTTGTCCTCGGCATCTGACCATGGTTCAAAAATACGAGGCATCGTTCCCGGGTCTTTCATTCGAGATAGGCCCCGAACCGTCACCAATATCCCACTGTGTAGCTCTAGTGCGACGTTAATTAAACCAAACATTAATTAATAAAACCAAACCAAACATTCGAAAAAAAATCAAACAGTTTTATTATTAATATATATTTTATATTTATTCCATTCACATATATACTTTCAAGAGTTCACTGCTTCCAACACACTTCCCATCTGAACCTCGAATTGGATTCTCGATCCATTTCACCCATTTTGCAGCTCCTCGATTATATACTCGATCCCAGAATAAAATCTCCGACCCACCAAAAGCATCGAAAAAGAAATATTTTGGCGATGTCCGGGGGCCAGGGGATGCCTTCGATCTGTCGTCCTATCAGGAAATTCGGTGCTAAAGTTGTCAGTTGGAAAAGTGGATTTAGTGATCGTATCACTAGTTGCATCCAGTCAGTCTTTAAAGAAAACCGATGAAAGTCGGAGGGTTAAATGGTAGTTTTATTTATCTTTGGATTAGAGGATTTCAATGTTGATGGGATATTGTGACGATGTCTGTAAAATACTTGAAACATTGTGTTTGGAGATTGGTTGTTTTGTAGCATAGTATGGATTGAAAGGAGGCTCTTTGTATCTTTGTTTCATTAAGTTGTTCAAAATCAATGTTTTTTCTGATTTGGTAGTTTGGTTTGAGATTTTATATAGATTGAATAATTTGGCGATTTTAAGTTGATGTTAATGTGTGAACCCTTTTTGTGTGGACGGTGTCACATGCCGTACGTTCACCTCAGTCTGAATGTATGATCTCCAAGACATCAGAACGGCCAAACAATAACACAGATCCCAGCAAAAACAGTCAGCATGAAACCTTCAAAAAATTGTGAAATTGAAGGTTTTTTGAAGGTTTTATAAAGGATATTGAAACAAAAGACTGGAGTTTTTTGGAAGTTTTTAATTTTCCTGCATAAAACCTTTAAAATATCTGCATTTTTCCTTCATGATTAAATATTGAAAGATTTTTGCAGGTTTTTATGAAGGTTTTTAACAGTTTTTATGAAGGTTTTTTACAGTTTTTATGAAGGTTTTTTACAGTTTTTATGAAGGATATTGAAACAAAAACTTTTAATTTTATAGATCTTCAAAAATACTGCAGTTTTCCTGCATGAAACCTTCAATTTCAAAATTTTGATGACGGTTTTATGCCGACATTTTTTGCTGGGATAGAACAAAAGACGAAGGATTAGCGGGATAGAATAAACAGAGACCTACAGAAAAGACATTCAGAATTCAGTATAAAACATACATTCATTTTCAAGAATAAAAGAACAGTCTTTTTTTGTAACATAAGTTCAAAAACAAACCCAACATAAAAGGCAGGTTTGGTTTTGGTTAATTAACGTCGCACTAGAGCTGCATAGTGGGATATTAGCGACGGTTCGGGGTCTGTCTCGAAGGAAAGACCCGGGAACACATACGCATTCACACACACATTCATACATCCACCTCTTTATTTTAGAACCATGGTCAGATGACGAGGAAACACCTGAACTGGCACCCAACGCCTTTAATAGACGTCGGGACTTTGGACCCCGATCAGATTTATCGTGCACCAGTCCCGTACACACGCCGTTAATTTTTGCGGATGTTCTGGACGACTTTCTAGTATTTTTGTAGCGAAGCTGGCAACCCTCCGATCACAAGATCACTACTTTTTACTTTTCTTTGTCAAGTCCATCTCCTGGCATCGAACCATGAATCTTCGTATTCCCAGCTGACGCCTTTAACCGCTTGGCACGGAGGCCCTCATAAAAGGAAGGAAATTCCATCGAAAAATAATAATTTATAAATTGATGTAAAGTTATCTCTATGTAAAGTTATTTTATTCCTACTCTTTATAAGTACAATCTTCTTTATTAGAAATTTGTCAATTCTTATAAAAAAAAAAATATTATGTAGAATGATTGTATAGATTATGATAGTATTGGTTGTAAAAAATTACATTAACTTTGTCCAGTGACTATTAAACTAACGAAGCCCACCACTAAATTACTCAACTAGTTGATTGTAATAAATACACCGTTTGTGACTTTACATATATTTTCTAATAATAAAGTAATTATCTACTGAACGCAAAGAATTGGATTTAATCCATTTTGATTGAATTGTCTTTGTGTTTTTCATTGAAATTATTTCAAAATTTATTTCACACTCAATAAACGTTAATTCATTAATTTGTTTTAATTCGGCTAGATAATTCTTAATTTAAAATTTAGGTTATACAATTCATAAAATATAGTTTAGCAAACTTTGTCAAATACCTGACGACGCTTTCGTGTCTTAATATAGGAACGAATTTGAAACCAAATAAATTACATTTTAAAAAGTGTAACCGTTTTAATTTATTAGACAAGTTGTAAACAAAAATATGTCAGTATCAATGTGGAAAGAAAAAATTATAGACCATTGTACTTGATTTATATAGTCCTTTAATGTTTTAAATGCTATTATATTCGGAAAATATCTAAAAAGTCATTAACATCAGCTCATTTCATTTCAAAACTAGATAATTCAGACCCTTATAGTAAATATAAATAATAAAGAAATTGTCTTATTGTTTACAAGAATATATATATAAAAAAATAAACAATTAAATATAAACTTTAAAGTCCAGTTTTTATGGAGGAGTTTAAATAATACGTGAGCTTAACGTCATTATTGAAAATTTTATTTTATATATTATCCCTAACCCAAGGGTAAATTTTAAGCTGGATTATAGGGTCATACAGAATTATCTTTTATATAAATAATAGAATAGACAGGAACAGCTATTATTTTATATAAGCAACATATATGAATGGAAATTGAAAAAAAACCATCTGAAATTATTAAACATAATTTTCTTATCTTTTTATTCATGAAAGAACTCTTTGCAGTTAGGTAACAAAAAAATCACTTTTCAAAATAAAGGATAATACACAAACAACCATTTTCTTTATACCTAGCGGAAAATCATAAAACAAAATCTTTTCATATGTTTCCAAGGAAATACTGTTGTCTGACTACCGCCCTCAAAGACAAAATAAAAACACCCATTCCAGCTTGTATAGGCTAAAAGCTTTGGGTTAGATAACTGTTTCCGAAAACAAATATCCTCTCGTAAAATAAACCATCTCCAATTTCCCAAAGAATCCAAAAAAAAAAGAATTTATTTAAAAATTCTTTATCCACGAACATGAATTCTATTTTGTAAACGTAGTTTATTTCAAAAAATATATTCTCCTAATTTATTACCTTCACATAACCACGGAAATCATTACGTCAGATCTGAATTATGTTTATTTTATTTACGACCAGCGTAAATTTCAAAACGGCCGCTTTTATTTACGGCATTATTCTCTAAAAAGCGCCAAGCAAATTGCGTCTCATTTATGTAGGGAATGTATAAGCGTTCCCTTGATTGGATATGTGAAATAATTTATTACTGATCAATTAGTTGGGACCAATGGGATGTTTTTAAATTATTCGAATTCATTAGTGGCGCAGTATATTTAAACCAATTGCGTCTTGAATAGTTAAAATAAAGATATATGTTTGTGTATATTTTAAAGGGAAATTTTTAACGATCTATTTGTGATTGCAGAAATAGGTGGCTTTATTAAATTGAGTCACTTAGTTTTAAAACCAGATAAATCCATATTTATTTTTCTCAAAATCGTTTATATATTTACACAGAGAGACCGTTTGGTTTGGTTAAAAACGTCGCACTAGAGCTGCACAGTGGGCTGTTGGCGACGGTTAGGGGTCAATCTTGAAGGAAAGACATGGGAACACATTCACACACACATTCATCTCGTTATTTTAGAATCATGGTCAGATGACGAGGAAGCACCTGAACTGGCGCACCCAACGTCTTCAATAGACGTCGGGACCCGATCATATTTATCGTGCACCAGTCCCGTATACACGCCAGTATAATTTGTTGGATATTCTGGACGACTTTCTAGTATTTTTGTAGCGAAGCTGGCAACCCTCCGATCGCACGATCACTACTTTTTTATGTCAAGTCCATTTCACGGATTCAAAGTACCAGTCCTTTGATTAGTAGCTGAACGCCTTACCAACTGGGGCTCGTATAATTTGTTGGATATTCTGGACAACTTTCTAGTATTTTTGTAGCGAAGCTGGCAACCCTCCTATCGCACGATCACTACTTTTTTATTTTTCTATGTCAAGTCCATTTCACGGATTCGAACCACCAATCCTTTGATTAGTAGCTGAACGTCTTACCAACTGAGCAACTGGGGCTCACAGAGAGAGACAGTTTGTTATCCTTAAAAGTGGAACTAAAATATTGAATGGATTTCCTAATGGTTTTGTGCTTTCAATCTTTGATCCTTTTGTGCTATCAATCCTTGATTCTTTTGAAGCGGAGTCAAAGGTGTGTTGAATATTTTTTTATGTCATGTTAAATTGTGTATCCGAATTACAATTTTGTGTTAGCTGTTATTTATTTTGCATTTTGGCAACGTTTGTTTCCTTTTGCGGGGTGTTTGCATTTTTTTGTTGTCTAATTTCGAAGTTCGTATTTGCTTTTCATTCATTTTTTGATTTTCTGCTTCAGCAGGCATCTGTGGTCTGGCTAAGTTTTGAATAAATATTATGCCATGCCACCAGAAACGCTTGATAGCCATTGATGTTCTTCTCGGCCTCCTTGACGAAGAGAAGGAAACGGTTTGGCAAGTTCCTTTTATATTTTTGCAGTATATATTCTCACTTATCTTTCAGTATTTTTACTTGTATTTATATATTTCACAAGTTCTCAATGCAAAGCGGTATTGATGAAAAGTATTGGAATTCAGTTTAAAAATCCATTCAAAGTCTGGTTTAGATCCAAAACTACGTGACTGTCAATCGATGTTGGTGTCTCCTGTAAAATTTATGAAAATTGTTTGGTTTGATTAATTAAAGCCACACTAGAGCTGCACCATGGACTATTGGTGACGGTTCAGAGTCAATCCCGAAGGAAAGACCCAGGAACGATGCCTCGCAATTTTGAACCATGGTCATATGACGAAGACAACGCCACGAGCTGGCACCCGACTCAACCTCAGTGGGCGTCAATACATTATACCCTTATTAGAATTATCGTGCACCTTATACCCGTACACACGTCAGTAAAATTTATTGGATGTTCTGGACGACTTTATAGTATTATTTAGCGAAGCTGACAACTCTCCGATCGCAAGATCACTACTTTTTTACTTTTTTTTGTCAAGAACATCGCACGGATTCGAACTAGCAATCCTCTGATTACCAGCTGAACGCCTTTATCCACTGGGCCATTGGAGACCTCTTAAAGGAAATGGAACCATCTGGTTTTGAAACTAGACGGCTCAATTATAAATCAGCATTTTTGTTCTTTATATAATATTAATATTATTTAATGAAATAGAAAGTTAAAATTTCTTTGAGAGTAAGGGTTTAAATTTAAAAATTAAAATGTTTATTAACACGTTCACTGAATGTGTCTAAAATGATGCAAGTCGAATATTGGCATTTTTCGTGTTATTTTGAAGTCCGTCGTGTTATTTTGAAGTTCGTCGTGTTATTTTGAAGTTCGTGTTATGCGCCTGCGCGTGAACGACAGCGAACGCGTTAAGACCTTACGAACTCAGGAGTATTTCCTGACTTTTTTTTCCTAAATAATTATTTTATTAAAATATTTTATAAAGTTTTGACAGTCCTAGCAAAAAAAGTTAGTATAAAACCTTCAACAAAATTGTGAAATTGAAGGCTTTTTGAAGGTTGTCAAGAGGATATTGAAAGGAAAACTTCATTTTTTTTTTTTTTTTTTAAGTTTTTCGTTTATCTGCATAAAACCTTTAAATTATATGAATTTTCCAATTCATGATTAACAATTGGATTTTTTGTAGGATTTTTTGAAGTATTTTTACCGTTTTTATAAAGGATATTGAAACAAAAATATTTTATTTCATAGATCTGCAAATAAATGCAGTTTTCATGCATAAAATCTCGAATTCCAAAATTTTGTTGAAGGTTTTATGCTGACTTTTTTTTGTTGGGGTAATTTGTAAGAAATAAAAACCAGGTAGGCCGATAATTTTTCTAAAGTCTTTTTGAAGCACATAAATATGCTTTTATGTCTTAAAACTTAAATTGTATAAAATACATTTTATAATAAATTTTTAATTGAGAAGACCACGCAAAACAATTGTCAGCATAAAACATTTTTTAAAATTGTTAAATAGAATGTTTTGTAAAGTAAGTTTGAAACAAAAAATTGCTGTTTTTATTTTCCTGCATAAAATCTTTACAAAATCTGCATTTTTTCTGCAATAGTTTCATTACTTCAAATTGCAGGTTTTTTGAAGAATTTTTAAGGTTTTATATTGATTTTTTGAATGATATGTAAACGAAAATCTTTAAGGGGACTCGGTACCCCAAAATCGATGAAAATGTAAAAAAAAAAAAATTGGTTTAAAACAACGCTTCAACCTTCTAGCATGTTTTCCCAAAGTTTCAAAACGATTGAATAAATATTAATCATATTATGAACGTTTTCTTCACTCCTTATCCAATGTGATACATAGAGAAAGTCATAAACCTAATGTAAAAATGGGTATAGTATCTAAGCAAAATAATGTCAATGTATCAAAGGATTGCTTCTACAGGACTGTTATAAAGATGTGTTACCTGCCAAACGCAAAATGCCAACGAAATTGTGCACATCATCAACTAGTTCAGGTATCCCATGGATACATTTGTAAAGAAAACGCGAGTCAGTGTTTTTTTGTCAAATTTTGTATGTGAATACAACTAAGAATTATACATACTATGTAAAAGTGATCAAAATCTTTAGGGTCAGACGGGAAATTAATTTACTGAAACTCTGTGTGTGAATTGATTTGCCCTAAAGACAATAGAGGAAAAGGCGGCGTACTGCAAAATCTCTTATTTTGCAATACGCCGCCTTATCAGGGATTTTGCACTCAAATTTGTAAATATTGCAATGCATAAAGAAAAAAAGTAATTTAAGAATAAATAATGAGTCACTTATGCTGTAGGGTGCTTTAATTTTACAGTGAGTGTCATGTATAAAACCACTAAAAAATTTTCAGTTTTCCCCGCATTACACTCAACATTAAAGCAAATTATATAAATATCTACAGTCAATTTTTGTTTCATAATGTTCAGTAGTTAGTGGTTTGCCAAAAATGTATTACAAGAATGAAAATTTGCTTGAGAGTGAGTGATTTGAAATTTCTAAAAACACAATGTTTTTAGAAATTTTAAATGAATTGAATACTGAAAGTGACATTTTTATTTAAAGTTGTAGCAAAATAAAATAATTATTATTTGTTATTAATTTTGCATAATTTGTAGGACATATATACGTTATTTATGTGAAAAAATATTTGAGTTAATTGGGACATTTATAATAAATTATTTTCAATACTGAAATCTTTAAATGCATTTATCTCAGCTTGTGGTTTTCGTGAACATAAACCTACTTAAAATACTAAACCTCAAACAAATATGTATGAATTATTTTGAAATTTTTTGAACCTGTACACAAGAGTATATTGAATAGAATTAGGGATGGAATTAGAAAAATATTAAAAACAATTTATTTAGAAAAATAAAATGTTTAAGAATTAGAGTTTTTTGAAAGAAAATGGCCGATTTTTCACTAATTTTTTTTTCTCCTAAACTAAAATACTTATGCAAAATCCGATCCCTAAACTAATTAAACATAAATCAATACAGCTTACAAAAAATATTCGATGCAAAAAAATAAAATCTGAAGGAGAAGAAGCATTTTGAAAAATGCCTTAAATCTTCGAAAAATTTAACAAATATTTAATTTTTGAAAAAGTTTGTAGAAATGTCAAATTTTTTTTCTTCTAAATCTTCTTTCCTGAATAGTTTACATGTAGTCATCACAAAAATATTTTATTTTATATCAAATTATAGAAAATAATTTTTGGGGTACTAAGTCCCCTTAATTTAATGATTTTTAAGTAATTTTCTTGCATAAAAAACTTTAATTTCACAATTTTGATGAAGATTTATTCTGATTTTGTTTGCTGGTACTGGGTGCAGTGAACTGCTCGTTTTTAACTAATTCAAGGTTATTACAGCTTCAATTAACAGTTTACGTAGGACATTGGTAATATAGTTTTATTATGGCACATAGTAAAATTTAAAGCAGATTGTTTTTTTTTTCAAAGTTACCTAAAAAAAATCTTGAAGTCCTAAATTCATAGGTTTCTAGACACGTAAAAATAGAACCACAGAGTATTGTGAAGATGTTCTGAAATATTAACATAATTATACTTTTCAAACATTCATATTTTTGTTATAAATGATCTCAATAATATTTTTAGTATATTTTATTCGTTACGCTTCAAATGGTAAATAATGTACCACGTTTTGGGCAAAGGTCCAACTACGCAACAAACTCAAATGCGTTCCAAAAACTCAATTGAGTTTGGAAGTGCATGGCTATTTTTTAAATATTGTTTTAGACGTGAAATAACATAATTTGAAAATTAAAACTTTCCACATGTCCGTATAGTAACTGTAATTAGTGCTGTATGTCAAATATTAATTAAGACCTCTTTATTATGGCTCATTTAGTAATTCTTGTATCACGGATCTTGTATCTTGGACTCTTGTATCACTTTTGACTCACTCATTCCTTCGATTACTTTTTAAAATCTCATCGTAAAATCCCTATGTATCATTGTTTTTCCCTTTTAACAAAATCTCATTCTACCTTTTTTCCTTTCTTTTATAAGTATTAGTAATATATATTCTGAAATCGAAATTATTACTAAATATTTAATAAAAACTGTAAGCGAATGATGAATGAACTTTCTCTCGTATCTTGGGATAACTCTTAAAAAGTAAGGTGCATGGAGGTAATGGTGCACGATCAATCTGATCGAGGTCCAAAGTACCGACAACTATTGAAGGCGTTGGGTGCTAGTTCAGGTCTTTCCTCGTCATCTGACCATGGTTCTAAAATATCGAGGTGCATGTATGAATGTGTATGTGTGAATGTGTATGTGTTTCCATGTATGTCCTTCGAGATAGACCCCTAACCGTCGCCAATATCCCACTGTGCAGCTCTAGTGCGACGTTTATTATCCAAACTAAACCAACCAAAAAATAAGGGAAACAGGATTTTTTTTTATCTTTTGGCCTACTTGGTTAACTCTAGATGTTCAAACGATTTAATTTGCCGCTCTAAGTAACAAGCTAAGTAGCAAATTTTACTCTAAAACTTTAAACGCTTCTTTCATATAAATTCTCGCGATACTGTAACATATTCTATTTCCTTTTCCTATGGATTCAAGATCAATAGGATCCTTTCCTTACCTCTGTTTTGCTTCCTGCAAAAAGAAAAGTACAAATAATATAACATCAAGTACCATCCAAGTTACATCATGTTATGTGATTCAAGGCACAAAAAGATTTCGCTTGTAAAAAAAAAGATACCATGCTATATTTAGGTTATGAATGGATTATTTAAATAACCTATAACTTTACTCTCCATTTAATGAGGTATCAAAAGCTTTTACACTGTTAAAAAAACGTAAATTTACAGCATGGTAAATGTACAATAGCTGCACAAAAAGCGGTATATCTGACACAGACTGCACTGTTTACAATGTTTACATCCAATAGTTCTGTTATTTTTCAAAATTACCATGCTGCTTTCTATTCCTACAACAGAGAGCTTTGTATTTGCTTAAAACATCTAAAAGTTGTATTTTCATTTACTCCCCAATGTGTAATAATTTTCAAAGAATCCGCTAAGGACGCTCGTGATAACCACAAATTGTGATGTTATTATTATTCCAATTAATCTGAGTGTGAGATTATTTCAATGTCCGCGTCTGCCCAAACCATGTCTGCCATGTGTGAAAGGAACTGTTTTGAAAGAAAAGTAAGTGATTTATTTAATCTTTTCACATATTTTTTCATGACTTGTATTTATTTATTCTCTGGATCAACGTTATTTCTATTTCTTATGATATTTAAACTTTCCTCTATTTGAAAACATTAGGCCTAATATCTAGATTCTGTCCAGGTTGGGCAATAAGCGATGGGCTTGTTTTGTAAACAAACCGGCTTCTCTGAAAATCTGGAGGCAAGCGAAATATCGTTCGCTGGTCAGCGTTTAACACGGGTTTAGCATATTCGCGATCGACCAATGAGTTAATACTCTATTTGAGGATTACTTGAAACTAACTAATCTAATTAAAAATATAATTTAACAATAAAGTTATATATTTATTACTATTTTGTTTATTTAAGGAAATTTAAATTATTTTTTCAGTTTATTTTAAAGGTTAATTACTTTATAGTACTTTTTATAATGTGAAATAGGTAACACTATCACAAGTGATAGTTTTGCAGAAATATTTAGAACTTCTGTGCCCAAGTAGACTCCAACCGTCATAGTACCTATTTTACGGACAGTACCTTGAAAATGCTAAATTTTCATACTTTTATTTGAATTACTAACCATACAGAAAAATTATGTGGAATAAAATGTTTGATAAGAAAATTTAAAAGCATATTTTCTGGTTATTTTGTCCACTAATGTACTGAGGTCACAGTGGCCGAGAGGATTAAGGCGTCAACTGGGAATCCGAGGGTTTCCGGTTCGAACCTGTGCGACGGACTAGACTAAGAATAGTAAAAAAATTAGTGATATTGCGATCGGAGGGTTGCCAACTGCGCTACCAAAATACTAGAATATCCTCCAGAACATCCACAAAAAATTAACTGCGTGTATACGGAACTAGTGCACGATAAATCTGATAGGGGTCCAAAGTCCCGACGTCTATTGAAGGCGTTGGATACCAGCTCAGGTGTGAGCCCCAGTTGCTCAGTTGGTAAGGCGTTCAGCTACTAATCAGAGGATTGGTGGTTCGAATCCGTGCAATGGACTTGACATAGAAAAGTAAAAAAGTAGTGATCTTGCGATCGGAGGGTTGCCAGCTTCGCTACAAAAATACTAGAAAGTCGTCCAAAATATCCATTAAATTATACTGGCGTGTATACGGGACTGGTGCACGATAAATCTGATCGGGGTCCAAAGTCCCGACGTCTATTGAAGGCGTTGGGTGCCAGTTCAGGTGTTTCCTCGTCATCTGACCATGGTTCTAAAAATAACGAGGTGCATGTATGAATGTGTGTGTGAATGGGAATGTGTATGTGTTCCCGGGTCTTTCCTTCGAGATTGACCCCGAACCGTCGCCAATAGCCCACTGTGCAGCTCTAGTGCGACGTTAATTAACAAAAACCAAAAAAAAAAAAAAACCAGCTCAGGTGTTGTCCTCATCATTTGACCATGGTTTAAAAATACGAGGCATCGTTCTCGGGTCTTCCCTTCGAGATAGGCCCCGAACCGCCGCCAATAGCCCACTATGCAGCTCTATTACGACGTTAATTAACAAAACCAAACAACTAATATACTGAAGGAAAATGAAGATTGTGATTTTATTCAATTTGTCTCTCTATAAAAACTATACTTTTGTTAAAGAATACTATAAAACAAAAAAATTAACAAACTAAATGAAATGTGCACTTATTTTGTCTTTCGCCTTCGACTAAGAAAATAAATAATTTTTTTTTTTTTTTTTGAAACTGCCTGGTTTTCTTTCCAAACTTGAATCATAAAACTAGAAAAAAGGATTATATTCTGATAAATCAGGGTGATCTGTCGATGCATTTTGATGTAATTATATTGTTTTAAAGAAGTTTTGTAAATATGTATAGCAACAGAGAATAGTTTTGGTTTGGTTTGTTTAATCAACGTCGCACCAGAGCACAGTGGGCTATTGGCGACGGTTCGGGTCCTATCTCGAAGGGAAGACCCGGGAACGATGCCTCGTATTTTTTGAACCATGGTCAGATGACGAGGACAACACCTGAGCTGGCACCCGACGCAACCTCAATAGGCGTCAGGACATTGGACCCCGATCATATTTATCGTGCACCAGTCCCGTATACACACCAGTATAATTTGTTGGATGTTCTGGACGACTTTCTAGTATTTTTGTAGCGAAGCTGACAACCCTCCGATCGCAAGATCACTACTTTTTTACTTTTCTTTGTCAAGTCCATGGCACGGATTCGAACCACCAATCCTCTGATTAGTAACTGAACGCCTTATCAACCAAACCTTGTTTCTTAGGGGGGGGGGGGGGGGGGAAGAATCTGAAATCATGAAAATGACTTTACTTTTTCACAAATGATGGTTTCTCCACTGTGTACTTGAGAAGGATGCTTACTCAGAGCTGATGGAATAGCTTATGTTATGTAAAATCTCCAAACTAGTAATAATGCACTAAGTTTTCCAAGAGTATGTATATGTACAAGTTAAAATTTTGAAAATATGTACAATTGAGAATAAGGTACAATTTAGCTATTTTATATACAGTTATAAAAAAAATTAGAATTTTGTTATTTTTTTTTAAATATCCATCTAGATTTTCATAAAAATGTTGGTGTTGAAATTTGGTATATGTAACTAAGTACTTTTTCTTTGACAGATGTTATTATTCAATACATAATTGCCAGGCCTAAATAAAGTATTTACGAAAAAATATCTGGTATTTTTCATTTGGTATAAAAATAATTTTTTGTACCGTTCTTATTTGGCCACGAAATATAGCTGTTACCAGGAGTGATTGTGATTCTGAATTTTAATTGCTTTAATAATATGGTTTTAATATAGTTTTAAGTAAATATCTGCAGTTTTCATGAATTTTTTAATCAGTTTGCAATCACCCCTGGCAGTTCTTTTAGGGCATATTAACCAAGTTAATTAATGCAAGGTCGTCTGCCAACTTATAAGAGCTGCTGGTGTAAGTAATATATATATTTTTAAAAAATCGTGAAATATTAGATTGCCTATCTTTTCAATTACAAGAAAAATTTCACGATCAAACTTCACACCCAGAATTCGGCAGCCGAATAACAAGTACCCAAGGTAAAGGTTTAGGACGTAAAATTATCATATGTGTAGTATAGTATTTGTTTGACTATAAAATAGTAAAACTATGAAATCTGATAATAAATGTAAAAATCTACATGTTCAATTATATTTGAACTTAAAATACACATAAGTATAATTTATGACTAATGAAAATAAAAAAATTACTGGTTAGGTTTGGTAATTTTTTTAAGATACTTTAATTTTAATCACAGATAAAAAAAAGCAGCATATTTCTGAAAGTGATTAAAAAATAATACATTTCACAGACTTATTTAAATTCAGCTAAATTTTTTTTTGACTAATTACAAGCAAACAATTTTTCAAATCTTATTTTTGTTTCTTCCAAATCCTGTTTTTAAGAAAAAATATATCAGATTTGAAAAATTGTTTGCTTGAAATTAGAAACTTTTTTTAACTGAATTAAAATAAGTGTGTGAAATGTACTACTTTGTAATCACTTTCAGAAATATGCTTTTTTTATCTATGATTAAAATTAAAGTATTTAAAAAAATTGCCAAACCTAACCAGTATTTTTTTTGACAATTTTTGCTGTAAATACGTAATCCGCACATGTTGTAAAAAAACGTCACTTGCTGTAATGTTTAGGCACATTTGCTGTAAATACGTAAGCAGCACTTGTTGTAAAAAAACATCACAAGCTGTTAAGTTTAGGCACATTTGCTATAAATACGTAATCAGCACATGTTGTAATAAAACATCACATGCTGGTAAATTTAGGCACATTTGCTGTAAATACGTTAGCATCACATGTTGTAAAATAAAATCACATGCTGTTAATTGAAATAAACACATTGAAGTTTTAAGTTTTACAACACACTGTCGTGGCACAATTTGTCACCCGGACAGTGTGCTGTTTTCAGTCTGATTTTTTTTAACAGTGTAGTGAAGACTCTTCAGATTGTGTCACTGAACACTTAGAAATCATAAACTAAAAACTGAAGCTCGTGGAAACAAACATTAAAACATTAAATCACTCGTAAATCAAACAAACAACAGACAGTGACAAAGTAAGTTGGTGGCAACTGCCTGCTTTCTAGAGTGTATTGTTTGAACTTGTTTGAGTGTTTAGTTTATAAGAAGCCGTATCAACTGAATAACCAGAAGTGATCCGAGTTAAACTGTGAATACACTGTTAAAAATAGGCACTCAAAAATAAGTAAAATTTCTGCATTTTTTAGTATATTTGATGCGTGTCGTGCCTCCGAACACATGAGTTTCAATTTTTAAAAAGACATGTACTCAAAAATGAGTGCAATGAGTAAAAATGAATAAAAACAGCAAATACTGGAATACACAGACTGCCTTCATAAATCACTTTCAATAAATATCGACAATTACAACCAAGACTTACCGGGAATGAAACCCATGTTCTCAGGGTTCGTAGCCCAATGTCTTATCCGTTGTACTACCAGGTCGACGTGAAAAGGTTATAAACAGAAGAAATATGAAAAAGATGTGCCAAAAGAATGGAAGTAAAATAATTGAATTGTAATAACTCAGTTTCCATTTCAGCAATCGACATCAAATAATGTGTAAAACCATCTTCTGAACACCTATTTTAAGTTTGTCAGGTCGCGTTGTTAAGATGGCTTGAACAGAAGTTGAAATTAGCAATATTAAATACATTGCTTATTTTTGAGAAGTACGTTACTTAAATTTGAGTTCGTCATCGCTCATTTACGAAGGAATTGTACTCAAAGAAAATTATATAGGTTAGGTACTCATTTTTAAGTACAATTTGTTTAGTGCAAAAAGCAGCACTCTCCACTACATAATGCACTCAGAACACTATCCTTTACTATCTGAACAAAATGGTGTAAAAATCCGTTCGTTTACATTTTCGGAATTGCGTGGTAACTCTTCGTAAGCATCGATTTACAATTGAAACTAAATATGTTGTTATAGGTCGTCCATATATTTATTTAAGTGAAAAATTACTTATGTGTTTCAGCAACTATCTAACTCTCTACATATTAATAAATTTCCTTACCGGTTTTTTTTCTTAAGATATTTACGTTACTGATAATTATTTAAAATGTGTCATTACATTTTATTCATCCCATCCCCACTTTTTTTAAGCCAATTATATCTTAGATACAACTTTTATTTGAAGTAAGATAGTTAATTGTGCATTACTAAATTTAGCTACTCTTAATACTTCACGCCTAATGATAAATGAACTTTTTTTTACGGAATAGATTGGATTTCTTAAGTTTCTAATTTATTTTTCACCATGAATATATCCTAAAAGAAAACATTTATTTTCTATTAGATTGTTTAAAGGTTAATATATTCTCGAAAATCAATATGTAGACAGGCTCTGATAATGATGTAATTTTATTTATCTTTTACATATAATTCAGCAATGAAGAAAATGCAAATTAATTATTCAAGTCACCAATTTTAAATGGAAAAACCCATTAATCAAAGACACATTCATTAAAAATACGTCATCCGTTTAAAAGTACACAAAATCTCTCCTTTCTCGTTCTTTGTTTTCATAGGTCCTGTGTTCGATTAATTTTACCTTTCAAGTTGTATAATCTGAATAAATAAAATAGATTTTCTTAATTAGTGTATTTTACTAATTGATTGCATTTCACCATTTCACCATGTAGCATACAAGAGATTTAACATACGAGATCAGTTAAATTTCGTTGAAAATCTTTAGTTGTTTAATTTTCTTTAGATTTCTCGTTAGTAAGATATTTAAAAAATGTATGCACCCTTATATGAAAAACTTAAAATATATAATTGTTTGGAATCTAGAACATATAAAACTGAAACTGTCTTGTGCCACCTAGGGAGTTTTTTCCAATTAAACAGCAGGGCCTCCAGTGGATATAGGCGTTCAGCTAGTAATCAGAGGATTGCTAGTCCGAACCCGTGCGATGGACTTGACAAAGAAAAGTAATAAAAAAAATAGTGATCTTGCAATCGGAGGGTTGCCCGCTTCGCTACAAAATACTATAAAGTTGCCCAGATCATCCAGCAAATTATACTGGCGTGTAAACGGGACCAGTGCACGATAAATCTAATCGTGGTCCAATGTCCTGACGCTTATTGAGGCTGCATAGGGTGATTCAAAAATACGACGCATCGTTCCCGGGTCTTTCCTTCGAGATTGGCCCCAAACCGTCACCATTAGCCAACTGTGTAGCTCTAGCGTAACGTTAATTAATCAAACCAATCGAGATAGGCCCCGAACCGTCGTAAATAGTGCGACTGTACAGCTGTAGTGCTTCCACAGCTATAGGGCGAAGTTAATTACCCAAAACCAATAAAATTGCATTGGGTTCTAATCTTGGAAACTAATGATACAATTCAATAAGACGGTAATATTCTTAAATAGATTTTAACATCAAGATATTTTTATTCCTCAATTATAAACTGAGTTTTAACGCGCTATGGTAATAAGGTGTGATAGAGATAGATTTACATAGAGTCACCACAACTCTAAATTAAATCGTTATAACATTTTTATACTTGAATTAAAACTCAAATTTAATTCTACTTATCACCCTTTTAATGATACCAAGCAAGTTTAAAAATATATATATTGTAAATGATTTTTCATTTGAATTTGTTTCGATACGTTAATAAAAGTGTATGAAAATTAAATTAATAATTACAATTAAGTTTTGATATATCCCATTTCTTCCATTCTGATTTAATCCCATACATTTTTCAATCCCATACAATTATTTTGAAGATAACATATTATTATGTTTTTTAATTTAATTATGGAATATGCTTACTTTTTCTTATAATGATTTATTTTTGTTACGGGTACTCCGGTTAAAAACGGGTATTTAAGCTTGAACGAAGTATTTATTTCAAAATAACTGAAAATATCCCTTATGTTCCAACCACAAGGGAACTGTAACTCTACTCTGTCCATTCCAATTTCACCTTATCTAAAGTTCCCATGACAATGAGATAAGAAAGGGAAAATGAAACGCTGCGCGAACTTCCCTTTCTATCGGGCAAGGGTAAAAAAAAATATCTACATATTTTGCATAACCCAAGCACCGCATAATTTACGTGGGCTGTTAAGGTCAAATGCTTGTATCGCCTTGAATGAAAAATATGTAGATAAGGCCATTTTATTATGTAAAGCTAGTTTTGTGTGGTTAATTTGTCAGCGGAGTTTCTTTTGTTCATTTTATTTGTAAAGATAGCCAATCCCCAGCAACAATTTGCATTGCAACTTTTAATCAACAGAGTAACTAAAAAATCACACTCCAAATGAGAAATATTATTTATTTATTTCCAATACAGGTCTGTCAGATTTTGTAATCGCCAAATTCAGATTACCACAATTCTTACGAAGTCGCCAAATTTTCGATTATTTGCCAAAGCTGTTAGATGGTTGGCGTTTGGTTTGGTTAATTAACGTCGCACTAGAGCTGCATAGTGGGCAAATGACGACGGTCCGGAGCCTATCTCGAAGGAAAGACCCGGGAACGAAGCCTCGTATTTTTGAACCATGGTCAGATGACGAGAACAACACCTGAACTGGAACCCGCGCCTTCAATAGGCATCAGGACTTTGGACACCGATCAGATTTATCGTGCACCAGTCCCGTATACACGCCGGTATATTTTTTTGGATGTTCTGGACGACTTTCTAGTATTTTTGTTGCGAAGCTGGCAACCCTCCGATCACAAGATCACTACTTTTTTTTATATTTTTATTTGTCAAGTCCATCGCACGCGATCGAACTAGCAATCCTCTGATTACCAACTGAGCGCCTTTATCCAGTTTGCTACCGGGCCGCCGTTAGAGGGTTGGCTAGAGAAAGGATAATTTGGGCAATTTAAAGTTGGTCAGTGAACGGACCTAATTTAAATTTTCCCCAGTTACTTACAACTAAATAGTTTTGTTGCAAGCCCTATAGTTGCCAGTGGGCGCCTAACATAATTGCAGTTACGTATCTAACCAATGCTCATGACAAGACAAACTCTTACAGTTTGTACAAAGTGTGAATAATTTACATTCCTCGGAAAATATTGATTTTTTTAAAATATTTTAAAAACAACAATATGCATATTGTATCAAAAAACATAAGGATAATACACAAATCTCATAAGTGACGTTGTTCTATACCATGTGGTCACGTGTTAGAAACTTTCCATGAGAAGTGAAGACCCATGTGCCATTTTATTAGAGCGTGCTAGAAGTTTGGATGTATGTAATTATTTGTAAGTGTACGTGAGTATGAATTTAATTATACATATGAGAGAGAGAAAGTATATGAACATGTATACGATTTTTGTAGGCGATTGGGTGCTAAAAATGGGGGGAAGGGGCAAGGTCAAAAGGAAATCGAAAGTGAGTGTATAGGGGAGGAGTAGTAACAATTTTGACAACCCTTCCTACTGTTAAAATTAAAAAATTGTAATACATATTGGACTTTTATATGTACTCACTACTTTTTGTTATTTGAAGTATAACAACTTAAAATACAAAGTAAAAAATTTTTAATAATACATTTTTGTTTGATTATTATTTTACAATAAAGATGATTTTATACAAGTTATGTTTCTTATAAAAGTTTTAAAAAAAATAACGATAAATGTATTGGCTTCCTTCTATAAAATACTTTAACACAATTATAGAGATTTAACTGCACTTGTTCTCCTCCGCGCGGTACAAAAGGTCAGTGGATATTGGAATGGGTTAATAATCAACCTGGTCTATGCAACCCACCTTCCTTATGCCATGCCATTTATCCTCATAGGATGATTCCGCGTGGAGTTATGGAGGCGAAATTGAAAACTGATACGAAAAACTCCCGACGTGGTACAAATGCCAGGTGGAGAATGGGTTTGCGTCCATTGTCTGTAGTAGTGGAAAGGGGTAAGGGTGTGATTGTTTTTATTTTTTTGGTTTGGCAATGAAGTATTTTTTTAAGTGCAATATTAAAAAGTGTGAGAAGGCAAAATCCACAAAAAGTGCAAGGGCCAGCGCCCCATCTTCCCCCTTTCCTTCTATGTAGTGTAGTATGAAAATATCAAGCAAGGTATTTGAAGCAATGTGGGATTATGTATTTAAGAATGCATACAAGTAAAGATTATGTGAGTATCTGTAAGAGTGTTTATGTAAAAATAAAAATATCCGCTTAAATAGATAAATATGTATACATCTCAAAATGCATGCATATAAATGTTATGCAATTATGTTAAGTAAAGGAGAATGTACGAAAGTTGGTATGTATAAGAGTATGCATGCAAGTATGTATATATAATTAACGTCACAAGTATCTGTACAAGTAAAAAAAAAGTATTATATAAGTGTCTCTACGAGTAGGAAATTATGAATGTAAATGGTACTAAATAACTAAACATGTCAGTAGGCATTTAGGAATTATTATATGTAAAAAATGCATAAATTATCTTTGGATATGAAGTTTTCACAAAAAAATACCCCTTTTTAAAAAATACTTTTATTAATGACTCTATTTCCTGTTTGTGTCGAGTGATAAGTGACATAGTTTTGCGGTAAATTCAAAAACAAATTCAAACTTGTTTTATTTGCATTCAAAGCATACTTTTAATCAAAAACAAATATATCCCTTTTCACAAATATTGTATAATAACAATACCATATTAAAGTAAAGCAATAAATCTTCTCAAATCGACTTATAATGCTTGCTAGAACACATTAAATTTTAATACAGTTTTGGATAGTTTATAATTTATGTAAATTATAATAATATATGTGTTTAATAATCCGCTTAGAAAACTAGTTTATTTACCCATTTGTAAAGAAACAATTTCGGTTTAAGAGAAAAAATATATATAAAGTATCCATTTATTATTTCTTATACATATGGAAAGTGCTGAACGTAGTTCTCATGATGAAGGGAGAGTTGTTTGTGCTGCCATCTACTGTCTATTTCAGTGACTTTAAGCTCATTATCTGAAGTTGAAATTATTAAATCTAAATATGTTATTCTCGTAAGGTAAAGGCAGAATGTTAATACATTGAACAAAAAAAACCACTCAATACCTTTAAATATCTATAAAATATTGTCCCATAAAATATAATGTATCCTATGTGTAATAGGATTTGGAATAAATATTTTATATAGCTGTCAAATGTTTCAAATCGGAATACAATTCAATAAGACAGTTTGATTGTTCAGCACTTAAGTATATGGCATCTCGATTAACTTAGATTTTTTAATATTATTTTCTGATTTAAATTTTTATTTTTCGGGAAATAATTTTAGATTAAAATACCGCATTGTTCTTTTTTAAATTCTGAAATCAATACTAATGAATTATTCTTTTAATCATTCAATTATCCAACATTTAATCATCTACAATTTGTAGTATTCTTTCACATTTTTTTATTGGTTTATTGTTATTAGCATAAGTTGTCACTATTTAAGAAAACAACTTTATATTTTCGTTATCGTGCTTTTATTAAAACAGTAGTCTGCCCATTAAGGAAGGAAATTAAACTGTTCAACCTTGAGAACGAAATAAGCAGTAGACGAATGAAATGAGCTCTTTAAAAATAGTTTCACTGATGTAGATAGAAGTCCCAAAAAGGAACCATAATTGCTATTAAGTAGTTAGTTCGAAGCTTCGCCCCTGCTAAAGAGATAGTACAGTTTCCGCTAAGCAAAAAATAAAATCTTTACTTATTAGTGCCCTAAGACAATGTAATTACATACTCAATTTAAATTGTTCAATTCAATTCAATTGTCTCAATTTTTCATTTCGAATAAATTCTGTATACATGTGAAAACATTAGCTAGGCTATGTCCAGGCCCGTCATACCGGGAGTATTTGGAGGGTGCTTCGAACCCGAATAGTCTGGAAATCCTAAATGTTGGGAATTTCAAGTATTAGAAACCTTGAGAAAATTTATGGCAGAAGAAAATCAATATTTTTAGAGAATGAAAGCGGAAACACCAAGGTTATCAATGTTTAATTAAAAATGAACCAACTAACTTTTTTCCAACTTGTAAGATTAAACTTATATTAGACCACAAACACTGCATTGAAAAATACGTGCAACAAATCAATACTTGTGAGATAACTGTTTAATACTACCTAATCTATAAAAAAAAGTATTAGTATTAACAATGCCAATAAGTCAATGCAATAGTCAATTTTTAGCACTGTTGAGTTGAAAATTTCGAACCTTTAAGTTAACCTTATATATAATCTTATATATTGTGTCACATTTTCACAAAGTTTGTGTACATTTCTTTATTAAAACTTAGGTTACGGAATTGAATAAGAGTCAAATCCACTGCCGGTGGTCATAGGCAATATTCGCCACGAATGTGCTATACATCAATAAAATTATATTTTGACTTAGATTAGAATTGCCAAACGATTTACATTCTTCTAAATTATTTTGAGAATAACCAAATTAATTTCATTTGTTCCTCATTTAATTTTAGAAAAGTTATTTTTTCTGCTAACGAATACAAGTGAATGCCGTTAATATTTCTTTGAAACTGAGTTCTTGTGGATAGTTTGTTGTAAATAACAAATACAAATACAAATACAAATACAAATACAAATATTGACGACCAACAACAGGCTCAAGGCCCAACAAGGTTGGTCCATCTAGTACATCTTAACTATCCCCCAATGCATATCTAACTTCTTCTTAAAATCCGTTACTCCTTTACAATTAACAATATTCACTGGCAAGTTGTTCCATTTGTCTATGTACGGGAAATTCGGTGCAATGTACGGGAAATTCAGATAAAAGAGCGCAAATAGCTTCTTACTGTTCCATTTAAAGTTATAAAAGAAAACCTTTGTCAAATTTTATCGCCCGGTCATTTGAGATGAATTATAATTACAGATGAAGTGAATTTTACTTTCACTCCAGAAGTTCCTGAATAGCTTATTAAGGTGTAAAGAATCACTCTGCCAAATCCGGGAAGTAAGAAAATGTGGGATATTAAAAAAAATATTATGAAGACTACTTAAAAAATGGAAAGAGTGTTAGGAAAAAAAAGGAATGTTTTTTAACAAGCTTTAAAAAAATGCAGTTATTATATTCTTACAAAGCAATAACAACTTTAAAGAAATTTAGGCACTGATTTCAAGATATTACAATGAGGCGCATAAGTTAAGACTACATTTTTAAATATTTAACCTCTTGTGCAAGCAAATAGGGAATCATTAATGTTTGTTTCTTTAATTTCTTATTAATTGATATTTAAACATAACAACCAGAAAAATTTAAATTTAAACAATCAAAAAATCTTTTCCGTCGTTTGTCTGACCATTAACTATAAATAGAATCAAAAATTGAGGTATTATTTTTTTAAATAAAATTAGTAATAAAGCAGTTAAAAATATAATATTTCATAACAAAGAAAAAATTTTAAAGTGAAATATGTTCTACACTCTCAGAGGATGGAGTACGAGACTAAATTGTACTAAAATATTATCCAGTAAAAATCGCGTTTAGAAAGTATAAAAAATCAGAATATGAGTTAAAAAAGATTTATCTGTAACGTAAATAGATATTTTTTTTTTTTAATTTTTATAAATATTTTTTAATTAAAATTTAGACCATAGAAAATTCACAGATTGTGCTGCCATCTATGTGTTGTTACAGAAAACACTTTAAATTCATACAACCCGAAAGCTTGTTAATATGAAAAGCAAACATTCAGAACGTGCTTTTTCAAATTTTTCAAAAATAATATTATTCCATAACTGAATTAGCTGCCGAGTTTTCGAAAAACGTTTTTCCCCATTGAAATTAACTTAAAAAATTAAAGTACCTTACAATAAGCAATAGTCTGTAAAAGAAAATGCTGCACTGATATTTTTTATTATAATTTTTTTTAATTGAGAATTTTAAAAAGCTTAATTCTCTTTTACATTTAAAGTTATAACATTCGAAATTTTTACTTAGTAACAGTATATTGTTGACAAAAAAATATCGTGAGTTTTTTTTTTAAATAGTTAATACTTTTGAGGAAAAAAAACATGCATGATATATTATCAAAATTATGCAAAATATTGTGTTTTGTCTTCTTAAACGTACTTTTTAAAACAAAACAAGACTAGCTATTTAAAAAGACCCACGTTATTTTGTTTAGCAAAATATTATAAGTGTACAGCAAAAACTAACTAAGTCTATTTAAAAAAAAACTTAAGTTTTTACTTTTGTGAAGAAAAATTAGAATTTTAGAAATATGCGTTTAAAATAAAATATATTAACCCTCCTGGCGGCAACGACGAGATATCTCGGAAACTTTTCTGTACGGGAAATGGCACACGACGAGTATACTCGTCTAGCTTTTCTACCCGCTGAGCGGCACCGACGAGTATACTCGTCTCTTATCTTTTTTCCTTCCCCCCAGACCTCCCATAGCTTACTAATTGGGGGGCTGGGCTGAAAGACATATGGAAGTTCTTTCCCCTGTTGGGGGAAGGACTCTATTCACTTTTGTAGAAGACGGCAATCTTTTAGTTATCTACTTGAGAAGCGTAAAGTGATGATTTAAAAACCTAGTATTGATTTTTAAAATTAATTTCAGATGTTGTCTCCCATTAAGTATTCGAATTTATATTTAGCTGGAATGTTGCTATTATTAATTGGAACGAAACTGTTAATGTGCTGAATATAATAATTGCTATTTTAAAAAACTTAAAGAGAAAAGTTATGAAAGAAAATATTTTTTGTTCTGATTTATCGGTAAAATTAAGGAATTAAAATATTAAGGTTTAATTATATCCTTTTATTTGGATTTAAATTGGGAGGATGGTGACTATGGAAAGTTTTAATACAAAATTCTAATAGTTTTTCAGCTTATTAATATGTATTAAAAATACATTTTAAATAACAAGTTATTTCATTTAATTAAAATTATTTGATATAATTCCAACTATTTAATCTAATTCCAACTATTTCATCTAATTAAAATTATTTCAACTAATTAAAAATTATTTGATCTAATTCAAATATATCAAGTAATTTAAATAATTTCATCTGCTTTAATTTTTTCATTAAATTTAAATTATATATGTACTAATTAAAAGTATTACACCTTATTAAAAATATTTTAGTATTTTACTTAAATTATTTCATTACTTATTAAATTATTTCATTACTTATTAAATTATTTCATTACTTATTAAATTATTTCAGTCCTTATTAAATTATTTCATTATTTATTAAATTATTTTATTACTTATTAAATTATTTCATTACTTATTAAATTATTTCATTACTTATTAAAATATTTTAGAAAAGTTTATAAATTTATTGAAATTAACTTATGACAAATCTTATAGAATAAACCTATATTTTGAAAATAATTCATTAACTTTTCGAAATATTTTCCAATATATCAAAGCGTTATGTACAGGAGCAGTGTTTTTTTTTATAAAGTTTTAAAAATCCTCGATTATTTTAATTTTAATCTATCTTTTGGTTATAAGAAAGATTTAATTCATATAAGTTTTTCAAATTCATTGAGTTATTATAGAAATAACTTAAACGTACAGCAATTATTCTGCGATTATTTTTTTTACAACTGTAATATTTATATTGGGCATGCTAAAATGCCCAAGTTAATCTTGTTCTATCCCAGACAAATACTATTAGAAACTTATCACGTGATGAAAGCTATGCACGTTATATCTTTCATAGATCAAGACCTCTAGGAAAGAAGCTGTATCATCTAAATCGATTCGTCAGCGAATATGTGCATCAAATGTGAGAGAGTAAAATATAAAAAACATTTTGTATGCTTCCAATTTGTCAGTTCACAATCGGGAGATTATATATACGTTTGGTTTGATAAATTAACGTCGCATTAGAGCTGCACATTGGGCTATTGGATACGGTTTGGGGCCTATCTCGAAGGAAAGATCCAAGAACGTATTTTTGAATGGTCAGATGACGAGGACACAACCTGAGATGGCACCCCATGCAACCTCAATAGGCGTCATGACATTGTTCCGAGATCAGATTTATCGTGTACCAGTCCCGTATACACGCCAGTATAATTTGTTCGATATTCATGACGACTTTCTAGCATTTTTGTAGCGACACTGGCAACCCTCCAATCGCAAGATTACTACCTTTTTTTAAATTTTCTTTGTCAAGTCCAGCGCCTGGGCTCGAACTAGCAATCATCTGATTACCAGCTAAAGGCCTTTATGCATTGGGCAACTGGAGGCCACAGATTATAAATACAAAATGTGGGTTAAATCGTAAGATTAATTATATGATTTGACGTATACATTCAGTATACAAATTCTCCATGTGTTATACATTCTTTCCCTTGCTATTCGCTAAGCTGTTCAGTGTTCCCTAAAGTCAAATCGGATCGGTTGATTCCAAAATCCCATAACTCCTATTGTTGGCGGAAACTAATTGCAGTTCGGTAGCAGTATACAGTGAGCCCACGTGTTAGGCAATGTGAGTTTTTCTGAGAAGGCTCTAATGACAATTTAAATTTACATAATGCCTGACTCTAGACTGTATTTCAGGGGAAAAAATTTGTCGGTGAAGTGGTTGTGTTTTTTATTTTGTTAGTAAATACCAATGGCTAACAGACCCGGTTTCCTGCCGAAAAGAAAAGCACAAACAAGCACCATTCTTTTGTACGACTGCGGCCTTTCACCAGGTGTGTTTTCAGAGAAGGAACAAACGGTTCAACGATGGCCCCGGACAAAATTTGTAAGATGGGATGGGAGGGGGGAGGGGGGGGGGACTAGAAAACATAATGATGGAAAATAGAAATCCCTGGTTGATAGGTTTAATACGAGCGGGAAAAGAAAGAGGTTTTTAAGGTAAACATTATGTGAATATGTGATTTCTGTATTTGTTTAATTAATCTTATCACATTGTACGGTAGGGAATTCAGATAAACTATTTTTGTTTACGCTGTGTGGAAGGAATAATAAAATTTCTCTTATTTGTATTTGATTTTTTTTAAAGTAAGGACTAAATATTATAATTGAATTATAGGCTACATCCACATCGGGAAGATGTTGTTGCTTCGTCAGATGGGTTGTCGATAACAAAGTTTGCACACATGAATTTTGGTACTCTGAATTGAAATTATTTTAAACCGATATACTTAAAAAGTACATGATATATCACAATCTCCAATAAGCATAAAAAGTATTATATATAAGCCGATTTTCCCTCATTTCTTTATCCACTTCAAGCAAATTTCACACAAATATTTTAAACTGTCAACCAGTCAGAAGGAATTGTAGAACGTGTTCTCTTCAATTTAATTACGCACTCGCAACCAGGGACCGACTTACAAGGTTAGGGGCCCAGGGCAAAAGAAAATTAGGGGGCCCCCTCGACATACCTCAATTTAAAATGCTAAATTTATATATAAGCACACAATGCAACAATACGTAATCAATCAGCTTTAATGCAAATGTAAATACAGCGGAAAAAATATTTTTTTTAAAAATTACTTTTTTTCTTCTGAGAATTTGAATTAACATTTATGATCTCTCAATACTTCAACAGGGTTTCTTCATACATTTCCGGTCCTGTTTTTTCTTCCCTTTTAGCTTTATTTTATTTGAGCCAGATTATATATTCTACTCACTTTATAGCTACAAATCCCTCATAGTTACCAATATAAGGAAATTTGGTATAGTAAAAAAGTATCCATAAACAAAAAATCTGCGTGCAATTAGTAAACACAGTTTGTTTATGGCCTTGGTCACATGAAATGAATTTTGTAAGTGATCCAATGGGCAGTTTTTTGGACAAAAGTGATGCAAAAGGGGACATATATTTGAGCGTGCAAAAAAAAAGTCCAATTGATTCCATTGAATAAAATAGCAGAAGTTTTGCAAAAAAATTAACCATTGTATTATAAAATTTTGATTAAACTAAATTTAATTGATTAAAAAAAATTCTTTAGTAAATTGATTTAGAACTTTTTTACATATATCTTTAAATCATTTTTAGGGGGCCCCCTTGAAATTGGGTCCTGGGCAAGTGCCCCGAATGCCCTGCCGTAAATCAGTCTCTGCTCGCAACCACCCGTCAGAGAACTGAAGTTAATGCGATAAAACAGACGATGTGACTGTTAACCCCTCCACGCGGTACAATGATCAGCCATTTCAATGAGCAGCCTTTTCAATTTTTCACCTTCTTCTACACGATGGTAGGTGATGTATCGCCATTGGCTGATTCCACTCGGATGGTAAGGTGCTTTGAAATATCCACTTTTTTTTTGTATGCCGCGTAAGTTTTAAACCGGACCGATTTTAAAGACGTATTCAAATCAAAAGTCTCTTCCAATCTCAATGTAAATGTTGTCATATTTCTAATATTTATTAGCGGTTTTGATAAAAAGATACATTATAAAATTAATGGACATTATAGAAAGTGTATAGTTTGGAAAATTTTAAAATCATTCAAACTATCTTTCACTGGGATACAGCACACCTCAAAATCGTAAAATTCATATATATTTTTTAATTTTAAAAATTATATTTTGGAATCTTCTAAATATGCTGGCAAAATTCTAGAAATGTATATATGTTTTTAATGGGTTATTTGAGGTTTTATGCTTGATGATGTATTTTGTTTTTCAAGGAATTTCAACCTTAAAATCGTTTTTTCGCTGTGTTTGGATTTCATTGGTATAATTTTTTTCGAAAAGCTGAGATCTTTTTTATTATTAACGGAGAAATTGAGATTTTTTAAAGAATATTGCAATATATGTGTATATTATAAATTAGTTCTTTGAGTAATAGTTTTTTTAAGAAATCAATTTGTGTTATTATGAATAACTATTGTATAAAAATCAAATACTTGTAGAATACAAAATTTAGTGCTCATTCTTATGTATTACAGTTCAAATAATCCATGAAAAAAGTTTGCTGAAAAAAATATTAAATTTTTTTTTTAAAAATTAAACATTTTGTTTAAAAAGTTTAAATTTTGAAATAAACACAAACAATCATGGAATTTTAGCGTGGAATATTGTTATTTTATATAAATATATATATAAATTTTAAAAAAATTATTCAGAAAGTCTAAAATAAAAATGTTTTAGTGATAGCGTTCTTTCTTGTGAAATGTCTTTGTTGTAAGCCATCAAAAATAGCCAACTATTTGTGATAGATCAAACAACTAATCGATATACATTAACCCTTTGCACTCCAAGAACACTTTGCGATTTGTGTTCTTTCTATGGAACAGTTATTCCTCTTTACGTTATTTTCCACAGATTTTTTTTATACTCATAAAGGGAAAAAAATCCTAATCTGATTTGTATTTGCAAGAGAACAAGTTGAAAAAAAGATTGATGTTCTGAACACAAGATCATGTTGTTCTCGTTTATTTTAAAGAACAGGGAAACAAAAGAACAGGTCTTTAGGTTGGCGCCTGAGAGGCGACATCGGAGTGCAAAGGGTTAAAATTTAAGATTCGTTCGTGCAAACGTAGGGTGTTATTCCTGTTTGGGAAACACTGATGCAATATTAAAAGGAATTGAACAATAATTTTCATTTCTCCTTAAAATCAACTTTAAAACTTAAAATTGACATTTCAATGCGATCTCCAAGGACAATTTTAACTTCCCTAACTTTACGATTCGGGAACATTAGTGTAATAAATTCGTGTACTTATATATTGCCTCAGAAAAAACAGATGCTTGACCATCAAAGGTCACTAAAGAAGAATACGCATCAATCCATCAAAAGCAGTTAAAAGCCAGCTGTTTCCTTTCAACAATAAAAATAACTTGGCTAAAGGTCCTTCAACCAGATGGGGTATTGTTGGTTAAAACAATAGGCGGGTAATTAAGCGTCGCTACTTTCTTTTTACAAAAAAAAATTGTATTTATATAATTTATTTTTTATTGTTGCAAAAATATGTTTAAATATCCTAATTATAAAGTATCTTAAGATAATATTTTTTTTTAAAAAATCGTGTGTTTTTTTATTTGTAAATATAGTAAAAATATGATACGTAGGATAAATATTATGAGCTTACTAGGCCTTTTAAAAATAATATTCTGGTACCATTATTGTTAACAATATTTATGTAAAAAATTAAATGGTCTATCGTTTATTAGACAAAAGTCGAGTGAGAAATTATTTAAGCCATTAACCAATTGCGATAGTTAAGAGACCATTTACGAAATATTTAAACTAACATAAACAAATTCGAAAAAAACATTTATTAGACAAAAGTCGAATGAAAAATTATTAAAGCATTTAACCAATCAAAATTAGCATTGTAAACATTTGCTTAATAGACATAAAATGTTATAACATTACAAATACAAATATTGACGACCAACAACAGGCTCAAGGCCCAACAAGGTTGGTCCATCTAGTACCTCTTAACTATCCCCCAATGCATATCTAACTTCTTCTTAAATTCCGTTACTCCTTTACAATTAACAATATTCACTGGCAAGTTGTTCCATTTGTCTATTACCTTATTATAGAAATAGTGTTTTCTCCCTTCCCGATTAAAATGGGATTTGTTTAACTTAAACCCATGACCTCTCGTTCTATCACTCATATTAAAATCTAAACCCTCCACATCTCCTTGTTTGATAAATTTGAATAATTGAATCAAATATCCCCTAACCCTTCTCTCTTCCAGAGTATACATATTCAAATTTCTTAATCTATCTTCATAATTCATGCCTGAAAACCCTTGAACCATTTTAGTAGCCCTGTGCTGAATTTTCTCCAACTATTCAATGTCTTTTTTAAGATATGGTGACCAGAACTGTACAGCATACTCAAGATGTGGCCTTACTAAACCTCTGTACAATGGCAAAATAATATAAAAGCATGTTTTTAATTATTTGTTCAAAAAATAAATATTACTTATTTTTTAGAAACATGTTTTTAATTATTTGTTCAAAAAATAAATAGTACTTATTTTTTGTGCATTTTCTGAAACCTTTTTTTAAGTTGTTGTTTAAATAATTACAAAATAAAAGTTCTTATTTGTTTAATTTTCTTCACTTTAAACACTAACTTAAATTTTAAAACTGGTTCTCAGATGAGCAAAAAGAAGTTAAATAGTGTTATATATAAAATTTAAGGGGAGCAAAAACCTCCTATACCGCCAATGTTAAATCGCCTTTTTTTGCAGTACCTTTTCCCAGAATGTGCTATAGGTATAGGCTCGAATTTTTTATTGTGTAAAATAAAGACACGATTCTTAATTTACTGAAATTGGCTTTTAAGGAAAACCTTATAGGTTTTTAATAATATTTTTTAATAAAAGTCACTTCAACTGCGTAAAAAAACCTTTTTGTAGTAGCAAATTATTTTTTAAATGAATAAAACAATAATCTTTAAAGGCTCATTTCAGTATAATCTTGGATATATGTAAAGCATATAAAAAAAATATTGCACATATATAATGGAAAGTGCGTGTAAAAAGGTACATCAAACACAAAAATCATATTTTGAGTAAAAAGGATTTCAAGACGACACATGTTACCTCTTAACAAGAGTAGACAAATATATTTTATTATATTTCAGTACTTTCTAATTGGAGTACAGACAAAAGTAGTATATCATTTTAAAGGTGGTTAGTTAATTGACAAATAAAATTATGTAAAAATCTCTAAATCGTTATTTTGAAGAATTTGTTGTTCCCACCTCCCCTTAGGATAATGCTATATTCAGAGGAAGCTGTTTTCCTGTCGACAGACAACAACGTTATTCATTCCCCAATGCGACTTTAATTCACCCAACCATTCTCTTTGATACCTAGAAAAATGAAAAATGGATTTGTAAAACTTATGTAATATATGACGAACATATTTCAAAGAAACAGATACAACCTATCATCGCCAACACTACGGTTACTTAAGGTCCCCTAACAAACGAATGAAACAAGATTTATGAACAATTATGTTAATTATGTCGCAACAATTACGCGGCTTATCAATTACGTTTCAACCTACTTTGCATAATACGCTGCATGATCGTACCCTAATTCTCAACTCTCGATTTTATAGAAAGGGTTATACAAAAGCAATTAATTACGTTCGTCACAAAATACACTTTGCAACTCGAGAAGAAAAAAAAATGGTCAGTTGGTATATATTGTATTTAATAATCGAAATTTTTGTTATTGAGTACTATAAAACAAAGACACGGTAACTTGAATCCAAACAAAACTCTATTATGCGTGTAATCATCAATTAACCTATGTAGGCCATTGTTTTTCTCTAAAACCTCGAAAGATGAAATCGGATCTACCTTTATGTGTAAGAGCACAATGGATATGTGTAATTCACAAAATGAAGTTTTGTATTAGGGTATGTTTCGTATTACACTCGATGCATTGAATTTGAGTGGCTTGGTAATAGGCATTTCTTACAAATATTAGTTAGAAATTTTCCTAAAATTTCCTTATTATGTATATTTGAATTGAAATATTAAAAAATTCATTTTGAGGAACACTCCAGCAAAAAATGACGGCATAAAATCTTCATAAAAATTGTCAAATTGAAGGTTTTTTGAAGGTTTTATAAAGGATATTGAAAAAATCGGCAATTTTTTTAAGTTTTTAATTTCCCTGCATAAAACCTTTAAAATATCTGCATTATCCCGTCATAAATAAAAATTGAAGTTAGTTGTAGGACTTTTTGCAGGTTTTTTATGAAGGAGGATATTAAAAAAAAACTTTTAATTTAATAAATATTTAACAAACTGCAGTCTTCCCACATAAAACCTTCAATTAAAAAATTTTGATGAAGGTTTTATGCTAATTTTTTTTGGTTGGGACATTTCACTTTTTTTTTAAATTTTGTAGATATTATAATTTTTTTCACATGTGTGCAAAGCATTTTAACATAATCCCATAGTCAAATATTTAAACATTTTATATTTTTTTTAATAAAATTTTTAAAAAAGTTTTTATTTTTTATATAAGTTAAGAACATATTTTTTCTGAAAACTATAACTTTTTTCATTTTTATAAACAATAGAATGTATTTAAAAAAATGCCTTTATAGTTTTTTGATATTTGTAAAAGATATTTTCCTAAAATAATATTTTAAAACACATTAATTTCACTGGGCAAATTATTTTTTTTTAAAATATACTAAAAAGTATATTCTATATATTATTAATCCTTAAACACAAATTAAAGTAACACGTTTGAAAATGCATTGTAGCAACTTTGGAGCAATTTCTTGAAATAGATCTGAATTTATATCAATTAAAACTTGATCAAACATGAGAACAATCACCACTTAGAAAAATAAGCTAAAAACGGTATATTTTGGCAATCTTTGACCAAAGCTTAATATTGATTCGCAAAATATAAATAGCTGTACTTAACGTAAAATTATAACGTTGGTGTCGTTAAATTTCAAACAAAATTAACTATTTTTAAAGCGATAAAATATTTTTGGATACGTTTCATGATTTTGTGTACCATACCGCCTGCTTAAATAAGAATGTTATTTTGGTTGTTAATTATTAACTGTATAGGATTTTGTCTCCTAGCCGCGCTTTCTCTTGCCGGGTTGTATAGGAGAGGATATACAACGATATATGTCAACGAAAATAAAACTGAAATTTATATCATAATTTATTTGTAAAATATTTTTATATTTAAATTATTAACCCTATCCCGTCGAAGAGTGTATTTGATATTTATGTTATTTTTCTGAAACAGTTGCATCCACACAGACACAGTTCTTTTTCCTTTTAAAGAGGTATTATTTAGTGTTCTGTTTACGTTTAGTGTGAATAAATATAAAAATTAAAAAATTAAAAGTAAAGCTGAAAATCAGTATACATTAGTGGCATATGACTTTTGTAATTTTTTTTAAACAGGGGTTGTAATGAATTTCAAAATATTTCAGAAAGTTTTAGTTCACCAACGTATTTGGTGCCTCTGGAAAGCAAAAATAATTTATCTTAAAGTTTGTGAGAGAGCAACTTTTTAAACTCAAGAATATTTTTTCTTTTTCATTTCGAAGACTAGAGAAAACCTTTCGTCCATATTTTAGGGACTTAACCCTTTGCACTCCAGGCGCCAACATAACGACCAGTTCTTTGGTTCCCTGTTCTTTAAAATAAACGAGAGTGATCTTGCGTTTAAAAAAAAAACATGATCTTTTTCCAACTTGTTGTCTTGCAGATCCAAAATAGATTATGCTTTTGTTTTTCCCTAGGCAATAAAAAATTATAGGGGAAAAAAACATAAAAAGGAATAACTGTTCCGTAAAAATAACGCAAAACGCAAAGTGTTCTTGGAGTGCAAAGGGTTAAAGGCAATACTCGAGTGCAAAGATTGATAAAATGTGTTAATACCCAAGGAGGATTTAAAGCATTTTAAGAAAAAGTTAGATATTCATTGGGAGGGGGGTAGTTTGGAGATACTATCTGGACCAACCTTCTTGGGCATTGAGTTTTTGGTCGTCAATATATGTGTATTTGTATAAGTGATGTTATAATTTTAAATGGAGATAGAAAGAGAATAAGTTAAGGAAAGAGCAGCTCTTTTTATGTTCAAGAACATCAGTTCTCATTCAAATTTAAGAATAAAGTAACAGGTCGTTCTTTTGATGACTTAAATTCACCTTCTAAACGCAAAAGGTAAAACAATAACAGAATATAATAATACAGATTATGCTTTTGTTTTCCCCTATGAGCAAAAAAAAATATGGGGAAAAGAACATAAAGAGAAACTGTTCCGTAAAAAGAACGCAAAACGAAAAGTGTTCTTGGAGTGCAAAGGGTTAAAAGCAATACTCGAGTGCAAAGATTGAATAAAATGTGTTAATACCCAAGGAGAATTTAAAGGATTTTAAAAAGAAGTTAGATATTCATTGGGAGGGGGGGTAGTTTGGAGATACTAGCTGGACCAACCATGTTGGACATTGAACCTGTTTGGTTTTTGGTCGTCAATATGTGTATTTGTATAAGTGATGTTATAATTTTAAATGGAGTTAGATAAAGAATAAGTTAAGGAAAGAGCAGTTTTATGTTAAAGAACATCAGTTCTCATTCAAATGTAAGAGCAAAGAACAAAGTAACAGGTCGTTCTTTTGATGACTTAGATTCACCTCCTGAACGCAAAAGGTAAAACAATAACAGAATATAATAATATATATTTTAGAATACTTTTAGTAGAGAGTAACATTATATAAAAAATTAGAATAACTGGAAAGCTCTACGTGGCTCTTACCTCTGCAAAAATAAATACGTGGTACTGTATGCGGGTTTTCATTGGGTTTCAGAATATAAACAAAAGGTACTTAAAAATGAGTACAATTGCATTGTACATGAGCGATGACGTACTCAAATTTAAGCAATCGTACTTTCTCAAAAATGAGCATTGTGATTTCATACTGCTAATCATAGCTTCTTTTCAAGCCATCTTAAAAAAACGACCTGACAAACTTAAAATAGTTGGTCACCTGACAGTTTTTCACATTATTTGATGCCGATTTCCCGGAAACCGAGTTATTAAAACTCAATTATCTTACTTCCCAGTCTTTTGGCACACCTTTTTAACATTTCTTCTTTTCATAACGTCTTCACGTCGCCCAAGTAGTACAACGGATAAGGCACAGTAATGCAGTGCCTGAAGATATGGGTTCGATTCCCTTTAAGTCTTGGTTGTAATTATTGATATTTATTGAAAGGAAATCATGAAGGCAGCCTATGTACGCAAGCTACCGCTCTTTTTATTCATTTTTATTTATTGTACTCATTTTTGAGTACATGCCTTTTTCTAAAATAAAACTTATGTATTCGGAGCTATCTCAAACATCGAATGTAATCAAAATTGAGTACATTTTACTTATTTTTAAGTACCTATTTTTAACAGTGCACGAATTTCCTAAATATTGTCTGGTTTAATAGTAAGTTAAAAGTATACAGAATTAGATATTAGAATTTAGGAAGCTCTTATTAATAATATATAAAAGATACTGTACAAAGTTTGCCACGTACTTTAAACCTATACGTTTTTTAATCGATGCTATAACATTAAAATTAATGATTACAACGTAATTCTCAATGAAAACATTTCTTTGTTTTTATACTTTCACTGTGAAAATATTTTTTAAACCTACTTTGTTTTGCCATTAATATAATACTGAAATATCCTTTAATTAACAGATACATGTTTGTACAACAGAACTGACAACGCTCTCATGTTCAATCATGCAAAAAAAGAAAAATTAGCGTTCTCGTTTATTTTATCAGCCTAGATTCTTATCCTTACTTAAAAATATCAAATGTCATTTTTTTATTCATGATACATTACTTTTACAAGTTTCCCAATTGTTTTAAGATGAGATATATTGAAGGAGTTATGAGTCATTGAAATATTAGTGATATTGACAAAGCAGGTCAGAAACTGATGACCGTACCTCAAATTCATTGTATTAATATGCAAGAAATGTTTTGAAACTACAATCTATCTACTGAGAAATTATTTTGAAAAGAATTTCCAATTCATCAATACTTATTTTTCTTTAAAATAAAGCCGACTTTGGATTCGTCATATGACAAAACCAAAATATAAACAAAGATCGTGTATTATGGTTTAGGATCACGCTTTCTGCTTAATAGACGGGCGGACGGACTAAAACAACTTTTAATCTCATTTAAACAAACAAGTTATCAAGCATAATTCATACTTCTAAAGATGATACATTAACTCGACAATACCAATTTCTAATTATTTATTGTTCTTCAACCATAACGTGACTGGAAACAAGCTAATACGTTAATTAATATATTATTACAAATACGTTAATTTTTAAACCCCCAGAAAAATAAGTTAGTTTAAAAGTTTCAACACTTTAATATACCTTCGAAACCTTACTTCAAAAATATTTGCATTTTACCTCCAATAATTTCAATGCTTCAAAATTGAAGATTGTTTTATGCAGGAAATCTCCAGTTTCTTTAAGTTCTATTAAAACTCTAAAACACTGCAGTTTTTGAAGGTTTCGTTCGAAATTCTTCAGTAAAACCTGCAAAACGCCTGCAATTTTGAGGCATTGAAATTATTGGAGGTAAAATGCAGATATATTTGAAGGTGTTATCAATGAACATTAAAAACTTTTTTAGAAAATGCGGCTTTTGCTCCAAATTCCTTTACAAAACCTTCAAACAACCTTTAATTTCACAACTTTGAAGAAGTTTTTAAGCTGACTTTTTTGCACAGCTTTTAATGTACCCTTAATACATGAGAATTTAGCTGTAACGCATTTTAAAGTACCCGTCACTACGTCATCTTTCGATGTACGAGATCTTTAAACATCCGATGAAAATCCTTAATCATATCTGGTCGAACTTCAGAATGTGTGAGCTTTTAGGTTTATTCCCCACGAGATTGCATTGCTTTTATTTAAAGTTAGCTAAAGATTAGTAAGGTTTAGTTAAAGATTATTTATGAATAATTTATTCATCAAAATAATTTAATTATAAAAGAAGATCTTGGAGCACAAAAGGTTAAAAATTATTGTCAGGATAAGTATTCCATAAATTGGTAAATAGTCTTTTGTATGTATGTAAAAAAATCTGAAAATGTCAAATTAATTTTTGGACTACAAAAATTCTCGTAGAGGATAGCTGTTACGAAAGTAATCGGTTTGTCAGGCTGGTACCTGTTTTGTGAAAATAACATAAATAAAGAGTTTTTGAAGTACAAAGAGTTAAATATTTCTGGTGGAGAGTAGCTGTTCCGTAAATAGTCGGACTAACAATCAGTACAGTACATGTTTTGTAATAAGAACATAAACGTTAAAGACGTTTTTGGAGTATAAAGAATTAACCATTTATTGTAGAGGGTAACTGATTCGTAAATAGTCAGCCTAAATATTAGTCTAGAATCTGCTCGATAAAAAAACAATGTAAAATATGCTTTTGTACAAACAGTTAAACAAATCTCGTGGAAGTAGCTGTTCCGAATGTAGTCAGGATAACTGTCATAAACATCAGACATTTTTGTAGTACAAAGAATAAACCATTTCTTGTCGAAAATAGCTGATCCGTAAATAGTCGGTCTAACTATCAGTCTAAAACGTTTTGGAAAAAGAACAAAAATGTAAATTACGTTATTGGAGTACAAAGAGTTAACCATTTCTTGTAGAGGCAAGATGATCTGTAAATAGTCGGTCTAGCCGTCAGTCTACAACCTGTTCTCTAAAAAGAAAAAAATGTCAAATACGGTTTTGGAGTACTAAAAGTTAAATATTTCACGTGTAGGGTAGCTTTTCCGAAAGTAGTCGGGCTAACTGTCAGTCTGGTACCTGTTTTTTTTAAAAAGAACATAAACGTCAGACGTGTAGAGTGTAGATGATCCGTAAATAGTTAGTCTAAACTATCAGTCTAGAATCTGTTCTGTAAAAAGAATAAAAATGTAAAATACGTTTTTGGAGTGCCAAAAGTTAACCAATTCTCGTGGAGGATAGCTGTTCCGAAAGTAGTCGGGATAACTGTCATTCTGGTATCTGTTTTGTAAAAAGAACATGATCGTCAGAGATTTTTGAAGTACAAAGAGTTAACCATTTCTTGTCGAGGGTAGATGATCCGTAAATAGTCGGTCAAAAAGAACAAAAGTGTAATATACATTTTTGGAGTACTAAAAGTGAAACATTTCACGTGTAGGGTATTTTTTCCGAAAGTAGTCGGGCTAACTGTCAGTGTGATACCTTTTTTTTAATACGAACATAAACGTTAGACGTGTAGAGGGAAGATGTTGCGTAAACAGTAGGACAGTCCAAAACCTGTTCTCTAAAAAGAACGGAAATTTTAAAGATGATTTTGGAGTACAAATAATTAACAATTTCTCGCGGTGGGCAGCCGATCCGTATGTAGTCGGGCTAACAATCAGTTTTGTAGCTGTTCTGTAAAAAGAAAATAAACATTTCACGTGTTGGGTAAGGAAGCTTTTCCGAAAGTAGTCGGGTAATTGTCAGTCTGGTACCTTTTTTTTTTAAGAACATAAACGTCAGACGTGTAGAGTGTAGATGATCCGTAAATAGTTGGTATAACTATCAGTCTAGAACCTGTTCTGTAAAAAGAACAGAAATCTAAAATACACGTTTAGTGTACAAATAATTGACTATTTCTCATGGTGGGCAGCTGATCCGTATGTAGTCGGGCTAACAATCATTCCTGTAGCTGTTCTGTAAAAAGAACGTAAATGTCGAAAACGTATTTGTAGTGTCATGGTGGATAGAAAACACTTGCAACTGCCACTACACTAAAATACACTATAAAATTCCACTGCGACCATTTTAATCGAAGATGTTCTCAGATCCACTCAATCGGATTCAGAACACACAAAAGAGAAATTACTTTTCCGAGCAATCTAAAGACAACAATGGAGGAAAAACCAAAAAAAACGTTCGAAAACCCCAACGAAGATCCACCTGGTGAAGTCAGAATCGAACTCGTTATTTCCGCCCACTCTCACTCTCTCACGCTTGTGTGATAATCACGTGGCAAAAGAAAAAAGAGTCTTCCCAACCATATCGCAACAATGGGATACCCCGGTCGCCATTGTTAAATTTTTTTCTTCCATCTTCTCAGAGAGAGTTTATCTATCAGTCTCATCTTAAGATTCTTTCTAAAAGGGGGGAAAACGAGATTTCTTTTCTGTTTGCCCCTACTTTCTCGGGTGAGATAAAGAGCCTTTATGGTCGCATTATGCGATTCGATCTGTCGATTTTTGTGTGTGGTAAAATGGCGCGGAGGGTCTTTTGTTGCGTTCTCTCAAGTCTTCCGGTCATGTTGCTCGTTCTGGTTTGGCGGATAAGGGATTGTTTTGTTTTTTAATAATATGTCTTGTTCTTTCGGCGATAAATGAAATATGATCAACTACGATTTGAGGACAAGTGGTGTTTCTTTTGGTTAAGCCAGTGGTCGGCAAACTTATTAGTCAACTGAGCCAAATATCAACAGAACAACGATTGGAATTTCTTTTGGGAGCCAAATATCAACAGAACAACGATTGAAATTTCTTTTGGGAGCCAAATATCAACAGAACAACGATTGAAATTTCTTTTGGGAGCCAAATATCAACAGAACAACCATTGAAATTTCTTTTGGGAGCCAAATATCAACAGAACAACGATTGAAATTTCTTTTGGGAGCCAAATATCAACAGAACAACGATTGAAATTTCTTTTGGGAGCCAAATATCAACAGAACAACGATTGAAATTTCTTTTGGGAGCCAAATATCAACAGAACAACGATTGAAATTTCTTTTGGGAGCCAAATATCAACAGAACAACGATTGAAATTTATTTTAAGAGCCACATTTTTTAAACTTAAACTATATAGGTACATAGATACATTGTTATTAACTTAATTAGGGTACTCCTAAGCTGGCCTTTGCTAAAATCGTCCTTAATCTGATTGATCTGCGTTCGCTGAGATCAACCCCTTTCAACTCTTCCATCAACATTCGTCTTGTATTTTATCTATCTCCTTTCGTTCGTTCTCTCTATATGTCCAAACTATCTTAACATACCTTTCTTAAACATAATAATAACTGATAAACACTAATGTGAACAATTGCCTTGCATCTCCTGGGAAAGTTTGGGTAAGTCAAGTTTGTATGTTTTTGTTTTTAATTTTTGTCACGAAGTTTCAACGCGCCCGCCCGCACGTGGTATTTTGTGGAAGAGCCGCACTCAAAAGGCCAAAGAGCCGCATGTGGCTCGCGAGCCGCGGTTTGCCGACCACTGGGTTAAGCGAATGCAGGGCCGCCGTTAGCTGTCGCTTGGCCTTGAACAAGGTTGGATATAGGCATAGGCTACATAGGATGCAGCCTAGGTGCCCGCACCATACACACAAAAAAAAACAGAATTATTGCCGTAAAATCATTTGGTCCGTGTATCAGAGATCATTAGCAATAATTATGTGTTAAAACTAAAAGTTTACTCAGTGAATTAAACTAGAAAGCATTACTGACAATGAAGATATCATAAAAAGCAGTTCAAAATTTAGTAGAAGCATATGACAATGATTTGGGCAACATTTTATTAAATGAACTAATTCTGTTCAAGTCTTTTTGCAATGTATTAAAAATATATTATGGGAATCAGAAAACTGTCAAAGGACATGAAGGTGGATATACAAACTCCTTCTGAGAAAGAACGTCAAGAACCATTTTTCTAACGTTGAAAGTGGCACTTGAAATATATTTTCCAACGACGGTTATCATCAGTGATGAAAGGTCATTTTCTAAATTAAAACTTATCAAAAATAGCCCCCGAAACTGTAAGAAGATAGGCTGAACTTTTTATAACTTATAAGCCTAGAGCAGGAGTTGACAACCGTCGGGCTGTAGATCTGGATAATTTCTTGCGGCACTTTCAAAAGTTAAAGTTTTTTTTAAATTAATCTTGTAAAACATATAACACTATTCCTTTTACTTATATGTTACATTTTAAGAATTTATATAATTAATAGTATTATTTATAGTATTGTATTCGCGTAACACAATATATATATATTTTTTAAATTAACAGTTATATGACGAAATCATAATCTCACCCATTCAATTTGTTTTCCCAAGAGATACATGGGGCTGCAGTTGCCCAGTAGATAAAGGCGTTCGGCTAGTAATAAGATGTTTATGAGTTTGAGCCCGACTGATGGCCTTGACTAATTTAGTTCAAGTCTTTTTACAAAAAACAAAGTTTTGACAAAGAAAAGTAAAAAAGTAGTAATCTTGCGATCGAAAGGTTGCCAGATTCGCTATAAAAATACTAGAAAATAGCCCATAACATCCAACAAATTACACCGGTATTTCATCATAACATGGGGTAGCGAAAACGCGAATTTATGTTCAACGTTTTACCATAAAATGGTGAAGAGAAAATACCGAGTTTTGGTGCAACGTTTCGCCACAAAATGGTATCCGCGGCAGCACCATAAAATGATGAAACTAAGCAGCAAATAATGGTTGCAGCTAAATAGGTACCAAATTTTAGTGCAATGTCGTAATTATTTTAAACAGTGGAGTCAACCAGGTGCCAGAGAAGCCACGAAGCCAAAAATGCGGTAATTAAATTTCATTAGATTTTGGTAAAAAGCGCAATTGAATCCTGAAATATTGGTCGAATAGTACCTATTCGTGATTCGTGAAAAACAATTATTTTATTTTATAGAGACCGAGCACCGACGATTGTTGTTTCTCATTTCTTAACTTAAAAAACTTTCTTAACTTTCGTATGGATGTCCTGAAAAATTGGCGGCCTCCGTGGCCGAGCGGTTAAAAGCGTCAGCTGGGAATCCAAGGATTCCTGGTTCGATCCTAGGCTATGGACTTGGCAAAGAAAAGTAAAAAAAAAGTAGTTATCTTGTAATCGGAAAGTTGCCAGCTTCGCTACAAAATACGAGAAATGTCGTCCAGAACATCCGAAAAAATTAACGGCGTGTATACGGCACTGGTGCACGTTAAATCAATCCCTACGTCTATTGAAGGCGTTGGGTGCCAGTTCAGGTGTTTTCTCGTCATCTGATCATGGTTCTAAAATAACGAGGTGAATGCAGGAATGTGTGTGTGAGTGCGTATGTGTTCCCGGGTCTTTCCTTCGAGATAGACCCCGAACCGTCACCAATAGCCCACTGTGCAGCTCTAGTACGACGTTATTTAACGAGACCAAATCTGAAAAATATCACTTACCACACATGTGCACTAATTTTGGTTTAGTTAAATAACGTCGCACTAAAGCTGCACAGTGGGCTATTGGCGATGGGACGGTTCGGAACCTATCTCGAAGAAATGACCCGGAAACGATACCTCGCATTTTTTAACCATGGTCAGATGACGAGGACCTGAGATGGCACCCGACGTAACCTCAATAGGCGTCAGGAGGCATTGGACCCGGATCAGATTTATGGTGCACCAGTCCCGTATACACGCCAGTATAATTTGTTGGATGTTCTGGACGACTTTATAGTATTTTTGTAGCGAAGCTGGCAACCCTCCGATTGCAAGATTACTACTTTTTTACTTTTCTTTGTCAAGTTCTTCGCACGGACTCGAACTAGCAATCCTCTGATTAACAGTTGAACTCCTTTATCCACTGGGCAACTGGAGGCCCTCTATGCACTAAGGCACAAATGTATTTGATATTTACTTAAAAATGCTTTTGATTTTATAAAATAGTTCTTTACTATTTATTCTTGTCAGATATTTAAATAGTTTGTTTGAAACATTCAAAGCAAAAGTGTTTATATTTATTCTTAAAGTAGTATTTGATATGAGATTGTTTTTATTCTGCTGTCTAACAAATTATAAAATTTCTACTAATTTATTACAAATAAATTAAACTATATTGACTGTTTATAAATTGTATATAAAAACAAATATATGTTGTGTCTTAGACCATTAATTTTATACAGAAAATTTTACAATTGTTTATAATGACATCAATTCTCAAATGTAAAAATGTAGTTATCTATCCTTTAAAGTGAGTTCGAAACATGAAAGAACATCTTGCGTATCATAAGTAGAAGAATATTTATAGAGAAATCATATAGAACATGTTATCAATTAATTTACCTTTGTTCTTCCACTCGAGTGCGGCTTCTATCAGGAAAATAAGGATTTTTGTCGTCAAAAAATGCAGCGACAAGAGGAAAGAACGACGTGTTATTACTAGTATTAAGGATTTTTCCTATTTTATCACAAACTGTGAAAATAAATTATGCTCCGCTTGAACTATTTTTAGACTCAAAATATACATATTTAATGTTTTGGTTGGTTCTAAATTGGAATAGTTATGTATGATACCTTCGCAGAATAAACAGAAATTTGGTTTTTGAAACTAAACTAAATATATCCCATTTCTTGTGGCAAGAGATATAAATAAAAGGATACAATTTGATTAAATGTTACAAAATAATTGTGTAACTTGTTTAGTTCTTGTTAACCGTTTTTAAACTTAATTTTTCTAAAGCAATATATTATGAGTGCATATAATACAAGACATTTTAAAACATAAAAAATCTAAATCTCAAGTAAATTTGCTAATGAAATGTTTAAAATATTATCTAAATGATAATCGAAATCGATCATTTTTTTTACTCTTCCAATAATTATTTAAGATGATTCTAGATGATGAAATAATTGAAAATTAAACAGCATATTTTCGTAACTGTAAACCACTTGAAAATTTATTTTGACCATATTTTTTAAATATGTACTTCAAACGTTTAATCGAAGTTTTACATGTGTTATAATATATGGAAAACAAGATTAATAATTTATATTTATTGTTTTGGTATGTCTTTATCACCTATTTGTGCTTTACAGATTTTGAGATTCCCTGAATACGTTTTTTTAAATTGATCTGTAGAGACACAAATCTGTATCACAACCAAATTGAATATGCAAATTACTATTATATATGAGAAGTGACAGCAAGGTTGTAGTCCAAATCAGACATTACAAAAAGGAGGTTGTTATTTTTTGATTTTATCATTTAGGAATTTTATTAATGATGAATTATATCATTATAGTAAACTGTTTAAGGTTTTTTTTTATAATTGACAGATTCGTAAAAATTGCAAGTTCCAAATTTAGAAAAAATATATTTTTATTTTTTACTACAGCCTTTCGGAACTAATCGATAATACTGCATGGATTGAAGAGGAGGGGGGAAATATAAAAACCGAATTAAAATACAGTTGATTTGTACTTTTTGTCTTGTTTTCTATTGCCTTATTTATTTTTTGCATATCCGTTAATAATTGAACTCGATCAGCTTAGTGAGCCCCAATTGCTCAGTTGGTAAGGCGTTCAGCTACTAATCAGAGGATTGGTGGTTCGAATCCGTGAAATGGACTTGACATAAAAAAGTAGTGATCTTGCGATCGGAGGGTTGCCAGCTTCACTACAAAAATACTAGAAAGTCGTCCAGAATATACAACAAATTATACTGGCGTGTATACGGGACTGGTGCATGATACATCTGATCGGGGTCCAAAGTCCCGACGTCTATTGAAGGCGTTGGGTGCCAGTTCAGGTGTTTTCCTCGTCATCTGACCATAGTTCTAAAATAACGAGGTGCATGTATGAATGTGTGTGTGAATGTGTATGTGTTCCCGGGTCTTTCCTTCGAGATTGACCCCGAACCGTCGCCAATAGCCCACTGTGCAGCTCCAGTGCGACGTTAATTAACAAAACCAAACCAAACCAAACCGATCAGCTTAGTTATTTAAATGCAATTTTCTACCAAGAAAATTGAAAGCAAATTATATTGAGTGCGTGTTTATTGTTTTACCTTGCACCACAAAAACATCCCTTTTCAACTCTAATTTATCAAAAAACAGGTTTTGGTCTCAAGAATAATCTCTCAAAGACAACCATTCGATGGGCAAGGATGATCGTAAAAATTGCTGAATGAATTCCATTCTCCGCTTGCTTACCAACCAACCTGCATTTGATTTATAACATAAGGGACATTGCGGCCTGCGGGCAAAAACTTTCACGCATTTTTTCTTGATAAGGACCCGTTCAGATTGCGTGCTTTCTAAGACGTGTGCTGGAATGTGATACACACAGATCTTCTATTATTATAATGGTACTTTGTTTACCGCGTCTTTTTTTGCTTCGAGACAGTGACATATCACCGTGTCAATTGTAACGGATTCTGTTTAGAATTCGGAGTGTGTGCCAGTGCTGTTTCAACTTGGGTATAGTTGAGGGGGGAAAAAAGCCGATCGCCTACTTGAATGTGACACTTTTGCTTTGTGAGATACGACATTAAATCGGGACATTTGTTAGTTAACCTTGGGAAAGTGATTTTGGAGAAGAAAAAAAGTTGTGGTTGAAACAAATTACATCGGCTTCTAAATCTTTTCTGATAAATTTGAGCGTAGGTAGACACTACAATGGAATCGATTGTTTTATTGTGTTACTAGTTTACATTTCGGAAAACTAAAAAATCCTGTACGATAATTCTCAATGACGTTTTAAATCATTTCTATCTCAATTTAAAGATATCTAATAAAACATTATTATTTTGGGTTTATATACGGGCGCAGGAATGAATTTAGGCATAGGTTACATAGGCTTGCAGCCTTGGGACCGCACCACACTCCAAAAACAATATAGATTGCTGAAAAAATGAGTGCCTCAACACCTAAAAATTGTGACAACGACCTGTTTGAAAATAGATCACTCAAACAAAGAGACACAAGTTTTATAAGTGCCAAAGAAGTTTTTTTAATGGAAAACTCGTTGTCCGATCACAAAATCTTTAACTTTTAGTATAGTAAATTACCTCTGGAATTCACCTTAATCCTCAATCATTAGAATGATTTAACAAATTCAACTCATTCACAAATAAAATAAAACGGACGCCATTGAAGTTTACGAAGAAATACGAAGCTTAAACTTTATTCAAAACCAACCGACTTTTCCAAACCTCAACGAATTATAACAAAAATAAACAAACCGACATTCCAATCGATACAGTGTTGCCACTTAGCAAAATTAACAAAATAATAATTCATGTGGCAGTGTCGTTAGCACACTTAATACAAATAAGTTCATCTGTGATTTAACACTCGTAATGGTGAACTCATAAAATGTTTATGACTGTGTTTTTCACCGAGTGACGAGCATGTTTTCTGTTTAGTATGCAAACGTTTTTTCTCAAGCACGCATATAATTTACACATAAAGGGGAAGGTACTGTTATTTAAGTATAATAACCGTAACAAGCTGGTTTGCGTCTTAAAACTTATTTATCTGGATAAATATATTCGTGTTCAGTTAACATTCTTAATGGGCTTATGTTATCCAACTTTTCAAAAAAAAATCATTGATGAAACGATGCTTTATTCTACCCTGTGCTGATTCCTTTTCACCAAATATTGTATTATTTATATCAAGAAGAATGCTTTATTTTTTAATAGTATATATTGCTTTTGCACCACTTACATGCGAACAATTTTAACAAGGAAGGAATGAAAAGGAAGACAATTTTTCCAGAGCACTGAAGAATCGTACGTTCATTTCATAATTATCAACGGTTTGTTTAAAAAAATACGTTTAAAAGAATTATTGCATAACGGAAAAAATTAAAAAAATATTTCCAAAATATAAATACAACGTGCTTTTGTAGCGTAGTTGATAGATAGCTCTACAAAAGCACGCGCAGGTCACGAGTTCGAGTCCCGACGGCAACTCAAATTTCTCTCCCCCAGTTCCTCAGAAGCGCGGGGCCTAGTCACCAATATGTTATGTGCCACACCTGTTATAAAAATTCATCACATGAATGTACAAGCCACATCACTACCTTGGAATAATGAAACTCAACCTTCATCATTAATCCCAATTAGCAGGCCCAAAAACACAAAAACCTAATGACGAATTTAATGAACGCAATCCCACTGACATTCCAGCTGCACCTACAGAAAACTAATTAAAGTCCATTGTTTTAAAACTAAAACCAATCACAATCACCTTCTTCTTTTTTTTATTCATCGATACACATCAGCTATCAATTGCATATCAAATTAATCGGAATCCCAGTTCCGGTTGATTATAATTCATCACCACTCAGCGTCGGTGGTGGAATGAAAGTTAATAAGCACACTCTAACGAAGAGATGGAATTTCACTTCCCCTTCCTGGAGGCTACTGAGGTTAGGTTTGTTTGCTGAAGTCATTGAAAAGACGTTTGGTAACAAAGGTGGGCCCACGTGTGTCCACGCACTTTGGCAGCTGCAAACAACCGAAAGGGGAAGTTGGCTGTTTTTTCATGGCTGTTTTTTTTTTATTATTATTATTTTATTTTTCGGAAGGAAAATAAGATTAATACTTTCGCTAGTGTAGGAATGGCGGAGGTGATAAGGGTTAATAAAAAATGGCGTCGTAGGAAAATGTGTCATTGTCTTTTTTAGAGTTGGAGGAGGTAAATATCAAGTGCTAATAACAATAGAGTATTTTTTTTAATTATTTTTCAAAAGAACTATATGGGGTTTTTAATTCGAATTCTGAACATTTGCAGAATAAAAATAGTTAATATGCAGGGTGGGCGAAAAGTCCCTGACACATTTTAAACATTAAAATAATTGTCGTCAGGTAGTAGGGTTTACATTACCATGCTTCTCACAATGTTTTATTTTTAAAGTAAATAAAAAAAAAATTAGTTTAAAATTTCGTTCATAGATGACGTTGTACCTTAAAATATCAGAAAAAAACTTTATACATAAGTGGCTAAAGCTACAAAGTACATACACTGGAATATGATTGTTTGATTGCTCAAAATATGTGACCTGTAACTTATTGTGAAAATATAAATGATATGTAACTTATTGTCTCGTATTCTTGATTTTTTAAACCAAAGATGCTCACGCAATTTTTGTAATTGTATAGTTGTATTTACAGAAAATTAAAAAAAGTATATTATTAAAAAAAATTAAATCGCATTGTGTTCTATATTTTTTTCAATTAATTGTAAAGAGATTTCTTGTAAGTAGTATCTTAAACCTTTTAATTAAAAAAATGTTGTAAAATGAAGTATTTTTATAAATTTAAAATTGGGTGCATTGCTCGAAATACTGAGGATCTCTGGACACGATATCTCGTCTATGATCATCAGCGAGTTAATGTATATCGTCATCTAATGAAAAATTTTAAAAAAATTAACACTCTTCATTGTAAAAGCATTTTAATCCATAATCACATATTTTATCGTGCTTTTCCAATTTAGCTGATATGTTTTTTTATGAAATAAATGAAAATTATCAAAAATTATTCAAGTTCTAATTTGTTCAAATGGTGCAATCGTGATGAGTTAATTGGGAATTTTTTTGAAAATTTTGAAAAAAGTTATATAAATTTTAGTTAAAGTTATTCTGCTTTCGTTATTATATATACTTTTTTATTTTTTTATTTTTTCAATGGAAAAGTGAAGAGTCAAAACAGTCCTTTCACTAAGTATAATTAAAATGCAGACATTTGTCCTTAAGTAAATAATATAAACTTCTACTGGAAAATTTCTATAATTAGCTTATTAGGTTCTGAAACTAAATTTTTCCAATATACGTTGATTAGATAATTTTGATAGAATTAACATCTAACATTTAGTGTTTACATTTTGCTTGTTTTCTGTTAAAAGGATGTTATTAATAGTATTTAAGTAATAATTTATAGCTTCTAATCAAAGTAAAAAAAGTGTTATATAAAATTAAATATATGAATAATTAAATTGTGCATTTTGTAATGAAGTCCTTCGCATGATTGGTTAAAGCGAATTTTTATACTTACGTTTCTGTCCCAAAGCATGAACTTTTATAATACATTTTCCAAATGCCATATCGTTTCCAACATTTACTTCTTGTTAAATATTTTTAAAGGTTTTAAATATTTTATTATCCCGTACAATATAAAAACTTTCATTCAACCATTAAAGTATCGATTCAATAAATCAGCTAGATTAAAAAGTAAATATGTTGTAGTTATTCCAGATATTAATTAATATAAGTGCAAAACAACACTTAAACCCAAAACGCTCGGAAGGCTGTACTGCGGAGACGTATTAATTCTATACAACTCTGAAGGCTCCGCTGTGGAGATATTTCGGTTATATTTTATATATATGTAATATATTTTATAACTCTTTCCCCCTTTAAAATGTACTTTAATTAACTTTCTATCGCCCTTTTTCCCAGTACAAAAGCATCCCTCATGTGACTACTTTCCCTCTCAAGCCACTTCAAAATCCCGAACCCAAACCTAAAAAGGCGAACTAAAACCGAGATGAACCAATCAGAGGCGTTCACGGTGCATTCTCCTTCTAAAAGTATTCCGTATTATCTACAGATTCACGATGTAACCTCGAGCTATAAAGTCGGGCTGTGAAGTCCGGATAAATAAATGTTGTGAACTTGATATTTCGGCCTTTAGTTTATACCTGCATCATTGAACTTATCACCAAATATTAACGACTGCAACTATAAATAATAGCATTACATATATAGTTTACGACCACTGCGATTAAATGCATCAATGATAATCGCCAAATACCCGTCAGTGAAAAAATATCGACACAAAAAGTTCTTGGGACTTAAAGAGTTAACCACGCACCTCGATATGTTGGTATATATTATTAAAAAAAAACTCAAACGATAAGGGTAAATATTTTTAAGGAAACAATGATTCTTTACAAATCACCTTAAAGGAAAACAAATAAACCAACGTCCCCAAATATGAATTGAATTAATTATGTTTTATTGGTCTGGGTGTAATGGAGCAAGATCAGCCAAATCTATACCACGCTAAACTCTATAGTTGCCACGGAACTTTCAACTTTTATCAGAAAATTATTGCATATAAAAATGATCAAATTAAAGAATAGAAAATCATTTCGATTCTAAAAAAATAATAGTTTATCATTAGGTTGGAGGATTTGAAATAATTTGTCAAGTAGTAGAATTTAAATTGTTAAAATTGACAAGTCGATTTAGTGTAAAGGCTGGACAGTAGGGTGGAGCGAAAAAATCAAAATTTGATTAATGTAAAGTAATAGTGCGGAAAAGTTGCCTTTCGTATACATTATTTGTCATGTAAAAGGATTTTGATAGCAAATAATATCTAGAGGTTCCCCTCGGGCCTTGAAGTTTACCAATAATAGTGAAAAATTTAATAATGTTGTAACGTAATATAGGATAAGAAAAATGTATTAGAATTTAATACTGTGGACATTTTAGCTTTAATATAGGGTCATTTTTTAAACATAAGCAAGTTAACAAGTTCTGACAATGTTAAAGATAATCTGAGGCTCCGCCCGTGGTACGAACTTTACAACAAATGTTAAGTTTCCATATACTACAGAACAAAGGTGAAGTAAGTATGAAATTGTGAATTCAGCTTAGCATTGTTCACACAAGTATCACTTAAATCTAAAGATATTAGTAAAACATTCCTCTGTTATTCAGAACTATAACTGTAACCACAATGCAAACAACTGAACATAGTTTAATGGGCCACTTGACTTGATTATTGACGATAATCTGCTTTGGTGTTAAATTGTGGCATAAGTTGTCTAGACTGCAATCTGACTCTAATAAATCTATCTATATTGCTTGCACCACAAACCGCAGCTGATGCTTCTGTAACTAATTTAACGCATCGTTCCACCAATTGAGTATGACATGGGTAGTTTGCAAAATCAAACACTTCAGGTACGCCATAAAGCACCATTTCTTTTAAAGCTTCATCTGAAATTCCCATGGTAAACGGAGGTTCAGTTGTTTCCAAACTCTGCCAATATATGAGTTCATGGTAGTCTTCCGCTTCGAAGTTAAAATCTGGAATTGTAAATTTGCGAAGTTCAATGGATCTTGCCGCCAAGATCCTATGCAGACCAAGATCCCTGATAGATTTTCGATCATCTGTCATCATTGCTAATAGTATATTTTCTGGACTCTCAAAGAAACCATTGCGCTGAATTACAGGATCTATCACAGTTTTCATTTCAGAAGAGAGATAATAAGATCTTTTTATAGTTTCGAAGACGTGTTTGGCACTAGCTTTACAGGAGTGGTGAATCTTAATACTAAACTACATTGGTGCATAAACTTTCATAACGTATTCTGCTAGAATGTATTAATTCTGTGATGGATTAACGGTTGCGATACAAACGCAAAATTCTATTTGCAGTCGTTAACCACCTTGAGTGGTTTAATGCACCAGGTTATCGTCTTGACAAACTTGTTGAACACTGGCCGCTAGCCACTGCAAAAAAGTACTGTTGTTCAGTACTTAAAAATTTTCTACTTATTTCTGGAAGGTTAACTTGAATTGTGTCAAATAATACAACTGGCAATTGTTCACAATTAGCCAATGCTTTTCCAATAATACCAGAGGACGCACGAGGACCTGTATGCTCTTTGTGATGTTTTTCGCTGAGCCACCGGATGGAGTCACATGATCAAGATACGTTCTTGAATCAGAGTAACGTGCTCTTCAACTAATCTTTTGCAGTACTTTTTTTCCATCGAAACTTGCAAGTTTTAATGTCTTGTCCTTTCTGCCATCGAATTACAATCCACGTAGTATTGTCGGTCTTTCTGTCTCCTGTATATTCTTCTTTTTCTTTTTTTTCTCTCGCATGATTTTGCTGCGGTCAATTGCGTTTGAAGAATCTTGTTCCGTAACTAAACCCACATCTTGAAGCACAGCGCTTGAGATTACTGTTCTGTCTGACACACCGTATCTGTCACATTGACTTGCCAATGTTGGTAAAGAAAGTCGCATTTGTTGTGAACTATGTCGTGGCTTTGCTAGTGAGTGTGATGGTTCATTAACTGTTGCTCTAAAAGGTGATGTGTTTGAAGTAGAAGCCATAAAAATGCCATCGTTTATCTCCATTTCTGATGAACTCGAATTTGAGAACATTAGTACTTTCATATCTTTTAGCATTTTTAGAAAGTCAATCATTTTTTTGTGCTTTTCGTTCGACCTTACGTCGGAGGACTTGTGTTGCGGTTAGGTCAACAGTACTGATGACTATTCTTCTGACAGTTCTTTGGTCATGAAGAAATGCCTCTTCTTCAACAGGAACCTTACGATACTTTTCACAACAGCAAGAGAAAATTTCACATTTACAGGCCGAAATATCGAACAATTTTTGTTTAGCTTTCTCTCTGAATGCTTTGAGCTTTGCCTGGTAATGATCACTGATTTGTTTCCCTTTATATGATTTTTTTAACAGAACTTTGTATTTGGTATGATATGAACGAATTAGCTGAAGAACTCGCATGTGGGTTACTATAGGTATTGAAGCTTTGATCCACAGTATCAACATATCAACGTCACATTGTTGTAAAAAACCCAATTTTGTAGAATTCAAGGCCAGAGGGGAACCTCAAGATGAAAATATAGAATAAAAATATTTTAGGTATGTCATTATGATACCAAATGGCAACTTTTCCGCACTATTAATAGTTGAAATTCGAAAAAAAATATTTTTGCCTATACTTTCACTCCACCCTACTGGACAGTCTACTAAAATATGTTTCACATTTAATTAAACATCGTACATGACACAGGTGGGTTCATCTTCTGCCAGAAGAAACTGCGCATGGACGAGTCTAGTGTGGCCAATTAGAAGGCGTGTCAGCACAACCTCCTCTACTGCTTGGTAGTCGAATTAATTATGTAGCAAATGTACGATTTTAACATAGTTTTCTTCTGAAAACATAATTAATTAATAAATTAATATGGAAATAGCTGTTTAGTATTTCTACTTTTCAAGCATGGGAAAACATGGTAACTCTCTAAATAATAGATGTGTTAAGACATCCATAAATTATATCCTCGAATGTTTTCAAAAGGGACTTTAAAATCCTAGATTGTACATCTCCTTGTCGTAATATTTTTTACCGTTTAAATGAAAATGGATTTCACAGATGAAATATTATTCAAATGTTTAGAGTTTTATCTTGGGGGAGTTTGTTAAATTCTAACGTTGTAAAACGATTTTGAAAGGCTTTGATTTACGATTTGGATTTACAACTATTTTAAATCAAGCTTTATCGCAATACATTTCATATTTAAAACCAAACATAATTCTACAGGATTTATTCAGTTTAAATACTTTTACTAGGAAACCTTGTGCAATGTTAATGCAGCTTTAAATATACAATATTTCTATTTTATTATCTGTTTCCTGGTTTAGTTACATTGCATATCTCAATGCGTCTAAGAATTCAGACGTTAAAAATAAGAGGTTATCGTTATTTTTGCATATACCTTTAAAATGTCTGCGCATTAAGAGCATGATTTCTAAAAAGTTCTACATGCACGTGAAATAATTATTATAAGACAACTACTAAATAAATTTTCAAAAGTATGCTAATTGATTATCATATTGAATGATTATCATATTGAATGATTATCATATTGAATGATTATCATTTTGAATGATTATCATATTGAATGATTATCATTTTGAATGATTATCATATTGAATGATTATCATATTGAATGATTATCATATTGACTGATTATCATTTTGAATGATTATCATATTGAATGATTATCATATTGAACGATTATCATATTGAATGATTATCATATTGAATGGTTATCATATTGAATGGTTATCATATTGAATAGTTATCATATTGAATGATTATCATATTGAATGGTTATCATATTGAATGATTATCATATTGATTTTTACGAGATAATGTGATATGTACAAGACCGGTTTGGAAACTGAACTACTAATTTTAATAAATCTTAATATTATCTGTACCACATTATAAACATACTTAATTTATATGCACTTCATGTGGTGAAATCTATTATATTTACACTTACATTATAAATTGACATGCGTTTAACTTTAACATTACCTTATTTGTTCCGTTTCATGATTCGTAGCAATCCATTAAAAATCCATATAACATTGACACCCATAAAATTTCTCACACTTTGGGCATCACCCTTTCCATTGAAAAGTCAAATTTGATTTGTTTCTAAACACCCAAAGCCTCCGATATCAAACTCGGATCAAAAACCACGATTTCCTCTAATAACACCCTCAACAGCTAAGTGAATAATAATGACAACAACAAACAACCCAGAAATGCAAACAAAAGCCGACCAACAACAATCTGAGATCTGACAAATAGCACGCCTAATGTTCCAGATCCCGGGCCCATTATGTCAGATGTCTTGAGAGAAAGCATTTCGCTTTTTACGCCATTTTTCTTTTTTTTTCCCCGCCATTTTGATCGAATCGGAACTTTTTTTCCCTTTCGGTCAGAAAGCAGTCAACAATGGTTCCAAGGTCATTTTTGAGCCAACAGGTCTTGATAGTTTGGTTTTGAATTGCGCTGCTCCCATTTGTGCAGAGTTGACATTTATGCGCATATTTTCCAAGAACCGTGGGATAATGGCGTGTTCTGAAATACCAAGGAAAACGATCTGGACGCATATATTTCGCTTTAGTGTCGATGGAGACATTTAAAGTGGTTGTTTGGTCGTAAAGCAAATCGACAAATATGTGGCTTTCAAAATTATTATTGGTGTTTTATTATTATTATTGCGAGGGCTGCCAAATGTTTGCGTATTTAACTTTCACTTATTGCTAGTTTACATTTATTTCATTTCACATATGCGATTTATTATTTTACACCGACACAACACATGGTTAAACTAGAAGTTGTTGAATCTATTGACAAAGGAAATTTCGATTTGCGATTTTTTAATGTGATTTAGTAATGGCGTTTATGAATAAAATGGCAAGCTTTACTGAAGAGTTTAAACGAATAAATATAGAGTTTAAACGAAAAAAAAATAATGTTTGTTCATCCGTATAATAATTTTTCACAAAATAGTTTTATAACTGATATGAAAAATGTTGTTAAAAATTTGTTAATCTGCACTTGATATACTTAAAATAGTATATTTTTTTTTATTAATATTAAATAATATTTACATGATATTAAATAACGTGAATGCATTCTGTTATTAGTGGGATCTGGCTAAGCAAAGCTGGCATAAAACATTGACGATAACTATCAAACGATGAACGTCGTTTTGAACAAATTTTAAGTTCTTTATATATCTGCAAACTTTTTTGATATCGTTAAATAGATATATTTTTCTGTTAATCTAATATGAAGGACAAACATTCTAAATTTTATATGCTGGGGTGATCACTTTAAATAACAGATGTAACCATACGACCATGGTGATTGTGTTAGTTTAATGGTAGTGTATATGGCTATGAAACGAAAGGTTCCGAGTTCAAACCTAACCCTTCTCGCATCCCTTCCTACGTGAGGAGCCAACATTAAAAAAAAATCATAAAACTAGATTATTACAATGGTGAATTCGCTTTATAATTTTAATGGGAATAACCTATTTTATTCTTCCAAAACACATTTAGTTCAATTGAAACTAACTTGCAAAGGTTGGAATTTGCACACGAGTCAATGCATTTAAAAATATAAGTTATGAGCGATTGTCCAGAAATCATCTTAATCCGGCATCCGGCTAAACCTTTTTTAATGTTTTATATTTTTGTATCATATACAAAAAACCTTTCAAAATAAAATTCTGAAAGTTAAATTTTTTTTAAAGATTTTCAATTAATATTTAGTTATATATTAGCTTTATATTTTGTAGTAGTAACTCTGTAAAAAAAGGTACTTAAAATGAGTACCTGAACCTAGTTGTTTTTCTTTGAGTACAATTGCATCGTAAACGAGCGACGACGTACTCAAATTTAAGTAACCGTACTTTCTTAAATATGAGCATAATGTCGATTGCTTAAATGAAAACTGAATTATAACAACTCAATTATCTTACTTTCCATTTTTTTGGCATTTTTAACATTTCTTCTGTTTATAACTTCTCTAAGTCGCTCTGGTCGTTTAACGTATAAAGCTCTGGACTGCAGTGCCTGAAAGTCTGGGTTCGATACCCGGAAAGTCTTGATTGCAATTGTTGATATTTCTTCAAATGGATTTATGAAGAATGGATTTTGAATGAATTTATTTCAAAAACACTTGTGATGGCATACATGAATGCCTTTGACTACATTTTTTTTCCAAAAAAAGAAGAAAAATTTCTAATGTATTTAGCTTCTTTTTAATGTTTTGCAAAGTATGAAAAATAGGTTTTCGAGTTATTAATGCTAGATCATAGAAAATTCATAAAAGTTTAACGATCTAGTATAGAACGATCTAATTTAGAACTATCTAGTATAGAACGATCTAATTTAGAACTATCTAGTATAGAACGATCCAATAAAGAACGATCTCGTATAAAAGGATCTAGTATAGAACGATGTAGTACAGAATGATCTAGTAAAGATCGGTTTAGTAGAGAAGTAATTCAAAATTTTCCGCAATGCGTACATTTAAAAATCTATTCAAAATACAGATTTTTTATGACCTTTTTAATATGTGACTGAAAACATTGGTGATGCGTGCATCGATTAAGAAAGAGAGATGAAATAATGACTGCCGAATATTATATGCTTTCTATTTCGTTTTTCAATTAATTCATTGTTATTAATTATCCATCCAGTGAGGATATTCCCAATCTATTCCAAATTAAACCTTGAAGAAAATTGTTATAATCTTTCAACATCTCATCATGGAAAGTATTATGATTTTTAAAGAAAAATATTATTATATAAAAGAATGTCTTAATTATTATATTGATTGGGCGACCGATTTCGAGACTTCTGTCTATTGTTAAAAAGTTTAAATTAGAAATTTCAAAATAGATACAAAATATACTTGGAAAACGATCTAGCTTAATTTAATTATCAATTGTTATAAATTTTGAGAAAACTATTTTTTTTTAATTTATTAATTACACATATAAGATTATTTTTTATAAACATTAAAATAGATTCATGTTTATTTATTTAAAAAAGCACTCAAATGGAAAAATGTTTTCTTAAGTAAAGTCTACCTGAAAGAAAAAATCATTAAATTGATTTCTTTTTTACGATAATTTGATTCCGTTATATTTTAAACAATTTAGTGAAATCTGTTTATTATAACAGATAATTTTTCTAATTAATAGCATAACATCTCCATTAATCTGTTCATTTCACAATAATAAGTTGACTTTTTCACGTTTTCAAAAAAAAAAATCAATCCTTTTCTTTGAGACCCAATTATACAAATTTGTTATATCCAGTTCTTATTACTAAATATGTCTTTAAAAATTACCAGACCTTAAAAGTCATTTCCCTCGCAAAAGTAGGTTAACAAAACAATATTTAAACTTCACGAAACTGACGTAATTAGAAAAACTGTCCGTTACAGCGAAGCCAAACAATGGCATTTATCCAAAGCAGTTGCTTTACTTCTTACAACTGCAAACGTTTAAGTTTCTCAAATAAAGGGTGTATCGCGAAAATCGCAATTTCGCCAGTTTCTTTAAAATAAATAATATTATGACGTAAAATCGCCCTCAAGGTGATTCCAGTACATGATCATGTTACTTTAATCACCTCACAATTGTGCATAATTTGGAATCATAAATAAACCTTTCATCAAAATGCCTGCATTAATCTCTCAAGCTGAAGTCCATTGTGCGCTGAAAGGGCTTTGTCTTGGAAAAGCATCGCTCTGGGCAAGCTGAAAATCTTTTCTCTGAGTCATAGAAAACACGCCAATCATCTAAGGCATCTAAGCCGCTGACAGTTAAACAAATAGACACTTAATTTTTTATTGTGGCCTTTAAAGCTTAAGCGTTTATTTTTATTCTAAGCCTCAGAAATGTGATAGTTCTATTGTAGTGGAGCTTTGACCTTCGTGGGTTTTTCAATAGAATTTGGATAGTCGAAATAACGTTTTTACGGATGTTTTGTTTTGTTGATGCGTTTCCCTGTAACTAGGTCGAAGAAAATATGTAACTCTACGAATGTCTCAATCGTCGTGTAACTATTAATAAAACAAAGTTAAAGTGTCTAATGTTAAATTAACGTTTAAAAAATGTAAATGCATTTATGTTGTGATGTATTTTTTTTCGCTGACTTTATCAATACGATATATGTACATTTTAATGATTTAATTGTAGTTTATATAGCTTTTTGTATTCTGTCTGAAATAGGGCCAAAAGGAGTATATTAGGGAGGCAGATAATTCCGGTTGTAATCACTATGGAATCGCTTACTAACATTTAACCCTTCACTGTATATCATATTCACTGTATTCATATCACAAGACCCAAAACCAGAAAATAGTTTTTAAAAAATAGTTGAAACAAAACTAAAAAGTTTTGTATATACAACTCCAAAATCTCCTTTTATCTCATTACCTGAACATGTAGTATCTAAATGAAATAAACATAAATTTAAAAGAGAGAGAGAAAAAAAGAGAGATCAAGAAATATATTTCAAATATTAATGAAGAAGCCCTATTAAAATCTGTAATATAATTCATTTTAACTGCCCACATAACACAATTTGAAAATTATTTATGTAATATATTTGTTGGGTTTCTCTGCTGTTTCTAATGTACCATCTGTTCAACTTCCTTGTCATCTTGTCTTTGATTTTATTTTGTGTGCATCTGAATTCAATGCAATACAATACAATACAATACAATACCAATTCCAATTCCAATCCCAATTCCAATTCTAATCCCAATTCCAATCCCAATTCCAATCCCAATTCCAATCCCAATTCCAATCCCAATCCCAATTCCAATCCCAATCCCAATCACAATTCCAATCCCTATCCCAATCCCAATTCCAATCCCAGTTCCAATCCCAATTCCAATCCCAATTCCAATCCCAATTCCAATCCCAATTCCAATTCCAATCCCAATCCCAATTCCAATCCCAATCCCAATTCCAATCTCAATTCCAATCCCAGTTCCAATTCCAATCCCAATTCCAATCCCAATTCCAATCCCAATTCCAATTCCAATCCCAATCCCAATCCCAATTCCAATCCCAATCCCAATTCCAATCCCAATTCCAATCCCAATTCCAATCACAATTTCAATTCCAATCCCAATTCCAATTCCAATCCCAATTCCAATCCCAATTCCAATCCCAATCCTAATTCCAATCTTAATTCCAATCCCAATCATAATTCCAATTCCAATTCCAATCCCAATCTCAATCCCAATTCCAATTCCAATCCCAATTTCAATCCCAATCCCAATTCCAATCCCAATTCCAATTCCAATTCCACTCCCAATTGCAATCCCAATCCCAATTCAAATCCCAATTCCAATCCCAATTCCAATTCCAATTCCAATCTCAATTCCAACCCCAATTCCAATCCCAATTCCAATTCCAATCCCAATTACAATCCCCATCCCAATCAAAATCCCAATTCCAATTCCAATCCCAATCCCAATCTTAATTACAATCCCAATTCCAATTCCAATCCCAATCCCAATTCCAATCCCAATTCCAATCCCAATTCCAATCCCAATTCCAATCCCAATTCCAACCCCAATTTCAATCCCAATTCCAATCCCAATTCCAATCCCAATTCCATTTCCAATCCCAATTCCAATCCCAATCCCAATTCCAATCTTAATTCCAATCCCAATTCCAATCCCAATTCCAATCCCAATCCCAATTCCAATCCCAATTCCAATCCCAATTCCAATCCCTATCCCAATCCCAATTCCAATCCCAGTTCCAATCCCAATTCCAATCCCAATTCCAATCCCAATCCCAATCCCAATTCCAATTCCAATCTCAATTCCAATCCCAGTTCCAATCCCAATTCCAATCCCAATTCCAATTCCAATCCCAATTCCAATTCCAATCCCAATCCCAATCCCAATTCCAATCCCAATCCCAATCCCAATTCCAATCTCAATTCCAATCCCAATTCCAATCCCAATTCCAATCACAATTTCAATTCCAATCCCAATTCCAATCCCAATTCCAATTCCAATCCCAATTCCAATCCCAATCCTAATTCCAATCTTAATTCCAATCCCAATCATAATTCCAATTCCAATCCCAATCTCAATCCCAATTCCAATTCCAATCCCAATTCCAATTCCAATCCCAATTTCAATTCCAATCCCAATTCCAATCCCAATTCCAATTCCAATTCCACTCCCAATTGCAATCCCAATCCCAATTCAAATCCCAATTCCAATCCCAATTGCAATCCCAATCCCAATCAAAATCCCAATCCCAATCAAAATCCCAATCCCAATCAACATCCCAATTCCAATCCCAATTCCAATTCCAATCCCAATCCCAATCTTAATTCCAATCCCAATTCCAATTCCAATCCCAATTCCAATCCCAATTCCAATCCCAATTCCAATCCCAATTCCAATCCCAATTCCAATCCCAATTCCAATTCCAATCCCAATTCCAACCCCAATTCCAATCCCAATTCCAATCCCAATTCCAATCCCAATTCCAATCCCAATTCCAATCCCAATTCCATTTCCAATCCCAATTCCAATCCCAATCCCAATTCCAATCTTAATTCCAATCCCAATTTTAATCCCAATTCCAATCCCAATACAATATAATATAATATAATAATTGTCCCAAAACACTCCCCATCCTCCAGACACACGTTCTGCTGGAATTTTTCCCAGCACATTGAACAAAGAAATACGAATCTGATAAAAGAAGTTGAGTGGGGTGATAAAGACCCCAAGTTGTTTAGACCCCAAGAAAATGTTATAACAACACAAATAATGTATAAGGGTTAAAAAGGGGGGGGGGGGGGGGTTGGAAAAGGAAGTGTTTTAAATATGGTAATTTAAGAGACAAATATTACACGCATATTCCAGATTAATCTCCATCTCGATCTCTCTCTCCTCGCCAACAATCAAAGCCCAATAAATCATCAGCAAGTGACTCTCAAGGACCATCACAGTGGCAAGGATGTAAGAAGGGTGCATGCAGAGCCTGGCAAACTCGCAGATTCATATACTCCAATAAAGAGACACAGTTTACACCAAGAGTTTTGATTCTGAATATTTTTCTTCAGTGCAAATAATTCTATGCACTCGGTATGTCTACAGACCTCACTTATAGCTACAACTACATTTAACTTTCTACATTTAAAAATGGATCTCTTACGAAACATAAATTAAATGGCGTCGTTATTTCATGTCACTAAGTAAAATCACCAAGACTTTATCACCAAGAGTAGAATGGCTATTATCCAAACATGGCTATTATCCAAGAATGAATAGATTCATATATGGATAATAGCCATGTTTTTGAGGCAATGTAAATGTGTCATACTTTATACTACACATATTACCTGGTTCTCGCGAGTACAGTCATTTTTCTTTATATACATATACTTAAATTTATCATATACAACTGGGCAAAACATTTTCATTTCCTTTTTAACATTCAAAGAAATTTCGTCAATATGCAGAAAATCAGGAAAGCAATTTCTAGAGGGAATTGACAAAGATTGGATACTTACAGCAGCAAAGATGCGTTTGTTAAAAATATGATCCATGGGTTTTATTTTTAATTGATTACTCTTATCAAAAACGATCTGCTGAAAAAGCGGGACTTTCATTATCCATGCCGAAGTGGTCGAAAAAAAGTGTTTCAACACTTTCGGCACGAGGTTAAAACATGCTTGGTACTTGCTTTAGAAATCGGTAAAGCCCTTTTTCTAAACCGTCCTCGACGAATTGACCTTACTTGATCCAGACCCAAATTTTAAAAAAAAAAATTTAATCAGCTATATACAGGCTAAAAGTCATAATATGCATGACCATGATACTTTCTGGAAAAAAATTGTAAAATTTATATTCTTTTATAACAATTTTCTCTTTTTTTTATTGTGAACACAATCCTTGATTTTTATTTAATTCTTGTGTTTATAAATGCTTGTAATAATTATTTTTCTCTTCGAATTGTTATACAAAGGTGGGGAAAATCGGTAATTTTTTGGGTATGGAATTTTTCGAGTAAAAAGACATTTAAATAAATATTTTAGTCAAATAAATGAATAACTTGAATAAAATAAATAACAAGCATCAGCTTTTAAAAACTAAGTATATTTGATTATTAACGAATGCTTTTGTAACAGACTATTCTAAAAACGAGTTGTAATCCAACATTTTGAAAAATATGTTTTTTTATTATTATTTATTAAATTCGAAAAAGAACACTTGTCAGTATAGTTTGTAGTTTATTTTGATTCATAAATCAATAGTGTATTTACGTTATTTTTAAATTGTTCCACAGAGGATATTTTATTTAATTAAAAACACTATGTTTATTTTGAAACAGACAAGCAAATGGTGACCAATTTATTATCAAAATTTATTCTTACGTTCTTGTTGGAAGATTGATTAAAAAAACTGGTATGTAACTTAATTATATAAATATATAAAATGTGTTAAATATATTGTAATTAATTCAATTCTTGTCATTCATAAACTTTGAAATTCATATTTTTTATAACTTATTATGTTTTATTTCAGCCAAATATGTGTACTAAGAACTATCATTAAACTTAATTTTACTTTAAATAAACTAAACTTCTTTAAGTTTAATATTTCTGATTGTGTGTTTATTTACGAACAAATATATGTACTAAAATATTTATGCTAACAACATTATAGAAAGTTCAGATTTAGTTTGCTTATATGTCAAAAATGGGTATTTTTTTTATGTGACTTGATAAATATAGTTATAATGTTTTTCTTTTTCCTAACAATACAGTCTTTTAAAAAATCTTAAATTAAAAAAAAATCACATTATAACTTTTATAATTAATTTTAAAATGTGTTTTGGGGAAAAAAGAAGGTTGACAGGCTCTTTCCTAATCCTAGTGTTGTAGATATAAACTCGATAGCATTGTTTAAAACAAGGTTATCTATTTGCATCAGGGTTGCCAATTGTGATAATAATCTCATGTAACAAAATTATTCATTCCGCATATGGTTAAGCTTCGAACATATTTAATTGCTGCATAAACAATTTTTAAAAAACTTTAATCACCTATTTAAAAGGTGGATTTTTTTTATCGTATTAATCACAACAAAAAGTTCACAGTTCTTGGGAAATATAAGGTATTTCAAATATTAATTTTAGAATGCCGCTTGTATGGAAAATCATTCAAAAAATTTGCTTTATTTTCATAAGCTATTTATTTTCAAATATTTTGAGTTAAAAACCATACTATATGGATGGAAAATAGATGTTTTCAGTTTCAAAAAACGAGTTTATGGCCTCGACATTTTTAGAACGCATGTATATATACGTTATTACATTGTGCAGAATTCGGTAAAGATCTAAAAAATTTACTTTCAGACAACGTACATTTTACAAGACAGCATATTTTATTTTATCTTTTTCAATGCGAACGCGAGTGTTTATTTTGAAAGCGGTTGTAATTTATCAAGTTATCTTTTAACATTGTCAAATATATGTCCATGTTATCCACTATTTTACACATCAGGTGACATACAAATAGTCAAAAAAAAATATTATAGTGATATGTAAAAAAAATTTAAAATATTATTTTTATTAAGTTCGTTATAAAAATTATTTTAATTTTTTTTTTAAATATTTTAAAAATCTATTATGAAATTTTTATAAAATTTATTATAAAAGTTATTATAAAATTTATTATAAAAGTTATTATAAAAGTTATTAACAATGTTAATAAACAATAAAAGTTATAAAACAATTATAAAAATGTTCATAACAAATTTTTTTTTAATTGTTATATGTTTACGTTGATGAATAGAAGAATATTTTTTTGTAAAATCTGAACATGGTGCATTTTTGGGCCTGCACAAATATTCACCAACAGAGTAATATTCACTCAATTTGCATATTTTAATTTTTACAATTTGACATAAGATGTAATAAATATTTTTTAAAAATCAACTATTTAAGAAATGGTTTGTACATTCCGAAAAATATATATATTTTTAATTTGTTTGTAAGCCGTATTTACTTTTGATGAACAAATAATAATTAAAGAAGGAAATTTATATGTGAAAGTTTGAAAAATAGTTATTACTGGTACCATAGCTGTATGACTGTATTAAAAACAATCAGCATATCTATTTTGTAGCTTCTAATCTATACGGCATTATAACCTCTAATAAAACATGTCTCACGTTTTTCCTGAACTAATATGATGTTAAAGATCCTTTTTAAAAGTGGGAAGTTTATTCCTTTGAATCTGAAAGTTGGCTAAATGCGTACACTGTAAAAAAAAATGTTCTTAAAAATGAGTACATGGACGAACATGTTTTTCTTTGAGTACACTTGCATCGTAAATGAGCGATGACGTTCTCTAATTTAAGTAATCGTACTTTCGCAAAAATGAGCAGTATATTTTAATATTACTAATATCAGTTTCTGTTCAAGCTATCTTAACAAAGCGACCTGACAAACTTGAAATATTTGTTCAGAAGATGGTTTTCCACAGTATTTGATGTCGATTACTTAAATGGAAACTGACTCATTACGAAACATTTATCTTACTTTCTATTCTTTTGCCACGCCTTTTACACATTACTTTTTTTGAGAACTTCTCGCCGTCGCTCTGGTAGTACAACGGATAAAGCACTGGACTGCGGTGACTTAGGATATGGGTTCAATTCCAGTAAGTCCTGGTTGTAATTGTTGAAATTTATAGAAAGTGATTTATGAAGGCAGCCTATGTAGGAAAGCAACTGTTCTTTTTATTCATTGCACTCATTTTTGAGTACATGTCTTTTTCAAAAATGAAACTTGTGTAATCGGAGATACGATAAGCATGGAATGTAATCAAAAATGAGTACATTTTACTTATTTTTAAGTACTTATTTTCAACAGTGTATGATGTGCAGCTGAGGATTAAAGTCTGATATTTCCTCAAATTTTTGTTTCATATTATATAAAAAAAATTTCATTTAATACCGTTATATGCTAATTGAATAATAATTATGTGTTTTCATGTCGTATTAATTAATACTTTCAATAACAGTAATACAATAAATATATCGCATTTTTCTATTAATACTTTAAATGAATGGTTGTTTTTTTTTTCTTCTAAATTGTCAACAAATAAAAATGATTAGTTATTTTGTTCTGTGTGAATACTTTTAAAAATTAAAGATTGTGCATGAATAATTTTAGTGACCCACTTTTAAAGAAACGACATTTGTTTTAAACACAATGGTTATTAAATTTCGACACAACAATGATACAAATAATCGACAGTGTTACATTTTCCTTGGGCAATTATTATGTATCTCAAAATTGGCCAACTCTATTCATTCGTTTTAAAGTTTTGTATGAATTCCGAAATTAGAATACATTTATTTTTTATGACTCTGTTATTCAATGGATGATATTAAGAAACAAACTATCCCTCTTACTCACGTTTTCTATTTTAATAATATCGCTGTTTGCGTAAATTGATGAAAGTGCATGACGCAAAATTGTATCTATTGAACAAAAGGAGATCAGGTATTAAAAGTAATTTTCATTATGAAACAAATAAGTTAATAAAATTAGGTTAAACCATTGTATTTATTACAATAACATAAAAAAAGATTTTGAATTATTCATTATAAACTTTAAATCTCACCTGTGTCAGTAAATATATATTTTGGATGCGTTTAATTTTTGTGTGGGGAATTAGATTACTATTTAAAAAAGTTAATAATTTTTCGAACCTTGCGTTTCTAATATAAAAAAAAAATTTAATTGTAGAATTTAAATGATTTAGCATAAGCACGAAGCATATTCACCTTATACCTCTTTCAATGAATTTACGTAATTCTGAAATACTCTGTTTAAGAAAATTAGATAGTTTTTTTCAGATTTATTTAAAATTGTATATTACTCTCTTTTTATTAAAAGGATAGAGGTTGTATTTTTCATTATAAACTTTATGTCCCATCTGTATTCCCTTACTGTTAGTTATTAAAACTAGTATTTATGTTATTTAGTGAGAAAACGCATTAAAATTAATGTGATTTTTATTATTGTGAATATGTAATTTACCGTTGGTCATGATCTTATTCTCGAAACTGGAACGGATTTTCTTTAAATAGGTGTCCACGAATCTTTTATTATAATTTAATTTGATTATGCGTTTCTCTAGTTTTTTAACTGGAAAATTGACATATATAAATGTTAAGTATTGATTATTTTTGTATAAAATATTTATAGATGACCAAAAAAAAATCATGTTATTTTTTCTTAAGAAGGACTGTATTAATATGTTTTAATAAATGTTTAAATAAAATGTTTAATTAAATGGAAGTAACACATGGAAACTTTAAATAAACATCATTTTAAATAACATTTTAAATAATAAATAATTTTTTCCATAAAGGACATTTTAAAACCTTTTTTCCTATTATACGAGGTGTGGCTAGAAAAAAACCGAACTGATGCTATAAAAAAATTTTATTTTCCATTATTTACAATTTGATGTTATCTCCTTCAATGTACTCTCCTCCTCGGTCTACACACCGCTCCATACGAATTTTCCACTGTTCATAGCAATGCTGCAGATCATTTTCGGTAAGTCCATACATTACTTCCGTCGCTTTTTCTTTTACTGCTTCAACACTCTCAAATCTAGTTCCTTTCAAAGCTGACTTGACTTTAGGGAAAAGAAAAAAATCACAGGGGGCCAAATCAGGTGAGTAGGGTGGATGGTCTAAGATGGGAATGTTGTGATTGGCTAAAAACGTCTTCACTAACAACGCATTGTGAGCTGGGGCATTGTCTTGGTGCAGGATCCATGTCTTTTTTTTCCACAAATCGTTCCGTTTTCTCCGTACTCGCTCACGTAGGGTAGTCAGGACGCTAATGTAGTAATGCTGATTCACTGTTTGTCCCTCTGGTACCCAATCAATGTGTACAATCCCTTTGACATCAAAAAAAAACAATCATCATTGCCTTGAATTTCGATTTTGACATTCGTGCTTTTTTTTGTCGTGGAGAATCAGGAGATTTCCAATGCATCGATTGGCGTTTGGTTTCGGGATCGTAAGTAAAAAACCACGATTCATCACAAGTAATAACATTTTGTAAAAAGGTGGGATCACGTTCAATGTTTCCTAGGATGTCAGAACAAATCATTCTTCGGCGTTCCTTCTGTTCAATTGTGAGACACTTTGGAACCATTTTTGCACACACTTTGTGCATGTTGAAACTTTCATGAAGAATCTGCCTAACACTTTCCTTGTCAATTCCTGTCAACTCAGACATTGCTCTGATTGATAAACGGCGATCTTCTCGAACAAGTTTACCGATTTTTTCAATGTTTGCATCAGTTTTTGCTGACAATGGTCTGCCAGTGCGAGCGTCATCACTTGTGTCTTCGCGGCCATCTTTAAATCGTTTAAACCACTCAAACACTTGTGTTCGCGATAAACAATCATCGCCGTACACTTGTTGCAACATTACAAACGTTTCACTTGCAGATTTTCCAAGTTTGAAAAGAAATTTGATGTTAACACGCTGTTCTTTCTGTACACTCAACATTTTTCCGACGCACAGACAAAACGTCAACTACTTAGAACAGACGCCACGGGCAGACTGAGTGCAGGAGGCAGATAAAACTCGAGCAGTAGGCGGAGCAAGAGTCACGTGACAGGCCAGGTGACTTTCAGCCTTATTGCATTCGTTTTATTGTTTCACCTGTGCTAGTTCGGTTTTTTTTTAGCCACACCTCGTATATTTAGCACTATGTTTCAGTATGATGAATTTCGCTTTTGGTGTTAGGTTTTATTTTAAATTATTTGTAAATCGATTTGCTATTTGTAAAACAATCTATTTCAAATCATTCTAATTCAGTTAATGTATTTTTTCGTGGGTCTTTTCCGTTTAAAAAGTTTATTATTATACAGAATGTGATACAGGAAAACAAATCCTTTATAAATAACTGAATAAAAAACATTTTGTTCATTTATAAACTTTTTATCACAATACAGGGTGGCTCAAAAGTCCCTGACAAAATTCAATACAGAATCAAATAATGAGTATAATAATAAAAGTGCATCTGGAACTAAAATACTTATCAGAATTATAAATTTTGTTTAAGCAAATAAAATAACTTAGTTGCAAAATTCGCCAGTAGAGAGCGCTGTATTTTGAAGACATTGGAAAAAGGATTAAACACTCATGAATGTCAGTTACATACAATTTATATTGTCATAAGCAATTACATAGCATTTATTTTAAACTCTAGTGACGAATTTGATTTTAAAGTATTCACATAGGTACATAAGCAGTTTTTTCGCTGAGAGTCGTCATTTCTTCAGAAAACTTCCCACACTAATCTGAAAATATAAAAAATGCATGTATGAGCCAACAGAAGAACAAGTAGAGCCAAAAATGGCGAAGTTTGTAATTTTTTGTGTGTCAGTGCTTAAAACAGCCTGCGTTGCAATGTTTTTAATCCAAACTGCAATCTCCTACAACAAGTACTTGATTTTATATTAAATTTTAAAATGTGCAAGGATCTTTGGATCATTCTGTGCTTTGAAAAGCAGTAGTTTTCTATTTCAAAATCAAAATGTTTCGATTTCCCTGTCTTAAACCTTTAGTGTGCTTCAAAATATCTGATTTAATACATTTTTTTTCTGATTTTCTTTATTATCTGGAAATTGTTATGAAATTAGGCGAATATATATATTATAACATTTCAACGAATTATCTATTCTAGCGCCGATACACCATTCTAGCTTTTAACCATCTATGTCCACCTATTATTACGGGGGATCGATTTCCAAAAGACGCAATATCCATTACCCAACCCATTGCCTACATCCCAATCCTATGTCACGCACTCTCAATTAACATTAAACGACCAGGCAATTCGGTAGCCGAGTCTTCAAGTCGAAGGTGAATCTTCCCATCTGTGGCCACAGCTAAAACCACTTAATGACCCTCTTGCCACTTAATGACTCTCCTAGGATCAAGCAAGCAGCAGCAGCATCCCGAGATGGGATTAAGCGTTGTAAATTATTGAAAAAATCAGATCACAGACTAATTGACCCGGTTACCGATGATTGAGCCTTGGATACAATCGGATTTTTGAAGCACGTGTTGTTGAATGGCGCTTTTGTATATAATGTAGGACGACCCGATGATTCAATTTTCTTTCGAGATTGCTACATCAATTAGATGGAGATGAAATCATATCCATGTTTGTCTTATTGAAAACATAATTTGATGGTGATCTATGTATCATTATTTATTCGTGTTGTTGGCACACTTGTGTGGTTAACGATAAGTGTTAAGATAGCGTTCTTATTAATTATTAGACGTACTTTGTATGGCTTGTAATTAATTATTAGATGTCTAATATGCAGACAGGTTGTAATTATTAAAATTATAGTGTCTGTTAATTTTTCAAACATATTATAAAATGTTAATAGGATGTTGCATGCTTACTAAACTTATAAAATTTAAAGTTCAATAAAAATGTTAATTTAAAAAAAAAATGAGAAAATGATTTTCTTTCAAAGTTAATTTTAAAATTCAAAACACCAAAGGCAAATCGATTAAATTGCAAATCAAAGAAAAATAATCTTTAAAATTAAAATATATAGAAATATATTATTACTGCCAATTTCCAATTTTCCGTAGCTTGGTGTTACTTGGACTTAAACAAAAAAAATTCCAAATCACAATTGATTGTCGCACTTGTTGGTTAATAATGGTTGTTTGGGCCCAAGTTACCCCTAGAATTTCCAAGTAATCCCTAAGTTACAGTGCCTTGAAATACAATATTGTATGTTTTTAATTCTTCTGAATTTGAAATCAAGAAATATTTTACGAATAATATAGTATGAAGCAACTAGCTTCGCACTGGAGTTGCACAATAGAATAGAGGTGACGTTTCGGGATCTATTCTGAAGGAAAAACCTTGTATCATGTAACGTAACTTTGAACCATGGTCATGTGCAGGTAACATCACCTGAGCACACGTCTCCTCCCACCCCGCAACTTGACACAGATGTAAAAGGATGTTTGGACCACAACCGATTTAACGTGAACTAGTCCATTCCACTCGGGACTAGTGGGTAGTTCAGCAGTAGAGTATTCGACTCACAATCGGTTAATTGTAGATTCGAATATCGTGTAATAATAAATCTGTCGTAGTCCAGAGTTCAGGCGCCTATTTAAAGTATGTGGAGTGCCAGTTCAGATGCTGTCCTCGTTATCTGACCACGATTAAAAATTACTAGGCGGGTGCTCGTATTTGTCTTCAGGGTTAGATCCCGATCCGCTGTCGGGCCCCCATTTGCTTAGTGGATAAAGGCGTTCGGCTAGTAATCAAATGATTGCGTTGGTGCCTGCTGAGGTGTTGTCCTCGTCACCTTACCATGGTTCAAAAATACAAGGAACCCCAGTTGCTCAGTTGGTAAAGCGTTCAGCTACTAATCAGAGGATTAGTGGTTCGAATCCGTGAAATGGACTTGACATAGAAAAGTAAAAAAGTAGTGATCTTGCGATCGGAGGGTTGCCAGCTTCGCTACAAAAATACCAGAAAGTCGTCCAGAATATCCAACAAATTATACTGGCGTGTATACGGGACTGGTGCAAGATAAAACTGATCGGGGTCCAAAGTCCCGACGTCTATGGAAGGCGTTGGGTGCCAGTTCAGGTGTTTCCTCGTCATCTGACCATGGTTCTAAAATAACGAGGTGCATGTATAAATGTGTGTGTGAATGTGTATGTGTTCCTGGGTCTTTCCTTCGAGATTGACCCCGAACCGTCGCCAATAGCCCACTGTGCAGCTCTAGTGCGACGTTAATTAACAAAAACCAAACCAAAAATCAAAAATACAAGGCATTGCTCCTGGATATTTTCTTCGGGATATGTCCCGAACCGTCGCCAATAGCCCAATGTGCAGCTCTAGTGAGACGTTAACTAACCAAACCATGCCAACCCAAACCATTGTCAATAGTCTATTGCTTAACTCTAGTGGGATATTGATACCAGCAACCAACCCCTCAACTCAGTGGGTTATTTTTGGCATGTGACGAAAACGAATTTGGCAATCCTCCGAATACCAGTACGCTGTACACATATTGAGAATCGAGCCTCGATGGGCCACGCTGTCCCCAACATCATTGGGAATTTGATAAGGAGTAGACATTCAAAACGTGCTTTGAACAAAATTTACGAAAATTGGATTATTACATCACTGGATTCGCCTTCGAATGTTTTATGGAACTAACTTATTTTATTCCTTTAATACTCATTTTGTCCTATTGAAAGTAACTTGCTAAAATTGTAATCTGTACATGAGTCAATGCATTTAGGAAAAGTTATTAGCATTTTCCTACGAATTACATGAATGCAAAAAAACACGTTTGAATGCTTTCACCTCATATAACGAATTGCAGAATGTTATATAATATAATTTAATTTCATTACCATATATAAAATTTCCTTAATTTTCCCCACATTTTAATCCTTATAATTTAAATACGGCATAATAATCATCCCCCGTATCTAAACAACTTTTTTTTACCATTCAACATAACTTCACTTTCAGATTCGTGTTTCTTTCTTTAATACAATAGAGTTCCCATCAATATTTCTGACGACTACAATTCCCAGCTTAAGTTAATTATAACAACTTCCCACGCGCATAATTGGCATAAGTTTCGCTCAGAAGCAATTTATTGGGGTTTTTGTGTCCTTTCACATGAAAAATCCCTAGATCAATCCATTCCTAAGCAATTAGCTGATTCCCCTGACTCAATCTGATTGATAATAATCCCTAAAAGTTGATGTCTATATAAATGAAAGTCCCTACGACTGGACACTATCACCCATTCTAGAGCCCAATTTACACATCCAACAAAACGAACCGGTGTTGAACCGGGTATTAGGGGAAAACTTTTCACCCGTTTACCCGACACTTGATAATTTGCAGGTTTTTAGGAGGAGAAGTCACTTCGTAAATAGCGGCAAAACATTGCGTCGGTTTGCACCTGCACAACAGTCTTTGAATGCTCGTTCAACTGATTTGCGATTTCTTTATGAATGTCCGCATCACTTACCGTACCGTGGAATCGATGAAAATGCTCCATAAAAATTGCTAGTAAATGTATTACTTCCTCATCACAACACTTATTAGTAACCATTTTTAAATAAGTAAATAACACACAAAGGATCAATCTGCTTTTACCCCAGTCAAGAGCAGGTGCAAGTTTACAAGGGCATTTTCCCCCAAGGAGTGAAGATTTAGGAAAATTGCAGGATTAACCCCGGCTTTTTAACCGTTTGAGTCCCAAGAAGCGCTGTTGAGATTTTATGTCGAGAAAACCTAGTACATTTCGAACATTGTGGACAACTAACGGTGCGTTACCGATTGTTGAAGTCGCGCGCTCTGATTTACTGAAGCAAGTACAGCCGGGAGAATAAAAACGAACCACCAATGATTATTTCGTTAGTTTTTATAGTAGAGCTAAACTTAATATACCATTTTGTAGGGAATAAAGTCTACTACACATTGATATACAAAAAATTTGCATAAGGGACTATCTTCATACTCGAATCCGCACCAACCTTAAAATTTTCAATAGCAACACCTACTTTTGATAGCACAGAAATGTTCCGCGCTATCGCGCTGCTTGGGTCTTTTCGTACTCATTTAGAGAATGCGCTGTTGCGCTGTTTGGTATTCTTCGACAGTGTTTTTTCAATATCCCTGGGACTCAAAAGGTTAAGGAAATGTAAACGGGGCTTAAATGTAACACAAATCCTGTAACGAACATCCGTCAGTTCTGGAGGATTAAATCTTTTGACCCCAACTTATTTGCCCTTATTTTATACTTTTACGAATGAACCCCTCTAAAAACCATGACGTCTGCCCCCTAACTATAGAAATACTACATGCACCATGTAGGCGATTTTTAGCCAATCCTGGAAACAATGGCGCGAAAGAAACAAAAGACCACCGCACGCAATCCATTGACCTCCCGATATATCACCGTGTTTTAATATCAAGATGACCTTTACCGCCAGGTTGCAGCAACGATCTGCCCCAGAAAACAATGCGCATCAGGCGAGAACGACTTTGAAGATGATGGAATAACTCTCACATGCATCAGGGAAAAAAACGCCGCATCCTGTTCTCTGCATAAAAGGGAACAACAAAAATATATTTTATGACCAAATGACGACGAATCATCGATATCATCCATGACATCATCCGCGATGACGGTAAATGGAATCAATTAAAATGAGGGAAATGAACCTGGGATTGGAATTTTCGGATGCGAATATGGTGGTTAATGACGCAAAAAGAAAATTAATTTCACTCTTTTGTTTGACGTTTTTTTTTCCAGTGCTGCGGTTTTACTTTCTGTTGAATACCATTCAATGTGAGATAATGATAGTATTGTTTTCAAATCGATCGAAATTTTATTGTTTTACTGGAAACGCTCTTCGATTTGAAAGAAACGGATATTTCAAAATATACTGAGGATGCGGTTCAGTAAGCAAGATATCCCACAACGGTACAAACCACTAAGGAAAACATAACGTAGAATTAACATACAACTTCTCAGTGGATTCCATAACATGATTCACGTTGAAAATGGATATCCTCAACAATATTTTTTTAGTTTTAAAGATAACTTCGAAGATTTTATCAATATTACTTAATGATTATATTTGTAATTCTTTTTACAAAAACAAAAACTGACGACCAACAGAAGGCTCTGGTTTTGGTCCACCAAGTACCTCCTAACTACCTCCCAAAGAATATCTACATTCTTCTTAACATAATTAAACCTGTACATTTAACAATATTCACTTGGAAAGTTGTTCCATTTGTCTTTTACCCTACTATAGAAATAGTGCTTTCTCCCTTTCCGATTAAAATGTGATTTGTTTAATTTAAACCCACGACTTATTGTTCACTCATATTAAAGTCTAAATCCTCCACATCCCACTGTTTAATAAATTTGAACAGTTGAATCAAATCTCCTCTAACCCTTCTCTATTCCAGATTATACCTATTCAAATTTCTTATTCTGAATATGTATTAAAATGTAAATGTGTTCTTAATCTGAATGCTTATTATTTCTTAATTTGAATAGATATTTTGGATTCAAAATGACATCGATAACTTATTCGAGACGAATAATGAATCAAATTATGCGAAAATACCATCTAACTTCAGATTGTTATTTTAAGATAAATAACTAATTATTCTGTAACTTACTTAATGTACATAATTTAAATGTTATTTTTTTATGTTTCACTTAAAGGTCTTAAAGTTGTAACGAGCCCTCTACTATACGGACCTAACTAGTTTTTAGTTAGTCATAACAAAACAATATCGGCATTTAAATTAGAGGTATGGAATTTTATTTAGCAATATTGACCAGATCTAAACTAAATGTTTTATTTTGTTAACTGATCATATGAATTTAATTTTTGATTGTTTACATTATGTTGAACAATCTTGAAATTCACATCGTTAGATCTATAAAGCATAACATTTGTATTTTAGGGAAACAACTTGCATACACTTTTAGCGATGCAATAACTCATCAAAAATACACCAAACAAAACAAATCATTCCACATAATACAATAAGAATGAGTTAGTCATAACAAAACAAGATCAGCATTTAAAATAGAGATATTGAAATTTATTTAGCAATCCCGACGGAACATAAATAAAATTTTTAAATTTTTTTTATAACTGATCATATGAGTTTACAATGTTGATTGTTTACATCATGTTGGACATTCTTGAGATTTTCATCATATATTCTCCTATAAAGCGTAAAATGTGTCTTTTAGGGAAACACCTTATATACACTTTTTGCAATGCAATAACTCATCAAAAATACACGAAACAAAACAAATCATTCCACATAATACAATAAAAATGAGTTAGTCATAACAAAACAAGATCAGCATTTAAAATAGAGGTATTAAAATTTATTTAGCAATCTCGACGGGACATAAATAAAATGTTTAAATTTTTTTAACAGATCATATGAATTTACAATGTTAATTGTTTACATCATGTTGGACATTCTTGAGATTTTCATCATATATTCTCCTATAAAGCGTAAAATTTGACTTTTAGGGAAACACCTTATATACACTTTTTTGCAATGCAATAACTCATCAAAAAAACACGAAACAAAACAAATCATTCCACACAATACAATAAGAAACCTTCACAATAGAAACAATGTATTCTTGATATTCCATTTACAGAAATTGTGTAATGCGAAAAACATTCTTCTGTGTTCCATCTTCAGTTCATAACGATCAAGTTGCATAATACCCATTGACGCCGCTTTCGTCGTGACTAACACCCATTGCAGTTTACTTATGGAAAAGTGTTGGGATATGCTATTTATTTTCTACATTTCTAAGAGAGTAACTTAGTACTTAGAAATATGGCCACGTATTTTTTTCAGAACAACATTAATATTTTACGATTTATTTGTACGGAGCTGCTTATAAAGTTTGTAACTCTATAAATAATTTTAAATTAAAACTTATTTTAAAACCTAAGCATTTTCCAGAAATGAATTTTTCTAACATAAGATTATTTTTATTATTGATTTGAGTTATCATGTTAAGAATGTAGTCACACTGTAGAAAAGTATGTGTAAATTTAAATTAATATTTTTAGTGATTGTGAAATTAGAATTGAAAAAATAAATATGCAAGTAAAATATTTTATAAGGAGAAAAATATATAAGGATCAAAGCAAATTTTTTAAAAACTCAAATTCATTTAAATTTATTATGATGTAAATTAAAAAAAAATCATTAAAATATGAAATACACATACATGAAATGTAATTAATTTCACTAAAATATCACTGAACAAATACTTATATGTTATGCTATAATATTTATACTTTAATGTGTTATGTTTTTTTAAAATTAATTAAATATTGTTTATATTATTTTTGTTTATAAAACTGAAATATATTTCATAGAAATTTGGAGAGTGAAGGTGTTATTACTAAGGTGTTATTCTTGTCATCTAACAATTATTCAAAAATACTAGGCAGTCTCCCTATATCATTCATTCGGGATTTATCCCAAACCGACATCACCAATAGCCCATTGTGTAACTCTAGTGCGACGTTAATTTAACCAATAAACTAAACACAACCAGTTTTATGTAATAATAATTAAATATTTAACACATATAAAAGTTAAATAAATGTATTTTTAATAAATAGAAATTCAGTACAGTAAAGAATTATAACAAAACCAAAATTAAACTTGAAAAAAAAAATCCAAGAAATGTAGGCTCTAAAATTTTTAATTGGTATATCACCATTGATAACCTGTATAATGTAATTTAAATACCATTTAGAATATATTTTTTATCTCATTCAAAACATTTATCTTTTATCTGTGTTAGTTCGCGTTTCAGTCTTCAAACACAGTTCAGCTATACCACCAACTAGTACCATTTATTTAAATCCATGAGGTTATGTCATGTTCTAACTCGGGTATTATCCTCGTTATCTGAAGGCAAGTGTTCTCGGGTCTTTCCTTCGAGATAGATGTCGAACCATCACCAATAGTCCGCTGTGCAGCTCGAGAGCGTCATTAATTCAAACAGTCAACCAATTATTTAAATCCTTATTAAGAACTGGCCAGGGTGGCCCAAGCACTAGAGCATCAGATTTATGTTCGGAGATCTGAGGTTTGATTCTCAGCATGTGTGTATGTAGCCATCTGCATTCGTTGGGTTCCAAAATCGTTCGAATTTAAGACATCAAAAATAATCCGCCGTATACTGGGGACAGATGCACCTTTAAATTCATCGTATTTCAAAAGTCTTATTCGAGATTGCGTAAGGTGTCAGATCAGGAGTTATCGCCATCATTTTACTATGGTTCAAAATTACGAGGCAGTTTTCGTATCTTTTCTGTGGAATAAATTTCGATTTCCGAACCGTCGACAATATCCCATTGAGCAGCTCTAGTGCGACGCAACGTTAATTCAACCAACCGAACCGTCACGAATAACCGATTGTGCAACTCTAGTGCGACGTTAATTCCACTCACCAACCATATTCATAAAGTAATCGGGTTGCCTTGAATTAGAATATGGCGCCAAATCTTATTTGGCATCCAAATTTCGAAATCGCACCAATCCCGAACCGTAAACTAGAACTTAACCGTAAACTAGAAACCTCGGCAATCACCTATTTGGATTTTCCACGATCTCAACTCACATAATACTTAACCAAAAACATTCTTCCCAGCTGAATAGTCTCTTCTCCAAATCATAATGCTCAAGTTGCATAACCTCCATTGACGCTACATCGTGACTAACACCCATTGATGCAACTCTTGGGAAGAGACGATGCTACTCTAACCTTATTTTTTTATATAATTCACGTAAAAAAGTAGTTACAATGGCATCATGACCGTGTCTACCCATACACTTTGAAATTCGTTAACATGCCAGACAACAGCTCAATCATAATCACCTAAAAGATGTAATTTTTAAAGGGGTAAATACAATTTGCGATGAATAAACGTCATTTTTACGAAATGGGCCTATATTTGCGTAAGTATTGGATCCGCCCATTTTTTATTATCGTAATTTGATTCCGATCCTCAGAGATCGCCGAACAATGTAATCAGACCACAATTGTTCGCTGGTGAAGGTCGAAGTTTGAATATTAAGACGAAATTCATTCGTAAATTGAAGGTTTGTTCCATTATTCGAGATCCAGTAGAAGTCCATTAGCGAAATTCGATTTCGAAGGTAAGATCCGTTGTGGATATTACGCGTAACGGCGAGGACAACTTTCGGAAGTCATTGCAACTTCTCTGTCTCTGAGGCTAAACAAAGAGGAATGCTCTGTTTACAATGCATATTTTTGATAATGAATGTTTACAATGCACCAACAACTTCTATTTGAATTTAATCAACCCTTTGAATGTAGAAAAGATTTTATGTATGTTCTTGATTAATTATTTCAAGAGTCGTTGTCAATAGGGGGACAGCCTACGAATTTGGTGCAAGTTTAAATCCAAATTTTAATCCTAAAACTGAGTGGGGCCTCCAGTTGCCCAGTGGATAAAGGCGTTCATGTGGTAATTAGAGGATTTCTAGTTTGAGCCCGTGCGATGGACTCGACAAAGAAAAGTAAAAAAGTAATGATCTTGAGATCGAAGGGTTGCCAGCTTTTCTACAAAAATACTCGAAAGTCGTCTAGAATATTCAACAGATTATGCACGATAAATCTGGTAGGGGTCCAATGTCCTGAAGCTTATTGAGGTTGAGTCGGGTGCCATCTCAGGTGTTGTCCTCGTCATTTGACCGTGGATCAAAAATACGAGGTATCGTTCCTGGGTCTTTCCTTCGGGATAGGGGCCGGATAGCCGAGTGGATAAAGGAGTCAGCTGGGAATCGAAAGGTTCCCGGTTCGATCCTGTGCGATGAACTTGACTAAGAAAAGTAAAAAAGTAGTGATCTTGTGTCCGGAGGGTTGCCAGCTTCGCTACAAAATACTAGGAATGTCGTCCAGAACATCCACAAAAAATTATCGGTGCACGATAAATCTGATCGGTGTCCAAACTCCCGGCGTCTATTGAAGGCGTTGGGTGCCAGCTCAGGTGTTTTCCTCTTCATCTGATCTTGGTTTAAAATTACGAGGCATCGTTCCCGGGTCTTTCCTTCGAGATAGGCCCCGAACCGTCACCAATAGCCCACTGTGCAGCTCTAGTTCGACGTTAATTAACCAAACCTTCAAGATAGACCCCGAACCGTCACCAGTAGCTCAATATGCAGCTCTAGTGCAACGTTAGTTTACCAAATCGAACCTAAAATAGAGTAACACAATTTTCAGTGACTAGGCAGCTACATCTATTGTTTGGTCAAATGTTGTGAGTTCTAGTTCAATAGTTGCTCAATAATTAATTGAATGTCATCCCACTTAACATTATAGGCAACGCGAATTACAAACTTTATTTTTAACGCTATCAAATCAAAACGATTAGTTTATTTGGCATTTCTTGGTCAATAAAGAAGTAATTTAAATTATTTGACAACAGTTTATAACAAAATAAATTATCTCTTTTCATACAAACTTCATGCTACTTTTAAAAATTGCGTCCATATGCTTTATAAAATATTTTAAAAACTAGTGAAACATTTTATTTTCTTGCTTTTAGATGCAGGTTTTAAAGTCTAATGTTACAAACAAATATGTGCAGAGGAAATCGGTGCTTCAAGACCTTCACACAAAATCCATGTTTTACTTCTATAGATTCTATTGGAAATCAATAGCATAAAGAAATAACATTTTCAAAATCAGAAAAATCATTTTCAACTCTCAAAACTAAATGGACAATTTATTGCAAAACCTAATGTAAAGAAATTCGATCAAGCAAAAACAATTATTCATATTCCAGACGAAAAATATCATCAGTCATTAGGATTTTTTTTATGTGTGAAGAATTCTGAATTGAGAGCGATGATTGAATTCTCAAACAATTCCTACCGAAACCGTCTTTTGAAAAACACCACCAAATACACGATGACCTAACACAGATGATCTCAAAAAATTCCTGTATCCTCTAAAAAAATCCTGTATAATCCAGTTAATTATCTTTAATATTAAAAATAAATATGTGTATTTAAATTTATTAAAGGAAGTAATTAATAGACGCATATGAAAATGAGTGATTTGTTTATTATTTTAAATTGATATCTGCTAAATTGATATTAATTGAATTTAATGTGCATTTTTGTGATTCATATATTGTACAAAGGGCAAAATAAAAAAAGCTGTTTTTTTAAAGATAAATCTAATTGAAGTTTTTAATTTTGAGTTCGTGTAAAAATTTTTAATTAATGGTTTAAGTGCGTACTGGTAACTATGCACCGACTAAGTAAGGCATATTTTTGTAAATACCTTTGTTTACTCAAATTTGATACCATATGAATTACATTTTATCTATAAATTATTTAGTTAAACAGGGATGTTATGTTTATAAGAAAAAACAACCATTAAAATATACAAAATAGAAATTATTTAATGAAAGCAACTCGTTTGTTTATTTAAATGAAATAATTTTCTTATAAATAGCTCATGATTTAATGTTTATTTTTTAATATGTGTATAGAAAACTATATATTTAAAAAAATATAAATTTCAATTAGAATCCTTTAAAAAAAAATTCAAATGCAAACATTTCTAAAGATCAAATTTTCAACGAAAAAAAAAACACTACATTTTTGTATTTCAAGAAAACTAATAGGCAATTTTCCCTCAACAAATTATCATTTGAAACGTTGAAAGGTTTGAAAACAATTTATATGTTTGAATAAAAATACTTTTGAACATTTCTGATTCATTATTACACATGTAATTAGAAAGAAAAGTGCCAGACCTATTTTGTTTAACATAAAATATAAAGTGCAATATAACTTTCAATAAAGGAAGTCACAGTGTTATATGCTGTTAATTTAAACAAATATTGAAATAACATGCAATTAATCATAAAAAGTTTTCTAATGCAGCCCTGTACCGCAGTTCTGCGGCACCGGCCTCTTAATAACAAAGCAAATTTAAACGTATATGAAAAATCCCCCCAAAAAATTAAATGGGAAGAAATAAAAGTGCCATTTACTTAAGAATTATATTCAGTTAACATAAATAAATTCACATTTTTAAAAATACGTTTAAAAATACAATATTTACACTTGTATACCTTCTCAAATAAGTGAAATTAAAATATAACTGTGTTACACTTATGCTTTCTTTTTCCTCGCTTTCATTGAGTCTCATGTTAAATCAAAACAAGTATCTTAAATCCAAACTCCCTAAATCGGGTGAAACTGTTCTGCTTTTTCCACCTCTGAAAAAAACCTGTTGGACTTCCTTTGAGCAGTTGAAAGAAATTTACGTCACATTAACTTAAATACAGTTAAGGGGTGAACTGAAAATTAAAAAAAATTATCGATGGATGTACAAGCAATTCAAAATAGGTTATGCGTTTTGATTTTTTATGAACTAGAGCCAGATAAGTATAAAAAATTACAAATATGAACAACATAAAATAGTACCGTAGATGGGTGTATATCTATCTATATATATATATTTGTAAAACAAAAAAAAATTATTAAATTAAAAAATTAAATAATACAATTTTGTTAAATTATAATAGAAATATAGCAAATGTAATGAACGCTAAATAATAAAACTAAAATATGAATTCTTAAAGTAAAAATTATTCTAATAAATTGTTTATTTTAAAGTGAAAGACATAATCAAAACGGTACTATATCAGGGGGTAGAACCGCATTGAAAAGTCAAGTAGAGTTATTTCTGTATTAGCAATGTTAAAATTTTTAACATTGCTAATACAGAAATAACTCTACTTAAAAACAAATTTCCAATCCAACACCAAGAGCTCTAAAAACTTCTTTAAATAAATTAAAAGTTACTAAATATATAAAAGAATATATACAAACTATATACATTGTATATACAAAATATAAACAGAAATAGGCCATGAGATTAGACAGATCAATTAATGACAATAATGGAAAAATTATTAACTAACAAGACGCAAACGAAAAAACATTTTGACTGTTCAAAATCAAGGCATGATGTGACGTCTAAACTAAGGTTTACTTCAGACATGGCGATTGTGTGTCAGCAGTGAGGGGGAAAGGTCCAAAAATGATGGGGAAATGCCCAAATTCTTAATAATTTCTATGTAGATTAGTTTAAATTTTCAAAAGTAGGGTGGAACTTGCTCCCGCGCACCACCCCTAATCGACGCCACTCGTTTACTTTTCTATTGGAAGGTTTACCTCATTTTAACAGGTGGAGTAAAGCAACTGCGAATGAAGGACTGGAATGAGGATGGTGAGCTAAATGATTTGTAACCTGAATTAAATGCAAAGATCAGAAGTCTATTAGTATACTTTCAAATTGATAGTTACATAACGCAATTGTGCACTTACATTTTTCAGGGTTACATGTGATTAACGTAAAGTTTGCAACTTTTTCCACTGGAAGAAAACACATGTTATACCTACACAACAACACTTTTAGCTGTAACTTTCCATGACAGAAAGTGAGGGAAAAAAACATACATACCATTCGATAGCAGGGTTGCCAACGGTTTCATGGAAAATATATATATATATATATATATATATTTTCACTGAATGTTCCGTTTTTTTTCGAATGTGAAACTTTTTTCAACAGATAGAGTAAATAAGTTACCATGCAAGTAGTAAAGTAACTCTTATTTACGATATAAAATAACCTTAAAAAACACATTTTTCACGTTTATTTCAAATTTTTAAAACAAGTTAAATTAAATATATATGTTACCGTGAAAGTTCAAAAATCAGTGTATCTGCAGATTCAATAGTGACTTTTCAGATACACTAGGCCGATAAGTGTCATTGTTTGATTTCGCACATGGAATCTGCATGTACACTAACAGGCACTCGTTAATGTGCAAATAAGATCGTTGTGCGAACAACAGTAAGTACGCTTATTACGTTTATAACTTATTTTAAAAATTAAGCAAATATAAGGAAATTTAAGGCGCGTCCAAGAATAGAACACTCGATTGACCCCTTAATTTTTATTATACCATTTAAAAAAATTAAAATAAGAAATTGCATGTGATTTTTGGTAGTGTGAAGCCAAAACCGACTGATTGAAGGGGGTGAGAATCCCAAAAATGTCTGCTCCAAGGGAGTGTACTGCTCTAATTTGATTTGAAGAATTAAAACAGTAACTTCTACCAGATGTTGCAGTAGATACCTGAATAAATAGTATTAGGTAAATCAATCGGAGTGCCCGGCCAAAATCCGGATGCTTGATGATGCACTGAGGAGTATCAGGCAGTGTGCAGAGGCCCAGTGCTTGAGAGGAACTTTGGTATGTCCGGGGAATGGACGGCCGGATGCTTGATGATGCACTGGGGAGTATCAGGCAGAGTGCAGAGGCCCAGTGCTTGAGAGGAACTTTGGAGTGTCCGAATTGTTCGAGTAGCTTGGCAGTGGGTCCGGTTCTAGGAAATCGCCGGACTCGGAAGAAATAGACAGGGGCGCCCATTGAGAATTCAGAATTCGGACTATCTATTCTCCGCTCTTCCTTCAATCGTCGTCAGAGGTCCTCTCTCCAGCTAGGGCAACCTTCGAATGTCCCAAGTTCAGACTCACCCCAATAGCAACCAGAGCCGGGACACCCTCAAATTTGGGGGAGGGGGCAACAACGCCGAGAAAAAAACACCGCCGGCAAAGGACAGTAGCCGCCGCTGAAAAAAACGAGCTTCCCCGCATCTCCATCTCCGCCAACCCAAAACCCCAAAACCGGTGGTTTTCAGGTGAGATCAAACAAATTCAAAACAGGTGAGACCTTCTCGACATCAGAAAAGCAGAGAAGACAACAAATCGAACCCTCCTCGAATCACACTGAGCACCCTTTTTTCAAAAATAGACAATAATTAAATACAGTTGTGAATATCATCATAACAGGAGAACCAGCTGTTATTGAACATATAATATTATATGATAATCTCAAAACGGTTGCTCGATGCTATCACTGACTGCTCGAAATTACGAGACAGTGTTCCCGGGTCTTTCCTTAGGAATAGACCTCGACGTTATTTCAATCAACCGTATTGGAATATCACACCACTCATGCTTTTCACTGCAACTTTGAGGACATTAATAATTGTTCACATAACAGACATTAAATGAACTGAATTTAATTAGCGCTATAACACTATTTTTTTTAAAGTAAAACATTAAAGTTCAAAATATCAAACATTAAAATTATATAATGTAATTATAAATAAAAATCCATTAAATGTGTCGAAATGATTTTTTTTCTACTAAACACTTTATCTCTTCAAATAGAATTCTAAAACAATTAAACTACTAAATATATCCCCTTTATTAAATAAACTTTACATGACACGCCCTAAGATAACGATTGCTTTATAGAAAAAACACATCAATATACATCATTCATTATCAGACTTATGCGAAGGACACAATTAGAGTTTCTTAAAAATTTAACACTCGGAATTTCCGGACCCGTTTTCGTTCTACCTTCCCCATCGTGACAAGAACAAATTCCCCATCTACTAAAATACAAAATGAGTCTTGTGTTGATATTTAAAAAAAAACTAATATCTTCTCAACACAATAGGCTTTTCATCCCCTTGTACTTAATTATTTCATCCTCGCTTCCTCTACCCGTCCAACTCGTTTCCATCCTCAAAAAAGATGAATCAATTAATTTACCCAAAACCGAAAACTAGACAAGGCGCTTCTTCAACCTCCCAGTCAACAAGATTTCGTTTTCAATCACACCCAGAAGCGCCACCTGCCGGCAGACAGCGCATCCATGGCCCCGTTAAGTGAACTGAATCGAAACGTAACGGGTCTTTTCGTTGCCAGAATCCAAACGGACAGGTAACGGGCACACTGCTGCTGGATTTGACTGCTTCTGGCGCAGTTCTCTGTGACTTTCACCACGCGCACTTTTGATAACCTTGATGTGTTTATAAATGTCGCCGAAGATCTTAGCCCCCTCAAAATGCGAAAGGATTATCGAGAGAAGTGGACTTGAAGATAGTCCACTGTCGTGTGCAGCCGTGAAAACAGTTGTCGTCGCTGCTTTTAAATGTGCTCGTCCTGTGATGTGAATACTGCTTGGGACATGTGAAGTCAAGTCTGCGTTGTTTACCCGCTTCCCCTGCTGCCGCTTTTGCAAATAGATATTACTTTCGTTCCCAAGTCCAACCATTCTGTCGGTGCCATAGTCTTTAACTCTTTAAGTGTCGCCATGGTGTCTCTTCGTAACAGGACTCTGCGGTGCTTTTCTTTAGCCATTGGTAAGTCCAATATTTTTATTTAGCATAAGAAATATGGCTACTTGGTTGTGAAGTGGGTATACAGGGGCTGAACTAGCATTATTTCTCGGGAGAAGCGGTCGTTATTAAATATTTTGCTGATATCTGAATGTTGGATATTATAATTTTCTTCTAAGTTCGCTGCATCTTTTTAACTAATAAAACCTAATAATTGGATTTTAAATATTTGACCATAACTTCTTCTTGATTTTATTAATTATGGTTCGAATATATAAAAAGATGATCGCCTTTGACCAATATTTCTATCATGTCTTCGAATAGAAGAGCGAGCTATTCCGAAAAACAAAATACAAATATTTTTTTTACTAATTGCGGTCAAGAAAGGATTCATCCTAAGCAGTGTAAGGCAATAGATCTCTGAGAGGGCAATTGACACAATGATAAGCTATATATGCCACTAGCGGTATAAGTTAAAAAATCGAGTTTGAAGAAAAGAACGTTTAAAGGTTTGCAACTGGACTTGGCTATAATGTTAAGTAGAATGACATTTAATTCATTATTGGGTAACCTACTGAATTAGGACCTGCACCACTAAACCAAATGATCGATCTAATTACCTAGTAATTAAAAACCGTGTTCGATCATTTTTGAAAATTTGTGACTTGTCATTCAAATTGCCTAAAAAAAAATTTCATCAATTTTTGGTTACTGTTCATTTTCAACGATTTCTTTAAGGATTTGGAGATAATTTGAAATCCTTTTCTGTGCAAGTCCTTTTAGGAGCAAAAGCAAATAGCCCATCAAACAAACGTGTATCGATAAAAATGATCCTTGCTTGAAAAACATTCAAGCCGATGCATTAACTTTCATTCCGAGATTCATGTGATTTTAAAATTCACTTTTACATTTTTAATATGGATAAAACGCCTTAAATAAACATATTTCCAAATTATAAATATTTGTATTTACTGATTACGTTCGGATCGGATGATTAAAAGATTAAAATTAACAGTAAAGGTCGGGCTCCAACACGCCATATAATTCATTTATTTGCTTTTGTAAACTATTGTGTAATATTAAATAAATATTTAATTTAGGTATTTATAAATGTATTTTTATTATGTCTTTATGAAAAAAATATTTAACCGTTTACTAAATATATGAAGAATGACTTTTATAATTGAATAGGATTATAAAGGGATAAAAGTGATTTTCTATAGCCTCATATAAGCATTAAAATATTAATTCTTATTTTTTTTTTTTGGCTCCTAAATTGGTTTCACTGCTGAACAATTAGTTAAATTGTTTTATAGTAGACTTTTAAACAATTTTTTCAGTTGATTGTTAAGAGTTCGTTGCGAATTTTCAAGTTTGTAGAAACATTCATAGCAAGTAACTTTCAATAGAAGTCGTCACCAGTAGCTCGTTGTGCATCTTTAGTCCGACGTTAATTCAACCAACTGTGCTGTGGCAAGTAAATTTAAGATATGATATATTTTTGAATATTTATCTAGTACAATAAAATTAACCTATTAATGATACTCTAAATATTTATTTTTAAAAAATGATGTTGGGTTGTAACCTAGAATATAACGATAAACAAGGATTTTTGTGAAATGTATCTGAACTGCTATAATTAAAATTCTATTCAATAGTAATAATCAAGTAAAAGTTTTTTTTCTTAACAATAGAAAAGTCTTTGGAATAACTTAGTTTCAAAACGACATTGAACGTTTGGGAAAACCTGTTAACCTCAAAGACACATTTCAAGCAGGATGCGTTGAAGATCATCAATTGTTTCATGCTAAACAGGGTGCGTTCAGTGTGAGGGCGGACGTCAAAACAAAGATGTGGTTATACAAAAAGGTTCTATGGATGGTTTCATTCATATTGGGTTCTAAAATTACGCTGTTTGGATACGGAGCAAATAGTAATTGTTTTATGTTTGGAATATTTTTAAGAAATCAAGTTCTTACTGAAGTGTGCTCTGTAATGTGGTTTCTACCTTCCCGCGTTATAATTATACCGGAATCTGATCCTAAAAAGGATGTTCGTTGTAATTTGCATTACACGCTGAAATGTAGGTGTTATTTTTGGCTGTTATTGTGTGTATAAACAACCAATCATACAGCATGGTATATTTATTTATTTTACACTGATTTAAAAAAAATTCTTTTTTATTATTAAATGTTTACTAAAACCATTAATATTTGGGATTTGGATGATATGTAGTAAATTTTAAAATAAACGTGTGTATCAACTCGCCCAAGTGGTATAACACTTAAATTGAGTAACACTTAATAAAATATCATATTTAGATCACCACTTTCACCTAAAAACGCTTAAAACGTTTCATTAATCTAAACTTAAAAAACCAATACAATTTTTAAATGTATACCAAATCGAAAAGTTATTCTTTTATTGACATTAAATATCAAAAGCTGTTATTTATCTTTTAATCCTTGACACATTTTAACAGTGCTGACTATTTTAAACAAGAAACTTGTTCAACTTTCCTGTGGGAAAACTTAATATTTTCATTATGTGGCCTCCACGTTTTATGTTTTATATATATAGTTTCTAGAAAAAAATAGATTTTGAATAATAGATTAGAAAGTATAATCTTGTTCCCAGAATTTAATTTCTCACAGAAACAAAACCGAAAATATGCTAGAAATTGTTCATCAAAATAAAAATGTATTCGTCAAAAACCCAAGGTAATTTTTAATTTTATAAATATTTAAAACTTTTAAAATATACCGATTTTTTTATTCTTTTTTTTAACGATTTTTTGTTTATTAAATTTGAGTAACCATTTCTAGCAGTGAACAATAATAGTTTTAACTGTATTCAGTGCTGAATCTATTCGGAACCATAACCACTTCTTAACCAACTTTAGAGGGGTTGAAAAAAATAAATTTAAAATCTTTAGTCTCTACTAAAAAGTTATCCTATAAATAATGTTCATAATTTATGATCCATTGTTAAATAAATTATCAATTAAGCAATATTTGTCATCGGAATTAAAATTACCTCGACAATAAAAAAAATTAGTGTAGTTTACAAGTAGAATGGTGATTATTTTAAACCAACCCCAAATCTGGCTTGTATTCACCCAATATCGAAGAAACAAACATTGTCAACTTAACAAGACAACAATGCTCTAAAATAACTGCGGTCAATGCTTCATAGAGCACTGCGTTTCTCTACCGAATACGGAAAAATCTTTTCTGAAACAGGTTTTTATGCATTTCATTAGCTACGAGTCGTTAAAACAAGCGCAATTGCGTTCGTTGTCACAAATCGAAAGGGAGAAACAACCGGCCCAGGCCTACAAACAAAAAAAATTAAAATCGCCAATCAAAAATCAGTCGCCAACTACCAATGAACACTGTTTATTCTAAATATTCTTAAATCGTTATAAAATTATTCAAAGTAGAGAGTTCTTAAAATGAACGGGAACAGCATGTTCTTTGAGTTTAAGTATTACCCTTCTTTACTTAGCTACTCCCTTGCTAAATCCAATATTTTCGGAAAAAGAACAAAAACAAAGATAAATGTTAAATAAATAACATAAATGCCGTAAAAAATGTAAATGCCAGATTTTCATAGAATGCAAAAGGTTAACATAAAATTGTTTCCAAATTTTATTTAGTATATTTCGAAACGTCCGGAAAGAGCCCCGAATTTTTTTTATTAACTTCCATTTAATTGAATGTATTTGATTTACTATAATATTTTTCCAAAAAAACGAATATGGAGTAATATTTTTTCTTTAGCGGTATTTCATGAGTTCAATAATATTTTCTCCTACAAAAATTAAATTCGATTGGTACATGAACGGCTTGGACCCGGAAAATTTAGCTTTCATCTCATGGCCGAAAGGGGTTGGCGTCGGACTCTGCATCCAATCGACTCCGATTCGATCCTCGGCATGTATGTAGCGAGAATTGTTCCTCCGAAATGAAATATCCACCAGAGAGGACTGGTGCACGTTAAATCCGCCGAGGTCCAATACCCTCACATGCATCAAGCCTCGTGGGGTGCTAGTTTATATGTTGTCTTCGGAACATAATCCAAAAAGTAAAAGGCAGTGTAGATCCCGATCCGTTGCCAATAACCTACTGTGAAGCTCTAGTGTGACGTTTATTCAATCAACCGTATTCAATTGAATGGATGAGATTAATAAAGAAAATATTCCAATTTGATTCCCGTGCATTTTTTTCTTTTTAATCTTACCCATTCAATTTGTTTTTCCAAAAGATACATGGGGCTGCAGTTGCCTAGTGTATAATGGTGTTCGGCTAGTAATCAGACGATTTCGAGCCCGACCGATGGACTTGACAAGGAAAAGTAAAAATGTAGTGATTTTGCGATCAGAGGATTGCCAGCATCGCTACTAAAATACTAGAAAGTCTTCTAAAAATATTTAACCAATAAACCTAAATAACCTATCTAAAAATATTTACTGGCGTGTATACGGGACCGGAGCACGATACATCTGATCGGGGGTCTAATGTCCTGACGACTATTGAGGTTGTGTCAGATGCTGTCCTTGTCATCTGATCATGGTTCAAAAATAAGACATCGTTCCCGGGTCTTTCCTTGGAGATAGGCCCCGAACGGTGGCTAATAACCCACTGTGCAGTTCTAGTGCGACGTTAATTAACTAAAACCAAACCTAAGTGATACACAAATAGCAATGAATTTCCCAATTGGCGGTTTTTCGCCAAACGTGGCATCACAGGGAACAAACCCAACCGCGGATGTCTTATCTTTTTTGCCATGGGTGTCTTTCGGTGGTTTAGTATTCCATGTGGAAGTGTGGCAGTGTCGAAACGCTCGACGATCCTCTTCGGAATCGGCTGGCATGAGGTCATTCGTAGGCAGACGACACACGAAAAGACACCTTCCAGCTACTTTGGAACACCCCGAAAACAAAAAGAACAAAAACTGCTTTCGTGCCTGCGTCGAGAGATCGTCTGCCTTTCCAATTCTCTCTTCAGTTGGCCTCTTTACTGCATAATGCATGCGATTTTATTTCTCTTATTCGACTGCATTCATGAAAACCGAAAGCTACCTGGCGAAAGTGGTATTGCAAAAGGTTGTATTCATTGGAAGAATCCTTGACGTTTGTTTTTAGTTTTTGTTCAAATTCATTTAGAATGAATAGTTACGGGAGTATTTTTTAATACAGCCTATTCCATTTAGACAGTTACGGAATGTTTGGAAACAAAAAGAATACGCAAAAGAACTTAAAAGATTCTCAACATTTCCTTCGCAATTAAACTAACATCGTATGTTTAGATTTGGTTAGTTTTATATTGTTTTAAAACGCAATTTTGCCTTATTTAACTAACAATCCATCTTGTCACAAATCTTTGGACATATGGTTTGAAACTATAATAGTTTAAGCACATCAAACGGTATAGTGTTTGTTTTACTGATTAAGGAAAGTCTGCATTGGTTTTGGTTACTGAGTGTTAAAATACTGATTTCAAATCGATATGGTAAAAATACTTCTCAATGCAAATAGTGGATATTACTAGTTGAAATTCCTAAACGAATGGATTGTTTTGAATTGCATGTCAATCGAACATGCCATCAGGGAAACCTTGGATTCATCCATTTATTTATGATTAGAGCAACACGTTCCCATGTTCTAGCTTTAAGTAAAATCCAACTTTTTTCACTTTATGCCCAAATACATTTGGTTATTTAAAATAATTGCTTGGCTCCACGTTGATTTGAAATCAGTTATGGCATATCTTTTTTGTAATTTAGTTTCTACCCAACACCTTTTATTTCGACCTCCGGGTACAAAGGCACAATCTATATGGATTTCGGAAATATTTTTTAGAGATGTTTCTTTATACAATATTTCTAAAATTGTTAAAAGTACTTAAAGAACTACATGACATTTTCCATGCCCTTCACATCTTCAGAATTTATCTAAATTTATAAAAAAGTGTTTGGGTATGTTTTTTATACAAATTTACAGTTTTATTCCGAGTTTGATGAAATTTTGTACACTTGACCTTCAGAACAAGAGAAAGGTCATTGTTTTTTACACCTGCCCCCTTCCTTTACGGTACCGCTTTAACTTTTTTTTTTACTTTTCGAATAAAAATTTCAATGTATATTATTTAAACTTTAGATCAATGTTTCACACAAATTCTATAATTCTTTGTATAAATTTGTTTTTTCTTTAAATTTAGAATGCAATTTTTCTAAGATAGTTTTAAAACTTTAAGATTTTTTTATTAAATTTCTTTTCCCCCAAATTTTTTCTCCGATTACTATTTTTGTATACTATACGTATTTGATTATTATATAGTAAATAGTTATGCCTAATAACACAATTTTTTTTTTACTTTAGTAACATTAAATAAAATTTGGTTTTTATATAAATAGTTATTCATAAATATATATTTTTTTTCTTAAAACTCTATTTTTTTTACTTTAGGAATTTAAAAAAAGTAATTCTCATAAAGCTAATTCCCATGTAAATTTTTAATATACACATATTTTACAATATGCTTTAAAAAGTTTTACATGTCTAGTCTACCTTAATAATAAAAAGCCTTATCGTTTCGAAAAACGTAATATTAAAGAAAGTATCTGTTCCTTGAGACACTTGCCTGTTAATCCAAGACACTTACCTGTCAAGATTCCAATTTTAGCAAATAAAAAAAGTTATGAATTTCACAAGTATTTGGATACTGAGTCCACTTAATCGCAATATTAAAAACAACATCCGATACTCGCGTAACTACATTTTACGGAAATTTCACAATCGCCATTTTAGCAGTTGCGTCTAATCTGCTTATACGTTACGAATTGTAAGATTAGCATTAATTACCTAGCATGAAACTAATAACCGAAACTTGGCATGTGTTGGCGTGGAAAAATAATTAATTTTATAAATTATAATACTCTTCATGCATGAAAGCAGAAATTTTTCAATTTGCTTTTTAAAGAAGTCTCGAAATTTTCCGAAAGCAAATAACTAATTTCACAGCACTTCTTATATCACTAGAATTTATAAGTACTGTTTCTTTATTTTTTTACACGGGGTATGCTTTAGGAATTCTTTGATTTTGAATAGTATTTCAAAACTATCAAGCTGTAAAAAAAATAATTTTTTGAATGAACTTTAAACTGACAGTGAAAACACTTTAATATTTTGCAGTTGAGTTTCCACTTAATATGAATATATTTGTTATTGACTGAAAATGGATACGTATAATTTATAATCAAATTTAAACACTCAAGTTGCAGAATTTGTTTTTTCTGATTTGTACTGTCAGTTATTCCTATAAATAAAAAAAAATGTTATTGATTGGTTCAAGAACCAGACAGCTGTAAGCAATGGCTTTAGAGATGCAAGGAAAAAAAGATGTAATGCTGTCGTATGTAGTGGAATAAACAGTGTTTTTGGTCCCTCTTGAAAAAAATTTGGAAAGTGGAGCTGTCAGTTTCTTCAACTTGCATTCGATAAATAACAATCGCATTTCTTATTACGCCAGTTTTCCATGTTGCTTTTGAAATGCATTTGATATTTCATTAAATGATTTTTTTGTCAATGTTTCTTATTCTTTGGGTATATAAAAAATTAGGTTTTAAAATTAACCTTGTGTACTTTAAATAATGCAAATAAATGAAAACAAACTTAAACAAAAAGTTGCTAAAGAGTTGATTATTTCAATATTTTTGTTCTCGCAATCAAAACTTGTTCACGATTTACCACTTTAAAGTTTAAATTGCATATTTCTTTGCATATATTTAAAAAAAAATTACACTTTTTACTTGATTTTTTTTAAAGAAAATTCTTAAATTCTGTTCTGATAAAACAAAATATAATTCAATGGTAAAGAAAATTGGAAAATTTATCAGCTTGTAAAGAATCAACATGATAATTTGCATCTTCAATTCGTCAAACTTGAATTCACCTAAAGAGTATGTAAAAGTTAATATTTTTCTACCTAGGTAAAATAACAAACTATTTTAGCTAACTTTTAACTTTACTCATAAAAATGTTTAAGTAAAAGTAAACCTCACGACTATTTTAACGTGAAAGTTCTATCAGTTTGGTTAATAGGATGTCACTTGCTAAAATCACATGTAACGGAAGTATGTAGTGCACTCGCGCAGACGACACCGTTGTTGCGCCGCGCATGATGCATTCATAACTAAAATAAGTCTTGCAAGCGTATTTCACACAGGTGTAGCTTGGCAGCACGTTTGTTGATTTGAGTAGGAGTGGTCGCATTTGACGGAAGTATACTCCATCTAACTCAAACCGATGCTTATCAGGAGTTGTGTTTAATTTGTTAAAGAAGTTTGACCATGTACCCTAGTGTCCATGCACCCTCTGCAGCACCAAAGACGTTTCACGTACCCCACTACGGCCGTGTCCCCGATACAGCCTCTCTTTGTTTTATTTTTAAACTATTTTAAAGAAAGTTAAGTTAAAATTCAAAAAATGAAGATGAACTTTTATTTCAAAATTTGAAGGGCACCGGATAGCCCAGTGGATAAAGGTGTCAGATGAGAATCGAAGGGTTCTCGGTTCTATCCTGTGCGACGGACTTGACTAAGAAAAGTAAGCAAATAGTGATCTTGTGATCGGAGGGTTGCCAGCTTCGCTAAAAAATACTAGGAATGTCGTCCAGGACATTCACAAAAATTATCGGCGTGGGTACGGGACTGGTGCACGATAAATCTGATCAGGGTCCAGAGTCCCGACGTCTATTGAAGGCGTTGGGTGCCAGTTCAGGTATTGTCCTCGTTATCTGATCATGGTTCAAAAATACGAGGCATCGTTCCCTGGTTTTTCTTCGAGATAGAACCCGTACCGTCGCCAATAGCCCACTGTGCAGCTCTAGTGCGACGTTATTTAACCAAAACAACAAAAAAATCATAACTTGAATATGAGATATATTTCTGAGAAAAAAAAAACATACCTTTAGCTTAGTTTTCAATAATGGAGTCATTGCGAGAGTTTCACGTGACGTATTAACATGGTAACTTACTAGTAGTTTCGATTTCTTCCCTACAGCAGACAACTTTGCTTTTGTTTGTTTAGTCACTACGCTTGCAATTATGGTATAGTTTGTTTATAATATTTGTTTTTTCTAAATAAGTATTTTTATTCAATACATGAATAAATTTAAGTACAGAAATACTTATATTTTATTTGTATATAATTAGAATTACATTAAAATACGAAAAAATACTTTTATTTCAACACAAAAATACTTGATAAACGTTGACTACAATCTATCTCAGTGTATGTAGTAAATATTTCTATATTGAGGTATTATTTAAAGACTAAAAGTTAAAATTTTAGTACAGGAGCTAAAGCTCCATGCTAACCGTACGGAACTTCATGGGGCGTCGCGGAACTTTCTCCATGTTCCGTTGGAACAGCGGTCTTCTTCTCGGCATGAAACTCCCCCATTCCCAAATAACTATCAAACCAATTCAAATTATTATTAAAGCACAGCAAATGTTGCCCAACCCATCTAATTGAAAAACTCCCAACTCTTTTCCGAGCGTTTTCCTCTGGTTCCGGCACTCGGCTGTTAGAAGAGGAACTCGACTAATTACCGCCCAACCAGTCCCGCCTTCGACAAACGAGCGTGAAAAACAAGGAAATTCAGGTTCCACTTCAGGTATCGGGTGTGGCCAGGACCGACTTTGAAAAATTCATTAGTTGTGATCGGTATTGGGAGCAGCGGGCAGCGATATTTAAAATGCATTTCGGTCTTAATTGCCCAACACAGAGCTGTAATAATTCTGCTCCATATAGATAAGATAATTTCGGATTGAAATGGGATATAAAAATATGCTATTGTCCTTACAGAAGTTCGGTGGGTTCGTTTTTAATATTACAATGGAAATTTTTTTTGTAACGTAATACTTGTTTATTTGACGTCTGTTAACACTTTGTTCATTTGGGGATTTTGATTGTAATGATGATATTGCTCAATGTTGAATTGTCTAAAGGAAATAGTTCATTTAGAATTGAATCGGAAGATGTAAAAAAGGGATGTGCAAATAGACTTAATGTAGAACATATCCCATTCTTAAATCTTCCGATTCGATTGATGTTTGACTATTCGTCATTATCTCGAACTTGTGTGGCATTTTTAAGGAAATATTACTCTAATGGTCATATTCTCTAAACATGCACTTTCTGGTTGATTTTTTTTTAATCTTATATATTTAAATTTGAAGATTGGGGGACTTCTTAACTACCTTTTGGAGTAATATTTACTACTTAACGTTTAGTTTAACTGTTAGAAACACTTATTAACTTAAGCTGATAGAGAAATCGCATGTATAACTAAGTGTTAAAATGCTGTATATAGTGTCTAATATTTTATTTTAATTAATTTACTTAACCACCGGACAAATATTGACGTGTATATCCGTTCGTGTATCACTAGTTTTCTCAGCAATACACATAATATAAAGGTTCGTAAAAAAATATCTCTACTTTGAAATATTTTTCAAATTTAAAACATTGGGGAGTAATTTTTAAATACTTCCTTACTGAAATAATCTAAATAAAATATTGTTTTAGAAAAATTAATATATTGGAATTATGAATTAAACTCTACTGAGCAATAAAAAAAAACTACAAATTTAAAATTACGCTTATCCGTTTAGAAGCTTACAAATTCACCAACGTTTTATTTATCTAATTAATTATTCTTTCCATAATTGTACAGAGCAAGAAAATATTAGTTAAGAGAAAATGACCAATCAATATAAGTTATATATATTTTAATGTTGGTTCGAATCATCTAGTGTTTGGCGCAGCTTGGCCCCTTGTGCCATAAACCCTCACATAACCAACCAACATATAAGTTATATTGTTTAATTAATACGTTGCTATAAATTCCATTTATATAAAAGCAATTTTATTATTTCATAAACTATATTATCTGAAATAATCAAGAAAATAATTTATGCTAGAGTTAATCACAATTTCTGAACTTTAAACTTAGATAAATTTTTTATGCGTTTAATTTTATTTGTTTGCTAAATTTTATAAAATATTGTTAAGTTACTGGTAGTTCTAGGAACCGACCCCTCAATAATCTTTAAAAGTATAAGCCATTTTTAATGACTTCAAGGATCAGTTATGTCAAATATGAAGAGAATCGAACACCGCTTTTGGTCGTGATTACGTAAATTTTTTTTAGACAAATAGACGAATTGCAGAGCGATCGAGGCAGAACAAGACCACGCAACCGCTCGATCAATTAAAAAAAACGGGTAATTAGTAAAATATATTTTTTTTTAATAGAAATATGAAAGTATTAGTTAATAATTGTAAAATAAGATAAAAGATAGTAAATTTGCGCGGTCAACTTGCCTGAAAAAATCCGTAATCTGGTCTTTTGTGTAATTGATATTATCCTTTTCTAAGATATTACGATAAATCATTGTAAATATTAACCATGTTATATTAATGAATATTTACGTATCTTTCTTGATAACCGAAAAATTTACTCGAACTAAACGTAATAACATTTGAAGAATATCGTAGATATTAATCAAAAAGTCATTTATTTTCAATTCATTTAAATAAAATAGATTATAATTTTAAATAAGCATTATCATAAACGTAGTCGAATGCCAAGTAAAATCTAATATGATGACTTTTATCAAGCTTATTTGCGTTTATCGCATGTCTTAACGCATTCGAATATTTTTAAATAAAACATGATCCACAATTTATATGCAGTTTTCGAAAGGTTGTGAACTCATCACAGCAAAGAAAAAACATGTTTTGGAATTTATCAATTTTGAAAGATCTCCCAAGCGTGACATAATCTTGAGATTGACAATTTCAAAGCTGATTGCAAAATATTCAATCTCATTCTCGCGGAACAGTAATGGCCGGTTCACATTTAAATTCTTTTTTTATTTCTTGTAAATGTTCTTAAATTTTATGACATTTGGCGTCTGATTATTTTGTAAGAACAATAGATTTCAGTTATTTTATGGAGGAACGTGTAGGAAAAAGGTTGTTTAGAATTTAAACAACAATAAAAAAATTCAAGGAAAGTAATTTGAGTAGATCGGATCTTTATTGACTTTCTTTTGTTTCCTTTTTAACATTAACGTATTCCAATTTGAAATGGTCCAATATTTGCATTTTTAATTTGGTGTTTATATTTATGAAATAATGAAGGAAATGTCTTTTATTTGTATGTTTAACGTCCAAATGTTTTCGCGTTCAGCATAAAACGAGAAATATCTATAATCATTTTGCTGTGTATGTTAATATACTAAGACGTTACTAGCATTCTTCTGTGTTAAAATAAATTTATTTCGCTCATCAAAAATTATCCGCCTTGTAAAGGGGAGTGATGCATGTTAAGTCCGTCAGTCTAATGTTCTCGGGCATGTTCAGGTTGCGTAGGGTGCAATATCAGGTATTCTCTTCGTTATCTGACCATGGTTCAAAATTAAGAGACAGTGGTACCTGATATTTCTTTCGGAATAGATCTCGAACCGTCGCTAATAGCCCATTTTTGAGATTTAGAGCGCTGATGGTTAAACAAACTTTCTTCTTTTGGCTTGCTTCAATCCTAGAATTACTGTTATGTTGTGTAAGCTTGTTTCCTAATCAAAGAATAGATTTTACTCATTAAGTTGACATACTTTGTGAATGGGTTTGAAATCCGTTTAATTACAATTTATTTCGCACACATGGTTTTATTGCATGGTATTAAGCTTTAATCCGATTGTGAAATATTTCATTTTGTGTTTTTTTTTATTAAGTTTCAGTTTTTTTTTTACTTTACTACTTCTGGCGACAGCTAATATCCGTATCCCGTTATTTATTGCAAAAAAAAATTATTATTTGTTTAAACTGATGTAATATTCAGACATAAAACAATACATTTCTTTCCGAGAAAAATTATGGAGTTTTATTAAACTAATATGGATTTCTGTTGAAGTTACAGATGCGACATAGTAAATGTAAACAAGTCCGAAGTTTCGATTAAATATTCTCAAAGTTTGTCAATTTTTTAAATCTTAACTGTCATCCACCATAAATGAAGACGCATAAAGAAGGTATCTACACTTTTTCAATTGTTCCTATAAAAAAAATCCATCAATTAGCGCAAAAATCATACAGGTAATACCAGGTAATACAGATCCAAGCAATGGCTATAGAGATATAAAGAAAAAGGAGATTTACTGTTGTATTGTTCAGTGTTTTTCGTCCTTACTGAACAATTTTTTTTTTAACTGGAGCTGCCTTGTTCTTGCACCCACATGATCAAATGTATAGGAAATATATTTTTAATGAATTATGACCGCCCACCAGGACGGATTTTTCAAAGCAAAGTTTTATGTTTCATAGATATTCACATTTTGATCTATTAAGATTTTTACTTTACGGACCCCTATCGTTTTTCCCATTTTATAAACTGGTACAATGGAAGTAAAGAACTACAAATAAGAAGGCTTTGAAATGTCAATTTAAACAAAAAGTGGACCATTACCGATTTTCCCGTGACTCCAATTGCTAACAAACCTTGTGTATAAGGCTATTCAAAAAGTACTTCAACAAGTACTTTAAAGTCTCCGTTGATTCTTCCAAAAACAAAACAACATCGGTAAATAGCTTCTCTAATGAAATTAGCAGCGGGAGACGGTATAAAAAACATGTCTTCCCACCAATACCCTCAGCGGTTGTGCAATCTGATCTTGCATCAACAGCTAAAATCACTCTAACAACAAGATGTTAGCGCATCATTTTCTCTTGTAAATAAAAATGTTTCGAACAGAGACCACCTGTTAAAGAAAAAACGTAACAAGCGTACGTTTCAGCAAAATCGTGCTTTTTCCCCGGGCCTCCGACTGGGGCGATCTGTGATCCTCAACCTTTCAGCGCTTTTGCGATTTAAAGAGCAAACTTGTGTTTGTTTCCGATTCCTTTTTTTGTAATTAATAGATTTGTATAAAACAAGTGGCATTGAGTAATTTTGTTTTTGGAACTAAGGGGGCAAACTTGAAGAAGTACCATCATTGTATGGTCGAGCAATTGCAAAACACTTAAACTTAATCAACTTTAAGGAGACCCGGAAAGTCACAAAAAAGCCTATACTTTTCATGGTAAAAAACTTTTTATGTATCTTTTTCTCAGAACTTTGCAAAGATAGATATAAATTTGATATATATGTACTATTGGAAAATGTTTACATACACTGAGGCTTAGATTTAGCAATTGAAATATTTTAAAATTTAATAATAACGTATTCGCTTGACAAACTCTAAGAAATAGCATTGACTCATCTTAAAAGTAACACGACTCATTTAATTTTAGTTGTATTGCAAAAATCAAGCCTTAAGGTAAAACAGGGTTTATAAAATATAGTTTTCAGATACTAAATAAACAAAACATTCTTCAGTAATGCCCCCTTTAGTTGAACAAATATATTTTTTAATATTATTTCTAATTATAATAGAAAGAAAAAAATTTTAAAATGCGTTAGAAGAAAAGGTTTGGCACATTTCGAAACTACAATAATAAAACAAGATTTTTTGTTGAAGAAATTGACTTTTCCTTTTCCCATAAACGAGGGAGGGGGGGGGGGAGCCTTATGAAATAGCAAGTTTAATTTTAGAGCTGCTAATGTTAATTGCCTTATCCACTTTACGATTTCTTTATTTTGCTTGCCAATCGAATTTGAATAATTTTTTGCAACTCTTGTCAATCTAGAAAATCTAAGGCAATATATTCTATTGAGTCACTGTCGCCAATAGCGCATTTTGCAGCTCTAGTGCGACGTTATTTAACCAAACCTATTGAGTCAACAAATGAATGATGTACGTTTTGTAATGCCTGATGCGTTTGGCTGTTTATAATACAGAATTTAAGCATAAAAATTATAAAATTCTTAATAATTATAGTTTATAATTTTTTAGTTCAAACGTATATGTTACAACTTTTCATTCCTATGATCCCACATATAGGTGGAATATGAATTGAAAACCTCTAAAACCAGATGTGCTTGCATAGATAAAAATGTAGGGAAATTCGAAGTCAAATATTTTTTTTTCAATTGCTCTTTCTGTTGTTCTGAATTGGGCCTTCATTTGACCAGTGGATAAAGGCATTCAGCTAGTAATCGGAGGATTGCTAGTTCGAACCCGTGTGATAAACTTGACAAATAAAAGTAAAGTTGATCCTGCGAAGGGAGGGTTTTCAGCTTCGCTACAAAAATACTAGAAAGTCGTCCAGAACATCCAACAAATTATACCGGCTTGTATACGGGACTGGTGCATAATAAATCTGATCGGGGTCTGATACCTATTGAAGTTGCGTGGGGTGCCAGATCAAGAGTTGTCTTCTCCATCTGACCATGGTTCGAAAATACGAGGCATCTTTCCCGAGTGTTTCCTTGGAAATAGGGAGGCCTCCGTGGCCGAGTGGATTAAGGCGTCAGCTGAGAATCCAAGGGTCCCCGGTTCAAAACCTTGCGATGGACTACACTGAAGAATAGCAAAAAGTAGTGATATTGCGATGGGAGGGTGCCAACTTCGCTACCAAAATACTAGAATGTCTTCCAGAACATCCACACAAAAAATTAACGGCGTGTATACGGGACGGGTGCACGATAAATCTGATTGGGGTCCAAAGTCCCGACGTCTATTGAAGGCGTTGGGTGCTAGCTAGGTATTGTCCTCGTTATCTGACCATGGTTCGAAAATACGAAGCATCGTTCCCTGGACTTTCCTTGGAAATAGGTTCCCGAACCGCCGCAAATAGCCCACTGTGCAGCTATAGTGCGACGTTATTTAACTAAACCAACCTTGTTTTGAATTAAACTGTAACACCGCAATGTCCATTACTAAAACGGTACAGTATACTTTCTTACAAAATAATATATAATGTATACAACGACACTTTGTAACTGTGAATTGAATACAAACGATACCTTATGGCCATTCTCCCTTTACCCTGTAACCTCTAACCTTTTTTGGCCTTTTACCTTAAACACTCCTTAAAAGACCTACCCTAAAGTGCAAAATACAAACAGAACATGATCGGATCCACGTGTAATCTTTTTTACGCAATTTTTATGGCGATGATAAAAACGAAAGTTATAGGAACCGGGTAGAAAGTGGAGAAATCGGAACGCAGTAAAACGAGATAATCAAATACCTTACTCTTTAAGGTCAGTAATGTGGTGTGGCATTGTGGCCATAAACTGGAAAACCGGCTTCGCTTTTCTCGACCTTCTGCCGAATAAAATAACCAATAAGACACGTTCTTTTTCGAACCAGTTGGGAATCGGGAAACCCCTAAGACTAGTTGAACCTCGAGCATTTTTTTGTCAATCCGATCTGTTTTCAATTTTACACTTTAATTCTTGAATACATTATTTTCGTTCAAAAAATAAAAACAATAAGTTTATATTTGAGCTAATAATAATTCAACATATTAACCCTTTGCAGCACTCCGATTTCTCCTATCAGGCGCCAACATAACGACTAGTTCTTTTGTTTCCCTGTTCTTTAAAATACACGAGAACAGCATGATCTTGTGTTTAGAACATAGATCTTTTTTTCAACTTGTTCTCTTACAAATACAAAACAGGATTTTTTCCCTTTGAGTATAAAAAAAAATATGTGGAAAAGAACGTAAAGAGGAATAACTGTTCCATAGAAAGAACACAAATCGCAAAGTGTTAAAAATATAGAGTATGCCCAGATCCCACTGTACAATAATGTTTGGTTTGTGAATACTTTGTACGATCATCTTTTAGACCTGCTCATTCTTGCTTCTTCAGTAAGCGCCGGATATCTTTGAACTTGTCATAAGTATAAATTTATTGGTATACTTTTATTCTCATTGAACTGTTCATTCAAACTGTTTTCAAACCTTTCTACTCCAAGGACTCTTTGCGGTTTCCGTTTCTTTCTACGGAACGGTTATTCATCCTTATGTTCTTAACCCTAGAATTTTTTATGCTTATAGAAAAAAAATATACCTAATCTGTTTTGGATCTGCAAAAAAAGAGTTGAAAAAAATATCGATGTTTTTTAAACACTTGATCATGTTGTTATCGTTTATTTTAAAGAACAGGGAACCAAAAGAACGAGTCGTTATGCTGTCGCCTGAGCAGCACCAACGAAGTGCAAAGGGTTAAATATATCGGGTATGCCCAGATCCCACTGTACAATAAGGTTTGGTTTGTGAATACTTTGCACAATCATCTTTTAGACCTGCTCATTCTTGCGTTTTCAGTAAGCTCCGGATATCTTTTGAACTTGTCATAAGTATGAATTTATTGGTATACTTTTGTTCGCCTTGAACTGTTCATTCAAACTGTTTTTAAGTATTTTTATGCCACAATGAATTTTTGTGGTATGCTTCAAAGGGAAATAGCCAACAATTTCTTATTTTCCACTCCATAGTTTACATTGTCAGCAAGTCGAATAAAATTTTAGAACTTGCCATTATATTCAATTTAAGTACGGACTCGTCACGAACTAACAATTAGAACTAAAGTTATTGGTAAAACACATCAGCATATGTCCAAATTGTGAATCGTGTCTTTCAGTAACGCGACTTAAAAAATTGTTTTTATTTACTCAGAATTAACCCGCGAGCACGCGCGCTAGGTCTTAGAGGCCCGGTCGTACTAATACGTTAAAAATATAGGTAGTGAACACACTATTTACATTTGCAAAGAATGGAAATGAATTGTAAGTATTTTTTGTAATTATTTATTTTTAATATACACTTAGGGACTGTTCTTTCATAGAAAATGTGCTTAATGCTGTAAAAGATATTCTCGGTAGTAGTATTTGACAAAAACGGCTGACCGGGTCTGATAGACACACCGCACGTCCTCGCGTAAGTACTAATAGCGCGCGTTCCCTCGGGTTAAATTACAAATTGTAATTTTTGAAAAGTTTTTAAGCAAATATATAAAAATACCATCCCAAGAATAATCTAGTTTATTTCCTTTTTACAATTTAAAATACATAAATACATTAGTCTTTAATTTTTAAGTTTTAGAAAAAATTCATGTATATATATATATATATATATATATATATATATATATATATATATATATATATATATATATATATATATATATATATATATATATATATATATATATATATATATATATATATATATATATATATATTATGCAATGTTATATAATGTTATATATATAATATAAATATATGTTTACGTAATCAAACGTTCAAACATGGTCATCACATTGTCAAACGTTTTATTAAAAAAATTATTATTTTTAAAAAAAATTACAAGTTACCTTATTTTTTTTATATAAGTAAAGAAATTTTTGAAACTATTTTGTATTTTTATAAACTAAAGAATGTATTTATAAAACTACCAAACTGTCTTTACAGATTTGTATTTTTGTTTATATATATATATATAATTGAAAAACATTAATTTTACTGTTCAAACTACTTCTTAAAAAATATATAATAAATTACTAATCCCTAAAAACAAATTAAAATAATATCCTTAAAATTACACTAGCGAATTTAGAGCCGTATCTTTAAATAGATATGAACTAGTATCAATTTAAATTTAATCAAATGATAAAAATAATCAGTTCAATTTTACATATTCAGACAATCTTGTACCAAATCTTAATATTGTTTCGTACAAAACAATTAGTTGTACTAAAGGTAGAAATATAATATTGGTGTCGTTAGCATATTTTTTTTATAAAACTATTTTTTTTATTCTGTATCCTTAATCTCCTTAGTAGATCAGATGCATTGTTTATTTAGTTTTGCATGACCTATAAATAAAATATTTAAACAATCCGAATTCATGTTAATTAAATACGCCACCAAATCAATATTAATTTCGCTCTCCCCTGAAAATAACATATACACCGCATTAAATGCATTGTTGTTGCTTTTTCTTGAGCTCTGCTGATGCCCCGATAAAAGGGAAGCAGCCACGCACCATTTATTTACCTTTGGGCTTAGCTGCGGGTAACTATTTCTATTTGGAAGTTGTTCTCGCGAAGTCCTTGAACTTGCTTATGCACTAATTACGGATGCTATATTTCGTTCAAAGACTTTGGCTGCGATCGCTCAGGCGAGTCGCGGGAGCACGGAATAAGTCTGCGATCTCGTTTAGTGACCAGGACTTGAAGGGTTTTTTAGAGCTTTCAACTTCGAGAGGTGCAAGTGCGGAGGGTTACTTTCTGTGGTGTTTTCAAGTTAACACGTCAGAGTTCGCGCTGCGCTTGAGAGATGCGATCCTGCCGAATCGAATTGGATATGAAAAAAAATAAGGAATGGGATTGCGCATTCTTGTTGTGGGTGTTCACTTTGTTACGCCACGCATCGCGATTTGATACGCTTTTGTTTTTTCATTAAACCATACCAACGACATATTCAATTAAAGTATAATAAGAACAAAACAATCCTCTTGACACAAATATATATATATATATATATATTGCACATCAAAAAGCAATTGTCTAATTTTCAAATCGCTTCACTCGAGGTAAACATTTTTTTGCTACTTTCCCGAGCTATACAATAACTTTAAAGAAAACCAATCAACCACTCGAACCTCTGTTGCCCCTTTTTTCCCTATGAGCGAAATCATCTGGTTGAGTATAACATTTGTTAGTTCTTTCAAGCCTCTTATTCGTAATAAGTGACGGTCCGTAATAGTAAGTGATGTCATTCCAGTAAGAATCTTTCCAGTTCGTCTTGCCTCAATTCGATTTACCTTGCATTGAGGAGCGCGAGCTCTGTAGAGTTGAAATTGAAAGAATTCGGGGTAAGAGCGATGACGATCCATCCAAAGTAATTGTGTAGAAAAGTCTTTTTTAAAAACCTAAACAGCATTTTTGTTATTTAGCAGTTTTCTTTTGACGGAATAACTGTTCTTCCCGTTTTGAAAGTTGGTACACTAAAAGTAAAGTCCTGTAGCAAACATAAAGCGTTCTCCCTATAACCCTCGTCTTTTTTATCTTGGATACTTGTCTTGTATTTGTCTTGGATACTTGTCTTGGATACCTGTCTTGGATACTTGTCTTGTATTTGTCTTGGATACTTGTCTTGTATTTGTCTTGAATTTTGTCTTGTATTAATTGCTTATGCACAGCGAGGTATGGCAAAAACAAAATTGGCTTTTAAAAAAAATTAATTAAAAATGTAACAAATTACCGACTTTAATGAAATTGCTGACATATAATTATGATATTCAAACGTCGTCCACGTGACCTAGTTGAAAGAGCGATGAGCTCGTAAACGGAGTGGAGAGAGTACGAGCCTCGTCGTCTAACTGAAGATTTCCGCTGTGGGAAGAGGAATTGGTGCACGCTATATCTGTCGTAGTCCTCACATTAAGTGTAGTGTTGAAGTTTAATGTAATGCCTGCTCGAGTATTATCCTAATCTTCCATTGATCAAAATTACAAAGTAGTGTTCCAAGTGTCTCAGAATAGAACTTGAAATATCACCAAAAGCCTTTTGGCTCTTGTTTGATGTTGGAACAAACCATTCAAATTAAGTATATTAAATTGGAATGGATAATGAGATCACTGGTATTTAAAAATATATTTTTTTACAGGATTTAGTTTAAATTAGTAATAAATTCGATAAACAATTTGAATACATCTAAAAAAAATTTTGAATCGACGTAGCAAACTTTCAAAGTGAATGGTTGTTGAGAAATCAAATGTAAAAGTTGGGATATGAGGAAATAACATTAATAAGAGATCCAACTCGGTTTGTTTTAACTGACTATTGCCGAATATGCTTCCTACTCGCTTAAGCTTTTAAAAACAATCAAACTAGCTAAATTCAATTTAGCTTTTTTAAACTTTTCAATTTAGAAAATCGAACTGATTTTAAGTTATATTTTATACCTATAATCTTCGAATGCTTTCATTTATTTCTTTTAAACTAATCTGTGAAAATTTAGGGCACGTCGATCGATATAGATGGGCATGAAGGGATAATCCACTAATTTTTCGAACAGCCTTTTGAAAGTTTATATCGTTATTATATGGAATAAAAAAAAACATTTGAAAAGGTTTTCTTATTTAAAACTGGCTTCCATCTACCAAAATTAGGATTTTATAAAATATAACCGGAGAATTCAAATTAGCTTTTTTAAACTTTTCAATTTAGAAAATCGAACTGATTTTAAGTTATATTTTATACCTATAATCTTCGAATGCTTTCATTTATTTCTTTTAAACTAATCTGTGAAAATTTAGGGCACGTCGATCGATATAGATGGGCATTAAGGGATAATCCACTAATTTTTCGAACAGCCTTTTGAAAGTTTATATCGTTATTATATGGAATAAAAAAAACATTTGAAAAGGTTTTCTTATTTAAAACTGGCTTCCATCTACCAAAATTAGGATTTTATAGAATATAACCGGAGAATTCAAATTAGCTCTTGACTTTAATTTTAATAAAAACGTCTGTGCATAAGGCATCCATATTTCTCTAACGAATTAATGCCACTACTCCGAAATCCAAGCTAAAAATGGCCTCTCCTCATCCACGTCGAATGTAAATTCATCGAAAGCGTATTATTCACCTTTTCGGTTCCCAACCCTTTCACACAACATGCCCATCAAAGAAAAGCAGCGAGCGAAGGTTTTTTAATGGGTCACGGGGACAAGGTTCGGATCTTCTTCGAGCAGGTTATGCTCGGGAAAAGCAGTTTTTCTTTTGCTGCTGTGGACACGAAGGATCTTCCGTCACGCTTCGGCGACTGCCACAAAGAACGAAAGTGAAGCCGAAGATAGTGAAGCCGAGAGTGAGTGGAGCTCAAGGGTTGTATGGAGAGCGGTGGATGGTAAACAATGGGAAGATGGCGCTGTTTCGAGGAAATGTTCTGTTTGGGGAAAGGATTTGAGGTAGGAAGAGATATCGGCTTGTTAGTGTCGGAAGTGTTGGGTTTTTTGGGGTGAATACAACAAGTGAGAATTGTTTGAGGAACATCGGAAGGCTTTGGGAACATGTTCTTCTTGCCTGTTTTTGAATTGGGGAAGGTAATAATCACTTGAGTGATTTGCGTATGTTTTTTTGGATATGCGGATTTTATATTTACTTGATTTTTAGGAAACGATTCCGAGTACGTTTTGGGGAGGAATCCAAATAAGCACTATAATTGCAAGACCTTCGTGTCTAGATAATATGGGTCAGATGGTTGAATCGCCCATAAAACAAAGTCAACATGACAGCTTCAAGTTATGAAAATGAAGATATTATATAGAAATTTAGGGAAACAAAAAAAAAACTCTGTTAAAGTTAATTTGCCTTCATAAAACCTTTTTTAAAAAATCTTCATTTTACACCTGCAAAAATTTCAATGCTCCGAAATTGCGAGGTTTTTAAGGTTGTATATAGGAATTTTGGACAAAAACCTGCATCGATTCAGTTTTCTTTAAGTTTTAAAATAACTTAAAAATTCTGTTGTTTCCCTGTATTAATTAATGCCTTAAATTTTGCAACTTTGAAATTTATATGTTGATATTTTTGCTGCATAACGCCACAGTAGGGCAACGCAGTGGACCATTGGCGACGTTTGAAGTTTATCCCAAAGGAAATCCCCAGGAATACTGCCTCGAAAACTTAAACCATTGTCATATGACGAGGATAACACCTGAGCTGGCACCCCACGCACATGACATAGGCGTCCTAGACATCTGGTAGAATCCTTTTAGGGAAAAAGAAAGTTACTGTGTCTTAGGTAAATGCCTGTTACTCGTTTTCTTAATTGTATTTCTTGAACTAAGGAATATTGCATAAAGGGACATATTGCAATACCTTGCACCATACCTATATTCAAAAGTTTTCCTAATTCTATAAGACATCTATAGAAAACACTGCGTGTTTGAAGCCTAACAATTTAAAATAAAAAGTAAATATTCCTATTTAGTTTACTTTGGGAATATGAACTACTATTTATGTTTCAAGTGCAGCAGGATAGTATGTATAAACATTTTATGGTCTATTTAACTTCAACGTCGCCAATGCTGTCGTAGAAAACCTCCATATTACAAATCGGTAATATGCTCGTTTGGGAAATCTACATTATTTTCAAAGTTACTTTGGTTTAAATAACTTGCGTGACTATAAAGAACATATCTAATCAGTAAACAGTACATATTCGATGAATCTAAGTACGGTTCACAAGGGAAAATGTGCTGACGTTGGGTCAGGCGTGCTTAGTCGTCTTTCTAACGACGAATTTCTTTTGGTGATCAATCCCTTTTTCTATAATCATTTAAACTACAAAAGGACGTTTTATGTAAAACCTTTGTGGTTCCACTATGACACAGCCACACCCTATATATTTTTTTAATATTTTCTTCATTTAAGAAAGTTTATCAGGTTTTTTTGAATGACCAACCTATCGGACTATTTCAAAAATTATTTTTATCTTTCAACGAAAGCAATTTCTCTATTAAAAAAAGGATTTAAGTTATTACTATTTGATACATTAATTTTTTTAATGTATTTCATTTATATGAACTTAGGTGGATGACTCAAGTTCAGCCTAAAATTGTTAAATGAGATAAATATGTTGAATCGCTTTAATTACAAATTTATCGCCTACATTTATTGAACTGTAATTTACCTGGTTTATGATTAATAAGTCTATTTTAATTAGTATTTTTACTCACTATCACAATGTTATTCATTATTCAATAAATATAACTATTTTTAACCAGACTGAAAATAAATTTGTTTGGGGAAATTTTAACTTTGGCTAAATATTGAAGTAAATGCGTTCAAATCTAAACCTTCACCTCAATTAAATGCCAAAACACAATTAAATACTATATCACGACAACAAGGCTTATTTTCAATATCAAATGATGATTTGCGATAATCTTGTCCTTCAAACAACGTCTTAAATGCTGTCAGCTGGATGTTGCCGTTTGCCATTACGGGAAAACTTATTTCAAGATCTTCTCAGACCAACGCACACAATCTCAATGTTTGCAGCTTCGCAGTAATTACTTCTGTATTGTGTTTTTCGCAACACTATTTCGAACAAGAAAAAAAAGCATTTAAGACCGACACTGAGAATAGCTTCTGGGAAACGACAAGAGTACTTTCTAAACTTGAAAGAGGAAATGTCAAGAGGTCAAACAACTTGTCACTCTTACTACAAACGGCATGAGGCAAGCTTTGCAAGAGGACAAGATTATTCCGTTTTATTCCAACCCTTCTCTACATGTTTAGCCCGTTTTGTTTTTATCATGTAAGGGAATCGCTTTTTCGTGGCTATCGGTTTTGCTTCGTCGTGACAATGCGGATCGAAAATAGCATTTTATAGATGCATTGTCGTTGACATGGAGGAAAGATTTCTTGCCGAATGGAAAGAAGACATGACAATTAAATGTAGAGGTCAATGTTTCGAAAGAAAGTTCGGGAGTGCTTTTGAACTTGATAACAAAATGTATAGAATTTATTAGCTTCCAAAGTGCATTTAATACTGGGATACTAAATTCAATCATCGGACAAACGCCTGTGGTGGCCAAATGATGAGGGCGTCAGAAACTGCATCAGAAGCCGTGGGTTTGATCCCCAGCATGTGTGTGTAGAGATCATTGGTAGGATGTTAGAATCCTTCCTTTCATGCTCCAAAAATATCAACCGTATAGAAAGGACCGTTGCACGTTAGATCCGCCGTGGTTCAATGTCCTCGCGTCTTTTGAGTGCGTTGTGTGCCAGCTCAGGTGATGTTCTCATCATCTGATCATGGTTTAAAATCGCGGGTCAGTGTTCCCATGTATTTCTTTTTGGGGCCCAGGACTGCAGACAAAGTCTTTTCTTCTGAATAGACCCCGGACTGTTGCCAATAGCACATTAATTCAACCAATCGTTGGACATTTGAGTTGCCCAGTTCCAAAAGGCTTCTTGTCTACTTTAGAGTAGAGAACAAGTCCATCACATTTTTAAATCACTTTTTTTTTCGTACTCTCTTCGTAAATCACTTTTCATTTTACTTTCGTAAATCACTTTTTTTTTCTTTTACATTTTATTTCTACACCTGGAATAAACCAAATGTTATTTTACACAACAATATTGCTTTATTCCATGTGTAGAAATAAAATTCAATACGGGAAAAATTTGATGGATTTGTTTTTCGAATTGAACACTAGTTGAAATTCAATGACTCCCTTAAAATAGCTACCGAACCAATATATTGTATAGATGATTTAAACTAAGAATCCATGTTAGCCTGTTTGATATAGTACCGGACTTGGAATCCGAGGAACTTAAGCTCGATTTCCGGTAAAGCGATCTAAAGCCACACCATACAGAAAGGACTGGTGTACGTTAAAGCTTCCATGTATCAAATGAAGGCATGAGTGTGAGAACCAGGCGGCTCTAGTTTTCAAAATTGTACATAATACAAACGTACAGCTTTTCCCTTGTATCTCTATAGTCATTGCTTGGAGCTGTGTGGTTCTTACACCAATCGATAGAAGACTTTTTCCGTGTAGAAATAATTGAAAAAGTATAAATAAGGAAAAAGTGGAGCTGACTGGTTGTTGCACCCATGTCTTCAAATGTCCTCGCATCGTTCGTACTAGGAAAGTTTAAAGATTGATGCTCCAGTAATTATTCTTAACTTCGTCATCGCTCTGTTGAGACCGATGTCAATGAATACGAGCATATTTAAGGCAATAATTAACATAATACATTCCTTAATAAAGAATCAAAGGTCCTGACCTCAACATGAAGCCATTGTTTACTTTCGTTGGAGGCGATAATGATACCGTGGTTAATTCAATCACGATCTCGTGATAAGCTCCAAGTCATCTCTCAATGTTGAAAACGTCAGTTAAGTGAGATATTTGTACGGATTTATTGCCCGATTCTAGGTTATGCATCAGAATTTGATTATTGTAATTAGAGATTCGTGATAGCGTTAGTTCCTGGCCAAGCCAGTTAAATCTGCAATGACGATTTCGTGCCTTAAACAAATTTTACCATGGAATTTTAATACGCACCGTGACAATCTAAAAAGATAAATTCGAAAACATTTGTCTTGTTGAAAACGTTTTTTTTTTTACCATTTAATTTAAAGGTACAGTAATTTAAGTAATTGTTCTTTTTACCAGGTCATTACTTAAATCAACACCGATAGTGGAAAATAATGTCGATTAGCGTGTCTTGAAATCAAAACAAATAAACACATTATGCAATTTAATTTACTCGTGTTCTCGTATTAAAGAGTATTGCAGCCTAGTAAATTTAAACAGCGATTGTTGCGTTGCAGGCGGTGCGAACTGCTCGTAATTGATTTAAAAGCTCACTTAGTTCCGATCGAGTAGTTTTATTTTAGACACAAATAAAACACTTCCTCGGTTGATTGCAAAATGAGGATAATTCCTATTCGTTTACGTATTCGCTTAAAGTAGGAAATGAAACAAACGCCATGATTAAATGTAACATCCTTCACTCTCAACGGGTGGTATATTTTTTTTTTACAAATGACTCAATCAGAAAATTTCATATTAATAGCTATGTTCATTTATGAATAATTGAACCATCCCCTCAACAATTGATGACGTATGTTTATGAACAAGGCAGCTCCACTTTTCTGTTTTGTACTTTTCACTTATTCCTATAAAGAAAAGACCTTAATCGATTAGTGCAAGTACCAGACAGCGCTAAGCATTGGCTATAGATATATATAAAGGAAAAGGAGCTGTACATTTATATTATACGATGTAAGAATTTTGAAAATTGGAGCTGCCTTGTTCTTGAAATGGGTAAATAACTTATTTTCAAAAGTAAAAATGACATGAAGTAAAAGTAGTTAAAGGCTGACAAACGGAAAACAATTATTTCCAAAACATCAAATCTGTGTGTCAATTTAGAATGACCCATAAACAATTATTAAAGTGATATTGAGTTTAATTAAAAATGACTGACTAGGGAAAGCGGATACATTATGAAAGGGCATTTTGAGAGAAACCAATGCAATGTGCCCCATATCAAATAGACTACTGATGTAAAGTTTATTTTAAAATTAAAATAGGTTGAATAGGTAGGTGTGTCCCTTGTTTAAATAATAAAGAAAATGTCACCTTGAAACTATGTTGATTATATTGAATGGTTTTTTTTCCTCCACTGACCGGTTGAGTAATTATTGTTACTTTGTACCTCAAAGTTTCAAAGTTATTTTAAGTGTTTTTGAGTACTAGTAATACATAAAGCTTAGTAGTAATCTTTTTTTCAAATAAGAAGTCTGTACTAGCATCAATATGTCCCAGGCCTATATCAATGTACCCCGTATCATCGGCAGATTGGTACAAATATTTCTCTTTGTAATATTAATTTCATAGAATAATAGTAACCAATAACAAATTATATTTAAATATAGAAATAAATTGATAATTGTGGTATGTATTTACAAAATTATTAATTATGTACGAACTAAGTGTTTTCATCTGTTCAAAAAATGTATCGATAATCTACATTTCCACTAAACATTTACTCTTGAATTAAGGTCCCAAATCGTATGGTTTATAACTGATATCTGTATGATCTATATTGTACGTTATTGATAGGAATCTTGACTACTGAATTAAGGCCCCTTATGGTTTGTTAGAACTTCATTCACACTTGAATAATTATGATATCATATCTTGAACTTATTGATAAATCTATAATCACTCGGATTTATGAACTCGTATCTTATGAATCATAGGTAAATCTCTGTTCACTCAGGATTCCTATTCATTCACTCCAGATCTATAATGATATTTGGGTTTCTTCCTTTAGGACCGTGATTCTCAACCTTTTCTCTCGTGTACCCCTTGATAAAACTTAAGTACCCCTTTCTTTCATAACCATTCTTATTCATCCACCTACACAAAATATTCGTTTTTGCTAGGTAGTAATGTTCTTCACTTAGCTGGAAAATTATTTATCTTGGGTGTTTTCGGCCATTATGTACTAATATTGTTTATACCCCAACCAGACCGCCACGTACTCTCATGGAGTACGCTTACCTCAAGTTGAGAACCACAGCATCATGTTCACTATAGACTTTGAGTTTATAATAAAGGAACATTTTATTTACCAGGCCAATTGAACGGGAAATTAAGGGGGGGCGAATATTGTGGGGGTGAGCGTTTTCTTTCTAGGCATCGCGGGCCTCGAAGATTGTTACTGTTAGGGTTAAATGTCAAACACCCCATTTGAATAACAATTAGAAAAACGATGAGTCAAATTTTTATTGAAATATACTACTGGTTTTTAACATGTGGTACACGTACCACCAACAGCACGTGGGGGTACGGAAAAATATTAGTGATGGCGGTAAGCACCTAAAATAATATATAAATGTAATAAGTAAAATAAAAAACATAAGTGTCATCAATTTGCCAGCTAACCCAAGAACATTACTGCCTAACAAAATCAAACTTTTGTTTGGATAGAGGAGTGGGTGGTGGCAAGGTTTAGGAGATAAAGGGGTACTCATAAATGTAAAGTTTAGATAATTACAATAGATAATACAAGAGGATAACGATGATACATGACATTTTCATTTACTGAACAATCACTCAGGGCAGCCGTCCTTTTCCTCTGATCCACACATTTATTATGATAAAATTAAAAACAAACCTAGCGATAGCAATCTTCGAAGAGGTGGTAGTTATCCTCTTAACATTTCCTCAATAAAATCAAAAGAATTGTGTGCCGCATTATCATTTTTAGGAATAGAATTTGGCAATCTGCTTTTATTATCTAACGATTATACCTTGGAAGCAATAATAAAACTAATTTTTCAAAACTGTTCGTTCGCACGCGCAGTGTCAATCGGTGCATTCTGATCTATTTCCAAATTCGGTTTCCTGTTTATTCCCCATAAACTTCGTAGTAACTTTTCTAGTTATCGAATGTCAACATTCGAGCCTTACGGCGGTCTTTTCCACGCATTTTCATCAAGGTTTGCGCATTCGATTTAGGACTGGGAACTGTTTTTTACACATGGCCAATCAAGAACATCAAGCAAATGCTTTCTTTTGTAAATTTGTTTCACCATTTTGCGGTGACTGGTAATGTTCGATCTTCTAAGTGCTGTTTTCATGCTTCAGTGGTGTTTATTAGGAAGTGGGTGTTTCCACGCGCATTTGCTGAGGGGAAACTAATGGGAATGAAGTATTGTTGGAGTCGAGTGTGCTAGTGCCGTTTTCAGATGTTTCAATTTTTATGAATTGCTTTTTTCACATTGTTGCTTACGCAGCAATATTTAATTTAATTGTTACGTAATTGGCTTGTTCTCCATAGAAATAAGTATCGACACCGAAATTTTAAACATTCATTGTTTTTAACAAACTAAATTTGATTTTAAATGACACCATATTATGGTGGAACTTACTGTAGAATTCTGTGTTGTGCCAAGATATGGTGCAACGTTGAACTTAAATTTTTAACAGTGTTTAAAACACTACTTGAATACTCGAATTCGAATATTCATTAACCAAAAATTTCCTGGTGCACGATAAATCTGATCGGGGTCCAAAGTCCCGACGCCTATTGAAGGCCATGGTTCTAAAATAACGAGGTGCATGTATGAATGTGTGTGTGAATGTGTATGTGTTCCCGGGTCTTTCCTTCGAGATTGACCCCGAACCGTCGCCAATAGCCCACTGTGCAGCTCTAGTGCGACGTTAATTAACAAAACCAAAAATTTCCAAACAATATTCTTGAATGTATGAGTATTTAGTTCGTTGCTTGAGTGTAGGCTTTCACTAGAAAGTATCTCGCTAGAAATCACCAAGCATAAAAAAAATAAGCTGAATGTTATTAAAGCTGAGTGGGATAAATTGTAAAGCACCATAAACAAGAAGAGCCCATAACTTTAATATTCGGTTAAAGTAGTCCGTTAAGGATAATGGAGGGGAATTCATCTCGTTGTGTTGTAGATGCAGAGAAAGTGTCGGTTTCAGTAAACTAGAGGTTGCACTATAAGTTGGTGAAACCCGCACTTTTTCTCGATCAAAGATTTTTGGTGCACCCTAGGTTGCACCATAATATGGTGTAACTTGCTGTAGTCTTCTGTTATGCATCAAGATATGTTCAACGTTGAACAAGAAATGTTAACAGTGTATGAAATGTTACATGAATTTGATTATTTTGGATTTTAATTTTCGAAGTTTTCGGGGTTTTTTTTACTTGAGATTCTACTACAAAAATGAAGTTCGCACATAAGATAAACTTATGCATACAAAATATAACTGATTTAGTGGTTTTTCCAAGTTTAATTTTCCCTTGGGGAAAAAACCTAGATTTTCGGGAAAATTGTATATGGGAATGATTGTCCTTTATTTAAAGAAATTATTTTTAAAAAATGTGTTCACTCCAAAAATATCAGTATGTTTTGGCTTGTAATATTATCTCGAATTTCCTATAGTTCATAAATGTATGGAAAAATTAAATGTATTTATAATTAATATTGTATTTGACACTTCAAATTTCTAAGCTAGTACGTATAAGTGCATTTTGCTACGACTTTGTCTAAGAATTGTTTTAATATTTAATCAAGGCTATTTACAATTTAAGTATCCTTCATGGACTTATTTATAAACATTTGAAATTTAAATACCATTTTTTAATTTTGATCCAATCTTTGTTCCGCAGCCTCTTTAGATTTAATGTCATTAAAAACAAATATTGGTTATGGGGGTTGACGAGCGTTAGCTAGCGAGTAAAGAACGGAATCCTTCTAGTTTATGTAAATAGATTAGGATAAATTTTCGATTGAAAAACAGGTATTTATACTAATTCCTTAATAAAAATATTTAGTAAATCTTTTAACCCTTGGTGGTCGAGAGGTGATTCTCGGGCAACGCTTTATTTGATGCGCTGAATATGTTGAAAATAGTTCAAAGTTGCTGGTTTTCCCGAACGAAATAAGCTTCGTCAAAAATAGTAATTAACACCCTCCGAGAGAAAAACATCAATTGCATATTTTTTCATTACAAGAGTTGAATTTATATTTCCAACCGATGCCTTTTGAAAGAAAATTCAGCTTTTAATATTTTTAGAGATGGTTTTTAAAAATCCCCCCAAATGCTTTAGATTGGAATTTTTTTTAAAATGGAGTTATTTGTGATCTAACGTATGTGCTTTGCTGAGAAAACTGTAGATACACGGACGCAAAAATACAATTGCAATTCCCAGAAGGTTACTTTTATATTGATACAAGACTGATTTCATAACACTGCAGCTTGTTCTAAAACTGACACAATCCCTTTTTATATTCTAAGGCCAAATTTAAATGACCAATGCCAAACGTCAAACTCGGTAAATTTAAATTCTAGGTTCTTTTCACACTGCATAAATCCCCGTCTTGTCAAACTTCAATACCGTACGCTGCCTAAATTACAAGCATACCCACTGTTCAACTCCAACTAAATTGTTTCTGATTGCATTCAAATGTATCGCAATTATTCCCGATAAATACCGGAGTGGGGGTTGGTTAATTATGCTATAATTGTTTCCCAAACAAAAGCCTCGAATGCGTGGCGAATTGTCTCACCCGCGAAAGTGTGCCTTTGCCACAGGTATGCTTTTGCTCGTAGCAGGAAAGACCGGTGTTCCACATCGGGTAGCCTCGTTCCCAACACGTTTCCTTTTGCATATCGGCCGTTCAGCATAAAACACGCGCCCTTGACATTTGTGTTCGTTTCAATTAAAGAAAACTCCCAAAATCTGGGTTGTTTTTGTATGGTGGAGAGGTGTGATGTGTTGCGGTGTTTAACGGAGCGGGAGAATATTTTCCCTTCTGTACTGGTTTCTTTTTTACATGCTTTTATGTAAATCTGTACCTAGTATTGTATCTGTTCAAACTTGCTTCAAAATATCAATTGAAATACGAAGTAGACATTTAGTCATTAACGAACGTTAAATATGTTATACTTAATTGCCATTGTTTAATTATCGTTGTTACTTGTAACTGAATTGTCATTATTTATTAATTGTTATCAGTTAATTGTCCATTAGTTATCAATATTTTTAATGTTTTTTTTCCTCGATTTCAAACCTCTAATACTAAGAAATACGAGCATGTTGTATAATATGTAAATGGAAAACGTGTGTAATGTAGCACTATGTAACAGGCAAACTTTTTATATATATACTAGATACAATATCGCACTTTTGCTTCAAAAGTGTCATACCTGAAAAACATTGTTTCCAGAAAATGCCAAATCAATTGTGTACCTCAGAACCGGACGAGCTAAAGTCCAAATTTAGCGATTTTTGTTTTATTGCAGATTATGTCTTAAGAGAAACCCGAGCCCCAAATACTATTATTTTTTTTTATTAATGAATTCAGAAATAGCATTTTTTGCGTTACTTGAACTTTATCTCAACAATAATCAAAGAAAAAAAAATTGTTTTTTTTAAGCTTAAATAGGCTTTTTTAAAAAATACTACAATTTTTAATATTAAGAAAAATTCAATTGATTAAATAACTCCAAAGTATATACTACAGACTATGAATAAATTTTTGCAGATTTGTGTTTTGTTTTCGAAAACTTATTTTTTAAAAAAAATCATAACCTAGAAATATTCAAATTTTGTTGTTCATTTATTCGTAAAAAATATTTAACTTAATTTAAAATAGCTATTCATACGTTTAGAAAACAAGTATTAAAAATTCAAAAACTCTAAACGGTTTTAAGTAAATTTTTGACAAAACCTTAGCACTTTAAACGTGACAAAATTCAAAATTATTTTGAATAAATGACGAATGTTGCCGAAGAAATCTTAGTAATCAGATGATAAATGGTATATATACATGTAAAAAAAACACATGTTCTTTTCTTCTACTGCTTTAAAATTTTGTGCAAACCAACAAATCTTAAACATGTACAGTATGTTTTATGCACAAAAAATTAAGCAATTTTTTTCCAAAATTTGGGGCTCAGGTCTCCCTTAAAAGTTAATTTACTATCAAATTCCACCATCAAAATTCACTCAAGTTATTTTTAAGCCTTTAGCAAGAGTTATGAAAGTCCAATGCTTTGTAATGGCAATAAGATTCAAATTTTTCGCCTATCCTGTAAAGTTGCCTACATTCGACTTAAGATCGCCTGCCTCTGAAGTGCAGAATTAAGAATTACATAATTGCACTCTACCTTCCCATTTTCAAATTTACAATAATATTTTTGATTATTGGTAGATAAGTGTTTTTGGAAAACATTATTCGAAAACTCATAAAACGTTAATTTTAAGTTATGTCACTTTGAGCAAGACTTTGCGATATTTTAGTTCGCAGTCGCGTGGACTGACACCTATAAACATTTGATATAGTCTCGGAAGCCATGACTGCAATAACCTTTATTGTCAAATTCCCTCCTCCTAAATATCATAACTTCAATCTTTGCATTGTTATGTAATCCCGGTAAGACTACAATACGCAAAGCAAATAATTTTGACATTTTGGTTCACTTTTTACAACACAAGATTAGCTGATAAAAAATAAAATTGTGATTAACAAAAATATATTTTGAAACCCAATGCGTATTCAATCGTAGGTAAAAACATAACTGAATGTGAAAATATGCGTTCTTGGTTAAGCTATTAAAATCTGCCGTGATTGAAAGATTTTGATGACACTGTATCTCATGTTTATTTTGATGATACTGTATCCTGTAACATGAATGGTTTGCCGGATATAGTAGGCTCTTGCAAATTTGTCCTCGAGTCATTTTAGGTGAAACCCCTATCCGTAGTAAGCAGCCTGTGCATGTTTGTGCATGTTTAGTGCATTATACAAAAATTATAAGCAAATAACAAAAATAATAAAGGCTTTTTTTAGTTAGTTGCAGGCGAGTCCGCGAGGGCTTGTATCAAAAATTATGAGCTCGTAATCAGTTTGTTCGTGGCTGTATAACGTTAAATCTGTCGCTATACTAATGTTCCAACTTGTATACCTTGCATTTATATATGCAGATTATATAAATATCATTCATAATTAAAATTTGCGTTTGTAAACTGTACGTTTTAATCTTAATTTAAAATGTCATGCCCAACATATGTGCCGTACAACGTATTCACGTAGAATACCTTGTAGGGAAACTACACTTTTAGAATTAATACTCTCAATTTTGAGATCGTCAAGGCTACTTACGTCATGTTTGACAATTGTTTTGTCATTGAATAACATGACTTTTGACGAAACAAAAATCTTTACATTTTTAATGAAAGTAATTTATTCAGATTGCTTTTCGGGGCATCATCGGCTCATTCTTTGGTTCTTATATTGTCAAAATTCAAACGACCCTTCAAGGTCGAGTGGATAAAGTGTTGAATTTTCGTTAAAAATACGACAATTAATTTCCTCAATTTGACGCATATAGCAGGCGTCTACTTCGCCAAAAATGGCGAAAGTTTTGACAAATATTAGTATGCATTTTTAACCATTTATTGTGCCAAAATTTTCAAAGTTTATTTGAAAAAAATCTAACCTCTTCATGGAACTAAAAATAATTAATAGAAAATAATTGATAAGTATATTTTGTAACTGTACGTCCTAATAAAATTGACTTCATTTTCAGTGGTCTATGTGAAATTTTAAATACGCATTTAAATCTGACTACAAATAAACTTTTATATTTAAAAAAATTTAAGTTAAAAGTTTTAAACTGCTATATGTAAACCTTAAAATACTATACTGAAATCTAGTATCGAAAATGTAGACCCTAATGGTTATTTGAAAATTATTAAATATCGGAATATATGGAAATTTACTAAATAATTGTTGCTTCAACTAAGAAAATACTCCTATGAAAGGTTATTGATCAGGTTCTACATAAATATGAATCTTCCAAGCTAGATTTAAACTAAGATTTGAACTTGGTGTGGTGTAGCTACAGCGAATAATTCGGACTCTAAACTGGAGTTTTCGTTATAAATGGTATAATTAAAAAAACAGAAATGATATCATTTAATGAATTTCATTTATACACTTTTAAAGAGTAAACTATTAGATTGTTTTACATAGAAAAGTTTGCTTTTATCAATAAAACCTAGATAACTGCAAACAATGAGGTGTCCTAATGACAGTAATGTTTTATGCAAAAGTGAAAAACCGAACTCTAATTATCACCAAATGTCTCGAGTCATTTCAAGCATATCTGCAATATATCTTTCTCGAACACCGTTGAGAAAGTGACTCGATTTACATTATTCTCGACTGTCAATATTTGAAATGTTCCACCAAAACAATCGCTCCGACGTGCTTGGCTAAGCCAGATACAACTTTCCGACACAGCCGAAGTTCTCCGTACCACTCTCTCAGTTGAAAAGTGAATGTCCTTGGAATGGGGATCTCAAGGTTTCCTTGACGGAAGTCCCGTTGTTTTACCTTGGGGGATTTTTTAAAATAAACTTGGCGACCTGATACCCATTAAATACACCGATGCTCCGATGTTAGGCCCTGTTATTACACCTTCCTTTCTGGGTTATTGTAATCTATGACGCGATTGTTTTGGTGCGAATTTGCAACAAAAGACGATTTGTATTGTGAGTGTTGATGTAGAACTTTATTATTTTCCAGTTTGGACCCTAATATATCGAATAAGATTCCGTAATAGTTATATTTTGTATCTCGTTTATTTTTAAGAGTATGAGCCGGTAGATGACCGAACGGTGACTAGTCGGCGAGGTGGCGGATTCGTTTCCCCGCATATGCATATGATAATCAAAGGATTGTCCTTTGTTCCTTTCGTTTGCCAAAAATAATTCACCGTGTAGAAAGAGGACTGGTGAACGTTAAATTCATCTTGGTCTAATGACCTCATACCTATCGAGATTTCGTGGAGTGTCAGCTCGGGTGTTGTCCTCGCCATCTGACTATGGTTCAAAATTGCGAGACTATGCTCCAGGTCCTTTTTTCAGGAGAGATACCGAGCCGTCACCAATATTCTATTGTGCCGCTGTAGTGCGATGTTCTTTCGACCAACCAAACATTTTATATTGTGTTCAAAGTGTTTTCTTTATTGAAAGGTATCGCTAGATAAACATACTCTTGGATTAAAATACTTTTTTAAGATTAGTCTATGAAATTCACACATACCCAAGTGGGGCTTTATTATATTAAGAACAAAGTTTAGTATTTATAGAACAGTCATTTCTATTTAAAGAGGCACCACCAAGCCATCGTAATAAATAGTTTGTATACATTCTACACGGCTATTATAATGCTCTTTAGCTTTTGAAGGCGGTTCTCTGTTATTCGAGGATGCAAAGCACGTGGTTTTGTGTTAACCAATCGCAGAGCCATTTGCAAAAGCCAACACTCGTAAATAACATTCGTGTAGAATAGACAAAATACACACGCCCGAGATTTTGCAGATAGCTCTGCGATTTGTGGATATGAGCTATAGGGTTTGTGTGCTCCATTCACAGAGCCATGCAAAAGCTGGCACACATTTATCTCGAAAGTGTAGAATAGGCCTGTGTTTTAATTTTGTCTTCTGCTTTTTTAAACAGATGTTATAGATTTAGTAACAAACTACTCGCCTCAAAGTAAATGTTTATGCCATTACAAGTTTAATAGCATTTTAGTTTTATACGACATTATCTTGACGTTTACTACCAAATATTTATGTAATTATTACACGTAATTATTCATTACATGTAAATATTCATTATTCATTACAAGTAACTTTTATTGAGTAAAATAATATGTATATTATTTTAATGCCAAAATAACATAACCATTAATGTATATTAGTAGTTATTGGACTAATTTATAAATTATGTAGCCTTATCTTTAGACTCGGATCCTCAATAGCTTCTTTGGAGGACTGAAAATATTATACATTGCCTTGCGATATCTCATTTTATATTTTTAATTCATATTCAAAACGCATATAATTAACCTATATTTAAACATTTATGTATGAAATTATGATAAATTACAAATTTAATATTCAAAATCATTTCACATTCTCTGGCCCGAGAAAAACCGCTATTTTCACACCTTAAAAAGCCAGATATTTACAGAATCAAGTCGACACACAAACCCATCAATCTTCAAACCATTAAGCACCCACTGATTCAGTGGCTGGCAACGCCATTTCACGAAAACATTTCTGATTTGCACATAGAATACCAATGAACTGCTATTCATATTCTTGAATCTCCAAGTATGTTACAAATGGCAGCCCAGGTGCTGGTCATGAAGGAATTGGCGTAAAATGAATAATTCAGATAGTCGCAGAAGTCGGTGAGCTTTCTCCAAATTGCCATCCTTTGAAATGGCAATTTCACAAAAATTGCAGATCTGTAAGTGAAGAATTATATTGAGGCGTTTTCGATGGATAAGTATAGTGGAAACCATAATGTCTCATTTGTTATTGGGTGGGGATGGTTTCCCACGAACTTGTATTGAAAAGGAAGAAATTGGGTTTTTAAATGCATCGGTATATACATTTAGGGAAGTGTGTAGTTTTGATTGTTCTCTTATCGGAATACCTTGATGACTTTTTTTAATTAATGTTGATGACAGTCTAACTCAAGATTTTTCTGGGTTGATGGATGGAAAAATATTCTCCATTGTAAGGGTTTCATGAAATTACTTGCGATAGCATTGTAATTCCATTTTTTTAAATTATAATAGAAGGAAGTTCTTAAGATGTTTGTGGCATTTTATTTAAATGCTGTAATCTGTAAAAAGTGGTGAGAGTTCCTCTTGAGATTTGCGTAAAAGTAATTTGACACAATAAGATTGGAAGTAGTTGATTAACTGCCATTTCAGCTCGTTATAAAACTCGATTAGGTACAATACAGCTTTATGCATGTATTGTTACTCATTAATTGCTTCATTACCATATAAAAGATTCATCTTCCAGTCTTGTAATCAGTAACTACACTTTCACTTTTGGGCATTTGCGAACATAAAGGGTACACTCGTCAATTTTTAAACTAGTTTCGCCATTAAATCACTACTTTTACGAAACAAGAATTTTGACATTTTTAACGAAACTAATTTACACCAATTCCTTTTCGGCTCATTCGGTCTAATTTTGGTTCTTGTGTGTATATCGCCACAAATCAAGAACTTTTCTGTCACGTTGCTTCAAAAGAAAAATCTAAATTTTAATTAACAAATTCCTCAATTACTTTTCTCTCAATCTGTTAAACGATTATCAGCAAGTTCTGAATTGCGATAAAATTCCAAAATTCAAACTATAGTTGTATGTTTTTAGGACTTGCTTAAAACTTATCAGCTTAATAAGTGTTACAAGCAACGTTTGATGTTAAAAATAAATTTTAAAAATATAAACTTTTAAACCACATCAGACTTGAATATGCACTGCCTAAAATGTGTTTTAAGCACACGCACACAAAAATCTGTAAAGTAACCACAACAACGTTTCATCTTTTGACCCAGTTATTACTCAAAAAAGAAACAATCTTCATCGCCTCAACATGAACTGATACCACCAGAATGAAATGTCCAGATGATACACTTGTAAAACCAGAATCTTACAAATGGGATACTCAACAATGAGTTCTTAAGACACCAAGCGCCCAATCTTGCACACATATTCTGCAGTTGCCTCACCATTTGAAGCCACACTTAAAGAGAAACAAACCCACGGGTTAATTACACAGAAAAGGGGATTCCACACTGGAACAATGTTATCTGGTCGGAGTATCGTGATCAGAGGTACGTCACGACACATTCTCCGTATTGTCAAATGAAGATCTCTTCAGGTTTTTGTCGTAAAAGACCGTCCGATGCTTGGGAGAAATCCCCCCACGCGAAGTGCAAGAGGTCATTAGATCTTCCTTTCTTTGGCGGTGGATGGGAGAGATTTCCCAACAAATGGGAGAAAATTGCTTTTTGGTAAGGTCGAGGATTGGATTGATGCGCTTTGTAGGATTCTTCCATCAACCTATTTATTCTGCCCGCTCATTGAATGTGTATATTTTCTCAAACAAAAAGCTTAACCAGCAGCAAAGTATTGGGTCAGCAACGTATTGAAATTATAAAATAGTTTTACCTGCAGGAGTGTTTTAAATTTTAGGAATATTTTTTTTCCTCTTTATTATTAAAAAGATGAATTTTGATTTATACTCAAATCAAACAGATATTATTATATTTTTTTTAATTTATTTATATTAACTGGAAAATAATGATTATCAGTTTTTCAAACGATAATCTTATGACCAAAAATTCCGGGACATTCAATCAAAGAGGTAAACTTACAATATAATGCAACACAGCTACTACTATATCGGTTCTCTCGTTAAATTGCTTTGCCGCTTCTGACTATAGAAGATAAAACAAATATTTTCCCCGAAAAATATACTACCTAGCGGGTGGCCTAGTGGTAGAGTACTCTACTCGTAACCGTAGGGATCTAGTTTCGATTCTCAAATTTGATAGTGCAGCAAGCTCGTGCTCGGAGAATTGTCATTTTTATTCCTCATCGCCCTCAAAAAACATCCGCCGTGTATATGGCGCATGTAAATCTGCCATAATCAAAATGGAATTTACATAAGTGTGGGGGTGCCAGCTCATGTCTTGTCTTCGTCATCTGAACAAGTCTCAACATTACATTATTTAATCAAAGATATGTTACCCCATTGATGGTTATTTTGTTTTTATTAAAACAATATACTTGTAACAATAAGTGTTCAATATTTGGCTAAATTGTCATCAATTCAGATTAATGAATATTTGGCTGCTCACTCTATCCAGTAGGATTTTCAGATCGTACTTTGTATTTGGTTGACACGTCTCCTTGTGGAATACACCATGAAAGTTTTTCCCATGTTTTTCATTTGGCTTGATAATAATTTGAAACGGCTTTGCAACAATAGGCTAAAACCAGATTCTATTGTATTGAACATCAATAACTTATTTTCAAATTGCTTTTTATAAAAACTTGTATAAAACCAATTTTGATATAATGAAGAGTGGAAATCGGAATCATCCACTCCATTGTCAAAGGCAAACGATTGTTAGATGGTTACCATACCTAAATCACAACATAATTTTAAATTGTCTATGGGTCATTGAATATTTTAGGGTAAATAATTCGACAATGCGTTACCTTATTACACCAGATCTATCTATATAGGAAGAGTGAAAGCATTCTGAACAAAACTTTCAAAATTTACTTTTTATGCATTGCATGTATCTATTTAAACTTTGAACCAAATGAAATATATTAAAGGTATGAATCTTTTGTACAGCATGGTAAGGGAACACCTACTACCGGTTCTTTATCTTTTCATAGCGTTGCCTACTCGAATTCATGAATTCTAAAATTTGCGTAATCGGGAAATTTTTAAGCTGTGTGGCACGGAATCCTACGTGGAGTCCGTATGCCACGCCCGCCAAATTTTATTCTTGCTACTCTAATGGTTCTTTTACCTATTATTTAACATCTCTTAATTCCCACTTTTATGAAGATAAGTAACGTTGATGAAATAGCTTACATGAAAATGATTGTCTGTGCTTGGGAGGTGGCAATCCGGAAGTATTTGTATCGGCCTGAAATTGTTGAACTGTAAGAATATGTAGGATAAGGGAATGTATATTAGAGTAATTGAATAATAACCTCAACATTTAATTTCAATCAAAATATGAATAAAAGCTAGTTTTTGGTAATTGTGTAATTCAATTGAACAATTGAAATAGTGTAAAATTTACTGCAACAATGCTGAAGATTGATGGTTTAAATGAAAGATGTGGAAAAATCATATTCGTGAATGTGTGTCACTTGTACAATATTTAATGGACGAAATATCAAAGCAAAATAAGTGCAATTAAATAATTTTCAAAAGAATTATGTCTTTGACCGCATACCAGGTGATAATATCTCGTGTATGGCTGCGTAAAACAAAATAATTTCTGGAAAAAATTTAATGTAAACATTGTCATTCGAGAAGTAAACTTAATTTTTTTGTAAAAAAAATAGCGCTCTGAAGTAATAAGCTAATTGAGTTTTCCTTTTGAATATGTAAAACTTTCCAGGTAATATTTAGAGTAGTTTCGACAGATCTCTCAACCAACAACTTTCTCCAACTACTTTTCCAAACGGGAAAATGTGCATAATTTTTAATTAAAATATGACACAAATTATTTTTATCTGGATTTTGTTTTTTTAAAAATCGTGACTTTTTGGTATGCTGTTTGATAAAGTGAAAATTATTCTCAATTTCATCACTTAATGGATAGAATAAGAAGAAAACAATAACTTTCCAAATCTTACAAACGTTTATTTACTATATTACATGAAATCATGCTAAATATGTACTGATGGTAGCAAATGGTGGTAGAAATGAAAGTTTGATCAAAATAATAAATAGGAAATAAGGCCTTGTTTTGCCTCCACAAAAATACATTTTTTTTTAAATACTTGTAAAATTATATTCGGTGATGTATTAAAAAAAATGGGTAAAATAATAGAATTTTTATCTACATGGAAAAGCTTTGTATTTATACATAAAACCATTTAGTTGGTTCATTATAAAATATAGGGTCTGTTTACTAAAATAAAATGAACTGATTTAGTTTAAAACAATTTAATAGACCGCAATTATACTATCACATAAATTACACACACATAAATCACTCTTAAGCAATAAAGGATATTTATCCTTATGAAATATGAGGGGGGGAGAGGTGCAGCTTAAAAATGGAAACGTTAAAAAATTATCACTTCTCTATTGCATCGTATATTTTTTTATTGTAACTTTTATACTATATTACCTTAAATTGATCCCATTAAACAACATTAAATTTCTGATTGTATGGTGGAATTCATTCTAAATGGAATTAAATCCCCTTCCAAATGGAATTATCATGAATTATTCCAATTAGTCTAATTTGAATCTACTTTGGTTTTTGCATCTAAACACCTGCCTGTAAATGTCTTAATGGACGCAAATTTAAATGCCTTATTTCAAAATGTTTATTAATTTATTCAAATTACTCAGCGCCTGGTTCTCCGAGAGCGACTGTTGCTTTCGTCTAAATAGTGTTACTCAACACGCTTGTCAAGACTGCCAGACAGTCCATCCCTTTTTCATTTAAAAGTCCCGTTAATGCAACGTAATTTTTGTTTGTACATCTTTTATCTTCGGAAGACTATTAACTTGTCTCATCTTGGAGATTAAGTCGTTGAAAATGACCTATATTTTTTTTTACTGGCGCCGGAAAAGGAAATGATCAGAAAGGAATTGAGTGTGACAAGTCTCTGGGAAGATTACGAAAACAGGCTAACGCGCGAAATGGTAATTTTCGAAAACAACTCATCGAACACTTTGCTTTTGAATGACATTTACTGCAGGCTGATTATTCTTGTATTTACAAAAGTTTTCTTTAAAAATATCATATCGATCTTTTAATTTGAAATACCTATTTTTGTGTGTTGATTAAACCTTTACTTTTCGAGTGTTATTTAATATATGTATTTGGAAAACGTTTTGTACCAAAATTGAGAATACTGTAAACTAAAATAAAATAGGTTATTCTACAATTGAGCTTCACGAGAAATTTTAGTCTTCAGTTAACTATTTTAGGTTATTGGTTCTTGTTTGTTAAAAAATTTATATTAACGGTTTGTGTCGAGGTCGTTTTTGCTCGGGCAAATCAGCAGCTCGACTCTGATTTTATGAGTTTCTGAAAGTGGTACCAGAGTTGGCGCATCAAATAAAGTGGTGTCAAAGAGTTATCTCTGGACCGCCAAGAGTTATCTCTTGACCACCAAGAGTTATCTCTTGACCACCAAGAGTTATCTCTTGACCACCAAGAGTTATCTCTTGACCACCAAGAGTTATCTCTTGACCACCAAGAGTTATCTCTTGACCACCAAGAGTTATCTCTTGACCACCAAGAGTTAACCGACCTGGTAAGTCACCCGTTATAGTGCTGTCGGTTACAGGGCAAAAATATGCTATGGTATTTGTCATATTTTTGCAGAACATAAAAATTCCCGTGATTGCTACTCTAGTACACTAATAAGAGATCTGTGGTTGCAATTTAATCTCAATATTTATTTGACTTATTTTAAGTTTGTAAGTCAAACAATATAGTGTGAAATATTTCAACCCTTAAAAATGAGTGTAATTCATAATAGTATAAGAAGTTAAATAAAGTAGTTAAAAATTTTACATTATATATCAATATTATTTACAACTTAAAATCCGAAAAATAATTATAACAAAGCATAAACTTATAAAGAGAACGTAATTATCCATCAGTTTTGAATTTAAAAATGAGCATGGAGTATTCAGAAACTAGATGCTTTCTTACAATCTCTTAATCCAACCGATATTTTGTCAGGTGGAAGGGATTAATATTTTGATTTGAAAAAAAAATCTTCTCGTAAAGCAGAATATTTTAAATAGCAAGAATACGACTTAATTCTCTCATAGTTATCTTACCATTTTTTTTAAATTACGTTATGTTCTAGTGTCTGTTATTTAAGATAAGCCACGACTGAAGTATATTTGTGCAACTTTATTGCGACGTAAATTCTATCTAATCTGTTAATATTTTCAAAATATTCGATGCATTCTTCTACTGAAATTAACTAAAAAGCAAGTTGGAATAATAAAAAACATATTAGTTCGACTGGTTCAACACTGCATTAGTAACATCCATCAAAATGACGGGTATTGGCATGGAAATGGCATTCGGAAGACGTTACTAATCCAATGCTAATCAAAACGAATATCCGTGTTTAACCCCACGGCAATGTGTTAGTTAGAAATTACTGGGTTAAGGTCGAAATGAGTTTGTTTTTTGCATTTTAATAACTATTCACAAGAAAAAAGAATACTTCGCACTTCGTTTATTTGAGCAATCTTCTTGCATACAGCCTATCTTTGACAGCCACCAACTCAAAAGCCATCAAATGTAATCTCTTCGTATCACCGCACTAGTACCGCAATTACATAACTCCAATGTAAGATTACGGTATTGTATGCAATTACATATATACCTTGTATATAATTACATGAAATATCGTACTCTTACTATGGAGTTATCTAGATGTAGTACGAGGTGCGACGATATGGTATCGTGTATTATTCTGACGGGCAATCGTGGCTTAATTGGTCAGTCCTAATTTTAAAATCTGCAAACAAAGTATGGGAAAAAACACATTACTGTATTTAGGAAATCTCTGAATCAAAAATAAAATTTAATTTCTTTACTACTGGGCAATTCGGACCCTTATGGAAATAAATTATTCGGCTAGAAATCGGAGGACTGAGAGTTCGAATATCTACGTTAACTTGACAATGTGTTGCGTAATCGGGGGGTTGTCAGATACGTTCCTAAAAAAAATCCGTCTAAACAGTTTCATCCGCCGTGTATAAAGTGGTGATGCATGTTAAATATGATTGTGGTCCAATGTCCTGACGCCTTGCAATCTCGGGAGTTGACCTCGTCATCTGACCATGGTTCAAAAATACGAGGCGGTGTTTCCTTGTCTTTCCTTCGAATTGACCCCGAACTGTAGCCAATAGATAATTAACTATCGATGACGTAATGTCTGCTTTAACGAATATAAAGCTCCAGAACTTCGGTGTTTATTAACCCTTGAAGGAGGAAACCCGCGAGGAAATGGTTTAATTTGTAGAAGTGGGTGGGAAAGTTTATTATAAATGACGGGTTTTAAACAGTTTGTGGAAAAAGTAGCGATAAAGTAGCCAAATATAACAGCTTTGATACGTATTCGCCTTTCATTTGTTTTTTTAAGACAGCAGATTAACTTTTCTTTTTAGCCAATCAGCCATAAAGTCGGGTAATAGAGCCTTAGTACAGATCATAGCCTTCACTTTAGGTTATACTTAGGTTGTCCATGAGTTTAGTTATACCTAACCATTTTATTTAACTTTTAAATATCATATTTATGTAGCATCAAATAGTTCAATACATCGGGTCCATTGTTACTAAAAATATATTTTAGATGTTTCGCATACAACTGATTTCATCCTTCTAATATCTCCTAAAATAACCAAGAGGTCTCCGTGGCCGAGTGGATAAAGGCGTCAGCTGGGAATCAAAGAGTTCCTGGTCTGATCCTTGGCGGACTTGGCTAAGAAAAGTATATTCACTACAAATACTAGGAATGTCGTCCAGAACATCCACAAAAATTATCGGCGTGTATACGGGACTGGTGCACGATAAATCAGATCAGGGTCCTTCGAGATAGGCCCCGAATCGTCGCCAATAGCCCAATGTGCAGCTCTAGTGCGACGTTAATTAATCAAACTAAACCTAAAATAACCAAAATAAGTCAATTTTATTAGAAAGGATATTTTGAAGAATGAAAAGTTATTTTGTTATATGTTAAAATGAACTTTTTTTTTACTATCAGATAAATGACTTTTCTGTTGTCTTTTCAGCCCTTCTCTCTTTCTGCCTCTCTTCTGCCGAGGACGCCTTCAAGTGCCCCGAGCAGTTCGGCTACTACCGCGACTCCAAAGACTGCTCCAAGTACTACGTGTGCGTGTTTGGGGATGCTCTGCACGAGAAATGCACGGGGGGTCTGCACTTCAGTCTCGAACTGCAGACCTGCGATTGGCCCAGGAATGTCAACTGTCTCAAAGGTAAGCAGTGTGAAGCAAGTTAGAAACTATTAGATAATATACCTCAATATTATTAACCCTCCAGAACTCGCGCCGTGAGCGAAATACTCACACCAAGAAGAAAAAAAAGTATATCTGGTATTCTCAGTCATAGACGAAGGTGCTGCCCTCTCTAGCTTCTCCTTGTAACCTTCTCTTACCGCAATAAATTACATATTATAGTTATTGTTTAGTTTAAAATATTTCATTTACTAATTTTTTTGAGTGAAATAGGTTGTGTGAGAAATTATCACGCGCGAGTTCTTAGGTCACTCATTTTATTTTGACTCGAGGGCTGTAGGGTTAATTAAAAAGAGCTCAAATAAAGGATTTTTTCAGTAAGCTTGGACAACAATATCTTAAAGTTTTAAAATTTAAGAAAAATGTTTTAGCTTTTGATTGAAATATTAATCCCAATCACTAAATTTGGCTGATTTTTATTTTTAAAGACTAATGAAAGAATTTATATAAATTTAAAAATTTTATCGAGAAATTTTGTATGTTGTTCTTGAAGAGGATCAGTTGGGCTTTTCTGTGAGATCATATGTTAAATTGATTTTAGATATCAATTGATTTAATTTTTAATTGATTAATTTTCAGTTTTTTCAAGATAGTGTATTGATCACTTGTAGATTATACCTTGTTTTTGAAAATAATTTTAATACATTTGTGTGATACTTCAGAAACACATTTGGTTGATGTGCAAGGAGTTATTTAAAAAAATAATTAAAGCATTCTTTAATCAACACAACATTAAAAAAATCTATTTTTTTTTCTATCGATATTTAAATGTTTTGAATAAGTAGTACAGAAATTACACCAGTATCAGAAATACACCATTTGAAAACCATTCAAACTCTTGCATGTTTAACACGAGTAGAATGTTTTTAAAAAGTATATTGAAATACTTTAGTATGCGTATTTTCACAAACAATATCATTATTTTTTTTAAATGTTAAACTTATAAATGTTAAAAACAAAATGTAACTTTATACATGTTGATAGGCTGATCCGTTTAATACTCTTTTACAACTCTATTACTACTCTATTATTCTACTCAAAAATTATAAACGGGTTTTATTGGTGCATTTAAAACCATATTGAACACGTGTATGTTCCCAAAAATAATTAAGAAATATAATATTGAAATTATTCACATTGTAAACCCTTATTAATTCTTGCAAGTGGGTTAGCTTTTAAGTGTTTCACTCTATTAAAACAACTGGAAGTAAACGTAACTATTAATTTTTTTACAATTTAGTAATAAATTTTGTATTTTATGTCTAAATCAACTAAAACTTATTTATTTTTATTTTTCAGAAGAAACTCCTCCAGAAATTAAAATAGATATCGTCGATGAAATCTTCAGTTCCAGCCGTAGGGCTCCGGCCACGAGCGAGCCACAACTAAAACCTCAAACTCTAGAAAAAGATCCTGTATCGAACTACCAACCTTTCGATGACAACAGCAAAGCAGAATCCAAAGAGAACTCGAGGAACAGTCCAGAGGTTCTGACGGAAAACCAAAATTCGAGAGGGTCGCCAGCGGAACAAGTTCATCGCCAACCCGTACCAGAAACTACATCTCCACCCCATCAACAGAATCGGCCCACCACATTCTCCGATGAGTCTTTAATCAATTCCGAAAATTCGTCTGAAGATCCGCTTTATGCAAGTGACCGAGACACAAAGGTAAATATATTTTAAAATTATCAAATTTATTAGGTAATGTAGGTTTGGTCACGTAGGAAAAACTTTAAAAGTTAACTTCATTTATTTTTAAATGTGTTTTTTCTGTCGCTCTTTTAGTTCCGTTATTTAAAATGCTTACTTTTAAGCAAATCCACGTAAACTGAATTAAAAGTTTTTTAAATACCTTTGTGAGAGTTGATATAAAGTAGAATTCCAATTATCCGAACTCTAGTTATCCGGATCAAAGAGGAGCCAATTGCGAAGATCGCTTTGAGAAAAATTATCCACAAAATACGCATTTTAAGCTTCTTATCGATGATATTGTTTTAATAGTCATTAAATTACATACTAAAACAAATTTTGTTTTTTAAGATCCAAGAAATCTTTTAATCTTTATCTCGGAAAATAACGTGGTTTTTTTTGTGAATTATTCAATTATCTGGAATAGAATCTGGTCTCAATCGATCCGGGAAAATTGGAGTTCTACTGTATTAAAATTTGCTTTGAGCACACAATAATTTGCACAATTGGTAATTGTGGCTTTTAATTGAACATATGTTGAACGAAAAATGGTATATCTTGTCAAGTTATAAAGTAATCCATGCTTTCTAGTTAAAAGATAAAGGGCCATTTTTTAAACTTTTAAAAAAAAATTTAAATGCAAGTGTAATCTAGCAAATTTTCTTTATAATTTATTTACTTTGTATATTATTTACTTTTTGTCATAGAAAAAATAGTTTTAAAATTTAAAAAGCTTAATTGGACATTTTTGTTAAATATTTTAATCCCTATTAAACTATAAGTTACAATGTTTAATTATTTGCCCTTTGAACTGTGAGAGAACTATCAAACATTTTCAAGTTTTTCCGTTGCAAAAGCCTATTTGAGAAGCGTGCATGCAAAATCAAACACTTCATATACATTCGCAATTTGAGGAATACAAAAAAAAAACGTTTGGTAAATGCATTTCTATGGACCTCTGGATTTCCAATTTTAAAATGAACGCAATATTTTTTTTTTAATATTAAAGCTTTATTTGCTGCAAAAACGGCTAGTAAAAAAATATATATTTATATATAAAATGCAATGTTTATCTTTTTTTACGTTTTTTTTTTACTTGTTTGGTTTTAAATGCACGTTCCTCGTATTTCCGATACGTATATATATTTTTTTAATTACTTTAAAATACTTTTTTAGTTAAACCTTAATACATTAATTTTAAAAATATTGTAACAGTATTGTATGTATTTTAAAATAACATGCATTGCTGGGAAATTCTGAAAACTAGAAACGAATGCATGTGACACTCGTAAGGTTAATCAAGTGGCATTTGATATGCAATTAGTTCAAATAAAGAAATTAATTATAGATGTAAATCACAAATTTGTAATTTTTTCTAGATACCGTTGGATAATTACGATCCTCAAGAACCAAGATTCGACGAAGCTGCGCCTCCACTTATTGATTCTGAAGGCGGTATCCACATTGCAGATGGCGGACACGGTCTTGATGCATTTGCTGGATTGGCGCACCTTCCGGGTCTTGGCGACTACAGAGTGTTCGAGAAGCCAATATACAACGCCAACACCGGAAATCAAGAGCGTGACGAGGATTACAGACAGCGCAACAGAGACCAAACCCTTTCGACGAAACCCAGAAGCTTGGAAAGTTACCCCAACGGAAAATCCAAGGATCTGGATGTCGTCATAGATTACTCAAACGGAAACAAAGAAATAAATTACGATTTCAGAGACGAACGGAAAAATTATGGTACCATCTCTCCTGTCATTTTCGACGACAACGCAGACCATAAAGATTATGGGGGTTTCGATATAATTACGCCCATTCGTAAGTCACAAAGTCAAAGTTCTGTCAGAAACGATGATCGAAAACCAAAAGAGAATTCTGATCTGATACAATTGGATCCTGTACCAGCACAAGATTTGCCTAGACTTGAAAAGAAACTAAACCAAGATGTCGAAAATTTCCAGAGGGATTCCGAATCGCGACCTAATCACGATGGTTTTCAAAAGCTTGATGTTGATCTTAATAGAAAACGGTCTAATTTTTCTGTACCTGAAATTCAATTCGATGACCAACCTTCAAGTTTCGGGCATGGTCCCTTCCTACCTCATAACGTTAGACAAGAGTCAAATGAGAAGAATCGCAATAACGAAGACGTTTCTTTAACACGAGTAGAAGAAAACAGGAGGAGAAAGCCTGCGATTGATACAGATGTCAGGATTTTCACAAGTAATAAGGCTTCCAACCAACCCAGAGGCCCTGAAACTAGACCAGATTTTGTGGATCTTAATTTGGATTACACTAGATTAGGAACTGAACCTACGCGAAATAGCAATCCCAAAAACGATAAAGTCCCAGAACAACCTAGTCGAATCTCTAATCAAAGACCCTTTAACGAAAATAAACAGGATGAGACATCCGATCGCTTGAACCCGACATCCAACAGTGCCAAAGACTTGTACGTTGAAACGCGAGGTGGATCTTCCAACAGTCAAAGGAACTTTGAGACCAGACCCTCGTCCCCATTGAATAAAGATCTAGAATTGACATTCCCGGATCAACCGATCGAGTCCGACTTCGGGATATACAATGGAAACCAGAGGCAAGGAAAGAAAATCGACACATCCGATGTCGTCGAATCGCCAAGCATAACTGATATTCAGAAAGATCACTTTCCATCTCAGAGACATCCTAATTTACCTAATCTTCAGCAACCAAACAAAGATGCAGACACTAAAACGAGAGATGGTTCTTCTGTGAGCTATGACGATTCTGGAGCAGTGTACGACGAGTATGACAAACTCAAGCACCAGTACACGGACTACTACTCGCATGAAGAACAGCCAGAAGCCACAACTAGACCCACCACTACAATCAGAACACGCCCCACCAGACCACGAAAGTCCACCACAACTACAACCACTACGACTACCACCACTACTCCAGCGCCCATCAAAATTAGGTCTCGGGCACCTATCAGCCAGGTCCCGAAGCCAACAAAGCCAACTTTCTCGGCCACCACGCCAGACAGCCCTCCTACACGCCCTCCAAATCAGTATCCTACGCCCCAGCCATACGCGCAGGCCCTGAAATGTGATCCTAGGAAATGTCGCCTGCCAGACTGTCGCTGCGGAGGTTCGGACATCCCTGATGGACTGAGGGTCAGTGATGCACCGCAACTCGTGCTCTTGACCTTCGATGACGCAGTGAACGATCTTAACAACGATCTCTACGACGAACTTTTTAACACTGGAAGAGCGAACCCCAACGGCTGTCCCATTTTGGGCACTTTCTACGTTTCACATGAATGGACCGATTATGGCCAAGTGCAAACCCTCTATTCACAGGGTCATGAAATTGCCTCGCATTCCATCACGTAAGTAAAATGAGTTATTTTGTTTTTCGTAACTCAATTCTTGCATTCTCATGTATTTGAGGTATTTGGAGTAATGTTGATAAGAGCAGCAGACCGGAAATTGATTTTCATAATCGATAATGGTGTGAAGAGTTGGGTTACGAAATGCATATCTGTTGTTCATAAACTTCGCATGAAAACCATTTCATATTTTTCAATTTCTCATTAACATTTTTAGTAGACTAACATAAAAAAAATTGTTTTTAGCATTATTAAATATAGAAATGAATAATTGCGAAAAATGAGCTCCTCGTCAAGCTTAATACAATGCAAAACTCAACCCTAGATTAATAGAGTACTAATTATCCAATTAACTTTACGTTGGCAAACAAACATGTTTAGCATTGTAGGGTTAAACTTGGGGAAATAGCAAATACATGACAGAGACCAACTCAAAATTACTATCTTGTCAGCTGGATTTGAGAAGAAAGAAGTACTAGTTGACATAGCGACTTCCTTCGAACATTTTTTTTCAATTAGAAGTGGCAGCAGCACGATATTAATATATGGATCTAAAGTCAAAAATGTGAATCGTGTAAACAAGTTTTTAGAAAGGACATTTTTACGTTTTCCTCTTTATAAAAAGTGCCATTTAAAATATCAAGTTTCAAAGGGGTTTTAAATTACAATTTCGTTAAACTTTACTTATTTTATTATAAATTTATCTCCTTTTTTTTTTATTTAGAAAGTATAACTAGTCTATTTTTTAAATTAAAGGTTCTTATTAAAAAGTGATTTCTAGTTACCCTGTAGCATATTTTTTTGTTGAACCCCTGCGAAATCGATGCGACAGTTTTAATTTTCAGAATTTAGTTTTAAAAAGTGCAAGATGTTTCTAGTTTAGCACTGATTCTATTCAAAACATGACTGTATCTTTTTAAAACATGTTTCGTTTAGGAAAATAATTTAATTTTGAAATGATTTAAATTATGCTGTTAATTCCACAGACAAAAACTCGCGTATTTGTCCGTGTATCCTATTTGATTTTTTTTTCACGCATATTTAGACCAGATGTGTACTAGGAGCAATTGCACTGTAACTTTTAAACAACTCGGCGACTAAAACATCACACACACCAATATATTCAGATTATTTAATGACAACTAACTAAGGTCTGCCAGATCTAAGTTTTCGAAACCGAACAAAATAAGGCGAAAAATATCCATACTATGATTACTTTAGTCCATACAAAATCGCCAAATTGACTATTTATCAAGCGACAAATTGACGATTATTTGTCAATTTGTTATCGCTTTAGGGAGCGACAGGTTATTTTGTGCAATTAAATGTTGCTCAATGAGCGGATACAATTTGATATTTCCAGTTGTATGCTACTGAATGCTGTAGTTGCATGTCCGATTGTCGTAAAATGGCAGTTCGAACTGGTTGAAATGATTGCGTTGTGTTTTTTTTTTAAACTTAGAATGATGCTGTTGGGGTGAATAAAGATCTCTAAAATAAAACTGAAGGTGTTTAAAACCCCTTCAGTTTTATTTTAGAGATCTTGATTCACCCCAACAGCATCATTCTAAGTTTAAAACCACAACGCAGTCATGTCAAACATTTCAACCCAACTTTACGATACAGATAATTTCCAGTAAGACACTAGAGTAACATATACACAATATAAATCTAATTAATTAGGAATATATTTAATCTATTGCATGCATATCCAGTGATATGAACCATTATCTTTAACAAAAAATACTTTGTATTGCAGCCATAGCTATGGTGAAAAGTTCTCAAAGAATCAATGGATGCGTGAGATTCACGGACAGCGGGAGATTCTGCACCAGTTCGGAGGTGTCAGGATGGAGGACATCCGTGGCATGCGCGCCCCCTTCCTCCAGATTGGCGGCAACAAGATGTTCGAGATGCTCTACGACGCCAACTTCACCTACGACTCCTCCATGCCGGTGTACGAGAACAACCCCCCTTTCTGGCCCTACACACTCGATTATGCCCAAAGCCACGAGTGCATGATCTTCCCCTGCCCCACCAAGTCCTACCCGGGGCTCTGGGAGGTGGGCATGGTCATGTGGGTGGACCTCAGAGGAGGGCGCTGCTCTATGGGTGATGCCTGCTCCAACCCCCAGGACGAAGAAGCCGTCACCAAGATGCTGATGAAAAACTTCAACCGCCACTACAAGTCCAATCGTGCCCCCTTTGGGCTCTTCTACCATTCGGCGTGGTTCAACACCCAACACCATAGAAGGGGTTTCATGAAATTCCTTGACGAGATACTCAAGAAGGACGATGTGTGGCTGGTCACCAACTGGCAGCTGATACAGTGGATGAGGGACCCCAAACCGAGCAACCAGCTGAAACAGTTCGAGCCGTTCGACTGCCGTCGTCGTCTTGAACGACCGCCCTCTTGTCCGTCCCCGACTGTGTGTAACGTGTGGTATCAGGGCGGGGTGAGGTACATGAAGACTTGCCAACCGTGTCCCGTTAAGTACCCCTGGGTGGGAAGCACGGGGTACGAGGGTGGTACCCGCGGATGAATGTCCCATGTGTGATCTCTAGTGTATTTTAATTTAAATGATTTTAACCAAGAACAACACAAAAATGTGAGATTTAACTGTTATTTAATATTCCCTTATTGTTCCTGAGAACTTTTCTGGACTTTTAGAATTCCAAGTGTTTGGAAGAGGTTCGTACCATGCTTTGAGCGAAGCTCTGCTTTTTGCCATACGTTTATGTGTACGTGGAAAGAAATTGATGAGTGTCGTATTATGTGATTGGTCCTGTGTCTTAAATTGTGTTCGACCTCGGGTATCGATGTGTCTTTTCTACCCTTTCATGTACTTTCGTCTTGCGATGTGTTACTGTGCTTGAAAACTGCGCCATGTGCAAGTGTCCAAAAGATGAAACATCTTAAAGCCAATCACAAAACTCTGTAAATCCAATGCTCCATGGTTATGTCTTCCATGAAACCCCATACAGAAACGAAAAAAATGCAACTACAAAATCACCTGATGCTTTCTTTTAACAATGCTCGCTTTGTTGCTTCTGTTCAAAGCCCCAAATGAATTATCAAACTGTTATCACGATTGGAAAATTACTTAATTTAACCGTCTTGTAAACAACTTCCTTTGTGTAAATTGATGAATAATTTTATATTTTTAAATATTTAAAATTTATTGAAAGCTAAGATTGCATGAAATTATTTTGAATATTTTTGTTTATATTGCCGACAATGTAAATTAAGTCCGTGCCAAACTAACTTTCAATTTCTTATCACAATGTATTCGCTCTTTCTTTCTGTTAACTATATTCTAGATAATGTATTCGTGTAGTTTGTTTATAGTATATTGTATGTGTATTCTAGACTTCTTTTAAGAAACCCATTTTTATTCAATGTTCTAAATCTTTTAAAGATTAAGTCAATTGAAAATGCTTTTATTGTAAATATAGTGTATGCTTTCGCTTGACGCAAGTTGTTTCAGTGTATTTCGAATGCAAGAACTGCACCACTAATACTCCAAAGTAGCAAAGGTTCCAATATATCTTTAAAACATTTATTTATCGTTATTATTGACCATATATTAAGTATTTTCAACCAAACACTGTCAAATAATCTTTTAACATTTTGGGTTTTTATGCAAAATGTTATAAAGTGTCAATGAATTGTTCCTATAAAATGTCTGTAAAAATAGTTTTATCTTATCCACTTAAAATATAGTTTAATCTATTTCCTTTTATATACCTTTAGTTGCTAAGAGAGCATTTTTGATGCAGTTTTTCCTACATGTAATGGGAACGGTGGGCGAAACAACTATGGGTACAATTATACGTTAAATGTATTTTTTTAGTGTTTTGAACTTTAAAACGTATTTTTGTGAATAAATTTACCTTGAACTTAATTTTGCTTTTATTTATTCAAATGGTCACATTTTTTGAAATTTGGCTCAAAATACCTTATCTTATTTTAAGCATTTTAACTGAATTTACTAGAACATAAAACAGCAACAGATCAAAACTATGTAATTCTAATATGTAACAAGATATATTTAAAAGCTCTACAAGTTTAGAATAATTCGCGGTAAATTCCTAGTGTACAGTGCCTCCTTGGCGCGATTCTGAAAATTGACTCCAAAACTTTGGCAAAACAACGTGAAACGGCGCGAGAAAAAAAAGTAGGGTTGCCGTACATCATGATATTGCTAGGAAAGTCTTGAAATATGGTTGACAAAATATAAAATTTATCGCCCACCAATTGTCGCCAAATCACATTTGGCGGGGGCACCGTACACTAGGAATTAACCTAATTCGCAACATTATGCTACACATAGGAGAAAATTAAACGTCATATAAATTAAAATACATATTTTAAAAATTGTAATGTTAAATTAATATCCTTAAATATATTGAAGCCTATATGATTTAATCCAAATTTGTTTTTGCATTTAAATCCTAAACCCCGTTTAGTTCAACATTTTACGCATAGTGAAAATATCTTTAATTTTGTAAAAAAATCAAAAGTAGTTAAATTATTTTTTTTACACACCAACCGAAAACTCTTTAGAAGGGTTGAAGAATATTCTATTTTTAGAATCTCATTATTCCTATAGTCTAAACGTCGACGCGTTAATATTGGTGGGGTAGCTTGAAGGTTACATGGAGTGTGAACATGGGATATCCACTGAACTCTACACTATAGCGGGAGCCGGATAGCCCAGTGGATAAAGGCGTCAGCTGGGAATCGGAGGATTCGTGGTTCGATCCTGTGCGACAGAGTTGACAAAGAAAAGTAAAAAAAGTAGTGATCTTTTGATTGGATAGTTGCTAGCTTCGCTGCAAAAATTAGAATACTTGTCCAGGTCATCCAAAAAATTACCGGCGGGTATACGAGACTGGTGCACGATAAATCTGATCGGAGTCCAAAGTCTCTACGTCTATTGAAGGCGTTGGGTGCCAGTTCAGGCGTTTCCTTGTCCTCTGACCTTTGTTCTAAAATAACGAGGTGTATATATGTGTCTGTAATAAGTCTCAATATAAGGACAGAAATAGGCAGCCGGAACTAAATAAACCAACCTAAACTGTAACCTCTAGAAGGCTCAATAGGCCTCCGTGGCCGAGTGGATTAGGCGTCAGCTGGAAATCCAAGGTCCCCGGTTCAAAGCCTTGCGATGGATAAGACTAAAGAATAGTAAGAGTAGTGATATTGCGATTGGAGGGTTGCCAACTTCGCTACTAAATTACTAGAATGTCGTCCAGAACATCCAAAAAAAATTAACGACGTGTATACAGGACTGGTGCACGATAAATCTGATCGGGGTCCAAAGTCCCGACGTCTATTGAAGGCGTTAGGTTCCAGCTCAGGTGTTGTGCTCGTCATCTGACCATGGTTCAAAAATACGAGGCATCGTTCCCGGGTCTTTCCTTCGAGATAGGCCCCGAACCGTCATCAATATCCCACTATGCAGCTCTACAGGACTGGTGCACGATAAATCTGATCGGGGTCCAAAGTCCCGACGTCTATTGAAGGCGTTGGGTGCCAGCTCAGGTGTTTCCTCGTCATCTGACCATGGTTCAAAAATACGAGGCATCGTTCCCGGGTCTTTCCTTCGAGATAGGCCCCGAACCGTCACCAATAGCCCACTATGCAGCTCTAGTGCGACGTTATTTAACCAAACCAAACCAAACAACTCATCAAGATAATGTATGTCACCAAGAACAGACAACTAAACTTACCCGACAAGCATAAAACGTAAACAAAATGATTCACAAAAAAAATCAACTTTTTCCTGAGCACAATGTACACAATTTTAAATTCAAATGTCCAGACACAGGTGACAAATGAAAAACTCTATCGTCACATCCTAAATGACCTAAATTTGTTTTCCTCGAATGGCATTTGTTAAAGTTATAAACGTTATTTTGCTGTCACCTGCTTAGACATGGATGGTCAACCATTCGTTCTTGTGACAACTAGATCAATGGCGATATTCTAAATATTTTTTTTTTGAAGTCCTCGTTAAAAGGTAGGTAATGTTAGTTTTAGTTGAGTCCTCAAGGAACTCAATAATGTTCAATAACTTTTATCTATGACTGTACTATCATGACTCACTTAATTGTTCAAGGTTTAGTTTGGTTAATTAACGTCGCATTAGAGCTGAACAGTGGGCTATTGGCGACGGTTCGGGGTCTATCTCGAAGGAAAGACCCGGGAACACACACACATTCATACCTGCACCTCGTTATTTTAGAACCATGGTCAGTTGACGAGGAAACACCTGAACTAGCACCCAACGCCTTCAATAGACGTCGGGACTTTGGACCCCTATCAGATTTATCGTGCACCAGTCCCGTATACACGCCATTAATTTTTGCGGATGTTCTGGACGACTTTTCTAGTATTTTGTAGCGAAGCTGTCAACCCTCCGATCACAAGATCACTATTTTTTACTTTTCTTTGTGAAGTCCATCACCTGGCATCAAACCGGGAACCTTCGTATTCCTAGCTGACGCCTTTAACCGCTCGGCCACGGAGGCCTCCTTAATTGTTCAAAATAAATATGTCCAATCCGATAGCAAAAATAGTGATTTCTATGAATAGTAAAGTAACTATGCATTATATATAATGATGAGACCACTTACAGCACCTCCTAATTGTAATGTACTGTGTTAGCATGTCTGTCTCTAAAAATATGCGAAATACATAAGTCAATTGAAAAGTTTAAGAGTTGCATATAACATGAAACTATTAATATTGTTGTACTAGAGCTATAAAATAGCTTTGGGAGACAGTGACTGTTGGGGATGCATCTGAAAGTCGTATCGAGAAAAATTAATCAGGATTTTAACCTTTACAGAAAGGGTGTTTGCCATTTCAACCATAATACCATGTTAAAAACCAAACACTTGCCATATAAAGGTTAACCCTTTGAGTACTGAATTATTTGAAGATTTTTATGCCCATGGGACGGATTTGCTGAGGTTCAATTGATCCCATTCTTGACCGACCCTACAACAAATTGTTTGCGATCAACGCCCACTGGCGGGGGGGGTGCCGCAAACATAAACGCCTGCTTCTTAAATTCAGATGACGAGTCAGACTTGTCCACCGTAACTTCACCCAAGTAAGCAGATGACGAGTCTCACTCGTCAAATGTACCCAAAGGGTTAAGCAACTACCTTCACTTGAGGACAAAGTCAGAGAGGTAACCACACCATTGTAAATTTATACACCACGTTTGATAGCGAACATTTAGACCCACTTTATTTTGAACTAGTCCATCATACATTGACAGGATCACTTGACAAGATTTATAAAATTGAAATAGTAATATAACGATTACTCCTCAGTAGCACTATCTTTTATTATTGTTTACAGTTTTGTATAGAGCACCCTTTACCGTATTACTTTTAAAAAACTTTTGCTAAGTATTAACTGAACTTAGCAAAAATGGTTTGGAGTTTGGATTCCGAAAAACTACCAAACAAAAGTAGTAAAACAAATTACTTAAAACCTGACTTTAAACTTCTGGCTTTTATAACTATATTAAAATAATAATTCCCATTTGATAAGAGCATTAATGATAAAAGATCTAGTGTACGGTATTTATTTTTATTGCAAATAATTATATCTGTAAATGAATTTCTAAACCTTATTGTTGATACTTGGCTTTGGTTTTATATTGATATATTTTACCAACATAATCTATTATAACACACCGCCACTGCAACTGGTGTTCTGTCTATATGTCCACTTTTCATTTTCGCAATAATCGTTTTTACCAGAACCAACTCTGGATAGCAGAAGAATAAGAAAAACGTGTCTTGTCACCATCAAAAGAAAGAGATCAAATAAAAGACACCCAGTGTCGTGTTTCAGGTCACGCGTTTGATACGTGACCGTCGACACCTCGGACATGTCTCAAGCGTGACGGCTGCGTGACAGGTATGCTCTTGACAACAGGTGGTCATGGATACATGCCATTCCAGAACACCTGTTTGCTTGCGTGTGTTTTAGAATGTTTCTTTGCCCCGTGGGTCGAAATTATTCAACGCTCACAATATAACGATTACGACAAACGCTTTGTGTGTGTCAGTTATCAGTCAGTATTGTATGTGAATACCTCTAGATATGTGCTGTGACTAACGGGACGGAGTATTAGATTAGGACACTGATATTATATTCATAGGTGGACGTACAGTCTGTTGCTTAGGGAAGCAATTCCACACGCAAGATACTGGATAATAAGGTTTTTACTCACTTATAGTGGACCCGTGCCCTAAATTTAAACAAAGTAATTACGAACATTTTGTTTTTATTTTATCTGATAAAATGATACTATTACGCTTTACAGAGAATAATAAAGTTAATATAAAGTTTTGAAATTATTGACTTGAATTCTTCTTTAGCCCACTGGCGTTCAAACGATTTTGGCAATTGTAAAGTTGTTTTCAATGTTTGGATGTTTAATTTTTCCTGAGCATTATATTTTACATTATTTTTTTTTAATTTGTAGTGAATTGTAAAGCTGTAGCTTGTAACTTGTACCTAAAACCTTTAAATTTCAAAAATATTTTAAAACGAAGTATTTTTATGAATTTAAAATTTGAATGTATTGTTGGAAACACTAGAGATCCTTAGACGTGATATCACGCCTATGAACGTCAGAGGGTTAAAATCAGTACGGGTATAGAAATTATCGGCAGAAACTTGAGCGACCCAAAAATTTTTGATACTTCAAAACCTTATAACACCAGGAGAATCAGCTGGCGCAGCTTAGCCATTAACTGGCTCTTGCGCCATAAAACACCAACCATAGGAATCAGCCTGTGTGGAATCAATTCAGAAAATATAAAGCATTAGGAAAAATTTATATTACAAAGATTACACCAAAAAATAAATTTTAATTTAAAGTTTGAAGAACGTTTTACTTGGAACAAAATTTACCTTCGAAAAACAGCATTTATCCACCATTTTGTTAACATAAAACGTATTCCAAAAAGAACGAGGTATATAGCGATATTTATTTCAGAGTATCTAAGATATCAGTGGAATATATGTGCAATGTCCTACAGATTTAAAATGATTGCAAACCTCATAATGCACGTCTTAATTTGACTTATTATGGAAAATTAGGGAAAATTTATATTACAAAGATTACACCAAAAAAATACTTTTTATTTTAAAGTTTGAAGAATGTTTAACTTGGAACAAAATTTTCCCTTGAAAAACAGCATTTATCCACCATTTTGTTAACATAAAATGTATTCCAAAAAGAACGAGATATATTGCGATATTTGTTTCAGAATATCTAAGATATCAGTAGAATATATGTGCAATGTCCTACAGATTTAAAATGAAAATTGCAAACCTCATAATGAACGTCTTAATTTGATTAATCTGAAGTCTTAAAATATGCTAAAACAATGATAAATAAAACATTACAACTTGAAATTATAACTCTTTCTTTCATTGCGTAAATTATCACCATTATTATTCTACACCAAAAATGTTTATTTATATTTTCCTACGATATCCGTAAAGAATTTAGATTCAGATTTCATAATTCGTACACAATGCTCTCTCTCGCTGCATAAAATCCAAATTAGTTTGTCACGGACATCGCAAGTAAGTGGCACGATTAAAATTCTGTTTCATATCCTGTGTACTTAGGTTTGACGTTATTCACATACGTGATAATTAAATTCTATGAATATGTTTGTCTTGATTGTGCGTAGAATACAATGTTTAAACTTGTGAGTTCAAAACTTGTTCAGCGATATACATATATGTTTACTATATGTTTACTATATGTCTATATGTTTACAAAATGTCCCATGTGGATATTTTTTTTCTAATTTACTTATTAGAATTACTGTTTTTATTTTGAAAAAATGGGAGGTGCAAGAAATAGTAAAAATTCAACTAATTACTTTAAACTTTTCTATACTCTTCTTCGTCAAATCATCGCGATATCCATGATACTGTAAAATAATTGTGCTTTGGCAATATTTGGTAAATTTTAGAAAATGTAGTAGAAACATTTTGGAATTTTTTTAAATATTTTTTATTAATTTACATTTTTTTAGTGTTACTAACCGTTTTAACAAGTCAAACCAAAATATAATTCTTAAAAGAAAATAATCACATGTTTTGTTTTACAATTCAGTTTAATAATGCACAATATCTAATTATGGCAAATCTAAGTTTTACACATAGAGTAATGATACAAATAGAGGAATAAAAATGCTGGTTTCCGTGTGTCCATCATTGAAACCACATGATATGTGGAAATGCCAATTCATTCATGCGCCAATATTACTTGGCAGGCCTTGGCGACTTTAAGAACTAAACGAGATCGAAGTATTGTAATATGGTTTTGTGTTTAATTTTGTATTTAAATATAGTTTTTTTTAACGAGAGGCACAATTTAAGGGAGTTTAACAGATATATTAAGTGGATTTTTCTTACTTTGTAGTTTTGAAATAATTGCATTACGTTTTTATGTAAAACAATTACCATAAGCGAAGTTCTTTTAATTGTTGTTTTGTATACTTCAATAAGAAAATATAAACTATAAAACCTGAGAAATATAAAGAATTTTCGCTTCTTCGAGTATTGAACACAAATAAAATATTTCCGTTTCGTTAATAAAGAGGAAATATTTAGCGCATATTGTTTGAAAATAAGTAAATACGTACATATATGTTAAAAAGTTGAATACGGACAGAACTTCTTATCACCAAAAAAGAAGAAAGTGCGCCAAATTTGGAACTCCTGCAGATGTCTGAACGTCAAATGTGGCAGCGCTATAACCACGTGATGTGGGTTTTTCTTTTCAATGTTGACACCGCGGCCTTATGAGAGTCTGGTATTGAAGGCGCTCTCTATATAATATTACAACTCTCTGGTTTTACACCGATTGTTTTTTCATAAATGCATGGAAATAGATAATATACATTACGAAAATTTACGTATTTACATGTCTTTCAAAGATTTTTTTTAATGATCTTAAAGCACTGTCTCTTAACAACTAACAGAAAAAATATAGTACTAATCAAAATATTATATTATACAGAATCAAAATTAAACAATATTTTATATGGGCGGAATGGCTACCAAATGATAAATCACAAAATACGGAAATTAACTAACACTATTTTTCACTACTAACTTAAATGCTGTTATCCCGGAACTCTGATTTAGAGCTTATACCACTTAGCATCCAACCAGCCCATATATTGTTCTATGTTTAGAAATAATTACATTACACTTTAATTTTATAAATTTGTTATTTAAAATTATCAGCCCAAAATTAACAGAGACAACAAAACTATACACACTTCAGTTAGAATAAGAGCAAAAAAAATTAAATCATGTTAATTCCCTGTTGAATTAAAAAATTAAATATTTATATAAACCACCAAAAACCAATTTTTCTGATGATCCAACTTTTCCTCTCCATTACCTGTTTGTCCTTGACGACAGTATGACGCACTGGGAAAAGTCTCCGCCCTAAAACCAAAAATACCTCATTCCTCGCAGAATGTAGTTTTCCTGTCGGTTTTGAAATACGATCCATTTCCAAACACACTCTTGTCCCTTGAGGCTACGAAACCGAAAGTAGGGATGTAAGACACCAGACAATCGTGCATTTTAAACACTTCGGTATCTTTTTTTATGAGTTCATTGAAGCAACCAGTAAAGATTCTTCGAGTCATTTGAAACAATCTAAAAACAATTTTGAAATTTTCGTAATTTGAACTATAAAAAAATGAATTCTACATGCACGAGTTTTTAAAGAAATAATATGTAAAGTTACCAGATTGATCAAAAGAAAAATTCCTATAACCGTTTAATTTTTTATAACCAATCAGGTTGCTTCAGTGTAACGCCATCTTTTATTATCACCATTTATTAGCAGAAAATACATAGTGATGATAATAAAAGTATTGTTTTGAGACATATATACCTGATCTATTGTGTAAAAATATTACATAAATAAACGATCTGCAAAAGGTATTTGAGTAATAATTGTAAAAACAAGTTATAACAACTTTTCTTTATTGACACTATAAAAATGACGTCATAGGTTTTGTTTGATTTAATAATTATTGAAAAACGTCTGCACATTGGGCTTTTTGCTACAATACGGAACCATTCAAAAATTAAAACAGCCAGAATTTTATCTTAGGGAAATGGTTTAGAATTGTATTAAAATTTTATAATTATTTTATCTCTTTCGTTTGTTTTTTGTATACATGTTCATTTTAACTATATATAATTATATTAGATCGAACTTTTAGAACAATTCATCCAAAATGCGAGTAATTTGTGTATGAACGTCCGTTTTATTTATTTGAAAAATATTTTATGCAAGTATTTTTTTAAATGTACGAAGCTTGGTTTCACTGTGAATTTTCAACTCTATATGAATTTTTAATGTTATTAAAGAATAAAATTTCACAGATACCAACTGATGGCTTAGAAAATATTTTATTTAATGTGCCAATGAATATTTCCTTTTAAAACATTGAATGGCGATCATTAATAATTAAATGTAGAATTATTGAAAGTAATTGGGGAGATTATAGTATGCTAAACTATTGCCAAGTTATACAAGTGTATTCTTTCTATAAAATGCGTCTTGGCTGTAATTTGCTGTGAAAACTTACTAAATATTTGTATTTCAGGTATTTTTCGATGCAAATTCAATAATTATAGATTTACAAAATAAAAAATTTAGGAAAAATGGTTTACAAAATGAGTAAATACCGAATTTTTAATACATTGATCCGTAAATAAAAAAAATTACTTAAAATTAAAATAGGTGGTTATTCTTCTGTAATAATATTATTCATGGAAATTTTTTTAAACATTGGTATTTGGGCGTACTAAAAGAAAGTTGTGTAGTATTTTAAAAACATACTATTTTTGTTTGATTATTTATGTCATGCTGCTAATTCTATTCTCCCTTTGATACATAATTTGAGACATTTTATTTGCAAAAAACGTTTAGGTTCATTCTGTCTGTAATTTACATTTTTGTGTTCTGCATTACTGAGGTTAAAAATGCAAACTACTAATTAGATACGCAAGTTGTTGGTCGAAGATATTGCAAAGATATAGCCTAAACGATACATTGGAAAAGGGCATTTGTAAATAGTCAAATCACAATTGTAATACTGGAAAAAGGGAAGTTCGGAATGTTTTGAAAGTTAAATCATTCAAGTTCTTGATCAAATTTCTTGATTTGGTCATTATTAAAAAAATATGCTGTTTTTGCTGCCTTTTTCTCTTCCATATGGCTTCAGAACATTTCAATATCGAAATTGATTCAGAAGTTTCATTAAAATTCACGCTTAAAGTTATTGCTTTAAAACTGCAATTTAATTAAACCCTCCTTGATGATATTTTTTTAAAAAAATAATGTAAAAAAGAAGATCATAGTGCTTTGTTTATTTTTTAATTTAATATTTTTTTCCTTAGATAAAAAAATTCATAGTTTTATGTAAATACTTATTCCTATAAAATACCTGTTGCACTTATTAATATCTTTCAATAATGATGATAACAGTAATTAAAATTTCATCGATTAAAGTAAGCACTGAAAACTAAAATATAATTATAGTCATTTCCCAAACAAATTGCGACATCCGTGTTAAAAAAAATCGGTTATGCACATACCGCGCTATATTGGGCTCCTACTCGGTACAAGGTTGAGAGAGGGAAAGGATAAATGACCTACAACGATTGAAACGGCCTTCCTTCCTTTACACGATGGTATGTTATATATCCATATAGGGTGATTCCACGTTGAATTAATAATAGCGGTACACTTATTTTCACCTGGTACAAGCGTAAGAGGGAAGATAGGTTAAAAAATTGGCACGTACGAAACGTCTGACTTTCGTCTCCACGATAGTATATTATTTATACCCATCAGCTGATTCCACATGAGTTAAGGATTTTAAAAACTTCGTTTTTTATTATGGGATTTCATGCAACTATGTATACCCATACCAATAGGAAATTCCTAATTATTTCTAAAAATATGTTTGTGCATGAATGTTTAATTTTTAAAACTCCATACCTTATGAGAGATAAACTAGAAATTATTGGATTTTTATCGGTGATTAGCAACAAAGTAGCATAGAGATATTTTTAATTTTTTATCTTCTAATTTATTAAGCATAAAAATATTTTAAATTATAAAAAAAAACTTTATCCCTTTTTAAAGAGAAATACTAAAATGGTATATGCAATTATCCCAGGGAGGAGAGTGAGTATATATTTTCAGTTATTTGTCGTTATTTTATTTATCTCCGTGCGAAGAACGGGTACTTTTGCTAGTATATATGTATATATAAATAAATATGTATACAAATAAGAATATATATAGATATTGTTTCTACAGTTAGGGGGCAGTCGAAAAAGTATAAGAATAATGGACGATAAGTTAGGTTCAAAAGATTTATTCTCTCCAGAGCACTACAAGATCACGTAGGTATAGATATAAGTATAGATATAGAAATGGATATATAGATATATAGTTAGAGATAAAATGTTAACAAATGTACGCTTATTTAAGTATTTTTAATCGGTATTTCCAATAATTTTCCGTCAGAGGTGTAAAAATGTGTTGGGAAAAATGACTCGGAAGCCAAGTGGGATGACCGACGGAAGAGAGAGGGTGTCGTGTCGGAAAACCCCGCAGTCACCCAGTTTCTGCGGCGTCCTCACACGGAAGTGGAACTCTAACCCCAATCCATCAAAAGGGACGGCTGGGGGAGAGGGGACAAAAAAGGTGACGCATGAGTGTCATTAATCAAAGATTGTGTGTCGGACTTTCCCTTTCAAAAACATGCACTTCTGTCACTACGTCTTAATACCTTGTTGTAATCGGTCCATTGTTGAAATATATACATTTGTATGTTTTAAAGTAACGATAGAAACTCCGATGGTGATTGTATATTTTTATTTTTGTTTTAAGTATTACAATAATACACAAAATATTAAAATGATTAATAAAATGTACTTGAAAGTATTCAAACAATCTCCTTTCAAAAAAATTTCAACTTAAATTAAATTATTTTCTACTACGCCTATAATAAAATCGTTACGGTGTTTAGAAAACATCATCATTCTGTAATCTATAGAACTACAAAAGATTAAGCCGCTCAGTCATTAAATGTATCTGAATTCTAATACATTAAAAAAGTGACTTAAGTCATAATCATTATCTGTCAAATGAAATGATCAATAAAACTCGGAACTTTAAATTAATAATCAATTGCAATAATTTAAGAAAAACTGCCCGTTTAAAAACTCGAAAAAATCCTTGAAAATCTATTATTCTTTTTTTAAATTAGGCTACTCCTATTGATAAAATGCGCGTTGCTAACGACCATGTAGTATAAAGTTTGTTTATAAAATATATTGCTACAATTTTCTTTTTAACCATAAAAAAAAACTTTATCATTTCGTAACAACACACAGTAACTAATAGACAATGTATTTTCTCACGTGACAATTGCATTAAGTCTACTTTGAAACAAGCCTGGCTAAGAATTTGACAAATGTTTCATTCATACTGTTTTTCATTAAAGCCATAGACAATTATTCTTTAACAATACGTAACGTTTAGTTACGAAAAGTAAATAAAGCAGAACATAATTCATATAAATAGGATAATTCGAAAATAATTATACCTATCGATAACAGCTACCTGCATTGTGCATAAAACAATAAACTCTTAATTGGATGCGGAAAAACTATTTTTCCGATTTTCAAAAAAATATTTTACATCAAAACTTTTTTTAATTACAGTTTATTTCAAAACAAAGGGATATCGTTTCGAATGGTATCCGCTTAGGCCTATTCTACACGGACGCGATAAACGCGCGCGAACTTTTGAAGATGTTTAAGCGATTCCCAGTAAAAAAAGTCAGCATAAAACCTTCATAAAATTTTTTTTGAAGCTCTATAAAATTAAAGGTTTTTGTTTCAATGTCCTTCATAAAAACTGCAAAAAAACCTTCATAAAATCCTGCAAAAAACCTTCAATTTTTAATCATGAAGAGAAGATGCAGATATTTTAAAGGTTTTATGCAGAAAAATTAAAAACTTCAAAAAAAATGCAGTTTTTTGTTTCAATATCCTTTATAAAACCTTCAAAAAACCTTCAATTTGACAATTTTGATGAAGGTTTCATGCTGACTTTTTTTGCTGGGTTGTTGGATACGAACCACAAGGTTTGCACGTTTCAGTCAGAGTCATCAAAAGCTCGTGCTGGTTTACTCCGACAATGTAAATTGTGCCTCATTATTAAAATCTAAAACAATATATTAACAAAAAATTCAATTAGACAACAACAAACAAAATACATTTATATCCTAACTCTGGATGTTTTTTTTTATACACGAAGTTTCTTTTTTAAATTACCCATATGAATTCATTCACAACATTAAAACGCACACCCAAACTCCAATAGCAAAAAGATGATTCTTTTTCTATCGATTATTTTTCAATGGCAAGAATTCAATCGATTTGCAAAGTATCCGACTTGGCTTCTGTACCAAATAAAAAATACAACAAACCGTCTCAAATCTACATAATTAATTATAAGCAAGTGAATATATAATTTCAATTCCAGGCTGTTTTCAAATGTAATTGCTACGTGTTGTCACGACCCTAGGTAAGTCAGATGCGAGTAATATTTCACCAGTCCATTTAAAGCTCGCATTGTGTAGAAATTCGGAGCAGACCTGGTTAGAATTTGCGACACGTAACTTGGAGTTTGTTTACTGCAACAAGTGAGCCGATCTCGTTTTGTATAGTATCAGTTTCAACCCAGATAGCTCATCACGTTTTTTCTTAGGAAAAGAATAAATTATATTTTTATTGCTTCCTTTTATTTACGAATATGCTAAACAGGGTCTTAGAAAGTGTGACGTACACAAGTTGGGGATAAAATATTACTATTTTTTCAAAAACTATATTCTTCGATTTCTTGTGGCAGTGACTTCAATTGAAGTAACCGCCTAAGAAACCGAAAAATATAGTTTTTGAAAAAACTTTCAGTACTTTTACTAGGGTTAGAACAATTGAGTATCTGCGTAGAATGTGCCACCCGTGTTTGAGCGATCTGCTTATATCTTCACGCACGTGATACACTTCACTGGTGCTATTTATTTGTTCCTCCATCCGACTCATTGAGAAGGGGGTACTGTGGCGGTTACTTACAATACAGATACTTTTACTTTGGTTCGAGCAATTGTTTTAACTTGACGTTTAAAGAATCGGTTTAGCAAGCACAAACGCCTTTCCGGGCGTCTGCCAAACGTAAAGCGCTACATTTTATTCTTTGTTACAAAAAGTATTATTATATTTTTTGATTTTTCATTTTTCCGATAAATATTCAAAATTCTACTTTGTATATTTCCTACCATTCTCTTAAATTAAAAAAAATCCTTTAAAAATTAAAATTAAAGAATTAAATGTTATTTACTTCTAATTATTTACCATAAAATTCTCTATAGAAACATATATGTGTTTAGCACATTTAAAGACATCTGAAATATGTTATTTAACTTCTTGGAAACATTCATATTAGAATTATCGTAGATATCAAGCTTGTAAATAATTAAATTGCTTGTAATTTCATATATTTACTACAAACAGAAACTAAAAACTATTTACACTAATTACTTCAATTCATACTAAATATTTTATTTCATAATTTTTATCACTCTCAAATTTGCTTCAAGCCCACAGACAATCAGGGGACTTTTGTTATTCTAAAGTTGCTTTCCCTGCTTGTGTCTTCTTCCGAAAAAGAGAAAACAACTTTACGATCGTGCGTGGTGCTTCGTAATCAATCTAGGACTTCAATCCAGTCCTAGACGTAATATATATTTTTTTTAAATATTTTTTTTTAAATATTTTTAATTATTTTATTATAGCACAGTTACAATCTTTAAGTATAATGAAAGAAGAAGGTTTGAAATTCAAAATGAAACAAATTCTATTAAGAAATTCTTATTCTAACTATTTTTCAAAACAACCAAGAAAGTATCAAAAAAGCCCACAGCCGAAAATGTCAACCTGCCTCATACAATTTCAATTCAAAATAAAAAAATTTAATAGTATAGTTTAAGGTTTCTAATTTTTACTTCAAACGTATAACAATTTTCAACTGTCTATCAGTTCAACCAAAACAAGAAAGTTTGATCCAAGCAAAATGAAACATTCCAATCAATCTCCACATTTTCTTATACCACGAAGAAGAGTATTCTCTTTATAATCAATCCTGTCTTTAAAATTAAGAAAATAAACCACGTTCTTTTGAAATCTTAAATTCACACTTTCGAGTTCCATTAGTTTTCTCAGAAATTACATTATTTATATTATTAGTATTACCTAAAATTAAAAAATAGTGCTTCAGTGAAACTCATCATTGGATATTCTCCAGGGAATGTCCTTCAATCCCTTCTGCTTATTCTGCCTACAATATGGTATTTTATATCCTGTAAATTACTCTAAATGTGCCAATATCAAAATAAATTACTCTGCGATCCATCCAAAAGGATTCGCCATTGTTTTATTTTTAACCCCCTTATTTACCAAATTTCTCGTGGTGGTTCTGAAATAAAATAATACAGATTTTTAAATTTCGATACACGTGTAAAGTTTAGAACAATGGAATAAAATATTTTCTTCCTCAGCCACAACATTAACTTCGCGTGAGCATCAGCAAATCGCTTTATAATATTAACTTTCTTTCAGACGTTAATTTGGCGGGAAATTCGTGGAATGCGTCCAATTTTCTTTTATTTTACTCCACTTTTTTTTTTTAAATAATGGAGGACAATCTGTAATCACGGGTAATACCTTCTGGAACCTTGATCTCATGGGAAGTTATTCTCCAGACTACCCTTCAATTACGTACTGTCGCTTTTCGAATACCGAAAAAAACATGTCTGAGTCAGTGAAAACTATTTGCTGCTTTTCTTTGTTCTTTTGATCGCGGCTCTGGATTTCTTTAGTTTACATTTTTTTTCTTCGTTCTTAATTTAATACTGGAATATTTTATTATTGTAATTATAACTGAGGTTTGAATTTTAGATTTTAAAAATCTAAAAAAAATTATGGTTAGTTTTTTGCGTAGAAGCATTAAAGTCGTCAAAACTGCAATATGCAACAGGATATTTGATTACATTAATTTATTACGCTTTGTTATTATGTTCATTATATTTAAAATATTTAATATGTTAAAATGCGTTTTGGTATTAGATATAATTAACACATATAACCATATGTTGAAATGGGTCTCTATTTGAAAATAAGCTATACCGAGAGAACTGTAAACTTGATTGAACTGTGACTAAGCTCAGGTATTTCTTTGTTTTAAAACAATTCCACATTTAGAAGTGAACCGCTTGAATTTCTTGGCCAAGCAGCTTTCGCTAAGGCTGATGAATCCATCATTTGTAGACGAATAAGTCCGATGATATGTAACGTATATGAACATATTCAAAGTATATGTTGTATGTGCTTTAAAAAGTGAATGGTAAAAGTGTGCATATACAGAAATGTTAAAATAATCCTACTCAAACTGGCTATTAATAGTAATGAAAATTTTAGGTATTAGGAACACTTATGTAAATATTAAAACTGATTATAGACAAGCCGACCCTCTGTGACTCAATGTTAAAGAATTGGTATCCCAGATAAAAATGTACAGTTCTATTTCTGTGTGTGACATTTTTGTAACATATGGAGAACTGTTCCTTACAATTTCTACTTTAAGTTGTTAGTGAATACAAATGGTTTTATTTGTGGTACTTGAAACACCTTGACTTGGGAAAGAAATCGTTTTCTTTGTAACATTGTTACAATTAAATATTAATATGACTGATTTTTTTGCAATAGAAACATAGGTATACGCAGGGACCGACTTACAAGCTTATGGGCCCAGGGCTTAAAAACATTAGGAGGCCCCTCGACGTAACGCAAAATAAAACTGCTAAAAACAGAGTTTTTTCATATGTTTCTAGTTCTGTTCTTTCTTCATTTTTAGCTTTTTTTTAAGTTGAGCCAGATTTGTATGTTCTACCCATTTTATAGCTAGCAAATCCCTAATGAGTACAATATTAGGAAATTTGGTATAGGAAAAAAGTATCCGTAAACGACAAATCTACGTTTGATTAGTAAACACAGCTTGTTTATGGTCTTGGACCTTGGTTATTAATTTAATTTTACTAGTGATCCAAAGCGCATATCCTTGAAAAACGCGATGCAAAAAGGTGACATACATCATGAACGTGCTGAAAAGTGAAATTGATTTAAGTGGGTAAAATAATATAAGTTTTGCAAAACGATTAACGATTGATTTTAATTTTTTTTAAATTGATTAAAATAAATGTAATTGATTTTTAAAAAATTCGTTTGTAAATTTATTTTTAAGTTTTTCACATATATTTAGCATTAAATCATTTTTGGGGGCCCCTTTAAAATGGGGGCCCTGGGCAAGTGCCCCGAATGCCCTCCCGTAAATCAGTCTCTGGGTATACGGAACTATTATAAGCAATCAAAATACTAAAAAACTATCAAGTTTCAATCATTTTTATTGCCAAATTTTAACATTAACAACTTACTTTAAAATGAGATCGACGCATTTTTTTTCAGTCATTAAAATTGTGTTATTAGTAGCTGCTTTAAAAAGACGTTGCTGCTTAAAAAGAAAAGATTTATTTCTAATGGGCTATTCGATTTTACATAATTAAATATTTTAATCAGAAAACTTCAATTAAATTCCTGGTGGTTATTTTAGTTACAAATTAATTCATCTTTACATTGTTAGTTTATGAACTTCACGTAATTTATTTTGTTGCATAATTCAACGTTTAAACCAGACAAACTTCAATTGCTTTCTTGATTATTTTAGTTTAACAATTAATATTTTTTTTCCTTGTTAGTACTGTGAATTATATGTAATTGATTTGAAATAATAAACGAAACTTATGTACAAAGAAAGGAAAATTTGGCTCCTTCAAATTTCGAAAAATTTATGTATGAATGTACATTTGATTTGAAATAATAAACGAAAGTTATGTACAAAGAGAGGAAAATTTGGCTCATTCAAATTTTTATATACTACAACATTTATTTTAACTAACATAGACTTTTAACGCCTAAAGTCATCATTGTTATTTGAAACATCCAAAATTCCGAAAGCAAAGTGAAAGATTATCATATACCTTCAACGTTGAACATCTTTCCATCCACCTTGATTTCAAAACACATACGTCATTTATATAAGTAGCAAAGGATTACTTTCAAAATATAGCAATGCAAATCAACCTGTAACATAAAAAGCTTCTCTGCTACTTTTAATGGTTATTTCGTAAGAGAGAAAGAGAGAGAATACAATGGTGTTAAAGTCTTTCTCACAATGTTTATTTTGTTTTGATTTTGACAAGTGTTTGTTTTCAAAATCCCCCGTGGTTTAATTCACAAAAGATAAGGATTTACGACGAGGGAATGAATGACCTAGAGCCAACAGTAAAATCTTATTTCGCTTTTTAATCTTTCTTTGTTATTGATTGTATTTGGGGGTTTAGTAGAACCAAAGGTCTATTTTACACTGACGAGATAAACGCGCGTGAGCTTTTGCACACAGCTCTGCGATTGGTGGATAAAAACCACGTGTTTTGTATGCTCCAATTATAGACCCAGCGTACGTTTATCTCGTCGTATAAAATGGACCTAAATAAGGACTTTATTTTTGGTATAAAATACATAGTTTTTTTTTAAAGCTTCTTTTTGTTTAGTAGTTGATGGGTTAATTTTGCTGCACACACATGGCTCTTACTTAAAATGGTAAAGACGCAGTGTCGCTTGCAACGTAACCGCTTACCCTAAGATTCGAGTTCCAATAGCGCATACCATAATTAACAGCAAAATAGGTCACTCGTCGAAGGCATTTCATAAATTTCATTACCATTTATTTATCCCAAGATCCTGCTAATATTTTAGGATAAGTTTTGTAATTGTTTTAATTAGGTTAGTGTGATAAGTTTTTCTATCATTTTTATTCAGAATAATACATTCTTTAATCTTTTTTTAAGTATAATAAATTCTTAAATTTTTTAATTAAGTACGATAAGTTCTTCAATAATTTTTGTTAACTTTGATAAGTTGTACTCCCAACGTTTTTATTAAGTATGATAAGTTTTGAATAGTTTTAATTAAGTCAGTATAATAACTTTTTCAATAATTTTAATTAAGTAATATGATAACTTTTTTAATAATTTTAATTAAGTATGACCATTTTTGTAACATATATTAGTAACAGTACGTAAGGGAAATATGATAAGGACTAAGTTTATTGGAGGGGGGGTTAAATATTGCGTTTTGATTGACTATATTTTTTCTTCACTATTGAACTGAGCGAATACTATATATGAATATTTTCTAATTAGCAGTGCATATCGCTCTAATCACTCTCATGCTATAATCGATGATGCCCTCTCAGAAATAACGCTTAGCTTTAAGCATTCTGAGATCACCAAGGCTACTTTCGCCAATTTTAATAATCGTTCAGTCATTAAATCACTTGACTTTTGGCGAAACAAGAATCTTCACAATTTTAACTGAATATAATTTATCCTCATTTTTTTCAGGTGGTTTTGGTTGTTATATACATATTGCCACGATTCAAATGAGCATTTCTGACGTGGCCAACAACATGCGGGACTTCGAACGAAGGGGTTAGTGTTTCGAGTCTAACCGTTGATGTTTATATAAAATCGTTCTCATTTTTGAATAAATAAAGTTCGTGAAAAAAAAACGACAAAAGGAATTTCTTCAGTTTCCCGAAATAATTAATCGTAGAATTTAGCAAATGTCTGTTCCATCAAAGCTGACAAAAGTTTTTTCAAAAACGATGAAATTTTCTTCCAAAAAGAACATGCATATTTAACATTGTGTACTGCCCAGAGCCCGCTATGCTAAGCTAGTTCATTCAGATAGAATAATTTTAATGGTTTCAAGTTTCGGATCTACCCTTCCCAGAATCATTTTAACATGTTACCTATTTCTCAAACGATGTCTCAAAGTTCACCAGGAACCATTAGTCGATATGTAGTACAACAAAGCATATAGCAACTTGCCTCAAGACCAATCAGCAGATAAGCATCATATCCGAAATGAAGTGTTTAGTCGGCATCGTTCATCACGAATACACCCCTTGATCAGTTTTGTCATCATTAAATGGTCGAACCAGTTACAGTTACACAAGTGAGCTTAAAAACCAGAACACTGATATATTACTTTCCTTAAATCTTTAAGTTCGGTTACAAAATGTAGGCATTTAACCTCTGAGGTCAATTACCTTCCAAACGGAACCCCACGCTTTCTTCATAAGTATAATGATCTATATACACTAAAAGAATTAGCTACTGCTCTTACGGCTCCATTCTTCTTCGACCTTAGCTTACATTTCACTCTTGTGCCAGAAAAAAGGAGGGATTTTCGCAGTTTTGAGACGAAGAAAAAAATAGATTTTTTGCAGTAAATGTCTCAATTGTTTTACATTTCTACAGCTGATGAATGTGGACATGGAACGCTTGCAGAACTCGCAGTAAAGCGTCACGGGGAGTGATGGAAATAATGGCTGAAATTACGATAAAAGACACTGTGGACGTGATGCTATGTCCTGTTTGAGAGCTTTTGTAGTTTCGTGAGAGCCAAAGAGAATAATTGTTGGATTTGGGAATTCAATAAAGATAGCAAAAAGGAAAAGTAATTCCCATACGCTGATGCTTGCTGATAAAGGCAAGTTGGTCAACATTCATTTAGAGTTCTCGATATAGGTAATTCCCTAAATGACCTTTCAGCTAAAAACAATCAGAAAAAATCCTTTAAATAACTGCAATTATTTGTTCCAAATTCCTTCAATTATCTCCTTCAAAACACTATGGGTATTCTTCAGTTGGAGATCCGTATATCTCATTTTGCCTACATTGATCTTTTTGCTAACCAATTTATTTTGTTTTAATTTCGGTTAGCGCCGCAATGTATATATTGAATGGAGGTTGGCTATTTTGACTGTAATCATTTAAATGTTTTTTTAATCCGTCTTTTTATGTTTCAACACATACATAAGTATTTTCTTTTTGTAATTAATGTAAATGTTAATTGTAATATCTCGGACCTAAATAGGTAAGACAATATAAATATCAAAATAATAATATTTTATTAGCTAGTGGAGGTTCACGAAATACTTAAGAGTGCTCGCTGGAACTATTAATTTGAAATCAACCATATACATTGATATAAAAAATGCATCGTTTTAACTTTATTAACTAAGTTTCTTTTAAATCAGTGAGGGTCAGGCCAAAAATCATATTGGATATTTTCATGTGAGCTAATGCATTTTAATATATAATAATTATAACCTATAATATCTAGCAATTTCAAACAATAGTTAATTAAAACGAGCTGAATTAAAAATGTGTAGACATAATTTTAATTTGTATGGTCTGTATATTAGGTGGTTTCGACTGCTTTTGATTAACTATTATTGTTATTTAAGATAACAAAATAAGCATTTCTAACCCTTTGCACTTTAAGAACATCTTTGAAATTTGCGTTATTTCTACAGAACAGTTATTCCTCTTTCTGTTTTTATTTCCCAGAATTTTTATGATTATAGAGGACAAAAATTGTAATCTGATATGAATCTGGCGAGAAAAAAAGTTGAAAAAATTATCGATGTTTTTTAAACACAAGATCCTTCCGTTCTTGTTAATTTTAAAGAACAAAGAACCAAATGAACAAGTCGTTATGTTGTCACCTGAGAGGTGACATCGGAGTGCAAAGGGTTAAGTAGCGTCTTTATTGTCTACATATGGATTGTAATATTTAGGTCCATAATTACATTGTCGCGAGTGGAGGAATTCGTGGTGACTTACGGGGAAAAAAAAGAGGCTGAGGTACATTAAATCTATGTCAAATACATTAACATTCACCTTGATATAGAATCAGTAGAATCTAGTCAATAAGTACTGGAAAGCTGCAGCATTTCCCCTAATTTATTTAATTTTAAATTTCATTAAAATTCAAAGTTTTACAAGTGTATACAATTGCCAAATACGTGAATACATTACCATGTTTTCGGTTGCGTCTCCAAAATTCATATAAAAAAAATATCTGTATTTCTAGCCATCCATTTTCGATGTGCGAAATATCTAACTGCATGAATATCATTAGGAGAATAAACTCGCATACTGAGGGAAGTGATACAATTTTCTTATATCGGATCTGCGGAAAACGCAGCTCAAAGTAATTTACTCCATAAAAGTACTAGATGCTTCCATGAGTGAACATATCTTCTAAAATAGAAAACGATTGGAAATGTGAGACGATTGTAGCTCTAGCGCGACATAACTTGAATCAATGTCAAACCAAACTGGTCGGCTCCATTCTTCGGAACAGGCTATTCTGGTCCTAAGCATTTATGTTGTAGAGATGATCCTTCCGCCGAAAAATATAGTTCTCAAAAATTAAAACAAAATAAATCCAATACAATGGACGATGAACCAAACTTTAAATTGAACTTAAATATTCTTAATTCTATTGTGAAATTAAACTGTTTTTACTTTTAAGCTTTGTGTATTTTGTTAGCTAACTATCGGTTGACCAAATCTCAGCTTTAACGAATAAAATGATTCAGATCGTCGGTGTGCATTTACCTCGAATTTGACGAGAAAATAGTTCTATCTCTAAGGGAAAGGGGAAATTGTATTATGACGGTTATTAGAAGTTTGCAAAAAAAGCAGCGATAATGACATCAAGTATGACAGCTTTCATACATACTCATTTCTCATTTGTTTTTTAAGACATCGGTGGAATTAATTTTTAGCCAATCAAAGCCGTAGATTTCTTCAATTGAGCCTTTTCTACAGATCATAACCTTCTCTTTAGATTCGAATTTGGTTATTCTCATTTCAGATCAATTTACGCCAAGGCATTCGGGGCACTTGCCAAGGGCCCCATTTTAAAGGGCTCCAAAAATACTTATAAATCTAAGGAAAAAAAACTTTTAAAAAAATACCAATTAGTGATTTTTTTTAAATAATTAAATTTTTTTATTTAATTTTCAAAACTTTTATTATTCAACCCAATCAGATCATTTTTACGTTTCCTGCATGTTCATGGTGCCTTTCACCTTTAAAATCGCATTCGTCAAAGGACCGTTATAGTACAACTGTTACTACTACAATTGCTTGTGGATATGTCATTTACGGATGTGTATTTCCTTTTCTAAATTTTCTGATATTGTAATCATTACGGATTTGCTATAAAATAAGAGGAACATACCCATCTAGCTCAAATAAAAATTAGCTAAAAGGAAAGAAAGTACAGAATGAGAAACGCATGAAAAAACTCTTTAGAAGAAAAATTTTTGTGTAATTTTAAACATATAAGTTTATCGTAGTATTTAAACTTGCATAAAAGCTGGTTGATCGTTATTTAGCATTGATTTCTTATATAAATTTAACAGTTTTATTTTAAGGTACATCGGGGGCCCTAAATGTTCTTTTGCCCTACCGTCCAAACTTGAAAGTCGGTCCCTACCCCGGATATATAGTAGCATTCAAAAGATTCATTGCAAAGGAAACAAGAACGTGTCCAGGAGAAAGTGAAAAGGCGACAGTCGGCGGATTTATGACTAGCAGGAAGACCGCGAGTGGCTCAATATTGAAATGCACCCCGCTGTCTTTGACCCGGGGTCCAGACAGACCTTTTTATAGCCCTTTAATTTGCAGTTTCGAAACCGCTTCGTGACAATTCGCAACCCGTCACGTAATTTTAATACACGCGCGCATGGAGGAAGGTCCGACCAAAGGCTACTCACCTATAAGATAAGGTGGTTTTTTCACCCAGAATCACTTAATTATCGATAAGAAGATGAACTATAAATAAAGATATCAAAATGGGAAAATAATATTTTTAAATTTCATGGTGGCAATTCTACACAATAAAAAATGGTTCTTAAAAATGAGTACCTCAACCTACTCGTTTTCCTTTGAGTACAATTGATTTGTAAATGAGCGATGACGTGCTCAAATTTAAGTAATCGTACTTTATCCAAAATGATCAGGGTGATTTAATATTGCTAATCTCAGCTTCTGTTCAAGCCATCTTAACAAAGTGATCTGACACACTTGTTCAGAAGATGGTTTTCCACATTATTTGATGTCGATTGCTTAAATGGAAACTCAGTTATTACAACTCAATTATCTTACTTTCTATTGGCACACCTTTTTAACATTTCTTCTGTTTATAACTTATTCACATCGCCCTGTTAGTTTAATAGATACTATAGTGCGGTGCCTGAAGATCTGGGTTCGATTCCCTGTAAGCCATGGTTGTAATTATTTATTGAAAGTCATTTATGAAGGCAGCCTATGTAGGCAAGTAATGCTCTTTTTCCTCATACTTGAGTACATGTCTTTTTCAAAAATGAAACTTATTTGGAGCCATGGTAAGCATGGAATGTATTAAAAAATAAGTATATTTTACTTATTTTTGAGTACATATTTTTAAGTGTGTAATTACGCTAGTTCTGAAAACGTTAATAATTAGAATAATTAATAGTATCAGAGTTATTTTGATTGCTTGTGAATCAGAATAAATGATTGCTCCATCCAAATTTAAGGATATAATAACGCAAAGTGTAGATATTTAGTAAGACCTCATCTTGAATATGCAGTACAGTTTTAGTCATCATATCTTTAAAAAAATACATTTATTTATCAGAGAAAGTTCTGAACAGGGATACTAAAATAATTTTAACTATTTCAAATGCGTATGCTTTAGAAAAGAAATGGTTAAGGGGAGATTTTATTCAACTGTTTAAAATTTAGAGAGGGTGTTGAGAGTTTGGATTTCAATATGAGTGATAGAACGTGAAAGTCATGGATTTAAATTGAACAAATCACATTTTTATCAGGAAGGGAGAAAGCACTATTTTTATAAGAGAGTAATCAACAAATGGAACATCTAGCCAGTGAATATTACTAATTCTACAAGAGCAATTTTAAGAAGAAATTAGATTTTCATTGGGAAATTATCAACAACTTTGTTAGGCTTCGAGTCTGCTGTTGGTAGTCAAAATTTGTATTTGTTTTGACTTTGGCAATAGTTTCCTGTTCATGTGCGCATGAATGTTCTCACCAGTAGTTTGGCTAAACAAATATTTACTTTGGATAAATGGTATGTATACATTTCAACATGATTCTAACAAAATTAAATAATTAATGTTGAAGAAAAGACGGCTTTTAAACCATAGAATGCAAAAAAGAGTATCATTAAAGGTCTAAAGTTAATTCGCCTTTAAAGTACACGTGATTAAAACCACTTATTATTATCATGTTAAAGACTTCATTGCTAATTATTCTAGTATTATTTACATTCTTTTACAAAAAAAAATAATATAAATAAAAAAAAAATGCAAAATAAAAATTAAATTCAAAGTATTAGCGAATTTAAGTTCAAAGTATTTTCAATATTAAATTAAAAGTATTTTCAAAATTAAATTAAAATTATTTTCAAAATTAAATTAAAAATACTTTTGAACAAGAAAAAAGTTGCACATATTATATGCTTAGTTTACAACAGTTGAGGAGTTTATATCCTTAGACACAATGATACAACTTAGTTATATAAAACCTCGCAAACAGCTAAGTTAGAAACATTTCATTCTAACCTTACAAAAAGAAAATAGTAAACTACCTTGAAAACTAACCGTCATACGAACAAAACTTCTTTCATAAGACTCGATATAGATCATTTTGCCCAAAGGAACAGACCAGTTAAATGTAAGTATGATACACTTACCATTACCCTTGTTTTTATTTAAAGTAACAATATTAAAGTAACATTAATTATTCCGCCCCATCCATCAACAAAACATTTCCTTTAATTGTCCTCGTCTATGACATTTCCATACAACAGAACATCCCATGACTGCTCATTAATATTATCCCGTTTAATAGTAACGATTATTATGGAAATGCAACAATTAACGAAAGGATATATATCCGCGCAGCTCCAGTCATCATACCACAACAATTATTCCTATAATTGAAATCTAAAGTCTAATTGTGTCCTTTTATTATTTAAATGAACTCCATGTCCTTAGCAGAACTCGCACCAGCCCCTTTGCTAATGGATCGTTGTGGGTTTTTGATTAGGGTTGGTGTTTTCCGGCTTCTCGGGGGCACGTGACTATTTTAAAAGAAGTTTTCACCTGCGCATGCGCGTTGGAACGTTCGAAAACGTGCGTCCTACTTTTTAAAAAACAATCTGTTGAATTTACCCGTTATCGGATGAATGGTAAACCGGTATCTTTACACTGGAATCCGTCAGCAAACAAGAGTGGAGTGGGGGAATAAATAATTCTGCTTAAAATGCGCAAGTTAATGACGAGCCGCACGCTATTTTGGAAAGTGGAAGTTCGATGTGTATTCTTAAGTGCTTTCGGTGCGTTTTAAATACACACGATCTCTTGGGAAAGTAAAACACTAGTATTTGCTTTTGTCATCGGTATTACTAAATAAAACCACGTATTTAGATAGTAATTGAAGTTTAAATTAAATTTATCAGATTATTTTTAGGAAAATGTTGAAAGTGGGAGTTTAGAAGTATTTTAACTTAAACTATATTTTTTTTTACCCATGATGGTGATAGTTATATTATTAATTATATTAAAAATATCATAACAAAAATACGTTTGGTAATTATATTAAAAATACTATAATATACTAATAGTAACTTACCGTATATACTCGCGTATAAGCCGAGAAATTTAAGTCAAAATTTTCATCAAAAAGTAGGGGGGTCGGCTTATACGCGGGTCAGTAAAATTTATAATATAATTTGCCTAAAATGGGAAAAGGAAAGAAGTTAAAATGAAGCAGATTCTTCTCAAACGCGCCGATACATTTCCGAGATCGAGAATGTGCGTTACGTGCCGACTGAAGACCGTTCTGCGCATCGCGGCGTAATCGTAACGCAAAATTGCACTACTCACATAAATAATCAGTTTAACGAAATAAAAAGTATATATTTTGATAAATATTTCATTGGTTTGTAGAATTTATGAAGGTAGTATACGTTACTTTAATAGAATTTTGGATGGAAGACTAAGAAGTTGACATCGTGCGTAGTGAATATGACACCACTTTAAAGTAGATGTCTTTCTTGCTCGACAGTCCGATAATCTGGTTAAGTTCCTTCAATAATCTGGAAACCCTGAAAGTTGGAAATTTCAACTTCTAAATACCCCTAGTTAGGAAAATTTATGCCTGAAGAAATTTAATGTTATTAACAAATGAAAGCTAGGGAAGATTAGAAATCGCGCAACTCGTAAGACTACATTTAAATTAGACCTCGGAGCTGACACTGCATTGAAAAATGGGTTCAAAAAATCAATGCTTGTGAGAGAACTGTTTAATATTACCTAAAATATATATGAAAAAAAGATGAAAAATGACAATAAGTTGGAATTGTGAATTTTCAGCACTGTTGAGTTAGGAATTTCGAATCGTTGAGTTGAGAATTTCGAATCGTTAAGATGGGAAATGTCTTGTTTCAACCCCCCAAAATATTTTCTGTGTAACGGCACTGATGCTCAACACAACAAAAACTTTTTTTAAATGTATAAGATTTATAAAATATGTTGTTTGTTTGAAGATTAATTTCTGATTTTTAATTAGAAATGTTATTTTTCCTAGATATAATTGTCATTATTTCTCGTCACGGAAACTAATATATACAGAGTGTTTCAGAATTACAACTTTGACACGTAATGAAATCAAATATATATATACATATATATATATATATATATATATATATATATATATATATATATATATATATATATATATATGTGTGTGTGTGTGTGTGTGTGTGTTTGTTATGTTGCTTGTACATATAACAGCAACAAATCAAGTTTTATTTATACGCAATTAAAGAAATCTATAACAACATTTTTTAATTACATGTTTTATGTATATTTACGAATAAAACTTTATGCATTGCTACTACATGTACAATCAACTTAACTTAGCTATATTATTCCCATTAGGTGTTATTAAGGGTCAAAATTGTAAAGATAATTCTTAAACACTGTGCACAATAACTATACATTTAAATTAAATTTCTGACATTTTCATAATAAATAAATCTTTATCCCTATTATTATTCTTTTTATTAGAACACTTAATTAATTACCAAATTTTCAAAAATATGTCATTTTTGAGTACATCCTATGCTTATCACGGCTGCGAATACATACGTTTCAATTTTGAAGACATGTAATACTCAAAAATGAGTAAAAGTTAATAAAAAGAACAAATACTAGTCTAGTTAAGCTGCCTTCCTAAATCACTTTTAAATAAAAAGAATTACAACCGAGACTTACCAGAAATCGATCCCAGATCATCAGGCACCGCAGTTCAAAGCCTTATCCGTTAAACTACCATATGGTGACTTGAAAAACTTATAAACAGAAGAAATGTTAAAAAGGTGTTCCAAAAGTATATGAAATAAGGTAACTGAGTTGTAATAACACGGTTTCCATTTAAGCAATCGACATCAAAAAATGTGGAAAACCATTTTCTGAACTCTTTTTTTTTAATTTGTCAGGTCGCTTTATTAAGATGGCTTGAATAAAAGCTGAGATTAGCAATATTAAATTGCACTGCTCATTTTTAAAAAAAAAACGAGTAGGTTCATGTACTCATTCTTAAGTACCTTTTCTTTTATTTACTGCGTTGTTTTTGTTGGAGAAGTTGTGTTGGTGACCATTCCCTATTTCTATGGAACCTGCTGAAATGACATTTCACACACCTTCTGGCTTTGCTTCGACATAGACAAAGCATAACTATTTTTTCTCCAAATTATTTAACAGAATACCTAAAAAGACTGTCTAAAGTAGCAAGTACTACTTTCTGCTCATTTAACCATCGAATGATAATGAAACATCGATATATCACCAGTTTACACCTAATCAATTAATCGATTCCCGCCTTTCACACAAAATCATTCTTTTTTTTCCGGAAGCACTAATATGAAACTTAACCTGGGGAAATTTAGCATGTGTCTCATTAAGGACTCCCTACAAACAAAAAAAATTACATAATTGGATAAAATAAATAAATAAATAAAAAAAAGACAGCGCAACTTTCACCACTTCCTTTTCCTGTAACTAGAACTTGGAAAAAAAATACAAAAAAAAACTCAATTCCTTAATCCTTTACTCAAAAAGCGGCAACTAAGTAAGGATGGAAGAGGATACGGATAATGCTGGTATGTTTAATGTTCTTTGATCTCTAACCCTACTTTCAGAAAGAAATAATTGCTTGAGGCTTCCTTGTCGAAAACTCATTTCTAGTTGGAAGAATTGCCATAATTCTATAAAAGCGTTGTCATCAACAGGGCCGTTTACCGGAAAATTCACGACGTTAGATTATTCTGACGCGATAATAAGCTCTACAGGAATGTAAACGGTTCTTGCATAGAAATCTAGATGCATTAATCACGTGAAGGGATATCAGATATGCAAATTAGAAGGAAGTATCGAACAGGAGATTCGAAATGGCGTGGTCCTCACCGATTCGGCGAAGTTATTTCAGAAATGATGGTCAAAAATGATGGTCCAAATAAATATTTTTGCTCGTTTCTATCGAGAAAAATTATTTATTAGTCCTTTTTGACAGCTAAATTGTAATTGATTTACTTATATTGCCTTATCAGCGCACCTGCGCATTGTAAATGGATTTCTTTAATTTGCCGATAATTTTTAAATTGTCTACCTGGTAAGAGAAAAATATTTTATGTCATTGCTGCGTATATGAGCATTGCGCAAATGTAGTTTTACTCTAAATTGCTAATGAGATACGCAATAGTAGCAATCTTTTGATTAAATTGTAATTGATACAAGTTAAATTGTTTTTGTTTAAGGATAAAATGTAATTGATTTAGGATAAATTGATTTGATTCAGGATTAATCGTAATTGATTTTGGATTAATTGTGATTGATTTAGATTTTATCGGTAAATTATTTTCTTAAGGTTACATTTTGGTTAAATTGCACGATTGGTACGTTTAAACAAATGATCCCCAATTAGAAAATACATTAATTAAGAAATTATTTTATAATTATGTCACTAAAGTTTTCCGGTAATTTTCCATATTTTGAGCAATTTTTGTGTATAAAACTAACGGTATTTATAACATGAAAATTACAGAGAAGGAGAATACTTCAAATATAATTATTTATAAATAAAAACTTTATTCGACATTATTACCCATTATTAATATAACTCACTAATCATTTCGTCGAGTAATGGACACTATAAACGGCCTGGTATCAACATTAAATACAAATAATTGATTTTGCATTTGTATAAAAGAAAGCAGAATTTAACAGGCGATCATTTTTTATACACCGAATAAGTAACACTTACTTTTAGTTGGCCGATTGATGACGTCATATGCATAGAGTCCTTTGTATTGTTAGAAATCGAGAGATGAAAAGAGCAAGAATTAGAATAATGTGTTAACTGTCAAATAATTATATATTGAATGTGTGTCTCAATAGTTCTAGGAATAAAGTTACAATTGTAGTTTCGATAATTTCATCTTTCCATTCGAAAAATCGGTAACACTATTTTGTTATTTAGCAAATAGTAACTTTTTTGTACATTGAAAAGAAATAATAGAAACAAATAGTGGTGTGATTATAACAAAAAAAATTTTATTTAAAAATAAGCAAACAAACATATGAAACTATTAACACTCACAAAATCTAAAAAGTAGGGTAAGATGAGAAAGTAAATTTATAACATATTTATATTTTGTAAAATATTGCACTTTTGTCAAAGATCAATAAATTTTTCCGAATTTCTTATCCTTCATCCATTAATAATTCGATTATACCCATTTTTCCCATTATATATTATACAAAACTCAGGAATATTGGAAATAAAAAACTATATATATATATATATATATATATATATATATATATATATATATATATACGTATGTATGTATGTTCGACTGTTGCACTTAAATTCAATCACAAAGAAATTTCATAGATCGCTATGTACTCCATTAAACACAGTAAATTTTAAAAGAAAAGGATATCAAAATATAAATTTAACGTTGTGTAATTTAATATTTAATTTCAAAATATACATTTTACCCCATTACCTATTTTTCCCCACCTATTTCTCAAAATATTGTAAAACACAATATATTTAATAAATTTTGAAATTATATGTTTTATTAGGCATATTATCGGATTTACATTTTTTCAAGAAATATTTGTGTATTTTATCATTTAATTAAATATCTATCTAATATGCAGTTTAATATATAAAACAGCAAATTTTGATTTAAACAAAAAATATTTTGCAATAACTTTTTCTTTTTTTATTTCCACGCAAACGGTTTTTTGTTTCTTTACGTATACATTTAAAAAAAATTGAATAAATATTTTTGTTTGTTTATAACTTTATAAAACAGTTTGTTTATTCCTTTTTGAATTGAATTTTTTTTCGCAATCATAATAAATAGCAACAAATTTGTAACTTCTGTAAATATTATTGCAAACATAGCATTAAACTATAATTTCCCCATTAAAAATAAAATTGTGTTCTCGTTTTGAAGCAATAACATGCTGATCGGTCACTTGAATTGTTAGTCTATGTTCGTTGTTTAACTGTTTAACAGCTTACAATAAACCATTCTTTTTGCTACCTTGTTTGTTACTACTAAAACTAAGAGACTTATTTACAATATAAATGAAGTAGTTGGCAAAAAAGAATGTTTTATTATTCCAATACAGCTAAGTGGGATACAAACAATGACCATCGCCAACAATTTATGTATTATTTTATTGAATAAATCGCTTATTTTTACATACGATTAGATTTAAAAACTGCAATTAGGTTAACGGATCGATAAGGATTCATTAATATCACTTTCTCTGTTAAATATTTCTAAATTAATCGTAATTTATTCTTTTTATATAAAATAGGTATTCGTCAAAGAAAGTATAAATGTCATAAATATACAAAATTGTTCAATTTGTTTGGCCAACATATACATTGATTAAATGCAGAATATTTTTTTTTAAGATTTACGCATTAGAGCTACTTTTGAATTATAGAAATAAACGTATTATATATTGAAAAGAAATGAAATAATTAAAAAAAAATCTTAACACACCTTTGTGGATCTTTCGAATGATTTTATTGTTGTTATTAATGTAGATAAACCATTAATACAATTTTAATTAAAAAAAATTTAAAATATTTTTTTTTAATTTAATAGCTTTGATATACGTATAGAAATTTCCTTTTTTTTAATATACTATTACTTATATTTAAGTATGCTCTAATGGTTGAAAAGTTTCCATCGATTCACTCTGCCTTTTTTTTTTTTTTCATGCTTAATAATTGCGCTATTTTTTTTAACATTTGTGATTATGGGAAATTTCAAAATATGACTATTGTTTCTAAGCAAAAGTTCAAATAGGACTTCACTTTAAATGCCATTTTGTGGACTGAAGCGTGCATTGGGATTTTAAAAAAAAAATCCTAATGGTCTTTGGAAGTAAATCAAGCCAAAGTTTTTTTCTAACGTCTTACATCCTTGAAATTCTGATGCGCGAATCGTAGAAAAAAAATCTATTGTTTTTATTTTGAAAGATATTTTCAACGTTGATGAATAGAAATAAAAAAAAAATAGGACGAAATAGAATGAAGGAAAGTAATGTATTCAAACTTTGTCTTTTGAGTCAATAGTCTGAGCAAAACATTTGCCATTGTAACGAATGATGTGAATACTTTATATTTGCAATCATACTTGTTTACAAATTCTATTGTCAGAAATTCCATGTTAAAGTACATACGTTAAAGTAAACAACAAGCGCTGCTTTTATGAGATTTAACTGATTTTATTAGTAGTACAATTAGTTAAAGATTCAATTTTAAACTACTACTGGTTATAAAATGGAATCAATCCAAAAAGTTATCTAACTTTTATTTGTTGCAATTAGTCCATTATCGGATTGCCGTCCGCAATTGGTTAATGGAATATATACATCAAGTTTTGTACCAACTTGGCTTTCGTCGCCATCTTGAAAAAAATGGCACTCAAAATATATTTATGTTTTCTCTCTATATTGAATTTAAGAAAAATTAGTCAAGACATAAATAAGTCAAAACACAAAACAAATAACAAAATTAGTCATAAAACATCCTCAATCGGATAAACAAAACGTACGTGTTACGTATACATTTGGTTAATTTTTGTACAAACATTTGGATATTATGTACAAATATTTGGAAATTATTTACAAATATTTGGAAATTATGTATACAAATATTTGGAAATTATGTACAAATATTTGGTAGTTATGTACAAATATTTGGAAATTATGTAAAAATATTTGAAAGTTATGTACAAATATTTGGAAATTATATACAAATATTTGGAAATTATGCACACATATTTGGAATTTATGTACAAATAAATATATTCTAAACGAATATGTTACTTAGTATATAAATTCGATTTGGGTCGCCATTTTTCAAAAATGGATACCAAAACCAATGTGGTGCAGGTGTAAAAAAAATAAGTTGTTTAAAGCACTTTTAGGAAAAAAAGAAAAGTCGTTCAGTTTTCTGCTATTTTTTTAACCTTTTCAATTGTTTTTCTGACCAGACTTGAGTAAAATAAAGCTCTTTCAAAGAGTGCTTTTCCACTCACGATGTAGAAGTCGTTCACAAAAAAGTGTAGCCGTACGTTTATAAAATGTGTGTCGTTAAATTTGGTGGAAAACATGCCAAAAATAAATATCGTAAAGTCTTACCTCATTTACGTTAACTATCTCACTTGGGAACTTTCCTATTTTGTTTGGCTTTGCACTCCAATAAGTACAAAGCCAGTAAAATAATCAGTTATTGGGAGATTGCCATTGTTAAACTTTTTAACTACACATAATAAACCATTATTTTTCGTCCTACTTACTTTAACCACTTTGTTTGTTGCTACTAAAGCTAAGCGACTTGTTATAAGCGAAGTCGTTGAGAGTATATAAGCAGAGTAGTTAGGGGAAAATAATGTTTTATTATGCCAATACAGTTAAATGTGATACAGACAAACAATGACAATCACTCAACAATTTGTGAGCACCCTGTATTAAAGTTGTTTTTAAAAAATTATAATATTACAATGAATGTCTGGTGTGAACTAGTTTGATAGAACGTATGAATATATTTTATTTAATTAAAATGCCTAATTCTTAATTTAAAATGATGTATCAGATTCATTGAATATACATTTTAATAAACGTATTTACATATGTACAGGTTATAATTAAATGTTAAGTACTTTATATTACTACTTGGTAATAGCGTTCTTCAGACAACAACGCAGAAGCATCTGGGAACTCGTAGCTGCAGAAGTTACTTTTAGACCCCAGTCGAATTTGAATATGACGATTTGCTGGTTCGATGAAAGATTGACTTCATATACAACCAGGGGCCCAGTAGCCCAGTGGCTAAAGGCGTTCAGCTGGTAATCAGAGTATTACTAGTTCGAGCCCTTGCGATGAACTTAATAAAGAAAAAAAAAAGTAGCGATCTTGTAATCGGAGTGTTGACAGCTTCGCTACAAAAATACTAGAAAGTCGTCCACAAAATCCAACAAATTATGCCGGCGTGTATACGGAAGTGCGGTAGTGGTACACGATAAATCTGATCGCGAGGTCCAAAATCCTGAAGCCTATTGCAGGCTTCAGCTCTGGTGTTGTCCTCCTCATTTGACCATGGTTCAAAAATACGAGACATCGTTCCCGGGTCTTTCCTTCAAGATAGGCCACAAACCGTCGCCAATAGCTCACTGTGCAGCTCTAGTGCACCGTTAATTAACCAAACCATATACAACCAGGCCATCATTTGTCCGATGGCACGCTTCCGACCAGACTATCACGGTTCATTTGAATACGGCCTCTGGCGGCTAGAAATAAGTTTAGTTTGGTTAATTAACGTATAACAGTCCTAACAACAGCTGCATAGTGGGCAATTGGCGACGGTTTGCCTATCTCAAACAAAAAACCCGGGAACCATTAATCGTATTTTTGAACCATGGTCAGATGACGAAGACAATACCTGATCTGGCACTCGACACAACCTCAATAAATATCAGGACATTGGACCCGACCAGTCTCGAATACATGCCAGTATAGAGGCCTCCGTGGTCGAGTGGATAAAGGCGTGAGCTGGCAAACAGAGAGTTCCTGGTTCGATCCTGTGCGACGGACTTGTCTAAGAAAAGTAAAAAAGTAGCAATCTTGTGATCGGAGGGTAGCCAGCTTCACTTCAAAATACTAGGAATGTCGTCCAGAACATCCACAAAAAATTATCGGCGTGTATACGGGACTGGTGCATGATAAATCTGATCGGGGTCCAAAGTCCCGATGTCTATTGAAGGCGTTGGGTGCCAGTTCAGGTGTTTCCATCATCTGACCATGGTTCAAAAATACGAGGCATCGTTCCCGGGTCTTTCCTTCGTTTGGTGGAGCCTCAGTTGGGAAGGCGTTCAGCTACTAATCAGAGGATTGGTGGTTCGAATCCGGGAAATGGACTTGACATAGAAAAGTAAAAAAGTAGTGATCTTGCGATCGGAGGGTTGCCAGCTTCACTACAAAAATTACTAGAAAGTCGTCCAGAATATCCAACAAATTATACTGGCGTGTATACGGGACTGGTGCACGATAAATCTGATCGGGGTCCAAAGTCCCGACGTCTATTGAAGACGTTGGGTGCCAGTTCAGGTGTTTCCTCGTCATCTGACCATGGTTCTAAAATAACGAGGTGCATGTATGTATGAATGTGTGTGTGAATGTGTATGTGTTCCCGAGTCTTTCTTTCGAGATTGACCCCGAACCGTCGCCAATGGCCCACTGTGCAGCTCTAGTGCGACGTTAATTAACCAAACCAAACCTTCGTTTGGTTTGGTCGTAATAGCCACCGTCGCCAATAGCCCACTGTGCAGCTCTAGTGCGACGTTATTTAACCAAACCAAACCTCCGTTTGGTTTGGTTTAGAACCATGATCAGATGACGAGGAAACACCTGAACTGGCACCCAATGCCTTCAATAGACGCGGGACTTTGAACCACGATCAGATTTATCGTGCACCAGTCCCGTATACACGCCGTTAATTTTTGCGGTTGTTCGGTCTTTCCTTCGAGATAGCCCCGAATCGTCGTCAATAGCCCACTGTTAATTAATAAAACCAAACCACGCCAGTATAATTTGTTGGATATTTTTAGACGGCTTCCTAGTATTTTAGTACCGCAGCTGGAAACCCACTAAATATAAGGCCACTACGTTTTTACTTTTCTTTGTCAAGTCCATCAGTCGGGCTCGAACTCTCAATCATCTGATTACTAGTAAACGCCTTTATCCACTGGGCAACTGGGGGCCAAGCTAGAAATAAGTTTCCAATTGGCGTTTGGCATCAATGGATGAGGCGTTTCACTGGAAAGTTTGTGTTTTGTTCTGCATGGGGACCCGCGTGTTAAATTTGGATGAGTGAGTCCTGTGTGTGTGCAATTCTTTAGTTAGGAATTATACTGCTTGGCCAGTGCTTTATATTTTTAAGCCATACTCTGTGGTGTATATTCCTGAATATATATTTCAACTTACAAGATTGTATTTATTTCGAGGTAAGTACATCTCACTTATTAAATTGCGTTTTATTATTAAAGTAACCGCTACAATTGTTTCAGAGCTTTTGTGTTAATATTATCTAAATGAACCCAATTATATATATTTATATTGTCGTCATCTGACCATGGTTCCAAAATAACGAGGTGCAGGCATGAATGTGTGTGTGAATGTGTATGTGTTCCCGGGTCTTTCCTTCGAGATAGACCCCGAACCGTTGCCAATAGCCCACTCTGCAGCTCTAGTGCGACGTTGATTAACCAAACCAAACTATTTATAATGTATTTTTTTAAAAGATATGAATTACGCAATAGGCTTTTAAAACAACAACTTTTACAAGAAAATCTTAGCCGTGAATGAGATCCAACTTAAAACAATCATTCCATTAATATTAAAATGTCTTTTAACTGTTTTTAAAAATTAAATGCGAACACAACCGATATCAATTTTTTTATGTCTGCTTTAAATTATTCTGTGCATTTTGAGTATTCAAATTAAATTATGGGACTAACACTTTAATTTAGTAAATGAAATACGTAATTGCTTTTTTAATTGTAGTTTAATTTAAAGGTGCGCTACTTTTAAACTTACTTTATATATATATATATATATATATATATATATATATATATATATATATATATATATATATATATATATATATATATATATATATAATTTTTTTTTTTTTTTTTTTTTTTTTTTTTTTTTTTTAACTTTGTATGTATGAGTTCATTACGGTTCTCTGATCAAGTTTACTTTTTAATTTTCCTTGTATAAACAAAAGGTTAATTGGCTGTCACACTCCTAAACTTCTGTATAAAAGATTCCTCTGGTTTGATATTATTTCTATATCTGTGTATTGGAACAAGGATTAATCTCATAATTGATAGTTTTCAGAAAAATGGATTCAGAATTTGAGGCTCAGCCTTATTGCAATGCTATGGAAATCATGGATTTTTTTCATATTTAAAGGATTAGTGAAACTTGATTGGTTTCTATTTCATTTAGAAGTTTATATATTCAAAATAGTTTTAAAAGTTGGTAAATATTTACATTGGTCCTTCTTGGTTCCAAGCCACAGATACTTATTACCTATGTTTCGACATTTTGACGATCAATCGGTGGTTAAGTTACAATTGTTTGTTTGCCAACAGACAGTCACGAGAGTAAAAATTGTACGTTGTTTTTGAATTATTGAAAAATATTTTTTTATCATTTCGGCTTATACGTGAAACTAACCAAGTCCCATAAAACTGTTTTGAGATCGTAGGGTTTTTATTTTGAGGGAGCCATAAAAGACTGCTCTAATATAAATATGCCACGATGTTTTATTTATCATCCACACTCATTATAGTCTTGGAATTTTTCCTAACAACAGTTTACTTTACTCTGTTATTTTAGAACTATGCAGGCACATTAAAAACAAACGGTTAGGTACAGGCCTCACTGTACTGCAAGGTTTGGTTCGTGAATTATTTTAGGCACCACACGGTACAGAGGGGAAAGGACATATGGCCAAACTGGTTGACGCGGTCCACCTTCCTCTACTGCAGGGTATGTCATTTATCCCCAAATTTTGATTCCGTGTAGATTATTATCATATACTACAGCTAAGGGTGACATTTCCACGCCGTACAAAAGGTCAGAGGAGGTAACGAATTAACAATTGGCCTGCTCGACGCGTTTTACTTTCGTCGACACGATGGCATATCAATTTGTCATATATTAATTCCACGATTAGTTATGTGATAGGAAGGGTATACTGCAGCCAAAGCGACATTTCCCCCCGCCTCCCGCTCGGAACATATGTCAGAGGGAGGAGGGGATGTGTTAACATTAGAGCTGGTCGACAAGACCCACCTTTTTCTACACAATACGATAGTATGTCATTTATCCGCATACGATTATTCGACGTGGAGATATGTGGGCGAAAGCGATACTGCAGCCACAATGGCTACATTTCCCCCACGTAGTACAAAGGTAAGAGTGCAGAATGGCCTCATAGACACGGTTCACTTTCTTTTATTCGATGGTATGTCATTTATCCCCATTGATTCCACGTGGAGTTGTGGGGCGGAGTCCTATACTGCAGTTGCTTTAAACTGCCTCCCCCCTCAGAAGGCGGAATGGCTTAATAATTAACTTGTCATTTCTCTACACGATAGTATATCATTCATTTTTCCCCATATACTGATTCCGCATGGAGTTGTTATAAAAACTTCACAAATATCGTTTTTCACAATGCTGCTACGTTTAATTATATAGCAGTACCGAAAAGAAAGACGTATTTTCGTCAAAACATTCAAACTTAGACTTGGTGAGTTTCTTTACCAATACGACGATGTGTTCGTTGGATATTTCTATATATATCCCCTCCATTGCATAAATAAATTTTACTGATTAAAAATATTTTCTATAGCCTTACACAATAAAAAAAAATAACTTTTCAATAGGTGTGCGTGCTTTTTTTTCAAAGTCAGTATTTAAATTAGTGTTTAAGAAGAACGACCTTAACAACATAAAGACAATTATTAGTGATTTTATCTTATCATTATTGAAAACACTTTTATTTCCGTGTTGATTGTGCCACTTCAAATCCCTTAAAAAATACCCATTCATAAAAAAAAAAACTCGCCAAATTAAAAAACCACTGATCCAGCAACTATATACACGTTAAATATAATTGAACATTACTAAGAAACTAGAAAAGAAAAGTTTAACATGAAAAAAACAACCACAAGCAATTATTTTTTTATAAAAACCATTCTGTATTTTACGTTCGGGAATGAATAGAATAATGAAGCGTTCGGCTTCAATGAAAAGAAACTTTTCCTGCTCTAATAATGTGACAAACCCTTCACAGCCTGCGAAATGCATAATTACGGCCCATTGGCCTTCCATTCTGCGACATGGTGTAACGCAAAGCATAATTACTTTAGTTAAAAACCCTAAATACAATCCTTCTCGCAGTTTTGTCATTTAAATCAATCAGGTATTCTTATTACTTGACCATTCCTTGACCCTCATTACTGGAGCGATTTAAAAAAAAATGCGCGAGGTCGAGTGAAAGCAGTTGTGTGCAATACCAGCGATTCTCTTGTAGCATTAGCATAAGGCTTTCCGGGGCTTTGTTTACCCTTTTTGACCTGTGACACTTTAAAGTCAGAGTGGTTTACATAGCCCATCCCGGTTCCAGCAGTTCCAGTCTTACGCCTCCACATATAATTTCCGGATTTGGCTTAATTGCCCAAGTTGAGAGTGATTTAAGGTCCTCCAGAGGAGGGCTAAGTGGGGTTTGGTCCATCTTGGGAAATCCCAATTAAAGGTGTGTTCCAAAGGGCTTTTACCAAGATAAAAATCAGCTTAAGTAAGTTTGTAAATGCGTAATTGGATAATTCGATGTGGAGATATCAACAAAAAGACTGAGATACTTGCTAACTAAACATATATATTCTCTTTTGGATATCAATCATATGAAATTGGGAAATATCCTGATTGGTTGTGGCTTTGCGAAGATTGTCGCAAATCTTTCAGTTTCTTCTTTGTATAAATCTGCATAATAAGGTCGGCAGATATAATTTAAGGATTTAGTTTAATTGCTGGAGTTGAGAGAGTGATGGAGTATAGTGTTTGTTTAACCGATGAAACATTGTATTACGATCGGGGTTGAAAAACGCTTCAAGGAGTGTTATACAGGTGTTTTTTGGCTTAATAATCGGCTTAAGTTGGCAAATGGTGTGGATGCTTTGTAATTCTAACGAAAAGAATACAGTAGGGTTGTTTTTTTGGGTTGGTTTATATTGCTCTAAAAATGGACGAAGAGGCTTAATTGACTTAGTATACGTAGCGCCCAAGATTCGATTGCGGGAATCTGGTGAATGCACTGCATTACATTGATGTCCCAGTCTGAACACAGCGTCAGCCACCACAATCTTCGTAACAAGCAACATTCTTTTTCACTCGTATAATACACTACACGCACTGTAACGATAAAAGTACTTAAAAATGAGTGCATTTTGAAAAGTTATTTGCTTTTTCCTACGAATTACATGAATGCGACAAAACACGTTTGAATGTAAGGGATTAGGAATCATATAAGGAAGTGGATGTAACACTGTAAAACAGCTACTCAAAAATGAGTACCTGTATCTACTCGTTTTTCGTTAAGTACAATTTCATCGTAAATGAGCGATGACGTACTCAAATTTAAGTGACCGTACTTTCTACAAAATGAATAATATAATATTGTTAATATCAGCCTATATTCAAGCTATCATTAAAAAAACGCCTGACAAACTTAAAATAGTTGTTCAGAAGATGGTTTACCACACTATTTGATGTCTATTGCTGAGTTATTACAACTCGATTATCTTACTTTCCCATTCTTTTGGCACACCTTTTTAACATTTCTTCTGTTTTTAACTTATTCACATCTCTCTGGATCACATCTCAACGATATGGCACTGGACTGTGGTGCTGAGGATCTGGGTTCGAATCCCTGTAGGACTTGGTTGTAATTGTCGATTTTTATTGAAAGTGATTTATGAAACCAGACTATGTAAAAAGTATCTACTTATTTTTATTCATTTTTGAGTGTCTTTTTCAAAATTGAAACACGTATTCGGAGCCAATATAAGCACCGAATGTACTCAAAAGTCACAACTGACCTTCGAGCATGAATGGCCAGTAGTAGAGATAATATGACGTCATAATCGTGAGGCAAACATGTCAGACCAAATCGCTACAAACACGTGACTTCTTTTCAAAATTATGAATTAAAAAGTACTCGCGATTGACTGATGAATTGAGAAATGTGTAACAGTGAAATTTTATGAATGGAATGACGTCATTATCACGTGTTTGTAGCGATACATCTTGACCTCACTTTGATGTCAGCGAGATGATATCCCGATGTTTGCTCTACTATGAGGGATCCATGCTCGAAGCAACTGACTTCAAGCAGTCTATTTTAACAATCTCACATTGAAAATACATTTGTAGGTTTAACCTACATTGAATTTGATGGGACATTTTACAGTGAATTTGACTTAAAATGTGATTCCTGACGGGCAGTCGTTTGGGGCATAACATCCCTTCCAGCTATATCAACAGAAAATTAAGGGTACTTGCCTTCAAAATTATAACAGAATTGCGCACAATAATTTATAAATAAACAGTAACATTAAAATAATAGGCCATACATAACACAAATTTCCAAAATTCTAAAATATTACTCCGTTAAAAAAATATTTAAAGCGCATAAAACAACCAGGAACCCATATCCAAATTTTCTAAATAAATTTATTTTCGAATTGTGCAATAATTAACTAATTATCGTAGCTGGTTACCACAAGACGCCACAGGTACGGCTGTGCCAACGAAACAGCCTCTATGTTAATTAAAGTAAAATAAACACACTTTTTATTAGTGGGTTTAGTTAAGTTTCAATTTAATTACAAAATTAGGTTTATTTTACGTTAATTAACATATAATAAAATAAAAACAAAAAGTTTTGAAGGGATCGGACAAAAACCGCGGAATGGCTCTTTAATTAAATATTTACTTTTTTTCAAATTTCAGCTAACATATCAATCAACATTTTGAAAGGGAATGCTGATTCATCAACAACAAACTATGGATGATTCACGCCTGTTATATTATACATAATAATATCCGTAAATCCCAACTATTTTTTCGTTAACGATCTATGCCAAGTGGATGCATTAACAAAAATTTACAATTAATTAAATTGACGTGCTTTTTGTTTATAATCAACGAACCAGCATTTCTTAATCAAGCATTTCAAATACAAAACCGTTGATTCATGCATTCAATCTCATTAAAAATCCCATTTTTTTATAACTGTATTGAAAATTATGTTAATTCCCTACACCAACACTACAGATATGTCTCATTTAATAGCAAGAATTCCACTAGAAGAGTAAACTTAATGACTAAACAATGGTGTATCTATTTCAACCATACTGTTCATCAACACTAAACGTGACCTGATGTCAAAAATCGAGTGGACAATCAAGATTTCGTTCTTAAATTTGTTTTTATAGGTCTTGTTAATTCTTAACCTTAATTAGATGGGATTTTAGACAAAGGATAGGTCAGTAAAGGTCAGAGAGAAAAAAAAACTCGTTTTGTCCGAAATCATCATTGGGAGCGTCCATAAACTACATGCAGTTCCGTATTGAATCATTTAACTGTTATTTTTAATTAACCGTAATGTTATGTTTAATGGTATCTAATATAAATATTCAAAATCGAATAATTCGTCAATTCTTTAGTAATAAAATTAGAAAGTTATTGTCTACATAAGTAAACTTTCATATCAGAAATCAATGCAAAAAGCTGTTTAACTGTCATAATATGTTACGAAATATAAAAAGAATCTTAAAATATTTGTGAGAATACAGGCTTTTGGAAAGCCCTTGAAAGTAAATTGAAATATGATGAGAAAACTATACAATTCTTTTATGACGCTATATTACTGAAAAATTCAGAAATCTAAATATATGTTCCAAATAGTTTCAGATTACAGTTCGTTTTATATAAATGTCCTTTGCTGATTTTTAGCTGGCAATCAATAATGGACTTTTCGTAGTTAAATTGTAAGAGAAGAAAGAGCATCCTCATATTTTCGAAATATATTATTGAAGCTTATGTAAACTATATTCAATCAAATATAAAGTTGTGGCTTGGAACAGAAACGACCAACGTAAAATTTATAACTATTTTGAATATATCAACTTTAAATTTATAAATGAAATAAAAAACCAATATCATCAAGCTCCTCTAAACCTTCAAATCAAACAATTCCGTGATTTCCGTAACATTGCAAAAAATTTCAAAAAACTGTCGATTATGAAATTGGTCGTTCGTGTTCTAAGCCAAAGAAATATAACCGTAAGTCCCTATTAACTGATATCACACTGTAAAAAAAAGTACTTAAAATTAAGTACCTGACATACTCGTTTTTCTTAGAGTAAAATTATATCGTAAATGAGCGCAGACGTATTCAAATTTAAATAATCATACTTTCTCGAAAATGAGCATTGTGATTTAATATTGCTAATATCAGCTTCTGTTCAAGCTATCTTAATAAAGCGACCTTATAAACTTAAAATAGTTGTTCAGTAGATGATTTTCCACATTTGATGTCGATTGCTTAAATGGAAACTGAATAATTACAACTCAATTAGCTTACTTTCCATTATTTTGATTCCCCTTTTTAACATTTCTTCTGTATAAATTTCTTCACATCGCTCTAGTAGTAGGACGGATAAGACCCTATACTGCGGTGCCTAAGGATATGGTTGGATATTCCCGTAAATTTTGGTTGTAATTTTTTATATTTATTGAAAGGGATTTATGAAGGCAGGCTAGTTATACAAGCAACTGCTCTGTTTTATTATTTTTACTCATTCCACTCATTTTTGAAAAATTTCTTTTTCAAAAATGAAACTTGCGTATTCGGAGCAATGATAAGCTTAGAATGTAATTAAACATGGGTAAATTTTACTTATTTTTGAGTACCTATTTTTAACAGTGCAATCTGTTAAAGAATTGACTTGTAAAATCCAAACCAAAAGAAATCCGTTATAGTCAAAAAGTTGTCAAATCCCTTATCGTCCAGGTTGAATTTTTGCAAAGGATCCATAACAGTATATATTTTGCTGTCAAAGTACAAAAAACGTCATTGAATTATTTTTGTTGACATGTTTTGGTTCTCTTGCATTTAGATTAATATAAATAAATTTTTTAATGCTATGCAGTCTTAGTTGAAGGGCTTGCTAAAAGAGTCAAATGCTGTGAGGTTTAATATTCTTGTTGGGCCTAGGAGATTTAATTTCCATATTGAGACATCGAAATTCACGTGATTTCAACTGCAATACCCTACAATCTCCGTGAATCGAACGAAGTTTCAAGTCTATTTCACACGGACATTTCGCACCAGAATGAATTCACACTGTTTTCTACTAAGAACAGTCATGAGACAAATCATTTGTCATCTCCTCGTAAAATTGAAGTAGAATATCATTAAATATGTCCATAAACCAGAACAACTCATGATATCAACTTTCAAAACGCACTAAAAATTTCAAAATATTTTCAACGCACCATTAACAATATCGATTTTTAACGCATCACACTTTATGAACGCACCCTTTCTACAATTGCGCAATGACACTCATTTCCATTGTTCGGTTTCGAATGGCAAGTTGTCCCTGGAATGAACGAAACTAAATGGAACACATCATCCCCCGAGCGCTCAGAGATAACGGTAATGTCTTCCACTACCTCATCCCTTTGCCTCCTCAACTCAGCATTATTATTTATAACGCAGTCTCGGGTTAGGAAAAAAATAGAGATTTTAGTCACTGATGATTGATAACAATCACAAAGTCTTTGGTGTTTCAGTCAGAGAGTTGTTATATTAAATAGAGAGCGCCTTCAATACCAGACTCCAGTAAGGCCGCGGTGTCAACATTGAAAAAAAAAACCACATCACGTGGTTTTAGTGCTGCCACATTTGGCGTTCAGACATCTGCTGGAGTTCCAAATTTGGTGCACTTTCTTCTTTTTGGTGATAAGGCGTTCTGTCCGTATTCAACTTCTTAACATATATGTAGGTATTTACTTATTTTCAAACAATTTGCGCTAAATATTTCCTCTTCATTAACGAAACGAAAATATAATTTTCTTTGTGTTTAATACTCGAAAAAACGAAACTCTTTATATTTCTCCGGTTTTATTGTTCCTATTTAATTATTGAACTATACAAATAACAATTGAAAGAACTTCGCTTATAGTAAATTTTTTACATAAAAGCGTAACGCAATTATTTCAAAAGCACAAAGTAAGAAAAATATCTTTAATATATCTGTTAAACTCCCTTAAATTGTGCCCCTCGTTAAAAAAACGATATTTAAATACAAAATTAAACACAAAACCATATTACAATACTTCGATCTCGCTTAGTTCTGAAAGTCGCCAAGGCCTGCCAAGTAATATTGGCGCATGAATGAATTGGCATTTCCACCTATCACGTGGTTTCAATGATACACACACGGAAATCAGCATTTTTATTCCTCTATTTGTATCATTACTCTATGGTTTCAGTTGATTAATTTTGTATAAATACATCCAGTTTATACATCCCTTGAAAGTTGTTGATGTTTAAAAAAACGAATTTAGATTTAAATTTGTCTAAGACAGCAGTTCCCAATCTTTAGACGCACTCAGACCACCAAGTTGGATTTTACACAACACACGAACCTCCATAATTCCATAATGCTAAATCTGTATATATAAATGCGAAAGCCCTCCCACTCAACAATAATTCGCCACTTTCTCTTATTCCCAGAAAGATGAAATTTGACATAGTTGTTCCTTATACCTTAAATATAAAAGTCAGCTTTTTTGTTCGGATCGAACGTTATAAGAGGTGGAAAACTCCTTATTTAAAGTTAGTAATGGCAATAGTTTTGGATACTTCCAATTATCTTAGAATCATGAATATGTGTATACTGATAGGGTTTATCATACAAATAAAGGAAAAAATCAGAAAACCCAGAATTTTTCACAAAGAACCTGTAAAAATCGAATTTGTTATTTTTTTTACCGAAAGTCAGTTTTTGGCACTTTTAATTACTTAAGAATCGTATAATTCTGCGTATTGATAAGGTTTTTCGTACAAACAAGCAAAAAATATGAACTTCTAGAATTTTTCACGTATAGAACGTACAACGATTGGTTTGCGATTTTTTTTATGGAATGTTAATTTCAGACACTTCTGATTTGCCTAAAACCGTAAAATATTTCATACTGATAGAATTTACCATACAAACAAAGAACAAATAAATATTGAAAAATTTAGAATTTTACACGTGGAAACTTTAAAAATCGGTGGTCATTTTTTTTTACCGTACGTTAGTTTTGGACACTTCTATTTGACTAGAATCATGCAATTCCATATTGATAGGGTTGGCAATACAAAGAAAGTTGGAAATATTAAATTTTAGAATTTTGCATGTAGAACCTTTGAAAATAGGTTTTCAATTTTTTTTTTTAAATGTTAGTTTTAACCCTTCTGATTGACCTAAAATTGTGAAACTTTGCATCTGATACTTTACCATAAAAAGGAAAACATCTGAAATTCTAGAATTTTGCACACGGAAACTTTAAATACCGATTATGATTTTCCCTACGAACATTAGTTTTAGTCACTTCCGATTTTCTTAGAATCGTGTAATTTAGCACACAGATAGGGTTTCATCACACCAACAAAGGAAATTATCTGAAAATCTGAAATTTAATGCGTGAAAACTTTTTTTTTTTTTATTCTTAGCATTCGCCTATTAGAAAAGTTTAACGGCTTATGTGGATATAGGTGTTTATTATACAAGTTATTTAAAGATTATTATAATTAATAATTATAAATCCTGTTCATCTTTAAATCTATGAGCGAAATTTTAAAATTTTAATGTTGATAAACGGGAGTATCGTTTCCATGTCCACATTGTTTTATCGCCAACGCTCTGGCGAGACCTTAATCACAAATTTTTTTACACATTGGAACTTTTAATACTTTGACTTTGCCCCCCCCCCCCCCTCTCGACTTGCAATAAATTAAAAAATATGACTTATTTCGCTTTTTCATATTGTATTTGTATCTATTTTTTAAGTAATTTCTTCCAGTCCGTAGAACTGGTATTTCAGCTAATTATTTACAGCCAGCAAAATATATTTGTCAAATATTTTTTTAATAATTATCTGTATATTGTTCTACACATAAGTTCCTAGTTGTACTACTTCCTCGTAGAAATATCGTGGGGTGAGTTTTTCAAGTAGGAACTTACAATATGTAATACCTTAATCTTCTAATGGAGTTATAGCACTGGCACGACGGTATATAAAACACTAAGTTTTTCCTTTGCGTCAAAAGGCATATGGACGTCTACTGAGCCGATTTTGATTTGTTTTTATATAATGAAAAAGTGTACGTATATTTGAACAAAATCTAAAAAGTTGCAATTTTATGCTCCATATATTATTTATTTACCATACAAAAATATTTCGGTCCGTTTTGGATAGAAATTGGAAGATCTTTTCTATTGGACAGAATCAGTTTAAAAAGTATTTTCTTACGCTCAAAAGTATACGGATTTCTATTTATCATATTTTAATGACACTTTTGTTAAATGAATGCTGTAATAATGTATATATATGCACAAAAATCTAAACAGTAGTATTTTTATACACCCTATATTTTTTTATTTTTCGTCAAAATACTACCATTTACCTACTACATACAGAAAGACTTGGATATGCAATGAAAGCAGTTATTGATACAATGCTAAATCGATAAATTCTACGTTAAAAGTCACATACATATATTATTTAAAATATCAACTGAATACTTGAATAGAATCATTTTCTTTCAGATACAGTAATTTTTAAATGTTTATGATAAAATTAGAAAAACATTCAAACCAACTTTAACTAACAATGTTTCAATAAAAAAAAATGAAAAATATAAGTTTTTTGCTGTAAATATACATGAAATAAATGTTTACAAAACAGTTCAATCCTAGCAAAAAAATCAGCATAAAAACTTCATTTAACTAATCAAATTGGAGGTTTTATTCAAGAAAACTGCAGTTTTTGAAGGTCTATTAAATTATTTTTTAAAAAGTACCGTTAATGGAGGTTTTTGCTCCAAATTCCTTTATAAAACCTTCAAAAAACCTTCAATCTCACAACTGTTATGGAACTTTTACTGACTTTTTTTTGCTGGGTACATCGGTTTGAAGATGGTTATAACAATATGGAATCATGCAATAAATGTTTGTCATCATGAAGAAACAGTGGTGATAGTAAACTCGAGTGTGCATATTAAGAGTTCTCAATGTTTATGAGTTAATCTAAGGTAGATCGATGATACACTCGTTAACAAACTATATGAGGCAGAAAAGTTAGTTCTGAAGTGCTCCTATTTAAATTTTAAATTATTAATACGTTTATATTTCATATAAATGCGGTTATTTGTACTTTTAAAAGTGCGTGTCATACATCATTATACGTTCGAAGGATCACAACATCAAATAACCAAGTTTCAAATATGCGGAATTGAAATAAATTTAAATGTGGTTCCGCACAATCAATGCTGATTATGATATCGATAGCAATAAGTGTAAATAAATTAAAACCGTATTTCTCATAATACCATATTTGTGCTTATTCAATGTGCCATAGAATTGTTTATTTTTTTTAGTACAGCTACCACTAGTGCGCACATGTGGACATTAAAATGTTCATTGAAATTAGAAATTTCATATAAATAAAACTAAAAAAAGTTCCTCAATAGAAAAATTAGTGTAAATATTTACATTAATCGATTTCTGTTTGATTAAGTCATGACATCGAGAAACAATAAACAATTAAAAATGCTTCCCGTTTGCCCTCTTCTCCCTTAATGTTTATTTCTCATACTTGGTGGTTTGCTCTTAGATGTCCTTAATCTGTTCTTGAAGAATGCTTAAAAATAAATTTCTTGGCTTACACTGTAAACAATATCTACTTAAATAAGTAACAATCTCGTCCTAAGTACATAAAATATTTCTTTTTACATTCAATGAGCTTAACATGATTACTAAAACGAACACATTAAACAATAATAGTGGTTTTAATTGAAAAGAAAACATTCGAAATGTGTTTTGATACGTCATTCATACGTGGTAATACGCAATTAACTTTTTTTCAAATTCACTGACTCATGCACAGATTCCAATCTGCTTTTCTGCAAGTTAATTTTAACGAGATAAAATATAATTTTCGACCAATAAATTACTTCTGTTCGATAGAAAACGCGAATTCGAATTCAATACAGGGAAAGGGGTTGTACCTTACCGATTTCGCATTTTTTTAATTTTCTACACTTTTATGTTACTAACCTGGTTAAAGTTGTATTTAAAATCACTGAATTTATTATATCATTTATATTTTTGTCAACATTTATTTTTAATTTCAAATTCTTATTTTTCAGTTTAAATTTTAAAAAAAACTCGGTCAAATAACAACATGTGGTTGCTTGTACATTTGATAAAAACGTAGAACATGTGGTTGCTTGTACATTTGATAAAAACGTAGAACATACTAAAATATTAAGAAAATATTTATCAAATTTGCATATTCAACACAAGTATTAAACAAATGCATATTTTTATATAAAGCATAATGCTGATTCACAGTATAATGATCTATATCAGGTCTAAATCGTTTTTCAGAAGATCTTAATGGTGTAAAAATGTTGTATAGTGTCATCATGAGTATATATGATGTCGTCTTGCTCAATCTCATAGGCATTTTCATCCTCATCAGATGCTGTCACTTAAATGTATAATTTTAATCATGTTGTGGCTTTAAATGTTTAATTTTTACCGGTCACCGTTAAGAGTTATGCAAGTAAAAAGCAGCCAAAAGCTTGAGCTTATCAACTTCTAACTTCTAGTTTTCAATAACATATTTGACAGTTAGTAATCAGAATTAAAATAGAAACATATTTTAAGATTATATGATATGAAGAATTTTTTTTTAATTCTTCCGATATGACTCCACTATTTAGCATGTTAAGAGTATTATGTGCTAATACAAATCATTATATAGAAATAAATCTTGTAGTTAACTGAGAATCGTGCAGGCGAATTCTACACATACTAGGATTTTATATTTACTAACTCTCGGTAAATGCCGCTGAATCGCATAGTGGTATCAGAGGTACAATGGGCCGTACAGCACCTTTCCTAATAATCTATTTTTTAGAAATTTGGGACAAAACACATTTTGAATGTTTTCTCCTCAATTTTAAATAATTTTGTTTAATTAAAATACAGTAGTACCACATCATAACGGACTAATAGGGGCTAAAGTTTGTTGGTTTCAATGAGTCAAGTTTATAACGAAGAATTCTTTTACAGGGGTAATGCAACAGGTACACATCATTGAAAGTACAGTAGTTAGCTATACAGAATGTTTATTATATATCTAATGAAAAACATCCTTCAACATAATAGGTTAAATTGGAAAATATGTGTACCAATACACTGCATTAGTCTTTAGAACAAAAAAAGGTCTTCGTTTATGTTGATTGCGTACATTCATGGGTTTGAAAAATAATTAATTTTCTGTTTGGTCTGTTTCATGCGTATTTCTTCAGTTAATAATGGGCGAAAGTGTCGTAAGTGTTCATAGTATGTAAACACATTTTCATTTGTTAGGTATTCAACACATTGAATAATAAATACCATCGCCTCGAATGGATCTTCAGCATCTAGAATTTCAATTTTTACCATTTTCTTTTTTTAACTGTCCGTTATAATTATGTTCTACTGTAGTCTAACACATATAATCATGCACAAATATGAAATGTTTTCTAAAAATTATTTAAATAGTTAAAGTTGAGAAGATTTCCTTTTAGGCTAATTAGGAAGAATTTAAAAAAAATACATTAAGGATTTCGACAAAATATTATTAAGCATTCCAAAAAAGGGGTAACTTTAAAATATTTAGCGTAACTTACACTTTAAAAAAGTTATACTATTTAGTACGCGAAGTGTTTAATGTGGAAATACAAGTCAATATATAAAAATAATTCATGTTATTGAGTATCGTGCATACAAAAACAAACATGACATAAATTCGCGAGTCGAGGTAAACAGCAAAAACATTTGGTAAACGCATGGCATTTCTATGGACCTCTGGATTATCTAGTTTTACAATGAAAAAGATATGTTTGTAAATATTATTCATTTTTGTTTGTTTATTACCAAAATGGATAAAGATCAATTATTTAAATACAAATTCAATTTTTATATTTTTTTACATGTTTGGTTTTGCATTCACGCTCCTCAATTATAAATAGTATACATTTAAACTTAGCATAAAAAATATGCATAAAAAAAATCTGAAATATTTTCATCGAATTGTTCAAATAATTAAATTATACAATTGTATCGTTAAGATCATTAGTAAGCATTCTGAAGAAATAAGAAATGTAATCTGTTAATAACATCAGTATAGTGTTATTTCAGCAACATATTTTAAAAACACTGAACTTCTATTTCCAAACAATAAAGAATAACTTTAACAAAACAATTATTAACCAAATAAGGAAAATTATCTGTAATTATAAAGAGATAAATATATGAATTTTTCTTCGACTTGTCAATTTCGTCATCCGAGATATATAGGTATGGCAACAATTACGAGATATTTTGGGTTCTATAATTCTTTAGCGTCCAATTGGATTTTTGTTTTAATTTGAAACTGATAATATATAACAGATATAACTTGCATGTGTTAACAATTATGTATGAACTGAAATAAAATATAAGTACTCTTAACAATTGAAAAAAAATATATAAAATAATTCAAATTAGAAGGATAAAAATTTGAATAATTGTAAAAGTACTACTCGAACTTTTACAGTTTTAAACAATTTAAAATCATGGCTAAAATTTAATGTTGATGGTAGTTTTAAATTAATAATTCCTTAGGGTTGGGATACATTTGACAATATTTCGCTCACAGGCATTTGATTTATATTCCTCTGTTTCACCATTACGATATTCATATTGCAGATATTTTGAAACAGTTACAGAAGGTATTTGATGGCTGTGATTTTGCATTGGTCTAATCTGTAATGTAATCAAAAAGATTGATGTTTTCTCCTTAAAACATCCAAGAATCTAACAGTAATTTACTCTAAATAGAGTTTTTACAGTTGCATTGTTGAGAAATTCGTAATTTCTAAAGTGTTAATTAAATGTTCCTTTGCTAAAATGTTTTATATTTACAATTAGGTAGAACCAATGTCATCGAACTTCATATGTATTCCTGAACGTGTCGTCTTGAGAACATCCATGTGATGAAAAACAACTCTATCTATAAATTTTGTCGATGTTTCTGGTCCTTGATTATCATCTCCATCGTGCATTGCTGGGACCCTTGACACTTCCGTGATAGCATTTGCATTAGGTTTCGGCAAGAAATATTCGGACGCAAGCGTCGCAGTTGGTTGGTTTTTAATTACATGTTGCCAAAAGATCTCTGATGCTTCCAGTGTGCTTTCTTCGAGAGATCTCCGCTCTCCTCCTACTGCGCATCTGTTATCTTTTTCCATTTGCTTCAAAATGCTAAAACCCGCTTTAAAGTGTTGTAGACTGAACTGATACTTGACATTGTCCATGCTTTCATGGGATTTTTTAGTAAGAGGGTGAATCGGTCCCACCAACTCCAAGCTTTTGGCGTGGCATTTCATGAAAACTTTAAATGCTCCCAACATCTTTTCTTGTGAAAAAAAAACTTCTCCTATTGAATGAAGTGTTGTTAAATAGGACAAACTATCGAGTCCAGGTGCAGTTTCTTGAAACCGGTGAACTTGTTCATACAGCTTTAAGGCTTCATTGAAGTTACCTTTTAGATGACAAACATGGGCTATTTCACTGAGAATTTCTAAAGTATATGGATGATTTTCCCCTAAAATATATTTCTGTGTATCATAGAGACGCTGAAGTTTTTCAATAGCCTCATCATACTTCTTCTGTTTGCTTAATAACTTTGCTATGGCAAATTGAATATCTAAGGATTTGGGATCAATTTCCCTATTCAATTCCTTATGAAGCTCATAAACCGCACTAAGCTGTGACAGAGCTTCTTCGTCGTTACCTTCTTGCTCTAGAATGGTAGTCATTACAATTTGCGTATCTAAAACATCTGAATGGTTTTTTCCAAGAGTTATGGTTTGTTGATTACGAACTTCTTCTAACATTTTTAAAGCTTCTGCTTTTCGTCCCAAGTTAATCAGAGTAATCGCCAAGTACCTTTTGGTACTCAACGAACTAATATGGTTAGCTCCAAGTGACTCTTTTCTTGTTTTGAAATTTTCCTCAAATATTTTCAAAGCTTCGTCCAAGTCGTGCTGCTTCAGCAACACTTTTCCAATTGTGTCTTTGATATCTAATGTTTCCGGATTATCATACCCTAAAACTTCCGTCCTTCTTTTTAAAATATCCTTTAATAATTTTAAAGATTCTGAATATCTTCCGCAATTGTCATGCTGAGTGGCTTCTGCATACATCGAACTACAATCTACTTTTAGAACTTGTTTCAGTTGTTCGATTTCCGGAAAATTATGAACCATTGCAAATGTCACTAAAAGTTTACTTTCCTCATTTCTGGATCTCATAACAGCTTTGATCGTTTCAGGATCTCTCAAGTCTACAAGAAATTCCGGATCTCCATTTTGAACGCTTCGGAAACATTTGGCAACTAAATAAAGCAAATCGGTTACATTTTGTTGTGTGGAATAAACAAGAGGGGTCTTACCATTGCAAGACTTGACGTTGTAAATAGCTCCATGTGATAACAAACTCCTAGCAATGTCAAAGTGTCCATATTTTGCAGCGTAATGCAAAGGCGTACTTTTCCCTCTTCCCACAATATTCGGATTGGCGCCATTCTTTAGCAAAGCATCCAAAATATCGCCATATCCTTTCCAGGCGGCGTAATGTAAAGGGGTTGTATTATCTTTTCTTTTTGCATTGATAATGGCTCCTTCTTTTATTGCGTCTTCTAGCAACTTCACTTCATTACGTTTTATGGAAATAAATAATCGTTTAACAAGATTTAGTGCACTCTGTATATCTGAACATTTTGTCACGCGAAAAGGCGTATCGCCACTTTTGTTGCAGGCATTATAATAGGCACCATTCTTTAAAAAATACATAAAGATGTCTTTCTGGTTGAATCTCGCAGCGATATGGAAAAATGTTGCACTGTTATTTAACGATGAATTAACATCAAAGCAATTTTCAACCAAATATCTTGTGACTTCTAAATGCCCATTCTTGATAGCTAATACTAGCGCCAATTTTTCCCAAATTGTATCTTTAGCAGTGACTTTATGAAGAAACTCTATTATACCTTTATTGCCAGTTTCAGCTGCAACAGTAGCAGGATTTCTGCCGACTGTATCTCTAAAATTAACGTCGGCTCCTTTCTCAAGAAGACATTTTACTATCTCCAACTCGTTTTGTGTTGCTGCTATATGCAAAATGGAACATGGCCTACTGGTCTTTTCATTGACATCCACATCTTTCTCTTCTAACAAGATTTTCACAACGTCTACTCTCTTACATTCAACTGCAAGCTGTAATGCCGTCATATTTGTAGTATCTACATTCCTAGCACCTGCTTGCCACAAAATGCCTACTATATCTGGGTGGTTTTTTTTATAGCAGCATACAAAGGAGCAGTTAGCTTACCTCGCGGTATTAAATTAGGATTCGCTTCCTTTGTAAGCAACAATTTAACCATTTCAAAATCCCCATTATGAGAAGCACAATACAAAGGTGTGATGCCATTTAATTTTGCATTAACATCAGCTCCTTTTTCCAATAAAGCTTCTGCGACTCTTTTGTGGCGGAATAGCAGAGATGTGAGCAGTAGACTTTCATTGTTGCTAAGTTTTACATTTACATCAAATGTTCCGTTCTTCAACAGAATAGTAACCACATCATGAAAGCCATTAAGAACTGCTGCTGTTAAAGGCTCTCCATAACCTTCATCTTTAACAATAGCTCCCTTCTTAATCAAATATTGTATTACTAGTTTATTATTATTTAGTGATGCATAATATAAAGGTGTATGCTCATTGTCATCCGATGCATTTAAGTCCGACCCATTTTCAACCAACAGTTCGATGACCGCCATATTCTTTTGTTTGACAGCCAAGTGCAAAGCCGTTAATCCAGATTTACTTTTGGCATTCACATCGAAATTTAAATCGATTAAATACTGCATAACCTCTAAATCTCCATTTATCGTTGCCAAGTGCAGAGCTGTAAAATCGGCTGTTTTGATGTCATCAACTTTTGCCCCGCCTTCTTCGAAAACTTCTAACATTGCTTTAGAGCATAATCCTAAAGCTAAATGAAATGGCGTAATTTCAAATAGCGGACTCCTCGGAACATGCATGTCAGCTTTGCTTTCAATCAAAAGTTTAGCAATTTCTAAAAGCTGTTTTTCACAACATGTGTGTAAGGCTGTTGAATTTGTAATACACATGTTAGTTATATCAGCTTTTGCATCAATAAGAATTTTCGTGACGTTTAGATGTCCGCTTAATACTGCTACATCTAAAGGCGTAACTCGGTATATATTTAGACTAGAATTTATGCTGCTGTCATGTTCTATCAATAGGCGTACTATATTTGAATGTCCGCGATAAGCAGCAAAATGCAGTGCAGTAAATCCAGAATTGTCTGTGACTTCCAATGAAGCTTGATTTTTTATCAGTACCTCCACAACGCTTGTGTGGCCATTTTTGGCAGCAATATGCAATGGGGTCTCTCCAGCCACATCTTTTATATCCACTTTTACTTTTAATTTCAATAACTGTTTTACGATTCCCAGATTTCCACTTTGCGCTGCAAACGTCAAAGGAGAGCGCCTAAAAATGTTGATTACATCATCAACAATTATTTTATGTTTTAATAATAGATTAAAAATAGATTCATTACCTGTTTCACATACTATGTGTAGAGCTGTAATACCATACATACATCTAGCATTCACATTTGCGCCGTTTTCTATTAAAGCTCTGGTAATTTCCAAATGACCCCCTTGAACTGCAGCGTGTAATGGCACATCTAGGGTATCTGTTTCTGCATTAACATTTGCATTTTTTCTTATTAAGTATTTGACCAGTCCTAAGTAGCCATTGCTTGAAGCAATGTACAATGGTGTCCGACCACCGGGGGCCTCATTTTCGACGATATCTTCTTCCGATTTCAACAACGCCTTGACTATGTTTTCGTTGTTATTTTTTACTGAATAATGCAAAGGGGAATATCCATGCACATCTTGAACCGTAGTGCTAGCTTTTGAATTTATAAGAATGTTTACAACTTCCAAGTGTCCGTGTGCAGCAGCTATGTGTAAAGGGGTTTTTCCGCTACTGTCTTGCTGATCTACGAACATATTTGTCACTTTTATCAGATATTCTACGATGTTTGACCTTCCGTGACGCGCAGCAATGTGAAGGGCGCTTTGGCCATTTTCATCTTTTGCTTCAATGTCACATTTTCCTTCTAAAACTAATTCCACAGTTTCAATGCTAGCTCCTTCACTTGCAAAATGCAAAGCTGTTTTGCAGCGTATGCATCTGCCTTTGAGGTCTGCCCCTTTCTGAAGAGTGTTTTTGACAATTTCGAGATTGCTGTTTAATAGAGCCATAAACATTTCTTTCTGAAGAGCAACGATTCCTAAATCCTGTTCATGTTCGAATCGTAATTTATTAATATTACATTGATAGACTTTTCCTATTTTTCTTCCGATATTTTGTGTGTATTCAACAGAAATTTTCTTAGCATTCAACGCAAGATCAATTAACGCATGAGCTGACAGTATTCTTATCAATGTGTTGCCGTGGGCCAAGTGGTTCCGCAAGTTTCTGCCAATCAGTGTCACTGGTTCATCATCTAAAAATATATGGTTATATAACATGTATTCATCTAATAGAGAATATATGTCTAACACAAGCATCTCCACTACAACCTGAGACTTCTTGTCACTTGTAAATGAAGTGAAATCTTTAACATTCTTATTGTTTAACAAATTTTTTAACTGAGTTATTTTTTCAGAAAGCAAGATATCTGTAAATTCCGTTTGATGAATATTGTCAAGGTCTGTTTGAGGTTTCTTATATACTGTGAGTTTATTTTCCTTTATATTACTTTTATATTCTTCAATTAATTTCATTTTTCCAAGTTCAAATTCAGCAGCATAAATCAATTTCCATTGCAAATGTTTTACCTTATATAGTTCGATTTTGTCTAATTTCGGTGTAACGCAGTTCAGAATTTTTTGTGAAAGTATTAAAATTTCTTGTACTCTTACCCACTCGATTTCTGAAGCAGTTTGATCTAATAATTCCTTAGCTACGTTTTTTACATTTTCAAATTTAATCTGCTGAGTTTTAACAATGAAATCATTATACCAATTTAGGGCTGTTATCATCCTTACTTTTATTTTATCAAATTTGTCAATTTTTTCTTCGATTTTGGAAATAATTTGATCGAAAAGAGTTTTTTCTTTTTGCGATTTTTCTTTAATATTACAACTTAAAAGCTGTACTAGGACTTTCAGTTCCATCAACTGTGACGAAATCGGAACTTCCAACAATTCCTTCTCGGCATTTTCAAAATTCAATGGCTTCAAAATGTCTTTAAGTTTTTCTGCATTTTTGCATTCGCTTATCTTTTTCAAATCGTTCCGAATGACCCTGATTTTACTTTGGCAAAGAACCTCAACGATTGCGGTATTCAGCTTCTGCAAATCATCTTGTATTCCGTTGAAGAACTCTTCGTTGCCGTTTTTGATTTCTAATCGCTTGCTCATAGAATCGGCGTGCGATAACGAATTCCTCAAGCCTTTAATAATGTCTCTTGTGTTTGCCGGCAACGAGAGCAACAAAAGCTCACAAGTTGTGTCTGACAACTTAGGAGACTCTAAGGTATTTTTGAGGTGCTCACCAACAATCTGCAAGGCTCTAGTAATCAACAGTCGTCCATATTCATCGCATTTAACTGATATTGCAAGATCCAGGTATCTTTTCATCGTTTTTAAAGAATATTCATCTCTCACCGAGTCATAATCTGTATAAAGTTCTTCGAGAAGAGGATTTGTTTTAATTATTCTTATTACACAAGCCTCGCGCAGTTGTAAATGAATTCCAATCTCTTTATCTTTCTTTTTTATAGCATTCAAGGTCGGCAACTTTTGTAGTGCAGTTTCACTAGTTCGATTTATAATGTCCTGCGTATTGTGGAGACAATTTGCGAAATTTTCCAGATGCATCAGCATTCTATTTTTACCCAAATCTCGAGCATGCAGCAAATGATTCTCCTGGCCCTCTGTCATGGCAAGGATGAAAATGACTAAACAGAACTCGATTTCTTCCCATGGAACTTCGTCATAAGTGGACCTCAACTGTTTCTTTAATATCTGGATGTTCTTCGCTGTGAATTTTGCAATGGCTAAAAACCTCTCGTCCACGTCTATCCTTGAAAATTCGTTCGTAAGTGTCCTAATATTGCTTAGTGTCAACTCCATTCGTTTTGTAACGTCATTCTTTAATTCCTCGACGTGATATTGAATTTCGCCAGTGTGGTAAAAATCTTCTTCGAAAAGCACTTCTCTGACAAAAAATTCCATTTCAATAGACAACTCCACATTTTTCAATTTCAATTCACGGTAGGCATTGGAGAGAACTTCATAGAAATTTCCGGAATTTTTAAACGGTAAATAATCTGGCCATTTTTCCATGAGCATCTGGACAATTTTAATTTTTCCAGAACGTATCGCATAGTAGAAAGCGTTATGGTTATATTCATCGATATCTGTGGGTAAAACAGCATTGTAAGTAACGGTAACAGGCCAATGCTGGAGAATTTTGCAGTTATCACTAAATATAAAATCCAGAACCTCAGGTTGGCTGCACTTGCAGGCTAAAATGATTAAGTTCACATTTCTGAGGGGATTTTCATGACTGCAGCGGTATGCCAGGCAGTTTAGGTCACCCAATACCCCTTTCATAGATACTAATAAAGCATTTATTTTCAACAAGTACGAAATTTCTCCCTTCGTAATAGAAAACTTAACTTGAGATAAAATTTGGAAGTAAAACGTCTTTTTACGTACCGGTTTACATTTTCGGAATTCATTCAATATCTCATTTTCGGATTTTGCAGACAGAATTGAAAATTCCCGTTGAGAAATATTTTTTTCTTTCGCTTCCTTGCGCTTTTCTAATGTTCTTCGTAATTGTAATTCCACTTCCGCATCATTTATAAATGTCCTAATACCCCTTAGCAACCACTCCATTCGTTTTGTATCAACATTTCTTAATTCTTCGTCAGGTTCTTTCTCGCACATTTTCAATATTCTTCATCAAAATTACTATACCATAAACCAGGATCAGTGGGAATGAAAGAAGTTTATGAAAGAAAGTTTAACTAATTTTTTTTTAGATGATTTCATTTCATGATTAAATGTTAACCAAAATCTAAGAACTTAAAGTAGCTACGAAAGTATCGATTGGCAAAAGAAATGGCAACTGACTGATATGAACTTAACGATAAATGGCATAGATAAAAAGTATGGTTCTTGCACAATGGTTTCAATATAACTGAAATACGATATTTAAAAAAGGTAATGTGCTATCAGTTCGATTTATAGATACCATTTTATGATAATGCCTTCTTATCTTATCACCAGAGAGCACGCAAAATAAAGATAACGATTGTTTCTATATTTGTGTTTATTGGCATTTTGCGGAAAATTTATTTATTTTCAAACCTATTTTTGACAGTGGGATAATAACTTTAAACAGTATGGTTTTATTACATTTATCATCTAAAAATAGATTTTTTGTTGTATCTTAATAAATAATAGCACACAAATCATTTTGTTTAATAAATGCAAAATATTATGATAAATAAAAATCATGTCCCTTAAAACTGAAGAAAATATTTTGTTATTAACTATTATTATAGATAATTTTTTCTGATTGTTCGGTTTCACATGGAAGGCCACTCATATTTCTCGATACGAGTTCCCCAGCAAGACGAAGAGCTAGTAAATATTAATCGAGTATTTAATACTGTAGATTTTTTTCAAATAAAATGTGTAATTAATATATATATAATATTTAACTGTATATAATATAAATTAAATATATATATAATTTATATTATATTAAATATTATATAAATTATATATATATATTTAATTTATATTATATTAAATATTATATAAATTATATATATATTTAATTTATATTAAATTAAATATTATATAAATTATATATATATTTCATTTATATTATATTAAATATTATATAAATTAAATATATATATAATTTATATAATATTTAATATAATATAAATTAAATATATATATATAATTTATATAATATTTAATATAATATAAATTATATATATATATATATAATTTATATATTTATATATTATTTAATATAATATAAATTATATATATATATATATATATATATATATATATATATATATATATATATATATATATATATATATATATATATATATATATATATATATATATATATATATATATATAAAATATTTAATATATATATATTATATTTAATATAATATAAATTATATATAATATATATAATATTTAATATAATATAAATTATATATAATATATATAATATTTAATATAATATAAATTATATATAATATATATAATATTTAATATAATATAAATTATATATAATACATATAATATTTAATATAATTTAAATTATATATAATATATATAATATTTAATATAATATAAATTATATATAATATTTAATATAATATAAATTATATATAATATATATAATATTTAATATAATATAAATTAAATATATATATAATTTATATAATATTTAATATAATATAAATTATATATATATATAATTTATATAATATTTAATATAATATAAATTATATATAATATATATAATATTTAATATAATATAAATTAAATATATATATAATTTATATAATATTTAATATAATATAAATTATATATATATAATTTATATAATATTTAATATAATATAAATTAAATATATATATAATTTATATAATATTTAATATAATATAAATTAAATATATATATAATTTATATAATATTTAATATAATATAAATTAAATATATATATAATTTATATAATATTTAATATAATATAAATTAAATATATATATAATTTATATAATATTTAATATAATATAAATTATATATAATATATATAATATTTAATATGATAAAATATTTAACTCAAATTGTTTTCCCCATATTAAGGTAGCATTTCAAACTAATGAAATTGAATGTTTCTCCCAAATGATAAATATGAAATTAAAGCTTGCAGTTGTTTCACTAACTTCGATATTTTTGAGTCTATCAATACGTATAACTAACTGTACGTATAACTAACAAAAATAACTCTATTTCGCAGACGGAAATTAATTTTTTCGTTCGAAATCGCTTGTGAAATCCTAAAATACATTAACAGACATACAAAAATGCCATCAGAAAAAACAATTATACTTTTTGCGAAATACAAATAATTCATTATTCTGTAATATCTGCAACAGTAAAAAAAAAATTACATGCATAAAATTCGATTTATTACATAGCAAATAAATTGTGACTTTACAGTTAAATTTATCAAAGTGAAACCTCTTTAGAGGGGCTAATGAATCGGAATGACATCGACACGGAAATCAAACATGAAACGGAAGTACGCACGAACCACTTTAGATTGCCCCTAGTGCCCTATAGCTAGGACCCGCCACTTGGCCACTAAGGTCTCAGCTAATTGAAAAAAAAATACTTGATATAATAATATTGGATTACAAAAGTCTCAGGCGAGGTAAAATGTAAGGTTTAATTGTTTTCCTATCTAGGTAATTGGGTGATTGCGGAAGATGTGTAGAGGAATAAAGCAAGGTTTAGATTGGGATTTTGATAAAAATAAAAATTTAATAACTGTCTTCAAAGTCATCTATTCATTAAATGTTTACTTCAGACTGGTGTATTAACGATTCAATTTAAAGTTAATTAACCTTTTTGGAGATTAGGACTTGCGACTCATTATGTTTCAAATGACATGTGATTTATGAGAATGGGTTTCACTTTTAAATGAAGTAATTTGGGAGTGCTGTAAATCATTCTTAATTTATCGTGCATACACCATGAATGATTCCATATCTAAAGTTTACAGGGTTACGATTGTGTGTGGGGGACCGTAGGCAAAATACATCAGTGAAATTTCAAACAAAATATTAAAGACCCTAATATTACTCCAAAAATAATAGTTTTTATACAGTACACTATCCGATGTATTGAGAACACACGCGTAATGTGCATCTAAAATTTCCCATTGAAAGTCATTTTTATATCTAAATTCTATTAGATTACATTGTTATTCAAAATTTAACTTAGTTTTCTAATATGAAAACAAAGTATGATAATGATTATTAACTTAACTCTTTAAAACAATGTTAAAAACATGTATAGGAAATCTCAATCTCACCTATTTTATACGTTGAACCGTAAGTGAAAACCTGTTAGTTTTGAGGTACGATTATCGTCTTTCTTCTGTTACATTATTTAGGAAAATTAATACTATCTCATCCAGTTTTTCTCATAAAAAGAAAACTTCAGATTGATTTGAAAATTTCACACCTGACTTATAAGCCCTTTTTTCAATTTTTGTGTTGCTGTATTTTTTAGTAATTTTAAGTAAATGAGCATTTTAAAAAATAGCTTGCGCCCTTATAATTAATTTTATCATTTCATAAATATGTGTGTTTTATATGTGACATAGCACAATTATAAACTAAATATATATCCCAGGTTACATACTTAAGCCGAAGGTTATATGTTGTAGCAGTTACAAAAATATTTTAATCAACCTCCGATTGAATAATGCATTGTACTTAACCGATAAATATTAATTTATTTCAAACGTCTTCCAATTAATTTACGATAACAATTTGAAAAAAAATATTGCAAAATCTAAAAGTTACTTCAAACAACTTTTTCCCAACGTTCTCCTACGACACGCACATCTTTCATTTCTTTCTAAAATAAACAAATAAACAAACACCAAAATAAAAATAACAAATTTAATGATAAATAATTAAAAAGAATACAAATAAAAGTTGGTTATTTCGATTAAAGTAATGATTGTAATATACGCACGTTTTTCTAAATCCTCCTTATATAAAGACAAGAATACCATCGATTGTTTATACTTAAAATTTTTTTATTAAAACTAATATCAAATGTATAATAAATTCAAATTAATTTTGTTTGTTAAATTGTACTTATATTTATTGTATAGTTTAGATTAGGGGTGGTTAATTATGTTTTAGGTAGCACACACTTCCAAAAAATAAAATATTAAAACCAGTACTATTTCACGTTTGGCATCCATTTAAAATGTTATTACATTATATACGTTGTTTCCTCAGTTAAATTAAACTTTTGTCATGAAACACTTGTGGTATTACATTATATTCAGAAGATAGTATATATGTTACCGTTAAAGTATACAATGCAGTTATTTCATAGAATACCTAGTTATTCCATGAAATTACTGATCGTGTCCGTTAAAGTGTGTAATATGTTATTAATTTGACACTTTAACTAGTTATTCTATGAAATAACTAGGTATTCTATAAATTAACTAATGAGAGACAGTTAAAGTGTAAAATAAACAATTTATCTAAAATGAAATTAAACTAATAATAGACAATTAAAATGAAAAATAAGCAATTTATCTAATTTATGCAGCGTATAAATGGTATTTATGGAAACGTACCGTAAAAACTGGGATCGGGAATATAATTGTTTTATGCGGCCGTTTCTTGTGCCCAATTGGAAAAATCCTTCTTCGGTTATTTTTATGATGATAGCTAAAATAGATTTGGCGTCACCTTTTCCTCTGTCAACTTCAGGCACTGGGATACGGACGGTAAATCCCACATAGGCTTCAGAATGAGATTTATCCAACATTAATTTCATTTATTATACACTTTAACGGGCTGCAGATCGTTATTCTATGAAATAACTAGTTAAACCATGAAATACAAGAGAGTTTTACACTTTAACGGACGCGATCAGTTATTTCATGGAATAACTAGGTATTCTATGAAATAACTGCATTATATACTTTAACGGTAACATATATATAATCAATTAAATTGCATTATAATCAAATGTTAATGCGTAAAAAACGTAATTATTTTTTTAATGTTATGCAATGTCTCGAAATAATTAAATGAGGACAATAAAAATTTAACTTATTCAGCTGTATTTTGTTAATCATGATGTTGTAAATATTTATTAGGAAATATTCGATATATGTTATATTACATTTAAAAATATTCTGTTTAGAAGGCTTGGAAACAGTTACGATAAACTATCGTTTTAAATAATCATCACAAACAAAAACGTTTCTTCCTTGCACTTGAGTGGACACAAATTGTCCACTAATGAATTGTCAACGTAAATTTTTCTGAGCCATCGTCGGTTACTTTTACTTGAGAGTAGTCTGGTCTGTAGTAAAACCAACAAAGATAGAATAGAGCTTGGATTTCCACTGAACTTCGCTCTACAAGGAAACTGGTGGTTACCTGTTAACGTAAAGCTGTAGACCAAAGGTTAAAAACGTGATATATCAAATAATCGTGAAAAAATAAGGCTTTTATAAAGGCTTTTTATCTTCTTATCCTGAAGCTGGAAACTGGCCTTTTAAATATTCAACTATAGCAGTTATAAATAATACATGGTATCATTCCATACTATAGGGTGGTCACAAATTGTTGGGCGATGGTCGATGTATGCCTGTTTAACTTCACATAATAAACCATTCCTTTTACTCTGAACTTTAACTACCGTAATTTCCAACGACTATGATCCAAAAGTACGCTATTTTGGGAGATTTTTAAAATAAAGAGGACCATTTAAAATAAAGCTTTTCAAAAGATTGATTTTTTTTCTGATATTACATGCAGAAAGACCAGAAATTGGTATTAAAGAACTTTGTTTATCTATATGTATCTGATACATTTATTTATTTTTTGGTAAACTGTGGACCATAGTTGTGTTATCAACCACATAACTATATCACATCGTATATTTCCCTTAATAAATCGATAAAGAACCATAGTTGAGAGATTGTTTTGCAACTATATTATAGGTGCAGTCAGTAATCTTTAAAATTAAATACAAACATGACTAAGTCTGCCTTAAAAGTTTTTATTTATTAATTTCGACAACACTTATACTTTAAGAAAATGATATTTAAATCAAATGAAATATACATAAAAACTAAGTCAAAATCAAGGCAAATGTTTTTTTGTTTTTTCAAAATCAAACATTCTCAAATAAATTACAAATGGTTATAGCATATAACACATGGTTATAACATACATGTATAACACATGGTTGTAACATACATGTATAACACATGGTTATAACATACATGTATAACACATGGTTATAACATACATGTATAACACATGGTTATAACATACATGTATAACACATGGTTATAACATACATGTATAATACATGGTTATAACATATAACACATGATTTATAACAAAATAGACGAATGCTTTTTCTTCAGAAGGCACGAAAATGCATTGGTGACGGGGTGATTATACTTGTTTTTCACGCAGTGCTTTTAGTTTAAGTATTCTGGAACTACGAGGTATTTTGTACTTCTCTGTGGCTTCTCGTTGCGTCAATACTTTCTGTGTAATGTATTGTATACATAGATGCATACTTCAGTCCCCATATGGCTTATAGGGTCTTCCTCCTACCTTTCTATGAAAAATTTTATTCGATGGGGCCATTAGAACCTGTAAGTAAAGTTCTGAAATGTAAAAAAAACTCAAAATAAATGTGGGAACACAATTTTGGTCCAAAAAAGTTATTGGACCCTAGTTAAAATGGGAGTGTGATTTTATATTATTTTTACAATAAAAATGAAAATACAAGTTATTTAGTAGAAGTATTTATTAAATGTATGCAAAAATATTAAATTACCTGTCATGTACACCAGCGGGAGCATCGAACAGCTTGTTGTGATAACAGGCGGCCAAAAAAGCTAACGAAATTAGATGCAACTGTTAACCTCACATTGGCAGTTGATAACTAAAAAAGAAGGCGGGGAAAATGTAATTCAATGCCATAACAATAATATTATATATATGCTCTTTCATTTAGCAGTTCAACTTCTTATTACATGTTGCTCATATTTCAGTTGTTAGGTTTTTCATGCTTGAACCATAATTCCAGCTTAGGACCATAGTTGTGTGAAGTTACGGTACTTCATTTTTGCTACTGAAGGCAAGTACTGGTTTAAAATATTAGTTAAGTTGTTGGGCAAATATATTATTTTATTTTACCAATAAAGCTAAAAAGTAACCATTACCCAAAAATCTGTGACCACACGGTAATAAAATTTGAACTAAAATACTACTTAGCAAAACTGTCGATTAGATCCAACGGGAAATAAAATATTGTTCGCGTTGAGTAATGTTAATTGCAATTTGTTTATGGCCGCTTACTAACTGGTTCCCGTCAGATGTCTACTGATGGTTGGGTTCCCTTTGGGAATTTTCATATAGGACTAGAGCCTTCATCAGTAGTCCAGTATTATCACCATTTATAAATTTTTGACTTGATAACCAAAGACGAATTCTAGATTTACCTTCAGTAGCTGGATACTTGTAAGTACGCACGCGAACAATTCTGAAAACTATTAGTGACTCATGCTTGGAAAATATCTAAAATCGTAAAAAACTGACTGAATATATTATGTATAAATTCAATAACCGTAAGAAAAAATTGCTGCCGTCGTGACTGACTATCCATATTTTACAAAAAAGTGGCGGCAAAAAGGCATTTTGTTCCGTTTCTAATGATCAACAGAATAAACAATCGGGCGCCATTTCTTTTAATAATAGAAAATTAGCATCTTTGTTGTAATTGTAATGAGTCTCACCGGCGCGACATGTTCTTTTTTCCCCTTTTCCATTACTTAAGAATATAGTTTTTTAATACAAACTAAAGGAAAACAGAAAAACGGCAAATGACATCTGCTGAACTGGAACATTATAACCATTAAAAATTGAATGAATAAGTGCAAGAGCAACGCCAATGGCGTAACTGAAGGACAATGCTGGAGACAATCCGATTGCTCTGCCACTGTTTGGCGACTAAAAGATGCTTGTTGCCGTTACTAATGATCGCCAGCGCAAACAACCTGGCGCCGCCAATTAATGCGGCAACGACACAGAACGAACCATAAAATGCCAAGGTCGAATATTTTCTCGACCATTAAACCCAGCTTACATCACAGCCACTGTGTAACGCCGTCAGCTGCGAAAAGGAAAGTTCGCCAACCAAACCTCCTACAACGCTGCATGACGCCATCTCACTTCATGTTCTTACCTCTTTTTTGTTCGAAGAGGGCCAGGGGAATATAGAAATTCGAACGTGTTTGGAACATTAGAACATCCCGGCAGGTATATCCTCCCCTGAGTCGATGACATCTGACCTTTACTTGTCACGTTAATTGAAAGGGAAAACCCGTCATCGAAAGAACGGTACTTGGGGAAAAAAAACTTGAGCGGGAAGAAGCGATCATTTGTTCCGTTTTTATAGAGGAGCTTCGATCATATTAATTTCGACTTCTGGCACTTGATTGGGAATATAATAAGATTTCACAAAAAGGAAGTGTTGCGAGCTCTGTAGGAAGTTACGAGGCAGTCAAAGGGAAGAGTTGAGGAACTTTGTAATGAGAATCGACAATGCAGCATGCTGAGAGGGACTTGATTGAGAAAGAGTCCAAATTTTTTGAAAAATGATAGAAAAGATCTTTATTGCCACTTTAAAGTAACTCTCATGAGGAAGTTAGAAGGATTTAAGTAATTTTTGGAGATTGTGTGGAGCAATTGTTGCAAAGGATTTATGACGTTCTACGGAGATTCTGTTTTGAAACTCATCATTTACAAGAAAAATATATAAGTGACTTTGAAATTAGTTTTTATCCTATTCAATTTATTATCCTATTTCTTAACGTGAAGTTTTGTAATTTTTTCTGAAAATATAAACATTACACCATGCCAAAGAATTCGTTTGAATTTTAAGACAATGTAACACCTTAAAACACCACAAATTGTTGTTCACACAAAGCCGGCCAGACACAGGGCCGTGCGTTAAGGGGGGGGGGGGGGGGGGGGGGGCAGTGTATCTATGTTCGGAAATGTATACCACGAATATATGGCTTTCTTGCGATCACTTGGTTTATCTCTCCAGTGATTCGAACAACGATACTTTAATTATAATAACCATGTGCATTGTTTATAACATTTTAAACGTATCAAAACATAAAATCTATGTATTTTGTTTTGGTGAAGATCTGGTGTAACAACAGACTGAAAACGAGTTAATAAATCTTTGTAATTTATTTTTGAAAAATAGAAAACAATGTTTTGACTCATGTTGTTAATGGCAACTTATGGATGTTAAACAAGTTTCACATTTTGTAGTATCACAAAAATCTCTGAAAAACAAGTAAATACAATTAAAGACAGTTGACAGTTCGAACATGACGTCCCAAAAAATATAAACACATAAATAAAACTACAAGAAAGTTGGAAGTTAAACACGATCAAAATCAATTTTGGGCAAACAAATATATCATAAAATTTTAGACAGTTGAGCAAAAACAAAAATTATCTGTTTACCAGTTGAAAGGAAAGGAAATAAAATCTAAAGCGCGTCGACTTTTAAAAACGTTTGTAGAATTTCAAAACAAATCTTCTTTGATACGAAAAAAACGCCGACTTTGGTGAAAAGCTTGAAGTTCTGTTATGCGGAAGCTATGTTTCAACTTTCGATTGACAGGAATGAAAATAAAAACATGTTTTTAAACAACACTTATGCTTTAAAATAAATCATTAACTACACAGAACAAAACATAATTTGTTGCTTGGAACTTTTTAACAGATTTTGACTATATTTGTGTGCTGGTTTCAAATATGAAAACAGTTTATCTCTATCAGCTCTACTTTTTGAGATGTGACAGTAGCGTTATTTATATTTACATGTTAAATTAATTTTAGCTACGACATAGTTTAGCTATGTCGTATTCAAATATAGTCAAAATCTGTTTAAAAAATTCCAGATTTAAAATTGTGTGTTTAATTTAAAGCCTATATCCTAAGATTAATTTAACATGTAAACGTAAATAACGCTACCGTCATATCTCAAACAGTAGAGCTAACAGAGAAAAACTGTTTTCATATTCGAAACCAGCACACTAAATACAGTCAAAATCAGTTACAAAAAATTCCAGAAAACACAAACACATGGTGTGGTTTTTTTTTTGCTTATATTCTTGCTAAGTTAAACAATAAAATATATTTTTTATTTCAATTGAATATTTTTATTTTATTTCTTTACTTAATAAAATATCAATTATAAATCATAAAAAAGCACGAAAAGTTCTATATTATTCTCCACTTTGTATTGACAATAACTAGTTTAAAGATGTTAATATAAAGATAACTTTTTTTTGTTGAATTTGAGACGTTAAAACGCGATTTGATTTCATTCAAAATAAAGTATTACAGAAGTGTAATTTATTCATTTAAATATTAAACTCACTAATATAATTAAGTTAAAAAAATTTGATAAAATGAAAAACTTTCAATATTAATTATTTAAAATGACAATAACAAAACTTCTTGAATCTCAGTGAAAGACTGTGAATTCAAAAATTTAAGTTATATCAATTAAGACCGTTTCTATTAGTATCATAAGTATTTCTCTTTAATTTAGAAGTCACATTGAAATGTAACCATTTCTATATTCATTGGTACAAACTTGATTATAATAAAAATATAACTTTTTACTTAAAGTCATCTTGACATCTAGACTTGAAACAAAATCAACAAATACTAAGACTGTTTAACATTTCAGAACTTTTTAAAGTTTGATAAATTTTAGCCATTAATGTTTAATTCAACTAAAAAGTAGTGGGGTTAAATTACAGTGAAGCTTTAAAATAACAGTATATGCATTATAGATGTTCTCTGTAAAAACTGATTATTCAAATCGACAAAAATTTTGCTAAAGTTATGATAGTTATATTTTATTTCCTTAGTATTTGCGCAAATTTTGGGGAACGAAGAAATTATGTTGAATTTTTTAAAGAATTGTTTCTGTTATTGTTTAGTCAAAGGATATTTCAGAAAACTAGTAAAATTAGAGCAACCATTTAATACAACTATTGTATTCTCTTTTGAAGTTGTAAATTTTTACCGATCTCAAGTCAAAGAAACCGACATTGTAATTGAAAAAAATTGAAGATAGGAATTGAAATACATTATCTTTCAGTAATTTTAATTTAATTTAAAAAATCTAAATTCCATCATTGAAAAGATATTGTATAAAGCAAAATAAAAAAAATTATAATTAAAAAATATTGTTATATCGTGTCAGCAAATATTACTATTCATTGCCATTTAATATTAACACTGTCACAAAACATTAACAAAAAAATATATTGACCTACAATTTTAAACTTCTTCACAACCAACATTAACTTCCAAAATTAGAAATCGGACAGTTTCAATCATAAAACCAAATAAACAATTATTTTTCAAATGTTTATTTCCATATACACATACTACATTTTCAAAAAACATTACGCAATATTCAACCCCCATACGAAATGACACATTAAAATCTAGCACATTCAATAAAAAATTCAATTTAAACTTGCGATTACTTAGCATGAGGCATCCCACCATATGCATTGTCCTAAAAACCGCATCCAAGCCCCATTTATCAGTCTACATGCAACTGTAATTATTGTCGCATGGTAACTTTAAAATCTTCCAGTTTAAAGATCGCTGATGTTTGCAAAGTAGATCAAGTAATAATTCTCCCAGTGCTATTTCCTTTCCGGGGAAGATTACCATAAATAATTATATGTTTTTTTGTGCACCGACTTGCCGTACTATCAATACTAAGTTATGAGTTTTCTTTTGTCGGAGCCGAGAAAACAAAGGAAAACGATATGAATTAATAATCACGTGTCAGATATGGAGATTTTTCTTTTGAAGTTATGAGGGCAATAATGGCTGAAAATGATTTGTTGCGCGAATATATCAAAATTTATGATAAATAAGCCATGAATGCGAAATTAAAAATAATAATTGAAGTTGATGCTGTCAGGTAACACGAATTAGAGTAATCCTTCAGAAACAAGGTTTGTATGAACTTAGCAGTTATCCCTCAACCATAAGTAAGTTATTTGCACCGATAGTTTTATCACTCAGATAAAAGTACTGAATTAAATATAATATATGGAGAGTACGGGTGGGAGAAACGATGAGATTCCATTTATTCTTAAAATTGAAATATCAACGCCTGTTGTTAGCAACAGGGCTGTATTTTCATGGGGCCAAATTGTAAAATGAAAAACGATAATAGTCTGTCAACAAACGTTTAAAGAACAGAATGTTGAACATGTCTATCGTTTTTCGCTTTTCATTGTTTGTTTTATGACCAATCACTTCAGATGGATCATCATTGTTTTTCCCCTGGATCGCTTCATTTAAGAAAAAAAATTAAGTTAAGCCTAAAAGAAGAAAATTTTAAGTTAAGCCTAATAGAAGAAAATTTTAAGTTAAGCCTAAAAGAAGAAAAATTTAAGTTAAGCCTAAAAGAAGAAAATTTTAAGTTAAGCCTAAAAGAAGAAAAATTTAAGTTAAGCCTAATAGAAGAAAATTTTAAGTTAAGCCTAAAAGAAGAAAATTTTAAGTTAAGCCTAAAAGAAGAAAATTTTAAGTTAAGCCTAAAAGAAGAAAATTTTAAGTTAAGCCTAAAAGAAGAAATTCTTAAGGTAAGCCTGAAAGAAGGAAATTTTAAGTTAAACATAAATTTTAAACCTAAATGGTTTATGTGCAATTGTGTCTTCAGTGTATTGACTTTTAACATAGGGTTTCACTTTTTTCGACTCTAGAGTCACAACCTTTCATCTTTATATCATTTACACTTTTTATTTAAGTAAAACTTAGCAGTTATGTATTTGATACTTTTGAATGGTTTGGGGAGAGGATAATTTTATATACTATGTCACTATGAATTAAAAAAAATTATGGATTCTAGAAAAAGACCCATTTTTAATTTTGATATGGCAATTTTGCTAGGAATTATAAAAAAAATGGATGCTAAAAATATACCCATTTTTTAATTTTGTTATAATTTTTTTTAAAAAAGATAGCTGCTAAACATATCCTGCATTTTAAGCTTTAACCTCTTTGAATTAAATCTACTGAGATATGACTAATCGTAATCCGAAGAAGACTTAAATTTAAGTTGGAAGCAAAATTTTCGAATTTCCAGTAGTGCCCAGAAAACAGAACAATATCAGCTACGTTTTTGAGTTACCAAGTTTCGTTTACTTGGTAACAAAAACACCCATAAATACACAGACCATTTATTTATTTTTTGAAGCCCTTTTATGGATTCGAGAAACCTCAATCAAAGTTATATCCTCTTCCGAAAAACGTTACTTTCATTGCCATGTATACTTTAAATAGAGATAAAAATAATGCCATGTATTTCAAAAAAAAAATTTAAAAATTCTAATCCTTTAAACTTCATTTCGATAGGTCGTTTTAAAATTTGGTACGGAATAATATTCACCATCTTACTTTTTAATAGTTAAAGTGTTATTTTCGGACACAAATTTGAATATTGAATTTTCCCTGCTTAGTTTATGCAGTATTAATAAAATCTATAAAAAATAATTGTATTTAGGATATTAGTGACATAAGAAATTTACTACATTAGCCAACTCTTAATAAATAATGGCCAAGTCAAGGTCTTTTAAACACATTTTATTGCTTGCTACCTAAAAAAAATATGTTCTCTCCTTTGAAAGAAGTTTGTTACACATGAATTAAGATAATTAGGAAAAGTGTAATCATTTACTTTGATTAATTTGGGATGTCACTAGTGGTTGAGAAACAAATAGGTGTTATGTTTATTATGGTATATATTTTAAAAGGATTTGTTAAATGTTCTAATTTCATGAAATGATTACATAACCAACTATAATAATACAAAGTTTATATCAGAAGATTTGTTTAAACAATTGATTTTTTTAGCTTTACATATTATTCAAACGGGATGTTTTTTTACTATCATATTGTCAAATTTATTGCTGATAACAGATTAATTCAAATTCAAAATGAAAACTTATGGAAAAGAACATATTCATTAACTAAAATGTGTGAAAGACTCTTTATGAAAATAGGAAATGTTATCTAAACCTTTTGAACTTTTTTGGAGAAAATAATTTGAATTTAGATTGCATTAATAACAATTTCCGCCATAAACTTAACTCTCAACAACTCTCTAAACTACAATATACAAAATAAGCTCCATTCTTAAGTCGTTTAAAATCCCATTAAATTATTTAAAACATTCACAGGTCATCGCGAATCCACTCCATTGAGCATACTAATTATGACATCTTTCTTACAATCTTCCGCTAGGAGGATTTTGAATATGAAATATAAAAAAAAAGTATTCCTTCATCGGTCACGCAACTTCAGATGTGGGCGTCAGCGAAAGTTGTGTGGCGTAGAAAAGAACACGGAAAATCAGCCAAATTAACTGTCATTCATTTAACGAAACGAACTTTGAGAAATATCTCACCTTTTAACACCGAGACCCTAACCCTTGACTTTGGGAGTTTGCCACACATGCGCGTCACTCGCAGACGAACACTTCTTCCAAAGAAGTAGCTTACGGAATTAAGTCAAAGGCTTTAAAAAGCAAATCTCGTAATGGACTCGGAGGAAGTAAGATCGAAAAAAAAGTCGAGTTTTTCTTTAACCGGTAGTGAAGAAAATGGCCCAGGAAGATTGATCTTTCCCGGGCATGGCCTATCCATCAACTCCTGAGCCATTTCGTCAGCTTTAAGAACGGATTTATTCGTCATAAATAGCAGCCACCCACTTTCTACTGCCGTTCCCTGTTGAACAGTTGAGAAAGAAAATGTATCGGAATGCCGTTATGCGTTTAAGTAATATTTTTTGAAAAAAGGAATGTCCCGTTACCCAACGGGGAAAAAACTCTTGGCGAGTGTCTAGGGGGGTTGAAGTTCAAAGTTTTGCCACTGATGTGTGGCCCTTCATTTTTGAAAATACCACATTCGAAGCAGACGGTGGAATTCATGTTCCAAATCCGAAAGGGGTGCCCAATCAGCGTGTGGGCGTGTCGCCGGCGTGACAAATGGATCTCATCTGAAATTCCTGATTACCCAACATGGCGGTGATGGTATTCCATTTTGTTACGAACCACAAGGGGGAATGTTCGAAGAATGAATTCTAATCGAACAATGAATTTTTCTGGTGGTAAATCCAGAAGGGTTGCCCGTTAGGTGGGCTCACCAATTTGCCACGGAAGTCCTTCGTGACGAATGGAACTTTCCTGAAATTTCTTGATTGCCCAACGGAAGACATAAAAGATGTTTTCTAATGGCGCGCGTAACGCAAGAGGTGAAACATTTCTTTGTTTCTGGAGATGAACGAGTTGGTGTCTCTAAAAACAGATCTTGGAGATAAAAAAAAATTCGTGTGCTGCCGCTATCTGCCGCACATTTCGTGTCAAGGTTTCTTCCTCATCAGAGGGGCCAGATAAGAAAAGAAAAACATCCGAAATGGAATAATATTTCAAATTGTGTGGTTGACGTTTTACGATGGCTCTTGCAATGTCTTGTTGTCTGCTGAGAACACCTGAAATGTAGAGGAATTTGGGATGACGCATGAATCAAAACACTTACGAGATGCTTATCGTACAAGTGATACTTTACAATAAATTATTCAAAAAACTTGTCGGCGTTGATTAACTACAGGTATCAAATATAAACTTACAATAGCTAAATACTATATTCACATTGAAATTTAGTCAATAACCATTAAATCATCTTATCTTCAAAGTACGAATGTATAAATTATACCGTCTTATTGGTGGAGAAACTTACCAAATCATAAAAGGCTGTTTTGAAATATGAGTTTTGGTTTAACGGCGAAGACTGTGTTAATCAATCACAATATGCAACAGTGTTTTATTTCTCTACACCACTAGTTATTGACTTGGAGATTTTTTTTATTAAACCATACTGCAACTTACTTTAACTACTTAAGTGCATAAAAAAATTGGGGAATGGAACAAGAGAGTTAATCCACCAAGTCAACGATATGTATGATATTAAATATAGATGTTTTACTACAATTTTAGTATCTAATAAATATTTTTATAAAATTATTTAAATAATGCTAAACGAAATTCAATTGTAGGGACACTTTATAGTTGTTTGAAATTTTACTCGAACTGTATTATTAAACTAAAATAAAATATTAGTTGAAAATAAAAAAAAATGGAAGGCGGGAAGGAATATTTGAAAATTTAAATGGTAAAATATCCTTAACACTACAAACTGTATTTAAAGTGCAATTAAGCCTTACAAAAACATCCAAGCCATCCCATTTTAAACTAAAAGAAGAATTTTATTTATGAAGCATTATATTTGGAAAGCAAATTATTTGCATTTAAATTTAATAATAATGATTATATTTAATCATAAGATACCTTTTCCCTCTCCCACATAATTTCTCTATTATCTGTATTTTACAGATGTAAATCGAGATGGTTATCATGCATTGCATAATTTTTCTAATTGGACAACTCTAAGAATAGTCAAACAGGTTACCCAAAACTAATTTATTTAAAAAGAAATCTCATTTTCGTTTCAATTCTTAATTCCAAAACACTATTGTCCGTATACATTTGGCTTCATTTGACTATTTTTTTTTCATTTGGCTATTTACATACTTGTCGGGGAAAAAAATTCAAAAATAGACTTCATCAATTTTTAAATCTCAATATCTTTTGTATCTTGGTTCTATACAAATGCTAAGACCCAGTTTCGGATGAATCTAATGATCGGTTAGGGAAAATAGCGAATGAAAATGTGAAAGTGACACACCTAATCATACGCTTCGGAAACAAAAAACTTTTATCATTTCCTGCTTGATTCAGAAACTTCACGCTACTTTGTTAAGGTAAAGGCGTTGGTGACTTCAAATATAAGATCGTGACAAGAGCTATCATTCCCAGAGAAAGCATTTAAAGTTGGCACCAAAATATGTCAAATAGTAGACATAAATCATTTAATAGAATAGGAAATATTAAGAGGAACAAAATTTAGTTCATTTAATTGTTTTTTTCTGTTTTGTTTTGTGAAAAATTTGATAATAGTACACTGTGAAAAATAAATACTCAAAAATAAGTCAAATATACTCATTATTGATTTACATTCCATGCATATCAATTACATAAATTTCATTTTTGAAAAAAATATATATTCAAAAATGAGTACAATTAGTAAAAATGAATAAAAAGAGCAGTAGCTTGCCTACATAGGCTGCCTTCATAAATCACTTTCAATAAATATCGACCAAGACTTACCGGGAATCGAACCCATATCCTTAGGCACCGCAGTCCATAGCCGTATCCGTTGTACTACCAGGGCGACGTGAAGAAGTTATAATCAGAAGAAATATTAAAAAGGTGTTCCAAAAGAATGAGAAATAAGATAATTGAGTTGTAATAACTCAGTTTCTATTTAAGAAATCGACATCAAATAATGTAGAAAACCATCTTCTGAACAACTATTTTAAGTTTGTCAGGTCGCTTTAAGATGGCTTGAACAAAAGCTGAAATTAACAATATTAAATCATACTTCTAATTTTTATAAAGTACGGTTACTTAAATTTTACTACGTCTTCGGTCATTTATGATGCAATTGTTCTCAAAGAAAAACGAGTACGCTCAGGTAAATCCTTTCTAAGTGTCACTTGATACTAAGTGTCTCCTACTTCGCCTCCCCCCCCCCCCCCCCTAAGAACACCACCTTCCATACCAAAGGACACAATAATTAATAATTTAAGGGTAAAACTCAAGTCCTCAAGAGGGTTACTGAACTCACCATTCGCAAAAAGTATGTAAACAAAATATTTATATTGCTATGATATAGGCTTTGTATGTATCAGCTGAAAACCGAAATAACGAAAAAACATTTTATTTGATTTTTACATCACAAGCTTCCCTTATAATAATTATTCAGTCATTATATCCCATAATGCTAACAAAGGTCATTAAACATACATTCAACGCTTAAGGTTAATTAATGAAAATAAATCCTCTTCGAAATCAATTATAACTGTAAATTAAACAGAAAAAATATTAGTAATATAAATGTAAATCATCTTTATTCTATTTGCACTCACTAAAATTTACTAAATCACATAAAATTCTATTAAAAATTAATCTGTTGTTCTCAACAGCTAGAAACTTTATAAGCAACTGCAGTAACCTTATTTGGGTACAAAGTTGACTAACCGAGGTTGGTTACCTGACAAAATAAATTTTTCCTCTCGATTCTGATATTTTAAGTCAAATGATCCTTAGTTCGGCTGTGCCTGTTGTATGTAAGTCCTTCTTACTTCGTGTTTAAAAACGCAAAACTTTTATATTGATATCTTAATAATCTAATTGTTTTTAATATAATAATTACAAAGTCAGTCAAGCATTTAAAATAAATTTTTTCCGATTTTGAAAAAGGAAACAAACTTATATCAAAAATCGTGTAATTAATATATTTTAAAAGCAACTTTATTAATAAATATTTTAAACGAATTGTATAATTATTGTGTAATCTTTTTTAATATATTTAATGATATTACTGTTATTTTGTCTTGCTAACTCATTTGTATATTTCTTCTAAAAATATACAACAATAAACAAATTCAACAAATTCATGTTATTCATTTCGATCATTTTAAGCGAAAAGAAGGAAAAACAAACTTTTAATGATGTTTGCAGATTAAAAAAATCCAAATAAAATGCTGCAGTGTCGATTTTTTGGAAAAATCTTATTTTATTATTATATTTCTATCCCTTGAAATTTTTTGTTAGCGAAATTGGTAAAATAAGTTGTTGTTTTTTAAAAAAAATAGTAGATAATTTTTATTTGTACAAACAAATAATTCAAAATATTGCGATTTACTATCACTAAAAATGCCACCAAAAGTAAAACTGCTATTACCGTAATCGTTGGTGTGTGATATTTTCCGACCCCTGTGGTTCTTTTAGCAGAAATTCAAAGACAATAATAGTGGGCGTAACACTCTTACTTGGAAGCCATTGAACACCCTTGGCGTCATGTAACTGTGCGGTTACCTGCTGAGTGCTTTTGACTCTGGAATGGAAATATCCTTTCATACTATCTAAAAAAAAATCATATTTTTTGAAAATGGGTTAAGTACGAGAAATAAAAATGTGTACAGTAAAGAAATTAAATGGAGCACTTCCTGAAAAATTCGTCATCAATGAGAAGGAATCAGGAAAAGTTCATAAAAATATTTTCCTTGAATCTTAAATTCAAATAACGTTTTACAAATGGTAAAAAAGAAACGAGTTTTAGTGATCATTGAAGATAAAAAATGTAATCAATATATAATAATAAAATTTTCTGGACGATCCTCCGATATACTAGGCCACCGTGGCCGAGCGGTTAAGGGCGTCAGCTAGGAATACGAAGGTTCTCGGTTCGATGCCAGGTGATGGACATGACAAATAAAAGTAAAAAGTAGTGATCTTGTGATCGGAGGGTTGCCAGCTTCGCTACGAAATACTAGAAAAGTCGTCCAGAACATCCGCAAAAATTAACGGCGTGTAAACGGGACTGGTGCACGATAAATCTGATCGGGGCCCAAAGTCCCGACGTCTATTGAAGGCGTTGGGTGCCAGTTCAGGTGTTTCCTCGTCATCTGACTATGGTTCTAAAATAACGAAGTGCAGGTATGAATGAATGTGTGTGTGAATGTGTATGTGTTCTTGGGTCTTTCCTTCGAGATAGACCCCGAACCGTCGCCAATAGCCCACTGTGCAGCTCTAGTGCGACGTTAATTAACCAAACCTCCGATATACTCTTTTTTTTTGCAATAGCCCAATTGCAGCCGAAGAGCGCCGGGTTACCATACTCTCAAATAAGAACATAATTGTTTATCGTCCAAATAAAAGGTAGCCATGGGCCGCAATTGGAACTTTTCGCGCAAAATACCTACTTCTTCTGCGTATAAAAGGTTGAAAATTTACATATAAGTACTATTCATCCTCAAGACGTGTACCTGAGGCTCGGTTTTGTAAAATTTCATTTATTTATTGTTTAATTATTTTAACGATTTTAGAAATATTGCGTGAAGAAATATATTAAAAATTATTATCAATATCTACTAGAACTTGACCGTGCCTTTGTAACTCAGTAGGTAGAGTGTGAGACCGCGGAAAAATAGATCGTGGGTTCGGGTCTTCACGGGAGATAATCAATTGTTTTAAGTGTCTCCAGCAGCGCCGTGCCAAACAATTAATAGAAAATATAAAGGAAATATTCGCTATTATCATAAGAAATTTAAAATATTTTGCGTTGTGCTTAATGTAAGTATTGTTATTGTAGAGTTATATTTTATTTATTTTTTTAAACTAGGTAAGAGAGATATAAGAGTATACAGGGTATATACTGTCGAAAAGACTTCTAATAAACAAAATAATCGCAATTATTTTGACGTTTAAATTCGATTCCGGGTAAACAGGAGCATGAAGGACGAAATAGACCTTAACGGAAATAATATAACGGAAACAGTAACGAAAACATGAAATAACTCCCTTAGGTGCGGGCGTAGGGTAAAAGGGATATTTTTACAAGTAAATTTATCCTAATTTAAATAACATTAATGCTTCTTTTTTGCGTTGTATTTTAATTTGGTTTTCCTAATAAAATTTAAAAAAGATATTAAACGTTTGGAAATTCTAAATAAATCAAAAGATAATTTTAATTATGCATATATTATGGAATATTGCTGTGTTTCGGAAAAAAAATTATGCATTAAAAATACTTTATTTTGATAACCTTAAAACTTAACATAAAAGATAAGCTGTCTTCATAGAAACGCCGTAGGACTGGGGCGTGAAATTTTAAACAAGACAGCGGGTTTTGATATCAATTTAATTTATAAATAACCAGTACATACAAACGCAAATTAAAATATTCATTGTCGCTAATTACAGTATCTTACTGGAATAATCTTAAATGCAGTATCTTCCTTGGATAATCTTAATTACTGTATCTTACTCGGAAAATTTTAATTACAATATTTTACTTGGATATCAAATATGTCTTAAAGTATAGGGTAAAGTGGGAGGAAATGGGTTAAAATGGGTATTTTAAAATTAAATATGAATTACACGTTGTTAAACGTATGCTTTGGTCTCGTTCTTTTTTTTAATTTACTTCGTTTAATGGAGTACATTTCAGCAAAAAATTACATTTCTGGATGATTTAATCGGAAAGTTCCAATTGCGGCCCATGGCAATCTTTTGTCTGGGCGATAAACAATTATGTTCTTCTTTGAGAATATGGTAACCCGGCTCCCTCCGGCCGCAATTGGGCTATTGCCGATTTAATTCCAAGTCCAAAAGTTGATTTGATCGAAGATACAAAAGATTATGTGCTAGTTTGATCACACGAAAACTACTATATATGAACTGGGTTTTGTATAGAAGAGAATCTTAACTGTTAAAAATGTATGCTCATTTTTTAAGAAACGATCGTCATTTTTGACGAAACAGACGCTTCATATATGCTTCGATTAAATATTTCGTCAAACTGAGTGAATTAATGTTGTTGTTATTGTCTCAAATTTTTATTTCTTCTAAAATTAGAGCGATTTCAAATAAATATCAGCGGCCGACTCGAACCAACGACCTCTTGGTCCAAAGTCAAGCGCCATGTCCGTTCGTTCAAATTATGGCAATATACGTTATAAGAACACAAATGAGCTAACACCACTGGAAAAGAATCTGAGTAAATTTCTTTCGTTAAATATTTGAAGATTCTTGTTTCGTCAAAGTTTAAGCTTTTCGATGACGAAACAATTGTCCATTATAACGAAAGTAGCCTTGAAAAAATGAGAGTGTTATTTCTGAGAGTGTTACCCAATTCGTAAAAAATTTTATCGTTAAAGATTAAATTAATTCAAATTAATTACAAAAACTATTTCCAAACATAAAACTTTATGAGTCATTTAATTATTCCGCTGGTGAAATAAGAGTAGTTTGTTGAAACGTCCTACTTTCCATTTATAATCAAATTTGCGAAGCACTGTCTATTACACTTGTAATATCTAAAAACACTCGCAAACAAAACAAAAGAAAATGGTCATAGTTTTGACCTTCGAGCATGGATCCTTCATAGTAGAAAAAACATAATGTTATAATCTCGCTAACATCAAAGTGAGACCAACATGTATGGCCTCAGACACGTGGTTAATTACGTCGTTACATTCATAAATTTTCACTGTTACAATTCCCAATTCATCAGCCAATCGCGAGTATTTTTTAATTCATAAATTTGAAAAGAAGTCACGTGTCTGAGGCCATTTGGTCAGAGATGTTGGTTTCACGATTATGACGTCATATTCGCTCTATTACAGTCCATTCATGCTCGAAGGTTTTGACCCATAAAACAATTAAACAAAAAAAATGTGCCTGAACAATTAAACTAAACAAAATACTTCAATTATTTATAATAATAATAAAACATAAAAATGCGTCTATTAACACTAAAAAAAAAAACTTAGAATGTTAGTTATTTAATTAGTATTTATAAGCTTTTATTAATATTTGTTATTAGCATTAGAAAAGCAATAAACAAAATTATGTTGTGATGCAAAAAAAGATGTAATGTTAAAAAATAAATATTCATGTTTGTAATGTATTAAAAACCTCATATTTTTTTTATTCAAACTTTACTAATATTTTTGTATAAATATTTGTTTTTAATGTTAACTAATACTTGAGTTTATTACACGATAAATGCGCTTTAATGGTAGAACGTACAACGTCCTTCCGGAAGGCCCATTATACTGCTGGTAGGACTCTCCTTTTCCATCGCATAAACGCGTTTTTCTTTTGTTCGGGCAGAACAACTGGTACCACAAAATTTAGGAAACTCTGAGTTGGCGCAAAAAAAAGTTTTAAAATTCTAACTTAAATTTTTAAAGATAATTTGAATTTCGGTAGTTTGCTATGTAACAAAAGTCAACTGAACTTGTAAAACTCACTTTCTGGGCGTCAGCATTGATGTTTTTGCATACTTCTCTTTTTTTTAATTCACGATTCTAAGTTCGAAATCCGGAAGGTCCTTCTGGCGGGTCCTGGTTCTGTATATTCTGTCCTTAAGGCTTAAATGTGCATCGTGCAACTCAAAAGTTACATAAATTATCTTAAGTATTTTGTGCATTCTACTAATTATTATTGGAACGATTTGTGTTGCTTTGTATAATATGCATTTACGGGCTCTGGAAATGTTTTAAACTTTAACTAAGGCAATTGTAATCGCAATTTACAAATTTAAATTTATTTTTAAAAAATTAGTGATAAGATTTATTTACTTCATCTTCCATTTTGCATAATTTTTTTTAAATACATGCAAACTAAAAACAATGAATTTACGGGTAAAATTATAAATTTGAAGCGACATTTAATGTCTTAATTTGCACATTACCATGCATTTTGCGTAGCTTGTCTTTAATGATATTTTTTCTAATGATGTTTACCTTGTAAAGATTGTATTTTCCTCATTAAAGTAAAAATATTTAATTAAGGTTAACATATTATTAATTAATTATTATTATTATTTACTATGTGCTTACCTATAAATACGCATATGCTTTTTATTTATATCTCCTTCAAACGCAAATTAACTGTGTAAAATACGGTTGGTGAACATTAAATCTGTCGTAACTCTATTAGAGTCCTTGCGTTTGTTGTTCCTGAAATGTGGGTAGTGGAGTGCCAGCTCAAGTGTTTTCATCTGAATGTGGTTCATTATTATTCCATTATATTCCAATTATTATTAAATTCGTTTGTGTTCCAATATGAATAATAACAGTTTATAACTCATAGTTACTTAAATCTATTTCCATTCAATCATTTAGTTAAAAAAATATAGCCTATTTTAAGTTTCTAGAATCTGCACTAATCTGTAATAGTTAAATAATCCATGTTAAATTATTTGTCCTAATTACATTTGTATTTTTAGGGCTTTGTTTATTTAAAACCTTTTTTGGTATGCAGTTAATTATTGAGGCAAAAGTGTAACAACAAAAAAATATGAAATTTTATTTACAATTGCATTAATATTACATCTGCCATTATTATTCATAAGATACTTAGTCTGTATTTGTTCAATCTTATATATAAAGCAGAAATCTCCAAAATCTGTCCGGATGTTTGTCAGTACTTTATAGGCTCCGTAAATACAAAACGCAGAGATTTGAAATTCACAGAATAATTAGTTCAAAAAATAAGAATTTTAACGCGACTATTTTCAAGTCTCTACGATGTTCCATTAGAATGTTATGACATTGTTTAGCGCACGTCATCAAAGTTTCACGAAGTGGCAACAGTAAAATCAGTTAAAATCAACGGAGAAAAGCGAAAATATAATATAAAAAATTATAAACCAATTAGAATGCCGATCTTTACACGGAATACTCCATAACTACAAAACGTAGCTTTATAAAATTTACAGAGTACTTTACATGAAAAATTAGAAATTTTTTGTAATAATTTTTAAGTTTGTACGATGTTTCAATCGTATGTTATAACTATTTTAATGGATTCCTTTGACTTAACATGGATGAAAATATCGTTTGCAATTTAAAATAAAATTGTTCGTTATTGGAAATATAAAAACGACGTCATAGGTTTTGTTTGATTTAATAATTATTGAAAAATGTATATACATTAGGCTTTTTGCTACAATACGGAACCATTCAAAAATTAAAACAACCAGAATTTTATCTTAAAGAAATGGTTTAGAATTGTATTAAAATGTTATAATTGTTTTATCTCTTTTGTTTTATACAGGTTTATTGTAAGTATATTTAATTATCTTAGATCGAACTTTAGAACAATTCATCCAAAATGCGAGTAATCTGTGTATGAACGTCCATTTTATTTATTTGAAAAATATATTTTGCAAGTATTTTTTTTTTAATGTACGAAGCTTGGTTTCATTGTGAATTTTCAACTCTATTAGACTTTTTAATGTTATTAAAGAATAAAATTTCCCAGATACCAACTGATAATTTAGAAAATATTTTATTTAATGTGCCAATGAATATTTCCTTTTAAAACATTGAATGGCGATCATTAAATATTAAATGTAAAATTATTGAAAGTACATGATGAGATTATAATATGCTGCACCGTTTGCTAAACTATCGCCAAGTTATAACAGTGTATTCTTTGGATGAAGTGCGCCTTGGCTGTAATTTGCTGTGGAAACTTACTAAATATTTGTATGACAGGTATTTTTCGATGCGAATTCTATAATAACAGTATCACAAAATCAAAATTTTAGGAAAAATTGTTTAACAAATTGAGTAAATACCAAATTTTTAATAAATTGATCCGTAAATAAAAAAAATGAACTTAAAATTAAAATAGGTGGTTATTCTTCTGTAATAATATTATTCAAGGGAATTCTTTAAAACATGGGCAGGGCGTAGTAAAAGAAAGTTGTGTAGTATTTCAAAACATACTATTTTTGGTTTAGTATTTATGCTGGGCTGTTAATTTTATTCTTACTTTGATAAAGAATTTGAGGCAGTTTATTTGCAAAAAACGTTTAGGTTTATTCTGGCTGCAATTTACATTCTTATGTTCTGCATTATTGAGGACAAAAATGCAAACTATTAATTAGATACACAAGTTGTTGGTCGAAGATATTGCAAAGATGTGGCCTAAACGATACATTGGAACGGGCATTTGGAAATAATCAAATCAAAATTGCAATACTGGGAACAGGGAAATTCGGAATGTTTGAAAGTTAAATCATTTAAGTTCTTTATCAAATTTATTAATTTGGTCAGCTTTAAAAAATTATGTTATCTGTTTCTGCTGCTTTTTTCACTTCCATGCAGCTTCAGAACATTTCAATATCGAAATTGATTCAGAAGTTTAATTAAACTTTACGCTTGAAGTTATTCCTTTAAAACTGCAATTTAATGAAACCCTCCTTGATGAAATTATTTTTAAAAAATATATAAAAATGAAGATCATAGCGCTTAGTTTATTATTTAATTTAATATTTTTTTCCTTAGATAAAAAAAAAATCATAGCTTTATGTAAATAATTATTCATATAAAATACCTGTTATAATGCACATTATCTTTCAATAATGATGACAACAGTAATTAAAATTTCATCGATTAAAGTAAGCACTGTAAACTAATATATAATTATAGTCATTTCACAAATAAATTGCGGCATCCGTGTTAAAAAAAATCGGTTATGTACGGACCGCGCTGTATTGGGCCCCTACTCGGTACAAGGTTGAGAGGGGGAGAGAATAAATGGCCTACAAGGGTTGAAACGGCCTTCCTTCCTTTACACGATGGTATCTCATTTATCCATATAGGCTAATTCCACGTTGAATTAATGATAGCGGTACACTTATTTTCACCTGGTACAAACGCAAAAAGGGGACTGGCTTAAAAATCGGCATGTACGAAACGTCTGACTTTCGTCTACACAATAGTATATTATTTATACCCATCAACTTATTCCACTTGGAGTTAAGGATTTTAAAAACGTCGTTTTTTATTATGGTATTTAATGTAACTATGTATACCCATACCGAAAAGAAATTCATTTTAATTTCTAAACATATTTTTGTGCAGGAATGTTTAATTTTTAAAATTCCATACCTTATGAGAGATAAACTAGAAATTATTCGATTTTTATCGGTGTTTTAGCAACCAAGTAGTATAGGGATATTTTTACTTTTTTTTAACTTCTAACTTATTAAACATAAAAATATTTTAAATTATAAAAAAAAGCTTTATCACTTTTTAAAGAGGAGTTCTAAAATGGTATATGCGATTATCCCAGGCAGGAGAGGAAATGTATATATTTTCAGTTATTTGTCGTTATTTTATTTATTTCCGTGCGAAGAACGGGTACTTTTGCTAGTCTTATATATAAAGCAGAAATCTCCAAAATCTCTCCGAATGTGTGTTTGTTTGTCAGTATATTATAGGTTCCGTTACTACAAAACACAGAGCTTTGAAATTCACAGAATAGTTAGTTCAAAAAATAAGAATTTTAACGCGACTATTTTCAAGCATCTACGATGTTCCATTCGAATGTTATGACATTTTTTTAGCGTACGTCAGCAAAGTTTCACGAAGTGGCAACAGTAAAATCAGTTAAAATCAACGGGGAAAAGCGAAAATATAATATAACAATTATAAACCAATTAGAATACCGATATTTACACGGAATACTTCATAACTACAAAGCGTAGCTTTATAAAATTTACAGAATACTTTACTTGAAAAATTATACATTTTTTGTGATAATTTTTAAGTTTGTACGATGTTCCTTTCGTATGTTATAACTGTTTTAATATATTCCATAGATGAACATTTCGTATGAAATTTAAAATAAAAATTTTCGTTATTGACACTGTAAAAATGACGTCATGGGTTTTGTTTGATTTAATAATTATCGAAAAACGTCTGCACATTGGGCTTTTTGTTACAATACGGATTCATTCAAAAATTTAAACAACCAGTATTTTATCTTAGGGAAATGGTTTAGAATTGTTTTAAAATGTTATTATTGTAAATTATCTCTTTTGTTTTGTTTGTATACAGGTTAATTGTAACTATATTTGATTATCTTAGATCGAACTTTTTGAACAATTCTTCCAGAATGTGAGTAATTTGTGTATGAACGTTCATTTTATTCATTTGAAAATATTTTATGCAAGTATTTTTTATAAATTATACGAAGCTTAGTTTTACTGTGAATTTTCAACTCTTTGACTTTCTAATGTTATTAAAGAATAAAATTCCACAGATACCAAATGATAGTTGAGAAAATAAATATTTATTTAATGTGCCAATGAATATTTCCTTTTAAAACATTAAATGGCGATCATTAAGAATTAAATGTTCTGAATTGTTGTTCTGAATGAATGTTCTGAATGATTGAAAGTACATGGTGAGTTTATAATATGCTGCACTGTTTGCTAAACTATCGCCAAGTCATAACAGTTTCTTCTTTGGATGAAGTGCGTCTTGGCTTTAATTTGCTGTGGAAACTTACTAAATATTTATATAACAGGTATTTTTCGATGCGAATGCAATAACAATAGAATCACAAAATAAAAATTTTATGAAAAATGGTTTAACAAAATAAGTAAATACGAAATTTTTAATACATTCATACGGAAATAAAAAAAAAATTCTTTAAATTAAAATAGGTGGTTATTCTTCTGTAATAATAGCATTCATGGAAAATCTTTAAAACATGGGCATTTGGACATAGTAAAAGGGGGGGGGGTAAAAATCGGCACGTAAAAAACGTCTGACTTTGGTCTACACGATAGTATATTATTTATACCCATCAGCTGATTTCACTTGGAGTTAAGGATTTTACAAATGTTGTTTTTCATTATGGGATTTCATGCAACTATGTATCGAAACTACCCATACCGAAAAGATATCCCTATTAATTTCTAAAAGTATTTTTGTGCAGGAATGTTTAATTTTTAAAACTCCATACCTTTTGAGAGATAAACTAGAAATTATAGGATTTTTATCGGTGTGTTATCAACCCTGTAGTATAGATATATTTTTACTTTTTTAACTTCTAATTTATTAAAAATAAAATTATTTAAAATTATAAAAAACAGCTTTAACTTTTTTAAGGAGGAATTCTAAAATGGTATATGAGATTATCCCAGGAAGGAGAGGAAATGTATAAATTTTCAGTTATTTGTCGTTATTTTATTTACCTCCGTGCGAAGAACGGGTACTTTTGCAAGTTAAAAAATATAAATTTAAATATTTTTATTAACATTAAGTAATGTAAATGTTAAATTAAAAATAAATTTAAATATACAATATCAAGTTAAATAGTGTATGAAAAACTTTTGTCAAACGAAGAATCAACTCTACGATTTAATTCTAAAAAAAAAATATTAAAAAAAATTTGACAGTTTTATTTATTTTTATCTTTCTAAATATTATTTAACTTATTGAATGAATTTTATTTAACAAAACAATAATAAAAACAACTAAAAAACGTTTCAATTAATTTATAAACAATCATCTTATTGATTACGCTTAAGAAAGTTTCTTTCCTTTGTTCAACTACCCTGGCATTTGTTTTTGCCTCAAGACAAAAATCGCGTTCCCCAACACGTCACGTGACCAAAAACATGCACCCAAGACAAGCGCGTTTAAAAAAATTGGGTCGAACTAAAAAAATAGTCCAAACATTGCAACGTTCGCATCAAATTGTAGCCACACCTACTCTGTACCTTCTTCAAAACACACATGCATAATTTAACTGCATGTCTAACACGGCATGTATTTGGTTCAAATACGTGATCGTCGGATCATACTTCAATGAGTTTGGCAACATTTCTTGTTTCAGATTTGGGATGTTATGGGTGATTTTTTTTTAAATAATAACTTTAACATAGAAATTTATGGCACGCAGAACTCAGTAATACATGAAATAAAAGTGTATCCGTATTAGGTTTTTTGACGCGAGTACTGCTTTAAATAAAATCGATCCGTGTACAGTGGTTATCGGCAGAAACATGAACGACACGAAATGTGGTGATATTTCTAAGCCCCGTAACTACAAGAGGAATCAGCCTATGACGATAAAATGCCTACCATCATGTAGAAAAGGGTAGACCGTATCAACCAGGTGGAATATTAATCAATCCCCCACCACCCCCTCTAACCTTTGAAAAGCGTGAGAAGGAAATGAATCAAATGTGAAGCATTCTCTGGCCTGTTTCACTGCAATACTTCAGTTTTAATCTGACTTGAATTGAACAGGACGAGTTCTACAGTTTATTTGACTAATTAACATTGAAGATACTGGTATTCCCAGCAAAAAAAGTCAGCATAAAACCTTTATTAAAATTGTGAAATTGAAGGTTTTATGCAGGTAAATTAAAAACTTAAAAAAAACTGCAGTTTTTTTTAAGGTTTTATGCTGAAAAATTCAGCATCGAAATTCTTGAAGGGAAAATGAAGTTTTTTTTAAAGGTTTTAGAAAGGTAAATTAAACCTTTAAAAAATGCAGTTTTTCTGAAGGTTTTTTGAAGGACATTAAAACAAAAAACTGTAGTTTTTATTAAGGTGTTTTGAAGGTTTTATGCAGGTTTTTAATGAAGGTTTTATGTTGAGTTTTTTTGCTGGGTTGCTTCAACGTAAAATTAATATACGGGTTTACTATTTGTTATTTTCATCTAAAATACGCCTGTATTGTATAAAAGTTTCTATTATTTATCTCGAATAACAAGATTTATGTGTAATGTGAGAAAATATTCAAATATAGGTTAAAGGTAAATGAAATATTTTATTATCGCAAAATATTTTATACTTCACTTATTTTTATTTTTTCATAAATTTGAATGTGAATAAAAACTTGATGGGTCGTCAAAAAGCCATTACTTGAAGTTTTCTATTGATTAAATGATTGGCACTTAATTTAAATATTTTAAAGTCTAATAACGAACTGTCAAAATTCCTCGATGTTTCATTTAATCCCTTAATCCTTTAACAATCCTTACAAAACTGAGCTTTCGAAATTGTATAAATATTTGAAAGTTCAAAACACTCTGATGCATTTCAAATATTAAATACCAAAATTTATAATCTGAATACTTATTAATTCATATGTAATTTGATTTTCACTCAAAAAGAACCAGTTTCATATGCATCAAACTAATTGGATGTATTTGTATTCATTGAGTTTATATATCAGCGGAAAGGTAAAAAACTAATTAAATTTGCATTTTATCTAGCCCTCAATCATTATTATTAATAAGTAACATGTAATTACTTGAATGCTATAACTATTTATATATAGGTTATTAAAATTCAATAAAATAATCGCATTATTACTATGAATATTTAAAACTTATAAATTGGTAATGTTCCATTGCCATTTATTTTATTCCCTCCGTTTATTTTATAACCATTTCATTACCATTATTTTTTTAACTAATAACTTCAGAGTGTCAATCGATCATAAATGTCAAACGAAATATCATTAAAAATGTAATTTATTGGTTCTGTATCGAATGCCATTAAAATGCCATCCGATACAGAACCAATAACTTTTGATCGATCAAAAAAATTTCGGACGAAATATCATTAAAAATACCATCACGCCCCAACCTTATCCAACCTTCAGGAACTACTTCCAAACCGAAGAAACACAAAAAGAATCCATTATTTATTTATTTTTATTTAATTCCAGACCTCATAATAACTTTCGAGTTATAATCATGATTCTCCCAGAATTGTCTTTTTGAAAAATCTTCGAATTTTGCGCCCGAGGGGGGCCAGTCCACCAAAACAAGACAAAACCTTCGCCAAGGTTACTCTTCCAGAAAAGCCGATCGTTTTCCAGAGTGGATTATCTTGTTAAATCGGATGCCAAACAATGGCCAATGACGTCCGTGACCGTTGGAATAAGAAATGGGAGGGGTGGGGTGGCCGTACCCACGAGGGAGCCTCTTGCTTTATGAACAGTCGGGTTAGTCCAAGGTCATTCAAGGCCGAGCGTCTGAGTTACGTATTTTTAATCGTTACACATCCACAGACCGTGCCTCAAACAGATGGGGCCAATTATAAAAAGATAGGTACCAATTGTCATTGGAATTGACCTTCGGTTTGGGGGCTAAATACGTTTTCCTATAGCAAAAGAACTTAGATTTTGTTGGTATTAGAATATTTAATATCGAGAGCTGTACCTAATGATAGGTTGGAATCAATAAACGTGAAGACGCTTATAGATTGTAGGTTTTGTTGATAACTACCTGGTGAATTGTGTGGTTCGTATCTTGTAATTTCTGCATTTGGGTTTGTCTTTTAGTTGTGGGCAGGGGGTATAATTTAAGTTTGAATGGCAATGATTTGTTCTTTGGATTTTCTTTAACTTAGCATCTGTGTACTTTGATTTGAATTCAATAAATTATTAAAAAAAATTGACTTTTGGTAAATGCTTATCTGAAGTCAATGGAATTTTATTGATGTGTATAAGACGTTTTTTTGTATATTAACCTTGAAGAAATAAATTTAAACAATTTACTTATCTTACTTAAATTGTAGTTTTGACACTTTTGTTAAACTATTAAGGATTTTTTTTAAATTTTACTTTTATGAATGGGTATTTGAATTAAATTTTGATACATACACAATATGTTTTACATTCAGTTGTCTTCAGTAAAATATTTGGTAATCGAAAGCATTGATTTCAGTCGAAACTTTGATGCCAGATCTCATTATTGTTACATCTTTTGAATCTCCAAAGCAGTAGCTCTTAAAATTTAATAGGTTGTAAAAGCAAACAAAGCCACAGATAAAACATTTTATACAAGGAGGATTATTTACCTCCACCTGATGTGCATTATTACATGACTTTTATTTAAATCAACAACAGATGTTTATTAGAGAATTTTGAAATTAGTTTTGATGGATTATAGAAAGTTGTAAGATCCTATTTCATCGGATACTTTGTAAGGCTTTAACATGGTATTTCATTGAACCCTGTAAATCTATAGATTACTACATCATTCCAACTTGACAGAAACGATCCATTCTCTGAACTTTTACTAAGCGGAAACAAGTGATCAATGATATTTTGCATTTAATTTCATTAATTACAAAAACATGCATATCAGTTGACAAATAGCATCTGAATACCTGAAGGATGTTGAACTAATACGATTACTCAGGCCCTTTTTTTTTTTTGCTAGTCAAAATACCATTGTTATCCACTCACTGAACGTCAATCCGGACGAACCATCATCAACACGTCCAACTTGTATTGTTTCAAGTCGCTCACTTGTGACCGATATACCTACTTGATTCACTTTCGAAATTCTCGCACAATATTTGTATAACGCTGCTTAAACACAACAGTAATCTATCAAAACAACAACAAAAAGTCTAAATTTTAAGCAAAAAATTTTCTTCTGTTTTTTAAAACCATAAAACGTTTTGGTCTCTACTTCCTGTATAGATTAATTAAAAATATAAGAAAACACATATTTTTTAAGGTTTTTAAATGTTGTCAGCCCCGGGCTTGTTGTGGCGCAAGCTATAACAAGCAATTGCAATTTTTCATGATTTTCTTTAAGTTGATGGTGGAATCCTTTTCACTAAAATATTGCTAATTTTTCAATAAATTAAATCAAATTATAAAGTCAATTAGTTCCCTCATTTATTAATACATTATTAAATATGCATATGTTTTATCAATATATTATTATTTTAAAGGGAATATATAAAGTAGATTTTATTGTCTCTAAGAATAATAATACGAAACGGGGAAAAAAATCATTACAAATGTTGTAAAATATAGAAATTTTATTTAGAAACAATATGGTTGCTTTCTTATTTCAGAATATTAATATCAAATTTTATTAATATATCATCATACTAGGGGGCTCTGCCCCCTGCTCCGCTGACGCTCCGCCAACCCCCGGAGGATTGCTATGCAATCCTCTTTGGTTTGCTTCGCAAACCAATTCTCGCTTCGCTCGCTATAAGGTGGGACACAATAATAATGTGTCCTAGCAAAAAAACATTTTTAGTAATATAAATCAAATTTGAAACTCAGAAAGCTGAAATTTTTTTCAAAGGTATAATAAGAATGTAAACAAAAAACATGATTAAACTGACTTGTGAATGCTTTGTTGATGAATTACAATTTCTAATGACATAACTGTTTGTTTGAAATGCAACATTTGAAATGAAATATAATTAAAAACTACATATAAACATTGCTGTTGGCAGATACTACGTAGAAATTCGTAAAAGTTTCCCTAAATTTTCAATTTTATAGTTTAAACAGAAAATTACTTACATTAGAACCTTTAAACACACAATTGTATGTCTCTGAATGTGTAGCTATTATTGAAACACGGTTAAATGAACTGTTGAAAGACCAACATACAATCGCCCACGACTAATTACAGGTTTGGATAAAACTAAACAGATTTCGTTGAATGTTTGGCCTTGTGACTTATTAACAGTCATAGAAAAAGCTAAACGGATTGCAAATTATTTTGTTCTGAACGAAAAAGGCATATTGTTGTCCGATGGAAAATCAATCTGTTAAAAAATCAAGATCATCATACAGTTATTTAATTGGATCTTGTATTGCTAGATAACTGAACAACCATTTTGCAAACTCCCTTTCATGAAGAAGAGCATGCATATTTTCGGATACAAAACATGAAATTCAGTCCACAAAGCATGCTTTTTCAAGCAGCTAGCAATTGTCAACACACTGGAACTTCTAGGAATTACAGGTAACACTTGACGAAAATTTCCGCCTAAGAGCACAACTTTTCCACCAAATGGCTCAGAGCAATGAGTCAAATCTTGCAAAAGTCTGTCAACAGCCAAAAAGGCATATACATAGGTGCCTCATCCCAAATAATTAATTTGAATATTCATGCTTCAGATGTATTGGGTTTTAAATTACAGGTTAATGTTGCTTCAAGATAAGGGTTATCTTAAAAGTTATATGAGCAGTTCGTCCTCCACTTAACAACGTAGCAGCAATTCCAGTAGATGCAACATGTGTTGCTTGGTCTCCTTTCCCCTGGCCCCATTTTATATGCAATAAAGTAGAATACACAAAAGTCTTTCCTGTTCCTGCTGGCCCATCTAAAAAAAAAGTTTAGATGTCTTCTTTTCATACACAGCACTTGGAACCATTGTAAGAACAATTTTCTGTTCAGCATTGAGCTTTTCAATGTTGAGTCGACCTTCAGCTTCTTTTTGTTCATTAATTTCAGAAGAGGCATTTTGTACTCTAGTTTCTTGCGAGTACTGGTGCACAAAATCTTCACAAAGAACATTGCAATGCTGTGTCCATAGTGAAGGTATAACTTCTACTTCTCCAAACCCACAAATAACAACAAAGAGCATTCGTAAATGACGTGGCATTCTTATGTGTGATGCCTCGCTTAATGTATCATGACAATGTTGAGCACCGTCCAGAAACCCAAGCTCTCTACACGCTTGCTGAAAACTATTACATACTTCAGTAAAGCATCCAAAAGACCTTGGTACAGCTCAATTCTCAAGTTCTCTTGGTTTAGGTGCAATAATTTAAACGGGAATCTTCTGTTTTCACGTAGGCATCAACAATGTATTACTGAAAGAGTTTTCCGCAAAATACTAAATTCCTCTCGCACTGCTAGCCTGTAAGCGTAATACTGCAATTGTGTAACTTGAATACGTTTGGCAGTGCGCCTTTCTTCTACTTGCTCGGCCAACCGAATTCTTCTCGAGAAAAAGTAGGGGATATACCATAGGATTTGGGCACTGATTCATAGGCGATATCTTTGGCAATGTTAATGGATAGATGCATTGTACCGTCGTTGGAATTTCCAAAAAAACTAACTTGACGTCTGCTGTAGGATTACTATTGCCAAATTGGTGCATTTGAAGATATGATTCAGCAAATGGATTTACTTCTCTCAATAAAACATCTAATTTATCCATAATGCTGCGGAAACATCCACTATTTTTATCCATACGTCGATTAGTTGTTTCAGTCCTTTTCTGTTCAGTTGCATATAAGGGAGAAACCATGTTGACGATAGTTTTTTTCCTTTGCCTGTATTGTCAGATAACAAATCCTGTAATAAATATGGCAGGCGAACTTTCCCGAAAAAGGCCCCACAAAATTCGCTAAGTTCCGTCATGCACCCGAAATTATCAACTTTTACAAATAGCTATCATCTACGCTTTCGCTGGATCTGCGAAGAAGCTTTCTTGCTCAACTCATTCTGCGAAAAACATTAAAATATCGAGACATCAAAATGGCTAGGCAATACTAAAATTCATTTTCAAATACCGCGGCGATTGAAGGGCGACCACGATTGTTGATTTTGTAAACAAATACGCTTTCTTATACACTGCAGCAGCACAGCTTCAACTCATTCTTCGAAAAACATTAAAATATTGAGACATCAAAATGGCTAGGCAATCCTAAAATTCATTTTTAAATAGCGCGGCCATTCAATGGCGACCGCGATTGTTGATGTAAACAAAAGTTTCGTGTTGCCATTCCACATATAGAAATAATGCGTTTTTCGATCACCGCGTAAGAGAAATATATATAAGATAATAAAATAAATATATTATGAATATTACTTAAAATAATACGCAACATGTAATAAACTGTAATGTATGTATTTGTTATAAAATTTTATATGTCACTCAAATAAATTACAAATAAAAATCAAATAACTTCGGTTACAGAATATCAGATACATCGACACTGATAATATAAAGACGAATCGTATTGAACAAATCATAATTTCGATTTTGTTTTAAATGTGTCATCTATTGAAATTTCAATGAGTTATTTTTAAGATTATTAAATAACGTTTTGAGCATTGCTATCTATTGAACACTTGAAGATATGTTAGATTTATTAAATAATATTCTTAATTATTGGAAATTAAAATAATATTTTAACTGTTATTCAAATATCGCTCACCCCTTTTTCGAAAGATTTCAACAAAACAATATATTTAACATATCTTCTTGGATAAGAGTTAAAGTATATAAAAATACCTTTTCATGTTATAGTGAGATAAGCATAAATGATTATATGTTAAGGACTTAAACTTCTAAAGCCTTACTTGTATAAAAAAAAATTTAACTTTTTTTATAGTTCACAAACATGTAATTCTATAAATTATAACGTTGAGTTTTGTATTAACGAAGCCCAATTCAGAATACAGTATGAGTAAATTATATTTTAGTGAATGTAACAATTTGAAAGCTTTTTCGCGAAATATAAAAATAAATGGCAGGAAATTTTCATAATATTGTTACATTCCATAATTATAGAAGCTTTGATTGGGAGTATAGGATGCTATCTCGTAAAGTAGTAACTAAAATAGTAAAGCAGTTTTTTTAATAACTAAGTTTATATCCTTCAAAATAAATAAGAAACCATTTTTAAATTCCTAGGAAATGATGAATGTATTTATACAAACTACAACAGGTTTCTTCATTTCCTTTGCACGCTTATGTAGTACTCAACAATCTATTTTCAGATCTATAATTCATCCCATTGCTATTTCGTAACCTTATTTATTCTGCCTCAATGCGGCCTTTTCTGTATCAAAATGTTATATCGGTTTCCGCCCATCTCATGCTCTGAAATAATAACTTCACTATCGCCCTCGCCCAAAAGGGAAGTCCGATTTGAAAGACAGTTACACTTTTCCTAATAAAAGATAATAATCTTAATATAGTTCTTGAATAGGCGATGAAAGAGAGAGCCAATTATAATGCATATTATTCCATCTTTTTTTACAGATGCTTTGCCGGTACTTATTTTCATTATAAGCTCTAACAATCAAAGTTCTCAGAGTTTATAGTGGTCGTAAAGTGTCGCAAGATATCATCTGTAATAGAACTCTACGTTAACCCGTATTGAAATACCTTGTGAAACTGAATATGAGGAAAGTTTTATATCACTGAAAGATATCAACACACTGTTAAAAAAAATATCTATTTAATAATGAGAACATGGACCAATTTAATTGGGACATAAACAAATATGCAGCATGCAGAATTATCTTTGTTCCCAAGAGGAATAAACGTATCAGAATTTCCTTAACTTTCGTAAGAGTCGTTTTAAAAATGCCTGCCACCTGCGAAAATTTAAATTGGGTTAATTTCTAGTGTACGGTGCCCTCGCCAAATGTGATTTGGCGACAATTGGTGGACAATAAATTTTATAGTTTGGCAATCCTAAATCATGACATTCCTAGCAATAGCATGATGTACGGCAACCATACCATTTTGCTCGCACCGTTTCACGTTGTTTTGCAAAGGCTTTGGCGACAATTTTCAGAATCGCGCCAAGGAGGCACCGTACACTAGAAATTTACCTTAAATTTATCTAGAGCAGTGGTCCGCGGACCATTAGTGGTCAGAGGGAAGATCCAAAGTGGTCCATAGGTATATTGCGCAATTAACGATGTTTGGGGTTTGTATGTTGTTGTGTTTTTAAAGAAAATTAGAATATTTCTAGGACTTACTTCTTTTATCATTAAATCGGCGCTCAATGGCCATCAAAAGTTTGGGAACTACTGATCTGGAATATTTTTAAAAATATAAATTCGAAACTTTGTCACTGCTCACCAAGATAAATATAATTTTTTTTAAAAATTACCATTTTATGAGTTATGACTTTTCGATTTGTGGACTACGATATTAGTAACAACACAATTTGTATATTTATCTTCAAGTACTCGAAAACTCTACATTAATTGAGGGGACACAGTACCCAACAAATTGTAAAATTCGCGATTTTTTTTTTATTTGCTAAAATTAAATTTGGAATCTTCTAAATATGCTTGCAAAACTCTAAAATTACATCTATATTTTTCAATGAGTAATATGAGAGTTTATGCTGGATAGCACATTTTTTTGAGATCATTCAGGCTGGATTTAAGGATAAAAAAACTTTAAATCGTTTTTCTCAGTGGTTAGTTTCCCTTGATATTAAGTTTTACGAAATGCAAAGCCATTTTATTGATGGTGGAGAAATGTATAATTTTTAAAGCATATTATAAAATATGTGTATAATATAAATTGTCATACGAATTAGCTCTAATAGTTGAAGTTTTTTTAATTAATAAAGTCAACAAATTTTAGTTTTAAGATAAATGTGTTTATGAATATCTATTTTTATAAAAATCAAATACATATAAATTTTTATTACCAATTCATAAATATTATAGTTAAAAAAATCTGAGAAGAAAAATTTGGCGACAAAAACATTTTAAAAAAAAGCCATAGCATTTTTTTAAAAAAGTTTAAAAAGTTTAAATTTAAAAAAAAAATACAAACAAGTATGGAATTTTTTGTATTTTATTGCAAATTGTCCTCTTATATAAATTTAAATAATATATTGAATTATATAAAATTATTTAAATATTATATTTAAATAATATCTTCAAAAAGTCAAAAATAAAAAATATAGTTTAAATGGTACAGCGCCCTCTTAATACATGTATGCAAACTTTTAATATACAACATCTAGGTGGCTGTTTTTCAGTGATAAAGTGCTAAGCTGTAGTGTTAGTGATAAGTTAGTAAACCATTACTTAACTTGACTCATTAAAAAACATACTTGTAATTCGACTCATCGGAAAATATACATACATGCAATTAATTTCACCAAAACACGCACTTTTTATGCTGCTCATAAATACAACATACTTTCTATTGCACTCATCAAACGCGTACTTGTTATTCCATTCATCAAAAAACTTTTTGTTTTTCAATTAATTTAAATTTCCTGCTTACTTTTCAAATCTAGCACGGCAATCCTTCAATTAAATTGTGACTTGTTTTATATGAAACTATTGCAATAACATGTCACAAATTTAAAATTAAAATTTTTACTTATACACTTATAGAATGAATGACAATTTTAATACAAATGTTAAAAAAATAAATATCTTGCATATAAAAAAATCTCTTGCTTACTCTTAATTGTTTCGAGATATTTATATGGGAATTACGCTGAAAACCTGCACTCAAAATAATAAAATGATTATATTCTGAAACGTTGGAGTTTATATTTAGCAAAATTCATGCACTCACTATCTGTCTTAGTGTCACTCCTTGTATATCAAATTCCGATTAATTTAAACAAGAAATAGGTAATAATAGCAATATTTATTCTAGTGATATTTCAAGAAAACAAGATACATTTTAGAAACTTTTTTGACATAATAAATCTTAAACCTTACTAAAATTATGAAAATAAAATTTCTCGAAAATTATTCCTAAATTAATCCATAATTATATAATATATTTGTTAAGTACACTGAAGCGCTAGAAAAACTGTAACACCTATATAATATCGTGCTGGTCCCCTTCCCGCACATAGAAGTTCCACAACACGACATGGCCACTTGCCACTAATATGTGTGAAGGTATCCTGGAGGCAATTCACACCATGACTCTTGTAGGGCAGTCCTTAATTCCACAACGGTGCGAGGTGATGGAGATCTCTTTTGGCACTATTTGTATACTAAATATATGTTGTTCCCATATATACCAAAAACGTGCATGTATGGGGAGATTTAAGTGGCCAAAAGGGTTGTGTTGAAGTCAGAAGAGTGTCCTTGGCACCACTCGGTAACAACTCTCGACGTGTGTTTTGTCTGATTGTCTTGTTGGAATTGTCCAAGACCGTCGGAATGCACACAAGATATGAATCAGTGAGTGTAAGTGATCAGAAAGGATACTTTACATACTCGTCATCTGTCAGAGTCGTCTGCAGTCTTGTCAGGCAGGAGGTCCACCTCATGCTAACCACCCACGCCCTACCATGGCAGAGGCTACACGAGCTGTGGAACAGTCCCCTGTTGACACGCGGGGCCCACAGTTTCATGGGGTTTTCTTCGTACCCGTACGCGTTCATCAGCCAATACAACTAAAAAAGCGACTCTTCAGACCAGAGAACGTGCTTCTAGTCTTCAACAATCTAATGGCGATGCTGGTTAGCAAAGGCTACGGGCATAGTTTTGTGCCTTGACTTTTGTATGGCAGTCCATAACTCGACAATGGTGCTAGGTCAGGGGTCGGCAACCTATTGAAACGGAAGAGCCAAACATTACAATTTACAAAATTTCCCAATTTTTAAAGAGCCACTAAAAATTTTCGTTTCAATATTATAGTATTTGCTTATATATCTGGCTTATAACTTGTTGTTTTAAGTTTCAAGCACGACTCTAGATTTTTATTTGTTAGTGGATTTCTAACTTTTCTTTTTATTATATTCATGCCAGAGAACGCTTGCTCGCACGAATATGTCGACCCGAAGATCGTCAGCACTCCATATGCCAACTTCTTCACCTCACTGTAGCATTCTGGAAGACTATTCCATACGCCGAATATGAAGACCTCATCTCGCGGAATTTCCTTTAGAGCAGTCCACTTGTGCTGCGCGATGTTAATGCATTTCTGGACCTCCAACTCTTCCAACTTGCTCTTGAGTTCTGTGAACTTGCCACTCCACAAGTCTTTGGTTTTCAAATTTAGAAATTGCATTTGGAGCGATACAGCATCAATTTCAAATGGCTCAATGTTGATCTCATTTGTATTTGTATTGAGAAAATTTACTAGGAACGCGAGAGTACTTTTTTTTGTTTTAAATTGCTCGAATCTCTCAGCGAATCTATCCTTCATGTTTTTTAAAACTATGCTGAAGTAATTCGTGTCAATAGTTGCATTGGTCTCATCGCGATATTGCTTCAGATTTTTAAAATGAAGTAATTTACCGCTCTCCATGTCTTCAACAAAAAGAAGTAATTTTTTTTCGAAACAAACTACTTCTTCAAGTATAAGGCACATTGTGGTACCTACCGATACCACAATGAAAATAATTGTGGCGATTTGTTATTAACGATTATGAAAATAGAAGCTATTGAGAAATTAGGTACTTAAAAATATATTTTCTTATTTTTTAAGGGTTTTGATAATAAATTAATTTTTTCGTATGGAACTGGAGAGCCGCAACTTTACATCAAAAGAGCCGCATGCGGCTCGCGAGCCGCAGGTTGCCGACCCCTGTGCTAGGTGAGGGAGATCTCTTTTGTACCATTTGTATAAAATATATATGTTGTTCCCATATCGGTGTATCCGATATCGGTCTACAAATGTACCCAAAAATCCATGTCAAGAAGGGATCGTTGTACAGTTTACTCGCTGACACTTGTTGATGCCCAAAGATTAAAATCTGAAACTATTTGAGACAGTATTATACGAATATCTTGTGAAACGCTTCTTGTCAGCAGTCGATGGCTGACAAGAATTGACTGCTGATGATGGTTCCTGTCGATGGTTGTCGATGGTTCCTTCAGGCTTCAGAGTGTTTTGGAGATTTAATGTCTGTCAAGTAGAATAAGACACTAAATTCCGAAAATGAACCAACACCATTTTCCATTACTAGGAAGCTTCTATCAATTGGGTAAATGTTGTGGGTCCTAGTTCAATAGGTAAGCCAACGATGAGTTGGAAGTCATTTCACTTAACACTATAGTCAAGACGAGTTTCAAACTTGAAACGATCTTATCTCGAATCTTTGTTTTTGGACTTACACAACTTGGAAGATATCCAGCTTATTTGCAAAAAGAAACAGACTATGTCAAAGACGTATACTCATCGGCATTATAACAATTTCCATAAAAAGTCGGCCTTCATATCGACTTGAATCTAATTATATGTGTGACCGCTAGTTTCACATCTTCATTTTCAACCAGACTTAATGAACTAGTTTCGTCATTTTTCTACAATATTGAGCCTACTATCGATTTTTGCATTTTTGCAAGTATCCTTCTTTCTTCAAAACATACTATTTCTCGTTTGTATTTGTAAAATATATTTGTTATGCATAGTATTTTAATTAATTTGAATTAAAGTATTATTTTGTATAATTAGGACATATCAACATTCTGCAGACGTTTACTAAACAGTTCACGATAAACAAATCCGTCTGATATTTATTGCGACAATGTTGCATATATTTTCTTGCCACAAATCTAACAAACAATAAAATATTAATTAAAAATATATAGAGAAAGAATTACTTTCTCCAAGTTATAATTGAGACGGATTTCATTAAATATCTATTCATTGATAACATTAAATGTTTTATTTGTATGTACCTATTGCAAATTGTTTCCTTTGCCCACATTTGCACTATAAAATCTTTTGTTGTTTAATTTCTAAGAAAATTCTACTAAAAACAAATCTAAATGGATCGATCCATAAACGTTGACAAATATTTTGTGTCCCATTAACAACAGAATATGTCAATTGTTTAGTTTTAAATAAAAAAACTTTTCATCTGTGTATCTGAAAAGAAGGCTTTAAAGTACGATTAATACATCCGGAGTACTTTTAAAAAAATAGAAAGTTTTAAACAAATTGTTTATGAAAACTTTCTTGAGATAGTATAATTTTCATAACACAAAATATTTTCTTAAGTAAAAACATTAGTCTGATAAAACAGTTAAAAATGTTCAGATTTGTAGTTACATTCCACTGTAGCAAAATTCCAATAAAAAATTATAAATGTTCAACCCAAACCATTAATAAGCTATTTGTTTTAATGTTCCAAAAAGTTTAAAATATCAGTATTAGCTTTAAATATTAGGTGGTATACAGTTACAAATATTTGATGTCAATAGTAATTATAGCATTACTTTCATTTGGACTAAGTTAATTTTCTAAGAAAATCATTCAAATCAGACAAGTTTATAGAGTAAATCTATTATTAAAAAAATATCCTAATGTTCAACCTATTGTTAAGAGATGCAGATACATAAAGTCTCCTTTTAAAAGTCAAAGAGTTAAGATATACTATTTATATTCATTTTAGACATTGGTGATCTGTCATTCTTTGAACTTTTGAACTTTCAATTGAATGATATTTTCTCTTGGAAATATATTACTTGTTCAACAAATAAATTTATTCAATGCACAAAAATGAATTACACCATATCAATCATCCTTGACCTTCCGTGTAAAAAACGCCTAATTTTACGACGAATCTTGAAACATAAATAAATATTTCTCAACTTTTTGGTTTCTATTTATAAGAAATTGTTATAAAATATGTATTTGTTCAATCGCAATGACTTATAACATGCAGATTTATGATATTATGACAGCATACAATGCATTTAAAAGTAAATAGTTTCTCAATATACTCTTTCAAAATCATATAAAAACTATGTACGTTGTTTTATAAGGATGTGTAATAAATCATCATCAGAGCGACTTTAACATTATTTATCACCATTTAATGCATGCTCTTGCAATATACCGACACGTGAACTATTCTCTGTAGCTATGGTTTTAAGTTCATCAATTTCCTTTTAAAATGTTTAAACTGCAGATCATCTCCAGTTTCTTAAGCACGCAGGCATGAGTTCATAATGCTATGATTTTTTTCTCTCTTGAAAAAATTTTCAAAAAGGATATAATACTGGAAAATTTCCATAATAGTAACACATTTTTAAAATATGGCATGTTTAGGGATTTTATGGGCAGTTAAATAATAGTTTTTAAATATTTTTCAACCAAATAAGGTACCCAAAGGGATTTGCGTGTCATAACAGTCAATAAATATAAATGTATAAAGTCCATATATATTTTGAATCTATATTTATATTCAATATATATTGATCCAAAATACGGATTCAATGACACTAAAAGAAAACCAGATCACTTGTCTCTTATCATATATATGTAAATGCAATACGGGAATAATTCGAAATTACCAGCACATTCAATTCGAATGTTCAATGGTTCAGAAAGAGAGAGGTTCTTAAAATGGAACTGAAACTTAAAAACATTAATTGACCTTCTAATTATCACCAACTTGTTAAACAAGAATGCATTTTCAATGTTTTTTTGTAATTTTATTGATCACTACTTTGTAATATAGTTATTTTTCTTTTTAATTCTTTTTACATGTTTTCTAAATGATTTATTTTTATTCACGAGTGTTCAAAAAACTATCAATCTATACTTGCATCTATTAGCCCAGTGTGATACTCTGTGGTGCACGGGGATTTCTTTTATGCCTTTAATAAAAAATTCCATCACATGTCAAGAAAAAGAACGTTTGGTTTTTCTATCGCCATATTGGAACAGGTTATGACACACACATCACTTTCCTTGCTTTAGAAATAAAAGTCATTGGATTGAAGTCCTTTCTAAAAGTATTTATCAGAAGCAATATACATAACAAAAGTTTTCAATAATATTCAAATGAGTTATTTCATTTGTTGGGTAGTTTTATTACGCCCCTTGATACACCAAACTCTTTGTGGGTCATAAGAGTCAGTTTGGTTGTCGAATATTTTTAAACTTTTTTTTCTCTTTAATATATTTTGCGTGCACGCTAAGCTTGGTCGATGATTCGATATATAGCGAAATTTCAGAAGTAAAAATCATCGTGATTTCGATATTGGGGTTTTTGATTTGACGATTAGTCAAAAATGCAGTGGAAAGTACAAAAGAACTCGAGTCCGGAAGAACACTCAGGAATCGGGATTCCAAAAGTAAACTCCAGAAGAATTGCATGCGTGTATCAACAAATGTAAGAGTAGTACTGCGTTACTAAAAGCGGCAAAGTATCTATATTTTTAATAATAAAGGGAGAAATAGTACTTTTCCTTGATTTGAAAACAATCCAGTTCCTAAACGTAAGGTTAAGACACATCTTCGTATAATGCTACAGAACACATTTTAATCATAAAATATCGATATATCGGAAATATTGATTTATAAACAATATGTTTGTATCGAAAATATCAATATATATTAGAAATATCGATTAATCGTAAAATATTGATTATTGGCTACCCAAGGTAGGGTCGCCAAGTATTGGCGATAAATCTCAATGGTAAAATTCCATCATCGCCCAAGCCTAGCATTGTTTTCAAGAAAGAAAAATGGGTGTAGTAAAAGGTTAAAATATTAAATGATATATCTTGAAAAGATATTTTGAAATTGAAGATTTATGATAAAATAAATACCAAAAAATACCACATTATGTGAATACATAATTTTGAAAAATATCTCCACAACCATATCTAGACACAAATCTTCAACAAATTCCGCAGAAAACGAAAACGAAACCACCCAGTCCACCAATCTAGGGAATAAACGGAAAATAATGACACCTGAAAAGCATAACATTAGCCATTCGTCCCAGAAACTTTCACTTATCGAAACCCTACACAATGAAAATTATGGTACTGATAAGAGTCCCATTCGTTTCTAAACAGTCGATTCTGACAATAATCACTCAAATATACCTCTTCAATGCGCCCAATTCTAGTGCACACTGGCAGACAAAGAGATGTATTTGGATCTTAATGTCAGCAAATCTCCGCGTTGACCTTTTGGACTTTAATGTGCCCGTTAGAGGAAGGGTAGTGGGCGGAGCTGTTATCTCCCATGTGTTTTATGAGATAGAGGGAAGTCATTAGCTTTATGCGGGTATGGGGTTCCACGTAAATTTAACTTGCCACTTCCGGGTAATTCAAAGAACCTAATGGATATTTGGACACTTTTTATAAAAAAAATCAGAGTAGAATATCATAGGGTATTTTTTCATCATCCGTCAAAATTCATATGATAGGATTTTCGATTTCATTAAGAGCTTTCCGCTTTAAGTATTCGCCGATTTCTTTCAAACTTCTGCTTACATTCAATTCAAAATCGGTATTAAGGTAATCATCGGTTTTAGTGATATGAGTTTTTCTTTGCACTGAATGTTAAAATAGTGGCTTACATTAGAGAAATGTCTCGTTGTCTAGCTTTTCTTCTTATTAGATGCTTTACTCGCAGATATTATACTGGGCTTATTCTTATTATGATATTTAGTAAAGTTTACATTTTAAGAAAATGAACTTTAATAATGTTAACAAAGTTTATTTACAGTACAAAAAAGTAAAAATAAAACACTTTACAATTGCAGATGACAATTCGAAGAATAAACCACATTACTCCCAAAACTTGCATATTTAAATAAACATTTTAAGTAAGTTTGGAAAGTTTAAAGAAACTTATTAAAGCTGTTTTACAAGCAGTACCTAAATTTAAAAGCATAAAAAAATGGCATTTATTCTTAAATTTTATTGTTCATTTTTAACGTCAACATTATTATTATTATTTGGATGATATCCTATAGTTACTAGAATTAATATAAAATTTTATCTATATATATAAATGCGAAATCCCCACTCATTCACTCATCACTAATTCTCCAACTTCCCGTATACCTATGGGGAAGAAATTTGGCAAAGTTGTTCCTCATACCTTAAATAGGAAAAGTAAGCTATTTTTGTTCCGATCGAACGGATTTAAGGGGGTGTAAAACCCCTTTTTCGATGTTCGTAGCGACGTTAGTTTGGGTATCTACAGATCCAAAAGACCTAGAGTGCTGAAATTTGGAACACATATTCATCTTGGGCCCTAGAGGAAAGAAAGGATTTTTAAAAATTCGAACTCGAACTGCCAAAATAACGATTTTTTAAAAACCTTCCCATAGGATTAACATGGAGAACATATAACAATGCAAAATATAAAATTGAAACAATGGAAAATTTTAATATTATGTAACCAGGAGTATTCTGATTGGCTGATGACTAAATATCGCCAAAATGTCGCCAAATTAATAACAACATCGCTAAATTAATTGAAATGTCACCGAATGAATAACAAATTTTGCCAAATGATTCAAATATCACCAAATGAACTAAAATATGATCATATTTGTAAAAATAACATAAAAATGGCGAAATTAGTGTCAAAAAATTATAAAATATTAAAATGGTGAAAATATGATTGGATAACGGAATATTCCGTACTACAACAACTATGAAAATTAAATTTGGCATGGAGCATGACATTTTAAGCCAAAATTGCTTACTAAAAAAGGATTTTCATTTTCAAAAATTTAATCTCTAACTGCCAAAAGTAAAAATCTTTGCCACTTATCCACTGACTCATCACTAATTTTCTAACTTTCTGTAAACTCAGGAAGATGAATATTGGCAGAGTTGTTACTTATATCTTACACAGAAAAATAAGCTATCTGGTAGGTACAAGCCATTCTGTACCGTAATAATTGGTTCATGCATACGTTGGACCCCACGTAGTAGGAAGGTCAGAGGAAGAGTGTATAAATTGTCAATCTGGTTGACGCGGCCTACCTTCCTCTACTCCATGTTATGTCATTTATCCACGAAAGCTAATTTATCATAGAATTATTGGAGTGGATATGTATACTGCCTGTCATCAAGGGTGACATTTTCCTTCATGCGGTATGAAGATCAGAGGGTAAAATGAGTTAACAAACGACCTGATCGACGCGACTCACGTTCCTATACCACCGTAGGTCATTTATCGCCTACACCACGATTCCCCGGGGAGTAATGTGAACGAAATCGTCTGCAGTTAAGGGCGAAATTTTCTTCACGCAGTACAAAGGTCGCGGGCGAATAGGTCAATAATCGGCTTAGTCGATGCGGCCTATCTTTCTTTATATGATGGTATGCCTATACGAGGAGTTATGTGGCGGAATCGAAAACTGTTGTTGTAGACTCTGCCCCCACTTGGTTTGCGTCGATCATCTGTAGTAGTGGTTAGGGGATAGCGTACGATTTAAAAAAAATGATTTAGCAATGAAGTAAAAAATATAACTTATTTTTATTTAAGTTAAATATTAAAAATTGTGCGGAGGCAAAATCCAAAAAAAGTGCTGGGGAACCGTCCCTCCTCGCATATTGATAGGGTTTACCGTACAAAAGAAAAAATATGAAAATATTGAATTTGGCAAATGAACCTTTTAAAATTCGTTTTCGTTTTTTTTTTTTTTTTCATCTTATATTCTTACCAATTTGTGAAACTTAACGGCAAATGTTGACATAGGTGTCCAATAAAAGTTTTTCAAATAATTGTTATTAACAATTATATGAGTTCTTCCTCTTTAAATCTTTGGGATGTTACTAAAGGTTAAAATATGGATGGTAATCAACGGGAGTAACGTTTATATATCCACGTTATTGTATAGACAACTTCTCCATATTATTAATCTTTCCAGTTCTTACAGGACCTTGCCAATGAAATTTCGTTACAAATTAGTTCCTTTAATACTGTGGTTCCCCCTGATGGGTGACAAATTCAGAATATTGTTTATTTCGCTATAAATATTGTGTTTGTATCAATTTTGTAACTTATCTCCTTCCCGTGCGTAGAACGGGTATTTCAGCTAGTCTATATATATAAATGCGAAATCCCCACTCATTCACTCATCACTAATTCTCCAACTTACCGTATACCTATGAAGATGAAATTTGGCAAATTTGTTACTTATACCTTAAATAGGAAAAGTAAGCTATTTTTGTTCAAATCGAACGTATTTAAGGGGTTGTAAAACCCCTTTTTCGATGTTTGTAGCGACGTTAGTTTGGGTATCTACAGATCTAAAAGACCTAGAGTGCTGAAATTTGGAGCACAGATTCATCTTGGGCCGTAGAGATGCACTACGAAAGGATTTTTAAAAATTCGAACTCGAAATGCCAAAATAACGATTTTTAGAAACCTTCCCATAGGATTAACATGAAGAACATGTAACAATGTAAAATATAAAATTGAAACAATGGAAAATTTTAATATTATGTAATCAGGAGCATTCTGATTGGCTGATGACTAAATATCGCCAAATAAATAAAACCTACGCCAAGTTAATAAAAACATCGCCAAATAAATTAAAATTTCACCGAATGAATACAAATTTTCGCCAAATGAATCAAATATTGCCAAATGAACTAAAATATGATCATATTTGTAAAAATAACATAAAAATGGCGAAATTAGTGTCAAAAAATTATAAAATATATGTCAAAATGCTGAAAATATGATTGGATAACGGGATATTCCGTACTACAACAACTATGAAAATTAAATTTGGCATGGAGCATGACATTTTAAGCCAAAATTGCTCACTAAGAAAGGAATTTCATTTTCAAAAATTCAAACTTTAACTGCCAAAAGTAAAAATCCTTGCCACTTATCCACTGACTCATCACTAATTTTCTAACTTTCAGTATACCCAGGAAGATGAATTTTGACAGAGTTGTTACTTATATCTTACATAGAAAAATAATCCATCTGGTAGGTAGAAGCCACTCTGTACCGTAATAATTGGTTCATGAATACTTTGGACCCCACGTGGTAGGAAGGTCAGAGGAAGAGTGTATAAATGGTCAATCTGATTGACGCGGCCTACCTTCCTCTACTCCATGTTATGTCATTTATCCACGAAGGCTGATTTTCCATAGAATTATTGGAGTGGAAGTGTATACTGCCTGTCACCAAGGGTGACATTTTCCTTCATGCGGTATAAAGATCAGAGGGTAAAATGGGTTAACAAACGACCTGATCGACGCGACTCACTTTCCTATACCATGGTAGGTCATTTATAGCCCATAACACGATTCCCCTTGGAGTAATGTGAACGAAATAGCCTGCAGTTAAGGGCGACATTCCCTTTACGGTCAGCGGCGGAATGGGTTAATAATCGGCTTGATCGATGCGGCCTACTTTTCTTTATATGGAGGTATGCCTATATGAGTAGTTATGTGGCGGAATCGAAAACTGTTGTTATAGACTCTGCCCCCACGTGGTACAAGTGTCAGAGGGGGATTGGGTTTGCGTAAATCTTCTGTTGTAGTGGGTAGGGGATTGATACGTTTTTTTTTTTAAATTGATTTGAAGTTCAATGAAGTAAAAAATATGATTTATTTTTTATTTAAAAAACTTAAATATTTAAAAAGTGCGGGGACAAAATCTAAAAAAAGTGCTGGGGAACCATCCTTCCCCGCATATTGATAAGGTTTACCGTACAAAAGAAAAAAATATGAAAATCTTGAATTTGGCAAATGAACCTTTTAATATTCTTTTTCGTTTTTTTCTTCTTCTTATATTTTCACCAATTTGTGAAACTTAACGACAAATGTTGACATAGGTGTCTAATAAAACTTTTTCAGATAATTTTTATTAACATTTATAAGAGTTCTTCCCGTTTAAATCTTTGGGATGTTACTAAAGGTTAAAATATGGATGGTGATCAACGGGAGTAATGCATATATATCCACGTTATTGTGTAGACAACTTCATATTAGCAATCTTTCCAGTTCTTGCAGGACCTTGCCAATAAAATTTCGTTTCAAATTAGTACTTTTAATACTGTGGTTTCCCCTCATGGGTGACAAATTAAGAATATTGTTTATTTCGCTATAAATATTGTATCTGTATCAATTATGTAATTTATTTCCTTCCCGTGCGTAGAACGGGTATTTCTTCTAGTCCTAGTATAAACTATTCATAAGATAAAATCTTTACAAATCCACTACAAATACGTAAAACAATAAAAAATATTAGAATCAGGTTATTTCAAAACGTGTGAAAGCTATTAACAGCTACTAATTTGACAACCAATATTTTTAATTTATATTTATTTAATTTAGTATGGCGATAGAAAATAAAAATACCGTAAAAAACGATGTAACTTTGGGGCACTTTTTCTGTTTTTTTTTTATCACGCCTGTCAACAAGTATTAAGCTAGATTTTTTAAACTATGGTAAAATATGAAGTTAATCTTCTTTTTACCAGGTATAGGTATAGACATGATTTATTTTACTGTACAACCAATGGCATCCAAATAAACGTCCTCCATCGTTGTCTCTATGTTATCCCATTAAATGGAATAACTTTGTAACAGTACTGTTTTACGCTTAGAAATACTAAGAAAAATCAATCTATCCCAATGATACGCATAAGTGTTTTATTTCAAACATCGGACATAATATTAATCATATTACAACAGGTTTTAGCTCTACTTTGTATGATTATGATTATTGGCACTTGTGTGATTATTGGCATCGTGGAGCAACAAGCTGCTCTTCCAAGTCGCTGAATGTTACGCTATCTTTAGAGCCTTGAATCAAAAATTTAGCCCTCCTATCATCGTTGCTGCTTTCTCTTTTTCGTTTTTTCTGGTGTGGTACTCGCTGTTGCGCTCAATATTTTTTAATGCTGTCCCAGAGATATCTCGCTCAGTGCTGAAAATTTATATAGTTGAAATAGAAATATTAAAAATATTATTATCACATGAAATAGATGCCAAAGAATATCCTTCTCGAAATACATACCTACCTATAGTTAAGTATTTAATGTTTTTCAAAGGCGTATGAAAGTTTGCACATAAACTAGAAACTTGACAACACGTGGACGAAAACAAGTGCTACTATAGTTTCAAATAAGTGCCAAGAGGTAGCAAAACATACGAGCGGATTCAATATTGGTGGTGATTATACGCCAATTCGAAACGCATTGCATTGGCTGAAAATTAGAAAGTCGAAAATTACTCGCTGTCCCAAAGTTACGCAAGCCCCACTCCCAAAGTTACTCCGTTTAACGGCAATTAAAAAGGGTAATCAAAATAATGCATTTTAAATGTCGAATGCCAAAAAACTTTAATTGAATTTCTCTGCTCACAACTTCTCCCATTCTCAAACCCATTTCACTTTTACTTCTTAAAAATGTATGATTGAGTAGCTGTTTTCTTTCAAAAGAGATTCTACATAGGCATTGTATAGATCGGTTAGTTAAGTTATTAATATTTGATGAGAACCCTTTTGTTGAATTCAGGAATTCATTTGCATTTAATGTCTGCTTGTTGATTATTTGTCCATACTATCTACTGACGGTTCAAGGAATTTTGTACATGGATATATGCAATGGGTTGGCGAAGTATATAAACATTCACCCTTAACCCTTCATCCGTAAAAAATATCAAATTAAATTCCTCTTTGCAGAAAGCGTTTCTCATGTAAGAAGAAGTATTCTACTGAAATTGCGCATGAATTGCCTTGTAAAGTGATATGGAGGGTGTTGGCCCTGTCAAGTGTCAAAACTGTAATTATTCATATTCAATTCTAGGAATGACATCTGAAGAGTTGTAAGGGAGTACTTTTTGAGTTAGAAGGTTGTTGGGGCACATTGGTACACTGATTCGGCTTTCATAATTCATTTCATTTCACGTCAACGGAGTGAATATGCGCCAGCCAGGAAACAATTCAACTCTTTTGCAGTGCCATCAGTGACTAGAAAAAAGCATGTCTTCTATAATGAACAATAGCGGCTCATTTATAAACTCTTTAAAACGTCAGAAAGGCCTTCAATTTACTAAAATATATTTTTAATCATTAAAAGACCAGAAAGTTTTAAATCTGAACAAAATTCAGTTGAATGTCATCTCTATTTAATCACCTTTGCCTACGTGGGCATAAAAAGACTATATTCGTTTGCTCTCTTAAATGCATGTGAAGAGAAACTGTCTCCCGAACCAACGCTCCAATTGGCCAGTCTATGAGATTTGCAGTTCAGTAAAATCATAAAGGCGATTACAGATCATACGTACAACTACGTCGGAATGACACAACCGGTGGAAAAAAGCCACAGGCGATTATTTAAAACGAATCTGTATACCGCGCAGATCCATTGTGTATTTTTGAACTGTTTAACTCCAACTGTTAATTAAACTGTTTTAACTGAACTCATTCTAAAAAAAAATATTTAAATTAGCACTAAGGTTTTAGGACTAAACCTCATTAATTTATATTTATTTATTTAGAAAGGCGTTGATTCCAGATGAGGTTTGCTACTAATTTTTAGTAACGTAAAAATTAAAATAATATTGTGGATAAATACATGCATATATGCAATATATTTTGGTATGTATTGTTGTTATTGAGTTTGGATGATATCTTCACGTTGCATAGACACTATGTCCAAATCAAATTACAACGCTTGTGGCCAGTATGCATCGTTGCTACTAGTTATCAGTATATATCAGCATAGATTGTTATTGTTGACGTTGGATTTTACTATCTACCTAAGGTTGCATAATCTTAATTAACGCTGTATCCAAATCAATTTGTAACTCTTGCGTCCAGTATGCATCGTCTTTTGTTACTTCGAAAAATGCATTGTTGCTCCACTTGAAGCAAAGGAATGAAAAGTACCATTTTAAACAATGTAAAACGGCATTAGTAAAATAACTACATCTTCGTTCCCGGACGTTTTGACAGACTGATTAGCATACGCAAACAAATCCCTTTAGAAGCACTTCCACTTAATCTCTCTCCTCAAGCCTCAAAAAGAAGAATCTGACAGCTGTTTAATGATGGGAGAGAGAGTTGTCACACCCTCATTGTGTGTTCACAGGGATTCTCATCCGTTATTTAAGAATAGAAATCCACTCGGATTGTTTCCTTTTCACAGGAAAATTTCGGGCGAAAGGACAAAAAGGAATACTGAAACCTGAAATGGGAAATAGGTCATTTGTATCGAAAAACCAAAGTCTGTGCGGGGTGTGTCCAAGGACGGGACTCAATCCAGAGTTAATAATGGATGGAGTTTTGAAATACGAAGGAGTACGGAAGAAATTATGAGGGATTACACTGGGGAAGATTCAGCAAAAATATCAACTTTCGAAATGAGGTTTTGATGGAAATTACTCGGACAATGAAATTGATGTTGCGTACTTATCAAATGATGTTTTCGATATGAAACGTGTGGGTTTTTGATATATATAATAACAAGGATTTTCCTCGGGAGATCGCAAACAAATTATGAAATCGGTCGTGGCCGAAGAAACCCCAGTTAGTAAAGTCACGGCCAAATGTAAGCGGATGGTAGCAAATTCATACTTTGATTCTGATAAGCAACAACAACGTGCAGGGAGATATACCGTACCTTAAATTTGTTGTGAATCCTAGAACCTTAAGTCGGTTGTGGTGTTAAAATATTTAGAATGAGTTGGTCACCCCTCATTGTGTGTTCACAAGGATTCTCATCCGTTATTTAAGAATAGAAATCCACTCGGATTGTCCGCTTCTTCGTCATCTGTCTGTAGCTGAATTTCTCTTACAGACTTTGGTGAAGAACAAATATATACATAAATATTAAATCAGTTTGCATTAAAATTAAATCAATATTGCATTGAAAGCCTGTTGTCAGCAAAGTTTTTTTTGACGTTGTTGTATTTTGTGTTATTTTGGTAGATTTAGCAAAACATAATTCAATTTGGTTGAACTCGGCGTGACTGAAAATACCCTAAGCCAATTCGAAAGCGGGAACATCGGTTCCCTGGCCCTCTGCCTGATTACTTTATTAGAGAGAATTCAGTGTTCCCGAATCTTCCCTAATAATAAATTGTCACCAATAGTCCATAATGCAGCTCTATTCCAGTATTATTTCAACCAACCAGCCCTCTCAGAGAAACTTTTCCTATAATTGTGACTTCAGAACGCTCTACAGCTGTGTGTGAGCTCAACGTCGCTGATTAAATATGTAGAAACCAGTTGAAGTACCCGGCGCTGCCTGGACATTACGCGAAGTGTTGACCGATTTCTTCACCGTGGCGCCATCTGGCGGATTTAGTAAGAAATCATTTCTGTTTTAAGAGATGGGGAAAAAATAATAGGGGCGTTTTTATATTAAATCTCATGTAGACAGTGACCTTCTTGTTTGGAAGCTCAAGCGTGCAAAATTTCATCAATTTCGGAATAAAATTAAATTTGTATAATAAACAAACCCACAGATACTCTTCTTTATATAAATATATAGATATACATTTGAAAAACTCAGAATTTTAAACTATCATATACCATATTATATTAAGCGTAATTTTTTTTTACATTTTTTAAAATGAATATTCTAGTTATTGAACTCAATATTTGCCAATAATATATTAGTAAAATTACCAATTTTAATAATTGTTAATTAATTTGAGGAGGGATTTCTTACTGTTCCTTGGCGGCTATATTCAGGCGATCCTTTATCTAAAAGCAGAAATTGTTGTATGACCATTTGGTTGGATAAAAGACGGATCGTTTGGCGATTTTCTTTAGAAATTCGACAAGCCGTCACGAACCGCAAATCTACTTCAATGCTTATATAACAAAAAAGAACACAAGTCTCCAGATATTCACTTTAAAGGTTCCAAACAAAAAAATTTAAATTATAAATTCCAGTCTAATTATTTACTTAAAAGTTCCATGCATTCAAGGATTCACTTATAATTCACGCTTCCTCTTCCATTATTCTTACAACAGCTTACCAAATCATAAAACATCTTTTAATATTAAAACTAATTGCTTCGATTAAATCCAAGTCCAGTCACACCTTGCTGACTTGAAACAAGAATCGTGACTTTCCTCACAATGCAAGCGAATAATTCCTCCAAACCAAATGTCAAAAAACAGAAACGAAAGCATTGAAAGCCGAACAATAACAAAGACTCTGCATTAGAAAAAATAACCGAAAGAATTCAACCTTCAAACTGCGAAAAACTAAGACCATGTTTCTATTTAAAACACTCTTGAATGAGATAGTTGCGACAGGAATATTTCCGCCAAACCTTGCTCTCAAGCAACCTACTGAAACCATTTGTCAATTCTGGCTGCTTTAACAATCCGCAACATAGTCGATTCCCTTTTAAAGCAACCGCGAGTTAATTGACATAATTGCTCCCAGATTGCGATCTCAGCTGAGCGCTAAATAGTGTCCAATGGAGTGAAAATGGCACTGGATTGAATTTTTCAAGGAAGAATGTCGGCAATGAAAAAAATTTGTTTCCTTTTGTTGTGGACAAAAAGTCAAATCATGTTTCGTTTTGGTAAGCTCGAGGTCGAATTACAGGAGAATTGGAAGAAGGTTTTCGACTTCATCAACAGATAACTTGTTTTGATAACAATTAATGAAAGAGTGTTGTTTATCAACACATTGTTTATCTATTACCCGAAAGAATCGATTCACAATCGGAGATTGTTTCGGTGAAGGTGGGATTACTTTCATTAAATTTCATTAAAAAGGAAGTATAGGTTGTGCATAAGTCATTTGGAAACCAATCACTCTATGTGCAAAATGCAGATCTTGTTCTTGATTCGGTTTAGCCTTCAAATTTAGAAGAATTGTAATTAAAAGCGATCAACGTTTTTGTGAACGAAGTCTGTAAGAACACGATTAGTTTTTTTCTATTAAAACTTTTTTGTTTTATAAATCCAATTCAAAAATATTAGAAACGGACAAATGAGCTAACGTTCTAAGAGTTTACTAAGGGGTTCCGCCACCTACTCGTCAAATGCTTACTGAAATTTAACGAAAGCTGCAAATGCTTCAATTAAACATTTCATCAAAATGACAAAATATATTTGTTAATTTTCACAAAATATATCAATGACGCAATAGTTTGTGATATTTAGTGACTATTAATTTTAAGGAAAACATTAAAATAATCATATATAACACGAAGCTTTCCTCAGATTTAAATAAAAAATTTTAACAGTGTAGCGACAATATAATACCTAAATTACATGCGTGTCTTTCCAAATTTTATTTTCACATAACTGATATTTGCAAGCATATTTTTATTAGTCAAATACAGTGTAAACCAAAACCTCATAATAACAGACCCAAAATTTGGAAGGAGGGGTATCCGAACTACCGTTTCCACCCATATTTATATAACATATATACAGAACGAGCTTGGCATTC